>OU342989.1:3785000-5035000 GCA_910592155.1 Ypsolopha scabrella | reverse complement strand
GATAGGCTGTTCAAAAACATTGTGGGTGTGTGAAAACCATTTTTCGATTTAGGGATCCGTTGGTGAAATATTGAGCTTTAAAGTGAAAATTTTAATTAGAGTGGAGAGTCCCCCATATAGAAATGTGAAAAAATTCACAGAAGTATATATAATGAATTTAAAAGGAAAACTATCACAGCTAAGTAGGCTTTACAGGTTTACGAGTACAGGTCGCGCCAAACTTTTGGCCCCCTATAATGTATGGGACCAGAAGTTTGGCGCGGTCTGTATTAGTAGACCAACTTGTATGTACCGGGCAACTACGGAACCCTACATTGCGCGCGGCCCGACACGCACTTGGCCGGTTTTTTTATGATTTAATTACAAATGTATAGTTTTCAGACTTGTAAGTTGTATAAGGCGGTATTAATTGCCAAATTTCATAGTTCTAGGTCAACGGAAAATACCCTATAAATTTTGATTCCCTTGAGAGTGTCGAAATGCACGTTTTTGCGGCATATACGGCCGTATCTTTTTTTCACGTTAACTTAGAAGTTTATTTTTGTCACAGCTTCAAGGGACTGTAGACTTGAGTATATGGTTTGAATTTCAACTCGATACCTCCACGCGTTCCCGAGATAAAGGGTCTTGACAGACAGGGGGTATGGTGAGTGAGTATTGTTTTATCCCCACGGTACACCGACCTCTTAAGGGTGTATAATACCTCACTTCGCTTCGCATGATCCTGCTTTATACCAACAAATACTGCAACAATCACTCTAAAATTAATATATGATAAAGTTGAGGACTAATGCTATGTCAATACAATGGTGAAAACTTGATTCCATTAAATTTTATCGATATAAAAAAATTACAAATTTACCTCCAAACCGTACAATAAACCGATAGCATTCAATGAATACTTGAAATTAGATCTGAAACTTTACATATTATAACTGATATTTGTATAAAGCAGCTACAGACTGTTCCATAAAAATGAAAAAACCATCAGTGTAGCCGCGATTTCAAAATAACTGATGTTTTTGCGGACTGCGAATTGAGGTATTATGGTCCCTTAATGTGAATACATACTCAAACTGAAATATTAGACCAAGCTTTAGGGGCTTACTCCTCCTACACGGGTGGGCCAAATACTTGAAAAATTTCGTGATATAGTCAAAAATAATGTTTTTTAGGGTTCCGCACCCAAAGGGTAACCAACGGGACCCTATTACTAAGACTCCGTCCGTCCGTTCCGTCACCAGGCTGTATCTTATAAACCGTGATATGTAGTCAGTTGAAATTTTCACAGATGATGTATTCCTGTTGCCGCTATAACAAAAAATACTGAAACCAAGTCAAGTGCGAGTTGGACCCGCTCACTCCCATACAACAGACATGATTTTTTTGCTGTTTTTATAGATAATGGTACGGAACCCTTCGTGCGCGAGTCCGACTCGCACTTGGCCGGTTTTCTTTTTTCTTCTTTCTATAGTCCAAAAAATATCGAAAGTTTGATATAATTTACGCACGAATTCGTTTACCCTTCCGAACGCCTGAAGCCATTTTGAATTATCAAAATTATAAAGTATGATAGAAATAAATTTCTATATTTTAAACACTTGGCGATTTATCCATCGCAAGGAGATAACAAATTATAAACAATTTATCTTTAAAAAAATTTTTTGCCCTTTGAAAAGTATTATTTTCTCCTATTTTGCAGCAGCGATCGTCTTAAGGGGGTAACTTTTTACCTCGGTACAAAATGCACATCATAATATTGTTTTCCTTACCTTTGAATAAAAAGTATGCATTAAATGTGTTTTAAAGCAACTTGCGGAAATAGTTTATAAATAATAAAGTCTTCGCCAAAAAATTACGTACTTTAATGTATTACATTTTGTTTTCATTACATTAACAAACTTAAAAGCAATATGTGTAGCGCATAAAATTGTATAATTTTCAAGTGATCACCTAACTATTAACAAGCAGTTTGCGCGAATTGCTATAAAACGCAGTTATTGCAAACTTTTTATTCAAAAGTAAGGAAAACAATATTAAAAATATATTTAAATCTAAGTTAATACAACATATATTTCAAAAACTTGAACAAAAAGTAAATTATTGAACAAAGGATATATAAAAGCAAGTGTTACATAAAATTCAGTTATAAAGATAAAATTATTATATTTATATTTGTATTTTAATGATAAAGAAAGTGTATTAAAATAAGTGAGATTATATATTATGTGAGTCATAATTAAGTACAGGTAACATGACAGTATTGTAAAAAAGGGGAGATATTTCTGCCAACAAACTGCCTTACAGTTTGGCGGGATATAATATTTATGTAATGTGCTGTTAAGAAAGTGAATAAACGATTTTTTTATTTTTATTTTTATTATGATGTGCATTTTGCACCGAGATCCTCCGTTACCACCGTAAGCCAATTTGAAATGCGCGCAAATATGAACGTTATTTCAATGCCATTTCTTTTGGTATTTGTACCGACACACATCGGGTTGCTAATTTAGGGTATGTATGCGCCTTAACCCACCCTGGGTCATCTAATCCATGACCTTTATTCACTGGAGTGGCATTAAGTTAATTTATTTGTAGGCAGGTGTCATGTTTAGTATTAACTGTGGACTGTTGAATACAAAGAAAGGTGTCTATAGCACAATTATATCAAGTAAACATCTCTATAGATATACTAGAGTCGATTGTGAAGGCTTTAATTTTAGTTTTAGTGCTGTCAAAACTTAATTTGCTTCATTGCAAAATAGTACTTAAATTTTAGGGAAAGAAGCTAAATTACTTCTGAAAAATCTAAGTTTTGACAGCACTAAAACTAAAATTAAAGCCTTTATTATGCAGACTGCATAATGCAGTGTCTGTCTGTCCAACTTGATATGTTGAATGTTTTACATGTCGACCGCTCGAGATGTTAGTCCAGTGAGAGGTTTCGAAAATACCTGATATGTATAAATTAGGGTATGTCATTTTTCGACTTTTTTCGAATTTCATAATGTAACAGTGAAATTATTTTGCAAGAATACAATATAAAAAGCTCAAATAATATTTTTTTTTAATATTGGACGACATCGTCTGCTCGCTCATTTGATCCAAAGTTATACAAAATGTATAGGGGAAGAACATTTTTTTTGGCCGTTATATTTTTTGTATTTTTTTCTTGTTAAAGCCTTATATAAGTATACCATAAACAAATATTAAAATATTCGTCTCTTATCATGTCTCAGGTAAAATAAAAACTGCGTAAATTCACAGAATTTCCAATTTGGGGCATTTGTAATGGTTTTTTTTTCATAGGACTTCAGAAAGCAACGTAGTTTTCTTGAGCTATTTTTGGTAAATTACAGACATAAGGACGAACTTTGAATTAAATGAGCGAGCAGAAGATTTAGTCCAATATTTTTTTATTTGAACATTCCAGAGTTTCTTGCAAAATAATTTCACTATTAAATAATGAAATTCGAAAAAAGTCGAAAAAACACACCCTAGTATAAATCGTATAAAAACTTAAGGGTGCTCTATCACATAAACTGCGTTTGAAGACGTTTTTGAATCGTTTTAAACTTTTATTATAATAGTCATAAAATTTCAAAATAAATATATGACATTTACTGACTGATGGTCCCCGTAACCATGAAAACGAAACACCTTAAAGCTTTAGTCTATATTAAGTAAATGAATAATTAGATATAAGTAAATAAAACGAATAATGTGTAAAACTTTTCAAATTCAAAAGGGCCTACGTTAAAAGTTATACATACATATGAGCAATTGAAAAACCTAAAATAATGTACATTTGAAATTGATTAGTGTCAGTTTTTCTTTGATGAAAACCACGTTTTTCCGTGGCACACACAGCTAGCGGGTCCCTGCGCGGGGCGCGCGGCTCAGTCGCCCAAAGAGTACTATGAATAAACGGAAATAGAGTCATCAGTCAAATTATAGCTTTCCGAGCGTCCTCTAACGTTGCATGAGTACTCTAACTTTAACAACACACTAACATTATAAATGCGAAAGTTTGTGTACGTGTGAGTGAGTGTGTGTGTGTGTATGTTTGTTACTCTTTCACGCTGAAACGGCTGGACGGATTTGGATGAAATTTAGAATAGATATAGCTTATACCCTATGTTTGCTGAGTTTCTTGCCCTTCTTCTTAGCAATACTAATCGAATGGTGCGGATGGTTAGGCATTATTTTTATTTATAGTTTATTTAGTTAATTTTTCAACACATTGTTCATTGCATTATATATATATATATATATATATATATATATATATATATGGTATTTTTATTCTTATATTTCTATATTTTATGCAGGTGTATAACTTTATTACATTTTAGTAGCCCAACCTTCATATTTTTTGTATGTATTTCCCGTATTTATTTATCAACTTATTTGTTCATTGCATTATGTATATATAATATTTTTATTCCTAGATTCCTCCATTTTATGCAGGTGTATATTTTATGTCCTGTATTATTATATATTTTATTTATATTCTAAAGATATATATTGTTAGAATTAACTTTGACTTGTAGAAAGTATACTTTATGTATCTATTTTGCAAAATAAATATTTTGATTTGATTTGATAACACATATGCTACTTTTTATCCCGGAAAAAAGTATGTCGTTAAACCGAATAACACGCGGGCGGAACCGCGGGCAAAAGCTAGTTATGTATATGTCTAACTAGGAACCGGCAAGCTTTTCTATACCTGCAGGTATATAGCTATTGCAACTTGGTTTTTAAAATTAATTTCTTGTTCCCAAATCCCATTACACAATGTTTTGAGCTAGAAGTTTGAGTTTCAATAAGTCACAGTTAATTAAAATCCAAATTTCCTGCTCAAAACATTGTGTGATGATGACTTATGATATGAGATTAAAATAAAACAAAACAGTAAACAAACAACGAGGCAACACTCTGCGCTTCATTAGGTGCGCTTGATAATGGTTGCGCTTCGAGGAATACCTCAAATCAAGAGGAGACCGAGAGGAAAAGAAAAGGTTCAACAGTAAAAGCACGATAATTGGAGTCGAAAGAGAGCAAGCACAGTTTCGGTAATTTTAACATCTGAATCGCAACGAAAACTTTCTGAAGATAAATTCTTGACAGTTTCAATTCAAACAAAATGGCAGATGTTTTGCGTTCGCTCCGTTCCTTAGTTGTTAGTGTATAATGTATAGAAATGGAAAGTCGTAAGAGTACGCCGCGAGACTGTCTGCGTGCAAGAAAATACCTAGCACTGGAGTGCGAGATTTTATTTGTGCACCCTTAATTCTTGTTTTCATAAATGGGCGGTTCTTTATTGCACTACACGGCCACGGCACGACACCAGTGGGAGCATTTTTGTATGAAATTGTACTGCACGCTTCCTCACTGCCACGGCCCGACAACGACATGTCGTCGCCGGCAACGGTCCGTCGTCGGCAGCAAGACTCCCACTGGTGTCGTGCCGGCATCGTTATGCATGTGTTGTGTACAGTGGAGCCCACATCAAGCTAAACACTTTCAGTATAAGCTAACCTCTCATTGTTATAACCTTCCCGTACAATGAGAGGTCAGCTTATACTCAATGTGTATATAGCTTGATGTGGTCTCCACTGTACATAATGTAAGCTTCCATGTGGGCGTGCGAGTGGCGTGAGCCGTGTCTAGGGTTGACAACTTTTTTTAGAAGAAATAACGTAATAATATGATTTCAGAGAAGATAAAAATAAAGTACAGTCCTTAAAAAAAGAGTTTCTTTTATTAAAATTTGTGAAACTGTATTATTCAGCAGAAAGGGGACATTTTCTATACGGATGGCAAGGCTTATCTGCCCTGCTGGTTCAGATTATTTTTATTGGTCTAGCTTTAGTATGTTGTTAATGACATGATGAGTTAACTACTAGATGGCACTGAACACTGAGTTAAGAGCCCATAATACCTCAATTCGCAGTCCTGCTCTAACGCTTCTGCTTTTTAACTGTCTATCCTACTCTAATCAGATGCCGCGCACGCAAAAACATCAGTTATTTTGAAATCGCGGCTACACTGATGGTTTTTTCATTCTTATGTTACAGTCTGCAGCTGCTTTATACTAATATCAGTTATCTTAAACAAAGTTTCAGATCTAATTTCAAGTATTAATTGAATGCTATCGGTTTATTGTACGGTTTGGAGGTAACTTTGTAATTTTTTTCTATCGGGAAAATTTAATGGAATCAAGTTTTCACAACAGCATGGACATAGCATTAGTCCTCAACTTTATCATATATCAATTTCAGAGTGATTGTTGCAGTATTTGTTGGTATAAAACAGGATCATGCGAAGCGAAGTGAGGTATTATACACCCTTATGGTGAATATATACTCAAACTGCTAATTAGACCTATCTTTGAAGGCCTCCTCCTCCAATACGGGTGGTCCAGACCCCTAAAAAAATACATAATAGGCATAATATTATCAAAAAATAATTTCATGTCTATTAAAAAAAATTTTTTTGATGGTTTCATACTGTCCCATCGAAGAAATTTGTAACTTCTGACTGCGTTTTAAAACATTAGTTTTATATTAATGATTTATTTAAATAATGAATAATTCTCGAAAAAAAAAAACAACTTTAAGGCTTGTCCCACGATTTCATATCTTTGAGACATGTCTACTTTTGTAACGGTCATTACTAAAACAACTTGTCGAAAAATGTGAAATAATTTCGGCTCGAACAACACCAACTCAGGAATATGTCACGTCAACTGAGCGGTAGATTTGAGATTAGTCGAGAAAGTGCCGTGCTGAGCATCGGAAGAATTCTCTCACTTTTTGTCGCAAAAAATTGTCTCGTTTTGTAACGAAATTTACTAGATTAATTAATATTTTGTCTCTATTGTAATAACTGAGAAAGCAAAATTATTTATCTATAATGGGAAACATTTTATAGTTAAATCTGTGAGGAATTTTAAAATAATTCGAAATTTCTACCACAGGGCCCTGATTTTGTTAAGTCTTTTTTGTTACGAAACTATAAATAAAAATACAAATAATGAAAACAAATAGCATTAATATACAAAATATTTTTGTGAACCTTAGAATGTATTATTTTTGGAAGGTATTTGTAAGAGGAATTTAAAGTTAATCAGGTTTATCAACACTTATTTATTTTTCCATCTTTCAATAATAAAATAAAAAATATATCTTTAGTTCAAGTAACTCAGAGACTCATATAGGCAGAAAACATGAAAAGATAAATCATATACATACATAGCACAAAAACATATTTACAAGAATTATCCGCCACGGCTGGCCACATGCCTGTCGCAACAATGGCGTATAAACGGACAATCAAGCCTGCTTGCAATCATTGCTAGGACAGCGTTGGGGCTACTCCGCACCCTGTGTATCAGAGACGCGCATCGCCTACGCATGGTCGCGTGGAAGCAGTCGATGTGAGCCCAGGCGAACATGCCCGAGGCGCTGCAGTAGCGGGGCAGCCTCAACACCGCCCTGAGCGCGTTATTGTACTGTACACGTATAGTCCCGTACGACCTCTGAGTGTAGCTAGCCCACAGGCTGCACGTGTACAGCGATGTGCAGAACGCCTTAAACAGGATAAGTTTTACCTCAATAGAACAACGCGCAAACCTGCGAGCCAACATATTTGCTCTAATTGACAAAGCCCTCCTCTCTCTCTCTATGTCAGCATTGTCCTTCAGGTCAGTTGTGATAAGATGTCCAAGGTACTTAAATTGTTCGACCCCGATCAAGGGAACACCGTATAGCTGAATAGGTGGCACGCTTTGAGGGCGTTTTGTACCGGCTTCAAACACAAGGTACTGACTCTTGGCTACATTATACTTAAGACCGTGGCTTAAGGCCAATGATAGGGGTGCATTATTTTTGAAATGTCCGGTCAGCAGATATTTTGTGTGCTAGTGTAAAAAAATTGTTTTATTAGAAAAAGTTGTCAGTAAATATAATTCAGAACTACCATTTACGACTTAATACAAGACTAAGTTATTATTTAAGGGTCCATGCCACCTAAACGCGCCCCACCGTATTGCTGATTCATGACAGAAAATATTTGTTTAATGAGAAATAAATAATCACACAAGTTGTCGAAGAGTTGCATTACAACCTAATTAATTTGATTTTTGCATAGAATTCATAGCAAGCTAGAAAAAAAATCTAAAGTTGCTGAAAATCACGTAAAACTGCTCTTCGCGTATTTCTCATTGGCGATTTCTCAGATAATTTTGGAAACTGAAATTCAGGCTCCCGTAAGTTAAAAGTGTACAGAATGGTGTGATTGATTTATTTTTGCCAAACGAAAATTGTTACTTGGTGTATTTATCCATTAAACATAACCAACTTTTGCGTGCGATTTCCCCATACAAATTACTATGGAGGGCGGCATCGAAACGTGATTCTTTAGAGCGCGCGATGTTTCGGTTGTCGTAACAGCCACGGCTCAGAGCGCGCTATTTTAAACAATAATTAAACGTCATAGAGTTCAGTTCTACCTGACGCAAAATGAGGTGATCAATGTCAGGGAGAACGGGTCCTTAAGGGTGCTATGCTAACGCAAAATCTCGCACTCCAGTGTTGGCTATTTTTCGGTCTCGTGACGCGCTCACATAGGTGATGTGATTCGCAGCGATATTTTACGGCTAAACACAACTATATGCATTTAGCATATAGCATTTTCCTAATATTGTTTATGCATTTTCCTTTCGCTACAAGCACTAAGGCACGGTCAAATTGAAATAATATTTTCGCGCATTGAACAGCCTTAACAGAATTAAAAATAGGCAAGGTCAAAACTACCATTTTCGACTTAAGGTGGTAACGGAGGATCTCGGTGCAAAATGCACATCATAATATTGTTTTCCTTACTTTTGAATAAAGTTTTTTTGCAATTCGCGCAAACCGTTTGATAATAGTTAGGTGATCACATGAAAATTATTCAATTTTATGCGTTACATTTTAGCTGCCTTACATTACAACTGTAAACACGCGTTTAAGTTTGTTAATGTAATGCAAACAAAATATAATACATTAGAGTACGTAATTTTTTTGTGAAGACTTTATTATTAATGAACTATTTCCGCAAATTGCTTTTAAACACATTTATTGCATACTTTTTATTCAAAAGTAAGGAAAACAATATTATGATGTGCACTTTGCACCGAGATAAAAGGTTACCCCTAATATAAGACAAAGTTATTAAAAATACATGATGTAAACAACCTTACAACTGATCTGTTCCTAAGTCCTTCTCTGAATTCTTCGGTAAGTAGACCGGACAAGTGCGAGTCGGACTCGCCCACCGAGGGTTCCGTACAAATTAGTAAAAGTTGAAAAAAATCTATTAAAAGATTTGGTCACCCGTACAATTATGACCGCGCATACCGTTGCTTAACCTCGATGATTTTTTTGATTTAATTACAAATGTATAGTTATAAGATTTTTTCCTATACTTGTAGTATTAGACGGTATTACTCGCCAAATTTCATAGTTCTAGGTCAACGGGTAACACCCTATAAATTTTGATTCGCTTGAGAGTGTCGAAATATACGTTTTTTGCGGCATAAACGGCCGTATCTTTTTTTTACATTAATTTAGAAGTTCGATTTTTTTTCCAGACTCAAGGGTCTGTAGACTTGATTATATGGTTTTAATTTCAACTCGATAGCTTCACGTGTTCCAAGATAAAAGGTCTTGACAGACAGACGGACGGACGGACAACAAAAGTGATCCTATAATGGTACCGCGTTTTCCTTTTGAGGTACGGAACCCTAAAAATCGTCAAACTAAATTGTTGCCCAAAATCTATTGCCATGGTCAACAATTGTGATGGCGAATATGTGAATGGCTTCCACAAAACCCTTTTTTCTCAAAGATTACTGCAGAATTATGGAATTGGCAATCGACAATAAAATGCTAGGCATGTTTGAAACAAGACTAGGTACTAAATAACTACAACATAGAGTACCCTGTTGAAATAAAAAATATTCATTATCACTAGAATATAAGTTCTTTTTATACAAGGCAATACAAGGTTGAAATACTATAATGGGCCCAAAACAAGATCTGCCTCCTGATTCTGTATTGTAATATCAGTTGCCAAACCGAGTGCCTATCGTCGAAACATATAGGTTATTTAAGGATACGTTCGCACTAGAAATTACGTCACAATTCGTAAATACTTAGTTAGTCGTAGGTTAACTTGTATAAAGTATGATGATGATGATGTTGAGGTGGGACGCCTGCTGGGCTCAGGCGGGTGGTCGGCTCACCACTTGGAGCTATTCCATCCAATTCCCATTGTTTGGAGCTATGGTATCCTAATGTCCCAGGGGCGTTCCCTCCTCAAATCTCCCGCTTCTTTTCATGAACCTAAGTATATCTGAATACATAAGATGCTTAAGATCTTCTTCCTTGATGTGGTCATGACCAAGTATCTCCCATCTCAAGCTAGAATATATAAAGCATTCTCCTAAGTAGTGCTTGCTAGTTTCTTCCTCACCGCAGTGTGGGCAGGAGGGGTCGTCTTGTACCTTCATTATTGACAGATGCCTATTTAGCCTGGAATGGCCAGTTAGAATACCTACCAACATACCCAGGTTGACTCTGCTTAGGTTAAGGATATACCTTACTTTTTTGTAGACAGTAGCCGAGAGAAACATCTTCGACTGTCGGCAGCCCTCGATGTTCCTCCATTCATCTGCTGATTCTTCTGAAGCCAGACGGCTTATTACCTTGTTAGTGACGTTTGCGGGAATTGGCAGCCTAGGTTCTGGTCCAATGAACCTGTCCTCTGCCCCTTCTCTAGCTAATTCGTCTGCTTTTTCATTACCTTCAATGCCTTGATGTCCTGGGACCCAGGCCACTATTGTTTCAGTTTTTTCACCTAGCTTATTGAGTCTTATTTTACACTCTCTTACCAGAGCCGATTTATTTACTGGATTTTTCAACGCAAAAAGTGCTGCTTGGCTGTCCGAGTAAATAATGACCGTTTTCTCGTTTATGTCCGACCTTAATAGTACCATGCTGGCGCATTCCATAATAGCGTATGTTTCTGCCTGAAATACGGTAGCTAAGGTACCAAGTGAGTAGGATGCGCTTCTTTCTTCTTCATCAGATATATAGACACCGGCTCCTGCCAGTCCTGTGTTACCTTTCCTTGAGCCGTCCGTGTAGCAATTAATACTCGGTCGGTCTGTCACTAGCTTCCAGTCTTCTCTAGTTCCTATATGTATACGATATTTTTTATCGAATAATATTTCTTTCTTAGTCAGATCGTTATTGGCTAAAAGCATTTCCAAATGACCGCCTGATATGTTTGCTATGGAGGCATGTCCTTTATCCATAAAGTTGCCCTTCCACTCTTTGTTTATTACCATTCTGTACCATTGTTCGGTAGCTCTTTTTTTAACCTCTATATGCAAAGGGTTTAGACCTATTATCACTTCAAGAGCCCTAGTTGGAGTTGTTTTCAGGGCTCCAGTGATCATGAGACATGCTAGTCTTTGCACTTTGTCTAATTCTTTTCTCGTGGATTGTATGTCTGTTCTTGGCCACCATACAATTGCTCCGTATAGCAGTCGCGGTAAAATGATGGCCTTATATATCCAATGCATAATGCTAGGCGTCAGACCCCATTTACTGCCTACTGCCCTTCTGCATTGGAAAAGAGTTCTAATTACCTTACTAGATTGGGTTTTAACATGAGTATCAAATCTCAATTTGTTGTCAAAAATCACACCAAGGTACTTTAATTCTTTAACTTCTTCCAGAACTATGCCTTTTAACTTGATAGGTTGTAGTTCCTTGGGCTTTCTCTTATTTGTAAAGAGAACTAGTTTTGTTTTGCTGGGATTAAGATCAAGTCCTTTGTCTTCAGACCAGTCCAATACTTTTCTTATTGCGGTTATCATCCTAGATCTCACCGTACTTAAGTCTTTACCTACTATCATTATAACTCCATCATCCGAGTACACTTGTAGGTAGATGTGCATTCTGTTAACGATGGTTATTATTGAATCTATCAGGAGGCACCACATTAGAGGAGATAGGCACCCTCCCTGAGGAAACCCTCTTTTTGCTTTTATAGTGTAGGTTTCCCCTGCTAAATGCGCAGATATAACTCTGTTTTCTAACATTGTTATCACCCATCTTACTATTGCTTCACCAATTCCTTCTCTTTTGAGTGATTCCTCTATTGCTCCAAATGTTGCCCTATCAAATGCTCCCTCTACATCGAAGAAACACGCGAGAGCATATTCTTTGTTACCAATGGCACGCTCAATCTTAATAGCAAGACTATGAAGTGCAGTCTCCGTGGACTTCCGTGTATAAAGTATACTTTATGTATCTATATTACAAAATAAATATTTTGATTTGATTTCATTAGTTTGAAAGTTCATTTTTTATCTGTTTTTGGGGAATAGCAACCATAGTTGGTAACTGATTCAAAGATAATAGGCTCGCTGGAGGTCAGTTTCGAATATTATACATGGTTCTCAAGAAATAATGAAATCTTTGAATATCTCAACATGCCTACAATCAACGAGAAAATTAAACAACGTAAATGCAACTACAAGGGATGGTTGCTAAGTCACTCTAATGAACTTTCTGCTGATTCGCTGAAAACATTATCCAATATCGATAGACTTAAACGAAAGTGGAACTAAGACTCTAAGACTCACAACAAAGTTTGGTTTTAATACATGAAAAACATAAAAGGAAGCTGTAATAGCTGAATATAGTACCTGCAAGTGAACCAACTGACAGTCAACAAACCTAATAAAAGTCAGCTTCTGACAGATAAGAGTAACCTACCCAAACCATTGATAATGCAGTGGATTTTGTGTAACAAGGCTTAAGTTATTTGACAGGACTAATCTTCTTAGAAGGGTCCGGTCCTTTTCTTTCTGATACAGATAGAAAAAGAATGCTTAAATTAAGTTTAGTCCTGTCAAATAAATTAAGTTGCCCTACACTGAATCTAAAATGGAATAAACAAATTGGTCATTACTCTATTAAGTGACAGTGCTCTCATTCAAGCAAAGTGGAAATTTTCACCGATGATGTAAATATTTCTGTTGCCGCTATAACAACAAATACTAAAAAACAGAATAAAATAAATATTAAAGGGGGCTCCCATATAACAGAAGGGGTTTTTTTGCTGTTTTTAAATATAATGGTATGAAACCCTTCGAGTCCGACCCGCACTTGGCCAGTTTTTTTAGCTAGGCAGCTTGATGCACAGGTTCATAACTAGTCTACGAGATAATCCCAAATCATCTAATTGTTGATTGTCATTATGGATAAATAATTTAAATAGGCATTACCTTGCGGAAGTCCATCACTAAGTTATGGATATATTAATATAATTTGCAATATTCCTTAAACAATTCTTGTTGTGCTATTAAAAATGCAGACTCATGCACCACCTGCCCTCATAAAACATGCAACAAGCAAGCAATAGGAGCATAAAAGCAAAGCAATCTTTTATGCTCGTATTGCTTGCTTGTTGCATGTTTTATGCGGGCAGGCAGGCGGCACGAGTCTGTCATTATGGAAATAATAATAATAAATAATACCTACATGTAATCAAAATCTTAGTTTTTGTCCACTGTTATAATTTGATTAAAAAACTAACAGTACCAGTAATTCATACTGACAAATGATGTTTTTGGTAGTATTATAAATACCTGATTAAAATTAAACAGCTACTTATGATGATGCATGTTGTAAAGATAAATTATAAATTATACATGACTTGTTTATCAGAGGACTCAGCGTAGCATGAAGATTATATAATATTTTCACATTGCATGCTTACATGGGTTTATGAATTGTCCATACACGAGCAAGTAAAATAAATGAGTTTCATGTTGATAGGTTTGATAGTAAAAGTGATCTTATTTTCAATGTTTTTAAGCGGTCTAATTTGTTTTTAACAGTATCTATATTGGCAAGGTAAGTATAGGAGGTGAGATGGAAGAACTATTAAAATTAAAAACGTGTTTCCTTTTTTTGTATTCCCAATTCAAATCATTAGTCAAAACAAAACAAAATCTAAGAAACAAGACAGTGCAATATTTACCTTGGTGTACAGCTCTTTTGTGGTCATTTTGGTATTATTTTGTTTTTTCACTCGATTAGGTTATTCTCAGATTCATCTGAGAGGTTATTATATTTTTTTCCACTTCACCGCGAGTTTAGAGACTCGATAATTCATTTTCAAAAAAATAAGGTAGAAATACTTTGATATTTTCAATGCGAAACGTCACACATTTTATTGACAGATGTCAAAACGCGATAAGTTGTTTTATCAATAAATTATTAAACTAGCGCAGTAAAAGCAACTGCAAAGATTTTCTCTTTGTGGGAAAATTCCATTATTTCTGTATGGAAATGTAAAGCCAATAAGAAACTAACTGGAACACAAAACATGCACAATAATCGAAAGTTTATCGTAAAACAACAAAATTCCCACAGATGTTGCCATATTGAAAAAAATAAAATGTAGGTCATATTCACGCTTCATTTCATACGTTTTGCATTTCTAGAGAGGAAACTGCTCTTAACTTTAAACAAGACATGCCAAGCAACGAGCCGCGACGAGAAATATATCATGAAAATAATAACTGCTAGAATAAATCGAGAAAATACTTTCATATTGAATTGATGAGCCCGAGAGCATAAAATTAGGTCTCTTGTATTTATAATTTGATTTTTTACAGGTTTTGTCTTTGATGGCATCTCGTTTCATTTTGTAGATAGTCCTACTTTTTTCCTTTCCGGTACCATCTACTTCCAACTGCAAATGTAACTTTGTAATCTTTTATATTTGTATGGGATTTCAAAGTTATTTATGTAGTTAGTTTATCTAGAAAACTGGAATGAAATTGCAAAATGTTTTAGTTTTTCCTTGATTTATACACTAAACACTAATTGTATTCCAAATTTGAAGCTTCTGTCTGCTAGAAGTGCCTTAGAGTTTTGATGATCGGTCAGTCACTGAGTGAGTGAGTCTGTGACAAAATTGAGAAACTTTGACTAGTTATATAAACCAAAGAAAAATGAGCCTAATCAACTTACAAGCAGCCCAGCTTATGTACCATTAAAGTGTCAGTCACAGGACTTTCCATCGTCCATGGTTAATATGGATACCCAAGCTTTCACGGCTTACTTCGATAAAATGTTTTCCACACAGAGGGAGGAGTGGAAGGATTGCCTCAAGAATATAACAGATCGGTTGGATAAGTGGGAAGACAAACTCTCATTTTTTGAGACACGGTTCACTGACATAGAGAGTAACACACTTAGGTTGATAGAAGAGAACCAAAGTTTGCGCTCTGCATTGGTTACCCGAGAAAAGGAGATCGAAGGTCTTAAACTAACCGTAACGCAACTCGAGGATGACCTTGAAGTCCGGAATCTCTCCTCAGTTGTGAAAGAAATTGAAATATCTGGAATACCAGAAAGCAAGTCAGAAAACTTACTTCACATATTCAAAACTGCAGCAGTAAAATTGGGGATCGCGCTGGATGACAGAGATATTGACTACGGTAAAAGAGTAGGGCCCTACAAGAACGATACTAAAAAGCCCCGCCTCACAGTGATAGGTCTAACGCGTCGCACTCTGAAAAATGACATCCTCAGAGCTGCTCGAATTCGACGGGGTCTAACCAGCCACGATCTTGAAATATCGGGAAAGCCAATCGATGTTTATTTCAATGAGCGCCTGACTAAAAAAAAGAGGCAACTCTTTACGGCAGCTCGTGCACTGAAAAAAGAATATAACTTTAAATTTTGCTGGACCCGTGATGGTCAGATCTACGTTAGAAAAAACGAGAATTCCAAGGTTGAGCGAATTAACACTGAACTGGACCTTGATCGTGTTTTTGGCAGAGATATATCAGCCTCAATCAGTAAATAAGTTTGGATTTAACATTATTATTCTGTGGTTGCTTTATTTTTATATTACTGCTAATTTACTAAACAAAGAAATGACTTTGCCTAATAAATTGTGTGTACTTTTAGTTTTCATAAATAACAATTTACGTCTCTACTGTTGCATTTGCCGAGGTCGAGCTACGTACTACGTATTTACTTATAATAATATATATATAATATTTCAAGTATTCGTATACTTTAACAAGAGTGTCAATATGCTGTACATAAAGTATGAATCTAACACAATTATATCGTTAACTTCAAATTATGTAATCATTGCATATTTATGTAAATCATTATATTTAATACAATTTACTTATTTCAATATTTACGTATCAATTTATAATATACATGTTTGTATAGACACTGTTGCATCAAGACATTTAATAAAAATTAGTCTAACTAATATCTCTGAACATTCTTCTAAAAAAACACATTTACCCTTACATTACTACGATGCTTGAACTCAATCAGCAAGAATTTTGTTCCGAAATTGATAATTCCGAGATATTTAGCACATATACACTAGATTGTCTTGAAGATTGCAAACCCTTAATTGATAAAAACTGCTTAAATATAATTACTTTTAATATTCGTAGCATCCATGAAAATTTCGACGATTTTTTGATAATGCTTCATAGGTTAGATATAGACTACGACATAGTCGTTCTTGTGGAGTGTTGGCTTCATACTAAATGTTATAGTCCAAGAACTATTCCAGGCTATAGTCTACATACCTCATCAATATATAAATTCAAGAGTGATGGTGTAGCAGTATACTGTAAACAAAGTATCGCCATTGATGTACAGGAAGTAGCAATAATTGATTCAAATTCATTATTAGTTAAAATCAATAACAATATTGCAATTCTGTGCATTTACCGCTCTCCTTCTTTAAAAAATGCTACTGACTTTTTAGACGCTTTAAATAATGAATTAGGCAAGGTCAATAAGTCATACAACAATTTATTCGTAACTGGGGATATTAATATAAATATTGCTATTGATGGTGACAGTGACAGTGACACCAATGCTATAGATTATGAAAATATTCTCATGACGCACGGACTATGTCCTACTTCGCGGAATCCAACCAGATTGAGAAACTGTCTTGACCATTTTATCGCCAGGCCAAAGAATAAAAATAAAATTAAAAGCCTTACCATTAGAACGGACACAACTGATCATTCATTAATTATAAATAGTATTGAATTGAATACACCACAAAAACATCGCTGCAATACTACTACAACCAAAATTGATTTCCAAGCTTTAACGAAAACTCTTAGCTCTACAGATTGGACTGATACAATCAAAGAGACAAACGTAAATATAGCTACCTACCAGTTTATTACAAAGCTACAATCGTTAATTGCATTGCATACTAGGACTATTGTTCGTCCACACAAACTCCGCTCTGTGAAGCCATGGATTACTGAATCTCTTGTTAAATCTATAATAAAGAGGGACTTACTTCACAAGGTAGCAAGACTTTCTCCAAACGACCAGGCTATTCAAAAAACTTACAAATCTTACAGAAATATTTGTAAGATTGCAACTAAAACTGCACGTGATCTATATTTTGGTAAGAAAATTGAAACAAATAAATTTGATTCTAGAAAAACCTGGAAAATCATAAAAGAGGCAGCAGATATAGAGCAAGGACCTAAAAAAACTGCAGTGTCTCTTCTTGATTCAAAAAATACCAACTCTGAATCTGTTAATAGAGTCAACAATTATTTCTGCAATATCGGTAGGAAACTTGCACAATCAACTCTTGAACGCCTTAATAAGACAGAAAATGAACTAACTAAAAAAAACGTCCCATCTGTAAAACAGTCAAACTCTTTTTTTTTACTACCAGTTGACGCCAACGAAGTTCTTGGAGCAATCCAGGGATTAAAACATTCGAATGCTGCAGGTTGGGATCAAATTAGCAATGAAATTTTGAAGAAAATAGGATACCTTGTACTTGAGCCTCTAGTAAATATATTCAATTTAAGTTTTTTAAACGGCATCTTTCCAGACTCATTCAAATTAGCTACTATAATTCCACTCCATAAAGGAGGTGCAACCAAGAATGTGCAAAATTATCGACCAATTGCATTATTGCCCACAATCTCTAAAGTGCTGGAAAAATTGGTAAAGAGTCGTCTAGTTAATTATTTGGAAAAGCATAATCTTTTATCGGATCATCAGTATGGTTTTAGACACAAACTATCGACAAGTAATGCTCTAGATGATCTTGTTAGCTCTTTGGTTGATCATTTGGATGACGGAAAACGCTGCATTGGTGTGTTTCTGGACCTGGCCAAGGCTTTTGATACAGTATCTATTCCAATTCTTCTTAGAAAGCTGGAAAGCCTTGGCATAAGAGACCTTCTGATGCAGTGGTTCCGTACTTATCTTGAGAACCGGCTTCAGAGGGTAATCATTGATGGCACGATCAGCGAGAGCATGCCAGTGGCCTATGGTGTTCCACAGGGCAGCGTTCTTGGTCCTATTCTATTTTTAGTATATATTAATAACCTGACAGATCTTAATACCGTTGACGGAAGAATAGTGTCTTTTGCTGATGACACTGCCCTTGTTTTTTCGGCTTCATCTTGGGATCTTGCTTTCAAAAAGGCTAATAAAGGTGTTGCAGTTGTAAAGGAGTGGCTTGATGTGAACCTTCTCACGCTCAACATTACTAAAACAAAGTATTTATGTTTTAGTAAAACAAAGCACACGGAAGCTGACTATGATTTTCACTTGAAGCTACACACTTGCAACAATCATCTGCAATCATACAGCACACAGTGCCAATGCGAAATAATTGAGCGAGTAACCAACATACGGTATCTTGGCGTTATTGTAGATGATAGACTCAACTGGCAAGCTCACATAAAGACCCTATCAGGTCGTGTAAGAAAATTATCGTTCTTCTTTAGGTCAGTCAGGAACATTCTCAACTCGAAGCTAAAATATAGTGTATATTTTGCAATGTGTCAAAGTTTGCTTTCCTATTGTATCAGCTCTTGGGGTGGCGCGGCAAAGACCCATTTGTTAGAAATAGAGCGAGCTCAACGAATGGTTATTAAAGTGATGCTTAACAAACCATTTCGTTATGACACATATCTTCTACATAAAGAAAGTGCCATATTAAGTGTACGAAGATTATTTATATCAAACATCATTTTAACATCTAGCACATCCTTAGAAATGTACGCTCCAAGCATTAGTACACAAAGCAATAGGTCAGCAAGACTGGAAGGAAAACTTTCCGTCCCTAGAATGGGTAGTAAATTTGCACAGCGTTTCAAAAAGTTTTTGCATCCCTTTATTCATAACCAAATTTATAAAGAAATTAAGTTGGCAGACAAATCAAAATTAAAACTCCAATTAAAAAGAGAGTTGAGTTCTTGGCTTCTAGCAAAATCGTATGAGGAAGTAGAAAGTCTTTTGGATGTCATTCAGTAAACAATCATCTTATTATTATTCTATTGTTTTGTTTTGTATTTATTTATTAAAATTGTCTTAACGTTTTTGGTGTCACTTATATAAAGTAGCAACATTTTTTTTTTGTTAATTTAATACCTTCTTTTTGTTGTTGCTAGCATTTTATATATACTTATTTAAAATCATGTACACACGAATACACATTGTTAAATATTTATTTATTATAACATATATATTTATTTTATAAAAACATATTTAGATTAAAGTTTAATTTATTTAAGTTAGCACGGGTGGGCGCCTTCTGGCAAAAAACACTTTTGTGCATCCCATGAAACGGAGAATTCTGGTATGGGAGCACGCATATTCTATTCAGTGACGTGTATCAATTTAGTTTGTACAAAATTTTAAATATGGATAATATTTCATTTACTTAATGTGTATTTTAAGTTAACATTACATAAGATTTTTTTTTAAAGTTAACCATAGGCTAGTTTTTTTGTTTGTACCTACTAACATTTGAGAAAAATAAATTTGTAGATTTGTAGATTTGTAGTTATAATTCTTAGACTACTGGTTCAAATTGAATGAAATTTTAAATATACTGTGTTCATACATTGCCTGCCTGGTTACTGAAAATTCAGGCTTCTAATTTTATCCACAATGAAGTTATGGGGGGATCGAAAATGGCCTGAACTGCTTCGAGAAAAGGATAGTACGGCCGTGCCGCTTTTTAGCTTGACTTGGTGGGGGCACTGCAGTGCCCCCAGAAACATAGGTACCGAAAGGGATGAGCATTACTGCCGTATTTCAGGCATATTTCATACATGATTCAGTATTTTCCTTCATCGTTCAGCAAGCGGAAATCAAACAAATAAAATTATTTTCACGAAAGAAGTCCCTTGTCAAAGTACTTATTGTAAAGTATATATGTACACAAAAGAATTAAAAAATAATAATTTCAAGATATATTTCGGACCCTACTGGGCCCGGCATCAGTTGATATAATAATGACATTTACAATGAAATGATGGCACATAAAATGACATGGTGACAATTAGTATTAAAAAGAGATTGAAAAAAAGGAAATCTATGTCCCTACCTACCTTTTTTTTAGAGATGAGTTTGTGAGTGGGGTAGGGAGAGAGGGTGTTTGTGAGTGTGTGTGTGTGTGTGTGTTTGAGAGGGAATGTAAGAATGTTAGTATGAGTGTTAATATCAGAAAAATTTCGATCAGGTTGGTCTGTCTGTAAGTTAGTGCTGTTTATTTAGTCCAGGTCCGTAATGGGCACCAAGCGACCAGATGTAAGACGACTCCCATGTCCTGAGCTGAATATCAGTCAATGGTGGGTGGAATGATTTTATAATGCGGACGGTGAAGCAGTCGTCGAATGATTCGTTGTGTAGGCGGGCATGAGTTGGGATGGGTAGTGTATTGTTTTGTTTTGTATTTATTAAATTGTATTTACTTCTCTCCCTACCCCAGTCACATACTCATCTCTAAAAAAAAGGTAGGTAGGTAGATAGATTTCCTTTTTTTCAATCTCTTTTTAATACTAATTGTCACCATGTCATTTTATGTGCCATCATTTCATTGTAAATGTCATTATTATATCAACTGATGCCGGGCCCAGTAGGGTCCGAAATATGTCTTGAAAGTTTTTTAATTCTTTTGATACATTAATATAATAAAAAACAAAAATAAAAGAACAAGCCAGTAAAGTTTATATACATTTATTTTACTTATTGTAAAGGGATAAATACGAAAATGCCTTGTGTAAAGAATTTTACTGTCTATGCATACAGATTCCAAAAAAAATCATTTATGCTTGCTCAACCGAATACTGAATCCGAGTCTCGATTCAAAGTCCGCCTGAGCTACCGCTGCTAGCCGACTAAACTTAGGTATCATTATTTTTTAGCGATAATGATTAAGAGGATAAGCTCTTAGTCCTACAATATTCTATGCCACAATCATGATTTAAGATGCGATCTTAGCCTAATTGCAGAATTTATTGGAGGAGGGAAACAGCGCGTGCTGCGCGGCTCGGGCAATGTCATTCAATTTCGATATTATTTTTAAAATCTCAATTTGCATGTTGCAATTATAGCGTTATCTATCTAAAGAGATAAGATAACATTAAATAAACAAAACTTAAACTAAATCTTTACAAAGTTATAATAATAAAAATACTTAAATAAAATCTAAATAGGTACTTAACTTATTGTAATATGAGTAGGTACCCTTCTTTGTTAAGTAGAATATGTTGGCCAGTTCACCACCGTCACTTGGTATGATGCCCAAAAGGCTAGCGGCATTGCCCCGCTGACGTGACGAGATCTTCTTAAAGAGTCATTGCACCCGAGGGTTTCTACGCCAAAAGGCACAAATGTAACCCTCTCCTAGAGCCAATATTTGCGTCTCTTAGCGTGTCCCGCTGCATCGGCGGCCGCACCCGATTTGGCGGCGGTAGCATGGTCGTGGGACGCTGCTACCATATCTACGCAAGTTGCATCCCCATAGATATCTTAATACTATTTATTATTTTATAAATCAGTCTGCATCCCGTACCAGTGACCTCCCATTCCTCCATGGAATAAGCATCATTCCGTCGGGCCTCTTACCATCATCACGCACTATGCCATTAAGCTCTCACTCTACTAAATTTAAATTGTTTTTGCAAAAATAATTCTACGATTTGCAAATAAATATCAAAACAATTGGCATCAGAATTTTTTATTGTAGTCATCATATACCTATACTATAAATCAAATAGCATTTATTGGACTCAGCCGTTCCATTGCATTCCTAAATACATAAGTAATAATTATAGAAATACCGATTTAGATAGTACTAAAAATCTTAAAAATTACAAAAAAGAGACAGATATTGGCATTTATAGCAAAATCATTCTACACTTGAAAATATAATAATGAAGTATGGTAGGTATGTAGTAGTTTCACACAAACAAGTCAGTCGTCCGCTAGGCCAATCATATTGTCGTCATGTTAGATTGATATACAAAGAGCAAATACGAATAATTTACTTATTTTCTTGCGACGACGGAAACCAAGTTTGACAAGCTTCTGTTGCAATCTCACATAGTGCTGTATAAGTTCTGGCCCGAGAATCGTAATCTGAAAGAAAATAAATATTTCAGGATTTTGGTCGCATAAAATATAATGAAGTCTTTCAACGAAGTATAAATAACAATTTATTCAAAAGTAGCACTTATTTCAACAGCATTCGATTTTTTCTCATGTTGTGACTGAGACTGGTTTTCCATAGAAAAACTTCAAGCGCTGCACAAAAAAGTGGTAGATTAAACCGAATCTGAATGGGTAAGTATCTTTAAATTAAAATCACATAATCTACTGATCATACTGAACAAATTTACAAAAGAAACGATTCTGAGGAAAAGAAACAATTTTTTTTCTCGTTTCTTTACTAAAGAAAACGGAATGCGAATTTTGTGTAAGCACCTCGATTTAATTTTTAGTTTTCGAGTTGCTTAGTGTAATTAGCATGTCGAGCATGTGGTTTTATTCTAAATAATTAAAAAGGTGTTATTATTCGGGTAACAAAGACCCATAGTTTATTAAGAAACACACATGAATTATACATTAAAATAAACAAGACGATGGATGTGGCAGAGGCGAAGGAAGTGTGTCAGTATAGCAAAATGGAAATTGTGGCATCTGCCTACACCTCTGGAAGACAGCGTGAGTATATGTATGTATGTAGGTTTAGTTACCTGTTGGCCCCCTCTTTCCAAACATGATACCATTCATCGGAGCGTTCTTGTAGTTGGCTTCAGTGACTTCAGCCAAGGATAGTATGACCGCTACTACGCATACGATGCCGATGGTGAACCGCATCATATCTTGGCCAGCCATCTGGCAATGTTGGAAAAACATGCTATAAATTATAAATTATATGTAGGTATAAACACTGGAGTATGATCGATGACACTGATCCCTGGACTTTGAACAATTTTTTATAGGTAAGCACATTTGGCATATTTGGCATTAAAACCTAAAGCAACAACCAATTTTTATTTTAAATCCGTTAATACACATCAGACATAGACATAATATGAAGGTTACATGTTAAGATGATGACGATAATAAAAAACATTTTTTTAAACGATTTTTGTTACGTACGTTTTACAAAGGTTTTTTTCCCAACAGCTGGTATCCCTGTAGGATATGAAACGTCAAATGATGCTCCTGCCAAGATTTCCCGCCATTTTATACCCGCGTAAATTGGAACACGGCGGGATGGCGTCCTCGTCGTCCACTCAAATCTCAATTATTGGATTATTGAACACTGACCGCATATTGACTCAGGCGGTATCCCATAGGAGTAGAACTTTGTTACTGCATAAGATTGCGGGATTAGCAGTGGATTGAGTAGTTAGTTTAGTTGCCATGGCTAAGTGAACGCAACGAAAGACAAAATATCTACATTGATTTTGATTTTTGCATGTACGAAGGCAAATGACGCATCTAGGAGTGAGCGATAGTTATGGTGGCCGTTTTGGAAATATTCCGGAGTTTTCACCTGGTTAGGGGGGTCATCCATCTCGGCCACATTTTTTTTTTTTAATTTATTTATTATAACTTTTATGCTAGTTAACATTTTCTGGGCCATACACGAAAACTCGCAGAGTTTATCTATGGCGGCGAGGTGTTCCATAGATTTTTATATGACATGTATTTCTAACATAAGTATTCTATCTTACTTCTAATTAGATGTGTATGGGATAACCTAGGTAGTGTAATTTTAATGTTTTTATTTATAATTTATATATAATTTTGGTTATTAATAAAGTGCAACTTGATTTTCTTTCTAAATTTATTATGTTTTTGTAAATTTTCTGGCAGACCATTAATAATTTTTGGTAGGATATATCGCCATGTTCTCGTTCCATATGAGTTTTTTGTTTTTGGAAGGTTGTAAGTTTTTGAGCTTGCTATTTTTCGCAGTCCTGGAGGTCTTGTCTTATTATTAAGCTCTGTTTTATTTTGGCTTTTATCATTTAAAATATTAAATTTAATTTTATTATAAACGTTAATAACCCTGCAGTATTTAAATAGCCCGTGGTAGTTTTCAGCTTTGCATCTTTGTTTTATATGTTTCGGGACTAATACTTTTATTAATGCTGTACGTTTTGTAAGTTCTGCCGTAACTGCTTATTCCGTAGCTGATTATGGAGTCAGCTAGGGCCATATATAGTAGCCTTATTATTTTATGTGGCAATTTGTATTTTAGAACATTTAGTTTAGCCATTATAGCTCTAAGCTTAACACAAACGTCTTGGATGTGTGGGCCCCAGCTGAATCTATTGTCTATGATGAGACTAAGGTACTTATGTGATGTAACTATATCTAAGTTGGACCATTTGCAGCATATATGATTTTGATGGAAACATATATGCTCATGGGCTGTTATGTTAGCTGTTAATGATGTCTTATTAAGGTGAGTGTATATGCATCATTTTAGTTTTTTTTTTGTGTTTATGACTAAGCCAACGTCATGAGCCCATTTACATATGATATCATAGTTCCGTTGCATACTGTTTTGAGCCTCTATAATGTTCTTATGCGCCGTTATCAAGCAGGTGTCATCTGCAAACTGATATACAGAACCTTCTTTAACCATATTGCACATACCATTAACATACAGTAAATATACTATACATAAAACTCGGCCGCGTGGCCGAGTTGACACCTTTCGATTATGTCAATTTTATTGGGGGTCAACTCGGCCGACAGTGAAAATTTGAGGTAGTTATGTACAGTTAACACAAGAAGTCCTTAGAAAATGTAATATTTTTTAAATTCTTAAGACAAATAACGATGTGGCTTCAAAATAAAACGAAATATCAATATTTAAATAGGTACCTATATATGTTAAAATCAACATCACAAAAATATGAACTAATACGATTTTTTTGTGTTTAACAAAACCGTAATTAATTTAATCACCAATAGGTATAACAAAGTTTCAAGCATACGGCACTTATTATCTCTATAAACAAACAAATGAAAAAGTAAACGTTTTGTATGTGTAAGTAATTACGAACCTTGGTATGCATTTAAACCTCAAAAGTGCCATCACTTGATGAAGTTTTTTTAAAAGACCTTATTTAAAGAAAACACGTCATACAGAAACAAATACGAAATGGAAAGGAAGAGATAGGTAAGAACTTATCGTGATTTCAACAAAGCATGTTCTTTTCTGGTAACGAGATTGCTTTTATTATTTTTTTATAGTTTGTTTGGAAGGGTTATAGTAGATATTTGGATCCAATTCTTTCTTAGATTGACTGTACTTAGTATGTGAGGCCGAGTTGACCCCCAATAAAACTGATTCAATCGACACGACGACATGTCGGCCACGCGGCCGAGTTTTATGTTGCCGAGATGACCCCAGTCTTTCACCTCTATACCCAGCCTAGGATTCTATATGAACGCATTTCTGAAGTGCGCAGTATGAGTTTTTTAACGACTATCAGGGGGCAATTCCGGCGAAAGAGTCAAAGCGAGATTTCTAAAACTCGATCATAAAATGTATCTAGTTCGACTGATACGGGTTTTTACGATCAACAAGGCTAATTCGACAAACTGGGAATAGCCAGAAGTGCGTTCATAAAAGAATCCTAGGCTAGGTAGGAACACCGGGGTTGCAAGTTGCAACACTTAGTTTTTTAACGAGTTTGGCCGAGTTGCTACACTCCAAACGTCATTTGACATATATTATTTCCAATAGATTTCGTATTGATTTTTATCTGTCTGATATATACTATCTGATAGTCGTTCAAAAACTCACACTGGGTTGGTTTTCCTACCCGGGTTCCTACACTGACCCGTTCAAAAATCAACTCCCGTCGCAACACCGACCGTTCAAAATACCAGTGTCACCGGTGTCGAATTTTCCAACACCAAGTCTGAGCAGGGTTCGCAAGGTTCGTATAGAGACGTCAAAATGACAGTTATAAATCAATACTAAATATTTTGGAAATATATGAAATGACGTTTGGAGTGCAGCAACTCGGCCAAACCCGTTTAAAAACTCAGCGTTGTATGTAACCCCAGTGTTCTTCCAGCCTAGGGTTCTTTAATGAAATAATTCAGGGGGGCAATTCCAGAGAAACAATCGAAGTGCGATTTCTAAAACTCGATCTAAAAATGTATGGAGTCCGGGTTTTTACGGTCGAGAAGGCTAATTCAACAGACAGAATAGGCTTACTGGCTGTAGAGAGGATTGTCAGATTCCGTTAATGTTAAGTTTCTTTTGTAATCATATATAAGACTTAGTCAGCAAAACATAAAAAATAAAAATAAGTTAATTGGCCAGTATGCGATTTTATTCTTAGACCATATCTAAGGATTTGATTACACAAAGATATTAACAGTTACATTAAGTTTAATTTATTATTGTCTTTGAGAAGTACTCGTACCTGTGGCCACCTATGTATAATATGTATGTATATAAATAAGCTAATACAATTCCATACATTTATAATCCTAATCAAATAGATGTGATTATCAAAATCAGCCTGAATTCTTTAGATTTATCCTATTGGCTTGTTTTAGATACGAGTAGATCTTGCAATATACATATTGGAGCAAAAGCAAAGTTCTCAGACCGCAGCTCAATGATTGCTAAGGGAATAAAAGATAGGATGTATGTGTAGAGGAATTACCCACTAAATGGTTCCGTAACTTTGTTGTTTAACTTGTCTATGAGAGCAGAACTTGATATAAAGCTGTGTACTTGGAGCAAGTTGGACTATCGCGCTCGGTGCGGAAAATCTAGCGCTGCAATATGCAGGTGACTGGTAATTAAATGCAATCCTTTGAAGGTGTTGTAGTAGAGAGCAATTGCAGTCGATTCGACTATATAACGCCTTATGCAAAAATGAACCATTTCTGAAATATTTTGAATTTAAGTTTTTTTTTCTAAAGTAAACAAAAAAAATTATATTAGAAAAACCAGCCATTATTATATATTTTTTTATTTGTTTCGTTTTGATAACATCTCAACCAATAAACAATAGTCCTAAAA
Organism: Ypsolopha scabrella; assembly: GCA_910592155.1. Classification (NCBI taxonomy): domain Eukaryota; kingdom Metazoa; phylum Arthropoda; class Insecta; order Lepidoptera; family Ypsolophidae; genus Ypsolopha; species Ypsolopha scabrella. The sequence goes on along the minus strand of OU342989.1, from coordinate 5,007,523 downwards.
TGTACATTATTGACGTAAACGTTGATACTGTGCTCCATAACAATTGAAAACTCTTAAAAATTGCAAAAGATTTACACAAAAAAGCTAGGTTAAAACAAAAAGTCTCTATGCAATTTTCGTTATATCGTCGAATCGACTGCAATTGCTCTCTTCTACAACCCCTTCAAAGGTTGCATCTAATTACCAGTCACCCTGTATATCGTCACGACATGAATCCCCGAAAGGGTGTCAGAGGTGTTCCGGGTGTGAACTGTGAAATGCAAGTCACAGTCGAGAACCGGTTCACCCGCGTTTCACCGACGATTATTACGTCCCAACGTGATGGGTGGTAAGTATAAAATACCTGTCGCCTTACTTCGGGCACAATTACACTCTTTTTGGGGCATGCAGGTTTCCTCACGATGTTTTCCTTCACCATTCAGTCACCAAGTGGTAAGTATTAGATAAGAACACAAATACTATGCACATAAAAACTCATTGGTGCATGCCCGACCGGGGATCGAACCTGTGTCTCAGGATTAAGAGGCCAGCGTTCTACCACCCCTGAGCTACCGCTGCACTGCAATCTATTAAGATCCATTCCTCCAAACTGCGCTTTTTGTGGATCGCATTCTCTTAAAATTAGAGTGACATTAATTAAATTCGATTGGTTAAGGATTATCGATTATTATGACATTAAATTTTAATTGTAAGTATGCTTTATTGAATACAAACAATCTTGGTAAACTGACAACATAATCAGAAAACTTTACGAAAGTATTTTTTTTCAACAGTTATAAGTATACCTCACTTCGCTTCGCATGATCCTGCTTTATACCAACAAATACTGCAACAATCACTCTGAAAGTTGAGGACTATTCCTTATGAGGAAAACACGATTCCTTTAAATTTTATCGATAGAAAAAAATTACAAAGTTACTTCCAAACCGTACAATAAACTGATAGCATTCAATTAATACTTGAAATTAGATATGAAACTTTGCATAATATAACTGATATTAGTATAAAGCAGCTGCAGACTGTAACATAAAATGAAAAAACCATCAGTGTAGCCGCGATTTAAAAATATCTGATGTTTTGCGTACACGGCATCAGATTAGAGTGTTATGGGCCTTAATGTTAAACATATTCTTTTTGTGATTTTGTGTTTCTTTATTAATTTTGTAACGTATATTTAACCGGGATTCATTAAGAGAATGATTTTGTGTTTCTTTATTAATTTTGTAACGTATATTAACCGGGATTCATTAAGAGAAAAATTCAAAGAAATTAATATTTTAACAGTTCCTTGTGAATTTATTTACCAAGTTATCAAATATATCAGAAAAAATATTGATGCTTTCCCGAGGCTCGGTGAGCATCACTCTATAGATACTAGGAAGAAACATAAACTGGCTTTTCCAAAAATTAGACTTGCAAAAGTAGGCACCTCTTTTGTAGGACATGGTATAAGATTTTACAATAAACTTCCAAAGAAGGTCCTTAGTTTTTCAGAAAATAAGTTTAATTTTTTTAATAAGCAGGGACTTTTGATAAAAGCATATTATAAAATCAATGACCATTTGGAGGATAGTGATGCTTGGTGTCATGAGAATATTGATCTTAGCCATAATACTACTGTTCGTTTATTTTCTAACTGATTTGTGTTTTTCAAATCGTTTGTTTTTAAGTAGACTAATATTTTATCGTATTTTATAATGTTTTTTTATTATCATTTTGACATTTCTTTTTACATATTGACATGAACATTTTATAACATAGCATTTATTGGTTGAAAATTTGACTGTAAAAAAGTGATAAACTATAAGAGACAGGTCACTGATCTATATAGGTATATTAGAATAATATTATAAGATGACTATGAGACAGGTAGACGATGTTTTGTATTTTAACTTACTACCTCATTAGACAGGTAGACTAAGATGTCTTTTTTTTCCTCATGACACAATTTCCTTCTGTCTTTTATATTTATATCCTTTAGTTATTAAAGTTCAATACCTTGTTTAGTATAATAATTTTATATAAGTTAAAAGACTGTAATAGTATTAAACCAATGATGAGAAAAACAAATTATAAAAAAGACATGATCTTGCTAAATTTCTTGCCCTTCTTCTTAGCAAGATTAATCGAATGTGTGGATTTAGGCATTATATCTATTTATAGTTTATTTATCTATTAACTTATTTATTCATTGCATTATGTAGGTATACAGGCTAGTCCAAATAGTGACGTCAAAGAATTTGTTATAGATTCCTCACACCTAGGTGTATTTGAAAATATGCCATGTATGTTCCGCGATTTTTGGTATTTTAGAAATTATGATTTTTGTGTATGTATTTGCGAATTTTCTACCGCAGCGTCTTAAAAAATCATAACTTTTTTTATGGTAAGAATTTTTGTTTTTTTATAACATAACTGCCTTGAGTCACTCTTCCTTACGTAAAATAAACACCTACACAAAATCCATACGAGTTACCAAAAAATTCAATTTAAAAGGCCATTTTACGATGATATCGGACTCCAAAGTTAGTTAGGTAAAAAATTGGTTAAGAAAAAGTAACGCTGACAAAAAAATAAACTTAACATTTTTTTTTCATTATTTTGTCCAACATTAGTAAGAAATCACCAGAAGCATTTAAATAAACTCAAATTGAACGATTAGTGAACAATAAAAAAAAAGTATTTTTGTAAATCATTTTATTTCACAGACATTTGGTATTAGTTTAAGTTTATGTTTATGTGAATGCTTCTGATGATGTATTACTAATGTTGGCCATAAAAATGAAAAAATAATAGCTAAAACAATTTTTACAAACAATACTATTTCTTAACCAATTTTTTACCTAACTAACTTTGGTATCAAATTGTAGATATTAAAGAGCTGATTATAAAAATATTTATTTATGGTATATTTACTGGCACCGATTTCAAGAAATCTTTGAAAAACCACAAAAAATGCATGTCCGTCATTTTCCGAAACTGGTGGACCGAAAAAAACGCCAATGTAGCTTCAAAGTTGCGCCGCGCCATCTGTAGTCGAGTAGCAGAACTGGAAGTATCCAGTATCAAAACTACACAGCTGTTTTCATGTTAGTTCTGCTACTCGACTACAGATGGCGTCATTAGTTTTTCCGTTTGGATTCTTAAGGACAGTCATCACTCGCAAACCTCCATAAAAACGCAAACGCAAAATTGTGAGATATTCAACGTATCATAAAAACGTTTTAGGCTGAGTCCATTGTCTAGATCTATGCCAAATTAAAACAAATAAAACCGACCAAATGCGTGTCGGGCTTAGACAATTTAACACGGGACCTGGCAAAGCGCGACTCTTAGTACTGAAATAATTCTGCCGTTTTCCACGGGAGGGGAGGTAAACACGCACAGCACACATTTACTCATTCACGCACACTCCTGCGAAATATTGATATGTCACACTAAATTTAAAGCTGCAACACAAACACAAAACGCGCACACAAGCAAACTTACATGAACAAATTGTTCATGTACTTCGGCAGAGGGGGATAAGTGCGCTTGCCTAGTCCCGTGTTAAATGGTCTAATGTGTCGGCCACGCGCGGTGTAAGGTTCCGTAGATATAGTTGCCCGTCACAGTATGTTGGTCAATTACCTATTACTCGTTAACTTGCAAAGCCTACTAACTTAGCTGTGAGAGTTTTCCTTTGAATTAATTTTATCACAAATCCAAAAACTACCATTTAGCTGGTAGGGGCCGCTTGACTCCAACAAAAAATTTGCACTTTAAAGCGTAATATTTCGCAAACGGATCCCTGAATCGTTCACACACCCGCAATCATTTTGAACAATCTATCCAGCGACACCTCACACCATTGAATAGACGAGAATATACATAATACTTCTCCCACTGGTAGGGGAGGTAACCTAAAAAAAATATCTTTTCATAATTTTATTTTACTACTTTGTCGGCGAGACTAATATAGTGGTCATATGTACGTATAATCGTGCCAAATTACAGCTTTCTAGTACTAATAGTTACTGAGCTAAGCTGCGGAAAGACGGACGGAAGGACATGGTGATACCTTAGATACTCTAAGGGTTCGGGAAATTTTAATTTGGTACAGACGGTCTACTTTCCGTAATAGACCACTTTCCTGAACTGACAATCTTCCTGGATGGACTACTTTACCGAATTGAGTATCAAATTCAAACTTTTATTTTCCAGAATAGAAAACTAAATTTAAAAAAAAACGGTCAAGAGCGAGTGGGGCTCATGTTCTAAGGGTTCTGTACATACCGTTTAAATACAATCGGGAAAGTGGACCATCTGTAACGGAAGGTTTTCAATGTTATCAGACCAACAAAGTTAATCTACAGAGACCACTTACTGGAATCCGCAGTCGGCTGTCAGCAGGGTGACCCCCTAGGACCAGCAATATTTAGTTGACCATCCAATCATCAAAGATCTAAATTTAAATTTTAATTCTACGGCTGTGACAGACAGACAGCGAAGGATTAGTAATAGGGTCGCGTTTGGCACCCTTCGGGTACGAACCCTAAAAAGTATTAAAAAACAGAAGTATTCATATCAAATTGGGTTGATTATAAAAATACATAGTTGTGTTATGCTATCTTTGTTTACTTGTACAGATTTCGAAAAATCATGGAAAAATTAAAACTTGCGCATTAAGAGGGGAAAAAATGTTATTACCCGCCCAACACAAAAGGCCAATGTCAAATACTTTATTAGCTTTTGATAGAGGCGATTATTGGTTAGCTTATCGACCTATTTGTCTAGGACGCGTAATACTAATAATTACGCGAGAAACACCAGATCGGAGGGTTTTTAGCTAATACTGAAAAATTTTGTAGGGAAAAAAAATATTGGATTTAAGTAAAAAATCTTTATATTTCTATTACCTATTTTATGAAAAAAAAAACAAGTTGATCTCTTAGCCGCGTTCTTGAAACGAACGTTTGAAAACCAAAAAAAAAGAGTGTGGAAATCAATAGTACATATCTTAGTACATTGTTAATAAGTAGATCACCTAGATAAAAGATCAATAAATCAAATATATTTTTTTTCAATATTAAGATAGTCCTAATTTCTTTAAAAGAACCCTCGAAAATCTAGCTTTGTTCATGTTCTAGGCTCAGGTACAGCCTTAAGAGGATATGTCACGCTTGCAAAGGTCACTGTTACTCCATGCGAAACGCCCCGTAGTGCGAGAGGGACGGATTCCGGAAAAAATAGCAAAATGTCGGTTTTAAATTAATATAAAATAAACTAAAATAGCTATCAAAATGTCCAACTGAGAAAATTTAGATATCGTGAAAATCTATCTAATCCAAACTAGAAAAAGGTTCCGAAATTTTTATTCTGATTTATCAAATTAGTGGCTTCATCTGAAAAGCAGCCATTAAAAAAGTGCCATTTTTATCGAAATAGCCCCTTAAGGGTTCCGTACCACCCACAACATGCGTACGGAACCCTAAAACCATAATTAACAACATTAAAAGGTGACTTTCGTCATAGAATAAGTAACAAATAGTATTCTATCTCCATACAAGCGGACCAAAACATAGTTCAACTCGGTTTACGTTACGACAGCGACAGTCGCGGTCGCACCGCAGTTACGTACGCACGTTTGTACTGTGACGCTCCCGCGAATTTTCGTAAATTATGACACGAATATACAGAGTATGATGTGCATTGTAGGTTGCTTAAATACAACTGTTATAATAATAATATAGCATCATCAAATACGTAAACAGTCAGTTGGCAGCCCTTGGGCGTGTTTAGGCGCCGAGCGGCCGTAGGTATTGATTTCAAGGACACCGCCTAGTTAAACTACTGTTCTTACCTATACTGTGCTTTCGTTTATGAAAATAAAAATATCTGTCACGGCTGCAATGGGAGACAGTAATGTGTATCAGTGGCTAAGGGGGACCATTACAAAAAGGGAAGAAAATCGCCTTACTCAGAAAAGTAACCAAGGAAAACATGAAATTTTTTGTACTGTGCAACTCCCTGTCAGCCAAGTGTATTTGTCGTATTGAGATTCATGGTGTTCCCGCGGGATCATAAAGTAAAGAAGTTTGTGCAATATAACGTATTTAATAATAATTTACAATAGAGCGTGGTGTCTATCTGATATCAAGTTTGCGTGTGTCGAACTGGTTCGCTGCTTCCCCCGTCCCCCCGCGCGCCGACGACCGGTTATGTGGCTTGTAGGCGCGAACATCCTCCGGGCCCTTGAAGGCTCAGCTTTCAAAGAAACTATGATGATGGGAGAGGACAAATCTTGCAGAGAGCCCGCCTTTTGGTTCCCTTAGTGGTGAGGATATCAGCAACTCTAGGTACTCCATCGTTGCCTGGATATAATTTGATCACGCGCCCCATGCGCCAGGAAAGAGGTGGTAGATTTTCTTCTTTCACCAGAACAAGTTCACCCAACTGTAAGTCTGTATATCGTGTACGCCATTTTGACCGTTGTTGCAACTCCGATATATATTCTTGTTGCCAGCGTTTCCAAAAATGCTGTCTGGCTTGCTCTATCCTCTGGAATCGGTCTAGTCGATTTGGGTTTGCGTCTTCTAGAGGTGGTGCTGGTAAACACATTAGTGGCCGGCCGATAAGGAAGTGTCCTGGTGTGAGTGGAGAAAAATCGTTGGGTGATGAGGAAAGGGGACATAGAGGTCGACTGTTTAGGATGGCTTCAACCTGAGCAAACAGCGAAGACAGCTCCTCGTATGTCAAGTGCGTGTTTCCTAGAATTCTTTTGATATGGAATTTAACCGACTTGATGCCTGCCTCTACATAACCATTAAAGTTACAAGCGTAAGCCGGTGAAAAGTTAAATTGTATGTTTTGATCAGCTGCAAATTCTGTTATAGAGTTTTTATTGAGCTTAAGGAATTCATTTATGTCTTTAGCGGCCGCTACAAAGTTGCGTCCGTTGTCACAAAACAACTCATAAGGCTTACCTCTTCGAGATATGAATCTGCGCAGCGACAAAAGGAATGAATCTTTTGACAGCTCACTCACAGCCTCTAAGTGAACACATTTAAATCTTAAACATATAAATAGATACAGGTAGCACTTGCTAATCTTACAGCCTCGTCCACGACGATCTGCGATCATGAAAGGCCCGGCAAAGTCAACAGAAGAGGCAGAAAATGGGAAATCTGGAGTCAAACGTTGAGCTGGTAAGTTACCCATTATACTATGAAGTGTTTGACCACTAGTTCGTCTACATGTGACACAATCTCGTGCCGTGCGTCGTGCCAAGTCTCTACCACCTATAGGCCAAATAGTGTCTCGGACCGATGCAAGCAGGAGCAGAGGCCCTGCATGTAAGAGGCGACGGTGTTCCTGTGTAAAGATGAGTTTTGTGAGTGGGTGCTTAGAGCTTAGTAATAAAGGATGCTTTTTATCGTAGTCGTAGTTGGACTGACTAAGCCTCCCCCCCACTCTCAGGAGCCCTTGAGAGTCAACAAACGGAGATAATGAAAGAAAGTGACATTTTGGACTCAATTTGTTTTGTCCTTTGAGTAATTTTAGTTCTTTAGAGAACGTCTCTTCCTGAGAAATCTTTACCAAAGTGAGGAAAGCTTTATGAATGTCGTTGGCTGTCAGTGGGCCTGTCAACTTGTTGTGCTTATTTCGGCAGTTGTATAGGAAGCGATGAATGAAGGCAACTACTCGTTGTAGAGTATTAAGTTTAGAATATTTTTCGAATTGTATTAGAATACTAGAAGATTCTATGTTTTCGATTGTAGTGGAGTGTGCTCTTAATTCCGGTAAGTCCCTAGGTATGTCTTTATGAAGAGTAGGCCAATTTGATTCTGACTCTACAAGAAATTGCGGTCCGTGCCACCATAGTTGTGCTTTCTGAACGTGCTGAGGATCTACGCCTCGAGATGCAAGGTCTGCTGGGTTATACGAAGTCGGAACATAACGCCAGGACCGAGAGTCCGTAATTTCTTTAATAGCAGCTATTCTGTTAGCTACAAAAACCTTTAATTTAGAATTATCGGATTTCAGCCATGCGAGAACAACGCTAGAGTCGGTCCAAAATACAGATCGAGTTATGTGCTTCCTCAAGGCAGCTCGGACTGCAAATTCTAACCGAGCTGCTAGAAGAGCGCCGCAAAGTTCTAAGCGCGGTATTGTTGTGGGCTTTGTTGGAGCGACTCTGGTTTTAGCACAGAGTAGGTTTATAGAGGGCTCTCCCGTTTCAGAAAAGGATTTTACATACACACAGGCACCGTAAGCAAGCTGAGACGCGTCGCTGAAGCAATGCAGCTCTATGTTAGATGGAGAGTCACAAGAAACTCTCCTCGGGATATTTAGAGAGCTTATGTTGTGTAAGTTGTTAACGAAGCGAGACCAAGAACGTTGAATCTCTACAGGTACTTGTTCATCCCAGCCTAACTCAGCCTGCCACAACCTTTGCATGAGGATTTTTGGTTTAATTGTACACAGACTGAGCAAACCAAGAGGATCAAAAATTTTGAATGTAGTTGAGAGGATTGAACGTTTAGTTGCCTTGTCAATGGAGTTTATGTTCACATCAATGGCGAAATGCAATAAGTCCACATTTGGATTCCAACCTAAGCCAAGTGTTTGAAAGGATTGACTCAAAACTAAATTATCTTGAGTGTTGGTATTCATAACTTGTGAATTGAGGAGTGCCTGTGAGTTAGACCTAAATTTACGCAAGTTAAAACATCCAGATTTGAGAGATTGTGATATAGATTGCTGTATGTATAAAAGTTCCGACTCCGTGTCAGCTCCTGTAAGACAGTCATCACAATAAAAGTCATTCTGTATTATTGTTTTGATACTTGGATCATTGCATTCTTCGCCAAGCTGCCACAAGCATCTAGCTGCTAAGAAACTAGCGCTGGCGAAACCGTAAGTTACAGTATGTAAAATTAGTGAACGCATAGGCAAGTTCTCATTTTCGCGCCATAGAATAACTTGTAGCTCGCGATCGAGCTCATTTAGATCAATTTGCCGGTATTGTTTTTCTATGTCGCCCGATAGCACGTATTTGTGATTCCGAAAACGTAGCAAAATGTTAAATAGGGAATCTTGGATATTTGGGCCAACAATCTGAAAACTATTGACCGAAAAACCCGAAGAAGTGGGGGCAGAAGAGTCAAAAACTATACGACATTTTGAAGACTCACTGTTTTCTTTTAAAACAGCATGATGAGGAAGATAATTGGGCTTTTTTAGCGATTTAGCCTCGGACAGATGTCCTAGCTCTTCGTATTCGTTTATGAATTGGGAATATTGGTCTTTAAGTAAGGGTTGTCGTTCAAAGCGTTTTTCTAAGCTCAGAAAGCGTTTTTTTTCAATATGGGAGGAGTCTCCCAGACTATCAGGTGTACCCTTAAGTGGGAGCCTTACACAGAACCTACCATTTTCTAGACGTGTAGTATTTTGTATGAAATGTTGTTCACATGAATTTTGAGTGGAGCTTTCTGAGTCCTTACAGGATGGGAAGCTTTCGAGCTCCCAGAATTTTGTAATTTGGTCATCTATTCTTTCAGTCATAGTTAAATTGCAACGAATAGATTTCAGACCGGCATTTGGTGTGAGATTGTTGGTGATAGGGCCTGCAAGTAGCCACCCCAACTTAGAATCTTGCAACATAGGTTGTTTTTTACCAAGCGAAAGCTGCTCTGGGCTTATAAGTTCCCAAAATATATCAGCTCCCAGCAACACGTCAATTTGAGACGGCTGATTAAATGTTGGATCGGCCAAGGTGAAAGATGAAGGCAGTTTAAGATGCTTTATATCAACATATCGCTTAGGAAGTTGATCTGTAATTTGTGGCAGTACTAAAAATTGAATATTTGCTGTAAATGGCGAATTTATTGACTTTATTTGAGCATGGCAACGCTCGGGAGTTACTTCAAGAGTGGCATTGCCTATGCCTAGGATGTTAGTAGTACTGAGTGGCTGAGAAGGCAGCTCCAAGCGACATTTCAAGCTGCCGCTCATGAAGGAGGACTGGCTAGCACAGTCTAAAAGGGCCTTAATAGTTTCCTTTTTATTATTGTTGGGATTGATGATCTCTATTAATGCAGTAGATAATAGCACCTCATTAGTAGAAATTACTGACATGGAAACAGAAGAGTTGGAGCCCTCACTATTAATGTTGTTGGTTTCTTTATTGGATGTTAAAGGTGAAGATGGTGAATTAACTTGTTTGTGTAGTAGTGTGTTGTGTCGCCCCTTACATACACGACAACCTCCAAGCCTGCATCGGCGCGTATCATGGTCGGGTCGCAAGCAGTTGTGGCACAGCTTCAGCTTGTTGACTTGCGCCCATCTGTGCTCCTCGTCAAGAGCCTTGAGTACGTTGCATTCGTGCGCGCGATGTATGCCTTGGCAAAAGACGCACGGGCGAGGGTTGGACTGTTGAGCTGAAATCATGAACGATTTGGTATATTTAACTGGTTTAGGTCCACTTGCTTGTTTATACGTTTGCGCAACAGGCACAGACGGTTGTTTGTCCCTCTTGGACCGATAAACAGACTCTAAGACGTCAGCTCGATTGTTGAGAAACTTTTTGAAGTTCTCTAGGCAGTGGCGTAGCGTGGGTGGGGCGGAGGGGGCGGCCCGCCCCGGGCGGCAGCCCGCGGGGGGCGGCAAAATGTCGCCGTTGAAGCGGGTTGAGATCTGATCTATGATTCATTCATTTCATTACACAGTATAATTTTCCATTTTTATATAAAATTTTGCGCACAAAGGATTTTTTAAAATTTATTTAAAAGAAAAATTGCTAAATTACTGACAGAGCTCTTTATAAGGTTTGTTTGTTTACATACGAACGGCAACATCGCATCACGCCGCGCCGCCCGCCCGCCGCGCCGGCGAGGCAACGCGCGCGAACCGAGTTGATCTGAATCTGAAATCTTTTGTTTTACGAGTCGGCCCGTGTCGATGCCTCTCTTTCGCACTCATTGAATTAGTACTACGCATTCATTTGTAGGTACTTTGTTTGTTTTAGTGCATCGTGAAGTGCCATTACGCAATCACGCATTACTCGTATGTTTGTTTTGCGAGAGTTTTGGATACGGAACGAAAGTCGTTTTGATTGTGTTTCGATCTTTTAAATACTATTGAATCTTCTAAAACTAAACATTTAGATCTTTACCCAATCTTTGAATTAGTTTTTGAAAATGAAAAGAGTCAAAGAAAGCGGTGCGGAATTCCGCAAAAAAAGGGCTAAGAAAGCAGCAGATGCGAAAAAGTCTCAAGGTGCATTACAGAAATATTTCAGTTCTAGTTCTGGTTCGAAAGCCACGTTAACGTCTTCGGTGGCATCCTGCAGCAGCGGAAGTGATTCCAGTGTAAGTAGATATATGATTCCTCCATCTAGAATCGTGTGTGGCCTAGAATTACTCCAGTTATTTTAGACATTTTATTGGCTGGGTCGCTCGCAATAAATTGCAAGGTTCTTTATCTAAAGTAAAAAATCAAAATGTGTATGTATGTGCGTTTGTTTTTAGTTGTCAGCTCTATAGCCTAAGCCGCTAAACAAAATAAGATGAAATTTTGTATTGGGAATGTTTTGTAAATGTCTAGGAATATTTTCTTTGTTTTTTGATCACTTGATTATTTATGGTAGGTAACATAATTTTTCATTTAGCCGCGCCGTCACCAAAACCACTTTTGTTTTGTGATAGTTAAAATACTTATTTGAAATTCGAACGTGTCTTCTAGCCAATATTCATGGGAATACATAACTTATTTTACAGGCACAAGAAGAAGACGTGCCTGGCGTCGCAGTTGGAAGTAGTTCTGGTCCCACCACAGAGCAGGGTCAAGACGAAGTCGACTCACCAGATGTGCCTCAAGCATCTAGTCATAAGCCTGCAGAAAAAGTGAATGTTGCCAAAGAAGACATAATTGAAATCGTGCCTTCTGCTCCTGCCGAAGTCAAAGATGTGAATCTCGACGATGTAGGTTGCTGGCCTTCTCCTATGACCGACGAAGTCAGAACGCTTCTAGTACGTCGCGGGTCTGACTCAGTACAGCACATCGATTCCAAATTTGCCGATGTTGTTCGCTCAGGGACTTCAACGAAAGGCGGTACCCGAAAACTAACCAAAGAGTGGTTCTACAAACCATTATCTAATGGCGAAAAGGTTCTCCGAACATGGCTGGTGTACTCGCCTCTGAAGCAGTCTTTGTATTGTTTTTCTTGCAAGCTGTTTGGCAATTCCGGCTCGAACTTCGCATCTGAAGAAGGATTCAACAAATGGTGGAAGCTAAATCCAAGAATCGGAGACCATGAAAATAACCTGGGCCATGAACAGAGCTTCTTGAAATGGAAGGAGTTGGAAGTTCGCCTGAACTGTAAAGCAACCATCGATCAGAAACAACAAGAAGTTTTCGAAAGTGAGGAGAAGAAATGGAGGGATGTATTGTACAGGTTGCTGAATATTATCCAGTTCTTAGCCAAACAGAATCTGGCCTTCAGAGGACATCGAGAAGACATTCGAGGAGATGATAGTGGCAATCGCGGGAACTTTCTAGAGTTAGTGCACCTCCTAGCTAAATACGATCCTCTTCTAATGGAACACCTGACAAAGATAAAGCTGGGAGCAAGAGTGTCAGTTTCATATCTGTCTCCAGAAACCCAGAATGAATTTATAAATTTACTGGGACAGCAAGTTCGATCCACCATCATCCGTCGTATTCAAAAAGCTAAATATTATTGCGTAATCTTCGACAGTACACCAGACATCTCCCACAATGACCAAATGAGCCAAGTTCTGCGATACGTACATATCGAAGGAGAAAAAGTCGCTGTGGTAGAATCTTTCATTGACTTCTTCCAACCAAAAGGAAAAAATGCAGAAGATCTCAGCAACGATATAATCGCGAAGATAACATCAGACGGACTGGACATACAGAATCTGAGAGGACAGGCTTATGACAATGCTGCCACAATGTCAGGGATCCACAATGGAGTTCAAGCCCGGATTAAAGCACTAAATCCGAAAGCTCTATTCGTTGCATGCACAAACCACTCACTAAACTTGGCTGGGGTACACGCTGCTTCTGAATCAGTGAATTCGGTGACGTTTTTTGGAATTCTAGAGAAGCTATTTGCCTTCTTTTCTGCATCAACTGTTAGATGGAACGCTTTGGTTGCCGTCACAGGTCAAGCAGTGAAACGAGTCACTGAAACGCGTTGGAGCGCTAGACATGTAGCTGTCAAGATGCTTAAAAATAAGTTTGAGGGAGTTCTTGAGGTACTGGAACAATTAACAGATTCATCTCAAACTTCCGAAACAAGATCGGGAGCCAGTCTTCTCCTGACAGCCATGCAGTCATTTAACTTCCTAACTTTTCTTGGCTTTTGGGCTGCAGTGCTACCTGAAGTAGATGACGCACAGATTTACCTGCAGCAACGAGGACTAAGTGTGGATAAGTGTGCTCAGAAACTCTGCGCTTTGAAAACCCTCTTAGTGGAAAGTAGAGACCGTTTAGTGCAAGAAGCAATTGACTTTGCTAAGACTCTTTGCGAAAAACTCGGAATCGAACTCAAAACGAGAAGAATTTGCAGGAAAAAACGCATGCATGGCGATGAATCTTCTGCAGATGCAGCTTTGTCTCACGAGCAGGAAATCCGTCGAGAGGTGTTCGCATCATTGGACAAGATCATTCAAGAAATGACGACTCGATTCCAGCAAATTCAAGAAATATCGGACAAGTTCGGATTTTTGATGCCAGCAAAACTTTTGGACAGCAAGTTCGAGTGTGATCTTTCCCATGTATTAGAAGACATCGACAAGGACGAGTTTCAGATGGAGCGGAAGCGTCTCCAGCAATTTATTGCCTGTTCTGAATCAGAGGAAGATATAAGTGGTAAAGGACCACTGGAGCTCCTCCAGTTCATTCAAAAACTGAATCTCGGAATTTCGGTTCCAAATATAGTCATCTTGATTCGTATATATTTGACTTTGGCGATTAGTGTGGCAAGCTGTGAGAGAAGTTTTTCGAAGTTGAAGCTAATAAAAAATTACCTCAGATCTACTATGAGCTCCGCTAGATTATCAAACTTGGCTATATTGTCGATTGAACAAGAATTGGCTGCTAATATTGATTTTGACAAAGTTATTTCTGACTTCGCTGCTCATAAGGCTCGTAGAATCCGCTTGTAAAACCGCTCATCCAATTTTTTCTTCAATAAAAAGTATCTCATTGCCTGTGCAATTTAATTTTAATTAAGCACCTATAGAATGGGGGCGGCAAAGTGGGTCTCCCGCCCCAGGCGCCAAAATGGCACGCTACGCCACTGTCTCTAGGGTTGGTAACTCGTCCAGATCATTACGATACTCTTCCCATTTTATGCCCGTGACTTGATCAAGTTTTGTTGTCATTATATGTATGATAATTGTGTCCCAGTATTCGGTGGGCTGCCCAAGGTTCTTAAGTGCTCTTAGGTTTTTTGTTACGTGATCACTTAGAAACCTCAGAGCTTTATCAGACTCACGCTGGAGTGGCTCAGTGCTAAAAAGAGAATTTAGATGATTGTTCACAAGCTGACGCTTATTATCATATCTACTACACAATAGACTCCAGGCTTCAGAATAGTTGACTTCTGAGACCTCCAAATTTGAAATAACCCGCGCCGCTTCGCCCTCGAGGTACGAATTTAAGTAATGAAACTTATGAAGTGATTTTATTTTCTCATTTTTATGAATTAAGGATTCGAATGTATCGCGGAACTCCATCCATTTGTAGTAAGCACCATCATACCTCGATATTTTAATTAACGGTAGCTGAAAGCCCATAGAACTGTCATGACGATCATGCTGACAAGTATGCTGAATGATAGATTCATTTAAGCTAAGCTTTGACCTCGAAGCTTCATCAAGCTTATCTTGAGCAGCCGCTATATTTGAGTACAAAGAATGCTCAATGTAGTCCCGTTCTGCAAGCTCAGCATCCAAACAATGCGAATTAAGAACCTCTATCTCAGATTGCAGCTCATCAAACCTTTGGTATAAATCTTTCATTTTATTTAATTTTAGAGATAACTCGTTAAATGTTATTGACGAAAGTGATTCATCCCCTTCGAGTGTCCTTAAGTAATTAGAGAATTTAGTTATTTGACCTTTTACAGAACTACGCCTGGCCTTAAGATCGGCAAGGGTAGTATTAGCGAGATATTGAGACAAAGAAGAGGTTTGTTTATTTGTTGCACTTGTTCCTTCAGTCATTTTTGCAAGAAACTTGCTATTAAAGCAACAATTACAAGAATGAATTCCTACAAAATAGTAAGGTCAATAAACAACACGACAAAAGATAAATCACGCAAAAAATAACGGTCGCAAACAACAACCAAGTGATAATAAATCCGGCTTACGCTTGTTTGGTTCGTCGCGAAGACTCAACAGGTTGTAGGTAAACAAAGAATCAGCTGCGCCTGCGGCATAGCTCAGGCGAAAACCGGTTCAATACGAGCTAGCTCGACTCGAAGCCGTCTTCACACCAAACTGTCGAATGTGAGCGCTGGAATGCACAGAAAGTAATTTGCTAAATATTTTTGCGAATTAGCTTTTTATTTATGGATGGATTGAATTCCCGTTGTATTGTTCTACCTATACGGTTTTATAAAGTGATGATGCGTAGGCATGTACAAAAAGATAGATTGATAGGAAAGTTTAGTAAGCTGGCTATAGGTACGCAGCGGCTAGGGCATGTATGTAGATAATTATGCGGCGGCAAAAATATATAGGCAAGTTGGTATTTACGTTTACCCAACTACATAGATTGAACTGTCAAAGAGAAAAAGCGTGCAAGTGCGCTTTAATTATGCAGGTACTACAAATAAATTGATAGGTTGGTAATAAGTAAATAGATAAATTGATGTAGTACCTATATAGATGAAGATGGGCCAGAGGAAGCACTGTGCTCAGGCATGCAGTGGCTGGCTAAAAGAAAGATAATTAGGACACGCAATTGACACAAGAAAAGACGCCCCACTATCAGCACAAATTGAAAGGAAATTAAATAAAGGACTGGGCTCACGGCACGTTCCTTGGTAAGATGAGAAGCGAAGCGTCGGCAAATGAAGAGATAACACCTTCACACCACTAACAAACCGTCACTATGATCACCGTATATTCTTTGTGACGTAGTTGACTCCATCATTCGTCGTCTTTGCACGAAGAAAGTCTTCCAAAAGTCGATTTCGACAATCCGAAAATATCTTGTGATCAATCTTCGTGTTCTTTCGATGCTTGTTATGAAAATCAATCAGGGATGTTTCTTGAAATAACTGGAAGCTTCTAGCTGTGGCGTTGTGGCTATCCAAAATGGCGATGAACAACGATGCGCCCACGCCGACAATTTGATGCGTAGTTTCTTCAATCTTATTTGAATCTTCTGGAGCGAGAGGTGAGCGACCCGGTCCTGTCACGGTCGCCAATTTATGTTCCCGCGGGATCATAAAGTAAAGAAGTTTGTGCAATATAACGTATTTAATAATAATTTACAATAGAGCGTGGTGTCTATCTGATATCAAGTTTGCGTGTGTCGAACTGGTTCGCTGCTTCCCCCGTCCCCCCGCGCGCCGACGACCGGTTATGTGGCTTGTAGGCGCGAACACATGGAAATGTTTGACAAAGAGAAGAGCACGGAATAAAGAAATGTAGTATGGATGCCGTTTCCTAAACAAGCCGATGGGAATCGTGTTATTGTTATATGGACGCTTAGCCACTGATGTATAGATTACAATAGTGAAGAAATTTTGTACCCCGAAATAGTTATAAATTTGAGAAAATAAAGTGAATGAATAAATATTTACTTTATTCTGCATAACGTGGTTCACAAACTACGCGCGATGCCGATGTATCGTTTCATCAATAAAATAATTTATATCTCTTTTCAAATGTTTTGTGTTACTACGGAACCGTTCAAAGAAGTAAATCAATTTTAGCTTATACGCACAATTTTTGTATGAAAAAATGTATGACGTCAGATCAATAAAATGTCGTTACTATTGTAATCTATATACACTCTCCCATTACAGCCGTGGCAGATATTTTGCCACGTGGTAGATATTTTTAGAGCCAAATTTATACTAGAGACTCGGTTAGTGGTCAGGCCACCTGACAGTTGTTCAATGAGTCGATAACTTGAAGAAGAATAGAGGCACAATTTTTTTTTTCGTATTTCACAATCAGTTTCATTGAACCTTGATCCTGCCACTTACCGAGTCTCCAGTATAAATTTGTTGATTAATGAATAATATATGCTCTTTAAAAAAGCTTTTCTTGTGTATTTTATAAACTTAATAGAAATAATAAATGGGAAGAAAAGGGAAAAATATTGCTCAAGATATATTTCGGGCCTGTCTGGCCCGGCTTCAGTTGAGATGTGGGACACTCAGAAAGTTTTGCGAAACTAAAAAAAATGTTCTATAGGTAATTTTTTTATTTTTAATCTTTTCAAAGTACTCTCCACCAGCCTCTATACAAAGTTTCATGCGTCTAAACCAGTTTTCAAAACACTTTTTCCAGTCCGCCGCAGACACCTCGTTTACAGCCTGCTCGAACGCAGCCAGCGCATCTTCCGGCGACGAAAATTGTATTCCTTTGAGCTATTTTTTATTTTTGGAAATGAAAAACAGTCACACGGTGCTAGATCAGGGCTGTAAGGCGGGTGACCCAGCAGTTTGACTGGCGTGCTGTCCAGGAAGTCCCTCGTTTTGCGCCGCGGTTGGGGCCCGGTTGCTGGTCTTTTTGGTGTCAAGTTGGCTTTCTTTAGTCTTCTAGCGATCGCCCGATCTCGTACTTGTCTGAGTTCTTGTTGGATCTCAACTGCGGTCATGTGACGATTTCTTAAAGAACTTAAAACTATGAAGCGGTCATCTTGCTCAGAAGTGCATCTTGTTCTGCCAGACCCTGGCCTCCGAATGACGCCGCCGGTCTTCAGGAAGCGTCTGAAGACTGGAGACAGCTGATTGGCTTAGGTGTAATTCTGCAGCCACGCTTCGTTGGTTCCGCCCCAATCGCAATAGGGCAAGCACTTGAGTGGCCTCTAATGGCGTTGTGTCCATTTTCAGATGACGTAATCACTGGGTAATTAGGGTAGGTGTTAACAGGTTGAAATTGTGTAAGCAAGTGAGGAAAAAAAATTATTGCACGTCCTTTTAACGGGATAAAGGGAGCTTAATGCGTACGTATCTGTACGAGGTAAAAACTGTTCAAATACGGTAAATGAATTTCACGTCCTGTATAGCGAATACTTTTAAACCAAAATGCATTTATTCAAAGGTGGAGGCCTATACCTTTAAAATGATATATATATTTCATATGTTTATGTTTGTATGATTGAGTTATTCCCTTGAATGTAGGACAACAATGCTTGAGTCGATTTTTTGTTAGGACATACCTATTTTTACTTATAAATAATATAAATAATACCAAGGCCCGGTATTATGTATGTATAAATAAGGCTATATTTGGCTATATAGGGTGAAATTAAATCAACCAACCAAATTCATACTGGAGGCTCGGTTAGTTAGAGAGAGCGTCGTCCGTTAAACAGCTTTAGGTTTCACGGACGACGCTCTCTCTAACCTCGCCCGTATTTCGGTGCGTTAGGGTTCACGCATTTTTGTTTGGAACTCAATAATTTCCTAAACTAAGGCTGTCCGCGGGTATGACTCTTGGGAAAAGTGGTTCAGTAGGGTCGGTAGAATATGTGGTTTCATTTAATGGTCGCACTCTATTTACAACCGGTATAAGCGAAAGTCACCTTATACATCTACATCTACACTATTATATAAAGAGGAAAGATTTGTTTGTATGTTTGAGGTAAACTTTGGAACTACTGAACCGATTCTAAAAATTCTTTCTTTTATAAAAAGTTACTATTACTATTATATAAGCTATATTTTATTTTAATAAAAGTAAGTTTTCAGTTTGAAAATTCAATATTTGTGAACCATGTCGGGAGAGAAAACGCTGCTTATCTTAGCTGCTTTATCGCCGTGCCCTGACCAAATGGTTAGTTATACGTGATGAAACCGGTTGTTTTTCCATACGAGGATATTGTATCAGTTCCATTTGACTACAGATTTACAGCTATAACGATCCGAACACACCTCTTGCTAATATTTAGCTTGAAAACGTGATTACAGCCAGGTTTATGTATTGACTTTTTCCCATACGAGAAAACTGTATGAGTGTAATCTGACTACAGATTTCCATCTACAACGATTCTGACACACTTCTTGGCACTTTGGTAAAACATGGTGACCAGGGTCTGATGATGGGACTGGAAGATGGGTAAAGGATCTCCTCAACGGACAACAGCAGACCCTTCGAGTTTGGGCTTATTTGATTGGTCATTATTAGCACTTTGGTAAAACATGGTGACCAGGGTCTGATGATGGGTCTGGAAGATGGGTACAGGATCTCCTCAACGGACAACAGCAGACCCTTTGATTTTGGGCTTATTTGATTGGTCTTTATTGGCACTTTAGTAAAACATGGAGATCAGGGTCTGATGATGGGACTGGAAGATGGGTAAAGGATCTCCTCAACGGACAATAGCAGACCCTTCGAGTTTGGGCTTATTTGATTGGTCTTTATTAGCGCTTTGCTTAAACATGGTGTCCGTTGCATATAGTCGTTCAAAAAATCAAATTATTTTGTTTTCCTTATTTCCACGGCAATCTCTTCGACGCGGGCGGAGCCGCGGGCTAAAGCTAGTAATGTATAAAGGTAAAAGTAAATGCCATAGCAACATCAAAGCAACAAAAACAAGGCGATAAAACGGTAGCACCTTACGAACAATTCGGTACCTTTTGAGTACGGAACCCAAATTATTATTATCTGTGGTTTTATGTCAAAGTATTTGCTACGATCCACCCAAATTTTTAAATGTTTTACCGTTCTAAAGATAATGCTAAAATAAATAACGTCGAAAAATTGGACCTCCTGGGTTTCCATTTAATAGAACTTTTTATTATTTGCTATGATGGAGACCATAGTACCATATATTAGTGACTGAAGCTGTACTTACCTGTGACAGACGGACAGACAGCGGAGGCTTAGTAATTCGTAGGTCCCGAAACCTTTGAGCACGAAACCCGAAAAATGAATAAAGCGGAAAAATATGGCGGCGAAGAAATAACGAAAAAAAATAAAAAAAAATCTGGTTCCTCGTTATAAGATTATTGCTATTAGTTTTATAATCTCATTCGATTGCCTTTGGTTTGATGATTTGAAAGTCTTACTGATATTACGAGTGTTTACTAGCGATTTGGATGTTGTTTGCATAATTTCAAAGCACAGGTACCTTTATTAAATAAAATCTACGCTGTGCTTGAACGTGTAAGAAATATTACCCGAAAATAAAAAGGAGAATAAAATGTACAAATATGCCAAATCTCGCAACGCAATGCTTCCACTTAAGGCGCATAGGCATGCCACCGTTTTAGTACAAAACTTGATAACCCGTTTCTCTGTTGTTTTTTGTTACAGATTAAAGTTCAAGAACTCTATAGTTTAATACACGCATTTACGAAGACACTATTTGGCTGAAATGTAAAATTTTGGTATAGGTACAATTTAGGGCAAGAAAACAACTTTGTATGTAAATCTGTCCAGCTTGATATCTTTAAAACGAAATCAAAATTGAAAATTATGGCAAAACAGTGGCTTTTAAAATATCAGTACCAGATGATAGAGGTCTTAAGCTTTGGTGTATAACGAAACACAACTGAGAAACGGGTTATCAAATTTTGTACTAAAACGGTGGCGTGGCTTGCCCTTACGATTGATTGATTGGAAGGGTTGCAAAGTTCTGAAAAAAGTTTGAATGATTATGAACTAAATAAATTCACTTTATCTTTGACTTATAAAACTACAAAATAAGCTGGCACAAGAATTGAGTACAAACTGATGAAATGAGTTTTGTTCATTTCAACGTTAAATTTTGACCCTCAAGGTCATACATAAACAATTGTAAATGCAGGTCGAGAAAACTGACGACTATTTATATTTTTTTATCTCAACAAAATATTTTAGTCAGTATGCATAAAGTGCTTCTTAAAAAGAACATTAATTGGAATTTCTAACAGAGTTTTTATTCTTCCCTGCAATTATTAGTTTTTAAGTGATTGCCCATTGAAGACGAAAGTCATGGATACGTTTTCTATTTTTTTACATAAATCTCGCTAATTCACTATTCCATCCATCCATAAGCCTGTTTCGTCCACTGCTGGACATAGGCCTTTCCAGGATTTCGCTAGTCTTAGCGGTCCTCCTGGAAGAAATGCCCATACTCACACACGCTGGGCAGGCGGGTTGGTGAGCGCGGTGCCGAAACTCTTGGACCAGTGACGCCGCTGCCCGTCACCAGTCTGTTTTATATAAGACTCGGCAATTGGGGATGGATATACCGCCATCCATCGGTCCCAGGCAATGGTGGGCCGCCTGGTTTTGCCTGAGAGCTGTTCTCTTACTCTCCCTTGAATAACTTCGGGAGGATTTGCGAGTAAGATGGTGGTACCTCCACAGTCGAGCCCGGCATCAGCTCTACCGCCTACTATTCACTATTAATTGATGTTATTTTATTATGTTAAATAGATTTGTCATATATTTTTCACACGAAAATGATACCAATATTAGCTATACTAGATCCGTAAGATTTTTTTTATTTCAGGTTTTGTCTATGATATAACGTAGATAAGTTATTATGTTGCCTCGTGCGATTGCGAATTCACTATATTTATTATAGCGAATGATATTTTGCAGGTGATTTTTTTCAATTCTTTGAATGCAGTTTTCCTTAATAAAAATAAAGTAAAGGTTCCTTTAAGTAAAATTTGCAATTTTTAATATTTAAGGTACTTTCTCTCCGGGCATTCATTTGGTTCATTCTGTATACAGCTTATCTACGTTATTATACGTCGTCGTCGTCGTGTACAGTGGAGACCACATCAAGCTATACACTTGCAGTACGACATTAGCCCCCACAGATAAGAATATAAGCTAGGTACAAAGTCCGAAGTATCTAACTTGATGCGGTCTCCACTGTACAACAGTTATGTTTATAAAGTAAATAGCTTCGTGGGGCTTGTAGTCATATGAACGTGATATTTACCTAATTTTCGGCTTAGAGGTACCATATTGTTACAAATAAAATTTTCGTCAAAACTAGAGGTAACTTCTTGATTTTTCTCTATCGAGGCAGATTTATTCCTTATCGTTTTTGGCAACTTAATAGCCTTTAGAAATTTTCAATGCAAGTGCTCGTGGAGACCCATTTTATATGCATCAAAACTGTAGGCAAAGTCGTGTTTACCGAACTAGTGCTTTATTTTTATTTATTTTTAATTTATTGAAAAATGTTGGCAATCTTTCTTTGTGTACCATACCATAGATAGATTTTGATAGAAATAAACCGCATTCATATTAATCGTCAAATGACACCCGCCTACCACTGACAGTGTCAAGGCATGTGAGGTGGTTGTTGCCCGATGATCAAACTGAAAGTAGCCTATATACGGACGCATTGATAAATAGTGAACGAAGTTTATTTCCGTCAGTTCGTTTGGAGTATGTATGGTTTGTTTGTTTCTTTACTTATTTTTTCTTTCCTTTTGTTTGTTTTATTTGCTCACATTATGCATTGAAAAACGTAGTATGATACTCAGATTCAGATTTTAGATTCAGATTTCATTTATTTTCAATAAATATGGTACATTTTAGGTGTTACAAAGTATTGGAGTCCAGTTCAGTCATATTTAACCAAAAAAAAAATTGGCGTGCAAAAATTTAATGCTTAAAACTAAATTAAACTATACAAAGCAATTAAATTTCCAACATCTACAAAATTATAATATCCTACAATACAATTAAATAAGCACATGAGTATGTCAGTCATTAATACGGCTAGCGTAATGGGGACCTTTGCACCGGGTACGACGAGGGGCGGACTTTTTGATAGTTAGGATATTATTTCTAAGTTAATTTTATTTTTATAGCATAGGTTCTTCTTTTTCTTTTACTTTTAGGATTTTTAGTTTATTATCTTTTGTTTAATTAAATTAAAATTATAATAAATTAAAATTCATATAGGTACAATAATCAAAATTTGGATTCTAGAAATGATTTTATTGAATTGTAGGGCTTTTTTTAACCACAAAACGAGTTTCTTTGAAATAAAGGTAGTGGAAGCTCTTTAGTTGAGTTGGGAATGTTATTAAATATTTTTATTGCTAAAATGAACGAGCTCAATGGTTTTTTCATCAATGGTAATATTAGTCTTTCTTTATTTCTGCTATTGAAAATACAAACATCTCCAACTTTTTTAAAGAGTTTAGGGTGGCTCTTTACTGAAATTCCAGTTTCCAAGATAAAGATAGAATACAATGTTAAAATCTCTAACTCTTGGGTAAGGGCTATACACTCGCTTCCGGAGTTTGAAATCGTCCTCGTAAGCTATTGCCTCCTTACCGCACTTGTGGCATAAAGTAGAGTTAGAATTAGATTTTTTCTGTAAACGCCCTCTCGCAGCCATGATGCAGACCATTGTCACGAAACAAAGAAATCTTTGCGGCCCTCAAAAGGACCTTGATGTCAATACACTACAAAAATATACTCATAATAATAATTAAATTCAAACACTGATAAAATAAACAAAATATTCTTACATCGTCGCACGGACACGACTATTTTTATACAGCTGAATAGCTTTCAGCCCTTCTATGTTTGCATGCTTTGCTAAGTCCCCAGGTAGTAAAAACTTTATGGCTGCATCAATTTCTCTGGCTGAAAGAGTATTCTTCTTTGCTTGAGCTGTCATCCTTCCCGCTTCTGTTGCAAGTTTCTCCAGCCAGTCGTTCACAAAACTGTTCATTATCAGCATCGTTTTTCTTGAAATCCTCATTTTCTCCACGCAGACGGTTTTTAGCAGCTTGAAGAGGTAACGTGAGAACGTTGGCTGGTTCTTCTTCATCTTCTTTGATTTCGTTACCATTTTCTCTATCGGTTTCTCGATAGCCTTCGGTGGTTTCTTCAGCATTTTTGGTGGCGCCATTTTCGTATCTGGAAAATTTTATAGCAACTGTTCAAATACAGATAATATTATTAATTTCAAACTTTTAACTTTATATTAGAAGCGTTTGTTTTGGTCTATGTAGATTTTGTACAATAGAACCTAGTGGATAGTTTCGCGATTGTATTCTTTGACCAATCAGAAACCAGTATAAGTAATCGCATTTTTTCGTTAACTAAACATATCTACTCAAATATTATGCCTACTTTTAGGGTTTTTGAGCCAAATAGAGCCCTATCAATGTCACTCTACTGTCTGTTCGTCTATTTGTTCGTCTGTATATCACGGGTCTTTAGCTCGTAGACAGAATGAGTTCTGAAATATGGATATTTCGTCTGGAATGTTGACCCAAAAAATGTTGAATGGTAGGTGGTAGAGCTGATGCCGGGCTCGACTGTGGAGGAACCATCATCTTACTCGCTAACCTCTCCGAAGTTATTCGGGGGAGAGTAAGAGAACAGCTCTCAGGCAAAACCAGGCAGCCCACCATTGCCTGGGACCGATGGATGGCGGTATATCCATCCCTAATTGCCAGGCCTTAATAAAACAGACCGGTGACGGGCAGCGGCGCGGCGTCACTGGTGCGAGGGTTTCGGCACCGCGCTCACCAACCCGCCTGCTCAGCGTGTGTGAGTATGGGCATTTCTTCCAGGAGGACCGCCAAGAGTGGCGAAATCTTGGAAAGGCCTATGTCCAGCAGTGGACGAAACAGGCTGATGGTTGACCCAAAACCGAATATTGAATTTTAAACATTCAATAAAATATTTATAATTTCTTTCCGTTCAATGTTGTGTGGAGTCTCATTGTTTAAAGCTCATTATTAAGATCACAAATATGTTTTTTTTTAAATAGTTGTCAGTATTAGAAATTTTTTGTTACGAGGTCTATCTGAAAAACTAAACTAGTTAGGAAATTACAATTTTCTGTATATTATGTGCCATGTACTCTATTTAAACTACAAATATCTAAAACGCCGATTGATAATGCAGTTTTAGGGTTACGTATCTTAATACTCAACCAACGTTATTTTGCAGTTTTGTTTCATGGATTTTGTAGGAAATGGTAGGTAAGTTTGTAAAGTCTTTTACCTTATTTTAATGGAACGGAGCCTCAAAGGCGAGTCTAAGACTTAGGGTTCCGTACCCGAAAGGTGCCAAACAGGACCCTATTACTAAGCCTGCGCTGTCCGTCTGTCTGTCAGTCTGTCACAGCCTCAACCGTTAAAACAAAAACAAATAACATAAAACAAAAGGAAGATACGTAACCTGCTTCTCGCGCGCGGCACTGCAAATATAGGCCCAATGGGTCTGTTTTTTAGGGTTCCGTAGTCCGACCAGGAACCCTTATAGTTTCGCCATGTCCGTCTGTCCGTCTATCCGTCTGTCCGTCTGTCCGCGGCTTTAGTACTAGAAAGCTGTAATTTGGCATGGATATACGCCGACAAAATGGTAAAATAAAATCTCAAAAAATAATGTATGGGACCAGAAGTTTGGCGCGGTCTGTATTAGTAAACCAACTTATATGTACCGGGCAACTACGGAACCCTACATTGCGCCTGGCCCGACACGCACTTGGCCGGTTTTTGTAGCTTGTCTCGCTCGCGCCACTGTCGAAGCTTGTCACTCTATCTTTGTCGTTCGGTGGCGCGTCCTTAAATAAAAACCGGCCAAGTGCGAGCCGGACTCGCAATTGCGAACCGGACTCGCGCACGTATTTATAAAAACGGCAAAAAAATAATGTCTCTTGTATGGGAGTGAGCGGATCCGACTCGCACTTCGTATTCTCATCTTCAGTATTTGTTTTGATAGCGGCAACAGAAATACATCATCTGTGAAAATTCCAACTGTCTAACTATCAGCCTGGTGACAGACGGACAGCGGAGTCTTAGTAATAGGGTCCCGTTGGTTACCCTTTGGGTACGGAACCCTAAAAAGATCTGGCCATTTATGCCGCAAAAACGTATATTTTGACACTCTCAAGGGAACCAAAATTTATTTCCCGTTGACCTAGAACTATGAAATTTGGCAAGTAATACCGTCTTATACTACAAGTATAGGGAAAAATCTGAAATATTAAATCATGAGAATACCTGTATCATTTTATTATCCCAACCTTTTTATATATTTCCCGTATTATGTTTGTCATCATATTCTATTGTCTTTATAAAGATTATTTGACCTGTAAAACGTATACTTTATGTATCTATTTTACAAAATAAACTATGTCAATTTGAATTTGCACAAATTTGTACATTTTATAAGTTGGTCTACTAATACAGATCCGCCTTCCATTTTTAAACTAGAGAAGGTTGTGACCTACGCCACAGCCTTGAAGGCTGCGCCTACACGGTTCCGCTTTTTTCGAATCTGCTAAGACAACGCGTTTTTAGGGTTCCGTAGTCCGACATGGAACCCTTATAATTTCACTATATCTGTCTATCCGTCTGTCCGGGGCTTAGCTCAGGAACTATTAAGAAAGCTGTAATTAGATAAATTAAATATCCGCATCGAAATCCGCGCGTTCCCAAGTTAAAACGGAACATATAGACAGATAGACAGACAGACAAACAAATATTTTTAAAATGGTAGTTATGGTTTCAGTATAATACCAATAACCTATTAGATTTAAATTTTCCCGAAAATATTCAATTCAAAAAAATATCAAACTGCTTTTTTACTACTTTATTAATAGTGTAGATTTATTCTTACCTACAATAATCAGGTAATCACACGCATTAGAGTGGCCACACTTCGACGTATCGGATATACAAAGTGCGAAAACTGTGTGCGGGCGCATTGCTTACTACGTTTGTTACGTAGTATACATTAAATTCTCTTTGGCTACGTCACCGTAGCAAATAAGCAGGGAACCCGACATTGCTACGTTTATTTCGTAGCAAGCGCACGTTGATGTCTTTTGTTCTCAGCGCTTTTATTTTAAAGTTTATTTAAACATATCTTCACGACATGAATACCCGAGGGGGTGTCAGAGGTGGTCCAACTGAGAACTGAGAAATGCAATTCACATTTCACACTCGGTACACCCGCGTTTCACCCACGATTATTACGTCCCAACGTGATGGGTAGTGAGCCCTATCGCCGTACTTCAAGCACAATTACACGCTTCTTAGGGCATCCGGGTTTCCTCACTTTTCAAACCGTTCAGCAGGTGGTAAGTGGCTAAGAACACAACCTTCCGGTACAGATGGTCCACTTTCCCGAATGGACCACTTTTGTACTTTGGACTACTTGATAAAGCAGCAGTCGCTCAGGCGGTAGAACGGGCATGCACCAATGAGTTTAGATATGATGCATAGTATTTGAAGATATTTTAAATTAATTTATTTAAAGTAGACGAAGGCGACAAAAAAGACTCAAACAAACAAATACTCTTTATTGTGCACCGAAAAAAATACATAATAATAGAAATATTAACAAATGTTAAAGACACAATTGGCGGTCTTATCGCTTAAAGCGATTTCTTCCAGACAACCTTTGGGTGGAATTATTGTACGGGAAAAACGCAAAGGCGGTGTACATAAAAGCAAACTATACAAAACAAACTCTACACACAAATACTTAAATAGAATATAGAATAGTTATATAAACTAATATAAATATATTCATATCACATACATAATTATATAAATAATTCGTAAACTAGGAGACATATAAAAACACAACAGCTGAGTTAGATGCATCAGATAGTGCACAAGCCGCAAACACTCAGCATATAACGCCTCACACTGGCATAACATACTCCCAGGATTCAGTAACACACTTCTAAGTGTGCCGGCTGCAAATCAACACCCCACTCACCACAGCCCCCTTAGGCTAGAGCCATCAAATTTGTTGTATTTATTGCGTTATACCGGATGTAATCGTTAAGTGTGACCAGCTGATTATTCCGTAACTATTACAGATATAAAAAAAATAAACTGATATCGAAAGTACGTTACCTAGTCAGTAAAATGACATCAATAACTTTTTGAAAATCAAACGAAACAAAACGAATATCTGTAATAGTTACGGAAGAATCGCCTGGTCACACTTAAACGATTACACCCTGTATATCAAATCAAATCGAATATTTTTATTTATGGCATGCCGAGCCACAAAGGCATACAAATATTAAAATAACACGTAATGAACGAGTATAATATTTATTCGTATTTTTTATTGATGCAAATGAATTAAATTATTTAATTTCATTGAGCCTAACTTTTTTTGGTTGCACGTTCCTTTTAACCCAATATTTTTTTACATTTAAACTAACTTATAATAATATATTGTACGTAAACAAACCTTTGAAAATGCTATAATAGCGAAACCGGTTAGGTAAATAAATAAAATAAATGTGGACAAGTACAAGTGCATTTCAATCAAAATTATAATAAGTGTATATAATGTACCTATATTACATAAACGAATCCAATTCTACTTACAATCTATTTAGATGCATATTCAACAATTGAGGCTGGGTACTCTCCGTATTCTGTGCCAAAAGCTTAACAGCATAAAAGAAAACAAATATTCAACAAAATAGAAATCCTTTACCCCACAACAAAATCCTATAAAAGCCGGCGCAAAACCAAGAAACCACGCATTCATTCCTACACCAGCACACGGGCAACATCCAACTACACACTTTAAAAACCAAACATGACGGGCCGTGGCAAAGGAGGCAAGGGTTTAGGAAAAGGTGGCGCCAAGAGACACCGCAAAGTCCTCCGTGATAACATCCAAGGCATCACCAAACCCGCCATCAGAAGATTGGCCAGACGCGGCGGCGTCAAACGGATCTCCGGCCTTATTTACGAAGAAACCCGAGGCGTCTTGAAGATTTTCTTGGAGAACGTGATCAGGGACGCCGTGACGTATACTGAACATGCTAAAAGGAAGACTGTCACAGCCATGGATGTGGTGTATGCCCTCAAACGGCAGGGTAGGACGCTGTACGGATTTGGCGGTTAAGTTGTGTTAGTTTCAAACAAGTTGTTTTTATTTTGTTTTGTTGACAAGGCCCTTTTTAGGGCTGCAAATGGTTCTATAGTTTCTTGGACCCGTTTTGGTACAATATTGTTTGGCTTTCGTCTGTTGCTTAACAATTTATTGAACAACAAGTAGTACAGAGGAGATAGGCACAAAACATTTTAGGGTTCCATACCCAAAGGGTAACCAACGGGACCCTATTACTAAGACTCCGCTGTCCGTCCGTCTGTCACCAGGCTGTATCTCATGAACCGTTTCACAGATATTCATAGATAGTGTATTTCTGTTGCCACTATGACAACAAATACTAGGACCGGCCAAGTGCGAGTCGGACCTGCGCACTCCCATACAACAGACATGATTTATTTGCTGTTTTTATTGATAATGCATGAACCGTGATAGTTAGATAGTTGAAATTTTCACAGATGATGTATTTCTGTTGCCGCTATAACAACAAATACTAAAACCGGCCAAGTGCGAGTCGGACCTGCGCACTCCCATACAACAGACATGATTTATTTGCTGTTTTTATAGATAATGGCACGGAACCCTTGCGCGAGTCCGACTTGCACTTGGCCGATTTTTAAATTAGTAACCTTTTGACTGCGTTCATTCGATGTCGGCCCCGTTTTCGGCTTAGGCGTTATTTTATCAACATCCTAGCGTATATGCTGACCAGAGCCACTAGTGAAACTACCGCATCCAAATCAGTTGATTGGTTTTCGAGTTAAAACGGAAGAAACTACAGATAGACCGACAAATATTCTAAAAAATGATGTTTTTGCCTCAGTACAAAACTAATCCATTTCATTTAAAATTTCGCAAAAATATTTACTTTACAGACACAACATTTTGACTAATTAATTAATAATATTGATTAGAACAGTTTACAGCACTCTTATCTAACCAAATATCCAGATAAGATGTACTAAAATAGATTAACCTTTGGGCCTAGCATGGTGCCACTTTAACACCATTTTAAACACCATTTGACAGTAAATCCCATATATTTTCTGTCAAACCATGTTAGACCAGCAGGAGGTAGTTGTATTTTTTCTTCGGTATACATTTTTTATTAATCTTAGTAGAGGTCTGTTTGTCTGGATGATTTAGCTGTGATTAAATGCAACTTTTCAGGGTTCCGTAGTCCGACAAGGAACCCTTATAGTTTCGCCAGGTCCGTCTGTCCGCGGCTTAGCTCAGAGACTATTAATACTAGAAAGCTGTAATTTGGCATCAAAGTGGTAAAATAAAACTTCGAACAAAAATTTTTTACGTGTACCTCTCTTATACGTAAACTGGGGATGAATTTTTTTTCTCATCTATACCATAGTGTGGGGTATCGTTGAATAGGTCATTCAAAATTATATATAGGTGTGGGATAGATAACCATTTTTTGATTTAGAGATCCGTTGGCGAAATATTAAGCTTTAAGGTGGTAACGGAGGATCTCGGTGCAAAATGCACATCATAATATTGTTTTCCTTACTTTTGAATAAAAAGTGTGCAATAAATGCCCTTTAAAGCAATTCGCGCAAACTCCTAGTAAATAGTTAGGTGATCACATGAAAATTATTCAATTTTATGCGTTACATTTTAGCTGCATTACATTACAACTGTAAACAGGTTTTTAAGTTTGTTATAGTAATACATTAAAGTACGTATTTTTTTGTGAAGACTTTAATTATATTAAAATTATTTTTAAATTGAAATTAAAATTTAGTATTTTGTATCTTATATTTTACATTGAATTCTAATTTATTAATTTTCATTTTTATCTTTATTATTGTCTGGTTTTTCTTTTTTATGTTGTTTTATTGTGTTTAAATATGAACTAATTTGGTCTGAAATAAATATATTTGATTTATTATTATTAAAACATTTCCGCAAGTTGCTTTAAAACACATTTATTGCACACTTTTTATTCAAAAGTATGGAAAACATATTATGATGTGCATTTTGTACCAAGATAAAAAGTTACCCCCTTTAATTTTTGTTAGAGTCAGGTTCCCCCCTGCCGGCTAAACGGTTGTTTATGAATATCTGAATAAATTCACAGAGGTAGTATATCAGTTGTGGTCATATAATTAGGAACGACTAATACCGAAGTAACTTTCAGAAAAACAAGTTGCTGTAACTTTAGTTTATATTACTGTTACTACCTTCAGACGACATGATAATATAGCTATGTAAGCAGGCTTTTATACTACATGTATAATATGTAAAATTGTTGAACTTCAATTGATAATTTAATTAAACTTCCATTTGAACTATTTATTTGAAACTTTCTAGCTATGGACAAATAATTAGGAACGGGTAAAATAATTTATTGAACTGTAGCAGAAACAATTTTAATGAAATAAACAATACTTATTACAAAACTTTTAACACGGCTTACAAAAAGCAGTATTAGTATTTTGTAGGGTGGCCCTTGCTTACAATAACTGCTCTGCAGCGACGCGACGGGGCATGGAATCTATTCTGTTTTTACAGGTTTCATCTAAAATATTGTTCCACGATTCGACAAACGCATCATATTATAGATCGTTCAAATTGCTCGTCCTTTTCGCAGCCACACTCTTCTTTACTTCTCTCCAAAGATTTTCGATCGGATTATGATCTGGACTATTTGCAGGCTAATCTAACACAGTAATTTTTTGATCACTAAGAAACCTTTTAACTTCTTCTGAACTTGCTGAAATATCCAGACTACAGGCAACCTCTCCTCAAGGAAGCATAGTCTCCTCCAATATTTGCTTGTATTTATATTGGTCTAGCATACCTTCAATCTTTTTAAATGGCCCAACACCTTCCCCAAACTTTTATGTTTCCTCCCCCATACTCTACCACTTTTTTCGTGAACTTACGATTCAACGCTTGCTTAGGCGGTCTACGCTACGCATATACTGTTTACCATCAGACCCTAGTCTATTTATTTTGGTTTCATCAGAAAATAACACGTTTTTCCATTGACTTGCTGTCCAGTTGCCATATTTATTCGCGAACTCTAACCTAGCTTTTCGGTGCACCTTCGTGAGAAGCGGTACACTTCAGGCGATTCTTCCAAATAACTTTGCATCAGTTAAGCGTCTTCGTACTGTACGTGTAGATACTCCTCCGTCGCCAAAAACTTCCCTCTTTATATTTTCAGAACTCTTGAAAGGATCAGCCTTTGCTGCACGAACAATCAAAACATTTTCACGTGATGTTGTTTTTCTAGATTTAGGCTTTCGAGGTACATTATTCGTAGTTTTAAACTGTTTGACGTGATTTACAGCATTAAACACCTTAGTTTTAGAGCACTTCAAATGATCAGCAATCTTTTTATACGACCAATTACGTTCATATACCTATAGAGCCATAATAATTTTCCGGGTCGATGGATCACAACTCTCCTTTTTGCCCATGATTTCGGAATAATTATGAATATTTATATAATTATAGTAAATTTCGGAATATTTATATAATTATAATAAAGCGATGTAACCATAGGCTTTCGGCTCATTACAGATCCGGAAATAAAATTAATACTTTTTTTCTGTAATACCTATAGATACTTAAATTTTCTTATTACATGTTAAACTAATAAAAAAATTAACGAATACAATTTAAATTAAGTTTTGATCATACTTATAATTATTTAGTAATATACACGTACATAAACTAAAGTAAAGGTATATAATGTATACAATAATGTACTTTTATACGATAAATATAATAGTTAACTATGTACTAAATACTAATACTGTAGGCACATGACATAAGTCTCTTCAAAGTACTATGGACAACACATCCGGTGCAAGAACGACCCAAATGCAAAAAAGTAAAAACAGAGAAAAATGTATAAAAACGTACATAATTTGACCATATACCTGGTACGTAGTTTTTCGTCTGAGGGCTCTTTTGTCTTTGCGGTTTTGGCGCAATTTAGCGAGTAACTGGAGAGACAACGTCTTAGGGTCAGTTGTTCCTCGCGCTCTCGGATGTATGACGTATGACATGTGACGTTCTTGCACCGGATGTGCGATATGAAATTCGAAAGGGAATTTCGAGACAACCTATTAACGCACACCCGACATGAATTTGCTCGATCGGTCCTACCTACCTGTACCTGGAATTTCAGCCCGCTAACTTCCGTTTAGTACATACAAAAGAAAAGAATGGAGACCACGTATGTACACCAAAGCGTAGCGTAGGCGACCTCGTACCCGCTGGACCGACGACCCTTAATTAAATTAACATGACCTGTTTTTCCCATTAAATAATAGTGCCACGGACTTTCATCATTTGTAAACAAACTTTCGTATATACTAATTTATGAGAAGTACACTGAGCAGTCCATCGGTCAGTTTAGTCAGACTATTGGTAGCTTGGACCAGTGTTATATAATGGTCTAAGATTGGTAGACAAACACTAGCAGGGTGGGACCTAGCGGAAGTTGCCGCGAGCAGGGTTTGAAAAAAAAACGGTTTTTTTAAAAAAGAACAAAACATCGTCTTTAAAAAAAAAAAGATAAACATGTTTAAAACATATATTTACTAATGTTTTTTTTGCTGCTAAAACTAAAACATTTTTGGGTATCATATTGGTATATTATGTATATGTATAATTGATTAAAAAGCGCTTTTTAAATGTAATAATCTAATCATTTATTGAGTAAAAATAATAAGTGCTTTCCCAATAAACACGAAACGTAAAAATGCTTAAAAATAGAAGTTACTTGTAACAAGTAACTGACTACAACTGTCTTTAACAATATGAACAAGCACAAATAACAAAAGTAAGAATAAAATCACTAATAAAATTAAAAAAGGAAAACAATCAGCTGGTATAGTGCATTCAGAATTAACTGGCGTCTTTCCACTTGAGATCGTTATTAGCAATAACAATAGGATTAAGTCGTGGCGGGTGAATTCGCCAGAATGAAACAATGAACACTTGCAAAACACGTGCGGCAGGAGGTGTTTCAAACGTTTTTGACTCTTTCCTTGTGTTATCTTCCCCTTAATAATATAAGCAAATAGAAATACCACTCAGTTGTTTTTTAATAGTTCAGTGGAAATATTACGTCTTTAGATATGTTTCGTCCTTGGGTGAAATCATATTCCACTGTTTGAAAAATAATAAAGACCGTAATCCGAATGTTTTCAACAAGCATCTATGTGGAAGAATTCTTACAATCACTGTAAGAAAATTGAACAAGGATTTTTAAAAACACCATGCACTAACTTTATAATAAATGTTGGAAGCGACTCATCGGACAATGAAACCCTGGAAAATAATTCGGAATCAGAAGACATCAGTCAGAATCAGAGTCGTCATAATTTAAAAACAACATATTTTGATTTATTACTTTATAATAAATAAATGATTAAATTTGTTATTTTATTTTATTTAACATACCTATACGTAGGTAATCGTTTTAAATTTATTTTATGAATATTCAAAAGTATCAGCACTGTTTGGTTTGCAACAAAACAGATGAGGCCGAAACGGCTCCTTTAAAAATGAATGGGCTCTATGAGTGTTTGGTTTATTACCCCTATTGTTTATGTTCAAGTGGAAAGACGCCAGCTGAAATTGAATGCACTTTAATAAAGTTGGAAAATTATAAATTTGGGCTTATTCATATTCCACACCTTCATGCCCAGAAAATGAACTGCCTGGATTTAGAACTCTGATCATGGTTACTAATTTGGATTTAATAATAATTAATAGAAAAGGATGCGTTCAAAAAAAAGAGTAATAACGGCGACACGTTCGATATAAGAAAAAAATAACATTATGCTAAAAACAGTGTTTTATATAAGAATTTTATAAAACAATGTGTTTTAAACAGTGTTTTCAACATGGGTGATTTTTTCTCGGTGTTTTAAACCGGGGACCTTGCTGACTATACCATGATACTGAATAAAAACCAGTGTTGAAGTTTATCTCCAACATTTCCTTCCCTTTACATCTACGAGGTACCTAGCTATTTTTGTCAAAACAAACACAAACTTACCATGCTAGCTCTGTCAGAAATCAACACAGACATAAACTAAAATTCCGAAAAGGAAAAACAGCATTGATGCGGAACAGTATATTTTGTATGGCACCAAAGATTTTTAATGAAATCCCAAATACGATAAAAGTTTTGAATTTAAGGTTGTATAAACAGAAACGTTTCTCATTTTCAATAGAAATTTTCGACTTTGTTTTTTATATTTTAACTGTGATATCCGCATGATATACATATTGTTTCTTAAATGCTAATGTTATTTCAAGAATTTGTACGCCCCCCCCCCCCCCCCACGGGCCAAACATAGCGATCTAGTATTAAGCCCCAACACCATCAATGTAATGATTGTTGCCTATCTTTAGAAATAAATAAATAAAAAAAATATTTGCTGAGTCCATTGGCCTCTCACAATCTCGCTCAAAAAGTGTCCGCGATGCATCTTATCACCGCTATGGGGTGACAAAATCGAATGACGATTTCGTACAACTGACATTGCGTCTTATGTTAACGACATAACGTCTTAATTTGGTTGAAGATTTATGCTTCTATGCACGTCGCACGTTCGGACGCTTTCTGACGAACTTCTTAGAGACTGTGTGTCTTGTTGTTTATGAGAGGTCAATGGCTGAGTCAGGGCTAGTTTAATATTTTACAGTGCATGCGACAGCTATTGCATATTATTTAAAATTTTGTTTATACTTGGGTTTTCTTCGTTGTTTGTGTATTTTTTGATGTGTAGTTTCGTGTGTGTTTTTCTATTCTATTCTTCGATTTTATTTAGGGGGGCCCTTAAGGCGCATGCTACGCTATATTAGCATCTCGAAATGTGTCAGTACAAAAATCGACGAAAACGATATTGAAATAACATTCATATCAGCGTGCATTGCAAAGTGGCTGTTACGACGATCGCTGCGTCTCCGGATACCGCAAAATAGGAGAAAATACCTAATTATATGGATGCGATGGACGGAAAAAACATCGTCTTTGTTAAAGAATAATTAAAATCTCTTCAAGCATTCGGAGGAAGTTGGAAAATTCTCGCCTAAATCACAGGAAACTTATAATAACTTTCGATTTGTTTTTGCCAAAAGTAACGACAATTTTTATGTTATTATTATTAAATATGGAATTTATTTTTGATTATGTTATGCCTATTATGTATTTTTAAGTGTATGGGCCACCCGTGTCGGAGTAGTAGGTCTTCAAAGATAGGTCTAAGTCGCAGTTTGAGTGTACATAATTATATGTTACGGGTAAGTCCGAAAAAAGTCAAGAAGTGGGTTCGACGACGAGTGAAGCGGGGAGGAGCGTGTTAGGTTGACATGTTAAGAGGATAGGTTCCGAAAAACCATAATTTATTCTTCCTTGTTTGATGAATCTAGCAATACTGGATATTTGAAAAAAAATTGGACTTCTGTCAAGAATATAATGCACACTGTTATCGAAACAGAATCTTCAAACGTCATTCCAACATTGAATCATAATAGTACATTACGATACGAGAGCGATGAAACGTTTTCTGACGAGTGTGAGTTTGCGGCACGAGCCGAAGGTGAGTTTTTTTTAATTTTGACTTCAATTCTTTATTTGGCAGTTGAAAGAAAATCAGATTATGAACCTCGCGAAAGTGACTTTCTGCTCGATGCAACAATCTAATTATTTCGATTCTACATTAAAAATTGTATCTATTGTCACTGCCTATCGTGAACAGAGTCAAAGGGTGGATCCGGAATTTCATAATTATTATTATTTTATAATCGAAAAAATAAGTCGATTCCATGGAATTCCTGGCCCACCCACCGCCAAAGACGTTGTAAACAACATCAAGTTTTTTTTTTCAAGGTGGATGTATATGTTACGGGTAATGCTATAAAAATGAGTCAATGGTTTATTATTAAGAGAATAGGTTCCTATTGCATTGATCGCTGTTACTCCATGCGGAAAGACCCGCACTGCGAGAGGGAAAAATATGATTTTGCTCAAATAATGTTAAAACTCGACATGAAAACTTTTTTTGGAGTCATCTTTAATTGTTTATAGCACACCGTGCGTAAAATGACCGCTTTACGCACGCTGCGCTTGCGTAAAGTCGGCATTTTCCGCACTTGTGCTATAAAGTTCATTAAAGTTTCATTTTCATTTCAACACTTTTTTGACAGACTATAATATACTTAAAAGAAAAAGAAGAAAAATATCATATCAGTCAGTCAAGTTTTTAATGCCGGCTACTGAAAGGCTCCTTAGCCTTATCAAGATCTTTTGTAAAAAATAAATGGTTGTCAAAACAAGTTGCCCGGTAACATATTAAATGATTTATAGCGAAAATTTAAATCCGTCGTATGGGAAACAATAAATATTATAAGATTAAATTACGAGATAGAAATAATTTTTATATAATTTTAATTATATACTTTTATTTAATTATAAATAAACAGCTAATTATAATACAAACAGAAAATAACTTCAAAAAAAACTTTTATATACTTATAAATGTCAAAATTTAAACATTATTGTTTCAACTGATGCCGGGCCTAGTCGGGCCCGAAATGTATCTTGATTTAACAACAGTTAAATACATTAAACTTTAATCAACTAATTAAAAAAACTAAATTATCCTACGAAATAAACTAAACTTGATTTTGTGTTATTAATTTGTATATGTATATGCCTATATTAAAAATAAATAAAAACGAAGCTCTAAGAGATTAAAAAAAAACCGGCCAAGTGCGAGTCGGACTCGCGCACGAAAGGTTCCGTTATCTATAAAAATGGCAAAAAAATCATGTCTGTTATATGCCTATATTAAATATAAATTTTATTTTAATTTAATTATTTAATTTTAAAGTAAATATATAACTAAATATTCTGTGAATATTTCAAGCGTCTACCTGTTGCCGTTATCAATATCGAGCAAAAACGAGCAAAAAAATCACGTTTTAATATTTATTTAATTCTGTATTTTAGTATTTGTTGTGATAGCGGCAACAGAAATACATCATCTGTGAAAATTTCAACTGTCTAACTATCACGGTTCATGAGATACAGCCTGGTGACAGACGGACGGACGGAAATATCAATTACTAACATTTACGCAGTGAAAAATAAATCTCTGAAGGGGCTCGAACACGAATCTCTGCCTTTCGCGGGCTTCCCCAGTTCATCTACCGTACTTGGCCACTTGGCTTTGTAAAAATGACCAAATCCAGTCTCCGCGGAATGACGACGCAAACGAAACGCTGTGATTGGTCACTTTTTCAACTCCCTCGATACCCCACTAGCTACTAACCACGAAAACCAATAACACACGGCTCTGACTCCGCCACTATACAGTAGTAGCCACACCATGTCTCCGAAGACCAGAGGAAAGAAGAACATCACCAAATCTGCTCGCGCCGGCCTCCACTTCCCAGTTGGCAGAGTCCACAAGATTCTACGCAATGGGAACTACGCGCCACGTATAGGAAGCACTGCTTCGATATACTTGACTGCGGCCTTAGAATACTTGGCAGCGGAAATCTTGGAGTTAGCCAGCGAAGCTTGCAGAGAAAACAATAAGAGTCGCTTGAATCCACGTCACATCTTAATGGCTATCAGGAACGATGACGAGCTGAGTCGTATGTTGTCGGCAGTAACAATCAGCCAAGCGGGAGTCCTGCCGAGTATCAACCCGGTCCTCTTGCCGAAGAGAACTATGAAATCGGATAGTTAGACCTGTGAGGCTAGCGCGCCGTACAGCGTCTATCCTGCTTGCGGTCTCACGCATACCGCTCGATGTGTGAGATGGCGGGTATGATGGACCGTGTCGATGGCGCCTGCTAGACTTGCTGGCAAGTTGTTTGGACGCAGTGTTCTGATGCGAAGATTGATGAATTCCTCGGCGTGAAGGGCACTGAAGACTACTTTGACAAAAGTCCTTTTCGGGACTGCAGATCTTTGTTTGTTTCTTGGTGTAACGTCTTTTTATCCGGTTTTTGTGTGGGTTTTTGTGGGTAGATTAGGATTTCCGGCTCCTATGGTCTACTGTATAGAAAGTACACTTTAGATTCAAAGAAGATTCAAAGATTCAAATTGTTTATTTGTAAAATAGATACATAAAGTATACGTTTTACATGTCAAATCTAATCTGTATAAAAATAATATTTTATGATGAAACTAATATGATACGGAAAATATATTACTTATTATATAATATATTACCATTTACTAAATAAATTATCTGTATACTAACAATAAAGTAGTAGAAAAGTGTCTGTTCATTTAGTTTTTCTTTTTTTAAGGTCAAACGAAAAACATAAAAAACAAACAAAAAAAATTGAGTTGTTTTATTACTTACTAGCGTTTGCCCGCAGCTTCGCCCGCGTTCAGTGAATCTTGGCCTCGTTTTCGGCTTTTATGAACACTCCCTATAGTTTATGTGTTGACCAGGGTCACTACAGCGATAATAAAATGAAAAACCACATCCAAATCCGTTAAGTGGTTCTAGAGTTAAAGATTTTATTCAATATTAGCCCCGTTTTTGGCTCGATCGTTATTTTTTGAACACCCCTATGCCTAGGTGTAGGTGTAGCCTATGTGTTGAACAGGGTCACTAAGATGATAATAAAAAAAACTGCATACAAATCCGTTAAGTGGTTCTCGAGTTAAAAAGGTTTATTTAATCTATGCCCCGTTTTCAGCTTGGGCGTTATTTTATGAACATCCCTAAGAGCTTATCTTGTCCAGTTTTTTGAAACAAAAAACAACATCAAAGTCCGTTGAGTGTTTCCAGAGTTAAAAGCATTTATTCTATCTTTGCCCCGTTTTCGGGTTGGGCGTTATTTTATGAACACTCTTATAGCCTGTGTGTTGACCAGGGTCACTGCGAAGATAATAAAAAAACCGCATCCAAATCCGTTGAGTGGTTCTCGAGTTAAAACCGAACATACGGACAGAGAGACAGACAAAAATTCTAAAATTGGTAGTTTTGGCTTCAGTCAGTACAATACTAATAATAATAACCCATTGTACAGACACGACTTATTGTATTATTAGTATATATAGGTAGATATACTGTTGTACTGAAGCTGAAACTACCATTTTAGGGTTCCGTACCCGAAGGGTGTCAAACGGGACCCTATTCCGAAGCCTCCGCTGTCTGTCTGTCCGTCTGTTACAGAGTTCTGTAGCTTCAACCGTAATCTATACTATATTATATACTAATAATAAAGTAGTAAAAAAATCGTGTCTGTACATTAAATATTTTCGCAAAATTTTAAATGAAATGGGTTATTGGTACTGTACTGAGGCCGCATCAACTATTTTTAGAATTTTTGTCTGTCTGTCTGTTTGTATGTTCCGTTTTAACTCGAGAACCACTAACAACAATTAACACAAAACGGATTTGGATGCGGTTTTTTTATTATCATCGCAGTGACGCTGGTCAACACATACGCTATAAGATTTGTTAATAAAATAACGCCCAAGCTGGAAACGGAACAAAGATTGAATAAACGCTTTTATAACTCGAGAACCCATCAACGGATTTGAATGCGGTTTTCTTTATTATCATCGTAGTTACCCTGGTCAACACGTAGACTACAAGGAGTGTTCATAAAATAACGCCCAAGCCGAAAACGGAACAAAGATTGAATAAACGCTTTTATAACTCGAGAACCCATCAACGGATTTTAATGCGGTTTTCTTTAATATCATCGTAGTTACCCTGGTCAACACGTAGACTACAAGCAGTGTTCATAAAATAACGCCCAAGCCGAAAACGGGGCAAAGATTGAATAGACGCAAAGGGCAAAGGCTATTATCTAAATCTATGGGAAGTCTGATTCGAATTTATATCCGAAACCAACGCGAACGAAGTCGCGGGCAAAAGCTAGCAGAAAAAATAAAAGAAATAGGTAGAAAGTTGAAATTTTCACAGAATAGGTACGTGAGCGTCAAGCACGTATCCAAGGGGGTGGATAGGTGGGATTTATCCCCCCCTCCTGAAATTTAGGTATTAATAACCACGTAAAGTACGTTATAGTACGTTTTAATAAAAAAAGGTACGATAAATTTGATACGCAATATATAGTACAGTGATTTGATTACACATTGACATGTTTCTTTCACAATTCACATTGTTGTTTCAATGAATGTCCCCCCCCCCCCCCCCGGAACAATAGTCTGGATACGTGCCTGGTGAGCGGTGTTAGACTTTATTACGACAATACGTATTTCATATTAATGATAAAACAAGTAACGACATATGAGAATGCGGGGGAATTGTGAATTCGTCTGTACAACCAATTTTCCCAGACGATTACGTCCTAACAGTGATGGGTGTCGAAGCCCTATCGCCGTTCTCCGGGGGGGGGGGGGGGGGGCATGGCATTTAAAGGCATGAAAAATAGTATGCATTGATATTACCGACTCGCCATAAGAAACAACTAAAATACTGCTGCCCTGAAAAGGGCATTGTCTGTTCCATTTACAAATATTACATAGTACAGTCGAACACAATAAATAAATACGTAACGATAGAGCTGTACTGTCTTACAGCTAAACTAGAAGTATGCTTCCAAAACGTTGCGTCATCAAAAACCTTGGCCGAACTATGCCCTCTCGCCCCTCACTCGACGCGCCAACTGAATGTCTTTGGGCATGATTGTGACTCTCTTGGCGTGTATCGCGCAAAGGTTCGTGTCCTCAAACAGCCCAACTAAATACGCCTCGCTCGCTTCCTGTAACGCCATCACCGCTGAACTTTGAAACCGCAGATCAGTCTTGAAATCCTGAGCTATTTCCCTCACCAACCGCTGGAACGGCAGTTTCCTTATTAGGAGCTCAGTGCTTTTCTGGTATCTTCTGATTTCGCGCAACGCGACCGTGCCCGGGCGATATCTGTGCGGTTTCTTCACTCCTCCAGTGGCTGGGGCGCTTTTTCTAGCAGCTTTCGTGGCGAGCTGTTTTCTTGGCGCTTTTCCTCCGGTAGATTTTCGAGCGGTCTGCTTCGTTCTAGCCATTTTTTTCTCGTCAAAACTTAATATTGATGTAGTACTTAATTATCTTCTTTATACTATTGGTTTGACGAAGTGGCGTCTCGGTTTTATACATTTTTGTGGTCTCCCCACTACGTTTCGTTCATTAAAGGTGCTATGCGATTGGTCGACTGCTTACTACTGCGAGAGCGTGGTTCTGTTTACCCACTTCAATTTTTGTGATAATGATGTCAATTAATTAGGTTAAAATACGCTATTTCTTAGGGTTTCTTACCGAAGGGTGTCAAACAGGATCCTATTACTAAGCCTCCGCTGTCTGTCTGTCTGTCCGTCTGTTACAACTTCAGGCCTTACCCCTGGTGCACATAATCTTATTGATGCTGGCGGCACGCAAAAACAGTGAATTTTCGAGGTTTTTCTGTATTTTACGAAACAGTATTTGATGTAGGAGTTTTTCACTTGACATGGGAAAATAAACCATG
Organism: Ypsolopha scabrella; assembly: GCA_910592155.1. Classification (NCBI taxonomy): domain Eukaryota; kingdom Metazoa; phylum Arthropoda; class Insecta; order Lepidoptera; family Ypsolophidae; genus Ypsolopha; species Ypsolopha scabrella. The sequence continues at coordinate 4,964,982 of OU342989.1, read as the reverse complement.
TTTTCTTGTTATAGCAGTAATTTCAGACATAAAACTCAAGCCGTTTAGACATAAAACGAAATAATAACTTAAAAAGGCATCATTTTCAATAATAAAATATATCGAGCGAAATGTGTCCAATTAGGTAACCGACCAGACAACGGAAAGACAAGGGTCTGAAAAAACACGTGTCCAAGTTTTACATTGATCAGATAAGTAGTTGACTCAGCATATTAAAACAAAAACCGTTGAAAGACCCAATAAAAGCCCTTCAGCCGTAATAGGTAGACAGTTGAAATTTTCACAGAGTACGTGTTAGTATAGTCTCTATCAAGGCAAAACACAAATATAAAAAAATATATACCCAGGATCCTTCTTTACAAAAAAAAAACAGACAAGTGCGAGTCGGTCTCGTCCATCGAGGGTTCCGTTAAAGACTATATTTTTATGATTTAATTACAAATGTTTAGTTTAAAGATTTTTTCCTAAACTTATAGTATAAGAAGGTAATGCTTGCCAAATTTCAGTTCTTTCTAGAAAAATACCCTATAAATTTTGATTCCCTTGAGAGTGTCGAAATGCACGGTTTTGCGGCATAAGCGGCCGTATCTTTTTTTCACGTTAACTTAGAAGTTTATTTTTGTCACAGCTTCAAGGGACTGTGAACTTGAGTATATGGTTTTAATTTCAACTCGATACCTCCACGCGTTTCCGAGATAAAGGGTCTTGACTTGACTGACAGACGGACGGACAGACGGACAACAAAGTGATCCTATAACGGCTCTGTTTTTTCCTCTTGAAGTACGGAACCCTAAAAACTTTAAAAAGATGCAATTTTTCCAAGATTATTTGTTGCAGCTCCACTTTGAAGACGGTAATACAAATTACTCTAAAGTAAAACTAAAAATAATAAAATAGGGTTCCGTACTTAGCGGCAGCCGAATCGGTTCTCAGGCGCTACCATTTAGGGGCTTGTCCTGTGGTGCCTTATGTTGCGAAGAAGCATTCATCCATCAGCCCGTGTTCGTCCACTGCTGGACATAGGCCTTTCCCAAATCTCATGTTGGTCCTCCGTCCTCCTCATCCAGCCGCCCCCCGCAGCGTCCTTCAGGTCGTCGGTCCAGCGGGCACGGGGTCGGCCTACACTACGCTTTGCTGTACGTGGTCTCCATTCTAAAGCCTTTTGGCCCCAACGGCCATCATATCGGCGACAAATATGGCCTGCGCACTACCACTTCAACTTACTGATTCTGCAGGCTATGTCGGTCACTTTCGATCTCCGACGGATCTTCTCGTTTCGGATTCTATCCATCAGAGATACCCCAAGCATAGCCCGCTCCATAGACCTTAAATCCGTTGACACTTGTACTGTTTCACAAATTCATACCGGAGACTCGGTAAGTGGTCAGGAGCATGGTTCAATTACACTTTCTGTGAAATATGCAAAATGAAATTGAGACTTCCTCTACTAAACGAGTCGAGGTTGTTTTTGAACAAGTATGGAAGAACAAAAAATATTTTTTGTATTTCGAAAACTGGGTCCTTGGTCCTGACCAGTTACAGAGTCCCCAGTATGAATTAGGCTATATACTCAAACCACCGAAGCATTCCTTTTTCTATTCTAGTCACTTGTAGCGGCAGTGGGCAGGCCATATTTGTCGCCGACATGATGGCTGTTGGGGCAATAGACAAGGTAACATTAATTTATGCAGACAAATTCATACTGAAGACTCGGTAACTGCTCAGTATCCAAGTTCGAGGACCATTTTTGTGGAATTAGTAAAAAAAAACTTGCTCCTTAAAAACGCAAGCCCAACCCCGGGTCAGTTACAATCGGAGGTCTATAATTTTATTTTCAAAATTAGCAAAAAGTGTTATCGACCCGTGGTACTGATTGATTTCTACCAAGCCTCCAGTATGAATTTGCCTGCATAAATTAATGTCACCTTATACAAAGTGACTTTCGTTTAGGTAGCCAAATTCATACTGGACACTCGGTAACTCGTTAGATCCAAGGTTCAATGACCCTTTCTATGAAATACGCAAAATAAAACTTAGGGTTCCTATACTGCGGAGTACAGTAGACTCCACCGACAAGAGCACGTCTCTTAAGTTAAACTAAATTGAATACTAATTGAGTCGAGGTTGTTCTAAACAAGTATAAAGGCACAGAAATTTTTCGTACTTCGCAAACGGGGTTATTGAACGTTAGACCTGACCACTTACCGAGTCTCCAGTATGAAGTTGGCTGTATAAACTTCACATTCTATGCTTTACACACTCACATCATGAACACACGCGAGCTTATCCCTGAAAAGAGTTCTTCCAGCAAACCTTAGTGGGGTAGAGAAAATTATAATTGAAATAAGTTATTGTAATAATATGAATAATAGAGAAACTAAAAAAGAAAAAATATATACGAATATTTCGACTCTTTCAATGGAGTCTAAAATATACAGGTTGATAAGATGATAACCCTTTTCCTTAATCAATATGAACAACTTTTACTAGGGGCCAAACCTGAAATCGCGAAAAAAATATCAGCTGTTCCATAGAAAAGTTAAATACCTACTCAAACTAAATGTATGGAACAGCTGAATTTTTTTTCGTGATTTCAGGTTTGGCCCCAAAGTGAAAGTTGTTTGTATTGATGGGTAGAAACCACAATTTTTAGGAAAAAGGTTATCATCTTAACACCCAGTATACTAAATATATCGTAGTATATAAGGTGCTCTAAAAATATCTGCCACGGCTGCAATGGGAGAGTGTATTGTGTATATAGATTACAATAGTAACGATACCAAAAAATCTGCGTATAAGTTAAAATTGATTTACTTGCATGAAACCGTCCCGTAGTAAAACAAAACAGTTGGAAAGAGATAGAAATTATTTTTATTGATGAAACGACACATCGCTCGTAGTTTGTGAACCACATTATGCGGAATAAAGTGAATATTTATTTATTTACTTTATTTCCTCAAATTTATATAACTATTCCGGGGTTCAAAATTACTCCACAATTGTAATCTACATACAGAATACTATCTCCTATTGCAGCCGTGGCAGATATTTTTAGAGCACCTTATATATTTTTCCAATTTTTATATTATTCATATTACTGCAAAAATTTAAGACCATATACTGGTAAAATAAAAAATAAAAATTTATTTATAAGAAAAGTTATCAAACATACGTGTGTACTACGTTATAAAGATGTTCAGTATGAATAAAATAACATATATTTTTTTATTGATCTCATTGATCTTTAATTTTTATAATCATTTTATTATATATACCTATATATATACAAAAAACACGTTATTTAATAGCCAGATATATTTCGACAATTGTTATTGTCGGCATCAGAGGAATACACATAAATTATAATATTATAGTAATTTGTACATGACGTAAAATGTTCTAATGGTGTGGATGATTGACAGACAGAAAAATAAATGAAAAAAAAATTGTATGGGCTTTTTGTTGTGGAGATGCTAAAATAATTTATTTCTGTTTATTTAGACCTGGACCGTAATGGGCACCAAGCGACCATATATAGGACCCTTCCCATGTTTTGAGTTGAATGTCTGTGAGTGGTGGAGAGAATAATTTTATGATGCGTGCAGTGAAGCAGTTATTAAAAGTCAGGTTGTGAAGTCGTGTGTGGGTAGGGATGGGAAGAGTGTTGTTTGGGTTGGAGTCTGATGTGTGTCTGTGTTGGTTAAGTCTGATGTGAAGATTATTTTTGGTTTCGCCAATGTAAAATGCAGGACAGTGCTTGCATTCGAGAAGGTAGATGCAGTTCGATGTTTTACAGGTGCTGTTGGGTTAGCCATGATAGGTATGTGATGTGTGGTGTGTTGTAATGGTAGTATCTGTGTTGATGATGGCGCATGTTTTACAGCGTGGCCGTCGGCATGGTGTAGTGCCAGGTGATGTGATTGTGTTCTGAATGGCTGATTGTTTCTTTGTCTTGGTGACAATGGCTTCAATGTTGGCATTTTGTTTATAACTGATCTGGACGTTGTGAGGTAGAAGGTCTTTTGTATCATCGATTTGTGTCAGGATGGGTTGAAAGTCTTTTATGAGTTTTTTTAAGTTTGTAGCTTCCATGAAAATATGTGGTGATAAGGCGTGGTTGTGTGTTACTGTTTTGTGTGTTTCTGTCGTTATGGTATCTGGGTCGATCGTAAATATGTTTGATGAGGAAGTTATTCGGATAGTTCCGATTTAGGAGGCCTGTGTGTATTTTATTTTGATATGTTTTGAGTGTGTTTTGAGTGTTGCAAATACGACGGCCTCGGAGGGATAGGGGGTATGGGATGGATGATTTTATGTGTTGTGGATGACAGCTATTGAAATGAAGGTACTGTAGTTTGTTGGTGGGTTTGAAGTGTACTGATGTCGTGATTTGATTGTTGTTGCCTAATGTTATGTCTACGACTAAAAATGTGATATTGGTGCTAGAAATTATATGAGTGAATTTTAATGGACTGAATTGGTTAAGTTTATTGAAGTATCTGTTGAAGGAGTCTATATCTTGCGGCCAGATCACAAATATATCATCGATGAATCTTTTCCACACCAGGGGTTGAAGAGGTTCAGAAGCAAGAAAGCTGGTTTCAATGGAGGCCATGTACAGATTAGCGTAACTTGGTGCCATCCGAGTACCCATTGCTGTCCCTTTGATTTGGTGGTAGAACTGTCTTTCGAATGAAAAATAATTGTGTTCTAGAATGATTTTGGCCAGGTCTGTAATAAAATTTGTAGATGGTTGATGAGGTGTCGGTCTCATATCAAGATAATTGTGGAGAGCTGCTAGACCGGCACTATGAGGTATGTTAGTATATAGTGAGGTGACATCGATGGTGGCACGGAGTAATGGTGCATTAGGAGGAAGATTAAGTGATTGAATTGTTTCGATGAAATGTTGTGTGTCTTTAATGAAGGACGGTACGGTTTTTACTATTGGCTGGAGATGATAATCGATGAATGCAGATATTCGTTCTGTTGGCGAGTCATCATTTCAGTATGAATAGTGAAACACGCGATTTAAGGTGCTTAGCCACGCCACCGTTTTAGTACAAAATGTAATAACCCGTTTCCCTGTTGTGTTTCGTTATAGACTAAAGTTTGAGACCTCATCGTATGATGTATATTTAACTCTTTTTGAGCCTTTATTTACAATACTAATATTGAAAAACACAAAAAAAAATTACAATTTTCGATATATTTCGGCCCAGTATGGGGCCATCGTCATTCGACTGATTAAAATTAACAGATTTAAAATTGATTGACTGATTAAAATTCGACTGATGACGGCCCCGTACCACAAAATACCTACAGAAGCCTACAACCAGCTATTCCGGGCGCACGCACACGTAGAGGTGTTCGTACGACGATCTCGGTAGCATTCGGTAGAATGCCAGTACGACTAGTCACGAGTGCATGCGCTTTGCAATACACGTGATGAGTAGGTAATTAAAATCAAGGTCAGCCGTAGCTGGCCTTCTGTACCTATCTATTTTGTGCCCATACCGTGTAACGAAATATATCGAAAAAAATTTTTTTTTTGTGTTTTTCAGTATTAATATTGTAAATTAAGACCTCTCTATACCTGGTGGACAAAAAATCGACTCAAGCGTTGTTGTCTTACATTCAAGGGAATAACCCAATCATACAAACATAAACATATTATTATGCAACAATATTTATAGCACACCGTGCGTAAAATGACCACTTTACGCACGCTGCGCTTGCGTAAAGTCGGCATTTTCCCCACTTGTGCTATAAAATATTATACGATACGAGAGCGATGAAACGTTTTCTGACGAGTGTGAGTTTGCGGCACGAGCCGAAAATGTACTATTTAAAGGTATAGGCCTCTGCACCTTTGATTAAATGCATTTTGGTTTATAAGTATTCGCTATACAGGATGTGAAATTCATTTACCGTATTTGAACAGTTTTAACCCAGATGGATACGTACCTACGCGTTAAGCGCCTTTTATCCCGTTAAAGGGGCATGCAACAATTTTTATTCCTCACTTGCTTACGGAATTTCAACCTGTTAATACCTACTCTAATTCACCCAGTGATTACGTCATCCGAAAATGGACACCACATCATTAGAGACCACTCAAGTGCTTGCCCTATTGCAAATAGGGCGAAACCAACGAAGCTTGGCAGCAGAATTACCCCTATAAGCCAATCAGCTGTCTCCATAGTTTTCAGACCAGACGCTTCGTGGAGACCGGCGGCGTCATTCGGAGGCCAGGGTCTTGCAGAAGAAGATGCACTTCTGAGCAAGATGACCGCTTCATCGTTTTAAGTTCTTTAAGAAATCGTCACATGACCGCAGTTGAAATCCAACAAGAACTCAGACAAGTACGAGATCGGGCGATCGCTAGAAGACTAAAGAAAGCCAACTTGACACCAAAAAGACCAGCAACCGGGCCCCAACTGATCACAGCTCAAGCGCGACTTCAATTTGCCCGAGAACACGTAAACTGGATCTTGGACCAATGGCGCTCCATTTCGTTCTCTGACGAGTCCAGAATGTGCTTGCATGGCAACGACGAAAGAGCACGGGTCTACAGAAGTCCTGGGGAACGCTACGCGCAGTGCTGCATCACTGAAACGGTTGCCTACGGAGGAGGTTCTGTTATGGTGTAGGCAGGCGTTTCGATGGATGCAAAGACCGACTTGGTTTTTGTAAATGACGGGACCGGCAAGGGTGGTTCAACTACTCACCGGTATATTGAAGATATTCTACAGCAACATATCGAGCCCTATGCAGGATTTATCGGCGATAGCTTCGTGTTAATGCACGATAATGTGAGGCCACATGTTGCTGCAACAGTGCGGCAAAACTTAACCAAGGTAGGTATGCCTACATTGGACTGGCGAGCGCGAAGCCCCGACCTTAATCCCATGGAGCACATGTGGGATGAGGTTAAGAGAAGAGTAAGAAAGCGGAATCCAGCTCCTGCGTCACTCGGTGACTTCAAGGTTGCGATGACGGAAGAATGGGATGCCGTTCCACAGACAGCAGTGAAAAACCGGCTGCAAGCAGTTATAAGGGCTAGGGGGGGGGCGGGGAACACGAAGTACTAATGTTTAACTTTTTTAATGAATCCATCAGCCTATTTCGTTCCCTGCTGGACATAGGCCTTTCCAGGATTTCGCCACTTTTGGCGGTCCTCCTGGAAGAAATGCTAATACTCACACACGCTAGACAGGCAGGTTGGTGAGCGCGGTGCCGAAACCTTTGCACTAGTGACGCCGCTGCCCGTCACTAGTCTGTTTTATGTAAGCCCCGGCAATTGGGGATGGATATACCGCCATCCATCGGGCCCAGGCAATGGTGGGCCGCCTGGTTTTGCCTGAGAGCTGTTCTCTTACTCTCCCCCGAATAACTTCGGGAGGATTTGCTAGTAAGATGGTGGTACCTCCACAGTCGAGCCCGGCATCAGCTCTACCACCAGTAATAATGTTTAATGAATAAATGAATGATTTCGTAAAAGTTTTGGTTTTTAATTTTTAGACCCTTTGATTATTTCAATATTTCATGCAATAATCACTTTTAAAAAATTACAGCTTGTATAGCAAATTCTTTTAGACAAAAATGCATTTAATCAAAGGGGGAGGCCTATAGCTTTAAAATTATATACATATTATGTAAGTTTATTCTTGTATGATTGGGTTATTTCCTTGAATGTAGTATATTTTTTTGTTCACCAGTGTAATTTAATACAGGCATTTACAAAATCACTTTCTGGCTGAAATGTTAAATTTTGATATAGGTACAATCAGAGACAAGAAAACAACTTTATATGTACCAGCTTGATATCTTTAAAACAAAATTAATATTAAAAATTTTGGCAAAATGGTGCCTTTTAAAATATCAGTACCAGATGATAGAGATCTTATACTTTGGTTTTTAAAGAATAACAACAGGGAAACGGATTATCAAATTTTGTACTAAAACATAGATTATCTTTGTATTTACGACAAAATACATCCAAATTAAACAACAACATTTTATTTTTCGTAGAATATTGACCATTCGGTGATCTTAATTTTAAATAATTTTAGTTTTATGCATATCTGTAACTTGATATTTTTTATAATTTTAAAGTTACGAAACAAGTGACGTCACTTGTTTATTATGTGATATCCTTTGAATTGGTTCGAAAAAACGATTTATTTGACATTTATTTTTATGTCAAAGCAAACAGCGGCGGTGAACCACTAGCCTCTCGATCTCGAGACCCAGGTTCGATCCCCGGCCGGGCATGCATCAATGAGCTTTTCGGAATTTATGTGCATAGTATTTGTGTTCTTACCTAATACTTACCACTTGCTGACTGAACGGTGAAGGAAAACATCGTGAGGAAACCTGCATGCTCTAAAAAGAGTGTAATTGTGCCCGAAGTATGGCGACAGGGCTCACCACCCATCACGTTGGGACGTAATAATCGTCGGTGACAAGCGGGTGTACCGGGTGTGTACTGTGACTTGCATTTCACTGTTCACACTTGAAAACACCTCAGACACCCCCTCGGGGATTCATGTCGTGACGATATGCTTAAAGAGGTAACGTGTGAAATCTTTGTGTCTGAAAACATTACATACGTGACAGATTCTTGTGTTCAGCAAATACTAAAAATATCTATAATCTCAAGTTATTTTGCTGCAGAAACAATGAAATATGAAAATATATATATAAGATCCTACAATAATAAGTGAAAATAATTCTGGGGTAAATTGTGTATCGTTAGCTGATCACATTCCGGAAGAAAAATAAGTTTTTTGATCAAGTAATTTTTTGACTTCCCAGTACAAAGTGGTTCACTTAGCTGACTAAATTTCTATTAAAAGGTGTAAAAAAAAGATCGCGCAAAAAATTTTTTTTTTGTGTATAGTGTTTTATCAGGGACTAGCTTTTGCCCGCGGCTCCGCCCGCGTGTTAATCGGTTTAACGACATGCTTTTTTCCGGGATAAAAAGTAACCTATGTGTTAAGTTGCTATATCCATTCTAAATTTCATCCAAATCCGTCCAGCCGTTTCAGCGTGAAAGAGTAACTAAACATACACACACAAACTTTCGCATTTATAATATTAGTGTGAAGTGTGATAAGATAACATAGCCTTGTCTTATTTCACCACAAACGATTAAGGGCCGCGCTAATTAAACACCTGATGTATGAAATAACAAAGCCATGTCTTATTTCACCACAAACGAATAATGTCCGCGCTAATTAGACACCTGATTTTTCAATGATATTGATCTATCCTACAGGAACCATGCATTTTTCCGTGATAAAAAGTAGCCTATGTGTTAAGTTAGGGTATAAGCTATATTCATTCTAAATTTCATCCAAATCCGTTCAGCCGTTTCAGCGTGAAAGAGTAACAAACATACACACACACAAACTTTCGCATTTATAATATTAGTGTGAAGTGTGATGAGATAACATAGCCTTGTCTTATTTCACCACAAACGATTAAGGCCCGCGCTAATTAGACACCTGATTTGTCAATGATATTGATCTATCCTACAGGAACCATGCATTTTTCCGTGATAAAAAGTAGCTTATGTGTTAAGTTAGGGTATAAGCTACATTCATTCTAAATTTCATCCAAATCCGTTCAGCCGTTTCAGCGTGAAAGAGTAACAAACATACACACACACACACGCACAAACTTTCGCATTTATAATATTAGTGTGAAGTGTGATAAGAAAACATAGCCTTGTCTTATTTCACCACAAACGAAAAGGTCCGCGCTAATTAGACACCTGATTTTTCAATGATATTGATCTATCCTACAGGAACCATGCATTTTTCCAGGATAAAAAGTAGCCTATGTGTTAAGTTAGGGTATAAGCTATATTCATTCTAAATTTCATCCAAATCCGTTCAGCCGTTTCAGCGTGAAAGAGTAACAAACATATACACACACACACACGCACAAACTTTCGCATTTGAATTGTAGGACCTTGCATATCATCTCGAAGTGGTTTTTTAATCGGCATCCCAATTGTTAGTTTTACATGCAGACATGTTAAATTCTCGTTTAAGAAACCTAAACTTCTAGTCAAAAGTCTTTATTCATAAATACAATATAAATGTTACAATATTCACAGGGCGCAGGGTTCCGTACTCAAGGCGCCACTCGTTTAGGGTCCCGCGGGAACATGGAAGTCTTCCTGATGTTGTCCAGTCCTAGATAGAGCATCACCACTCGTTCTAGACCGATGCCGCCACCTAGAGTATAAGAAAAGTATCTAAAATCCATGTCGACACATTGTCTGAAGGTGGCTGTTACTCTTTTTCTTGATTTTCTACGTTTTTGGCCTTGCGGTCTGTCCATATATTGGATAGGACAACATATTTTCGCCCACTTTGTAAAAAAATCAATAAAAATATTATTAGTAAATTGTCATTTTAATTTCAAAGCTGTTGTAAAAGTCCGATAAATAAAAAATATACCAAAAATAAAGAAAATAATAACAATCCCTTTTTTTTTACAAAAAAAAACATTATGTTTATAATGAAGGTGTTTTTTTACATACATAAGCCCGTTTTCTTTGCCCTATAAATGGTTAACTCGAGAACCACTCAACGGATTCGGATGCAGTTTTTTTTATTATCATCGTGGACACCAGCCCCCTGATTCTGTATCGTAAACTCAGTTGCCAAAACAAGTGGATATCGTCTAAAACATACATATCCGCTTATCTAAGGATAAGTTCGCACTTGAACTGACGTCACAATTCGTAAATAGTTCAATACCCATTGAAGGTTATTTTGGAAGTCCATTTGTTATCTGTTTTGGTGAATAGCAACTATAGCTAGCAACCGACACTGAGTTACATAATAGCCCCGCTGGTCAACATTATGTGACGTTATATGAAAAGGGACCTCATTTATTTATTTATAAAGGGACGTTATTGTCGGTTTTAGTTACCGAGATATTACAACAAGTTTCGTTAGATAAATGTATGTAGATTATGGTAACACCAATAAGTCCATATCGACAATAAGGTCCCTTCACCCAGATGCTGTAAGGGTTGTTGATAAAATAACTCTCTAGTTGAAAACGGGGCAAAAGCTTGTAGTAAAATATAAATGAAACAAGTGTACAAGCGTTTTTCTCAAAAATCAAAATGAAGTTCTATTAGATTTTAGGTTCTGGCCATTGACAACGTAAACAAATATAATTTTGACCTAATTCAAGTGAATTTAATTCAAGAATTTAACTGGAATTTAATTCCAGTCGTAAAACGCAAGTAAAATGTTGTAATAGTAGTTTATGCTACAAGTGCGGTAAGGAAGCAATAGCTTACGAGGACGATTTAAAACACGAGCGACAAGCGAGTGTTGTAAACGTTACGAGTAAGTTATTGCCCTTACCCACGTGTATCATACTACGTTTTTTAATGCATAGTGTGAGTAAATAAATGAAACGTAATTATAGAAACAAACAACAAATACTCCAAATGAATTTTAGGCGCGCATTCTTTTTCTTTGCAAGCAAGTTGCCAACTTGACAGAAATAAGCTGCTTTCAGTCTGATGCGTCGTAGCTCGTTTCTGTCAAGCCTAACTATAGTACACAAGAAAACACTGGCAACTTTTTTTCAATAAATTAAAAATAGTAACAATAAAACACAAGTGTGGTAAAGTTAGTTTGACAACAGTTTTAACAAATATAAAATGGGTCTTTACGAACACTTGCATTGAAAAACCTATTGATTTAGGTACCTGCGTGTGGCGGACATCCCAGTCTGAATGACTCGATGTACGCTGCTATTTTGCTGATGTCTGCAAGCAAAAACATTAATTCAACATGTTTTTAAGGCATCAAGCCTCCTTTGGGTTGTCTATGCCTACCACAGATTTGTAGATATACAGGTTGAAAATGAACCCTCTAGCTATAACAAAGGAAACTGTTTTATGTTCGAAATAAAAAATACATGTTTTGTTACTTTTGTCATGGTTCATAATAAAGACAAGATATCGACCGCCAAAAGAAGCACTAATACTCCGGTGACAGAGACGACGCTCTACAAAACCTATGTGCATTATTTACCGCCGGGAATATGTACCGTCTATTGTCAGTCACATGCCGCGTCGCATGCACGAAATTTAGGAAACAAAATAAAATGAAAAAAAGAAACTTTTTAATACACCTGCTCAAAATATGATAGATTACGTGCCTGTTTAGCGTGCGTAAAGTGACATATTTCGCACTCGTGATTTTTGTTTTCTCTACTGACGCCATCTAGGGGAAACCGGCCACATCATTTAGTAAGCATGTAAACCTTTGTTTTACCGGATACACTAAAACTGTTCAAGATGAGTATTTTCAAAGTTTAATATTTTATTATTAATTTAATTTTATATTTGTTAATTTGTAAAAGATGTTTAAAAATTCAATACGATTTTAGACGTCATAAACATACATTATATTTTAACTATCTTAGAAATTATTATTAAAAATATTTTAGAAAGAGACATTGGTCTTTGTAGTACAGATTGGCGCCAACCAGACTGCGCGTTCTTCAGTCGACTTGTATTTTGATTTGCAACAAAATTGCTTTTATTTTATTATTTCATGTAATTTTTCGCAGGTGTATTAAAAACATCGTTTGCGTTGCGTTGTCCTCGACTGCGTCTCGGCAAAAAAAGTCAATCGTGACTCTAAATATCAAACTTTTCGCACTTGCATCAAAATGTACTATTTTTTTACGGTTTTGTGTTCTATTAGTGATTCTGATTCATAGATTTCAATAAAGCTAGAGGGTTCATTATCAACCTGTATACTAGGTCAACAGTCTGGTGTCAAGTATTGTAACCAAATAAACATAATATCTTTCACAGCTAATTCTATTCCAATCCTTATTCATCATAAAGAATAGAGTGTATAATACCTCACTTCGTTTCGCATGATCCTGTTTTATACCAACAAATACTGCAACAATCACTCTGAAATTAATATATGATAAAGTTGAGGACTAATGCTATGTCCATGCTGTTGTGAAAACTTGATTCCATTAAATTTTCTGCATAGAAAAAAATTACAAAGTTACCTCCAAGCCGTACAATAAACTGATAGCATTCAATGAATACTTGAAATCAGATCTGAAACTTTGCATAATATACCTGATATTAGTATAAAGCAGCTGTTCCATAAAAATGAAAAAACCATCAGTGTAGCCGCCATTTTAAAATAACTGATGTTTTTGCGTGCGCGGCATCTGATTAGAGTAGGATAGACAGTTAAAAAGCAGAAACGTTAGAGCAGGACTGCGAATTGAGGTATTATGGGCCCTTAACACAATGTTATAGACATCGTCAACCATTTTAGTTTGTCGTTATTGGCTTCCATCCATCAGCTTGTTTCGTCCACTGCTGAACATAGGCCTTTCCAAGATTTTGCCACTCTTGGCGGACCTCCTAGAAATGTGCTCACACACGCTGGGCAGGACGAGCGTGGTGCCACAATCCTCGCACCAGTGACGCCGCTGCTCGTCACAAGTTGCTTTATGTACGACCCGGCATAGTGAGCCACCTGGTCGTGCCTGTTTCTCTTATTCCCAGTATTCTATAAGTTAGTTATTTTTCACTATTTTAAAATCAAACGCAAGCTGGCACTACTGGTGTACTATTATCTGCTGTTACACAACAAAGTGGACAACCCAACTGCCCTCGAGGGTTGCGCGCTGGCGGTGCCGGACAGGTACACGATGCTACGGTCATGCCGTCTTCTCGCGACGGGTTTAGTTCGCACATAGCACGCTCGGTTTGCACCCACTCCCAATGCGTGCACTCTTATAAATAAGTTGGTCGAACAGTATCCTGACCTAGATATATTTAATGTGTCTCTGTCCAAATTTGTATCATATATTCGTAGTTTTTATTAACCAGTCTTTTTATATTTTTGCATTTATTGTATATATGGTTAATATGTGTTACTTAACTTAGCTTACGATTTAGTTTGAGAACTGTTAGTAGGTTAAGAAACTGAAAATAAATACATAAATGAATAAACAAGGACCAATATAATTTATAATAAACCTCTAGTATCTTTAAAACACCAAGTCCAGATCGTGGCTGAGATCAATGTTATAGATAAAGCAGTAAAATGAAAAAATGACTATTGACTATTGCCTATGACCATGACTAAAAACTGAAAGTGCCCCCGCCAAGTCGAGCCATAAAGCTACAAAAGCGTCGAATGACGTGGGCCAAAATAATATCGAGTACAATTCAAATATATTTTCATTTTTTAGGGTTCCGTAGTCCGACATAGAACCCTTATAGTTTCGCCATGTCCGTCTGTCCGCGGCTTAGCGCAGATACTATTAATACTAGAAAGCTGTAATTTGGCATGGATATAAATATTAATCACGCCGACAAAATGGTAAAATAAAATTTCGAAAATAAATTTTTAAGGGAACCTCTTGTACACGTAAACTGGGGATAAAGTTTTTTTTTCTTGTCTATCCCATAGTGTGGGGTATCGTTGGATAGGCCGTTTAAAAACATTGCGGGTGTGTGAAAACCATTTTTCAATTTAGAGATCCGTTGGCGAAATATTAAGCTTTAAAGAGAAAATTTTAGTTAGGGTGGAGCGTCCCTCTGCTGGCTAAACGGTTGTTTATAGAAATGTAAAAAAATTCACAGAAGTAGTATTTATAATGAATTTAAAAGGAAAACTATCACAGTAAGGCTTTACAGGTTTACGAGAACAGATCGAGCCAAACTTTTGGTCTCCTATAATGTATGGGACCAGAAGTTTGGCGCGGTCTGTATTAGTAGACCAACTTATATGTACCGGGCAACTACGGAACCCTACATTGCGCGTGGCCCGACACGCACTTGGCCGGTTTTTAATTTGTAAATCTGCGTACTTATAGCATTTGAGTTGAGTGGTATAAATATAAAACTGACCAATAGCGTGATGCTTCGCCCTCTCAGTGAGGAATTCAGGGTCGTGTATCCTCTGCGCGCCGCTCAGTATCTCCTCGCCTCGCATAAACATGTCGTACGAGTTTGACGCTTTCTGCAATAGGAATAGGGACTAATTTGGAAAAGGGTACACTGTTTAACTATGTAGATAAATAAATGGATATTCTATTCTATTCTATTCTATTCTACAATAACGTTGATTCTGAAGGCTTTCATTTTAGTTTTAGTGCTGCTAAAATTATATGTTTTTCAATGCATTATAGCTTTTGTGGCCATTGAAAAACTGTTGTGGAATGAAGAAAATTTAGTTATGACGGCACTAAAACTAAAATTAAAGACTTCAGAATAGGCCAAATTTTTTTATTAAATTTAAGTAACCTAACACATAAGGTAACTTTTGTTTTTATAGGTCAATTCATACTGGAGACTCAGTAAGTGGTCAGGACCAAGGTTCAATTACCCTTTCTGGGAAATACGCACAATGAAATTTAGACTTCCTATAGTAAATGAGTCGAGGTTGTTCTTGAACAAATATAAGGATACAATTTTTTTTTCGTATTTCGCATACATGGTAATTGAACTTTAGACCTGACCACTTACCGAGTCTCCAGTATGAATTTGGCTGTATAAACGAAAGTCGCCTTATATTATTTTTTAGTTATTTCCCGTATCATATTATAATCCTCCATCCATCCATCAGCCTGTTTCGTCCACTGCTGGACATGGGCCTTTCCAGGATTTCGCCACTCTTGGCGGTCCTCCTGGAAGAAATGCCCATACTCACACACGCTGGGCAGGCGGGTTGGTGAGCACGGTGCCGAACCCCTTGCACCAGTGACGCCGCTGCCCGTCACCTGTCTGATTTATACATATAAGGCCCGGCAATTGGGGATGGATATACCGCCATCCATCGGTCCCAGGCGATGGTGGGCCGCCTGGTTTTGCCTGAGAGCTGTTCTCTTACTCTCCCCCGAATAACTTCGGGAGGATTTGCGAGTAAGATGGTGGTACCTCCACAGTCGAGCCCGGCATCAGCTCTACCACCTATTATATCCTATTGTTTTTTTTTAAATAAATGATTTGAATTGAATTTGAATTAAAATGAAACCACAAGTACAGTTTATTTTATACTAAACATCTCAAAAAAAAACCTTGTGAAATTTAACTTTCTATTGCCTATCTTAATAAGTATAACATATAAATAAATATTTATATTTGGCTATAGTAAGCTTTTCAATTAATCCAACACTTTTAGGCACAACAAAAACAATAAAGTGCCAAAATATATGTCTGTCTGTCTGTCCATCCGTCTGTCACAGGGATCTACAGCTTCAGCCCTAATAGATAGTTGAAATTTTCACAGAATATGTAGTACTATGGCCTCTACCACGACAAATAATAACAACTCGAAAATATGAAAAACAAAGAGGGTCCCCCTGGCGAATGCATTTTTTCAAGGTTATTTTTTTCAGCTCTATCTACGGTAACACAAACATTTTCAAATTTAATCAGATTGTTATACATACTCTAAAATAAAAGAAAAATTTATAAAAATTTGGATTCCGCACTCGAAGGATGCCGTATTATTTGACAGGCGCTATCATTTTAGCGGCTTTTATGTTGCTATGGCATATACCGGGTGTAAATAGAGTGCCACCATTAAATGAAACCACATATTCTACCGACCCTACTGAACCACTTTTCCCAAGAGTCATACCCGCGGACACCCTTAGTTTAGGAAATAATTGAGTTCCAAACAAAAATGCGTGAACCCTAACGCACAGACATACTGGCGAGTTCAGAGAGAGCGTCGTCCGTAAAACCTGCAGCTGTTTCACGGACGATTCTTGGGAGAAGTGGTTCAGTAGGGTCGGTAGAATATGTGGTTTCATTTAATGGTAGCAGTCTATTTACACCATTGTTGTTTTTATCATGTTTTTAGGGTTTTACCCGTTTTGTGTCCGAGTCCGACTCGCGCTTTGCCAAATTATTGTTTGTTTGAAATTTGTCCTTTACGAGTAAGTGCAAAACGGGATAAGGGCTCCGGGAAATATCACTGACCGGGTTGTTAGGATCAGGCATGGTGTAGAACGGTCTGACCGCGAGCGGGTACTTGTCCAACATGTAGAAGTCGGTGTCGTATTTAGCTTTCACCAGTCGACCCAGCAGTTTCTCGTCGGGGGTCGAAAGATCGTCTTCTTCGCCGAGGGTCACGCCTGAAATAAAAAACATGGTATTATAGATTTAAGGTTCAAAAAGTTTATTTATAAAATAGATGCATAAAGTATACGTTTTACATGTCAAATCCAATCTGTATAAAAATAATATTATATGATTAAACTAATATAATACGGGAAATATATAAAAAAAAAACTGGGCTTAAGTTGGGCTAATACAGTTATACACATGCATAAAATAAAGACTTATTAAAATAAGAATATTATTATACATAATGCAATTAATAAATAAGTTGATAAATAAACTGAATAGACCATAAATAAATATAATGCCTAACCAAATATATACTGACATAAGTAAAAAATTAAAATATTGTATATACAATGGCGGTTTATCCACCCCCAATTGCCGAGCCTTATATAAAACAGACTGGTGACGGGCAGCGGCGTCACTGGTGCAAGGGTTTCGGCACCGCGCTCACCAACCCACCTGCCCAGCGTGTGTGAGTATGGGCATTTCTTCCAGGAGGACCGCCAAGAGTGGCGAAATCCTGGAAAGGCCTTTGTCCAGCAGTGGAGGAAACAGGCTGATGGATGGATGGATGGATATACCTATGTAAATACATAATGCAATGAATAAATAAGTTAATAGATAAATAAACTATAAATAGATATAATGCCTAAATCCGCCCATTCGATTAATCTTGCTAAGAAGAAGGGCAAGAAACTTAGCAAGATCATGTCTTTTTTTTCATCATATGGCTTAATACTATTACAGTCTTTTTAACTTAATAACTATAACTATACTATAATAATAAAGTATTAAAAAAGTCGTATAGCTGTACATTGAATATTTCCGCGAAATTTTAAATATTGGTATTATACTGAGCAGTGGTGTGCATAGAACTTTTTGATGAAATTCAATGAGAAGGTCAAGTTTGTCGATAAAAATAACATTAAAAAATTACCAAACCAATTTGAAAAAAAAAATGAAATCATGTACTCTGAGGTAGGCAGTGCCTACCCTGGCGTCATCCAATAATGATTTTTCAAAGTGACATTTAAATTTTATCATATTTTTTTATTGTCAAACTTGACCTTCTCATTGCATTTCCAGCAAAAAGTATGCACGCCACTGGTATTGAGTCACAATAATTTTCATTTTTTATTTTCCTCTGTCTGTCTATGTGTCTGTCTGTCTGTATGTTCCATTTTAACTCGAGAACCACTAAACGGATTTGGATGCGGGTTTTTGTTATCATCGTAGTGACCCTGGTGAACACATAGGCTATAAGGGGTGTTAATAAAATAACGCCCAAGCCAAAAACTGGGCAGATTGGTTAAACGCGGGCAGAGCTGCGAGTGAAAGACTAGTAATTGATAAACTGGCGGCAGATGGGGAGAATTTCTAAAGAAGTGCTGAAACAAGTTAAAGGGCTAAGGGTTTCTTGCTACTTTAGAAACGAAACATTTCTCAAGTAATTTTTTTGTTAGAGAAAAGCTGCGCTAACTTTTTTGCTAGGCGCTATAATTTTAGCGCCTTGTTTCTTGTAGCCGAGATGTTGCTTTGGCGTGTATATTTTGTTATTTACCATACCTGATGTTTTTAGGGTTCCGCAGCCGTATTGTGGGGTACGGAACCCTTTGTGCGCGAGTCCGACTCGCACTTGGCCAAATTATTCAAATTTTTCTCGTCTATCTATTTCACACTATCACACTAATATTATAAATGCGAAAGTTTGTGTGTGTCTGTGTGTTTGTTACTCTTTCACGCTGAAACGGCTGAACGGATTTGGATGAAATTTAGAATGGATATAGCGTATACCCTAACTTAACAGGCTACTTTTTATCCCGGAAACAAGCATGTCGTTAAACCGAATAAAACGCGGGCGGAGCCGCGGGCAAAAGCAAGTTTGTCTATATACGAGTAAGTGCGATGAGTGGTGTAGCGGCAATTTCTTTGATGGTACGTACCATCGAAGAAATGGCCGCAGACCTACTTTTCGCCCGTATCGTGATGTTAATAAGAGCGAAAAGTCTCTGTATGGCTTGATTTGCAAATAAAATTCAAATGAGTACTGTGCCTAGTTTATCTTACCAGCTTCCTTCAACATCGCAATGGCTTGAGGGAACTCTAGCCTCAAAGGCGGGTCAAGAAACTTGAAAGGTTCAACCCTGTACTGTTGCCCTACCGCTTCGATTTCAGCTGCATATCTGCGAAAGTTGAAGAAAAATACTTTAAAATACGTATTTAGAAAGTATTTGTGGTACTATAGCGAGATATTTTGTCAGAAAGGGATAGGTTATTATCACTTTGTGTTATGGTGAACTAGCTTTTGCCCGCGGCTTCGCCCGCGTTGAATTAGTTTTTGTGTACTCTTATAAAATCAGTCAATATTATTCGGACTGTTACCTACAGTAAACACAGCTGGTGAAATGTGTGTGTTATGCGCCTTTGTTTCCCATTTTGTGTGTCTCTTTTATAGCTTGTCCATGGGAACAAAGGGAAAAAGTAGATTTTGTCCTATTCAAAGTCTAGAACTACATTTATGCCAAAATTCAGCCTTATCGGTTTCGTAAGCATGGCGTGAAAGGGTGATTTATCACTTTTATATAGAAACTTAAAACCTCATTTTCATCCCATGGGAACTGATTTATGCGATAAAAAGTAACCTATGTCCTATTCCAGGTCTAGAACTATATTCATGTAAAATTTCAGCCCAATCGGTTCAGTAGTTACGGCGTGAAAGAGTAACAAACATCCATCCATCCATACATCCAAACTTTCGCATTTATAATATTATTATTGGGATAAGGGTTTTCTGTTGTTCTCATCATAGAAAAGGGAAAAACAGCTGAAACTTTGGATAAACTCTGCTAAGACTACTTGATTGTATCTACACTCGCAAGCAAAAGACAATTGTTGTTGCGTACACAGAAGATAAAATAAATTTTTCTGTTCTGTGGTTGCGTAACTGTATTTTTTTTAATCAAATATTTTCTTCTATTCGACTGACGACGGCCCTACACCGTGGACCGAAATATATCAATTAATATATACTTTTTTATTATCATCGTTGTGACACTGGTCAACACATAAGCTATAAGGTATTAATAAAATAACGCCCAAGCCAAAAACGGGGCAAAGATTGAAAGGCTAGTTATTATATCGATAACTTAGTGATGGACTTCCGCAAAATAACGCCTATTTAAATCAATTCGTCGCTCTCGTTACGTACAGGTGTATCTCAAGCAGTTTTGTAGTAAAGTAAAAATAACTAATTGATTTTCCTGATTGTAATACAATTTTGTGGTTTGCAAGGTTTTAGGTGTCAATTATTAAGCCTTACTACGAGCTCTTCAATAAATTTACATCAATGATAATAAGAGACCAAAAATATTTTTTTTTGTCTCTCAAAAACTCATTTTCAGATTTTTATGCAATGACTTTTAACCAAACCCTGGTAATTTAGTATTGTGTAGAAGAATACAAACTGGTTTTATTAAAACCATTCAAAATCATACTCATAATTATTTTTGGAAGCTGGAGCCCTTTGAATATTTTCGTAAAATCCAAAGAAATCATGGTCACCCGAAGGGATAAGATAATTAGATCGCGCAAAGTTATTTTTGTTATTGATCTCAGTATTTTGGACTATTTTAAACTTTTTCCGTATGGGAATGGCTAGAGTAACGATACATTTTATTTCCAAGTAACATTTTTAATAATATTTTGTCTTATAATTTTAATTGTTTTTACATTTAAAATGTGTTCTACTAACGTTCGTTAATAACCTCTAAAATTATCGGGGTTTGTTTGAACGTCACCTGTATAAGGATGTTTTTTGGTTACGAAAGGAATACTTACTGGTCGCGCAGTCCCCTGAACATATCGGTGAAGGTCTGACCGATGACCTCTAGCACCTCGTGGTAGTGGAACTTGAAGGACATCTCAAGGTCAAGGCCGACGAACTCGGTCAAGTGGCGGTGCGTGTTGGAGTCCTCCGCGCGGAACACTGCCCCCACCGTGAACACCTGGCGGGATGAACATATTTACATGTTTTAGGATTCCTCGAGAAACGAAACCTTCATAGGATCACTTTGTTGCATCTATCAAGACCCTTTTTCTCGGGCCCTGTTAGACAACAAACAAGATTTTACTAAGGGTGCATAATACCTCACTTCGCTTCGCATGATCCTGTTTTATACCAACAAATACTACAACAATCACTCTGGAATTGATATATGATAAAGTTGAGGACTAATGCTATGTCCATGCTGTTGTGAAAACTTGATTCCATTAAATTTTCTCGATAGAAAAAAAATGCAAAGTTACCTCCAAACCGTACAATAAACCGATAGCATTCAATGAATACTTGAAATTAGATCTGAAACTTTGCATAATATAACTGATGTTTTTGCGTGCGCGCCATCTGATTAGAGTTGGATAGACAGTTAAAAAGCAGAAGCGTTAGAGCAGGACTGCGAATTGAGGTATTATGGGGCCGTAACAAGTTGTTTATACAAGTTGGTCCACCATGAAAACCTATAGGGCACTTTCACTTGACTTAGAAACTTGAAATACCTATAATTAATCATTCAAGGATTGAATTGATGACTATACTTCGTTTGACTCCTTTCCGGCTCTAAAACTTGTTGTACGGCTGTAGATTTTCTTTGCCGTTGTAGGGGCTATAGTAACACGTAACACGGTTGAAAATGTAGACCCCTTGTGATAGACCAGGCATGGGCAACCTTAGGGAAGTCGCGGGCCAAACAATCATAATATGCTCATGAACTTGCGGGCCGTAGGTTGATGTGTATAGTACCTATACGAAAATAACGACGCAATCGGTGAACCGCAGGTTCAACTAGAAAAGTTACAATGTAATATTTTCATAATTTCCAATAGATGGGAATTTTGTGCCAAATTTTCAGATCCAAGACTACTAACATCTGAATCAATTCCACTAATAACTACTTAGACACAAAGAATTTTGCAAATTTTTGGTTACTCTGGTTCGTGACTTGGATTTGTTGATTTTGATCCCTGCTTATTTGTTAGTTTTCACCTTTTACTCACTTGCTCCTTTACTCAGATCGGTAAAGAAGTTGCATGAAAACCAACAAATCGCGACTTTACGGTAAAATGTTGGTCTAATTTAAAATTATTTCTCGCCGCGGGCCGTTTTAAAAACCTTAACGGGCTGGATGCGGCCCGCGGACCGGTGGTTGCCCATATATGTGATAGACGGACAGACAGCGGCGGAGGCTTAGTAACAGGGTCCCGTTTTGCACCATTCGGGTACGGAACCTTAAAAACAATAGAGTAAAATGTATACGTTTATTTATTTACATATTGTTTAAGTTAAATTGATTTTATAGAATAGATAAATAAAAAACCAAATGTCATGTCCCGGAAAAGGTGCCAACATTGTTCTTAAATGACGTCACCGGGCCTAAGGACATTCGCTTTTCTATCAACTCCTGTGAAGAAAAGTCTCGTTTACTATGTGGATGTACGAGGCAAAACGCGACCATTTATTGTGATCGCGCTTCAACTCAAATCCAAGACAATATTCAAGAGCCGCTAGGTGGCGCTAGCGTTTCGGATAATCGAGTCAAACATAAGACGCCGATAAAATATAAATAAAGTAAAATTGATTTATGCAGCCAAATTCATACTGGAGTCTTGTCAATTGATCAGTATCACGGATCGATAACACTTTTTGCTAATTTCGCAAAAAAAATAAAATAAAATGTTGAGCTTCGGCGCTTGCGTTTGTAGGGAACAAGAAAAATATTACTTGCGAATTTCATAAAAAGGGTCATCGAACCTTTATACTGAGCACTTATTGAGTCCTCAGTATGAATTCGGCTGCATAAATTAATGTCACCATGAGATATTTTTTTCTCTGCCTAGGTATCACAGAAGAATAGTTATTTGTTATGCAAGGCTGGAAAGTTAATTTTTGGCGCGAGTACCTTGTATTGAAAGCTGAGCAAGCGAAGGATCCTAGGATTGAACCCTGAGCGAAGCGAGTGGTTCAAATATTGAATCCTGAGTGTAGCGAGGGTTTCAAAGGTACGAACGCTAAATAACTTTACTGCCGAGCGAAACACACAACTTTTCACCTCACTAAAGCGAGGAAAATGTTAGGTACAAGAAAAACGTACGCTTTTATGTATTTTTCGCGCGATTTTTCCGGAAGAAAACTCAACCCGGCATTATGTACCGTTTGCACTAATTCTGCAGGTGTTAAATTTATATCTTCGTCGCTGCTAGCCTCGCTCATATTTTATGATTTCTTTCAATTTTATCAAAAAACAACCCATAATAATGGAGGGAAAGTGAATTTAATAAAGGGAAGGAAATTCTTTTTTGTTTTTAATCAAATTTTCTTGCTGGCCAGTGCAATTATTCTTTAAATGAGGCTAGCGCATGACATGAAATAAGAATTTGCATTTCAGTGAACTGGCTGCAGAGAATATAAACTATTACGAAACTTTGAGGTTCTATATACGAGTATATGTAATATTATTGTAGAAAACCTTTAGAGAGAAATAAGATCCCCAAATACATTTAAAACTAAATTGCGTTATTTGTTACTACTGAAGCAACAACAAGATCCTGCATATCTATAAATATTTCTTTTTTTACGAAACATATAAATATTTCATGAAAACATCTATATATTACAAGTATATAAATATGATATTTTATTTAAGATTTCATAAACACTTTTCATATAAACACTTTTTTATTTACTTTTATTTATTATTTAATTATATTTTTTAGTGTACTGTTACATACAAACATTGCTGTCTTTATTATTATCTGTAAATTAATTGTGTAAAGCGCTCTTATATAGATGAATCCGCATATTATAGAAAATTATAAGATGACCTCCACTTTAATTTTATTGCAGAGTATTCATCTAATATTTTTTAAGTTTAGCATAGTAAAAGGGGCAGTCTGAAAACCAGCATTGCGTTGTTGCTACACAACACGCAACATGTCTGAGATTGTTCCTTTTGCCACATTAAGTGCGGAGGAATACTATTATTATTTTTAGTTAAGTTCTCTAGTTTAACATGTATTTTCTGTATTTCTGTGTACATGTTGTGGCAATAAATACTTTTTGACTTTGACTTTGACTTTGAGAATAAAAATATTCGAATGTTAAAAACACTTTCCACGCTAGCGGATAAAGTGCGTTTTTCCACTCAGATTTCGAATGATAAAGAGAGCCTTTTTGAGCTTGTAAGGTGAAAATAATATTACTACAGAAGATCCACTCTTCAAAGACACGTGAAGAAAAAGCTGCTCTCGCCACGCTGCAATAAAGTGCAATTCAGCTTGCATAGCGCTGCGTGGCTAAAATTTTATTCACCAACGAGGAGCCTCTTTTTCTATCGCATAACTCTATCTCTTGTTAACTCACTGCATGATTCGGTCGGGCGGCCCGTCGATGTAATTGTAGCTAACGGAGGTAGCTGAAAACCAGCGCTAACCAAAGCATGCTTTGCAGGGAACATAGCTGAGCTACATCCTTTTTTAGTGTTGTTATTTTTATTTATGGATTACTTAAGTAAACCTTTCCTGCTGTGTTAGTTTAAGGCGCAAAGGCGTACCGTTTTAGTACAAAATGTGATAACCCGTTTCTCTGTTGTTTTTCGTTCTAGACTAAAGTTTGAGACCTCTATAGTTTAATACAGGCATTTACAAAGTCACTATCTGGCTGAAGTGTAAAATGTTGGTATAGGTACAGTTTTAGGCAAGAAAACAACTTTGTTTGTAAATCTGTACAGTGGCCAGTAGTAAAGTTACCTTGTCAAAGTCTGCGGCAATGGCCATCTGTTTGTAAAGCTGAGGACTCTGCGCCAAGTAAGCCGACGACTTGAAGTAGGAGACTGTGAACACATTGGCGCCGCCCTCCGACGCCGCGGGGATTATCTTCGGCGTGTGGATCTCCACGAAACCTGGATGTGGAAAATTGTAAATAAATATAAGTTGACTTTATTAGTTATTATTAGTTTTGGTTTAAAGATTATTAAGACATTAATAAAACTTCTCAAGATATATTCCGGGCCCCACCTACTCAACTGCTGACGGGCCCAGATAGGGCCCGAAATATATCTTGAGAAGTTTTAATTGTGTAACGTTACATCGTTCCTAAACGCACAACTTATGAT
Organism: Ypsolopha scabrella; assembly: GCA_910592155.1. Classification (NCBI taxonomy): domain Eukaryota; kingdom Metazoa; phylum Arthropoda; class Insecta; order Lepidoptera; family Ypsolophidae; genus Ypsolopha; species Ypsolopha scabrella. The sequence continues at coordinate 4,939,650 of OU342989.1, read as the reverse complement.
TGTTTCTCTTCCACCCATCCATCTATTTGTTTCCCTTTTTTTTAATACAAACTATAAAATAATAGTAGTTTATGAAACTGGTACATAAAAAGGTGTCAGTTTAAAAAAAGAGGCGTAGGCGAGTTTTTTAATAGAGCACAAGTGTTTTAATACCTAGTTATGTATAGTTTCATACACTACTTTATCTAAACTCATGCCTACTAACCTGTTTTCATAATTTTTGTAAATTTGTCGTCATCCACTTTTGATTATTCTTGTAAAAGCTTGTTTTGAAAGTGTTCGTAATTTCTGTCATTATTTCCAGAATGTCAGGTGAAGTCAAATATCATTCATCACCATCCCTGCTGTCAGTAATTTTAGGTCAAAATAATTATTTTGACCCATAAAACCACTGTAAGTAATAAATACATTTCCTCGAAAACTTTGGCGCAACAAACAGTTCATCCATTGACAGACCGAGTCCAGCGCGCCGTAAGCCATAGACAATACCTGGCCGAAAACAAAACAGTAACGAGGTTACAGTTCTTTATTTTCAAATATTGGATGGATTCGATTGATGGTTCTTGGTGGAATATCATCTTGAATAAATTATACACAAATTCTTGTACTTTTATTCCACATATTATATTTATTTTTATTCTAACTTAGGCTACCGGTTTCGTATTACACAACATCGGGCCAACAAATTATTAATTATTTAACATGACAGAAAGAAAACATTTTTAACAAGCAAATATAAATAATTTTAATAAATAATTATATACACAAATTCTTGTACTTTTATTCCACATATATTTATTTTTATTCTAACTTAGGCTACCGGTTTCGTATTACACATCATCGGGCAAATATAAAATTATTTATTAAAATTAAAAATTTAAAAATGTTTTCTTTCTGTCATGTTAAATAATTAATAATTTGTTGGCCCGATGATGTGTAATACGAAACCAATAGCCTAAGTTAGAATAAAAATAAATATATGTGGAATTAAAGTACAAGAATTTGTGTATAATTTATTCAAGATGATATTCCACCAAGAACCATCAATCGAATCCATCCAATATTTGAAAATAAAGAACTGTAACCTCGTTACTGTTTTGTATGTATTGGAGAACATTATACAAAAACCTCATTGGTATTTGATATTAAACCTCAGACATGGCTGTATGGGCTAAGTTCCCTTTGCCTTCCTAGTTAGTATCACATGTAGGTACTGTAACCTCAGAAAATGTTTTTTTATAGCATTATGTTTTTCGGAGAACTATACTATAATTAATTTTATTAGAGACGTTCATGAGAAATATTTTTCATTATGCCAGTAGTTTTGAGTTCGTAATGATGATTTTACGATATGAAGTTAGATAAATGTGATTTATGGCACTACGCGAGATATTCAGTTAGGTTTTTCTGGCGAAATTGTGTTATTTTGTGCCGAGAGAATAAATCGTTATTAATACATAATACTCACACCTGTCTCCCAGAGGGGTAGGAAGATACTACAAATTTCCATCTGCTACGATCCTGTTAAACCTCTTCTACGTCCATCAATCTCTTGATGTCATACAAGCTCTTCTATTCCGGTCAATTTTGACTTTACCCTTCATCAGCTTGTTTACAATTCGGTCTATTTTCTAAAAACCATGATAGTTTCAGGAACTAAAAGAGGTGTATCAGGATCGTAGCAGATGTAAATCTGTAGTCTCTGCCTACCCCTCTGGGAGACAGGCGTGAGTATGCGTATGTATGTATGCATAAGGACAATGGCGTACCTCTTTCAGTGAGTATGTTCCTGAATAGTCTACAGACTCCCGCCTCTATTCTGAAGATGGCCTGATTGGCTGGCGTCCTCAGGTCCAGCACCCGGTTGTCCAATCGCGTGTCTTGGTTCACACGGATCTTTAGCGCTTCCGGATCCTAACGGATAGAAAAAAATTAAACAGCGTAGACAATCCCGGCGATACAAATACAAACAAATATTTTTTCAATGCAAGTGCTCGTAAAGACCTATTGTAATATATGCATGAAAACGTTGCCATTCTTTTCTTGTGTACTATGAATAGCCTTGACAGAAACGAGCTGTTTTCAGTTTGATGCGTTCGTAGGCTGCGTTCAGTTTGATCGTCGGACGACACCGCCTACCATTGATAGCAGAACAGGTATGTTATGTATGACTAAAAGCAGCCTTCGAACGCATCAATCATCAATGCTTTCAGGCACTTCAACTGGCGGTAGTCTTCGGCCGCGGCTTGTGACCACCCTCATGACGTCACCGTGACGCCAAGCGACTCGTCGTGTACCGGCGTGACGTCATCAATAGCCGTACCGGGAATGTTGTTACAGGAAGTTGCGTAGTAACAGTCATTCGCCTGTTCCCGATTTCAGTAGATTTGAGAAAGTTATTGAACGGACTGATTAATCGACTCGCCTGCTTTCACTCTCCCAATTTCTGAGCGAACGAACGCCCTTCATCCCAGGTCCCATCCACACTTGCCATCAGGCGCGGTAGAAGTCAAGCGTAATCCATGTATTAATTTTTAACAAACATAGATGGCGCCACCAAAATGCGATAATAGCCTATTAAAGCACTCACGTCACTCTTTTCCGGCCTGGCGGCGTCTTCCACTAGCAGTGGCAGCTGGGGCTTGGCTCCTGACACTACCCACACTTGGAGCCCGACCAGCTCCACGCCGCGCTGTGTACACGACTCTATAGGAGCCTCAGTCTTCACTACTAACGCTTCTATGTCGATGATTGATTCCTTTGAGATGCTGGAATAAATGGAAAGGTTTATATAAAAGGATGTCTTTGAGTAGTATCGACAGCTTTCGGCTTGGCGGTTACTTTATCAACACCCCTTATAGCCTATATGTTGACCAGGGTTATTGCGATGATGATAAAGAAAACTGCATCCGAATCCTTTGAGTGGTTCTCGAGTTAAAACATACATAAAATATCGAAATTTCAGATCTGTGACTCATTCCGTCTGCAACTTAAAAACCCGTGGCATACGGACGGACAGACAGCAGAGTAAATAGGGCTCCGTCTTGTCCTTTTTTCGCCAAGTGTCTGCAGTGCAACGGGCGATAAGGGACTTTGTTCCAATAAATAACACTTAAGTCAAAGGCAGAGAGCCGTCAGTTGTTTGACTCACTTGCCAGCGAACTTGACCATCTGCTTGCTGACGCCGCAGTCAGCGCTGACGTTTACCAGCAGCTGCACCGTACTCGAGTGCTGACGAAGCACCACGAAGCATTGCTTGCCTTTAGCGCGGGACGTCTGCAGCCGAGCTGGAAATACAATCAAACATGTGAAAAAGTTTGATAAACTTGCGGGCCTATTATGTAACTTAGTGTCGGTTGCCATCTGGCTGCTTAACACTTAAAACATGGATAAAAACTTTTAAAATTGCCTTTAGTGTATATTGAACTATTCAGTAACTTTAAGCACAAATGTATCCATCCTTAGATAATCGGAATTCGATAATTTATCTGTTTTTGACGTTTGGCAACCAGTTGGCAACCGAATCAACGATACATAAAATCTAGGGGCAGGATGGCTATTCTGGCATTATTTTTCACTCGCAATATCAATGGTTCAACTTTTGTTTCCAGTATGATAAATGCCTGTAATTTTTGTATGTCTGTCTGTCTGTCTTTCTGTCTGTCTGTGTTCCATTTTAACTCGAGAACCACTCAACGGATTTGGATGCGGTTTTTTTTATTGTCATCGTAGTGACCCTGGTCAACATATAGGGTGAAATTTAATCAACCGACCAAATTCATACTAGAGACTCGGTTAGTGATCAAGAACTAGGTTCAGTAATCCTTTTGGCCAATTTCGAAAAATATTTTTTTTGCTCCCGTACTGGTTGAACTAGTTTAAGTACAATTCCTAGTGCAGGTTCTACGGGTAAAAAAATTTTTTTTTCGAATTTCACCTGGAGGGTCATTAAACCTTGTTCCTGATGACTAACCGAGTCTCCAGTATGAATTTGGTCGGTTGATTTAATTTCACCTAGTATAGGCTATAGTCCGGTTCCGCTTCTCGTGCACTAAAGACGTGTTGTCAGTCGCTCCCTCAAATAAAAACGAATCGTGTGTCTAATCCCAGTTTACAGTGTTCAAACATACTTATTCCTATACTGCTGGTGCCGGCGAGTGCTACTGACTATAAATTGATACTAAATAATAAGTTTTAAGTGCAGTTCAGTTAGAAACGCGAAACCTTTTAGGTTATCTTTTCTGTCAAACGCTCAAGTACGGACCAAAGACAAGAAGAACCGAACAGGGCTACCAACTACTCAACATATTGAATGACTGGCTGCGTTCACGCACGCGATTGTGTACCTTTTTGTGTTCCTTTTTGCGCATCTGACCTGCATCGAAATCGACATTAATTAAGTTTTCGAAATAAATTGCGTTCAGCAATTTTTGTAAGATGACTTCCGAACTAAGTAAAGAAATGTCATTACTTTTCGAAAAAGTAAAAGAAGAGCTTCAGAAGCAAACGAATGAAATTACTGAAAGTATAACCACAAGAGTTCTCAGTAAAGTGGACGAAAAAATGCAACCTTTGATAGAAGAAAATGAAAAACTAAAAGTCGAAATAACGCAACTAAACAAAAAAATCGAAAACTTGGATTTGAATGCCAGGAAAAACAACATTTTACTACACGGAATTTCTGAATCGTCCGACGAGAAAGAAGATAACTTGATAAGTCTTGTTTCACAAACTATTAACGATTTAGGTGTCACCTTAGAAAATGGCGAAATAAACAGAATTCAACGTCTAGGCAAAAAGGAAAACAACTCGAAAATCAGACCTATACTTCTCTCAACAACAACACTCCAAAAGAAGATCCAAATATTGAGGAACAAAAAGAAAATGAAACCAAACACATACATAACTCATGACATCCCAAAAAAATTCTTACAAGAACGCAGAGATAAATCAAACCAACAGCGAGAAAGTGTAAAAAGAAAAGGACCTGACTCTGAAACACCAAGCCCAAACAAACCAGACCAAAATGCAAATACCAAACAGGACCCCAAAATTAAAAGAATGGATGCATTTCAAGTCATGCGTGAAAGATCCTACTCCTTATCAGACAAAAACACATGGAGAAACTAAAGAACAACTAACAACCAAAACCGGATTCATACAACAAACAAAGCTACAAATACAACAACGAAAAATAACTCTCCCACCACGGCTGGTCTCCGCGGGAGAAATAGACCACCACCCTCTAACAGAAAACAATAAATTATTAAATATTGCAACACTCAATACAAGATCACTAAGGACATCTGAAGCCTTATTAGAACTAGAAGAATCACTAAAGAACATAAATTGGGATATTTTAGGAATAAGTGAAATGCGAAGAGCAGGGGAAACAATTGAGGAACATCCAGGCTATGTACTATTCAATAAAGGTGAAACTGGAGGACAAAAAGGAGTTGGTTTCTTAATAAAAAGGCACTTGAAAAGCTATATAGAAGATATCATCGGAGTTTCAGACAGAATTGCAATCCTAAACATCAAACTACCCAGCTATAGAAAAACATGGACGATAATACAAGTTTATGCACCAACTGAACAAGCTGAAGAACTGGAAACTAAATCTTTCTACAAACATCTATCCCAAATAATAAGAAAATACTCAAACAACCTGATTATCCTTATGGGTGATTTCAACGCCCAGGTTGGAAATAAAAAGAACAAAGATGAATCTCCACTGGGAAACTTTGGTTATGGCAAACGAAGTGTCAATGGACAACGACTAGTGGATTTCTTATTAGAGCACAATCTGACTCTCCTGAACAGTATCTTCAAGAAAAACAAAACAAATAAGTGGACTTGGATTTCCCCAGATGGAAAATATAAAAACGAAATAGATTACATTATAAGCAACTTTCCAAGACCATTTACAAACACATCAGTGATATCAAAATCAAAACTAAATTTTAACACTAACCATCGTATGGTCAGAGCATCACTTAAAATAGAACCACCCAAAAAGCCCAGAAAACACATAAAACCTTCAAACGCAAACGATGCAAATGAAGAAAATTATAAGGACACCGCTCAGTCTTTGGTGGCAATAACTACGGAGCTATCAGACAACAGCAAAATTGATGTCAAAATTACCTACGCTAAATTAGAAAATCAGCTAACATGCCACAAAGTCAGGAAAACTGAAAAGCAAAAATATCAATTAAGCGACTCGACACTCCAACTTATAGAAGAAAGAAAACGCATATTAACTAGCTACCTCAAAAAAGAAAACACCAAACTGATAACAGAGTTAAGCAAAAACATCAAAGAAAGCATTAGAAAAGATCGTAAAACTAAAAGACTAAAAACTCTAGAAAAGCACATATTGACAACAGGAGGAACAAGAAAGGCTCTGAAAGAGATACGTGAATACAACAAAGATTGGATACCAAACCTTAAAAACAAACAAGACACTATCACAAACAGAAAAGACATAAACACACTAGCAACTAAATTCTACCAAAACCTTTATTCAAACCATATTTACAAACACCCAGAACATGTAAACAGAAGTACCAAAGTAACTAAAACCAACCAAGAACCTGAAATCTTACCGAGTGAAGTAGAGAAAGCCATAATCAGCCAAAAGATGGAAAAAGCACCAGGCCCAGACAAAATCTCAAATGAGATACTAAGAGGAACTTTGAGCGAACTTGTCCCTATACTCACAAAAATTTTCAATGAAGTTTTAATATCTCAACACATACCAGAACAATGGGAAACATCCCACATTACTCTTATACATAAGAAAGGCGCAAAAGATGACATAGGAAACTACAGACCAATAAGCTTGATGTCAAATATTTATAAAGTATTCTCCAAAATCATCTTAGAACGAATTAGCACCACATTAGATGAAAACCAACCAATGGAACAAGCTGGCTTCAGAAAGAATTATGCTACAATAGATCACATACACACCGTGAAGCAAGTTATTGAGAAATACAATGAATATAACAAGACTCTATACATGGCTTTCATTGACTACACCAAAGCCTTCGACAGTATCAGCCATGAGGCTATATGGGAAAGTCTAGAAAAACAGGGTATACACACAACATACATTAAAACAATCAAAACCATATACTGTAACAGCAAAGCAAAAATACAACTTGAAACATTAGGCAATGCCTTTGAAATAAAAAGAGGAGTCCGACAGGGAGATCCTCTGTCTCCCAAATTATTCTCTGCAGTGCTTGAAAACATTTTCCGAAAACTTGATTGGGATCAATTTGGTCTTAACATAAATGGAAGAAAACTTAACCACCTCAGGTTTGCAGATGATATTGTCTTATTTGAAGAAAACCCAGAAACTTTACGGAAAATGATACAAGATCTAAACAAAGAAAGCGAAAAAATAGGACTGACAATGAATATAGACAAAACAAAACTACTGACAAACTCTGTAAACATGGAAATTAAGATCAACAACAAGCCACTTGAGTGTGTAGACGAGTACACTTACCTAGGCCAGCTCATTTCTCATAAAGACCAAACAACTAAGGAAATAAATAGACGAATAGCCAATGGATGGAAAAGGTACTGGTCATTGAAAGAGGTTATGAAGTCTACACATCTAAGTATTGGGGTAAAACGGAAAGTGTTCAATACATGTATACTTCCTTGCATCACATATGGTTGCGAAACGTGGTCACTCACCAAACATCACAGAGAAATGCTCGAACATTGCCAAAGATCCATGGAAAGAAGTCTGATAGGTATCAAAAAACAGGATAGAGTACGAAGTATACATATAAGAGAAAAAACTAAAGTTGTTGACGTGCTCTCCAAAATAGACCAACAGAAATGGAGATGGACAGGTCACATGATAAGATGTACCCAAGATAAATGGAACAAAATTATCACAGATTGGTACCCTAGAGATGGCAAACGGAGCAAAGGAAGGCAACAAAAAAGATGGGAAGACGAGTTAAAACTGACAGCCGGTCCTAACTGGAGAAGAGTTGCTCGAGACAGGAAACAATGGAAGATGTTAGAGGAGGCCTTTGCCAAGAGGCACACTGAACTAAGAGATATCCTATAAATACAGAAATAAACTCAAAAATCACAACTCTTAGTTCAGAATAAAGGGCTTATTGATTGATTGATTGATTGAGTATAGGCTATAAGGAGTGTTCATAAAATAACACTCAAGCCAAAAACGGGGCAAAGATTGAATAAACACAGGCGGAGCCGCAGGCAAAGGCTAGGATTAAAAAATCTAAATATATAAGAATATATGTACCTCTAACCCAGACGGTCTGTCCATTCAGGTTGACACCAAGCTGTTTGACATCAGTGTAGTGTCTGCTTGCATGCTTGTCCGTAGACTGGATCAGCTTGTACGTTCCATACCGACCTTCCGAGATGTCGGGCTCTTGAGGGCTATCATCTTGCTGGGCCGATGACGACTGGAACAAGCACACGAAAATGAGTACAAGAATTTTGATGAAAAAGGTTACTAAAACTGTGATGATTCAATTGAAATTGTGTATTTCCCAGAAAGGGTTGTTGAATCTTGGTCCTGACAACTTACCGAGTCTCCACTATGAACTTGTCTATATAAACGATATTATTAATTATCCATCCATCAGCCCGTGTTTGTTCACTGCTATACAGACCTTTCCCAGATTTTGCCACTCCTGGCGGTCCTCCTCATCCAGCCGCAACCCAAAACGTCCTTCAGGTCATCGGTCCAGCTGGCACGAGGTTGGCCTACACTACGCTTTGCTGTAAGTACACTCCATTCTAAAGCGTTTCAGCCCCAACAGCCATCATGTCAGGGACAAATACTTACATTACTTAATTATTCTTATTAATATGATCCTTATAAATATTCAATGTACAGTGCAGACACGACTTTATTATTATGGTATTATTAGTATAGATCTTTTTTTTTTACTAGTTACCAGGTTGTTGCTTATCTGATGATTGTTAAAACTCCTGAAGATTTTTTTTAATTTAAGGTATTTATTCTTATTAATATGATCCTTATAAATATTCAATGTACAGTACAGACACGACTTTATTATTATGGTATTATTAGTATAGAAGATCTTTTTTTTTTACTAGTTACCAGGTTGTTGCTTATCTGATGATTGTTAAAACTCCTGAAGATTTTTTTTAATTTAAGGTATTTATTCTTATTAATATGATCCTTATAAATATTCAATGTACAGTACAGATACGACTTTATTATTATGGTATTATTAGTATAGAAGATCTTTTTTTTTTTACTAGTTACCAGGTTGTTGCTTATCTGATGATTGTTAAAACTCCTGAAGATTTTTTTTAATTTAAGGTATTTATTCTTATTAATATGATCCTTATAAATATTCAATGTACAGTACAGATACGACTTTATTATTATGGTATTATTAGTATAGAAGATCTTTTTTTTTTACTAGTTACCAGGTTGTTGCTTATCTGATGATTGTTAAAACTCCTGAAGATTTTTTTTAATTTAAGGTATTTATTCTTATTAATATGATCCTTATAAATATTCAATGTACAGTACAGACACGACTTTATTATTATGGTATTATTAGTATAGAAGATCTTTTTTTTTTTTACTAGTTACCAGGTTGTTGCTTATCTGATGATTGTTAAAACTCCTGAAGATTTTTTTTAATTTAAGGTATTTATTCTTATTAATATGATCCTTATAAATATTCAATGTACAGTACAGACACGACTTTATTATTATGGTATTATTAGTATAGAAGATCTTTTTTTTTTACTAGTTACCAGGTTGTTGCTTATCTGATGATTGTTAAAACTCCTGAAGATTTTTTTTGGGTAGCAATAAAACGAGTGACTGTAAATTACAGTTCTAAGTGTCAAAATTAATTAATTTGGGTTATAGAATTACTAAGTGAGCGACTGACTGCGAGTGACGAGAAATCAACAGAACAGCAACTTACAAACATTAATTTGAGTTACTTAAAATACAAAATGAGCAGCTTCATAATATTTGAGCGACCTAATATTTGTTTGAGTGTCAACGTTACGTCCTGCATTTTTTTCAATATTTGGCAAATGTATTTTTTATACTGAGCGGCATTTTATCTTAAATGAAGTGTTTCGAATACAAAAACCACTTTGAAAAATACACTAATGAGCAGAGTATAATGAGCTCACATTTAAAAAATAAAAATAATATGAAATAACTATTTGAAGAAACACTATTCTATTAGTTAAGAAATTTTATTATTGAAATATAAGGGTAATTAAATAAAACAATGTACTCCGTAAAAATAAAGTAATATGCATGCATTTATTTCAATCAAATGAACAAAAAATAAAATAAGACGCTTCAGTCAACTAAAAAAAAACTTCTTATTAATACTAAGAAACATTGATAGGTATGAGGAGCCCTACTACTCATCGTCACTGGTAAATAAGTGCGGGCTTGGACTTAGTGGGCCGGCCTCGTTTTCTTTTTTGTCCAATGGGTATCATTTTTGCTTCCAGTGGTGGTGTTGTTAGTTTGAGCCGAATTGCTAGCCCCAAAACGTGTTTGCATACATATCTATTGAAAAATTCGGGACAGTCGCACGATCCTTTTTGCCAGTCCAAATTTGGCAATGTGGTTTTCTGGAAAGCAACTGACTGCTTTTTATACTCGTCAAAAGTCTGCCAACGATCATTGTAGTTTAAATCTGTAGCATTTTCGTTGCAAATCAAATATACTTTTTTGGTAGGATCCGATGCTACTATCTTTATATTTATGCTTTTCTTCGCCCAGACGTAAGCTTCCGTCTATTGTCGAAGCTCAATAGTAGGTGCCTCAGGTAACGAAGAGTTTACTATGACCACTGGGCTACCATATCGGTAGCAACAGACAGAAATCGCGACAGAGGAAATCGTTCTCGCAATGTATTATGGTCTTTTATGTTTCTATTAAATGACTCGAGGGCATTATTTGTCGATGGCGACATAGGTGCTGCACCTAAGAACCAATTGCGATTCTTTCTGAACCATTCCTCTTCCCCCAACTCACCTGACTGCAACGATTCGTCACCCCGCCCCCATTCGAATTCGCGCGCATTTAAAAATCTGTAGTTTTCATTAAAAAAGCGTATCAAAATAAAAAACATAAGCCCTCAAATAGAATATCAGTAACCAATAATCATTAATAAAGCAGCATACAAAACTTTGCTCAAAGTGAACTTTTTAGTAGTTCGCTAAGTATAACCTCACTTAGAAAAATCGAATCTATCTTAATATTGAAGTTGCCCTCTCTGTATTTCTAGTCGCTCACTTAGTAATGAAGTCGCTCGGATAAAATTTTAATATCTGAAATGGATTTATCACAATCCACTAAGCTCGTTCTGGATTTTATTATAAATCAATATTCGTCGTCAGTTTAGTTAATTTTTCGCTTACTCAAATTCATACCGCTCAAGTTATTAAAACAGTATGTCATCATCAGTCGCAAAGTTTTTTTTTGTTCGCTCGTTTTATAATTCCCCATTTTTTTTAATTTAAGGTATATTGATATACGTTGATATACCTTATGCTCAGCCTTTTTCTGCTGCTTCTCAGCTGCTTTAGCAGCCTTTTTCGCTGCCTTCTTGCTGGTCGCTGCATCACCCTCTGCCATCGCCTTTGGGTCTTCTGATACAACCATGGTGACACTGTAAAGGCCAAAAAAATATATTTTAATAATAAATATATTGTATCAAAATATGTGTTGTCATAAGATTTAAGAGTGATGCTCAAGTCAGTATAGCATTCGCCATTGGTGTAATAAAAGGGCACCATAAAAAAAGCAGTGCGAAGTCAGTAGTCGAACCTGTTAGGTTGCTATGTCAACTTTTCAAGCCCCGTTATAATATAGCTGATGGATTTATATCTTAATTCTAGCAATATTATATAAAATATCTGCAGTTGATCCATATAAGATCAATTTCAAAAGATTATGTTTATTTTATTTGTCTACTGAGTACCTGGAATAGAAGGGGTTGTATGACTAGATTGATGGATGTAGAAGTAAAAGAGGTGTGTCAGGATCGTAGCAGATGGAAATCTGTAGTCTCTTTCTATTTCTCTGGGAGACAGGTGTGAGTATATGTATGTATGTATGTTGTTTGTTTACTATGCTTACTAATTATTACAATATTTGTATAATAATATTATTTGTAGGTATAAATGAATTTACAATTAAGATAATAGAGTGATTTATAGGTATGTTAGTCATATCAACATGATGTAATCACTAACCAACATATTTAGCACTTACTTACTGCACGGAACATAGCCATTCACAGATGGAAAATTCAAGAAAACTGGTATAGAATAAGACAATAGAAAGAAAGAAAAAATAGACCTGTAGGCCTATTCTCAGTCTGTCGAATTTGCCTTCTCGATTGTAAAAACCCATTTTAGCAGTCGAACTCCATACATTTTTAGATCGAGTTTTAGAGATCTCAATTCAATTGTTTCTCCAGAATACCCCCCCTGTAGGCTTAACAAATCCTCAATCACACATATTCTATTGTGGTTTATTCTAAGTATTTCTTTTTTCTGTTAATGATTCAATAAATACTCAATGAGTCACAAAGTTATGAAACTCTTTGAAAACAATAGAATAAAGTTTTTCAACTTTGTGACATGCATAGTAATGCTCCTCACATCCAAATTTACCTTTCTTCTGTTTCTATACTGCAATGATCCAAATTTTACTTGTTTCACTGTGTGGTGAAAAAATTATAGAATACAGAAATTTATTTTGTCAGGGTGTACATATGGGGACACTGAAAGATTTCTGGATTGTTATAAAAATTACCACGAAGATTACGTATAGCGGTCACTCCACTACGTTCCGTGAGTCGCCATACCTAATCTTCTAAACTAACCTTCCCTACCGGCTCACTTCTGTGCTGAAAGATTTCCTGGTTGCGAAAAGTTTTCCCATAGTTACCCCTCATCTACACTACACCCTAACCAGTTTGTAGCTTTATTATAATCTACATTATCTGTAATCTTACGAATATAAATAGAAGGCAACTTCATAGAAGTTCTAAAACTCCCAATTTAACCAGAGGTTAAGGAATGTAGGTCTTAAATAGATATGGCAACAAAATACTGCATAGCGCGAGCTGATAAATGTGTTAAACTATACCCAGCGGATAAACTGCAGTTATTTTCAACCTTGCAATATATAAAATGATAAATAAAACAAAACAATGGAATATTTCTAACCATTTCATCATACATGATACACACACGGCTGGTTTTCTGACAGAAACTAGAAAAAACTTACCAGGAATAGAAGAAAATGTAGGTCTAGTACTTCCTAAAGAATAAAAGATAAAAACTGTTTATTTTACTCAATAAAACTGCAAAATACAAAATAGTACGACAGAGGTTATAATAATCAGAGTGTTGCCGGCCGGGGGGGGAGCTGACCAGTATTGCCAGATGAGATCATTGAAAATGCGGTAGTGGTGCTTTAAAATCGCGGATTTGCAACAAAAAAGCGGAATACTAGGTGAAATTAAATCAACCGATCAAATTAATACTGGAGACTCGGTTAGTCATCAGGAACAAGGTTTAATGACCATCCAGGTGAAATTCAAAAAAAAAAATTTTTTGTACCCGTAGAACCTGCACTAGGAATTGTACTTAAACTAGTCCAACCAGTACGGGAGCAAAAAAAATTATTTTTCGAAATTGGCCAAAAGGATTACTGAACCTAGTTCTTGATCACCAACCGAGTCTCTAGTATGAATTTGGTCGGTTGATTAAATTTCACCCCATATGTGGTTTTAACATTTACATTGATTTCTCTCATACGCTTATTGATGTTTTAATTGCAGGCTCCATAAGTAAATTAACGATCAAACTGCTTTTATTCTCGACGCTACGTGTAACTATTATGACTTTAGTGCCTTAGTGTAACCGCCATAATAGGTAAGAAAAAACGGGTTGTTGAGCAGATTCGAAAAAAGCGGAACCGCGTAGATTAAAAGCGGAAGGCGGATCCATTGTCAAAAAGGCGGTATAAAAAGCGGAAAAGCGGTGCATCTGGTAACACTGGAGCTGACTGATTTATTCCGATTCGAATTCGAATTGCCGATATCATAGTACGTAAAAAAGTTCCGAAATGTTCTTCACAAAAAAAATCAATTTACAAAATAAGTAGAGCTTCAAACCAAACCAGAAAATTATGGACCTATACCTAAGGAATCATCCGGACATCTTACGGCTATAAACCCACACATGGCCCTATGTAGATATTATGCGCTAACTATTATCTTTTCGTACCAAAATTCACCTACGTTCTACGATGCTCCGGTCTTTGGAAGAAATCAGATCTACTACTTTCCCTAGATAACATGATCCGCTCTAATACTAGACATCCTCCGTGTCGCGCCCTTGTCAGCGACAGCGTTCCCGCAGTTTTAGAGCCAAATGGACTCGCACACACACGAGTTCACACGACCGACGATGGCAAGAGGCCCGACGGCATGACGCTCGTTCTGTGGCAGAACGGCTGGTCGTTGGTATGGGATGCGACCTGCGTCGATACTTTGGCCCCATCCAATGTCCAACCGACCGCTGCGGCGCTGATGGCAGAGGCGCAAATATGCAAGCCTCAGGGAAGGATGCATGTTTATGCCGTTTGGCGTCGAAACCCTCGGGCCGTGGGGACACGACGCGCGACGTCTATTAAATTAAAAAAGATAGCGTCGCGCCTGGTCCATGCCTCGGGTGACAGGAGGGCGGGGTCATACCTCGGCCAAAGACTTAGTCTCGCCATCCAACGAGGTAATGCCGCCAGCCTTCTTGGCACTCTGCCCGGCGGTTGATTTGGACAAAATTTTTCACCTTTTTTAGAACAGGTTTAGTTTTAGATTAAATAGTTTTTAGTGTTTTATATTATTGAATAAGGTATTTATGAGTATTATTTAAGTTTATTCGATAATAAAACTCTTTAAATACTTCTTGAGTGTACTAAACATCCAAAAATAATCTCAAGTGAATATTGAAATGAGGCAACTGGCCTGGGCCTGTTTTTAATGAACATGATATTCAATAAAGGGTTTTATATTTTAAGGGTATTGTAGCCACTATGTAAAAATGTGGAATCCAATTTTTATCATCTGTTTTCAATCCGGATAAAATAAACTTTATAATAAATGCACGAAATTTTTTGCAAACCAATTCGGTACGCGAATAACACTTGCCACAATAAAAAATATAAGCTGCGTTCAAAGTTTTCTATTAATAGTTTTGAACTTTTTTTTGTATAAAATGGAAACATTTTAAAATAAAAATACCTTGCTGCGGTGAACGATTTCGATTTCGTTCACCGTCCAATGATCCATCTATCCATCAGAGTTTTATCTATGAGCACCGTAATGGCAGCTGTCAGAGCACTCAAAAACATTATTTGTTGCAGACACCAATTCAAAAAACTTGTCTTTAAAACTTTACGATATGATAAAATTTTCTGTACAAGATGTCAGTTAAAATCTTTGGCCCAGACCTGAATCGCGTTGGGGCTCAGTTCGTTATTAGTTGTAGGTTTTAGATAATTCTAAAATGCCCGTTTTCACTGCAAATATACCCGGCTTACTTAAAGTCGGAGATCGCATTGAAATAGGTGGAAAAATTAAAGAAAATGCAAGAAAGTAAGTCCTTTTCATCAATCTGATATACCCTTAAATTTAAATAAACTCATAGCAATCTTATTAGGTACTGGTAGGATAACCTAAAACGCCTAGTCTATTAGACTTAGCAAAATCTTTTTATAGTTTGATTTCGGTTTTGGACCTTGGATGCCTTGGAACAAATGATGTATTCGAAACTATTGTATTCGTTAGGTACCTACTTCGTCCATGGCTACCGATTACGTTGGGAGTTCCATTAACAACCAAGAGGCCCGACTTCGATTTCTAACTCCATCTGCTTTAAAACTTCCGCCCCGAAAAACTATTTATATTATTTTATACTAGCGCAGCCGCTGCCTAGTTCGTCCGACTTGTTTCACCAAAATGGTTAGGTATTATACTACTCAACTCCCCTTATACATTAAAAGACAGCAGTGAAAACCGCATCAAAATCTGTTAATTTATTCTCTGGCTAAGAAAACAGACGTTACATTTCAAATGTCACAAGAGTACCTATACATTGATAAGTGTAGAATAATGTAGATCTTTGACGACGACGTGATCTCATACTAGAGTGACGTTTGTAAGATTGAGTTCGGACTCAAAGGCTGAGATTCAGGCTGAGATTCAGAGTGCATTTTGAGTCCGAACTCGATCTTACAAACGTCAAAAAGCGACGTGATCCCATACCAGAGTGACGTTTATGATATTGAGTTCCTCTTGAGTTCGGACTCAAAATGCACTCTGAGGCTGAGATTCAGAGTGCATTTTGAGTCCGAACTCAAGAGGAACTCAATCTTACAAACGTCACTCTAGTATGGGATCACGTCGCTTTTTGACGTTTGTAAGATCGAGTTCGGACTCAAAATGCACTCTGAATCTCAGCCAAAATGCTCTCAGCATTAGAGTTACGAATGGGCACTAATTTTGAGATCTACTAATAGAAGTTTTTTTTTTTGGTATTTTATGGCCTAGTTACAGCGACCTTTAGGCCAAATTATATAGAAGTCTGTTATAACCGGGGTTGCATACGTATTCTCGTACTGAGAACTCAAACTGGGTTGTTACATTTTGAGGTGCATGAAAGAAAGCTCTCGAAACTCTCCAGAAACTGCAATACAACCACTGGTTACTGCACATACGTCCGCACCCTGGACAGGTAGACAGATACCCAACTAACTAACAAATCTTTTCACATCAACTGCGGTAAACGGCTTCGACCGTGGTGGCCATTGTCACCACCCATAGCCAAACCAGGGGCCTTATTGTCTAACTTCGAGATCCGTCGCAATCGCCTTATTAATCACCCTATATTGAAGACAATAAGAGGGCAGGCCGCCAAGCGACTCATGTTCCGGCATGACGTCACTAGAGAGCGGTTACACGCAGTCGTTTTGATGCTTCTTTCACTCTCTGGGCAAGCCCGTCCCAAGGTCTGCAGTGAAGTGAGTGACCACGCGTATCGTATCCCCCCCCCCCATCGCGTATTAAGGCGACAACTACTGGCACAAAGAGTGTAATTTGAAAGAGTCTTCACCTGTCAAGATTGATTTCTTAACATACAAAATTTCGTTTGACAGCTGAAGACTCTTTTAAAAGACACTGTTCTGGTGCCTCGCCTCCTGCTTCTGGTGACCTTGACGCGTGCGTCTCACTATAGCACGCTACTCGTCCCATACTGATCTCTCTGTCGTTCGAGGGGTAATCAAGCTGCGGACGTTACCTAAATAAATAATTAGTCAAGGGAACTCATTTGTAGCTAAGCTATTATAGCTTCAATTTGACATTTGTTTCTTTGCATACGTACTTAATTAATTAAATAACCGGATCTTTGTCTTATATTGTCTCAATTTCAACCTTGTTTTGGTATTTATTTAGTTAAAGTTCATGATAAAAAATATTATTCCGTAGTTTATATTTTTTTTTGCTCAAATATAATTGGCTTTCAAGATCCACAGCAGATACAGCCCTCAAGAAAATAAATATCGTTCACACCCCCAGAATGTCGGTGAATCTTTGCGCGCAAGAAGGTGAGGAACCAAAAGACGTAGTGCTCCACTTCGACGTGAGGTTTCACCGCGACAACATCATCTCCTTGTCGCGGAAGAACGGCATCTGGATCGGCAGCGGAAACTACGATACCAATTATAACATGTTTGTGCCCGGTGAGGAAGCCGGAAAAGTTTGTATAGTGTACTATGTAACGGATTGGGTCAGTGAACAGTCAGTCACATACAGTGAATGAATAAAAAATAAGTTTAATAAGCCGCGTACTGACTGAACGAGCAGCCTCGCGAGGCCGCCTCAGCCGTATGCCACGCGATGATTTGCCGCGCGAGGCTGCCTCGGTATAAAACCAACGACACGAGGAAGCCGCGCGAGGAAAGGCCCAGCCATAAGCCATCCAAACATCTCTCAATCATCTCTGCTGTACGACCTCATCAAAGACTCCATTTTCCTTTTCAAATCCACTACTGGTAAATTCATTATTCAACCTATACTACTTCTCCATGCATCTCTCAGCCCTCTATCTGGACATTGCGCATCCCAAAGAAGTTTGTAAATTCCATACAGCTGATAAGTTTCAAACACAGCTCCTTAGCCATTTTGCGAGTAAGCGAGGCACACAACGTCTGTCCTGAGTGAGCGTGGCAAATGGACTGAGGCACCTTTGAGCACGACAAAAATCAACACTGGGCGGATCGGCCGCGGCACGGCTCGGGTGAGGCCGAGCGTGCGCTTGCCTTGGGCGAGGCGCGTACTGCGTACTGGCCAACCGAGCATTTGCACCACGAGGCGGCCTCGCGAGGCTGCCTGCTCAGTCAGTACGTGGCTGTTAGCGAAAAATTACCCCACGATAAACTGTGTTGAACACAGTTTAGTATGGCGACGGCTCCAATAGCGTTCACTGTGTCAATGAGTTGGCCAATCACGGCAGGTCCAGTGTCGCATGACAACCAATCATGAGCCTTTTGCCCTTTTGATTGACACTTTGTTAGAAACGCGTTTTCTACGTTTTTTACATTCGTCGGTTACGTAAAGAAAATGTACAGAAAATGCAAATTTACAGTAGCCTTAGCATGAAAACATTACGGTTACGTTTAGTAAGTAGCGGTCAGTAGCGGAACTTATCAGATTTCATACAAAACCGCGTTACGTTCAAACTAAACGTAACCGTAATGTTTTCATGCTAAGGCTACAGATCTGCCACAGATTATGATAATGTACATAGAAATCTTCGCATGTGTTTGTATTTAATGAAAATAGCCGAATCATTTATTGTAAGAGCCCTAAACATTGCACTAGCATTTAGAAACATATTACATAATACAGAGAAAATAGTAGTCCAAGTCATTTTGGAACATGTGCGAAAGATCGGAACCGAGTGTCAATTTGGTTGGCTATAGGCGACCGGACGTATCTTTTTATCTATCAGGATTGTATGTGTCGCAGAGTAATCAGAAATAATCAAAATACCTAGAATACCTTTTAAATGAACAACATTAACTCTACCATCCGCAGGCACAATCTTCCGCATAGTATTCGAGGTGAAGGACACGGATGTGATCACCATCTATTGCCAGGGCAAGTTCCACTCGAACTTCCTGCCGAAGATCCCGCTCAGCATGGCCAGGTTCCTGGTTGCGTGGGCGGACGTCGACCGCGTCACTCATTGCTTCTTCCATCTTGGCGGGAGCAAGGTATGTTAAGAAGGCTATAACTGTAGTAAAAATGATTAAATTAAGGGCAGACGGTAGTCTGGGAAGGGGGGGATGGGCTCCGTACCGTCCTGGCCCCTACCTAGGCATACACCTAACGCCTATAATTCTGATGTTATTTCTAAACTAAACTACACAATTATATGAAAATGTGTGCCTTGACAGTACTTGAAAAAAATTCAATATCAAGGTCCAAATTATGATAATTTAAAACTTAAATCCGATTTAACTTATCAATTTATGCAAAGAAACAAATTTAAACTTGGTCTTTAAGATATTATAGTTAACTACAAATCAGTTCCGTCGGTTATTTTTGAAGAATTTTATGTTGCAAAAAGCGAGTAATGAGCGTGGAAAGTGACCAGACGTATACGCATCAAGGTCATCAGCAGTAGTTGTCGCCTTAAATCCTCGATATTATAATAGGCTTGTAGACAGGGTAAACAAAATATTATTCTATTTAGTCCGTCATTTAGATTATTAAAAAATATTGGACACGTATTCTTTCTTTTGTCAATCAAACAAAAAATGACAGAGATAAAGCGCGTCAAAGTTTGGGAGTGGGGGAAAATGACGTCACTTCTAAGTAAAATTGTACACGCGGAACTTCAGCGGGCTATATCTTTATCATTGTTCGTTTAATTGAAAAAAGAAAAAATACGTGTCCAATATAACGCACCAACTACTCCTTTTCTCCTTATACAATCCCAGGCCAGTTCACAGCGTGAAGTTATCTATCAGTTTTCCCCCGCGTCCTTTCGTCGACGCTTCAATGTAATCTGTGACTTCTCGCCCGTACAGGCGCGGTCGCAGCTCAAGATTGGGGGGGGGGGGGGTCATCATGGCTCAAATACAGTTCAACAGGCTTTAACAGTAAAATAGGTCAAGCAAATAAAGAATATTTTTAATAAAAATTGAAATCTCAAAAACAAAACAAATGGCCTTCTATTAATTTTATGGGGCATGCGCCCTCCGCCACCAACTCCCGCGTTGGCACAAATATTTCACGGGCTTTTCTTTGGTTTTCATCGTTTGAATTACTTTTGTAACATTATTTTGAATATTTTTGACTTAAACGTTAGTAGGCAGGGCAGATAATAATTTCTTTGAAATGTTAGTAAACCGTCAAGCTTTAGGGAATTTTTCGAGTTGATATGAATAATTTTGGGGGCTTATGACCCTCGGACCGCCACTGCGCCCGCCTGCCTTCTTCAGGCTTGTTTTGCACCAAAGATATGTGAGGAAAAATCCACCAATAGGATTGCTTCATTTTCCTTGCTTCGCACAGCACAGCTCTGGTGGAAAAGGGCTTAGCAGATTAGTACACGCGAGAGATGTGTGCGGAGGAAGGCTATAGACAGGATCATACCCGCGCCCACCCTTAGTTTAGGAAATAATTGAGTTCCAAACAAAAATGCGTGAACCCTAACGCACCGACATACGGGAGAGTATCGAGAGAGAGCGTCGTCCGTGAAACAGCGGTTACTGTGTAGCGTTCGGAAATAGACGTTTCTCCTACGAGATAAAGTCTTTGAGTTACAGTTGAATATATTTTTCTATGAAGATTTGCGCGGGTTTTTTTTATCGAATGGTTGTTCAGTATGATCAGTAGAGTATGTGGTTTTATTTAATGGTCGCACTCTATTTACATCCTGTATATTTTTTTCTTTCTATAATTTGCGTCTCTACCCTGGCCGACCCCTAGGCCCGTGCCTTGTGGGCCTAGGCGGAAGTCCAGGCCTGATCTTCACACTGCTGCTCGGCTTTGTAGCTTTGGTGAAATGTGTCACTCCGTTTCACAGCTCCGCTACGCATCCTCGCACCGCACCGCTTCCTCGCACATCTCTCGTGGAAAGCCAGCCTCACAGAACAGACACCTAAGGGGCCATCCATAAATTACGTCCTTAGAGTTATACATTGTACCTATACTCTAAGGTTACGTCCCTTTCACAGGTGGTCACATTTGTGAGACCCCCTCACCTAGTGTGACGTCACATATTCTGCAATTTTATATTTAAAACTTGCTTGATTAAAACAGCATTTCCAAAATTATTTATAATATTTCAATTTAAAATAAATGTACCAATAAATATTTACTATTTAGTTTTTATAATTTTATACTTTTTCATATATGACGTCACAAAGCTCATGACTGTCCCTTCCTTGTCACACGATGTCGCAGTTGCCCCCCTCCCTCCGTCCCCCTCAACTTGTGACGTAATTTATGGATGAATAATTACGAATAGGTAATTCAGATGTTACAATTTCATGTTCAAGTTTTTTACGACAAAAATAATCGAATTGGGTCCGTACCTATTTGTAGCTCAAACTCTAAGTGATGTAGGTACGCTTTTGAAAATTAATAACTTTTATCGATAAAAACATTTATCCAAAGGATTTTTTTTGTAGACTGCAAGTGGAGAAGACATACCTCCTGGTTTTCCTCAATCAGCACTTCCCACTGTCATCGCAGCCACAGCCATGGCTGGCGAACAGAAAAGATGGTGAGGTTCCATATTCCATCCTTTTGAGTCCATACATATCTACCGGTCCTGCACGTTGAAAGAAGACTGTATGAAGACGCTTTACGTACCTAAAATAAAAAAATAAAAGTACTTACTAAATAGCATTTTAAAGCTTTCCCTTTTTTTAGGGTTCCGTAGTCCGACAAGGAATCCTATAGTTTCGCCATGTCCGTCTGTCCGCGGCTTAGCTCAGAGACTATTAGTACTAGAAGGCTGTAATTTGGTATACATATTAATCTCGCCGATAAAATGGTAAAAACAAAACTCGAAAAAATTTCCCATACACATAAATTGGGGATGATTTTTTTTTCTCGTTTATCCCATAGTATGGGGTATCGTTGTATAGGTCGTTCAAAGACATTATGGATACGTAAAAACCATTTTTCGATTAAGGGATCCGTTGGCGAAATATTACGCTTTAAATTGCTAATTTTTGTTAGAGTAAAGTGTCTCCCCTAAACGGTTGTTTATGAATATGTGGAAAAATACACAGAAGTAGTACATATAATGAAATTAAAAGGAAAACTATCACAGCTAAGTAGGCTTTACAGGTTTACGAGAACAGGTCGCGCCAAACTTTTAATCCCCTCTAAACACGACAGTGTATGGGCCGTTCTTCGGGAGAACAACTTCCGAGCGGACTAGACGTTTGATGCGATCTGTATTAGTGGACCAACTTATGAACTGTACTGAGCAACTACGGAACCCGACACCCACTGGGCCGGTTTTTTGCTTAGTATTTCAGTGAAAACTCTGGTTCTAAATAGTCATACTTCAAACACCAAGGAGATCAATTATTGCTAGGATTTTTACTAAACCAAGCAAAAGCAAGGGTTAATCGTTTTAACCAACAGTTACAAAACTCAAGTTTAAAAGAACTAATGGAATTTAAAATTGTAATACTTTTCACTCTGCAGTCGGAGACCTCGAAAGAAACTGGTGGTAGAACCACAACAAGTGACAACGACTGAAACTTCGGATGACATCGATAATGTGAAGCCGAGGACGAAAGCCGACAGGTATTTCTACGATTCATTGATGTGCCAACCTCCAGAAACCTCAAAGTTGGGTTCTCCGACTTCCCTAAAATGCCGCAGAGAAATGGTCTGCCGGTCACGAACAGACTGTAGGCGGAAATATCAGATAAGGAATTTAGAAATGGGGAAAAATAATGAGTGCTTGGACAGCGAAAGTTTATATTCCGAAGAGTTGGCCTCGAAGAATATGGATTCTTCATCTTTTGATGGGTTACAAGATTTGAAATTGAAAAAACATAGAAGAAGTAAGTTTGCGTTAGCGCAGGTTGTTAATTTTATGAACAAAAATAAGAAAAATTGATGTTTGTAACTTAGTCTCTTGTGAAATGTTGATATTTTGTGCCTTGTTTGTTTTTGTGGTCGGTTTAAATCTTTTATTTATTATACTTTTTTGAGAGAGCTTTTTCGTTTTTCCTTAATTAAACTAAGTTACATTTAGTTCAGCTTTTAATTTCTTGCATTAATAGTTACAAAATAAGAAAATATATTTTATTAAATAATGTAAAAATTAAAAATAATTAATTACATGAATAACAATTAAATAACTACCTACCTAACTGTACAGATAAAATTTTTGAACACAGTTCGGATAATTTTTACAATTTGCTTTACAATATTATTTTGCACTATGATTTAACAAAATCACACAATGAAACAGCGTGATTTTCATTGATTCCTATTTCTAGAAGTTGTGCACTCGACACCAAGAATAGAGCTTCTCCATCGATTTCATGTTCTCGCAATATCGATGCCGTTTCGTGCCAGCCCTTTTCCGATAAATGTGTAGCCAGTTCCTCAGCCTGTTAACAAAAAAATAATTAAATAGAATAGAGCTCCGCTTTATTGCCACCAAATAAATAAAATGGTAGCTACAAAAAACTTAATGTGTAAGAAAATTTGTTTATGTACTGTTAAAAAACAACAGTGAAAGCCGCATCAAAATTTGTCAAGACAGACGTTGTATTTTAAATGTAACTCCTAGGGGTCTAGCATGGTGCCACTTTAACACCATTTTAAACCTAATTTGACAGTAAATTCTATGTATTTTCTGTGAAATAGTGTTAAAGTGGCAACCATGTGAGGCCTGCTAGTCCTAGTATATGGAATATTGCGGATCTTTGTTTGCTCCTCGTAAAGTTACGTGAAAGTGAAAGTGAAAAAACATTTATTTGCCACAAAAAAGAAATACACAGAAAAATAAATCAAGAAACTTACACTAAGTGGCAAAAAAAGCCAAACTCAACAAATGCTGCTTGTTGCAAGCAACTCACAGCGTTGATTTTCAGTTTGTCCCGTCTTATACAGATACACAGACATTAAATATAATTTGCAGGTAGAAATTAAAATAATTATTATTAATAATTACACGTACTTATATAAGGTGGAATCGTAATACCTGCCACGGATGAAATAGGAGATACTATTATGTTTATAGATTACAATAGTGAAGATAATTTATTGATCTAACTTCATAAATTTTTCCATACAAACAAATGTGCGTATAAATTTAAATTCATTTAATTGTATGAAACCGTCCGTCAAAGGACGCCGCTCTATCCGAGCGAGCCACTCGTCAAATAGTCAAAGGGCAGACCGCCTGCCGCCACCCCGTCCTCCACTACCCCCTTCGTCGCACGCGCTTGTTTTTGTTTGTTGTTGTGCCCCCACCCCAGTTCGCTGTTTTCGCTGGTCGCAGAGGTGCGTATCTCGCGCGCATTCTTTAAAAATGCCTCCTAGACCACGATATTCAAATCAAGAATATCTTGAGATGGTATCGTGCTACCGCGAGTGTAACAACGTAACCGCGCATGCAGTAAACCTATACGAGCAGAGATTTGGTGTACGAGTGAGCCATCATACCATTGTGTACGGCCAAACCGGACATGATATTAGAACTGTGCGAGAACTAAAAAGGCGCATCAAGCGCGCTTTTCAGCAAGTAAAAAGTGAAACTGACACCTTAAATAAAGTGCAAAGACATGTACGCAAGCGTGCCTACATTTGTGTGCAACGCGAAGGCGGACTTGTGCAACAGTTTTGTAGATAAATAATACTGTTGTAAATTATGCAAATAACTGTAGCTAAGGTGTAATTGGTGTAAATAAGGTACAATTGGTGTAAAAATGCAAAGACAGAACATAATGTTTTTGTGTAATGTGTACCTACGGCAAAACATAATCAGGAGACCCGGCTTTAAGTGTGATGGGAAGTTTACCATCTTATTACATCAGTTTTTATCTGCGGAATGAATTAGAGGAATGCAATAACTGGTAAGTGCACTTTTAAACTTTTGCCTGCGTATTATTGGGTACTGGTTGGCCAACAGATCCAGCCGTTTGGAAATTTAACAGTACCCTAATTAGTTAATTTACCGGTGTCTTAATGACCAATGACGAAGAGTAATTTGCAATGTATTTCGTATTTACATCTACTTTGCGTGTGAGCGTAAGCACATTGGAGAGGCATGCAATGGCACCTATTCTCGTGTAGCACTTTTAAATTTCGAGCTAAAAAAACCAAGAATTTTCATAGCAAAATAGACCTTAACGCGGAGGGATGACAGTTAAATGAGCTTGTATTATTTTGGGTTTTCACAACTCTACATTTAAGTTTGTGCTACACAGAATAGGTACAAATATCTCTGCCTGGTAGAGACGAACTGGGCAGCTGATTTCATTCATTGAACGGTTAGAAAGAGATAGCAATTGTTATCATTGACTAAACGACTCGTCAAGCGTAATTTGTGAACCACGTTATGCAGAATGACGAAAATGTTTATTTAATTACTTTACCTTCTCAAATTTATTTAACTATTCCGGGGTACGAAATTTCTTCACTAATGTAATCTATAAACATAATAGTATCTCCTATTTCATCCGTGGCAGGTATTACGATTCCACCTTATATACATTTTTTAATTATCTTGAAATACGTATAAAACGTGTAGGCTTGGATTTTAATATATATTTTAAGAAGTATTTTCAATATCTCTTGTAAATATAAATTGGATTTTAAGAGCAGTCCCTGTTTGTAAACGAATTTAACGACGCCGTATATGAACTGGTTTTAATTTACGTTGGTGTCATATTGGCGTCCGTACATACACATATCTATACTAATAAAATAAAGTAGTAAGAATGTCGTGTCTGTGTACATTGAATATTTTTGCTAAATTTTAAATGATATTGCTGAGGCCAAAACTAACATTTTTAGAATTTTCGTCAGTCTGTTTCGTTTTAACTCGAGAACTATTTAACGGATTTAGATGCGGTTTTCTTTACTATCATAGGTAGTAAACATATTAGTTATAATGGTGTATAAAATACCAAGCCAAAAAGTGCCGATAAGTTTTTATAGATACATTGATTGAAAGACCTACGTACTAAATATCTAATTTACTCATGTAGTTTTAGGGTGACTTGCACTAAAATCTTAAAACTAGATTTTGTTTCTAAATCGGGCTTACAATCTGTCAGTCAATACATTTCTGTGACATTAAACTCAGCTTACGTGTTAAATCTAAATTTAAATATTGGTGCAAGTCGGCCTTGAAGTTCTAGAGTGGTTTGAAGAGAAACTAAACACAGGCAAAAACTACTTACAGTGTACAAACAAAACCTAAACACAATGCTCGGTTTTTTAAAGAGCAGTAAAACATAAAAAAATACTTACAGTCCAAGTTTTAATAGCTTGTGGTTTTGAACAATGGAAGGGATTGTCTGAAAAAAAAATACACAATGCAAATTTAATATATTTCCAAAAAGCCCTATTTTAGTTTTAAAATTATAAAAGATATGAGTTCTACCTTTATCTATTGATTTACTGCTACATTTCTCAGATTCTTCTATCTTTCCGTCCAATTTAAGTTCCGATATTGTAAGAATTTTGGTATCACCAGTTTTCGTTTCTTCTAATTTAGGTTCTATCGCCTTCTTATCGTCCTCTAATTTGGTTTCAGTCTTTTGTACAGTCGGAGCTACTACTGAAGTATTCGGAGGTAACATCTTCTCTTTCAGAGGAAGTCTTATCTGTAAATAAGACGTAGATAAATATATATTTATGATACAGTTCTAAGTTTTCATTACGAGTACATGACAAATGCAGCGCATCTTGCAGAACGCGTTAACTGCTGAAGAACCACCCCCTTGTACTCTTTGTTATTCCTACATGTCGGTCCCCAAGATGCAGAACATTTCATAGATATTTATAGTTATTTTATAGTCACTAAGCGATCTGTCGTCGAAAAAATAACAAAGTATTATTGTTTCACGTTTGGTTTGGGAATGAGGTGCTAACGCCAACTTTACGCGAATGTATGAAATGACAGTTACCAAAGGTAGGATGTACAAGAATACGTAAAAACGGAAGTGTTTCCGTGTATAAACTGTGAAATGCAAGTCAGTCCACACTCGTACACTCACGTCTCATAGACGATTATTACGTCTCAGCATGCTGGGTGGCGCGGCATTAAAAATAAAAAGTTAAAATACTTACAGGGAAGGCGACGTTTGATTCTTGTATGACAATACCATCCAATACGTGGGTTAAAATATAATTACTCTCTTTTCCATCTCTTTTATGTATATTGCCGTGAGAGAGTTCTATTTCTTTTCCATTGAAATCCAAAATTTTTTGTTGTAGTCTGTCATTAATTCTATCTGACTCAGTATTTGTTTTTATGTTGACTTTAGTATCTGTATTGAGGTCTCTTTTTTTTTCTTCGACCGGTTCTTGTTTGACATATTGTGCTGTTGTACTGATAGGATCTTTTAACTTTCCTTCTGGATCGGGCTTAAGCTCTTTTGGTTCTTCCTTTGTTTGCGCAACAGGGACAATGATTTCTTCTTTCTTTATTTGATTCACAGTTACTTCTTCTGCTTTACTTTCAACTCTATTCAATTGTTGATCAATTACCATCTCATTGTTTTTACTCTCCGCAGAACTGTTGCTTATTTTCCTAACTCTAGCTTGAGCATATACCGTGTTTCTAATTAGTTTATCACTATTAGCTTCTTGAACACTCGGCGGGGTATTAACTTCAGTCTTGACATTTTGTGTTTCTATTTTAGCAGGCTGACTTAACGTAACATTTAGCATGTTCGTCTTCTCAGGTTGTACTGCTGAAACAATCGTGTTTATGTTCACTCTTCGTGTAGGACTTGTATTTACACCTATTTCACTAAAATTATTCCTTTTATCTTCAGTCGTTTTAAAATTGTTTGTATTTTTAGTGCTACTAAAAGTTACTTGAGTTGCTGTATTTACTGAAACTTTGTTTTGGAATTCATCAGGTGATTCACTTTTTCTTTTTCTATTTTCTATTGTGGCTGGAGAACTCCTCAAACCAACAGTTTCTGTTGACACGGAAGTGGTTTGTACATTTTTGTTTGGGCTACTTTGATGAAAAACATTCCCAGCTATACCTTGGTTTATCACATTCATTGTGGAAGTAACAGTAGCTGTAGCACTCTGCATGTTTGGGTATATTGATGCCATATTCTGCATTTGTATTAAGGAGGTCTGCATTCCCATTGGTTTCAACTGGGGTATATTTCTTACTTGTTGATGAGATTGTGGTCTTGGAACAACTTTCATTTGTGTTGTTTGTGTTGGAATAACAGTTCTTGGTCTAATTTGAACATTACTATTTTGTGTGTTGTTATTATGCATTGTATTTGGTATGCCAACTTTAAGATTGTTTGTAATTTTGTTTTGATTTGGTGTATTGAGAACATAACTTGTTGATGGAGCAGGAGTATAGCTAGATGAATTAGCTACTTCCATAGGCACATTCTGCCTGACATAAACATTTTGATTTTGTGGTGTGAACACATTAGGTAAGCTCCTTTGCACATTCATTGCTTGTGGTGATCCAACATTTGGCTTTTGTGCATGAGTTTGCTGAGATGTATTTTGAGCCATATTTGGAGTGTATGTTTGTCTTGTATTATTTTGCACAGCAATTCTATTTGGCTGTGGCTGTGATGTACTTGGTGCTTGTTGTATGTTTTGGACTAAAGTATTCTGATTAATTCCCTGTGCTTGAACAGGATTTGCTACATTTTGCTGTAAATTAATAACGTTTTGTTGGTGCATATTTCGTGCCATCATTTGTTGAGGAGTTACTGTAACACTTGGCCTGATATTCGTTTGAGGCATAGGGCTTCGTATAATGTTGAAATTTTGTTGCACTTCTGGGGGCTTGGGAGACCTTGTCTGATTTTGTAACATTTGCATGTTTTGCATGTTCTGATTAATATTTTGAGGTTGAACGATGTTAGGAATATTTTGAGCAAGGTTTGCCATTTGTTGCATACCTATCATTTGTCCGTATTGATTCATATTGATCACATTCATTGCTCCAGGAACATTTCCAAATTGAACAGGTTGTCTCAAAACTTGTCTGTCTTGCATATTTTGTAATACTTGCATATTCGGATTTGCAACCACTTGCTGCATTGTCGGATACGTTTGCTGGATAAACATTTGATTTTGATCCATATTCGGTTGCGCTGTAGGCACAATATTGTTTGGCTGCATTTGCTGAACATACAGCATTTGATTTTGTGGAAACATTGATGTGTTTTGGGTCGCCCAAGGCGGTTGATTTTGCGGATTTACAAAATAGGTTTGATGTTGCTGGACTTGTTCTCCTGAAATAAGAAAAAATAAACAAATTTTAATTAGAATAATTACAAATAGAAAATGAAACTCACAGAAAGGTAAATTAAAACATTGTTATAAATAAATATGGTAGACCAATCACCCAGTAAACAAGAGATCCCGGGTTTGAGTCCCGGTTCAGAGCCGTCCAAATGCATAATGTTAACCCTCTCCTTAGGAACCTCAACATCTATCGTTTTCGCTTTCAAAATTATTGAGATTAGCTAGAAGTGACGTTACACATACCTAATGTTTAGCCAATCACAATATTTTTGAAAGCGATTGTGATAAGTGTTGAAGTAAGATAATAAAGCCCTTGGTCTAGGTTTCATTGTTTATTATTTTAGTAATACTGATAACAATGCTCATAATTTTTATAGTCAATGCAACTGATGTCGAACCCATGAGGGCTCGAATTATTTTGTGCTTTGATTTATTTATGTCTATTATTATTTTAGCATATACCTACATAAATAAATCAAAGCAATGTATATTTTGAATATCAATTATTGATACTGCTATATCTATCAATAATTATAAGGAACAGCTATATGGTTACATATAAGGTGACTTTGGTTGTTATAGCCAAATTCATACTGGATACTTGGTAAGTGGTCAGGATCTAGGTTGAATTAACGCTTTCTGCGAAATACGCGAAAATTAATTTAGAATTCTTATACTAATTCTGTCGGTTGTTCTTGAACTAGTATAGAAAAGAGGTACAAAAAACGCAAACAGGGTAACTGAACCTTGGTGCTGACCACTGACCGAGTCTCTAGAATGAATTTGGCCATAGCAACCAAAGTAACTATATTTTATTATTTAGAATTCAATAGATTAAGCTGCGTGATAAAAATAAATCTGACCTACTCACCTGGTGGCATTAGTATTTGTGTTTCGTACACTACTCTAACGGGACAAAGGACCATTTGTTGAGCTAGTTGCTGTTGTTGCTGTTGGATTTGCTGCTGTTGCAGCTGCTGCTGTTGCAACTGTTGCTGTTGCTGGTGGCTGAAAGGAGATGCCGTTCATTTAGGCCTAAGCTTAAAGCCGCTTAACATTTTTAAATATTTATTTTGTACGTACATACATATATTCACGCCGTTCTCATAGAGGGGTAAGCAGAGACCAAAGATTTCCATCTGCTACGATCCTGACACACCTCTTTCGTTTCTTCCACATCCATCAATCTAATCATACAAGCTCTTCTATGAATTATTAAATTGGTGTAAAATGCGAACGTTACCTCAAATAGGCCTAATTAGAGTGAAACCAGTTCTATGATGTAATTTCTTTCGTTTTTGTAACAGAGGCAATCGATAATGGCCCTTATAATAAGAGAAATAAGATACAAAAAGAAGAACAAATTACCTCATTGTTTGCTCCTGATTCATTTGCTGTTGCATCTGAAACAGCAAAATGCAAATAAACCTCTATTCCCTTTTAAATCACAACAAAAGATAGCCAGGTCAAAATCTGCACACTATAAAAAAATAACACCAAAAGTCTTTGTGACCGAAATTAAAAACAGTAAATCACTTTCTTGGACAAGGGTTTTGGAAGCAATTTCTCACAATCCCTGTCCTGCGTTTGCTTTGGTGTAAAGGTTCTTATAAAGAAGGGTGAGAGCCTGCTCAGAGAGGGCTTGCTCAGAGCTTATAAACTTGTTTTATCTCTTGACTTTCACCAAGGTTTGCTATCCATCCCTGATATGAGGAAAAACAATTTCATCGCACAATGAAAAAAAATATCATAGTCAGTAATAATTATTCACCATTGGCTTTTGAGATATTGAGCATCCCTATTTAATTTTATTTTCAACTAATTCGATACTTCACATCCATAGTCCAACGCGTCTTGGAGACGTCGTGTTACTGCGAACCTTTACATTATAAATGGCGCTGACATCGATAAAAATGCAAATGACTTCTCAAAACCCTGCTTCGAAATCACATTATAAGATTGAGTTATAAAATTCCTATGTATTCCTGCCCCGTTTTAACATAAGCGGCCATCTCTTTCTAGCACCCTCGAAATTGTAAATCATTAATAATAATGGCCACAAAAACTCCCCTTGGCATCCTTTTTTTGTCGATCCCAATCCGAGACTTAACAAAGTTGGATATGCTATTTGGCTATTTAAAAATGGCTCTTATGTATATGGAGTAAGAGTTATATAAATAGTAAATGAAAGTTAGTGATAGCATTCGTCCCTCGTTCTTGGTCCCTTCGGATCCTAATGCGGTAGACATTTTTTATTTTTTTCTGTTGTTAGTGCTGACTTTCATCTATCGATATATCGACATTTTATAATCAATATTTTCTAGAAAATGAGGTCTGTATGTATAATATACATATTATGTTAGGACTCCCACACAGACACACACTGCACTTATTTTCCAATGGAAAGACCGTTTTTTCCAGAATAATACACAGAATAAAAAAGTATAGTTACTACCTAAGTACTTTTAAATTAAATTGAAAATACAGTATTATTTCTAGATTATGGAGAGGGTCGAGTAGGAAATTGAAGCATATTGATTTTAATATCGATTAAGCTAATAATCGGTCAACAAAAAACTGATACAGCCTTGTGAAAGTTTGTTTTATTAATGTTAAATCTGATACAGTATATTATTTAGAGATGCAACGAATAGTGATTTGGCCTAATACCGAATACCGAATATTCGGCGGCGCTTTAGGCCGAAGCGCCGAATATTCGGTGGCCGAATATTTGGTGAGAGATCTGTGCATTTCACGCGTATAATCGTAAAGATTACGTTCCGACCTGTCCCGGTGTGGGGGCACGCGGGGGCGACGGGATGGTGGAAGAAAGGTCATTTTCGAGCACACCGTGCGTGTCCGTTTGTGTTTTTTACTTTTGTGATCGCAATGATTCAAGATTCAAAATATTTATTTGTAAAATAGATACATAAAGTATACGTTTTACATGTCAAATCTAATCTGTATAAAAATAATATTTTATGATGAAACAAATATGATACGGGAAATATATAAAAAAACTATATTGAAGTTGAGCTACTAATGTTTGTTTAATTTAGTCGAATACAAGTTTTTTACAACGAACAATTGAAAATGTGTTTAACTTCAATAATCTGCCTCTGATTAATTTTAAATATTAATAATACTTACGTAGTAGATTGTAGTGAATAAGAGAATGAAAACGAGTTTTTCCGCCAACTTACCAAATAAATACCGACTATCTGATAAAATGCGTTTATATTTTCACTAATTTGTATAGCAGATTGTAGCTAATAAAAACAAGTTTTTTTGCTATCTTACCAAATATATACTTTCTGATTAAAATGTGTTTTTATTTTCATTATTAGGTATTCGGTCGAATACCGTCTACTATTCGGCCGAATACCGAATATTTAAAAAATGGTCGAATAGGCCGAATACTGAATAGTTGCCGAATATTCGTTGCATCTCTAATATTATTAATTAATTAATTTATTTATTTATTATGTATGTACTATTCAGTATTATTATTCAAGTATTATTCAAGCACCACAATAAGAACTGCCATATAATAAGCATGTCGTGCTTCGTCTGTATTCCTAAGAAATATCCAAACACAAAACTGATAAGTTTAACTTGATAAAAAAATTTACATGATAATCGTTCCTATAAATAATATATTTTCTCTCAAAAGTATTTCGTAAAATAGTTTAATCGAAAATATATTGGAATAACTGAATCTATTTTTCAAACTAATTTAATTAACTTACCCAATACATCGACATCGATATATTATCCCAACTCTATTGCAAATACCCCTGCTGTGTTCCCAATAAAGACACGGCGGCGCACGTCCAGAAAAAGATACGTCAAATACACGTTCAAGTGAAAAAGAGAGAGCAACATCCAATTAAACAGCTAAAAGTCCGGTAAACAATATGTCTCTTATGAATAATGCATTAAGACTCACATTTACATGTGACTTTTATATACTCATATTCACATAATTTACTAGCATATAAGTACCAAGTGTGATATAAAAACATTTCGAAACAATGCACAGTTACTCACCATTATTTAATACCGATGCATCAATCATCAACAATCATGCACAATCATTTTAAAGTAATTAAATACGGCACACATAGCACAAAACAATAACAGCTGATTACGCAAAACAAACGACAAATGAAAGAACAATAGCTAACACTATTTGAATTTGGAAGAACAATTCCAAATTCGTATTAGACGTGACGTCACATCCTAAAACCGAATAACGCGTGATAGTGACGCGACTGGAGTGCATGCTTGGAATATAATCGATAAAATCACCAAAACAAATGAAATACAGCAATATAGAGTAAAATATCATAAAATAACAGTAAAATAAGATGCAGTATCTCTCACCATGGTAGCTGTCACGTGAAAATCAGCAGCAAAACAACAAAATACTTCTTTAAACGTAATAAAACGCAGCAAGAACTGCAGTCCCCGACATCTTTCGTATCGAAATGGCGGAACGAATAATACGAAAGGCCAGGCAACAGAAAATAGAACCCTCTACCAAGGAAACGTCAGCGATGAACAGAAAGCGACCGTTTCGTCTCAGTTTCATACAAAACTTTACAAAGGAGTATCGATTAGACAGAAAAAGAGTGAATATTGGTACAGGGAAAGCCTAGCCAATGGCTTTGTTGCTTTTGAAAACGTTTCGCATTGGATGGATCGCATTTCGAAATTCAAACGCGTTCCATGACCCCAATGTCTCGTTGCCAACTCTAAGCAATATGATACATTACTTTTTGTCTCTTTCATTCCTGCAGAAATTTCTTATTAGCACAAAAGAGACCGCTATATTGACTTTTTGCGCTCTGATTCGTATTAAGTCACCTTTGTCATCTTGGTAGATAATAAAGTGCTTTAAATTCTTTGTAGTAGAGATCATATCAACATAATAATCGACTCATCTGATATCAATAAAAATGTCGTACTGATTACGTTCATATAGTATACTGTAGATGGAGTTCATTACTCATTCATTTAGGCCTATCTTTAGACGAACAACAAAATGAACCTCCATTTTATGATATTTCCTATTATTATTATTTTCTTTATTTTCTATTTTAGCTCTTTCTTGGTCTGCTGGTTGAAAGTTTTTTTTATTTTGCTTGTTTATAATCACAATGAACATTTTACAAAGCTTAGGAGGATTAATACTTACTTAAGTTTTCTTTATACGAATTTATAGCGACAAAACAGTTTTCAGTTTTAAAGTAGGATCAAAATAAATTTTTCGTATATAAAGAAATGTTTTGTTATGCCCTGTTTTGATTTTTAGATCCAGCATACTGTAAACTAAAACAGCTATGGTATGGGCCCGTTCTCCCTGGTAGTGAGACTGAATAATTTTATATCAACCAGAACTGACCTCTATGTCGTTTTATTACAGTTTAAAATAGCGCGCTGTAAGCCGTGGCTGTTACCATCACCACAACATTTCGCAGTCTCAAAATCGCGTTTTTCACTCAAGAAACGTTTCTATGGTGATTTTTTAAAGAAAGCGTACATTAAAATACTATAGTACATTTTCTTTGATTACCTGTAATTTTCATATAAGTATTTAAGCTATGTACATTTTATACAACAGAAAAAAGACTTGAATATAAAAAAAATGATTTTTTTAATGGAATTAAACCATAAGAAATCTGCAAAAAAGATGTATCTCTCTAAAACAATTTTTTTAGATGTGTAGTATGATATTTTTATGGTTTGAAATAAATTTAAACAGGGACAAAATCGGAAAAAGCCCCTAAAAACATCAAAACACTGGTACCTCTAGTATTACATACTAAATATAAATTATTATTTCATAATAATTAAGCACAAAATCCTCGTTATCGAACCTTATAGATCCTTAGTTGGTTATTCATTCATTTTATTACTCGTGTTATGGACAATGTAAGTAAAATAAATCTTTCTCCATATCTATTTTCTACGCCACCGAGTTCTATATCTTGGATCCAATCCTATATCTTAAGTCTTGGACTAAACAGGAATCAGAAATAAAAGTACGAGTAATTATAGTTTCATTCAAGTTTTACCAGCAATCTTCCAAATGACGTCGGCCAACCAGCTTATAATCTTCTTATTCCTTGTTTGCTATTACCATTATGTAACGAATTGACTTTATCACCCATCAACTATTATGAGTGCAGGCTAAAAATCTCCTTATCGTGACTTAGTCCTCCTTAGATTAAAGTCTGGCTCTGATTTGATAGATTTGATTATTCTGGACATGGGCTAGTAATGTTTTTTGCTCATACCATCCATCCATCCATCCATCAGCCTGTTTCGTCCACTGCTGGACATAGGCCTTTCCAGGATTTCACCACTCTTGGCGGTTGAAACCCTTGCACCAGTGACGCCGCTGCCCGTCACTAGTCTGTTTTAAGGCCTGGCAATTTGGGATGGATGTACCGCCATCCATCGGTCCCAGGCAATGGTGGGCCGCCTGGTTTTGCCTGAGAGCTGTTCTCTTACTCTCCCCCGAATAACTTCGGGAGGATTTGCGAGTAAGATGGTGGTACCTCCACAGTCGAGCTCGGCATCAGCTCTACCACCTATTTTGCTCATACGCAACGAGCTAAATTGCACTTGGCCACAACTGCACCTGATTAAAAGCGATAATAAGACATAAGATGATGAGTGCTCCCAGAAACAGGAGAGTGAAGGCAGGCGTTCTTTTATTAGTCTATCCAGGGACTTCCACAAAATCTACGGAAGTCAGTAACGGATGTAAAACTATACTATGCCTGTAACAAGTAACAACTCTTTCAGTAGATCCGTCTTCTTCGACGTTATGTTGGTTTCGCTTGGCGATCGGTTTCGTCATCATGAGGATCTTTAATTATTGTATCTCTGTTTACGCCATTTGGAAATTCTCCTTTCATGCAAAAAGACCTTGGTGTAATGTAAAGCTTAATTTTTTGGTAGGTATTTTTCGGTTTTTGAATCCAGTCGAAAAAGCGGGAAATTATAGCCATCTAACGTCATAAAAGTTATAATGTGATGAAATGTAATGTTAGTTTCACCTTAATAGTGAGAAATTTTTAGCACGCTGGAAATCACTGTAGTTTTTCTAATTCGTCTACTTTACCTTATATTTTTCCCGCATATGTTTTGAATAAGGAAGAAGTAAAGGATGTCCGCAATGTGAATATACAGCAAAGCTTATTCCATAAAACATCAAAGAGAAAGAACGAATAAGAAAGAAATACGCCTTGTTGGATGGCGCATCGTCCTTCCATCCATCTACACTGCCTGACAGCGCCAGTAACTCCGTTGTAGGTTAAAAAATACGCTTTGGCCAAAATCGTGCGATTATAATAAACTTTTAAAAGTAAGTATACTAAATTCTCCTTTTGAAAAATTAAGGGAACATTTTAGCATCTTTTCTTAGCAACATTATCGTTAACACCCATGAGATGGAAGTTGCGGGCCAAATCAAGACTCTATCTAAGGTGACTTATATTTGTTCTGGAGTCTCAGAAAGTGGTCAGGACCAAGGTTCAATGACCCTGTTTGCGAAATTCGAAATATATTTTTTATGCTCCTTTACTTGTTTAACAACAACCTCGGCTCAACTGCTAGATATAAGAACTCTTTATATTTATCTATATTTTGCGTATTTCATAGAAAGGGTAATTGGACCTTGGTCCTGATCACTTACCGAGTCTCCAGTATGAGTTTGAATATATAAACGAAAATTACCTTATTTGTTTGAATAGCAATATTTGGGGAAGTCTCTGGACTCACTAATAACGCCTGCCTTCACTTTTCCACTTTCTGCGAGCACTCACATCTTAGGTCTCAGCAACGTTTTCCATCAGGCGTTCTACTTCATTCCATAAGTTATTTAGTTATTTACATAGGTATGCTGCCGATAGCTGAGACTTTACTACAAGGGTTTATGTTTTAGAGGATTCCTATAGATTTAAACTGGTTCAAAGTTGGTAGTTGGTAGGAACCCGTCTAAAGAAACCATTTCCTAATCGTGAAATTCAATATCTTATAGCCAAGTGATTTTTGCCAAAATTATTATGTATGTCATAGAAAGATAAGACCTATTGGTCACCCAACATTAGGTATTATGCTTATTTCTAGTTAACAATAAAATGTCAAATGTTTTTATCGATAAAAACATTAAACATTATCGATACTTTCTTTTATTCAATTAATTACGCACATCACTAATTTAATAAACAAATAAAATGGTTTTTACGAATTGGTGGTGCACTCGTAAAGTTTGTGGCTGATCAAAGTTTTTTTATAAGGCCCGGCAATTGGGGATGGATATACCGCCATCCATCGGTCCCAGGCAATGGTGGGCCGCCTGGTTTTATCTGAGAGCTGTTCTCTTACTCTCCCCCGAATAACTTCGGGAGGATTTCCGAGTAAGATGGTGGTACCTCCACAGTCGAGCCCGGCATCAGCTCTACCACCTAATAAAAATAGAATAGAATAGAATAATTTCTTTATTTAAGATATATATGTAACAAACCTAATAAAAATAGACTGGTGACGGGCAGCGGCGTCACTGGTGCAAGGGTTTCGGCACCGCGCTCACCAACCCCCCTGCCCAGCGTGTGTGAGTATGGGTATTTCTTCCAGGAGGACCACCAAGTGTGACAAAATCTTGGAAAGGCCTACGTCCAGCAGTGGACGAAACAGGCTGATGGATGGATGGATCAAAGTTTGCTGTATAATTCGTAGGTATACCACATGTCAACGTAGCATCATGCTGAGTTGCGGCCATTTTGGTAGCACCAAATATCTACTTATTATTTAGATTTAAGTTGTTTGTAGTAGTCTCAAATTTTATCATAAGTAAGTACCTACCTCTTATATTTTAAAAATTCTTTTTTGTGTTACCTATCAAATAAATGTTTTTTCGTTCTAAACTGTCAAACCAAATTTCGATGCAAAACGCACATCATAATATTTTTTTCCTTGCTTTTGAATAAAAAGTATACAAAAATTTAGTTTTAAAGCAATTAGCGGAAACTTATTAGTAATAATTAAGTTTTCACATTTAAATTCTATCATTTTATGATTTACATTTTGATTGCATCTGGTTAACAAACTTAAAAGCGTATTTATCGTTGTAATCTAATGTAATTAAAATGTAAGGCATAAAATAACATAACTTTAATGCGAGAACCCTACTATTAATAATCAATTTTCGCTAATTGCTTTAAAACGCAATTTTTGCATACTTTTTATTCAAAAGTATGGAAAACAATGTTATGATGTGCATTTTGCAGCGAGATTTGGTTCGACCACCTTCGAGGTTGTCGCATAAATATTTAAATAACCCTACCTATTTAATTCATACATGTGTCAAATGAGGTTATCTATAGAACGAGAAATTTAAGCGTCTGTGAATTTAAGTCATTTTGTTAACTTTTGTTGACTTAAATTTCACGTTGTTTGAGTTTACAAATTTATAAATAAGCGCTTCAGTTTTTTTTGCCTTTTCCTAAACATAGCCTATAAATAGTGATTTTAGGGGGGAGGGGAGACACTGACGCATGATTACAAACGCCTGTTGATTTCAGCCAGTTACTTGGCCCAACCACTCGGGCTTTTAAAGTGGACACGCTCACTTTAATCCCCAGAGCGCTTGGGCCAACATTGTGGCCCAAACCAACAGGCTATTAGAGTTGATCAATCGGTTTACTCCAACTACAAAAGCCCGAGTGACTTCGCCAGCGGGTGTTTGTCTCTAACAGAGAATTGTAATGCAGGCTGTTTACTCTAAAAGCCAGAGCGTTACGCAAAAATTAATGCACTAAGCAAGAGTCGATTTGCAGATCTACTTGAGTATGTTATTAATTCAACTCGATATGAAATACCATACGTGTAACAGAGAAAGCGCGCTGTTTACTACTTTCTTCTTAAATGTTATTATTAGCACGTGTTTGTATTTAAACGTAGGTAATATATATTTTATTTGAAGGCTTTAATCCCCGGATTTTAGCTTTTGTCTACGACACCTTTCCTGGCACTACCCAATAACAATACACACCACCAAAGGTTAACTGGAAGACAATGCTAAATAGCATTAAGTCCGCTTTATGTACAATATTTTAAGTGCAATAAAGAATTTATTATTATTTGTTAGCTAGTTTTTCGTTTTGACCAGTAATCGCTAAGACGTGGCAAGGTCAAGGTTAGTTGTGATTGTAACTAACGCAACATTTTAAAAGACTTAAGGAGCCCACATCATCTGGTGAATTTTTCACAACAAAAAAAGATTGCTCATGGAGTGAAAAAGATAAAGAGTCCCAACCGACCTCCACTGGAAGATGAGTTCAAAGAGGTATAAAGGGTGGAAATCAAATTCAGTCTGGATGCCCTTCTAATGAAGAAACAGCCAAAAGAGCTCTCTTGGCGCTCAAGCGCACCGTCAGGTACTATACGGACAGGAGCACGCCAATCTATGCATGCTTCTTAGACTTGTCCAAAGCTTTCGATTTGGTGTCATATCCAGTGCTATGGGACAAGCTGGATGGGGTGAATCTTCCGTCTGAGCTCACTGGCATCTTCAGGCACTGGTATGAAAACCAGGTGAACTACGTCCGATGGGGGGAGGAGCGCTCGGAGGAGTACAGATTGGAGTGCGGGGTGAGGCAGGGGGGGTTGGCCTCTCCCAGGCTCTTCAACCTGTATGTGGACCAGCTGATCCGAGGGCTCAGCAGCATGCATGCGGGATGTTCAATTGATGGCGTCAAAGTCAACAACATCAGTTACGCGGACGATATGGTCCTGCTGAGCCCGTCGATCAGCGCACTCAGGAAGCTATTGCACGTGTGTGAAACCTATGCACAAACTCATGGGTTGAAATACAACACCAAAAAGAGTGAGCTCTTGGTTTTCACCGCGGGCAGCAACTCTCCACAAGATGTACCCCCAGTAACGCTGTACGGGACTGCATTGACGAGAGTCAAGCAGTTCAAGTATCTGGGCCACATTGTGACAGAGGACCTGAAAGATGACCAGGACATTGAGCGCGAACGTAGAGCGTTGGCGGTCAGAAGCAATATGCTCGCCCGTAGGTTTTCTCGTTGTACAGAGCAGGTAAAGATTACACTTTTCAAGGCGTTCTGTCAATCTTTTTACACGAGCGGCATGTGGGTGAGATACACGCAGAAGACCTACAGCGCTCTACGGGTGCAATACAATAATGCTTTCAGGATGCTGTTGGGGCTGCCGTGGCGCTGCAGCGCATCCGGCATGTTTGCTGAGGCGCGAACAATGGATTTTTACGCAATTATGCGCAAAAAAGTTGCTTCTCTCATGCACAGAGTGTGCGGCAGCCACAATACCATTCTGAAAGTAGTGGGAGGCGGGTGCGGGTGTCCTATCAGCCATCACTGGACGACACTACATGCTAATAATAATCATAATATTTAGTAATCAAAATTATATCGTTTTTATTACCGCTTTATTTTAGTTCTATTGTTAATTTTTTTTTGTGTAATCATATGGAACCCAGTTCTGAATTAAATGATTTTTATTTTTATTTTATTTATTTATTTATTTTAGTGTTACCTTGATGCTGAATCAAGAGTAAAATCGAATTTATCGATATCGACATATGTCCAAGTCCAGCCGCTCTAATGCACACATAAGAAAGCGATACGATTTACGTCAAATTATGTCGTAGGTATGGGAATATCAAATTTATACCTGTGTAATAAAAGTGATTTTGCTTTGTGCGGATCTTACCCCGTCCCCCACCTGAGTTGGCAGAATAAGTTGTATGAGATTTTCGCCAAATGCCGTCTCCAGTTCTATTTCCTCCGAGGGAGCGGGCTATGCTTGGGGTATCTCTGATGGATAGAATCCGAAATGAGGAGATCCGTCGGAGATCGAAGGTAACCGACGTAGCCTGCAGAATCAATAAGTTGAAGTGGGAGGGGGCACCGACGTGGCTATTGTTGCCTAATTTTTAGGGTGCCTTACCTCACATTACCAAGCCTCCAGTGTGAATTTGCCTGTATAAATAAATGTCACCTTTGCCCAAGTAAAGAGGCTAACCATTACAAGAGTAAAAGAATTTTCAAACCACACTCCACAGTCGAGCCCGGCATCAGCTCCTATGTCCACCTATGTCCAAGTAAAGAAAGTTATAACAGTAAAGAATTTTTAAAATCGGTTACCCTCAATGTGTAAACAAACATGTTACCTCGGGCAAGTGCGTGTCGGGCCACGCGCAGTGTGGTTCCGTAGTTGCCCAGTACATTTTACAAGTTGGTCTACTGATACAGATCGCGCCAAACTTCTAGTTCGCTCGGAAGTTGAAGAACGGCCCATACATTTTCATTTAGAGGGGGCTAAAAGCTTGGCGCGACCTGTACTCGTAAACCTGTAAAGCCTGCTTAGCGGTGATAGTTTTCCTTATAAATGCATTAATCATTATATATACCACATCTGTGAATTTTTTCACATATCCATAAACAACAGTTTAGTCGGCAGGGCGAGAGACACTTGACTCTAACAAATATTAGCACTTTAAAGCTTACGACCTATCTAACGATACCCCACTATGGGATAGATGAGAAAAAAAACCATCCCCAATTTATGTGTATACATGTACCAATAAAACATTTTTTTTTCATTAGTTTATTTTACCGTTTTGTTAGCGTGATTAATATGTATACTTTGTATACTCATGCCAAATTACAGCTTTCTAGTACCAATAGCCCCTGAGCTAAGCCGCGGATAGACGAACGGACGGACAGTCGGACATGGGGAAACTATAAGGATTCCTTGTCGGACTAGGGAACCGAGATAATGCACCTTCACCGAGGCTTCTCCAAAGTTAATAAAAGCAACATCTTTGTGCTCGGCGCCTCTGTGTTCTGGTTACTTGAACAGTTACCCGAGAGTTGCAAGTTGATGTTCAAGTTCAATTGAAGTTCAAGTAGATGCACTTGTGTTCCATCTACTAGGTCCAACTACACGACTAAACAACCTCTCATTCAATCAATGCTTTACGGTCCGAATCATTAAATCATTCAACGAACACGGGAATCTTCGTTTATATGGTCACTTGGTGCTCACTACGGATCAGGACAGGACTAAATCGTCAACACTGACCCGACTCTAAGATTCAAATACTCATAGCCCAAATCAAGGTGGAGAAAGAGGTGACACCATCTAGCAGTCAGACGCAGACCATCTTTTCTATAATGTTTATAAATAAATTCTAACGTAATAACACATCACGGCTGCTGGATGGTGCCACTGTCTCAGAAAATTAATAAATATATTAGTTCAGTCAATTGTAAATAAACCTCTTTCCTTCTGTAAATATGTTAGTAACATTAAGTAGGTTAGTCTAATAAATTGTAAATAAACCTCTTTCTTTTTGTAAATATGTGAGTCACATTGTATGTATAATCCTTTTGACATATTTTTCAATATCTTGAATTGATTTTTTCTGTCTTTTTTATATATATCTAAAAACAATAAAAAGCTTCAAAGAGCCTAATATTTATTTAATAAAAAATCTACTAGGTACGTGTTTCGGAAATCAATCGTCGGTGAAATCTGAAATGTGAGTGCACGAATGTGGACACCCCCCCACCCCCGGTGTACTCATTACCATTGTGGTCGTGAAAAAAAACAACATGTTTAGGATTGTCAATCAACTACATATTAATCATTCATCGTCATTACCATTATTAAACTACCATAACAATTAAAATCAAACACAAATCAACAATAAACCAACAAATATATCACGCTTTTCTTGGCTTCATTTTTGGCGGTTTTATAATCGAACCAATGCTTTTCCTTTTCATGATGGCCACTAATTTCTTGGTCGGCGTTGTGATGTCCTTCGAGCTGGCCTCTTTTACCATCCTTGATTTCGCCATCTTTGTTTTCACTTCATGTTTTTTCGCTGGTTCGGTCTTTGATTTCGTCGGTTTCTGAGTTTTTTGTTGCATTTCCTTCTTTGCTCCTTTTTCAGCTTCTTTTTTCTGTGGCTTCTTTTTTTTTACTTCAGTCTCTTTTTCTTTTTTTGAGGGCTTCTTAATTGGATCAGATTTTTCTTTTTTGTCAGCCTTTTCGATCGGTTTTTTCTTCTTTTCTGTCTTCGGCTTAACAACAGCCAGCTTAAATGATCCCGAAGCTCCGATACCTTTGATTTGGATTATTGAACCTTCCTCCACTCCAGCTTTTATGGTCTTTTTGATAAAATGGTTGGTTTTCTCTGTATCGACTTGGTAATTATCTTCCATGTATTTTTTGACAGCGTAAAGAGAAACGCCTTTCCTGGTCTTCAAGTCTTCTAAAGCTTTGTGAATCATCACTTTTGTGGTAGGTTTCTTTTCTTGCTTGGATAAAAGTTCTGATGTTGGGCTTTTTTGTGCTGGTTTATTCGTAGTTTTCTTCTTGGGTAAGGTTGAGGACATGACGATTGAGTCGTCCAACGACATCTCTACGGTATACTCTACTTTTCGAGCCGGTTGAAGCGGCTGTTTTTTTTAGCTTAGCTAGGTAGCGGCTTTGCCGTACAGACGCTCAGTGTTGAAAAATTATAAATCTAGGAAAAGACGATAAACTTGTACATATCATATTAGATGGATTCGACTGATGATTCCTGGTGGGATATCATCTTTAATAATTTATACACAAATTCTTGTACTTTTTATTCCACAAATATTTATTCATCAGGCCAACAAATTATTAATTTTAATAACGATTTAAGTTATAGATAGAAAACATATGAACATATCCATACTCCAGGGTACCTAGCATAGTATGCCATATCGAGCTTTGACAGCTCGATATACACTGTCTGTCCCTCTCTAAGTAAATCAACAGATTGAGACAGAGCACTGTATCAAGCGCTATCGAGCTCGATATGGTTTGCTATAATAGATTAGCTGAATTCCAGAGGAAGAGACTTTATACGACAATTAAGATTCGTGGTTTAGATTCATACTGATATTGAAATGGTTACTC
The DNA here is from genome assembly GCA_910592155.1 of Ypsolopha scabrella. Lineage (NCBI taxonomy): Eukaryota > Metazoa > Arthropoda > Insecta > Lepidoptera > Ypsolophidae > Ypsolopha > Ypsolopha scabrella. Next base: position 4,895,011 of record OU342989.1, on the reverse strand, counting down.
ACGATTTTTAGGGTTCCGTAGTCCTACAAGGAACCCTTATAGTTTCGCCATGTCCGTCTGCCCGTCTGTACGTGTCTGTCCGCGGCTTAGCGCAGAGAATATTTCTACTAGAAAGCTGTAATTTGGCATGGATATGAATATTAATCACGTCGACAAACAGGTAAAATAAAATCTTTAAAAAAATGTTTTTTAAGGGTACCTCTCGTACTCCTAAACTGGGGATGAATTTTTTTTCTCGTCTATCCTAATAGTGTGGTGTATCGTTGGATAGGTCGTTCAAAAACATTGCCGGTGTGTGAAAACCATTTTTCGATTTAGGGATCCGTTGGCGAAGTATTAAGCTTTAAAGCGAAAATTTTAGTTAGAGTGGAGGGTTCCCCCACCCCTGCTGGCTAAACGGTTGTTTATACAAATGTGAAAAAATTCACAGAAGTTGTATTATCACAGCTAAGTAGGCTTTACAGGTTTACGAGAACAGGTCGCGCCAAACTTTTGGTCCCCTATAATGTATGGGACCAGAAGTTTGGCGCGGTCTGTATTAGTAGACCAACTTATATGTACCGGGCAACTACGGAACCCTACATTACGCGTGGCCCGACACGCACTTGGCCGGTATTTATAGGCAGATTTCAGTCAGGCGAAATCCTGACACGCCTCTTTCGTCTCTTCATTTATCATTGTAATCATTGTAAATATGTAATTTATATTATTGTAGTCTATAAGGCAGATCATAATGGGACATAAATCAAGAATTGTAATATCTTTTCTACCTATGTATCGACAAATACATATATACATTTGATTGATTGACTGATTGACATGGTTCTAAAGTTCTAAATGTTACGAGTTTTTGAGTCTACTGAAAAGGCAAATACGTTCGCAAAGTTTAATTTTGCTTTCCTTTTTAGGTTGGACGTAGGTATACAATAGTACTTACATTGATCACCGAGTGGAGAAAGAGGCCGAGGAATCGCATACATCATTGACCTATCAGGTCAATGGCATAGTGCTTTATACTACACCTGCGAGGAAAATAAAAGACAAAATCTTTAATTAAAAAAACTTTTTGTCTTTCACTTTTTTCATTTTTTTATGATCATAAATAGCAAGTGGCCAGTATTATTTTGCAAACTAAGACATAAAAACTTTTTGTCTTTCACTTTTTTCATTTTTTTATGATCATAAATAGCAAGTGGCCAGTATTATTTTGCAAACTAAGACATAAAAACTTTTTGTCTTTTGGCATTGTTGTTAAAGCTAGGTTATGTACCAAGAAGTGTATAATGTAATATTTATGCTTATCGTACGGATGTTGTCAACAAATAATAAAAAACAGCACGTTAACAATGGATTTTCATACATTATTTCCGCCCACATGACAGCAATGACGTATATTCTCCATCGTTTTCGAAAAAGTAAGAAGGAACTTTCCAAGCAGGTGTAGTATAAAGTATATTAAGCACAAAAAGGTATTTTTCAAATAGCGCAAAAATAGCCATTTTGGCCTCAATTCTCACGATTCTGTTTATTAAATATAAATAATATATATTTAAATAAATATATCGTCACGACATGAATACCCGAGAGGTGTTCAGAAGAGGTGTTCTGAGTGTGAACTGTAAAAGGCAACATCCACACTCGGCACACCCGCGTTTCACCGACGATTATTACGTCCCAACGTGATGGGTGGTTAGCCCTATCGCCGTACTTCGGGCACAATTACACGCTTTTTAGGGCATGCAGGTTTCCTCACGATGTTTTCCTTCACCGTTCAGCAAGTGGTAAGTATTAGGTAAGAACACAAATACTATGCACATAAATTTCGAAAAACTCATTGGTGCATGCCCGACCGGGGATCGAACCTGGGTCTCATGTTTGAGAGGCCAAAGCTACCACTGCTTATAACTAAATATTTATTTAATAAACTTGACCGCAAAACTATAAGGAATAATATTTTGTGAGAACCACAATTTATTAATTTTATTAAATAAATAGGAATGAAAAACTGGACTAATTAATAATTATAAATTGAAATAACGAAACAATAAAATACCATATGCATCCTACAAATATAAGGTGACTATCGATCATATAGCCAAATCATACTGGAGACTTGGTAAGTGGGTAAGGACTACGTTCAAGGACCCTGTTTGGGAATAACGAAAAAATCATTTTAGGGTTCCGTACCCAAAGGGTAATTATATTACTAAGACTCCGCTGTCCGTCTGTCTGTCTGTCACCAGGCTGTATCTCATGAACCGTGATAGTTAGACAGTTGAAATTTTTACAGATGATGTATATCTGTTGCCGCTATAACAACAAATACTAAAAACGCCCAAGTGCGAGTCGGACCTGCGCACTCCCATACAACAGACATGATTTTTTTGCCGTTTTTATAGATAATGGTACGGAACCCTTCGTGCACGAGTCCGACTCGCACTTGGCCGGGTTTTTAATATACTCAAAATATGATAGATTACGTGCCTGTTAAGCGTGCGTAAAATTACATATTTCCCACCTAGTGTTTTTTTTTTTGCTACTAACGCCTCTAGGGGAAACTTTTAGTTTTGTTGGTATTTCTGGAAGTAACCAGATACACTAAAAATTGTAAAAGATGTTTCAAAAATTCAAAACGATTTGAGACGTCATAATTTATATTCTATTGTATCTATCTTAGAAATTATTAAAAGATTTTAAAAAGAGACATTGGTCTTTGTAGTAAGATTGGCGACATCCCGACACTGCGTTTTCTTCTGTCGACTTGTTTTGTTTTTATTTACAACAAAATTGCTTTTTCATCCCTAATGCTCTGAAAGTAAGGTAAATTCGATTTACCAACCTAGGGAAGTAAGTAAATTTGAAAATCAAGCTATTGTCCCTTACAGTCACCAACTATGTAGTCAATCACTCGTCTCGCTAAATAACAATAGAAAATATCTTTTCTGCTTATTTCCTTTTTATTTTGTTATTCTGTATTTTATTTACATATTAATATGGAAAAATATGACGTGCGTATATACCGGGTGTAAATACACTCTACCATAAAGTTCCACAGAGCGTCGTCCGTGAAACAGCTGTTCCAGTGCAGCGTTCTAAAATAGACCTTCCCTCTACGAGTCTTTGAGTTACAGTTGAATATCTTTTATTTTATTGTTTCATGGAATATTTCGCAGGTGTATTGAAAAAACGTCGTTTGGTACACTTTCGAAAGTGTTGATATTTCGCACTAGCATCAAAATGTACTATTCTTCATCTATACTTGTTCAAGAACAACCTCGACTCAATTAGTAGATAATATTGAAGTCTAAATTTTATTTTGCTTATTTCACAGAAAGGGTCACTGACCCTTGGTCCTGACCACTCATTAAGTATCCAGTATAAATTTGGCTACTGCGATCTGTGTATTACGTGTATTGTAAAATTGTAAGTATATTATTATGAAATCTATGTACATATACCATGTACGTACACCAATAATTTGAAGCGTCTTCCAATGAGAAAGTTGCAAGAGATCTGGCAACACATAAGTACCTGATATTCTCTGACATTGCATCTTATGTTAACGACATAACGTCTTAATTTGGTTGATGATTTTTGCTAGTATGCACGTTCGGACACTTTCTGACTAACTTTTCTTAGAGACTGTGTGTCTAGTTGTTTTTTGAGAGGTCAATGCCTATAATGCTGTAATCTTATTGAGTAAAAGCCTTTGCCCGCGGCTCCGCCCGCGTTTTTTCTGCGGATTATGCTTACAGATGATAATAAAAAAAAACCGGTCGAGTGCTAGTCTGACTCGCGCACGAAGAGTTCCGTACTATAAAAAGGTCAAAAAAATCATGTAAATATTAATTTTATTTTGATTTAATTATTTATTTTTAAATGAATAAGTATATAACTAAATATTCTGTGAATATTTTAAGCGTCTACCTGTTGCCGTTATCAAGATCGAGCAAAAACGAGCAAAAACATCACGTTTGTTGTATGGGAGCCCCCTTTAATATTTATTTTATTCTGTATTTTAGGATTTGTTGTTATAGCGGCAACAGAAATACATCATCTGTGGAAAATTCAAGCATCTAACTATCACGGTTCATGAGATACGGCCTGGTGACAGACGAACAGTCTTAGTAATAGTCTTTAGGTACGGAAACCTAAAAATGGTATCCGAAATCCGTTGGGTGGTTCTCGAGTTAAAAGCGTTTATTCAATCTTTGTCCCATTATCGTTTTGGTGTTGTTTTATTATGGCTGTCGAACCAAATGTCGGTGCAAAATGCACATCATAATATTGTTTTCCTTTCTTTTGAATAAAAAGTATGCAAAAATTACGTTTTAAAGCAATAGTCGGAAAGTTATTAGTAAAAATTGAGTTTTCCTATTTAAATTCTATCATCTTATGATTTACATTTTGATTGAATTCGGTTAACAAGCTTAAAGGCGTAGTTATCGTTGTAATCGAATGTAACCAAAATTTAAGGCATAAAATAACATAATTTTAATGTGAAAACCCTATTATTAGTAATAAATTTTCGCCAATTGCTATAAAACGAAATTTTTGTATACTTTTTATTCAAAAGCAAGGAACACAATGTTACGATGTGCATTTTGCACCGATATTTGGTTCGACCACCTTAACATCCCTTATAGCCCATATGAAACTTATACTGGAAGCTTGGTAAGTGATCAGTAAAACGGATCGATAACACTTTTTGCTAATTTCGCAAAAAAAAACTTTATTTGACTCGGGGCTGGGCTTGCGTTTATACGGAACACGAAAAGAATAATTTACGAATTTCACAAAAAGAGTGATCGAACCTTGTCACTGAGCACTTACCGAGTCTTCAGTAAGAATTTGGCTGCATAAATTAAAGTCACCTTATATATTTCCCGTATAATATTTATTTCATCATATGCTTTTGTTTTTATAAAGATTAGATTTGACCTGTAGAAACCATACTTAATGTCTAAATTTTACAAAAAAAACATTCTAACAAAAAAACTAAAATAACATAAATGAAAAATAATACTTAAAGTATAAAATACAAAAAACAAGAAAACGAAGTTAATTAGTATGTGTTACAGAGAACCAATATTTATGACTATTATATGAACACGAATTCGTCGTTGATCAATGTTCCTCTCTGTCGCCCTTACAGTTTTTTTCTGAGGCTTCTGTTCCTCTTCCTCTTCCGTTGCTTTCATAAATTTCACGGGCTTTTCAACTGGAATGGATTTTTCTTTTTTGTCAGCCTTTTCGATCGGTTTTTCCTTCTTTTCTGTGTTCGGCTTATCGACAGCCAGCTTGAATGATTTCGAAGCACCGATACCTTTGATTTGAATTATTAAGCCTTCCTCTATTACAGCTTTTATGGTCTTCTTGATAAAACGGTTGGGTTTCTCTGTATTGACTTGGTAATTATTTTCCATGTATTTTTTGACAGCGTAATTCCTGATCTTCAAGTCTTCTAAACCTTTGTGAAACATCACTTTTATGGTGGGTTTCTTTCCTTGGCTGGATAAGATTTCTGATGTTGAGCTTTCTTGTACTGGTTTTTTAATGGTTTTCTTATTGGATAAGGCTGAGGATAGAAGTTTTTTCTTCTTTTCAGTCATCGGCTTAATAACTGCCAGCTTGAATGATCCCGAAGCACCGGTACCTTTGATTTGGATTATTGAGCCTTCCTGGACCCCAGCTTTTATGGTCTTCTTGATAAAATGGTTGGTCTTCTTTGTGTCGACTTTGTAATTATCTTCAATGTATTTTTTGATAGCATAAAGAGAAGCGCCGTTCCTGGTCTTCAGATCTGTTAAAGCTTTGTGAATCATCACTTTTGTGGTGGGTTTTGTTTTCTTCTTGCTTAAACCTGATGACATGATTTATTCGTCCAGCGACATCTAGTTATAAAGAGCAATAGAGGATACGTTGATTTTCGTGTAAATTACTCTGTTTTTGTAGCTTAACTAGTTAGCGGCGTTACCGTACAGACGCTCTTGGGGTTGAAGTCATAAATCTAGGAAAAATCAACTTTGTGCGTAGAGACGTATCTCATTCTTCTTTCCTAGAGGGGTACGTAGTAATTAAAAGTTGAATACCAAAAAGCTGTTATGAACATAGACCGTCATCTTTAATTGATTACTGGTCATTTAAACATATTATACTAAATTACAATGTCACTAAAATGTATAAACACGGAGTTTCATTAAAATAAATACTGCATGCAAATAATGCATTCATAAATTAAATACTTAATAAAAAAAGAACTCTAAATTATCGCTTATTGTTTAATAAAATGAATGAGGTTAATTATATCCTTCAAAGAATTCTTCCACACTTCACACTTTAAGTTAGACAAGGTTCCGAATGTCCACAGAGCAGTTGTCGCATCAACAAAAAAGAGGCAAAGTGCAAGTACGACTCGCATACCTGGGGTTCCGTAATTCGACAGTTCTGGGAACAGTCAGGAAGAAGGTATTTAAATCTTGCCCATAAGAGTTTAGGATAACTAAAAAGAGAATTGGTTGTACCACAAAAGAGAGACTCAATTGTTTTTATATCGTAGTCGAAATAAAACTCGTGGATGAAAAATTTAATTTTGTCATTTTGCTGTCGTGAATTTCTCACCCGCTATATTTTTCGCGTAATCTTTATGTAATCCCAAATTACCATGATTTTTTAAATATTTTTCGGTTCATTAGTTTTGGAGATAAGAGGGGGGGACACACATTTTTTGTGGTTTTTCAAAGATTTCTCGAAATAGATGCAAGTAAATATAGTCAAATTATATATTTTTTCAATCAGCTCTTTAATACCTTGAATTTTATACCCATATTGTATTTTATAAAAAAAAATGTTTGTTTTCAACTTTTTTTAAATCGCTATTTTTCCTGTTATTAGCCAGCTAAACCACTTTTAATTTTTTTTTCGGTCTACCAGTTTCGGAAATAAGGGGGTGGGGGACATGGATTTTTGTGGTTTTTCAAAGATTTCTCGAAATCGGTGCCAGTAAATATAGTAAAGGTATATATTTTTATACTCATCTCTTTAATACCTACAATTTGATACCCTTTATTGTATTTTAAAGATATTTTTCTCACTTTTGTATTGGATATATTTTGAACAATTTCAAAATTTTTTCAATTTTTTTTTTTAATATTTAGACATGTTATAATAATAATTACAATAACTTAAAACATAAAAAACAAAAACTTATTCCAAACTAAAATTACCTCACAATATAAATTACACACTTAAAAATAACTACAAAAAATATACCTTATCTAAAATTGACACCTGGGGCATGGTGCCCAGAACGCTGGCCACATTTCCTCTTTGAATGGACAAACTTATACGTTGGCCGAGGAATGCGCCAGCCCTCTGGTCACCCGATGTTTCCACTAAGAGAACTGATAGATTTTTTACTAGTTTTTTGGCGCTGGGACCCCACGGGCCGAAAGTTTAAACCCCAAACGGCTCAAACATATAAAAGCTTCCCAAGGACGCATATTTGCGCCGTTTGTTTTTTACACCATATTGCGTAGGCAAGTAAATGCTATTTTTGTAAGTCTTTCATATTTAACGGTTCTAAAGTTATGAGGCTGTGACACACGGACGGACAACGGAGTCTCACCATAAAGGTTTCTTTTGTACCTTTTAGGTACTACGGAACCCTAAAAATAATTGAAATTAGTGGTCCGTACGCAGAGGGTGCCAAGTTTTTTGTTAGGCACTACCATTTTAGCGGATTGTTTTCTGTAGCCTTAATGTTGCTGTGTCATCTATACTGTTGTTTACCATACTGTTTTTAGGGTTCCGTACCTGTATTGTGTTGTGGTACGGAACCCTTTGTGCGCGAGTCCGACTCGCACTTGACCAAACTATCTACCACATACAATATAGACTGAGTACCTACTGCATTGCAACTGCAAGCCAACTGCAATCAAACTGCACGGTCGTTGCAGTATGTATACTATTGAATATAAATAAATATATCGTCACGACATGAATCTCCGAGGGGGTGTCAGAGGTGTTCCGGGAGTGAACCCGTGAAATGCAAGTCACAGTCTACACTCGGCACACCCGCGTTTCACCGACGATTATTACGTCCCAACGTGATGGGTGGTGAGCCCTATTGCCGTTCCTCGGGCACAAATACTTCTTTTTAGGGCATGCAGGTTTTATATTGAAAAATGTATTTTTTTTAATATCATCGATCCAAACAGTGACTCGTTGGGAACAAACGGCAAAATTGCCTTCAGGGCCGCATTCATAAATTCAGAATCCCGACTCGAGTTCTAATGCCATCTCTGTCGCACGCTTTGTAAATTGTATACGCTGTCCTGCTGTCAGTGTCGGAACTTGACGAAAATGTTAATTTATGAACGGAGGTCAGTGTGTGTGTATTAAACTGTTCACGAACTGTGACGTCACTCTAAGTACGAACGTATCCTTAGGTATAATCGGAGATACAATCGGATAGTTTGTTTAGCAAACAGTTGGCAACCATTGAAGTACATACACACAAAGTGCGCACCCAAAAATATATGTTCAAAATTATCTAAATTCGCTTATGCACTCCGCGAAGTAAAGAAGTCCACCGATCTAAAAACGGCTATCGTCACCTACTATGCTTATGCATATGCATGGCTTAGTTATGGCATTATCCTGTGGAGAAACAGCACTAACGCTTCAACCGTTTTTACTCTCCAAAAAAGGCTTATTAGAATATTAGTAAATATAAAAACAACCGACAGCTGTAGACCTCACTTTATACAACACGAAATTCTCACACTACCTTGTATCTATATACTTGAAACCTGTAAGTTCGCCCGAAAGTACCCCGAGTTTTATAAAAAACGCGAAGATCTAACAAGTCGTACCCTGAGACCTAGACACGGATTAGCACTACCACCCTCTCAGCTAAAAATGCACTCCTCAGGACCATTATCCATGTCCATAAAAATTTATAATAAATTATCAATGTATTTAATAAAAGAAGCAAATGATATTCAATTTTTTAAATTACTAATACAGCTATTGACCGCAAAATGTTATTACACTATCAACGAATATTTAAATGATAAATTATAAAATACAAATATATGAAAAGAAAACTGACAAATAAAACTGGGAATTTAAATATTTTAATAACTTAATAATTAATATTTAATAATAACAATGATAATGAAAATAATAATAAATAATTAATAATACATAATAATAATAATGATACATATACATTTCTTTATTGCGCAAAACTTACATACTAAGATACCTTGCTCTTTCATATAACAGGTAGGTAGCTATTAATTTGCAACAATTTTAAATATTTTTATGTAGCATAATAAGTTGCTTATAGTAGGATCTTCACAAATAATAAATCTATAATAATAAAATGCCGTCCTCTCTTATATTGCTGTGCCTGGACAAGGTCCATAATGATCTAATAATATTAATGTTTTTCATATAATATAATATAATTTATGTACCTACTTGTCAACTGGCTCAAAGTTACATAATCTATAGTAAACATTTTGCAAAAAGGAGGAAACTGGCAGTTTATGTTAGTGGAAAAAGCGCATTTAGCTCCTATGATGCATGAGCTATTTCACATTGCAACCTTAGATAAAACAAAAGGAAGATACGGTACCCTGCTTTTCGCGCGCGGCACTGCAAACATAGGTAGGTAGGCCCGATGGGCCTGTTTTGTGTAGCTTGTCACGCTCGCGCCACTGTCGAAGCTTGTGGCTCTATCTATGTCGTTCGGTGGCTCTTGCTTGTTTAAAAAGAAGGTCAATTTTTAAGTTGACGATTTAAGAGCGTCCCATATTACCTTTTGGGAGGTTATCCCATTTTGACTCTTTTCAATTTCATGATTGAATTTTATAAAAATATATTTCGCTCTTTGATTTTGATATTTCGGCTATTCGATACACGATTAAGTAGGTACCATTTAAACTTTGCTCGATCCAATTAAATCGCAAAGATAGGTCTAAACTATGATCTAAATATCATTTCATTTGAGCTGTAATAAGTTTTGGAGAATAAAAGCTATACCTACTTTTATTTTAGTGAAAAATGTGATACAAAATGGCCGTCATACTACTAAACGTCTTCTGTGCAGTCGTCACGTCATATTAGAAACCCATCCCTCTAATTACAATATAATAAATAAAAACACCTCCCAACCGCGAGTTTTCTGAGCGGCCCGCTTCCGCTGAGCAGGATAAACATGTGTAAAATGAAAGCGTTGGAGCAGGACCGACTTCTCTGGATAACCTCGCCTTAACTCCAATTAAATGATGCATGATATTTCACATTGCAACATCCAAATGTTCGAAATGGCTCTGGCTTTTGTCATAGTTCTTCAGGGCGGCCGCCATACATGGCTTTCGGGGCTGGACCTCGGTTCCAACTCATGGAGCAATCAACAATATCTATGGATTCTATTCTATGGGCGCACGCGTCATACATACAAATAGTTGTGTAAAGTTAGATAGTTTTATGGCTGTGCGCAGATATCTCCGCCGCCCCGCTGCGAATCGAAACGTAAAATCGACATGACGTTCCGTTCCAAATATGTTCCAAATGTTCCAATCCAAGCTGTGTAAAAATAAGTCAAAGTATGCAACATTACTCGCATATTTTTACTGATATAAATTAAATTAAATACATGTAAAATAAACACATCAACCTCCTTTAAAATCTATCTAATTAAGGCCTCGTTGGACCTTTCGATAAAATTATAACTTCATCATCATTAAATTTGGAAGACCGGTTCTTACGAGTTTCAAGTTCAAGTGAGTTTATCTGTTAATAAAAAAATTATAAGGTCAACTCACCTGTAATTTAAATGGGATTTTAATATTTGCTCACTCGGACGAACAAGTTTACTCAGCAACACAGACATATTTTTTTAATTATTACTAATACGTCTGTGCTAAGCTAAGCAATAATGAAAATGTTTTTCTGTTCCGTAGAGTGGAACGCAACGCAAAACGTCAATGGTGGTGCGTCAATCAATTCACCAAGCGAGTGTTTATAAATTAAAATTTATAATATTTAACAAAACATGAACAGTACATAGTGTGGATATTTTCATACAATATCTTAATGAACACAATCCTTCTCAATTAATATTCAGTCAGAAATGACCTATAGGGGCTTCAAACAAACTTTTTAGCTTACTTAATGTCCTGAAGTACCAAAACAAATAATAAGGTAAGTTTCTTTGTTCTAAATTCGTTATTTACTACCAAACTTTACTCAGAATTAAAGAAGTTTTAATCATGTAAATGTCCCTTTTATGTAATTACTTATAATCATCGTTTAAATCTGGATTTTGCGACTCAGAAGTTGATCACGAAGGTCACTACTTTTGGGTCATATTATCTAAGAAATGCATAACAAATGACCCTAATAACTAACCGTTGGAGTAGATAACGTCTTGTTACTATGTTATCTATCTAGCATTGATGTTTACTTTTGAACATCCTTTATATTGAGTGTGAATTTAGATTAAAACATGTTTTTGAACTGTCTCAATTTGGCTGAGATTAAGCTGTATATTGTCAAAATCCTTCAAACATAATGGATACCTAGGTAGCGTTCCAAATCACTTTCTCAAGATTAAAATATTTCTTGCTGTCAGAGAAAAGTAGCTCGATGCTGGTTCCAAAACCTAAAAGTATATGTTTTGGAAGCAGCATCGAGCTAGCTTTCTCCGACAGCAAGCAATATTTTAATCTTGAGAAAGTGATTTGGAACACTACCTAGGTATCCATTATGTTTGAAGGATTTTGACAATATACAGCTTAATCTCAGCCAAATTGAGACAGTTCAATAACAGTTCAGAAAAGTAGCTCGATGCTGGTTCCAAAACCTAAAAGTAGATGTTTTGGAACCAGCATCGAGCTAGTTTTCACCGACAGCAAGCAATATTTTAATCTTGAGAAAGTGATTTGGAACACTACCCTAGTATTTTATATATCTATTTCTGGTATGTAATTATTTGTTTAAAACATGAACTACCTACTATGCCTTTCAAATAAGAATGGGATCACACCTGCAAGATATTTCTCTCCCTCTGTGTAGTGTTGGTGACAGAGAGAGTGACAGGGAAATGGCATCCTGACAGTCCTATTAGTGAAATGCATACTAATGTTTAGAAGCTAAACTTCAGGTCCACATATTCTGCCCTATTCATTCTCTTGAATATCTCTACCACTAGCCTTTGCCCATGGCTTGCCCGCATTTATTAAATTTCTGCCTGGCTTGACCACTGTTTTATGAACACCCCTTAAGTATGTATGTTGATCTGGGTCTACGATGATAATTAAGAAAACTGCATTCAAATCTGTTGAGTGGTTCTCAGGTTAAAACAGAACATACAGACAGAAAAACATTTAAAAAATTGTGGTTTTGGCCTCAGTACAATACTAATAACCCATTTCATTTAAAATTTTACAAAAATATTCAATGTACAGACTACTACAGACACAAGTTTTTTACTACTTTGTTACTAAGAATGTATGTATGTTGAATAACATTTTACTGGAAGTCAATAATCTCAGTGCTCCCTGCTTTTGTCCAATAAAGTAGAATAGACATATGGTCAACAAAATAATTCATAAAAAGGTTCTCATCTGAATTGAAGTTCCTACCTAATTGTTACAGCATTTTTTGTCACATGTCACCTAGGGTTATGAACTAAAGAACATTTTTAAATCATACATTTATCTTTAAGCTCATTTTCATTGGTGTTACTAGAATTTGTTGCTAGGGGGCTAGGCTCCAAGTCATGAAGCCATCAATCAACAGGTAGGTATCTGTTTCCGATTATGTGATCTTAATGAGATATACATATCGAGATGATCCTCCATACAATGAAATCACATTCTGAAGCAATAAACAAAACAAATCACACCTTAAATTGGATATAAAGCATATTTTTTTATCAATGTCACCTGTATTTCTGGGGAGGGCTGGACAGTACCCTAGGGGGCCTTGCCCCCCTTGTCCCCTACCTAGTTACGCCTGTTATTTTTATAGATAACTAGCTTTTGCCCGCGGCTCCGCCGGTGTGATATTCGGTTTGACAACATGCTTTTTTCAGGGATAAAAAGTAGCCTTTATGTGTTAAGTTAAGGTATAAGCTACATCCATTATAAATTTCATCCAAATCCGTTCAGCCGTTTCAGCGTGGAAGAGTAACAAACCCCGCGTGATATTCGGTTTAACGACATGCTTTTTTCAGGGATAAAAAGTAGCCTTTATGTGTTAAGTTAAGGTATAAGCTACATCCATTATAAATTTCATCCAAATCCGTTCAGCCGTTTCAGGGTGAAAAAGTAACAAACATACACACACACACACAAACTTTCGCATTTATAATATTAGTGTGATGGATTAAGACTGTAAAAATTCCATTCCTTCTACATAAATCATATTGGAAATTGCCAAAAACATCATATAATGCTCTCAGAGGCTCCAAAGGGTAAAAATTATAATATTAAGTGACTATCATATAACTAAAAGTTAACTGTTTGTTTACAAAATAATATACATACCTATACATACAAATATACTCCCGCCTGTCTCTCAGACCCTCTTTCATTAATTGACACTTTCGTCAGTTTCCGACATGGATAGCAGGATAGTGTAATAATTTTCAAAGCATGCAACAGAGATGGCATTAGAAGCCACGTCGAAAGCCATAATTTATGAACGCAGCCCAGAGGCGTAGGCAGAGACTACAGATTTCCATCTGCTACGATCCTAACACACCTTTTTTGCTTCTTCTACGTCCATCAATCTAGTCATACAAGCTCTTCTATAATATTTCAGACAATATGACTGACCATCACATCAGGGAGGCGGCGGAGTCGCTGCTTGGCAGCGTTCATTCACCACATTACAGACATTTTTGTAAGTACCATCTATGCCTTGAGTTTCGTTGTAAATGTATAACTTCTTTTAATTTTCAATATACTAGGTGAAATTAAATAAACTGACCAAATTCATACCGGAGACTCGGTTAGTCATCAGGAACAAGGTTTAATGGCCCACCAGGTGAAATTCGAAAATAATATTTTTTTTGCCCCATTGTGCCTGCACTAGGAACTGTACTTAAACTAGTCCAACAAGTAAGGGAGCAAAAAATTATATTTTTCAAAATTGGCCAAAAGAATTACTGAACCTAGTTCTTGATCACTAACTAAGTCTCCAGTATGAATTTGGTCGATTGGTTTAATTTCATCCTATAAAGACCATGATATTATAAATTCAAATAGTTTATTTCCTACAATACAAACATAAAGTAAACATTTTACAGGTCAATATTAATCTTTAAAAAAACAAAGTAATGTAGATATAATATTCGACTGATGCCGGCCCCATAGTGGGCCGAAATATATTTCGAAAATTAATAAATTTTTATTATTATTACAAGTACCTACCTAAGAATGTTAAAGGAAACCAAAGTAATGTAGGAAATATATAAAATATACAAGGTGACTTTAATTTTTGCAGCCAAATTCTTACTGAAGACTCGGCAAGTGCTCAGTGACAAGGTTCGATTATTATTTTCGTGCTCCTTACAAACGCAAGCCCAGCCCCGAGTCAATTACTATGGGACATCAAGATTTTATTTTGTGAAATTAGCATAAAGTGTTATCGATCAGTGTTACTGCCAAGCCCCCTATATGAGTTTGGCTGCATAAATAAAGGTCACTGAATATATTTAAGTTGGGCTGCTAAAATTTAATAAAACTTGAACTTAAGACCAGCCCTCTTATTGTCTAACTTTAATATCCATTGCAATAGCCTTCAAAAGCGTCATGATTGGCCGAAAATCATGTTGTCATTTCTAGCCAATCACGGCACGTTTGAAGGCGATTGAGACGGATGTCGAAGTTAGACAATAAGGCATTGAACCTTGGTCCTGATCACTTACTGAGTCTGAATTTGGCTGCATAAACGAAAGTCACCTTTTATATTAAATCCCATCAAAATAGTAAGCGTGATAAGGGACCGCGTTCAGTACAAAGGCGGTGCAGGATTTATAATAACTAAATACAATTTCGCATTTCCCATTTTCCAGCCAGTAACTCGCACTCAGTGAACCTGGTGTCAGAAGACCTGGTGGCGGGTCACAGACCAGGCGGCAAGATGTCAACGGTGAGACGGTTCTTCTGTCTGTTCGTCACTTTCGACCTGCTGTTCACGAGCCTTATGTGGCTCATTTGTGTCATGGTGAGTGTAGTCCTGGCCTCATCACTATTAAACTTCTCAATCACTTTGTGTTAGTGTGCTGATTACTTGATAATTAATCATGGCCCGACAACGACAGTCATCAACGACACCGGTAGCTACATTCTTCATCAGATGACACGACAACGGCTCGCCCCGGCCCGACACGGCTCGCCGGTGGTTTTAATAGTACGTGAGACGTAGGAAAGAGTGATGGCAGCGTATAACTAAAAAGACTTCAGTCCAACATTTGTCTCTTAAAATTTTATATTTCTCCTTTCTTTTGTTTTATCACAAATACAGGGGTTTGACTCCACTATTTCAATAAAAGTAACGGCGTTATATTTAAAACCATGATAAAAAGCGTAGTTCTTTCCGCAGGCGTGTGCCTAATTTAGTTTGTGTGTGAAAGCCGCGGGGTTGCTGGCGGGGTGCGGGCGGGATCACTGGATCACGCCACTCGCACGCCCACATTGAAGCGTGCATGTGTACACAACACATGCATAACTTGCTGCCGACGACAGGCCGTTGTCGGGTCGTGGCAGTGAGGAAGCGTGCAGTACGATTTCATACAAAAATGCTCCCACTGGTGTCGTGCCGTGGCCGTGTAGTGCAATGAAGAACCACCCAATCTCGTCAATGAATGAAAGCGCACTACTCGCGATTGAGACAATCGCTTTGTGTGAGGGTGCTGATTGTAGGATGCTACCATAAACGTACAAAAATGGTGGACGGAGTCGCCGCTAAGCAATAACTGAGGCATAGCAATGGCGCCGGGTAAAAGTGTGTGACTGGACTTGCTATGGAGAATGGGCTTACTATGATGTGAACGTGTGCGTGCCGGGCTCGTGCGTACACGCGAGTAGACTTACTACGGGTACTTCAGTTTTTGGTTAGCGCAATTCCTTCCGCATTTCTTTGTACTTCCATGGATGCTAATTAAACATTGTAATACCCACTTGACCTTTGTTTTAAGAAGAGCGCGTAAACAAGACCTACCCAACTACCCATATTTTACAATATAAAACGTCAACACCAAAAAATATAAATAAAATAGACTTTTAATAAGAAATGTTAATTAAAATGTCAGTTAATGTAACACTTTTTTCTTGTAGTGATTAATCTCCCACACCTCGCTTACAGACAAATTATCACATTGCCAACTTCAAAGAGCTAAATGAATAAAAGTATTGAAGTTTATCTTTGCAAAAAAAAAATTACCAAACCATCAGAAATATACCGGGTGTAAATAGACTGCTACCATTAAATGAAACCACATATTCTGCCGACCCTACTGAACCACTTTTCCCAAGAACCCGCGGACACCCTTAGTTTAGGAAATAATTGAGTTCCAAACAAAAACGCGTGAACCCTAACGCACCGAGATACGGGCGAGTTTAAAGAAAGCGTCGTCCGTGAAACAGCTTCAGGTTTCATTTTGGAACTCGATTATTTCCTAAACTAAGGGTGTCCGCGGGTATGATTATTGGGAGAAGTGGTTCAGTAGGGTCGGTAGAATACGTGGTTTCATTTTACGGTAGCAGTCTATTTACACCCGGTATATTTGTCGATAATGTACCAGAATTTTCACTATTCATCATATTAACTTGAATTTTATTTTACTATTCCCAATTAATGTCGTCAGTTTACCACGATTTTTTGTATTGAATAAGCATATTACAATAGTTAATACATTTAAGATGAATCTAAGATATTTAAAATTAATCGCATTCTGCAATTCTATTGAAAATCCTTTCGAATACTCTAAATATTGGATGGATTTCGCAATAGAAACATAATCTTAGTTAATGAGAACTGTGAATTTCTTAACTGTCTGAAGCAACACATATTGTAGCGACGACAGCGCCATCTGTTACTAAGAACAAGGCGTGAAGTCACAACGCCCTCGTGAGCGTTCAGTATGTGCCTTACAAGCGGGTTAGATCAAATAGTTACAAAAATATTCGATGGTCTTGGCTTTTTAAATATTATTATTAAAAAAAGCTACTATTGTGTTACACATTCACAACCATTTTTTTATTGCATACAATTTTTTCACTCGTACTGTATGTCTGGCATTCGTCATAAAAGTAATATACTAGTAACAATTCCATTGATAAGCCACAATAACTTGAAGCTACATAGCAATCCTTATCATGTTCAGTTTTATATGAAAATAGTTGTGCAGCCAACAAAGAATGTATCTATCTGATGAGCTGTCAAATTTCAATGATACATACACCCTGTTAAAACCTATAAGTACTACGATCCTAACATACTTTTGGTTCCTCGACATTAAATTGATCAAGTCATACCAGCTTCTAGTGCGGCACGAGACATGCTTTTTTGCGACCTAAATTGAGTTTTAGTGACTTGTATTATGGTTCAAACAAAACAAAGATGTTTATTAATATTGAGGCTGCAAATGGGTATTCATTGTTTACATTTTAATAATCATTGTGTAACTTGGTATCTATAGCTACATATCGTGATTTGGTGGAATAATTGTGTACTGCAGCGCACGAGTGCACTTTTAAACCAGCCGCCCCTGGATAGGACTCGCTTTTTATGGTTCCGTACCCGAAGGGTGCCCAACGGAACCTTATTACCAAGCCTCCGCTGTCTGTCTGTCCGTCCGTCTGTCGTAGGGGTCTACAGCTTCAGCCGTAATAGGTAAAAACTTTGAATTTTCACAGAATACGTGTAACTGTTGGCATGTTGCCCCTATCACGACATGTAACAAAAATAAAAAGTTAATCCAAGATCCCCATACAATACATAACGACATCTAAGATGACTTGTTTGATAGCTTTTACCGAGGTTCATTGATGATAGATGGCGCTGAGTGTGGCTTGTTAACCTTTTTGCGCCGAGGTTCTACATGAAACATTGTACATTCTAAGATGCTACATGGTGCTAAGATCTTAATGGCGATCATTTGTTAATTTCGTTACGAACTATAATGTTTTTAGCGTTCCGTACCCGTAATATGTGGTGATACGGAACCCTTCGTGCGCGAGTCCGACTCGCACTCGACCAAATTATTTAACAGTGCAAGGTGGCACAGATCGAGCTTTCGATGACATTATGTCTCATCAGGACTCCTCAGCAGTACAGGCGCGGCGTTTAGAGTACTCAACTGTACGCCGTGCCCGCCAGTACTCCCAAAAATGGGCGTAGCTATGGCCTTATCATAGGAGGCTTCCAAGGATCTAAAAATGTAAAATAAAATGTTGACCTCCAATAGTAATTGACTCAGGGCTGGGTTTGCATTTGTAGGGAACACCAAAAATATAATTTACGAATTTCAAAACAAGGATCTTCAAACCTTAATACTGGGCACTTGCCGAGTCTTCGATATGAAGTTAGGTGCATAAATTAATGTAACCTTGTATTTTATGGCGCTGATAATCCGTAACGGAAACAAATTTAAATATTACGCGAATATTTATTTTTCCACGTATGCTAAGAGGCCCCCCTTTTTTGTCCCTAAAATGTTAAACTTACATGTCAAACCGGTATATGTATGTGCATAAACAAGAGTTTATTAGCGTAGAACGTTACGTTAGTAGACAGTCATACTGGTCTATTTCACATACCTAGATTGTATTTTTGTTGGATATTAGATAGACCAGTTTAGTTCCACGGTCGTCATATTTACGGCCATGTTCGCGAAGAGTCCTGATGATGATGAGTCATAATCTCATCGAAAGCTTGACCTGTGCCTCCTTGCACAGTTAAACAAGCGAGTCGTATCCGTTATTAGCACATTTACATTTAATCTCTTTGTCTCTGACTCATTTTCTTTAAACGACGCAATAGAAGGTAAAGTAGTAATACCTGGGGCACCCAAACACTGATCGGCGGAAATAAACTGGTCTATCTAATATCAAACAAAAATACAATCTAGGTATGTGAAATAGACCAGTATAACTGTCTACTAACGTAACGTTCTACGCTAGTAAACTCTTGTTTATGCACATACATATACCGGTTTGACATGTAAGTTTAACATTTTAGGGACAAAAATGCAAACTGTTGAATTCGGCAAGAAAATGTCATTTAGACCAGTTTAGCTCCACTGTCGCCATATAAGGGGGGGATTTAGGGGGTCCCCCCTCTTAGCATACGTGGAAAAATAAATATTCGCGTAATAATTAAAATTTTTGGTGTCTCCTACAAATGCAAGCCCAGCCCTGAGTCAATTACTATGGGAGGTCAACATTTTATTTTAGATATTCTAGATATCAGAATACGGAATTCTTTTTTGGCCGTATTATTAATGATACAACGTAGTATTGTTGTTATTTTCAGATGCGGGGCGAGACTCTAGTCCAGATATTTAACCGGGAGATAGTGCACTATGACATAAAGGCGTCTCTGTTCGACGTAGTGCTAGCTGCCATCATTAGGTTTACTGTTTTGCTGCTGTTCTATGCGGCGCTGTATATTAATAATTGGAGCGTTATAGCTGTAAGTATCACACTAATATTATAAATGTGAAAGTTTGTGTGTGTGTGTGTGTGTATGTTTGTTACTCTTTCACGCTGAAACGGTTGAACGGATTTGGATGAAATTTAGAATGGATATAGCTTATACCCTAACTTAACACATAGGCTACTTTTTATACCCGAAAAAAGCTTGTCATTAAACCGAATAACACGTGGGCGGAGCCGCGGGCAAAGGCTAGTAATATATAAGGTGACTTTAATTTATGCAGCCAAATTCTTACTGAAGACTCGGTAAGTGCTCAGTAACAAGGTTCGATGACCCTTTTTGTGAAATTCGTAAATTATTCTTTTCGTCTTCCTTACAAACGCAAGCCCAGCCCCGAGTCAATTACTATGGGACGTCAAGAGTTTATTTTGCGAAATTAGCAAAAAGTGTTATCGATCCGTGTTACTGATCACTTACCAAGCCTCCAGTATGGGTTTGGCTGCATAAATTAAAGTCACCTTATATTTTAATAATAAGAACCTCAATGTCAAGCCTATTATGTAACTCAGTGTCGGTTGCCATCTATGGTTGCTATTCATCAAAAACAGACAAAAAATGAACTTCCAAAATAACCTTCAATGAGTATTGAACTATCTACGAATTGTGACGTCATTTCAAGTGCGAACGTATCCTTAGATAAGCGGATATGTATGTTTTCGACGATAGGCACTCGGTTGGCAACTGATTTTACGATGCAGAATAAGGGGGCTGCAGCCTTAGCATGAAAACAACATGATGGTTCTCCTATTGTCCGCTAGGGGCGGTTATCAGGTTCCATACGAAATCCAACGTGAACGCAACTATAACGTAACCGTGATGTTTTCATGCTATGGCTACTAGACAGACTAGAGTTACTTGTACAGCCGTCTGTTTTTCACTTAATCCTAAAGTTAGCGTTGGACGAGAAAAGACAGACAGATTCACTGTGTAACTTGTACAGCTGGCTTGAACCTATCTACATCGCGTTACACATAAGGTGACCTTTATTTATGTAACCAAATTGATACTGGAGACTCGATAAGTGGTCAGGATGAAGGTTCAATGACCCTGTTTGTGAAATACAAAAAATATTTTTTATGCCCCTTATAGGTACTTGTTCATGAACAACTTCGACTTAATTAGTATAGGAAGTCTACATTTTATATTGCGTATTTCACAGAAAGTGTAAATGAACCTTGGTCTTGGCTCTTACTGAGTCTCCGATATGAATTTGGCTGTATAACTAATACCCGTTTTCACTAACGCCGAACAAGGCGACGCCTAACTAAGTAACTCCTAATTTAGGTCCATGCCTACCATAAAGTTCTATTTCACCAAACTATTTTTACTATGTGATTCCTAACCCAAGAGTAGCCTAAGTTTTTGATACTTGTCTTTGGTTTTGTTTGTAAAGTTGTCTGTTTGCGGTTTTTTTACGTTTCACAGTACTACAATAAGCTAAAATGTCAAAATAGCGACTGTCACATGCATGTGTCAGTTTAGGGGCGCCTAAGCAGTACGCACCCCCGAATCGGTGTCGTAACTTTAGGCGATTCCTAACGTCGTTAGTCATGACTTAGGAGTTAGTGAAACGTGTTTTTACTCTAGGCAACTCCTAAATACATAGGCATCTGATTTAGGCGTCTCCCATAAGTGAATACAGGCATAAAAGTCACTTTATATGTTAAGTAGCAGTTCCATCTAGTGGTGTTATTGGGCAACATGGTGATCTGCGTAAGCGCATGTGACATTTTAAGTGAAAAGCTAATGGCTAAGTGTTGCCCGCATGACAGACTAGATGGCGCTGCCTTACAGTTGGTGTCTGGCAGAGTGAAGCCGAAGGTTTCAATGTTTTCGTTTCGGATCAGACTACCTACCAAGTAAGAACATACTGAACATGCTATCGACTCGATGTTGTTTTTAGGGTTCCGTAGTCCGACAAGGAACCCTTATAGTTTCGCCATGTCCGTCTGTCCGTGGCTTAGCGCAGAGACTATTAGTACTAGAAAGCTGTAATTTGGCATGGCACGCCGACAAAATGGTAAAAAGAAATTTTGAAAAAAAAAAATTCAAGGGTACCTTTCATATAAGTAAACTGGGGATGATTATTTTTTCTCGTCTATCCCATAGTGTGGGGTATCGTTGGATAGGTCGTTTAAAAACATTGTGGGTGTGTGAAATCCATTTTTCGATTTAGGGATCCGTTGGTTAGAGTAGTTAGAGTGGAGCGTCCCCCCCCCCGACGGCTAAACGGTTGTTTAAAGAAATGTGAAAAAATTCACAGAAGTAGTATATATAATGAATTTAAAAGGAAAACTATCACAGCTAAGTAGGCTTTACAGGTTTACGAGTACAGGTCGCGCTAAACTTTTGGCCCCTATAATGTATGGGACCAGAAGTTTGGCGCGGTCTGTATTAGTAGACCAACTTATATGTACCAGGCAACTACGGAACCCTACATTGCGCGTGTCCCGACACGCAGTTGACCGGTTTTTTTATAAACAATTCATAGCAATAAGAGACTGTTTCGAATTTTTCGAAATTATCTGTCAATTTTATCGAATTGATGCCTACGTACTATGCAGGTAAGAAACAAAACTGTGAAGGAAACAAATGAAAACTGCATACCGTTTGTGTCCTTGGTATGTCGATAAAACGTGGGTGGACGTGGGTTGAACTTTGGGTATCGATGTACGGCCAGTTTTTTTCAAAATCGCAGTCTATGTAACTTAAGGTTAAATTTTGTTTCAGCTATCTACAGGGGGTACCTGTGCCTTTTTAATAGGAAAAGTTTTTTTATTCGACGTAAGTATCAATTTTTTTCTTCTATAATCATGTGAAGCAATATATAGTTTGTAGTTTTTATTTATAACAAGAGCTACCGTATAGAGCAGTGGTTTTAAACGTTTTTAACGAGCTGACTATGTCATTTGTTAAGGAGGAACGTTTCGAGCTCAGTGCAAAATGCATAACATAAGATTGTTTATCTTATTTTTAAGTATAATTGTTTCATCTTAGAATTGTAAGAAAAGTGTGTTTTATGTTGGTGTGGACATTCATTTACAACGTAATGCATAAAATTACAAAATCTTGGTGTAAAAGCCTAATTGACATTAAACTATGGTCGCGAAATGCCATAAATCACATTTATTTACTACTTTTTATTATTATTTTTATTATTATATATCCTTAATTGTACACACACAGAAACGGGTTTCTTTCGGTTTTGCCTCCTTACAGATTCATTTTAAACCTATAAATAGCGATGATTAAAAAATATATGTCATATTTCACTCTTTGATCTTAATATTTCGGCTATCCGATACACGATTACTTGCATTTTACAAATTATATATTATTATATACCTACTTAAATAAATAATTTTAAATACATATTTAAATATTACTCATAAGAAGGGCAGTGCTCTTTTAATTTACGTTTAAATGAAGATATTGACGGACTATCTCTCAGAATCTTAGGCAGTGTGATCCACATTCGAGCTGCTCGTACTGTAAATGATTTAGCGTAAAAGTTTGTATTACATTGAGGCACTTGTAATGTCCTGAGGTCACACGATCTTTGAAGCCTGTCACGAGGGGGAAGAACACCGAAACGTTCGCGAAGATACGGAGGAGCATAGATAGGGTTATGTAAAATATTATACAAGCAATAGCTTATTCAATAATAAGAAAAACAATCATAAGTTGTGCATTTTGCACCGAGCTCGAAACGTTCCGCCTTAACTTGATTCCGCCATTTGATCACGCACTTTTAGTTAATATTTCCTTAGCACCTAGGTTTTGCTGGCCAAAATCTCTTTCAGAGATAAGCTCGCCTGTAGCACATTTTATTTAAGACTGCTTGTACGTATAACGTTTCTGTGCAATAAAGAATATGAATATGAATTTATTTTGAATGCAAATTTCCATGCTATATGATTTAAGGAAGGCCCTTTAACATTCTGAAAACATGAAACGGCCCCATACTCGTATATTACTCCTTGCCCGTTATTAAAATTTTTGTATGTTACGTTTTAGTGGCCCGACGCGGCGCAGCCAGTCTACCAAGTGTTTCTAATACTAACATCATTCACACTGGCGTGGAGCGAAGCTTGGTTCTTAGACTTCAGAGTGTTACCGCAAGAGTTCCAAGCGAAGGATATTTTAGAGGCCATAGGTGAGTAGGGATAAGCGTGTCTACCAAGAGTTTCTTCTAAATTTCACACAACGTATCAAAATTTCAGATCTGTAACTCATTCCGTCTGCAAGATAAAGACCCGTGACATACGGACGGACAGACAGCAGAGCGACATTAATAAGGTTCCCTATTGCCCTTTGGGCGCGGAACCCAAAAAACATAGAACTCACTTGTTTAACAGTGCAAGAAGGCACAGGTCGAGCTTAAGATGAAATTATGACTCATCGTCATCAGGACTCTTCGGGAGTAAGGCGCGCACGGCGGCCAGTCGAGTACTAGCTTTGAAACCTCGACCTATGCCTCGTTGCACAGTTAAAAGTGAGTCCAATCCGTTTTTAAAATGCTGATGTCAACTCACTCTAATTTTAACGTTTCTTTTATTTATCATGTATACACCTGTAAAAGGGATCCCATATAAGAAGCATCATCATTTGGTAATTTAATTTTCAATAAATGTATTAGTTAACTAGCCTTTGCCCGCGTTTATTTAGTCTTTGCTCCGTTTTCGGCTTTGGCGTTATTTTATGAACAACCCAGGGTCACTACGATGATAATAAAAGAAACCACATCCAAATCCATCGAGGGGTTCTCGAGTTAAAACTGAACATACATACAAACAGACAGAAAGACAACAGACAAACTAAAAGATAGATAGATTATTTATTCAGCAAAAGACATACAGATTTTTGTTTGCAAAATATTGAAGCCAAACTGCGTAGCAGTTTATCGGCTATACTCTCGGTACATGTCTGTTTTTATACACTATTAAATATTTATTTGCGTACAAGTAAGTAGTATTAAGACTAAGACATAGTTTTTTAAATTTAATACATAAGAACAACGAACTGAGACGAAGTACGGGCGCCTGCTTAATAGGGTACCATTGGCAGTTGTTATATCAGTATCATAACTACTGGCGTCCGTACATAAAAAGTCAGAAATACAAAAAATATTAAAATATCTTACAATCATTATTTATGTAATGTAATTGACTGAAGTAGGCACTTTTTTAAAATATTTTTAAATTTAGTTTTACTTATTTTACCATTTAAAGTTTCGTCAACGTCCCCTGGTATTGAATTAAATATTTTTGGTATTAAGTAATAAAAATTGTTGTTTCAACCTCAGTACAAAACCAATAACGCATTTCATCTAAATTTCCGGATAATATTCAAGTACAGACAGACTTTTTTACTACCTTAGGGAGCGTTCAAGTATTACGTAACTAGGGTTGCCAGGCCTTTGGCCAAATATTTACGTGTCCAACATGTCCGGATTTCGTTAGGCTTTTTGTATTTATAGTCTACGGAATAAGACATTTTTCACTTTATTAATATCGTAATTATCAAATTATTGATTGTTGTTATTTATAACTGCTTCCTTCATTTTGTAACAAAAGAGCAATTCATAATATATGTAGTTTAAACAATAAAAATATACTATTATTGAATTTTTTTATTAGACAAGTATTTGGCTTTTAGAAAAACATATATTATGTCCGGCTTTTGTACTTTAGGGCCTGGCAACCCTATACGTAACGCAATTTTTGCAAATTTTTGACCCCCCCTTCCGCCCATGTAACGCGCCGTAACGTTTTTCTGTGCCCCCCTCCCCCATCCCTAGTAAAACGTTACTTAACCACCAAGTGACAATTTTTTTATTTGTCATTTGAAATTTAGAGAAAAAACGTTTAAAAAAATGCGTGAGGAATCTCTACGCGGCCGTTCAAAAACAATATTACGTTACAAACTCCCCCTCCCACCCCTGTAACGCATCGTACCGTTTTATAAGACCCCCCAAATTCGTTACGTATTACTTGAACGTTCCCTTATTATAATTATATAGAATATATAAATATAGATGTGTATCCTGTTGCTGTATCTAAATAAATAAATAATCGAAACTACGAAAGCTAACCGAACATCACAATCCCCAGCCCACCACGGCAATGCGAGCGAGCGAACGCCCTTGCTCCGCCCCCCGAACGTTCAGTCTCTGGGAGAGAGCAGTAACTGGTTCTCGCCCGTGGACTCGCCCGCGTCCACGCCGAGACAGCGGGGCCGGCCAACAGAAGTTATACTGACGCAGCAGCAGGTGAGTACGCCGTTCTTTCGGTGAGCCATCCGGCTCAGCTGCCATATAAACAGTGACGTCTTGATAGGTTTCATCTTTTTACTGGAACTACTACAGACCGTTCATCATATCTTGTCCCTTGCCGTCATGTTGGCACCACTGCTTGTCAAGTTGTTGCTGTCATGTTGTTATCAGTTAGTTTTTTAAAAATTATTTGATAAATTATGTATTATTATTGCCAAAGCCGTTGAACATTAGTGCAAAAGAGATTGTGTTGATGGTACGCCTTTTGTGAAAGAGAAAAGGCAAACAATGCACCGTTGATTCCTCTCGATCAGGTTCGATCTTGTGTCACAGCCATGACGGGTTAGTAAAATAGGGATACCAGCTTAAACATAAAGCCAATTTTATGGGCAAATAATAATTACCTATTCACTTAACTTTCGCAGGCATATAAAAAAAAGCGTTCAAAAGTCGCCTGGAAAATATCGTCAAAAACGTAAAAAAGAGGAGCTCGACGATTTAAAATAATAGTCGTCGAGCTAGAATAAGAAGTTAAAATACCGTCATACATAGTACAGAGATAATAATATATCATACCAGGCGATCATACGTATTGTTTGCGAAATACAAATCAATAAATAATTAATTATTTTGATTTTTTCATTTTGTACTACTACATTACTGCTAAGACAATAAGCAATCCTGGACGAGTAAGGGGCGAGGAGTTTTATATACGAGGCCAGGATTGCTAATTCATGGTCGAAGCAAGCCATTGCCTAGTTCCATGATGGAACTACTGCGAATTTTCTAAAAAAAATATTCGTAGTAGTTCCATTACGCGTCATTGATTGCTACGAATGGAACTACTGCGAATACCAAAATTAGACCTATTCGCAGTAGTTCCATTCAAAGATGATTGATATTTTTAACCCTTATTTGCTGAATAATTGACAGATGATTCGTTTTTTATGTAGATTTTTTGACAGATGTCAAAGTGACAGATGATTAATTTTTATGGATATGTCTAAACAAGACAGATTATCTCTTGTTTATGACAGATGTCAAAAGTGACAGATGATTTATTTTTATGCAGGTGTCAAAAGTGACTGATTATCTTTTGTTTATGACAGGTGTCAAAAGTGACAGATGATTTATTTTTATGCTTGTGTCAAAGGTGACGGATTATCTCTTGTTTTGTGACAGATGTCAAAAGTGACAGATGATTTATTTTTATGCCTGTGTCAAAAGTGACGGATTATTTCTTGTCTTGTGACAGATGATTTATTTTTATGGATATGTCTAAACAAGACAGATTATCTCTTGTTTATGACAGATGTCAAAAGTGACAGATGATTTATTTTTATGGATATGTCTAAACATAAAACCTGCATAAAAATAAATCATCTGTCATAAACAAGAGATAATCAGTCGCTTTTGACACCTGCATAAAATAAATCATCTGTCACTTTTGACACCTGTCACAAGACAAGAAATAATACGTCACTTTTGACACAAGCATAAAAATAAAGCATATGTCACCTTTGACACAAGCATAAAAATAAATCATCTGTCACTTTTGACACCTGAATAAAAATAAATCATCTTTCACTTTTGACATCTGTCATAAACAAGAGATAATCAGTCGCTTTTGACACCTGCATAAAATAAATCATCTGTCACTTTTGACATCTGTCATAAACAAGAGATAATCTGTCTTGTTTAGACATCTCCATAAAAATAAATCATCTGTCACTTTGACATCTGTCAAAAAATCTACATAAAAAACGAATCATCTGTCAATTATTCAGCAAATAAGGGTTAAAAATATCAATCATCTTTGAATGGAACTACTGCGAATAGGTCTAATTTTGGTATTCGCAGTAGTTCCATTCGTAGCAATCAATGACGCGTAATGGAACTACTGCGAATAAATTTTTTAGAAAATTCGCAGTAGTTCCATCATGGAACTAGGCAATGGAACTAGTGCGAACGATCGGCTTTTCTCAAAAATTAAATGAGACATTTTCATGTTTTTCATGATAAATAAAGAAAAAATTATAATTAATAAAGAAATAAAAAATTTTAAAATTTCAAAGAATAGTTTAAAAAAAATTATAATTTTGGAGATTATTGATAGAGAAATTCTCATTCTTTGAAATTTTTAAAGAAATTTCTTAATTTTGGTTTACAATACCAATGTTTTTTTTAAACTATAAAAACTTATTTATATCAAATATCATAAACTTACTAGGAAATATTAAAAGTTACTTACTTGCTCATATTTGGGCGATTAGTCATGTTTATTGTTATTGATTTCTTCAGCAAAGCATTAGTGGAGTACAATCTATATCAGAGCCCGCTCCTGAACTCATTTTGTAATTTATTTGCACAAAATACTTTCAACTACAATTTATAGCAACATAACTTTCCGCTTTTACGCAACTTTTTTTTATTATTGCCAGCTGGGCAAAGGTATTTACCGCCATACAGCCTTCTAGCCTTCTTAATGGACAACGCTATCTAGAGGAAGAGGAAAAAACAACAACGAGAAAAACCTCCTTAGTCTCTTATAAGCATAGACACGGATAGTTTTAAAAAGAAAACATATTAAATATACTCTGTGAACATATGGTATGTAATGGATTTTCATACGAATTTCCTGGACAGTTATTCAGATTTCCTGGACACTTTTAAATAGCTCGCCAGGATGAAGTATTTTCTGGTAGGTCTTTACAGTATGTAATGGTAATATTACAATGTATTTTTGAGAAAATTTTATTTTCTTTAAAGAGTGGTCTAATTAATATGAAAAAATACGCAGTTATGTAAATATTATGTATGAATGTGTAGTAAGGTGAATGCTACGTGAACCATTGGTAACCCCATATGCAGTGTCACTATTTCCTTAACCAGGGGACTTCTTATAGTGAATGGTCTGTACATAAACCACGGAAAAATAGCCAAAAAGATTTATTGAAACAACTCAGTAATGTTCATGGAATTAGTATGTACTACGGTAGTACATACTATAGAAGAGCCAACGAGAGATGGCCCCTATGACAGCTTCGTTTAGTGATGGGGTGCATTTTAATTTCGGCAAATATAAAAATCAAGTGGGACTAGCGACTTGAGTAAATGAAATATCGATTTATTTGACACGTCATACAACATGCATCATAATAATACAAATGGCAAAAGTGCATTTGCTTACATTAACAAGGCAGCCATAAAATCTAGAAAACTGGATTACAATTTTTTAATCATAAAAAGATATAGTTTGTAAACAGACGGAGCCGTACGATTAAGGTGAATATAACCCGTTATTTATTGATTACAATTCAACCACTAACATTACTCATGATCCCTTGTGTTTTGAAAAAAATTAGAAACTTTTGCTATAAAGTCTTTATAAAATCGAAAAATGATGTTCGAAACGAGTAGTACGTCACTTTTCGCTGCCAGCAACAATGAAGTATTAGATTATTTTAGTGACACTTACCCATAAACAATTATGAAACTTGGTAGGCATTTAAACGTCATAGGTGCCATCTCAATCTCTCGTTGGCTCTAGTTTAATTCCATGGTAGTGTATAGTCTGTCAAAAACGTGTTGAAATGAAAATGAAACTTTATTGAACTTTAAAAGTTCAAGTAGTATAATTTAGGCAATATATTTATGAAATAAGAACGCCGTTAACTCGATTTCATAGATTTTGTACTTATTTGTTTGGTGTAACCAGGCGAAAGAAAAATAGTTTCTTCAATATTCATTTCAACACTTTTTTGACAGACTATGTGTACAATATTTCTCAGACAGAATCTGACCGTCAAGTCGACATAAATCAAAGATAACTTCAAATATCGAACGAATAAAATAGACAAGGAGGTTCTACGACAATCTCAATGGAACTGTGCATACGTATTTATATAGGATAATAACATGTACTACTATCACAGCTAGCAACCTGAACCTATCTGTGAAGCGCGAAATCTTGGTGTCATGATGGATTCAGGACTCCGTTTTGAATGGGCATGTTGCGGAGTGGAGCTAGCTAAAACATGCTTACGTAAACTTCATTTGCTTTATAAGCTACGCGATCACCTTAGTCGAAACGCTAGAATAGCGATATGCGAATCCCTAATTCATTCAAAATAAATTATTGCCTGCCTGTATTCGAACCTCGTTTATTGGAAAGATCAAAACGTGTGTGGTTTTGTTTTCATGTGTCTCCTCGAACTCATATCAGTCCTTACATAAATGATGCGATAATGTTAAACATGAAATCATGAAGCGAATATACACAAATATTTGTATGAAAAACTTACATGGCTGCCTCAAGGTACTTACTATAATACCCGTGCCAATGCATACAAGCTTCAAACACCTAAGCATAAAATAGCAGGTTTTAAAGGCAGTTTTAGATATCTGGCGACTAAGTGTTGGAATCATCTTCCACTGCCAATAAGGAATTCCAAAACGAAGTCTACTTTTAAAATAAAGTTTAAATTATATTCAAAACTACAACTAAAATTAATTTGACCCAGTTTAATAAAACAATCTTTAAATTCAAGTATTTTTCACACTTCCCTTTCTGTTATTTATTATTTTATAATAATTTGTTTGTATTTTATTGTGTATATTTTATTTTAATTATTTATTTATTTTTTCTATATTTTTTACTCGTGTTTGCAGCCAAAACTAATAAATTTTCATGTGTTCACAAATAGAGAGACAATATATTTAAATTAGTTATTAGATTTAGTTACATCGCGTGTGTCGCAACTCGCGGCCTCTGACGGAAGATCAGCGTCACAGTTCTGCTGTGGCATTTTGTTGAGTCAGAGACCTTTTTGTTTTCTGCATCTTATAAATTACCTTAAGCTGTATAGTAGATGGATTGTTATAACTATTTATATTGTTTGTGTGTGGTTATTGTATTGATGTATGTTCTATATATTAATAAAATAAAGTAGTAAAAAAGTCGTGTCTGTACATTGAATATTTTCGCGAACTTTTAAATGAAATGAGATATTGGTTGTAATAAATACATGATGACGACATTGTTTTCTTATGCGATGGTCCCTAGTCTCTATGAGAGTTTGAGCTTTCTCTCTTCTGATTGGTCCGCGTCCGTGCTTCTGATAGATTTTACGTTATAGCCGCCCACATGAAGGTTGAATGTAAAAAAAAATAGCACAAACTGACATTAAATTCTCTATAGTGATAAACTCATCTTTGTGATTGGTTAGCAAGGAGTTTGTATTATAAATAATACTAAATCTTTGTTAGTTAGTATATGAACTTAACCAAAGAGGTCGAAGGTATAATTTATGAAAAAGTTACAGGCCAGTTAGGTTTTGGCGGCATTTTTCTCATAGGTTGTGATGAAAAATAATAATTGTGTGTATCAATTTTGTGGGGCCAAATTCTACTTTAGAATCCTTTGCTTCGCTCCGAGCACAAGCTAACGCCCTCGAAGAACAAAATATTTCTTTGTCCCCTTGTGACACAAATAACTTTTGTTGTTTCACAGTCAATATATTGCTACTTGATAATATAAATAGTGTTAGAATTCCTTTGTAACAGATTGTCCGGTCAAAGGTGAAGCATGCATGATTCTTATCTAATAACTCACAGAAGAACATATAAATACGGATTGATTACGGAACTCTATGAATAAGCACATTAAGGCGATAACTTTTTAACTCAGTACAAAATGCACATCATAATATTGTTTTCCTTACTTTTGAATAAAAAGTATGCAATAAATTCACGATAATAAAATGACAAAATTAAATTTTTCATCAACGAGTTTTATTTCGAGTGCGGTATAAAAATATTTGAGTCTCTCTTTTGTGGCACAATCGATTCTTTTTTAAGTTATCATTAACAGTTATGAGCAGCATTTTAAATACCTTCTTCCTTACTGTTACCAAAACTGTCGAATTACGCACTTGACCGGTTTTATTCTGTCACCTATCGTTTTGTTTGCTTGCAAAGGTTGCCTGGAAGATATTGCAATAATAAGTGCCGCCTTTGTACACCATGTTTGATTGTTTTATTTTTTGTAGTGATTTTATTGTATGTGCAAAAAGTGTTATAAGTAAAATAAAATAAATAGATTTTTGATTTTGGAAATTTTGCTAGCGATTTGAACTGTTCTAATAAAATTAAAAAACATACTTTTTTCCGCCTGCGTTTATTCAGTCTTTGTCCCGTTTTCGACTTGGACGTTACTTTATAGGTTTAAGAACACGTGTAAATAGAATAGAAAAAGGAATGCTTCGGTGGTTTGGGCATATAGAGAGGATGAATGAAAGTAGAGCGACGGAAGGAATTTATGCTGCACAAGTGGAAGGTAAAGCTCGACCGGGCCGCCCTAGAAGGACGTATGCCGACCAAACAAGCGACGTACTGAAAAAGGACAAAGTGAAAAGTACCCGGAATAGAAGAGCCTGTATGACTAGGTTGATGGATGTAGAAGAAGCAAAAGAGGTGTGTCAGGATCGTAGCAGATGGAAATCTGTAGTCTCTGCCTACCCCTCTGGGAGACAGGCGTGAGTATATGTATGTAAGATTCTTTATTTCTCTTAAGAACATTTACACATTCACTTAAAATGAGAACTTAATAAATTCTAATTAAAGTTAAATATATTTTATTTTACACGACCAGTGGGTCAGGTGTAAGCTGACATATTGTTGTGCTCAAACACAACAGTTATCACATCAGATATGTGTCCTAAAGTATAAAACTAATAAAACAAATAAACAGTTACAAGCTAAACTAAGCTAGTTGGCCCGCCAATTTTATAACAATACCTATAATTAATGTTCTACTTAGACATTAAGATTTAAAAAAAATTATTTGTTTATTTAATGATTGTTTTAATATTGGTAGTGACGTAATTCTTCAATAGTTTTTTAAATTTGGGCAAGGATTTAAATTCTGTTATTGTTTTTGGCAGCTTATTAAACATCTGCGCTCCCTGAAACACCAGACTTTTTTCCCGTAATTTGTTCGAGTTTTGATTAGGGTTAAGAAATTTGCACTTCTTGTGTTATACTTATGTTGACGTCTTTTCAGAGATAAGTTTGAATGAATATTTTTATTTATAACTGTTTTAATATTGGTAGTGACGTAATTCTTCAATAGTTTTTTTAAATTTGGGCAAGGATTTAGATTCTGTTATTGTTTTTGGCAGCTTATTAAACATCTGCGCTCCCTGAAACACCAGACTTTTTTCCCGTAATTTGTTCGAGTTTTGATTAGGGTTAAGAAATTTGCACTTCTTGTGTTATACTTATGTTGACGTCTTTTCAGAGATAAGTTTGAATGAATATTTTTATTTATAATTGTTTTAATATTGGTAGTGACGTAATTCTCAATAGTTTTTTAAATTTGGGCAAGGATTTAGATTCTGTTATTGTTTTTGGCAGCTTATTAAACATCTGCGCTCCCTGAAACACCAGACTTTTTTTCCCGTAATTTGTTCGAGTTTTGATTAGGGTTAAGAAATTTGCACTTCTTGTGTTATACTTATGTTGACGTCTTTTCAGAGATAAGTTTGAATGAATATTTTTATTTATAACTGTTTTAATATTGGTAGTGACGTAATTCTCAATAGTTTTTTAAATTTGGGCAAGGATTTAGATTCTGTTATTGTTTTTGGCAGCTTATTAAACATCTGCGCTCCCTGAAACACCAGACTTTTTTTCCCGTAATTTGTTCGAGTTTTGATTAGGGTTAAGAAATTTGCACTTCTTGTGTTATACTTATGTTGACGTCTTTTCAGAGATAAGTTTGAATGAATATTTTTTTAAATAAATTTATATATTAAGATACAGGTTTGAAATGTAAATATTTGATTTTATGAACACCCCTATAGCCTATATGTTGACCAGGGTCTCTAAAATGGTAATATAAAAACCGCATGCAAATGGAGTGGTTCTCAAATTAAAACGGAACATGTTATGGAATTCAATTGGTCACAGTGACAAAATTGAAATTAAAAATAAAATTTCAAATTGAATACTTTGACACGAATTCTTACATTCGTGATTTTGTTTTGACGAAAGGTAATTTATACCTGCCACATTATTTTAAGAAACAATTAGCTACTAAGTTAGCTTGCATTTTACCTTGTAATGAATCTGTTACAATAAGTGTAACAGGAAACTTTTCAATACTTACCAGTAATTATTGATGGTATATGTAACCATAATAGTTCCTATAATTTTGTCCCTATTGACACAGTTGGTACAAGTACTAACAAACTTGTAACAAATTCTTTTTAGAATTAAAGACAACGAGATAGCCCCTGGTTTTAAGCTGGTACATCAAAACATACAGGGCGGCTTCCTCGGCAAAATAGTTTCAATTGAGTTGTTCCTAGAGGAATCAAAAACGGATATTTTGTGCTTAACTGAACACCACTTACCAGAACATAACATACAGTTTAATGTTAATAATTTTAATGTTCTTAGCTGCTACAACCGGTTAACTTTACAAAAAGGTGGCTCTATGATTCTTGTCAAGAATAATATTAAAGCAAAAGAAAGAAAAGACATTGTTAAACTTTCTGTAGAATACCAATTAGATTTGGCTTGCATAGAAATGAGTAAATACATAATTCTTTGTGTCTACCGACCCTCGGGACAAGATTTTAATATTTTTGAAAAAACGATGGAGGAGGTGCTAAAATTACTATTTGATTCGAAGAAGAAAGTTATAGTAAGTGGAGATTTTAACGTAGATCTCCTAGAAAAGTCGGTTATGAACTCGAAATTAATTCATTTATTCTAATCGTTTAATTTGTTTAATGTTTTCTTAGAACCAACTAGAATTACTCAGGATACAGCAACATGCCTCGACAATATATTCTGTGATTGCGAGTATTCAGACAATAAGGTCATCAACCGTTTGCAGTCCGATCACAGTGGCCAAACTATATCCTTCATGCAAAGTGTGAACCAAATGCCAAAAGAAGCCTTTTGCAGGCCGATTACAACTCACAAAGTAGAATGAATGTTTTAAAGCAAGCTTAGAAGCTAAATTACCACAATTTAATCCTCTCCAAGATGATCCAAATAATCTCTTTACAGATTTATTTAACATAGTTTCCAAAGAGTTTGAAAATACCTTTAAATTGAAAAAAGTTTCAAACCCTAGTGAAATCACTTTCAGTGACAAAGTTGGTTGTCTCACATCCCACTTTCTGGGGCGTGGGTATTCAGCGTCGGGGCGGGTGACTGGGCGACACCGGGTATTTATAAAAGCAGAAAACATTTATATGAATTGTACGACATAAAATCTTATAATAATAATAATCATGAATTTCTGGAATTTTTCAAAAAATACTCGCGTATTTTCAAGTTGGTGTGTTTAAAAGCAAAAAGCATATTTCTGAATAATTAACTTAAAATCTCTGATCATAAAATAAAAGCAGTATGGAATATCATTAATACAGAAACTGGTAAGAGTAAAAGACGAAATAATGAACTTAAGCTGAATATTAACAATGAAACTGTTACAGGAGACAATGAAGTTGCAAATGCCTTTGAACAATTTTTTACTGACATCCCCTCCTTGACAACTAAAGATTTGAATTCAAGTCCATTACTTGCACAGGATCTGTTGAGTGAACACGTGCCACAGTGCGATTCTGTATTTGCTTTTAAGTATATTAGCTCATTCACCGTTATAAAGGCATTAAAATCTCTTAATTTAAAAAAAACCGAGGACTTATGGGGTCTATTTGTTAAAGTTGTAAGTTCCGTCATTGATTTAATAGCCCCTTATTTGGCTTTAATTTTTATTAAATGTATAGATGATGGTGTCTTTCCTGATTTAATGAAGTTGGGTAAATTGATCCCCCTTTTTAAATCAGGTAACCTTCTAATTATATACCAGTGTCAGTTTTACCAGTTCCGAGTAAGGTTTTCGAAAAAATAATTTAAAATCAATTATTATCTCATTTTAACTTAAATAAGTTGCTTCATTGTGAACAATATGGATTTACTAGAGGGAGGTCAACTACAGATGCAGTAGTTGCTTTAGTCATGCACATATTTGATGCTTGGGAAGAAAAGCAGGATGCATTCGGTGTTTTTTGTGACCTCTCTAAAGCTCTTGATTGCGTTAATCATGAAACCCTTTTATGCAAATTGGCTCACTATGGAGTTAAGGGCAAATCTTTGGCGTGAGTAAAGTCATACCTTAGTGATCGAATTCAAAAGGTAGATATTAACAAAGTAAAGTCAGCTGGAGCATTAGTTACAATGGGCGTCCCACAGGGCTCCATATTGGGGCCTTTATTGTTCTTAATATACATAAATGACCTTCCTTATTTAGTTAGACTTATCTGAGATAGTGCTATTCGCTGACGACACGTCACTTATTTTTAAACTTAATAGATATAAAGATATCCTTGATTATGCGAATGTAACTCTATCTATGATTTTTGATTGGTTTACTGCGAATAATTTAGTTTTAAATCGGAAAAAGACAAAATTTATGAAATCTTATGCATACAAAATGTAAGTTTATAATTAATTGTTTTCTAATTTAACCGTTAATGATTTTTTCTATCTGCTCCTATTGTTTTGGCCATATTTTTATCATTCCTCCATCAATTTGAGATTTTTGTACCTGTTTCGAAAGCTAGTAAAATGGAGATGTTTTCAAGCTAATATGCACAGAAAATTGCATAGAGACTTTTTGTTTCAACCTATCTTTTTTGTGTAAATCTTTGCGATTTTCAAGATTGTTTTGGAGTACAGTGTCAAGGTTTACGTCAATAATGTGCATTTTAGGGTTACTATGTATTAGCTGGGATGTTATCAAAGCGAAACAAATAAAAAAATTCTAAAATATTGGCTGTTTTTTTTTAAGTTTACTTTAGAAAAAAAAGCTTAAATTCAAAATATCTCAGAAATGGTTCACTTTTGCATAAGGCATTAAATAGTCTAATCGACTGCAATTGTGCTCTTCTACAATCCCTTTAAAGGATTGCATCTAATTACCAATCATCCTGTATATTTGGTTAGGCATTATATTTATTTATGGTCTCTTCAGTTTATTTATCAACTTATTTATTAATTGCATTATGTATAATAATATTCTTATTCCAATAAGTCTTTATTTTATGCATGTGTATAACTTTAGTAGCCCAACTTAAATATAGTTTTTTTTTATACAGGTTGTAAATGCGAAGTCAAGAATCCCTTTAGGGTATAAAAGTACACACGATTCTGATGTCATTACGAGAAAAAAATATATACCTTGAATTTTCACCAAAAATTCCATCATTTTTCTAAGCTATGCCTATGCAGCTCACCGACCTCCCTACACACCTAATTGCACCCCGCAACCCGCACCCCTCATCAGAGTTTCCTGCGACCGTGAGGGTGTCCACGCGATTAGTGTATTTTGAGTAAAGAAAATCGTCTTATTATGAGCTACTAGTATTTAAAATAATATCTTTACCGATCATACTAACACACCCTTAAAGGATTCTTGCCTTTGCTTTTACACCCGGTATATTTCCCGTAAGTATCATATTTGTTTCATTATAAAATATTATTTTTATACAGATTAAATTTGACATGTAAAACGTATACTTTATGTATCTATTTTACAAATAAACATTTTGAATCTTTGAATCGCTTCCTCAGAACATCAGAGACTGTCCTACACATATTTAAACTACCTTATACCTAAATATAACAATACTCCGTAAGTATCTTTATATAGCATAATATATATTTCTATAATATTTATTATTTTTATGTATATTTTTGCTTATTTATCTTATTTATTATAAATATTATGTATATATTATTATGTAGGTATATTGGATTGTAGTTATAAATTGTAGGGTGCAAGTATATTTATATTTTAGTGTACACGTGTGTATGTCTACTTATTTATTTTAACTTCTCTCTATAAATCCGGGTTTGCTAGTAGAAATCTTTTCTTAGGAATAAGCTCGCCTATGTACATAATATCTCTAAGTGAAATGTGTAAATTATGTTTTTTTTTGTGTGTACAATAAAGAATATGAAAATTCTTAAATGTGTGGTTTTGGCCTCAGTACAATACTAATGTAATAAAATAACCCATTTCATTTAAAAAATTTCGAAAATATTCAATGTACAGACACGACTTTTTTACTACTTTGTTATTAGCATAGATAGGTATATATTTCTGTAATTGCTTCTTCATAAGTCCGTCTTAGAAACTAAATTAAGGTTAACTGGACATCAATTGATGGCGGACGTTAATTCAGCTTCATTAATCAGTCTCAATTATTGGAATTAGTATTTAAGTATTCCGGCTGTTTTCCCGGGATCCTTATATAATTCTGCACTTGCCGGCTGTCAAGGTTTTAACACTTAAAGAATTTTGATCGAGTACACTGATTCTGTTGTACAATTCTTTCTATAAGGGTGAGATCCAAAAACGGACTGCTGTTTTCATTTTATTATTGAGCACCTCATTTTGCATCAATCAGAACTGAACTCTACGACGTTTCCTTTTAGTTTAAAATAGCGTTCTCTCAGCCGTGGCTGTTACGACCACCAAGAAACACGTGGCTACAAAAACCTGCGTTTTTATTTTAATAACTCTGCTAACTCTAGATGCAATTTTTAAAATATTCTAAGATGAGCTGACGACGTCATTTGTTACTTCTTTTTGACACAAATTTTAAGGCTGTATGATTTAAGGAAGGCCCTTAAACTCTCGAAAAACATAAAATTTAGAGGTTTAGCGGTATTTTTTTTTCTTTCGAGCGAACTTAAAGATTTTGCGTTTTTTCCAAGATCAGCCTATCAACCATATAGTCTACTGTCTAATTATTTCTACTATACCGATTAACCAAGTTACATAATGTGATATGCTTATTTGAAGTTGTGCATCTAGCCTTACACGGACCCTTAATGCGCATAGGCACCATTTGATAACGCGTTTCTCTGTTGTTTTTCGTTTTAGACTAAATTTCGAGACCTTTATAGTTGAATACAGGCATTTACAAAGTCACCATCTGGCTGAAATGTAACATTTTGGTATAGGTACAATTTAAGGCAGGAAAACAACTTTGTATGTATGTAAATCTGTACAGCTTGATATCTTTAAAACAAAATCAATATTCAAAATTATGACAAAATAGCGCCTTTTAAATATCAGATGATAGAGGTATTATAGTTTGGTCTATAACGAAAAACAACTGAGAAAAGGGTAATCTAATTTTGTAATAATTTTCAACTTAACATTGAATTAGGTATGCTAGATTATACTGGTGTGTGAAGGAAATTGTGACGTCAGAAAAAGTTTACGTGCGTGGAGGCACGCATAACGACAACAATCAAATATTATGTAATTGAGTCAACTACGGAAAATATCAGTCTAATGGGTTCCGTTAATGTATATGTAAAATAATACAAAAAGTGATTTTTTTGCAAATGCACAGAAGAAATAATAGTACCGCGTACAGAAGATCCACACTTCAGAGGCACTAAATTAAAAAGCTACTCTCGTCACGCGGCAATAAAGTGCAATTCAGCTCGCACAGCGCTGCGTGCCTAAAATTTTATCTATCGAGTAACTGTATCCTTTCTTAAGAGGCGGCTTACATTTTCATGCGAAAATCTAAAACGTCCAGAGCCTGATTCACCATCTCAAGAAATACTTTAATACTGTTGAATACATGTTAAACATAAACCAATCATTCGCATTGAAAATATGTTAAATGTATCACATTCGCAAATACTACTTTGTACTACTCCTACACCTCGTTTACAGAAAAATAATCACATTGTCAATTTGAAAGAGCTAAATATTTCATTCAACTTTGCTGAAAAAACAATGCCCAAATATTAGACATATAGATTTGTAGAAATACCGGGTGTAAAATTAAGAATTTAAGCAAAGTTAAGAATCCTTTAAGGCTGTGTTAGAATGATCGGTAAAGATATTTTTTAAATACTAGGATCTCTAAATAAAGTACCAGTACCTCATAATAAGACGATTTTCTTTACTCAAAATACACTAATCGCGTGGACACCCTCACTGGTCGCGGCCACTCAAATGAGGGGTGCGGGTTGCGCGGTGCAATTAGGTGTGTGGGGAGGCCGGTGAGCTGCGTAGCCATAGCTCAGAAAAATAATGGAATTTTTGGTGAAAATTCAAGGCACATTTTTTTTTCTCGTAATGACATCAGAAGCGTGTATAATTTTATACCCTAAATAGATTCTTGACTTTGCATTTACACCCTGTATAATGTACCGGAATTTTTGTTATTTATCATAACAGTTAAAAAAAAATCTTCCGTAAATTTTTCTGATTAATATCACCAGTTTACCACGATTTCTTGTTATGAATGAAGCATAATTACAATTTCTGCAATTATATTGATAATCAATTCATTTAGTTAGACCGTAAAACATACTAAACATCACTCAAAATTCCAAGAAAATTCCAATGCCTCTGGCACTCCATACAAACAGCATAATTTGGTGAATGGCGCTTAGCTCACTGCATGTTTCACCCGTCGTCGATGTCTACAAGTACATTGGTGGAGTGAAATAGGCCTGGCATTTGTAATTCTGCACCAATATGCAGCCCTGCCATGACGGATAGTCGGCGAGACTTCGCCACAAAGGTTTTCGTTCTTGATGGAACTCTAAAAATACCTAGCATACTAGACAAATTAACCTATTAATCAATTAATTCTTGACTTATCTATGCTAATACCTATTAATCAATTAATTCTTGACATATCTATGCTAATACCTATTAATCAATTAATTCTTGACATATCTATTCTAATACCTATTAATCAATTAATTCTTGACATATCTATGCTAATACCTATTAATCAATTAATTCTTGACATATCTATGCTAATACCTATTAATCAATTAATTCTTGACTTATCTATTCTAATACCTACTAAATTATGATATTTATCAATCCTACAGTTATCGTATGTCTAATATTAGATACGCCTAATGCTTGATTGATACATATTGTACATTCTCAAAAAAACTTTTTTGTCTTAGGGAGATGGGGTGTGATTGTCTAGAACTTGTTGTTTAACTTGTTTTACTTGTTTTCATTTTTTTAAATCTCCAAATATAAAGCCATCAAAGTTGTAAAATTTAGGGAATCGCGCCCAAAGGGCAAAACGGTGCCCTATTAATGTCGCTCTGCTGTCGTATGTCACAGGTCTCTTAAAGCTTGCCAACGGATTGAGTTACAGATCTGAAATTTTGATATGTTATGCAGAATGTTAACCCATGAAATTAAAAATTAAACTTATTAAGTAGAGTATAAATTCATTTTTAATATCTCCAAAAATAATGAAATGAACATCAAAGTTGTCAGTTTCAGACCATTTTTGTTAAGGGGTCTATCTCAAAAACTAAACTAGTTAGGAATTTGGATGTTTCTGTATGTGTTATCCATCCATACATCAGCCTGTTTCGTTTACTGCTGGACATAGGCCTTTTCAGGATTTCGCCACTCTTGGCGGTCCTCCTGGAAAAAATGCCGATACTCACACACGCTGGGCAGGTGGGTTAGTGAGCGCGGTGCCGAAACCCTCGCACCAGTGATGCCGCTGCCCGTCGCCAGTCTGTTTTATATAAGGCCCGGCAATTGGGGATAGTTATACCGCCATCTATCGGTCCCAGGCAATGGTGGGCCGCCTGGTTTTGCCTGAGAGCTGTTCTCTTACTCTCCCCCGAATAACTTCGGGAGGATTTGCGAGTAAGGTGGTGGTACCTCCACAGTCGAGCCCGGCATCAGCTCACCACCTATTGTTATGCTATACTCTTTTTAAACAACCATCCATCCATCCATCTGCCCGTGTTCGTCCACTGCTGGACATAGGCCTTTCCCAAATTTCGCCACTCATGTCGGTCTTCCGTCCTCTTCATCCAGCCGCCAACCACAACGGCAATGCAAATGCATTGCCTCCGATGACCTTGAAGGTAGAAATTGATGGCTGGTTTTAATCAGACGTTATAAAAGTCGCAGACATGATGGCCGTTGGGGCCGGAAGGCTTTATAATGGAGACCACGTGTAGGCTGACCTCGTGCCCGCTGGACCGACGACCTGAAGGCCGTTGTGGTTGGCGGCTGGACGAAGAGGACGGAAGACCGACATGAGTGGCGAAATTTGGGAAAAGCCTATGTCCAGCAGTGGACGAACACGGGCTGATGGATGGATGGATGGATGGATAGTTATAAAAGTAAAAAAATATATGATAAAGAAGAAAGAAAGAAAAGCAATTTATTTTAAATACCAGAGGTGGTAGAGCTGATGCCGGGCTCGACTGTGGAGGTACCACCATCTTACTCGCAAATCCTCCCGAAGTTATTCGGGGGAGAGTAAGAGAACAGCTCTCAGGCAAAACCAGGCGGCCCACCATTGCCTGGGACCGATGGATGGCGGTATATCCATCCCTAATTGCC
This sequence comes from Ypsolopha scabrella, assembly GCA_910592155.1. Lineage (NCBI taxonomy): Eukaryota > Metazoa > Arthropoda > Insecta > Lepidoptera > Ypsolophidae > Ypsolopha > Ypsolopha scabrella. Next base: position 4,852,538 of record OU342989.1, on the reverse strand, counting down.
AGGCCTTAAAACAGACTAGTGACGGGCAGCGGCGTCACTGGTGCGAGGGTTTCGGCACCGCGCTCACCAACCCGCCTGCCCAGCGTGTGTGAGTATGGGCATTTCTTCCAGGGGGACCGCCAAGAGTGGTGAAATCCTGGAAAGGCCTATGTCCAGCAGTGGACGAAACAGGCTGATGGATGGATGGACCAGACATAAAAAATCACACACAATTAAAATTAACAAATAATAAGAATGTTTAAAATATGTGATATAAGTAATACGATTTTAACATTTAGAAAAATGGTGGTAAATAAAAAGGGATTCAACTCAGCGTAATGCTGCGGTAAGTGCCACAGCGCCGGTATTCTGTTGAACCCTGAAACAAAAATTAAACCTTAAACTATACATATGCTAGATAATAAAGTACAGAATATCTGAAATGATGTGCCTTGATTATAATTTTAAATTTTCATCAAAATCTTCAACTAAGTAAATACCAAACCTAGGTCTAATTTCATACGAATATCCGGTTTAATTAATTAAGTATGCAACGAAACAAATTGAAACATGGTCAAATTGAAGATTATTATAACAACAAATGATTTCCCTTGATTATTTTTGAATAATTTTAGATGATAATTGCAATTAATTGTTTAGGTATATTTTAGCTCGTTCGAAACTTGATTCCCCGTCGAGCGAGGGAGAGATCAATACGGGACGAGTCGTACGAGTGAGTGAGATGCATGCACCCGGGGTCACCAGCAGTAATTATCCCGTTAAAAAAGAACAAATATTTCTCATAGAACCTTGTTGTCCCAACACAAAGTTAGGTAGCCCTCTTTTTGCAACGTCCTAAAATTTATAATTGAACAAAAATGTATTGCTTTATGTGGTACTGATAATACAATGTTTGGGCTCACAAGTCAAAGTTCAAGTCTTTCACGTCACAGCAAATATCTATTGTGCTTTTTCATTTTCGTTCTTATTTATTAGTGTCATAAGGGCGGAAAGCGGACGCAGGGTGTTTGTCGATGGTACATAAGTGTAGGATAAATGTATTTAGCCAAATACAATATAACGTTAAGTTATTTACCTCAAAGGCAGCCGTATGTAAGACAGATAAGACCACGGCTTGTTGTTTTACCATTGTTTTTAGACATAATGAAAATTGATTAAGTGTCCCCAAACTTGTGGCTCAATGAAATATATTCATATATGTATACAACGTGAAATTTTAGTGATTTTGGATACGAAAACTTGTGATAGTACTCGTCCATATAAGGTAAACAACTTTTACTAAGACGAATTTCGGAAGGAAGGCAAGAGTCTTTTTTGGGTCCGTACTTATATAACAGGTGCAACAAGGTTTTAAATATCTACAAATAAAGTATGTATATCCTTAAGCAACGTCTTGATAGTAGAGCAGGTGTCCTGACTCTAGGGTTATCGTATCCTCACCTGCTCGTCGGACCTCCGATAGCCCCAGAATATGCCAGTTGATTCTACCTAACTCTGACTCGAGCTCAGCGAGGTGTCTGTCTTCCCGTAACGTCCGTGTATTATACGTCGCCAAAAAGAGTCGTCGGTGTTGGTGGCCATTCAACCGGAGACTCTTAGCACGCCCTGCTCCACCGTTACCACGACCGCCACCGTAGTCGGGAATAGTGGGGCTGCTGGGGACTGGGGGCCGTTTATTTGTAGCGTACATCATCGGAAGAAAATTGCCCATACTTACGAACCTCTCGCACTAGTGACGCCGCGCCGCTGCCCGTCACAAGTCTGTAAGGCGGAACGTTTCGAGCTCGGTGCAAAATGCACAACTTATGATTATTTTTTTATTATTGAATAAAAAGTACTAAATAAATGTGATTTATTTATTTATTTATTATAATTATAATTACTACGGGCGAACCCAATTACCGCAATTATGTAATATTATTAAATAAAAGTTTAGTTTACAAGATTTAACTTAACTTATGGCCATAATAACTAATAAATTTACAAACTAATTGACATTTGCTATCAAAGAAGACGTCAGCAGACGGTTCGGACTCGATGAATGCGTTGAGAGCTTTCGTCATCTTACACATTGTTGAGGTGGCGTGAGCGTTCGTGCGGCTGGTGGGTGCAGCAAACAACTGCCGCTTCCGACACGAGCGCCATCGCACGCAATTGTCCGGTGCAAACAATCTGAGCAGCCCAGTAAGCAACTCGGGACAGTCGATTTCTCCCCTCAAAATTTTCAGAGCGAAAATTAGCTCGCAACTACTTCGCCTAGATTTCAAGGAGGTCATACCTAACATACCGAGCAAGAAATTTGACGGGTAGAGAAACGGATAATAGCCGAAAAATTTCTTGTACATAAACCTTAAAAAAGCTTTTTGCACCTTTTCAAGCATTAATGTGTAAGATGCTTCATGAGGATTCCACACACAACAGCTAGATTCTAGTTTCGACCGAACTAAAGCATAGAATACCAGCTTTATAGTCATAGGGTCTTTTAGATCCCTCATATTACGTAACACAAATCCAAGACGCTTAAAGGACTCAACAGCGATACGCCTGATATGGTCGTTAAATGTTAGTTTCGGATCGAATAAAACACCAAGGTCCTTCATGGATGTGGTACGTGGGATATCTTTTCCGCCTAGCTTATAATCATAGCGGACCGGCTGGACTCGACGAGTAAAAGACATGGTGTAGCACTTTGAAATATTAAATTCTATATTTATTTGTGATACACCATTTTTCTAGAGCCTCAATATCTCTCTGAAGCAATACACAATCACGAACGTCACTTATTTCCATGTATAATTTGATATCGTCAGCGTATAGCAAACATTTAGCGTGCTTGATGACTTTTACAACATCGTTAATCATTATAAGGAACAGTAACGGGCCAAGCACCGAACCTTGGCTGACGCCCGAGCGTGTGAAATAAGGGCGAGATGTGTAGCAGCCATAGCTAACGAACTGTTGTCGGTCCCTTAAGTAATCAGCAAAAAACTGAAGCATTCTAGGAACGAAACCAATGGCCTGCAATTTAGACAGAAGAACATCATTGTGTACTCTGTCGAATGCTTTGCGCATATCAAAGTAAAGGACATCGACTTGACTGCTACGGTCCAAGCAGGTCGAGATATAATCTGTCAAACATAGCAAATTGGTCTCGACAGATCGACCAGGTCTAAAGCCATGCTGTTGGTTGCAGATTAGAGGATTAACTTGTTTGTATATTATATTATGCAAAATCTTCTCAAAAACCTTGGCAGGAGAGCATAGATTTGCAATAGGCCGATACTCATCCACTGCCGCTCTACTACTGCTTTTCGGTATCGGGATAACTTTAGTAAGCTTCCACTTAGTGGGGTATTTACCAGTTACCAGAGCAAGATTGAATATGTGACAGAGGGGAATGCAAAGAATTTTACGACAATCTTTGAGAAGATAAGTAGGTACTTTATCAGGGCCAATCGAGTTGCTATTCTTTAAAGACCGAATACAATGTTCGACATTTGCTTCGGTCAAAAAGGAAACATCTATAGAAGAGCCAACTGTACCATCCGTTGGACTGGTAGCCAAGGAGTCAAGTAATGGAATTTCTGGGAAATAAACACTAGCAAAGTAGTCAGCAAAAGCCGAGGCAGCTTCAACCCCGGTGTAGGACCTTCCCAAATGTTCCACCACTGACTCAAATCCACCAGAGGAACGTAAACTGGAGATATGCTCCCAGAAAGCACGTGGATTGGTTTTGAGGTAGGATTCTAAACACCGACGGTATATATTATAGCGCTCCGGTATACGAATTTTAAGTTCCTCACGAAGAGCAGAGAACTGAGAGTACATTATAGGGCATTTCGTAGCCCTCCATAGCCGATGCAACTTTGTCTTCTTTTTTATATCATTAATGATATCGGATGTAAACCAGACCGGGAAAACCTTGGCGCATGCCTTACGATTTCTAATTTTTTTGGGTACAAACATGTCGAACAAACCATAAAGTATCTTATAAAATTGAGAAACCGCCACGTTAACGTCTATTAACTGTAGAACTGAGCTCCAGTCGGATTCGGGAATAGCTTCGTAAAGAGATGAAAAATTGGCCTTTCGAAAATTCCAGTCAAACTCATACTCAATATTGCTTGGTGGTAGAGTACTAATACGAGACAAGGTTGATTTCAGACGTATCTCGATATCCGGAGGAGGGTGAGGCCTATCAATCTTAACTATACCACCTCCCTCGGCTGAAGACACCTGAACACTCTCAACACATTCTTGAGTCAGGACGACATCTAATTTACCACCATAATCATTGTGAATATCATTTCTATCATACAGATTACAATAGTTTAAAAAATAACAGTAATAGTTACAGACACTAACTGATGCACTGTTGAGATTGAGATCACCAACAATAACTATTTTTCCTTTTAAATTATGAATGATGTTTTCAATTTTACCAAACAGATTAAAATAATCAGAATCACTGGAACTAGGGCTAATATAAAGTGCACAAACATAAATAGTCTGCCCATACCACGAAAAAGAAACCCATAGGTCTTCACCACAATCAGTCTCGTATTCAGTGTGGCGACGCAAGGCAATGCCGGGCCGAGCAGCAACGAGAACGCCACCACCCCAGGATCGACGATCGCGGCGTCGGACACTCCAACCTCCATTAACCACTTCAGCATCTTCTACAGAGTATCAAGAAAAGTCTCTGAGGCAACTACAATATCTTGTCCCAAGAGCATTAAGTTAGTATTCCAGTCTTGGAGCTTTGTTTTTAGCCCACGGACGTTTTGATAAAACATTTTCAAAAACTTGATGATGATTTATGGCATTTCGCGACCATAGTTTAATGTCAATTAGGCTTTTCTACCAAAATTTTGTAATTTTATGCATTGCGTTGTAAATGAATGTCCACACCAACTTAAAACAGGCTTTTAAGTTGGTGTGGACATTCACGCTAACTATAATCCATGAAATGACGCAATCCTGCTAAAAAACCTGATAATTATTGAACAATAGTCGCAAAATAAGATGAAACTTTCATGCATTTTATTTAAAAATGAGAAAACAATCATAAGTCATGCATTTTTCACTAAGCTCGAAACGTTCTCCCTTAAGGCCTTACTCCTGGTGCGCGATAATCTTACTGAGCGATTTTGAACTTCAGTAAGTCTACACTAGAACGCTCGCTTCGCCTGTTGCCGGCACGCAAAATCAGTGAATTTCCGAGGTTTTTCTGGATTTTACGAAAAAGTATTTGATGTAGGAGTTTTTCCACCTGACATCGGAAAATAAACCATGTTTTCTTGTTATAGCAGTAATTTCAGACATAAAGCTCAAGCCGTTTGGACATAAAACGAAGTAATAACTTAAAAAGACATCATTTTCAAAAATTTAATCTATCGAGCGAAGTGTGTCCAATTAGGTAACCGACTTGACAACGGAAAGACAAGGGTCTGAAAAGGCATGTGTTCAAGTTTTACATTGATCAGATAAGTAGTTGACTCAGCATATTAAAACAAAAACCGTTGAAAGACTCAATACAAGCCCTTAAGGTCCGTCAGTTTGGGATGGATATACCGCCATCAAACGGTCCCAGGCTTTGTGGGCTACCTGGTTTGTGCCTGTCTGGTCTTTACTAAATGTACCTTGTGGCAACTCCCCATAGGGTTTTGGTTGGGTATTGTTAGCAAGAGGCTATACCCGAGTTGGCTTATCATAATCGGGTATATTTATGACCAAGCGTTGCGTGATTTGATCACATACTATAAATATCTATATCTGGCCAGTATCAGTAATGAATGATGAAGATAAGGAGTTGCTATTGTGAAGTTAAAGTCAGTTTTTTGCATAAATAAGTTTTTAATTATATCCAAATAATTAATTTGCATTTAGGTTGATTGAACTGAAAACCTTCTTAATTTTCTTTTTTTTTTCAAAACTTGTTCTTTCCTTTTCTCTATTTCAATAAAACACTAAAAATATGTCAAATTACCCAAAAAAAAAAACATCTAAAATATTTAAAAGTCCCGTATCAAATACCTCTTCATTTTCAATTATTGTTTTAAACTTGTGCGTTTCTTAAATTTCGCGATTTAAAAATACACTAACAAATAGGTCAAATTACCTAAAATAAAATAAACATTTAAAATGTTAATAACCAAGCTTATCATTAATGGCACATAATTAACGTAATTAGGGTTCCGTACCCAAACAGTGCGAAATGGGACCCTATTACTAAGCCTCCGCTGTCTGTCCGTCCGTCTGTCACAGGGTCTACAGCGTCAGCCGTAATATGTAGAGTGTAGACAGATGAAATTTTCAGAGAAATACGTATTACTAAAATAAAAACAAAGGTATCCCCACACTAGAATCCTTGAAAAAAAAACAGGCCAAGTGCGTGTCGAGCCACGCGCAATGTAGGGTTCCATAGTTGCCCGGTATATATAAGTTGGTCTACTAATACAGACCGCGCCAAACTTCTGGTCCCATACATTATAGGGGGCCAAAAGTTTGGCGCGACCTGTACTCGTAAACCTGTAAAGCCTACTTAGCTGTGATAGTTTTCCTTTTAAATTTATTATATATACTACTTCTGTGAATTTTTTCACATTTCTATAAACAACCGCTTTGCCGGCAGGGGGCGGGGGACGCTCCACTCTAACTAAAATGTTCACTTTAAAGCCTAATATTTCACCAACGGATCTCTAAATCGAAAAATGGTTGTCACACACCCACAATGTTTTTGAACGGCCTATCCAACGATACCCCACACTATGGGATAGACGAGAAAAAAAAATCGTCCCAGTTTACTTGTACGAGAGGTACCCTTAAAAAATATTTTTTTGAGATTTTATTTTACCATTTTGTCGGCGTATATCCATGCCAAATTACAGCTTTCTAGTACTAATAGTCTCTGCGCTAAGCCACGGACAGACGGACATGGCGAAACTATAAGGGTTCCTTGTCGGACTACGGAACCCTAAAAATGCTACCTATATAAGGTTATTGTTAGACAAGTTTCAAATTTGGTTAGATTGTTATACATACTCTAAGGTTGCCTGGAAGAAATCGCTTTAAGCGATAAAGCCGTCAATTGTTACCTTCTTTAACATTGTATCATGTATTTTTATCTAACATTTCTTTTTTTATGTATTTTCAATAAAGTGCATAATAATAGTACACTATGATTTATGATACAAGTGAGCTGCGTTGGACATTACAGTCGAGGTGGGATTGCAGCCCGAGCCGAAGGCGATGCCGTAATGGAGCCGAGAGTGTAATATCTAATGCTCACGCGTTTCATACGACGTTTTTAATAGTACATTATGATACAAGTGAGCTGCGTTCGACATTACAGTCGAGGTGGGATTGCAGCCCGAGCCGAAGGCGATGCCGTAATGGAGCCGAGAGTGTAATATCTAATGCTCACGCGTTTCATACGACGTTTTTAATAGTACATTATGATACAAGTGAGCTGCGTTCGACATTACAGTCGAGGTGGGATTGCAGCCCGAGCCGAAGGCGATGCCGTAATGGAGCCGAGAGTGTAATATCTAATGCTCACGCGTTTCATACGACGTTTTTAATAGTACATTATGATACAAGTGAGCTGCGTTCGACATTACAGTCGAGGCGGGATTGCAGTCCGAGCCGAAGGCGATGCCGTAATGGGGCCGAGAGTGTAATGTCTAATGCTCACGCGTTTCATACGACGTTTTTAATAGTACATTATGATACAAGTGAGCTGCGTTCGACATTACAGTCGAGGCGGGATTGCAGTCCGAGCCGAAGGCGATGCCGTAATGGGGCCGAGAGTGTAATGTCTAATGCTCACGCGTTTCATACGACGTTTTTAATAGTACATTATGATAAAAGTGAGCTGCGTTCGACATTACAGTCGAGGCGGGATTGCAGTCCGAGCCGAAGGCGATGCCGTAATGGGGCCGAGAGTGTAATGTCTAATGCTCACGCGTTTCATACGACGTTTTTAATAGTACATTATGATACAAGTGAGCTGCGTTCGACATTACAGTCGAGGCGGGATTGCAGTCCGAGCCGAAGGCGATGCCGTAATGGGGCCGAGAGTGTAATGTCTAATGCTCACGCGTTTCATACGACGTTTTTAATAGTACATTATGATACAAGTGAGCTGCGTTCGACATTACAGTCGAGGCGGGATTGCAGTCCGAGCCGAAGGCGATGCCGTAATGGGGCCGAGAGTGTAATGTCTAATGCTCACGCGTTTCATACGACGTTTTTAATAGTACATTATGATACAAGTGAGCTGCGTTCGACATTACAGTCGAGGCGGGATTGCAGTCCGAGCCGAAGGCGATGCCGTAATGGGGCCGAGAGTGTAATGTCTAATGCTCACGCGTTTCATACGACGTTTTTAATAGTACATTATGATACAAGTGAGCTGCGTTCGACATTACAGTCGAGGCGGGATTGCAGTCCGAGCCGAAGGCGATGCCGTAATGGAGCCGAGAGTGTAATGTCTAATGCTCACGCGTTTCATACGACGTTTTTAATAGTACATTATGATACAAGTGAGCTGCGTTCGACATTACAGTCGAGGCGGGATTGCAGTCCGAGCCGAATTCGGCTCAGCCGTAATGGAGCCGAGAGTGTAATGTCTAATGCTCACGCGTTTCATACGACGTTTTTAATAGTACATTATGATACAAGTGAGCTGCGTTGGACATTACAGTCGAGGCGGGATTGCAGTCCGAGCCGAAGGCGATGCCGTAATGGAGCCGAGAGTGTAATGTCTAATGCTCACGCGTTTCATACGACGTTTTTAATAGTACATTATGATACAAGTGAGCTGCGTTCGACATTACAGTCGAGGCGGGATTGCAGTCCGAGCCGAATTCGGCTCAGCCGTAATGGAGCCGAGAGTGTAATGTCTAATGCTCACGCGTTTCATACGACGTTTTTAATAGTACATTATGATACAAGTGAGCTGCGTTCGACATTACAGTCGAGGCGGAATTGCAGTCCGAGCCGAATTCGGCTCAGCCGTAATGGAGCCGAGAGTGAAATGTCTAATGCTCACGCGTTTCATACGACGTTTTTAATAGTACATTATGATACAAGTGAGCTGCGTTCGACATTACAGTCGAGGCGGGATTGCAGTCCGAGCCGAATTCGGCTCAGCCGTAATGGAGCCGAGAGTGTAATGTCTAATGCTCACGCGTTTCATACGACGTTTTTAATAGTACATTATGATACAAGTGAGCTGCGTTCGACATTACAGTCGAGGCGGGATTGCAGTCCGAGCCGAATTCGGCTCAGCCGTAATGGAGCCGAGAGTGTAATATCTAATGCTCACGTGTTTCATGCGACGTTTTTCAACACAATTGCGAGAAAAAATAATGAAATTTCACTGTCTTATTTTTCCACACAATCAAAACCACAGCTATGCAGTAGTCGGGGTGAGAGTGTGTGATTTGGTACTTGCAATAAAAACAAATATAATGGACATTCCCTTTCGCAGGATTGCAACGTTGTTCTAAGTGTAGGTACAAAGTATTCTCATTTCAAAGGTAAATATTATTTTCATAAAATTCCTTTAAATTTATGGTTCTGACATGTTTGTTGGTTCTCATTTGTGATTACTACTTTTATGTTGTATTGATAAATTACGAGAAATAAATACCTAAAGAGTTATTTTAATTCGGTGTAGATTGAGAAAGGTTGATTTAGATAAGCTAAATCAACAGAAATTTAAAGAAATTCACAGTAAAATTGAAGATAAACAGAAATGGATACCTGTAGATGAAACGAAATAATTCTTAGGACGGTTTGTTGTAAACGCCATTAAACGGTATTTCACCACAACGATATTATTTGACAACCTGTAAAATACTCTTAAGGGGCTATTTCGATAAAAAAGGCACTTTTTGAAGTTGTATACCTGCTTTTCAGATGAAGCCACTAATTTGATAAATCAGTATATAAATATCGGAACCTTTTTCTAGTTTTGTTCAGTGCAGAAACGCGATTGCGTAACTTTCGCTCGATAGAAATAATTATTGAAATGAGGTCTTCTTCTACGCTTTTTTTCATAGTTTGACAAACAGGAATGACACACAGACCTGAACGATATTTTATTAGATAGATTTTAACGATATCTAAATTTCTTTAGTTGGAAATTTTGATAGCTATTTTAGTTCATTTTATATTGATTTAAAACTGACATTTTGCTATTTTTTCCGGAATCCGTCCCTCTCGCACTGCGGGGCGTTCCGCATGGAGTAACAGTGACCTTTGCAAGCTCGACATATCCTCTTAACTGTTACTGAGAACTCAGTGGCTCAATTAGTAATAGATTCGATTAGAAATATATGGGGAAACTCATTTGAAAACAAGTTGGAAAATGTATTGATGTTGTGTAATGATAGCGTGGCGTATATGTTGGCAGCTGAACGAAAATTTAAAAATACTTATTTTAAATAATCAATCAATCAGATTATAGTTGCCACAATCTAAGAGGCCTGTTTTGACAGCTAGAAACGACCATAGAATGTAACTTTAAATGAAATAAACGAAACCGTAAACAAATAATTATTACCTTAATATATTAAAATAAAACCGTAATTTTTAATTATCACGTTGTATAGACAATTGACAGATAATATTTCAAGTATTATTTTTCCTTTTTTATTTTTAATTGAATTCCAAAATAAAAGGCAAATTTCAATCACCACGAAACGTCTCACAAACAGTTACGTTCTTAGTCGATTATTTTTTAAATTTAATAGTGTTGTAACCAATTAATCAATAAATTAATAAAAATAATAATTAGATAAAATAAGGTGACTTTCGTTTACAAAGCCAAATTAATGCTGGAGACTCGGTTAGTGGTCAGTACCAAAGTTCAATGTCACTTTCTGTGAAATACTCGAACTAAAATTTAGACTTACTATTCTAATAGAATTAGAATCGAGGTTGTTCTTGAACAGGTATACAGGCCCAAAAATGTTTATTCGTATATCGTAATTGGTATTGGTCCTGACCACTTATCGAGTCTCCAGTATGAATTTGGCTATACGAGTATAAACGAAAGTCACCTTATATTAATAAAATAATTGTAATGATCTGCACTAAGCATTTACCAAATACGTTATATACCACTTTCATAACAGAAGTATTAAACGTATGATAAAAACAGCATTGTTGCCTGTTTTTTAGGGTTCCGTACCTCAAGAGGAAAAAACGGAGCCCTTACAGGATCACTTTGATGTCCGTCCGTCTGTCTGTCTGTCAAGACCCTTTATCTCGGGAACGCGTAGAGGTATCGAGTTGAAATTAAAACCATATACGAGTATGTACTCAGATCTACAGTCCCTTAATGTGGAATAATCAAACTTAGAGTTTACGTAAAAAAAGATACGGCCGTTTATGCCGCAAAAAAACGTGTTTTTCGACACTCTCAAGTGAATCAAAATTTATGGGGTATTTTCCGTTGACCTAGAACTATGAAATTTGGCAAGTAACTACAAGTATAGGGAAAAATCTGAAAACTAATTTGTAATTAAATCCCAAAAAATAGAGAGTTTAACGGAATCCTCGGTGGGCGAGTCCCACTCGCATTTGTCCGGTTTTTCTTATTTAAGAAACGATTCACTGGTACAGGTAAAATCATAAAACATTCTATCAATAGGTACGGCAGCTTTTAAGAAAATTTTATATTGCGATTTAGAGAAGCAAATGGTTTCATCGTGAAGCATATTTTATTACTGGCCAGTATTTTACAGCAATCACCGCTTTTTTCAAGTACAGCTTATATCTCTATTGAGGTCATGAATTACAACATTACAAAATATCACTGGCACATAAGAATATCCATTTCAAATAATTTTCATGAAGAAAAAATATAAAACATTTGAACTGTGCGTGTGTATAAAAATATTTATTTTTGTGAATAATAACGCTCATATTATAAATTAAATTATACCAATAATGCAACAAAAAATGCACTATAAATTACTGAACAAACGGGATATAGTTACAATTCAGTGGAAAAATTAAGGTTAGTCAATACTAATTCATAAATATACTGCAATATACGAGTATGTTAGTTTGTAAGGTATTTATCTATGGGCCACATATTTGATTTCTTGAATAAAAGTTCTATCTAGAACTTATAATATAAGCAATGAACATAAAAATATTCCAAACGATCACAAACTGGTACAATTTTAAATCGATTTCTCGTGCGAATCGATTATTCTAGTTACCGATTTGTTTGATTCACACCCTTATATACGTTGCGATGATAGATGCCAAAACGCGCCTGTAAAATTGTGACAACTTCAAGAATCTTGGGGTATATCCTTATTGATTGATTTTCAAACTCTTTGCTCAAAAATGGCGGCGGGGATTTTGTTTATGCGCCCGCAGATGGAAGTGGAGGCACTGACGCACCCGCCAAACGGCCAAAATATAAAATATAAACAAACTGAATATTTATGTATTTACAACAAAAATTAGAGTTAATGTATTGATGAAAATAAATATTTGATAAAATGAAATAATTATTTATTATATTTTAACTGAGATTAAAAACTTTACTATTTCTAAAGACATCAAAACTCTTTGCTAAGATTAAAAAAAAATACTGCTTTATAAGTAAATATGTTGAAAAGAGTATTTGTTTGTTTGTTCTATTTCTCAAGACATCAAAACTCTTTGCTAAGATTTACAAAAATACTGCTTTATAAGTAAATATGTTGAAAAGAGTATTTGTTTGTTTGTTTAAAGTAAAAGAACAAATAATTAAAATTAGGATTCCGTAGGTACTCAAAGGATGCCGAATTATTTCTATAATTTTAGCGCCTTTTTACTGATTCAAGGCGTGATGTTGATATGGCATCTTTATTGTTATCTGATTTTTACGCTGTGATGTTGATATGGCATCTTTATTGTTATTATTTTTTTCGGGTTCCTTACCCGTATTATATGGTGGTACGGAACCCTCTTCGATCTGTCCCCTTACTCTACCCCGAATAAATTCAGGGCTAGTGAGTAAGATCGTGGTACCTCCACAGTCGAGCCAGGCATCAGCTCTACCACCTAAAATACCATGTATCCAAAGTGTCTAAGTATATATTGGTCATAAATTTCTTCTTTAATCTATACTAATAATAAAGTAGTAGTAAAAAAGTCGTGTCTGTACATTTAATATTTTCGCGAATTTTAAATGAAATGGGTTATTAGTACTGTACTGAGGCCGAAGCAACTATTTTTGGAATTTTGGTCTGTCTGTCTGTCTGTGTGTTCCGTTTTAACTCGAGAACCACTCAACGAATTTGGATGCGGTTTTTTTGTAATCGTCGTTGTAACCGTGTTCAACACATAGGCTATAAGGGGTGTTCACAAAATAACGCCAAAGTTGGAAACGGGGCAAAGATTGAATAAACGTTTTTATAACTCGAGAACCACAGAACTTATTTGGGTTCGGTTATGTTTATTATCATCATAGTGACCCTGGTCGACACATCAGCTATAGGGGGTGTTCATGAAATAACGCCCAAGCTAAAAACGGGGCAAAGATTCACTGAACGCGGGCGAAGCTGCGGGCAAAAGAGTTTTTCCTAGATTTCATCATCATCATCATAAATACTTTATTGCACAAAAAAAATAAGTACAAAAAGGCGGACTTAATGCATAAAGCATTTTCTACCAGTCAACCCACAGATGGTACAAGATAAATAGGTAGGTGGGCGTGCAAGAAGAGTAAAAACTTAAAAATTACAAATTAAATGAAGATACTACTCTAAATTAATAACTATAGGTAACAATACCTAAAAAGAAATTTAATACATAAATAAATACAAGTTTTAATAAGTATATTGTAAATAAATACATAAATAAATACATACCATGACTGCAAAAAATAATAAGAATTAAAGAAATTCATATTTGTGTGTTTTTGGAGAGGTAGTGTCTGTGCACAGAATACTTAAAGGAGTTACGGGAGGGGGCTTTTCTGACATCGTCGGGAAGTTCGTTCCAGAGACGAACAGCAACCACACTAAAAGAATTGGATACAAATCCGGAATGATGTAAAGGAATCGAGAGAAGAAGGTTATTTGAGGATCTAAGCATTCTATCTTGATTGTCAGACAAGAGATGTATCATTGACTTGAGGTATGAGGGGGTATTTGGATCGGTAATTATACTATAAAGAAGGCAAACAATTCTTAGGTTTCTACGGTCGCGAATAGGAAGCCAGTTGAGTTTTGCACGAAACTCTGAAACGTGGTCATATTTCCTCAAGTCAAATATGAAACGGATGCAGGTGTTAAGCAAGCGTTCCAGTTTATTGAGATGCTCTTCTTTAGCATCCAAATAACAAGTATCAGCGTAGTTAATAATAGGGATGAGAAGGGAATTGGCGATAGAGATTTTCGTTGAAATAGGTAATACGTTTTTCAGACTTAAAAGAGAATGGAGAGAGGCATAAAATTTTCGAGAAACTTTTTCGATTTGAGCATCCCAATTAAAATCCTGATCGATAACTATACCTAAATCATTAACGGTAGAAGAGAAGCTGATACCGCAATCGTTATATTTCAACTGTGGCAGCGTGTCAAAGTCAATTTTTGTAATTTGTTGTGAACTTCCGACAATGATAGCCTGACACTTGTTTGGGTTTACCGCTATACCGAACCGCTCTGACCAGAATTGTATGCTACGTAAGTTAACGTTAAGGTGGTCAACACAATCGTGAAGGTCATCAACCTTAGCCTGCCCATAAAGCTGGAGGTCGTCAGCATAAAGATGGTAAGAACACTTAAGATAGGGTGTAGCTAAATTAATAAATATTGAAAATAACAGAGGGGAGAGAATGCTACCTTGAGGAACACCAGCATCTAAATCACACCAATTGGACAGGGTCTGATCACAGCGAATGGCCTGCCGGCGTCCTCAAAGATAGGAAGTGAACCAGTTTAAAGCAGGGAGAGATATATTCAAACGGTCAAGGGAAGCAAGTAGGAGGTCGTGATCGACAGCGTTGAAAGCATTACTAAAATCTACTAGAACCAGCGCAGTTACCATTCCCTTCTCCATTCCTAATCTTATGTCCTCAGTCACTTTAAGGAGCGCTGTGGTTGTGCTATGACCAGTTCTAAAGCCAGACTGATAAGGGTTTAAAAGATTACTCGTCGATAGGTAATATGTGAGCTGACGATGAACAAGGGATTCGATGACTTTGGACAGAAATGGAAGGACAGAAATCGGACGGTACTGAGTTGGAAGTTGAGGGTCATGAACTTTTGGAAGAGGAATTACATTATTATTTATGCTAAAGGCCCTAGTTATGACCGGAATTTAAAGTTTCTAAGTGAACTGGAAGTACCCTATAGGTACAGTGGAGCCCACATCAAGCTATACACATTGAATATAAGCTGACCTCTCATTGTACGGGAAGCCTATACAATGAGAGGTCAGCTTATACTGAAAGTGTTTAGCTTGATGTGGGCTCCACTGTACATGTTGAGCCAATTTGTATGAAATTGATTACTTAAAGAGCAATAACTTTCTTCTCTAGATGTTAGTTTAAATTTGATATCTCTAACGGGGCCCGAGAAAAAGAGTCTTGACAGACGGACAGCGGAGTGGTCGTATAGGGGTTCCGGTTTGTCGTCTTGAGATACGGAACCCTAAAAATTATATATAGATTCGTGGTTTAGATTCATACTGATATTGAAACGGCTACTTACGGTTTTATGTGTCAAACGGGGAACCGCCGCGTAACCATGTTTGTCTCCGAAGAAATTGTACGAATACAGTGAAACTAGTAGAAACAGATAGTTCTGATATAACAGGAGGATAAAGAGATCACACTAATATTATAAATGCGAAAGTTTGTGTGTGTGTGTGTGTGTGTGTGTGTGTGTGTGTGTGTGTGTATATGTTTGTTACTCTTTCACGCTGAAACGGCTCGACGGACTTGGATGAAATTTAGAATAGATATAGCTTATACCCTAACTTAACACATAGGCTACTTTTTATCCCGGAAAAAAAGCATGTCGTTAAACCGAATAACATGCGGGCGGAGATGGGATGCGAGATGTAATCTAATAATTTCATTTTGTTTTTTATATTAAGTTACTGATTATCCGACTTTCTCTTGTCCTGTACGTTCTATCTCTTTACTGAAACAATGTTGTATTATAAATATAATAATGATGATCGAAAAAAAAGACATGATCTTGCTAAGTTTCTTGCCCTTCTTCTTAGCAAGACTAATCGAATAGGCGGAGTTAGGCATACATATTTATGTATGTAACATTAGTATTTAGTATATGGGTAGCTATCATAAAGTAGGTATATAATAGGGGGAAAAACTCTTGTCGCAAATACAGGGTGGCCAACTTAGAGGTATACAACTTTTTTTTGCCGCCATTTTGTTTGGGCGCCATATTTGACAGTTATTTGATAACACTTATTTTATGTAGATACGGCAAATTCGATATGGGGCGTTTTTCGATTGAACAACAACAATTACATAATAATTATCAAAACGTTCTACTCAAACCAATCTTCTATTGCAAAAACGCTGAGAAAATTACGAACAATTTTCGGTAGAAATTACCTTCCTTCGCGGCTAGCAATAACTCGTTTGGTGAATAAATTTGGGCAGCATGGCACTGTAACAGATAAACCAGTTCTTCAACAGCCTTTATTGGTCCACGAGCGACCACTGCATCCACGTCGAGTAACAGTATGGTTTGGAATTTGGTCAGGAGGAGTAATTGGACCCTACTTCTTTGAAGATGCTACGGGCGCTGCCGTAACAATTATTGTTACATCAAATGAATCAGTTGGGCTTAGAAAACATGTGGTTGCAACAAGACGGGACCACATGGCATACGGCCAGAGACACAATCGAAATATTGAGAAGAATGTTTTCAGGTCAATTAATTTCAAGAATTGATGACACTGATTGGCCCCCAAGATCACCGGATTTGACAGCTCCTGACTTTATTTCTGTGGGGCTATCTAAAGGGACGTGTCTATGCTAACAAGCCGAGAAATATTCAACATTTAAAACAGGATATCCGAGACGCAGTCATTTGGATAGCGCCGGGAATGTGCGAAAATGTGATGAGAAACGCGATAAAAGAGCTCACATTTGTCGCGATGCTAGAGGTGGACATTTGGCAGATGTTATTTTCCAATATTTTCCATACGTAATTGCCAAGCCTAAATATAATATTTTTGAAACAATACCTAGTAATTTCCATTTTATGTAAAATAAATTTATAAAATAAGTTGTATACCTCTTAACTGGCCACCCTGTAGTATGTATGAACTTATAATAAAATCTCTTTGGCTATACCATTTGTATATGGCTGGTTTTGGTATTATTAAAAAGTTTAAATTTAAAAAAAGAAAATTCCAAATTCAAATTAGGTAAAATGTGTGATTTTCATTTGTTTTTCTTACTGTTAAGATGAGTGAATCTAATTAAGAAATTAGATACATTTTAAAATTTTAGTACAAAAAAGGCAAAAATGCAACACAAGCCGCGAAAAAAATTTGTGATGTTTATGTACCACGTGCTATCTAACGTGCGATAAGTGTATTTATGTACCTACATTGCAAAAATAAAGTATTCATTTCATTTCTAGTCAGGCGAAATGTGATTATAAAATCGTGAGTAGACGTTTCAATCTCAGTATGAATTAATTACAGAGTTAATATATACCTATACGAGTATATATACCGAATTAAATGAAATTAAAATCTGTAATAAAAATAAACAATTAAATTCATAAAAAGGGAATTGTTACTCGAAAGAAAGAAATAATTTTTAATGCTGACTATAATGTCACCTATTCTCGTGCAGCAAACCTTAAATTTAGAGTTAAAAAACGTAAAATAATACAAGCTCATTTAACTTTTATCCATCTGCGTTAAAGCCCATTTTGCAATGAAAAGTTTAAGGTTATGGCACCTCTAAATCTAATATTTGCTACACGAGAATAGGTGTCTTATATTACAATGCAATGCAATACAAGAGCACTCTTTAGACTTGGCTTATCTTATCATCCAACCCATGACGCTGCACACTTATTATATTACACAGCTTGAAAAATAATTAATAAAACATTTAAAAAAACGCGACTGCCGGAATAGAGATTTAATTCTGATTTCAGTGCAATCCAGGGACATACAAAACAACACGTATCCAATGTAATAGTCCACCGACTGCACTGAAATCAGAATTAAATCTCTACTCCGGCAGTCGTGTCTTTAAATATTTTTTATTATGAATTTTTATTTAATACAAAATTTTAATTTGGTTAAAATATATATAACCTTTATATTACGACTAATTAGTAAAACCTACGTTTAACAAAAGTGAAATAAATAATTGTATGTTAGAAGAGCCATCTGGTACGCAGTGCACCAAATACCCTGACGTTTAAAAACGAACGCAGAGTACATTGAATAGAATCAGGGATGAGCTGGAAATGCACATGCAACCCGCTAGATGGCATTGAGTAACCAAGTTACTAAGTATGACATGACTGTATTTTCTTTGTTTATAGCAACTATAACAGCGATGGAATTTAATGCAATCAATTATTAATTTAAATATAAAAATAATAAGTAGTGTCTTATTTGACTTTGAAATATAAATTAGCCTTAGCCGTCAAGCCATATTAGTGACTAAAATTAAATAGGTATTTCGTGTTGTGTCTGTTATTATAAGGGGCCGTCCATATATTACGTCATTCTAAATTAGGGGGGGAGGGTTGGTCTGCGGATGACGGTAAATGATAGATGGGGGGGGGGGGGGGTGTTTCGAAATTGACGTCATGGATGAATCGAGCCAAAACGAATATCGGGAGGATACGGAGATTAGAATTTAAAAGAATGGGTGAAAACTCCGTGGGAGTTATCCAAAGAAAAGTAAAAAATAAGTAGTTATATTATATCAATGATTATTGCCAAAGTAAAAATAATAAAAGGTGATTCTATAACCAAGTGTTTTAATCATATAATACCCTATTTTTCTCAAATCTGCAATGTTTTATTTTGTCAAACTAGTAATGACGTCAATTTTGGGAGAAGGGTGGGGGGGGGGTCATTAAGAAATGACGATAGGATGATTATAGGGGGGGGTCTAAAATCTGAAAAAATCGATGACGTAATTTATGGACGGCCCCTAATCACAAAATATTTGTGTTATTACATTACTATGTAACGTTTTAAGGGTTCCGCGACGCCGTCTGTCCGTCCGTATGTCACGGGTCTCCTTGCTGATGGAATGAGTTACCTATATATCTGAAAATGTGGATTTGTGGTGTAAAATGTAACCAAAACCGAATATTGAATAAAAAAAATTAATTAAATAAACGTTTAGGAGGTGTCACATACATGAAAAAAACTTGAGAACCACTTAATGGATTTTGATGCAGTTTTCACTAAAAGATAAAGCATTTCTTCGGGAAGGTTTTAGGCTAGGTATGTACATATCATGACAAAAGCGCAATGAGAATTTTCGTGAAACATGGAAAGTTCGCCGCCGCCGCCGTAGCGTAGCCGATCGTCGCGGGTTCAAACCCCGACTGATAAAATTTGTTTTCACTTTTTATTTTTATATATTATATTCAGAATAAATATTTTCTTTCTTTTGTAAAAAAAAGGTGACCAGGGTCCGATGGTGGGACTGGAAAATGGGTACGGGATCTCCTCAACGGACAACAGCAGACCCTTCGAATTTGGGCTTATTTGATTGGTATTTATTAGCACTTTGGTAAAACATGGTTACCGTTGCATATTATCGTTCAGAAAATCATATTCTTTTGTTTTTCTTATTTCCACGAAAATCTCGTCGACGCGCCCGGAGCCGCGGGCAAAAGCTAGTACGCATATAAATTCCAAAAATCTTATTGGTACATAACCGACCGGGGACCGAACCTGGTTCTCAATATTAAGAGGCCAGCGTTCTGCCGTCAGAGCTACTGCCGCTTTTTTGATAAAGAAAACAAGATTTGCGTTAAAATGTTATTTAGTGTCGAGTCATGCAAATTTGTTTCAATGATTCATCATTTTCTATATCTTCTAAACTTTACATCTAAAGTGATATAGCTGAGCCCGCATTTTTTCAAATACATTTAATTTACGACTATTGGAAGCCATTGCAGTTATGTGAAATAATAAATGTATACTGGAGACTCGACGAGTGGTCGGGACCAAGGTTCAATTATCCTTTCTGTGAAATACGCAAAATAACGTTGTTCTTGCACAAGCATGAACAGTATTTTTCGTATTACGCAAACAGGGTAATTCGATCTTTTTCCCGACCACTTACAGAGTCTCCATGATGAAATTGGATATATATGTAAATGAAAGTAACCTTATGTTTTATTTTTATTTGTAAGACCAAACAAAATCACTTTTTGTTACATACAGTGTAGGGTGGAGTCCACAGGGCGTGTAAGTACGTCCTTCCACCACCACCGGCGGAAGTTATTTGATCGCACAATCCCTGTTTAAACAAAAGTTATGATGTAAAATATTTTTGCACGGAGTCCCTGGGACCTACCCTACAAATTAAGGGTTAATTACATTCGCGAAGGTAATGTTTCCTGAAACTATTATTGTTCCACGTTTGGATTGGGGATGGGTGCGATCGTCAACTTTACGCGAATGTATGGAATGACAGTTACCAAAAGTAGGATGTGCAAAAATACGTAAAAACTTTTTGAGTACTGCGAAAACCTTTTTCGTGGAATTAAAATAAATGATATTCTTTAAAAAAATTGTCAGCTCGCCATTTGTTTTGATGATCAATCAATAATGGATTCACCAGCTTCATCATCAATGCCAAATAGTGACAGATTTGTCAAATGAAATTTCAAGATTTCATTAATAAATCGTGAAATTAGATTCAGCAAACAGTTAAGACAACTAAATCAGCGATCATTTCATATTTAGATGATATGGGATTGAAAAATAAATAAAAACTAAATTAATAAAATGAGATTTTGGAGAAGCAATAGTATTGATCAATATGGCTAGTGAAATTAGCCCGTCCGACAATTGAAATCGTAAGTTTTTGGTTGCCAACAACAAAACAAGACAATCGTATTAATTTGACAGCCAAAAATTTACGAATTCAATTGTCAAACGGGCTAATTTTCTTAACAGAATAGCCATAACAATCAATTTCAATACTTTCAGTACTGGGCGACATTTGGGCGCGGAACCCTAAAAAGGAATACAGAAATTATGAATGAAAGTAGAGTGATGAAAGGAATTTATGCTGCACAAGTGGAAGGTAAAGCTCAACCGGGGCTCCCTAGAAGGACGTATGTTGACCGAATAGGAGACATACTGAAACACGGCAAAGTAAATAACCGGCCAAGTGCGAGTCAGACTCACATACCTAGGGTTCTGTAATTCGAAAGTTTGGGAACAGGAAGGAAGAAGTTATTTAAAATCTTGCCCATTTTAACTGTTTATGATAACTAAAAAAAGAATTGATTGTACCACAAAAGGGAGACTCAAATATTTTTATATCTACCGTACTCGAAATAAAACTGTATGAAAAATGAAAAAACTGTTTTTTGTGGTTTTTCATAAATTCTCAAAATCGGTGCAAGTAAATATATTAAAAGTAAATATATTTTTACTAGCTTTTGCCCGCGGCTCCGCACGCGTGTTATTCGGTTTAACGACATGCTTTTTTCCGGGATAAAAAGTAGCCTATGTGTTAACTTGAAATTAGATCTGAAACTTTGCATAATATAAGGTGAAATTAAATCAACCGACTCAATTCATACTGGAAACTGGGTTAGTGATCAAGAACTAGGTTCAGTAATTGAAATAAAACTCGGGGATGAAAAATTTAATTTTGTCATTTTTTCCTCGTGAATTTCTCAGCCGCTATATTTTTTCTGTAATCCTTACGTAAACCCAAATTACCATGATTTTGTTTATATATATTTCAGTATATTAGTTTCGGAAATAAGGGGGGAGGACATGCATTTTTTGTGGTTTTTCAAAGAATTCTCGAAATCAGTGCAAGTAAATATAGTAAAAGTAAATATATTTTTACTAGCAATTGCCCGCCGCTCCGCGCGCGTGTTATTCGGTTTAACGACATGCTTTTTTTCGGGATAAAAAGTAGCCTATGTGTTAAGTCAGGGTATAAGCTGTATCTATTCTAAATTTCATCCAAATCCGTTCAGCCGTTTCAGCGTGGAAGAGTAACAAACATACACACACACACACAAACTTTCGCATTTATAATATTAGTGTTATAATCAACTCCTTATCATCTACAATTTAACACCCATATTGTATTTTTAGGATATTTATTATTTTTCTCTATTTTGTATTAGAAATAATAAAAAAAAAATATACACTTTATTATGTGAGCAAGTGAATGCTATTATTGTATTTTTAGGATATTTTTTATTATTTTTCTCTCTTTTGTATCAGAAATAATTTAAAAAAAATTGTTTTACCCTTTATTATGTGAGCAAGTGAATGCTATTTTTGTGGCAAATTTGTAAGTCTTTATCTTTAACGGTGCTAAAGTATGAGGCTGTGACATACGGACGGACAACGGAGTCCCACCATAAACGTTTGATTTACCTTTCGGGTACTACGGAACCCTAAAAGTACCCGGAATAAAAGAGCTTGTATAGCCAGATAGAAGTAGAGGAGGTGTGTCAGGATCGCAGCAGATGTAAATCAGTAGCCTCTGCTTACCCTTCTGGGAGACAGGCGTGAGTATATGTAGGCACAGATGTAATACATTGATGTTAATGCACTTGTTATCGTAATCACTAATCCGAAGCACTAATCCCCCGCATTGGTATCGTAAAGATATCGATGCACTCCGAGGTACCACGCAAAATTATAATTTATAGACATGACGTACATATGTATATGTATTATCAAAAGTGTAATTCATCATTATTATTTTAATAATGTATGATTCCTCTAAAGGCTTAAAGATAATTAATATGTAAACTGACTTTGAGCACACTTAAATACTTCATATCTAAAGAAGTTAAATAGGGATAGATAATCCTAAAATAAGAATATAAATTAGATTAGATCTTTGCTGTTACCAGCTTCTTCATTCGCGTAGAAATAGATATTATTTCAATACAATAAAATACAGGGTATAAGTATACACGATTCTGATGTCATTACGAGAAAAAAATATATACCTTGAATTTTCACCAAAAATTCCATCATTTTCCTAAGCTATGGCTACGCAGCTCACCGGCCTCCCCACACACCTAATCGCACCCCGCACCCCTCATCCGAGTGGCCAGCGACCATTGAGGGTGTCCACGCGATTAGTGTATTTTGAGTAAAGAAAATCGTCTCATTATGAGGTACCGGTACTTTATTTAGAGATCTCAGTATTTAAAAATATATCTTAACCGATCATACTAACACGCCCTTAAAGGATTCTTGCTTTTGCTTTTACACCCGGTATAGGGTGAAATTAAATCAACCGACCAAATTCGTACTGGAGACTTGGTTAGTCATCAGGAACAAGGTTTAAAGACGCTCCAGGTGAAATTAGAAAAAAAAAAAATTTTTTTGTCCCATAGAGCCTGCACCAGGAATTGTACTTAAACTAGTGAAACCACTAAGGGAGCAAAAAATTTTATTTTTAGAAATTGGCCAAAAGGATTACTGAACCTAGTTCTTGATCACTAACCCAGTCTCCAGTATGAATTGAGTCGGTTGATTTAATTTCACCTTATATTATGCAAAGTTTCAGATCTAATTTCAAGTATTTACTTTACGGTTTGGAGGTAACTTTGTATTTTTTTTATCGATAAAATTTAATGGAATCAAGTTTTCACAACAGCATGTCCTCAACTTTATCATATATCAATTTCAGAGTGATTGTTGCAGTATTTGTTGGTATAAAGCAGGATCATGCGAAGCGAAATGAGGTATTATACACCCTTAATTGCCTGAACCGATGACGAAGTGCGTGGTATCGTTAGAAATCTTATAACATCTTGAGTGGAATATGCCATAAATATATACAAGAAACTTTTAAATAAAATTGAATAATAAAAAATAGGCTACTTTTTATCCCGGAAAAAAGCATGTCGTTAAACCGAATAACACGCGGGCGGAGCCGCGGGCAAAAGCTAGTAAAAATATATTTACTTGCACCGATTTCGAGAATTTATGAAAAACCACAAAAAACAGTTTTTTCATTTTTCATACAGTTTTATTTCGAGTACGGTAGATATAAAAATATTTGAGTCTCCCTTTTGTGGTACAATCAATTCTTTTTTTAGTTATCATAAACAGTTAAAATGGGCAAGATTTTAAATAACTTCTTCCTTCCTGTTCCCAAAACTGTCGAATTACGGAACCCTAGGTATGTGAGTCTGACTCGCACTTGGCCGGTTTTTTACTTTGCCGTGTTTCAGTATGTCGCTTATTCGGTCAACATACGTCCTTCTAGGGCGGCCCGGTCGAGCTTTACCTTCCACTTGTGCACCATACATTTCTTTCATCACTCTACTTTCATTCATAATTTCTGTATTCCTTTTTAGGGTTCCGCGCCCAAATGTCGCCCAGTACTGAAAGTATTGAAATTGATTGTTATGGCTATTCTGTTAAGCAAATTAGCCCGTTTGACAATTGAATTCGTAAATTTTTGGCTGTCAAATTAATATGATTGTCTTGTTTTGTTGTTGGCAACCAAAAACTTACGATTTCAATTGTCGGACGGGCTAATTTCACTGGCCATATTGATCAATACTATTGCTTCTCCAAAATCTCATTTTATTAATTTAGTTTTTATTTATTTTTCAATCCCATATCATCTAAATATGAAATGATCGCTGATTTAGTTGTCTTAACTGTTTGCTGAATCTAATTTCACGATTTATTAATGAAATCTTGAAATTTCATTTGACAAATCTGTCACTATTTGGCATTGATGATGAAGCTGGTGAATCCATTATTGATTGATCATCAAAACAAATGGCGAGCTGACAATCTTTTTAAAGAATATCATTTATTTTAATTCCACGAAAAAGGTTTTCGCAGTACTCAAAAAGTTTTTACGTATTTTTGCACATCCTACTTTTGGTAACTGTCATTGTACGGTGACTTACAATATTGTTTGATATGATTTAAGTGATAACTAATGATTGATCTGATAACTGATAATATGATAAATAACTGATAGAGGAAATGAGTACGCGACAACGTCTGATCGTGAACTGAACTTTTATTGTAAAATAAGTAAACCGCAGCGATCGTGCAAGATCGCTGACACTTGATAAAGCTATATGTACTGCTGGCTCGTACAGTCATTTCATACATTCGCGTAAAGTTGACGATCGCACCCATCCCCAATCCAAACGTGGAACAATAATAGTTTCAGGAAACATTACCTTCGCGAATGTAATTAACCCTTAATTTGTAGGGTAGGTCCCAGGGACTCCGTGCAAAGAAAGAGAAAGACGAGAAAGCCTTCGACTCCATCGAAACTTGGTCTGTTCTGCAGTCCTTGCAGCGATGCCAAGTTGACTGGTGTTACGTGGAGTTGTTGAAATGTCTGTATGACTCCGCTACGATGTCCGTCCAAGTACAGGGTGTACAAACAAGACCGATACATCTTCAGCGCGGCGTTAGACAGGGAGATGTTATTTCCCCAAAACTGTTTACCGCCGCGCTGGAGGACGTCTTTAAAACACTAGACTGGAATGGACGAGGCATAAACGTAAACGGAGACTACATTTCACATCTTCGCTTTGCCGATGACATCGTGATAATGGCGGAATCGCTGCAGGAACTAGAGGAAATGATGCGCGGCCTTAGCGATTCTTCGAGACGAGTGGGCCTGTGGATGAATTTGGAGAAGACTAAAGTCATGTCCAACTGTCACGTCATCCAAGGGCCACTAACCGTCGACAATGTCAGCATCGAAGTTGTTCAGAAATATGTTTATCTGGGTCAAGTCATACAGCTGGATAAAAACAACTTCGACGCCGAGGCTGACAGAAGAATATGCTTGGGTTGAGCAGCATTCGGAAAGTTGCGTCACATATTTACGTCGTCAATACCCCAGTGCTTAAAGGCTAAGATGTTCAACCAGTGCGTCCTTCCTGTGATGACGTATGGCGCTGAAACGTGGTCTCTTACAAAGGGCCTGATCCACTGATTTAAGGTCGCTCAGCGAGCTATGGAGCGGGCTATGCTTGGGGTATCTCTGATGGATAGAATCCGAAACGAGGAGATCCGTTGGAGATCGAAAGTAACCAACATAGCCTGCAGAATCAGAAGTGGCAGTGGGCAGGCCATATTTGTCGCCGAGATGATGGCCGTTGGGGCCGAAAGGCTCTAGAATGGAGACCACGTACAGCAAAGCGTAGTGTAGGCCGACCTCGTGCCCGCTGGACCGACGACCTGAAGGACGTTGCGGGGGGCGGCTGGATGAGGAGGACGGAGGACCGACATGAGTGGCGAAATTTGGGAAAGGCCTATGTCCAGCAGTGGATGAACACGGGCTGATGGATGGAAGAACAACGTTATTTTGCGTATTTCACAGAAAGGATAATTGAACCTTGGTCCCGACCACTCATCGAGTCTCCAGTATAAATTTATTATTTCACATAACTGCAATGGCTTCCAATAGTCGTAAATTAAATGTATTTGAAAAAATGCGGGCTCAGCTATATCACTTTAGATATAAAGTTTAGAAGATATCGAAAATGATGAATCATTGAAACAAATTCGCATGACTCGACACTAAATAACATTTTAACGCAAATCTTGTTTTCTTTATCAAAAAAGCGGCAGTAGCTCTGACGGCAGAACGCTGGCCTCTTAATATTGAGAACCAGGTTCGGTCCCCGGTCGGTTATGCACCAATAAGTTTTTTGCAATTTATATGCGTAATATTTGTGATATTACCTACTACTTCCCACGTGTGGTGAACGGTGAAGGAAAATGCCGTGAGAGGAACCTGAATGCCCTAAAAAGCTTGTATTTGTGCCCGAAGTACGGCGAAAATACCACCGATCAAAATGGGACGTAATAATCGTAGGTGAAACGTGGATGTACCAAGTGTGTACAGTGACTTGCATTTCACAGTTCACACACGAAAGCACCTTTGACACCCTCTCAAAGACCATGTCGTGACGATATGTTTCACCAATGACCTCTTTCAAATATCAACAGGATTTATAGTTGACAAATAGAAAAATTTATTAGGTGGTAGAGCTAATACCGGGCTCGACTGTGGAGGTACCACCATCTTACTCGGAAATCCTCCCGAAGTTATTCGGGGGAGAGTAAGAGAACAGCTCTCAGGCAAAACCAGGCGGCCCACCATTGCCTGGAACCGATGGATGGCGGTATATCCATCCCCAATTGCCGGGCCTTATATAAAACAGACTGGTGACGGGCAGCGGCGTCACTGGTGCAAGGGTTTCGGCACCGCGCTCACTAACCCGCCTGTCCAGCGTGTGTGAGTATGGGCATTTATTCCAGGAGGACCGCCAAGAGTGGCGAAATCCTGGAAAGGCCTATGTCCAGCAGTGGACAAAACAGGCTGATGGATGGATGGAAATAGAAAAACGTACTTTTGTGCGAACAAAACTTCCAATCGTTCTTGTCTCTCGTATGTCCGCTGTATGTGTACTTTGATCATAGACAAAATTCATCCATGCTTTGATACAATTTTTTACTGTCCCATTCCGTTTCCAGGGTGGGGGGGGGGGGGGGGCAAGTGGGGCAGCTGCCCTTCCGACGCCCATGCTGCAAACCATTGCTACTCATATTGCAAATCTATGTTTGTCGTGCTCAAAGGAAGTACATATCAGGCAATTTGCAAATAGCAGAGGCTGATGCACGTGTTTTTATACAATTGTATTGTTGTCAAGCAGACTATTATGTTTTTCTAAAATAAATAAAAAACGTCTTAATTTTGTAAATATTTTGTGGCTCATAATGTGGCTTTGTCGATTTCCGTGTGATTTTTACGACTGATTGTTATTTTAAGCTTAGATGTCATACTCGATAACAATGAATCATTGCCATTTGTTACTGTCTTATCTTATTGAGAAATAAAACGGTAAGATAAGTAAGTTCAAAAATTTAATTTTTTACTCGAATTTCTTTTTAGCTTTTTTTAAGTTTAAATTTGAAGTCCCTGGGTCTCCACCTTACACTTTGCGCTAGTTTTTTCCACCCTGCTTATACCTGCTGCCCAGGCCCCACCTGCATGCGGTGTTTTGCTTACAAACGCAAGACCTGCCCCGAATCAATTCCTATTAGGAGGGCAACATTTCATTTTGCATTATTGTGTAGATCCATCCATCCATCAGCCTGTTTCGTCCACTGCTGGACATAGGCCTTTCCAGGATTTCGCCACTCTTGGCGGTCCTCCTGGAAGAAATGCCCATACTCACACACGCTGGGCAGGCGGGTTAGTGAGCGCGGTGCCGAAACCCTTGCACCAGTGAAGCCGCTGCCCGTCACCAGTCTGTTATATAAGGCTCGGCAATTGGGGATGGATACACCGCCATCCATCGGTCCCAGGCAATGGTGGGCCGCCTGGTTTTGCCTGAGAGCTGTTCTCTTACTCTCCCCCGAATAACTTCGCGAGGATTTGCGAGTAAGATGGTGGTACCTCCACAGTCGAGCCATTGTGTAGATAGAGTGGTTTAATGTAGATTTCAGGTAGATGTATATTAAGGCAGCATAACATTTTTTAAATTTACTGATATCCGTATGGATTCCCCCGCTGTAGAAAACAATCTTTCTGAATCCACTGTAGGTGCTTTGATTGACAAATACATGTGTGCTAATTCCTTCATGTTGTGATATACCTACATTGATCTTTTTCTATAACTTGAGTAATCTGCACAATTGTATTAATGTCAGCATTGGGTTCTTTTACATCGGAATTTCTTCGGTTGCCACCGCAAACGTCGACGCTGTTTCGCGCTCGGTTTCACGCAAAATACAAAATTAAATACGCTTTTTGTTTGGCTGTTTTGGGAGGAGCCTGTAAACTCAGTCCATCATGGTAGAACGTGCCCACCCGCGACAACCGCGCCCGCGAAATCCGCCCTCGCGACACCTGCGACACGCGCGCTTGCGGCCCGCGCGCTTGCACCACCTGCGTCCGCGCCGACTAAAACTTGACATCGGTAGCTCCTCCCTGAGTCGAGCCGTGCTCCTCCCTGAGTAGAGCCGCGCTCCTCCGGAGTAGAGCCGCGGACCCCACCGGAATGACAATCAAATGGGCATCGGAAGAATCTTCAGTTAAGGGGGCACCGGCCCCGAAACTGAGTCCTCACGCCCCAGAAAGGGGTTTGTGAGATGATCACCGACGAACGTGCCCAGCGAGCCCTCTAAAGTTGCTTTTAACAAGCCTAACCGCTATGCTCTGGGTATGGAAAAATTATGCCAAGGCATGCTGATTGAAAAACCATTTAGAGATTAATTTTTTTTTTTGTTGTCATATTCCATTGTTACTGCACCATATTAGGTGGTAGAGCTGATGCCGGGCTCGACTGTGGAGGTACCACCATCTTACTCGGAAATCCTCCCGAAGTTATTCGGGGGAAAGTAAGAGGACAGCTCTCAGGCAAAACCAGGCGGCCGACCATTGCCTGGGACCGATGGATGGCGGTTTATCCATCCCCAATTGCCGGGCCTTATATAAAACTAACTGGTGACGGGCAGCGGCGTCACTGGTGCAAGGGTTTCGGCACCGCGCTCACTAACCCGCCTGCCCAGCGTGTGTGAGTATGGGCAATTCTTCCAGGAGGACCGCCAAGAGTGGCGAAATCCTGGAAAGGCCTATGTCCAGCAGTGGACGAAACAGGCTGATGGATGGATGGATGGACTGCACCAAAATAACTTGAAATTATAAATATTTTCAGAATTTTCTGAACAGAAGAAACTGTTACGTATGTAATGTCTCATGTCTCTTTGACACAAATATTTCACTTCTCAAAGAGCATTTAGCTATTAACATCTTTGTATAATGGAATCGCATGCTGGCAATTTATTTTTAGGGTTCCGTAGTACCTAAAATGTACAAAAGGAACACTTTTGGTGAGACTCTGTTGTCCGTCCGTCCGAATGTCACAGCCTCATAATTTTAGCTTCATTATAGATAAAGACTTGAAATTTTCCACAAAAATAGCATTCACTTGCATACACAATAAGGAGTAAAAACATTCTTGAAAACAAAAATGAAAATGAAAAATTTTATATTGTTCAAAATATTTCCAATACAAAACAGACGAAAATAAAAAAAATATCCTAAAAATACAATATGGGTATCAAACTGTAGATATTAAAGAGCTAATTATAAAAATATATTCTTTTACTTTATTTACTGTCACCAATTTCGAGAAATCTTTGAAAAACCACAAAAAATGATTGTCCCCCCTCCCCCTTATTTCCTAAACTGGTAGACAGAAAAAAATTAAAAAAATCATGGTCATCTGGGATTATGTAAAGATTATAGGGAAAAAAAAGCGGTTGAGAAATTCACTATAATAGTAAAATGACAAAATAAAATTTTTCATCCTCGAGTTTTATTTCGAGTACGGTATAAAAATATTTGTGTCTCTCTTTTGTGGTACAATCAATTCTACTTTTAGTTATCATAAACAGTTATGGGCAAGATTTTAAATACCTTCTTCCTGACTGTTCCCAAAACTGTCGAATTACGGAACCCTAGGTATGCGAGTCTGACTCGCACTTGACCTGTTTTTTTATTTAAATGGCATGTCACTTTGGACCAGGCCTCAACACAGCTAACTTCTCGAGCCAAATCTAGACTTCTTGTGCTGTGTAGCATGCACACAAAACTACTATTTTCTTACTTTCTTTTTTTTTAACCTGTCATTTTTATATTTATTTCTCATTGTCAATGCAACTGATGCCGAGTCCAAAAGGACTCGAAATATATCTTGCTATTTTATTTATGTGCATATTTTAACTAGAATTAATATATATGTATATAAATATTTATAAAGAAAAGCCGAAGGGTAACATATACATTTTATTATTTTATTTGATAAGCTGACACATAGTCAGTCCAGTTCTGTTTTTGCAACGGAGCTCTCAAGAAAATCGAATTTGACAATCGTCTCTGCAGCCTGACCTGGCCCGTGTGACTTTTTTTATTCCCCACCGTAAAAAAAATGAACTCGGTCGAGGCAGTACAAGAATTTAATTGTCTTTTCTTCGACCTTCCGCACAACGCGGTTTTAAAATGTTTTGAGGACTGGTTTTTGAGAATGTGGCGATATGTGGACCTTGGAGGAGTAAGTTATCTTTAGAAATAAACATGGAAAAAAAACTAACGGTTTGTATACAGCTAAAAACTTTAGTAGCAACCTACGTAACTTGACAAGTGAATGTACGCTGATTAAACACTATACGTACACTACATCTGTCTTTATCTAACTGTTCGACTGATGTAAATTAAACACAACCAACTGAGCACCAAGTGCAACCACAGACAACAGGTCCAGTACCGCGTCGTCGCTTGCGCAAATCGCACGAACCTAATCCTTTTTTTTTGTTTGGGCCGGAAAAGTGGTTTTTTAGTACAGTGATTAATTCCTCAATCAGTTCTTTTTAATTCTCGTTTTTACATTAGCGACTTGTACGTTTTTATAACGGTTTTGAATTGTAGCAAATTTGCATTTTATCGGAACGGCCGTGAACTCTTGTAGGATGCTTTTAGATTTTTATTAAGAGGCCGCTCCGTATTTTTCGTCTGTTTCATGCGAAGCATTATTTTAATTATTTTTCTTGTCAATGCCGCGATGATTTTGTAAAAATCAGAGACATACACCAGTCCATATTGGCTATCTTAATGAAGACCTAAAATTTATTTAATTCGATTGTTTTTCCTTTGCGCGTTATTTTGATACTTAGATATTATGAATAACGATCGGAGCGGGCTCGTAAGTAATAAAATAACTCGCAAAAGAGAAACAATTCAGTCAAATGAATTGTAGGCCTTTATTTAGTCGGCCAATATGAAGTGGTGTATGTCTCTAGTTTTTCCAAAAACATCGCGATAAAGGCCAGAAAAATATATAACATATTGTTTTTGATCAAAGTTGTCGTCGTCGCGGACCGGGCTCTTAAGTTGCCGTTCGTTTTTATACTATAAATATACTACTACACTATAAATTATACTTATAGGAGTACCATTTGAACAACTTTCGTTCTAAGAGACCCGTGAAAATGATTAAATTAATAACATAACATAACAAAATGATGTGGACTGATATTTTTATTTTGTTTTTTTATTATTATTTTGACATTTCTTTTTACATATTGACATGAACATTTTATAACTTAAACTTAGCATTTATTAGTTGATAATCTGACTATAAAAAAAGGTAAACTATATGAGACAGGTAGATGATGTTGTGCTTAGTATTTTAACTTACTGCCTCATTAGACAGGTAGACTAAGATTATATATGATATTTTTTTCCCTCATGACACAATTTCCTTCTGTCTTTTATATTTTTATCCTTTAGTTATTAAAGTTTAATACATTGTTTTGTATAATTTTATGAAGTTAAAAAGACTGTAATAGTATTAAGCCATATTGAAAAAAAAAATACTGATAGAAAAGACATGATCTTGCTAAGTTTCTTGCCCTTCTTCTTAGCAAGATTAATCGAATGGGCGGATTTAGGCATTATATCTATTTATAGTTTATTTATCTATTAACTTATTTATTCATTGCATTATGTAGGTATATACAATATTTTAATTTTTTACTTATGTTAGTATATATTTGGTTAGGCATTATATTTATTTATTTATTTATTTATTTAGGAAATTAACAGCGTTAAAAGTAAAACTACACATTATTTCAAGACTATGACTAAGGCCAATAACAAATTTCCCCAACTGTTTAATAAAATAACAAAAACAAAAAAAAACTTAACTAAATTCATTCCTCAGAAACAGAATCTAAAATAAAATTTAAATGCTTACAGGGCAACTCATCTGCCTACCGTACTCTATTTTAGTTTAAATTGTTCAATTTGTTCAATTGTTCGACGGGGTGTTTGTGTTGTGTATGTGTTAATGTAAGGGATGAGTATGTATGAGTGTGTGTGTGAGGGAGGGTATGTAAGAGAAAAAAAAAATGAGAGGTTGTTCAGCAAAATCATAATAATTACGGTTATTCATCAGGGCAAAGTAATTCATTGATTATTTTATTTCGAAATGACGTTCTAGAGTTTCCATATGGATCGATATTAAAGAAACGCTTATTGTATTCGTTAGCTAGACGAATGAGAGGGGATGATTGGGCATAGTTTGTGCGAACAACTGGAACATGATAAAAGAGTCTTGCGGAGTGCCGAGTGCGATAAGAGGTGGCGTTAAGGGAGAAGTTAGACACCATGCTCATGCTGTTAATACGACCAGTTACAATGTCATATAACAAAGACATGTCGAGCAAAAGCCGGCGATCCTCAAGCGATGAAATACGATGGTGTAGACAAGAGTCTTCGTATTTCATTTTTGGTAATCTGGCTTTAAAATTAAGATGCTTTAAGAAAATCTCCTGTATTTTTTCGATACGCTGTTTATAAGTTATGTAATGTGGTGACCACACAGAAGATCCGAATTCCAGTAAAATTCTAACATACGCAAAATACACACGCTTAAGACAAGAAAGGTCTCTGAATTCACCACATACCCGCATTACGAAACCCAAGCTTTTATAAGCCCTGCTCACAGTTGCGTTAATATGGTGCTCAAATGTTAATTTTGAGTCAAGGCTCACACCAAGATCTTTGACCACATCTACTCGGTGTATGGTATTACCGCTAATATTGTAAGAATGTAGGACAGGATTTAACTTTCTGGAAAAACTTATTTGGACACATTTAGCTGCGTTAACTTTTATTCTATTCTTACTGTAGTAAGTACTGAGTCGGTCCAGATCAGCTTGTAGTAATTCGCAATCAGTTTCATTATTAATATCTAAGTATATTTTCTTATCATCCGCATACACCAAGTAATTAGCGTCATGAAACACATTATAAATATCATAGATATAAGCACAGTAAAATAGTGGACCCAAATGTGAACCCTGAGGAACACCGGAGGGTATATCAACGAAATTTGAGCGATGACCGCCAATCACTACTGCTTGTCTTCTGTTTGAAATATACGAGGTAACCCAGCGGTGAAGATCGCCTTGTATGCCAAGTCTTTGGAGTTTTCGAAGCAGAATGACGTGGTCCACGCGGTCGAAAGCCTTTTCGAAATCCGTGTAGACCACGTCAATCTGCCGGCCAGATTCCATCTTCTGAAGTACAAAGGATACCAGCTCAACTAAATTTGTTGTAGTAGATCGCCCCTTAAGGAAACCATGTTGTTCAGGAGGTAAGCCTTTTGAAATTGTTGGGTATAATCTGTTATATACTATTTTTTCAAATAACTTGGCCAATACATTGAGTATAGATATAGGGCGATAGTTAGGCACTTTTGTTATGGTCTATTCAGTTTATTTATCAACTTATTTATTAATTTCATTTTGTATAATAATATTCTTATTCCAATAAGTCTGTATTTTATGCATGTGTATAACTTTAGTAGCCCAAGTTAAATATAGTTTTTTTTTTATATTTCCCGTAAGTGTCATATTTGTTTCATTATAAAATATTATTTTTATACAGATTAGACATTGACATGTAAAACGTATACTTTATGTATCTATTTTACAAATAAACATTTTGAATCTTTGAATCTTGAATCTTAACAAAAACCGGTCAAGTGCGAGTAGGTGTCGCGCCCTGACGGTTTCGTATCAATCAAATATAAGCTATTTTAAAATAAAATGCGTTGTATACTGAAACCAAAAATACAATTTTTAGGGTTTCATTACCCGTTCTGTCTGTCCGTCTGTCACAGGGGTCTACAGCTGCAGCCGTACAATTGAAATTTTCACAGAATACGTGTTGCTATGGCCCCTAACACGGCAAATAAAAAAAATTAAACAAACGATTTCCTTGGGAGGCCAAACAAAAAACTGCGAAAAAGTTGCATCTTAATGACGGTAATACAATACAAGTTTCAAAATTGGGTTATTTGTTTTAAAGTTAAACAACAAATGATAAAAATTAGGTTTACGTGCTCAGCGGGAGCCGAATTTATTTGTCAGGAACTACCATTTTAGCATCTCTTTCTGTGTCGCCTTGTAGTTGCTACTACATCTATCTGTATATTATTGTTAATTTACCATGTTTTTAAGGTTCTGTACCCGTATTGTGTGGTGGTACGGAACCCTTTGTGCGGGAGTCTGACTCGCACTTTGCCAAATTATTAGAATTTTTGTCTATCTGTTTGTCTGTCTTTTGATACGTTATCCTCGTACTGACCCTGGTCAACACGAGATAAAGTAACGTATAAGCCGAAAACGGGACAGAGCTTGAATAATTGCGGGCGGAGATGCGGGCCAAAGCTAGTAGTATACAAGGTGAAATTAAAACAAAATTCATACTGGAGACTCGGTTATTGATCAGAAACAAGATAAAATAAAAAAACAAAATAAAAACTCCGCGGAACATACGTGGCATATTTTCGGATACACCTAGGCGTGAGGAATCTATTAAAAATTCTTTGACGTCACTATTTGGACCATTCTGTATAGGCAGTACTAGGAATTGTACTTGAACTAGTTGAACTACTAAATTTTTTTTATTTGTCCAAAATCATCACTGAACCTTGTTCCTGATCGCTAACCGAGTCTCCAATATGAATTTGATCGGTTGATTTAATTTCACTCTGTATATCTATTGCTGTAAAAAATATTTACATAACTAATTACAAGGTAATGTAACTTTAATGACAAGAAAGGTTGTTTGTTATTTAACCAAACTACAAATAAATAAAATTATTGTCTATCGAATGACAACTTAAGCAACAATATAATATCGGATTATACTAGGTCGGCTTATGAGTCAGCGGCGGAAATCAATTGAATGCGTATTTGTTTATCATATAAATACGCTGACTGATACCAAAGCAACATTGAGGCGTCAAAAACAAGGCGCTAAAATATAGGTAGTAGTGCCTGACAAACTATACCTTTGAGTACGGAACCCTAATTTTTGCTATCTGTTATTTTACTTTAGAGTATGTGCAACAATCTGAACAAAGAATCTTATGTGTACCGCATTTTAGTTGGACTTAGAACAAGTGACCTTGATTAAATAAACTTTTAACAAAAAACTAGTAACCGACTTCAAATGTTACAGCAGACATTCACTTAAATGTTTAATAGTATAATTAGTGAATAAAGGACGGATTTAAAGCGAGGGCCATAGATGAATCACGAGCAAGTAAAGGATTCTGACGACTGAATCACGACCGTAGGGAGTGATTCATGATTCAAGTGTTAGAATCCTGAGCGACGCGAGTGATTCATGGCCCTCAATATAAATTCGTACTTTATTCAAGAGTTGCCACAGAGTTGCATACGAGAAAAAGAAATAATTTAAGCGAAAATAGACATTTAATGAAGAAAAAAGGAAAGTTCAATTAATTAAAATGCACATAAAAATTGGAACATTGTGCCCAAAGCTTGATTTTCATTTTTCCATTTGCAAAACTCATCGTAGGCTTTCATGTAAAAGAGCTGTGATTTGTTGGGTAGCAAGTTTTGTACTATATCGGCCGCCCTCTCTTTCATAAACTCAGGTGTTAACACATCTTCTTCATCACTTGAATGCATATTCAATCGATTTATTATAATGTAACACTAAACTTTGTGTTCGTACAACTTACAGTATTCAAAATGGCGGCAATTTACTAATGTATATTTTGTTTCTGTATATAATGGCAGCAAAGAACACAAAACAGTTTTTATTCTAACCAATCAAATCTCGAGGAGTTATTTGCACAAAGAGTTTGTATGTCGAGTATTCTTTGCGAAAGGAGTTTGTATCGAGTATTTTTTGCGCAAGGAGGTTGTATAAGCATTGAGATGGAGGTCGAATATATTGGTGTGTTCTAAATTCAAACAACAAAATTGTGATTAAAAGGCCTTTTTAATTACTGTAAAATAAGCTTTTTAGAGTGGGAATGTCATAAAATAATGATACAGGGTTAATTTCTCAAGTGGGCGTGGATGGCTAAATCCAAAACTATAGGGAACAGCAAAAAATGCCCAAAGAAGTCTCGGGGGATTTTGATAAAAACCGAAACTGCATCATTATTGGTTTTTGAAAAAATAATGTCCCTACCCAAGACAAGAATAGAACCCGTTGATAAAAAATACACTGTATTTGAACGAGCGAGCGAAGCGTTTGTATGTATGTATGAATGTTTGTTCGACGATATCTCGAGTATCGTTGATCGGAATGTCATGAAATTTGGCAGGCGGGTAAATACGGCAAAAAGAATTTTTAGACGTGAACCAAAGCGAGCGTGAGTTCACGGTTCGGGGAGACCTACTAGTTATACCAATCGATAATGTCGCTTATAAGGATCAAATTCTGGGAAGTAATGCCAAAGGGCAAACTAAAGACTCTTCATCTCGATAAGGGCTATACTTTACAAGCTGTTCCCCAGGGACATAGCCATTATTTAAATTCAAGCGGGTAATCTCTTAGAACTACAGACCCGATTTTTTAAATTATTTCACTGTCGTATTGTTGATACTCTTCACTTGGATAAAAACTATAGTTTGTGCTCTGGGTACGGGCAGTTGCCTAGGGACAAAACTATTAACTAAATTCGCGCTGGCCCTCAATTCTGGCACGTGCGCATAAATATCTAAAGCATATTGCGGGTGATTTTATAAAGGATTTTGTACGAATATGTATTGATTTTTTTGATTGAAAACTTATAGTGAGCAGTCTTTATTGCCTATAGTTTTTATTTGATGTGGTTTGGTCTCTCTAATTTCCATCGTATGGCATTTATCAAACTTTGAACAAATATCTAATGACTGATATTGCGAGTGAGAAATAATGCCGGAATAACCGCCCTAAAATATAGTGTATATTTTGCAATGTGTCAAAGTTTGCTTTCCTATTGTATCAGCTCTTGGGGTGGCGCGGCAAAGACCCATTTGTTAGAAATAGAGCGAGCTCAACGAATGGTTATTAAAGTGATGCTTAACAAACCATTTCGTTATGACACATATCTTCTACATAAAGAAAGTGCCATATTAAGTGTACGAAGATTATTTATATCAAACATCATTTTAACATCTAGCACATCCTTAGAAATGTACGCTCCAAGCATTAGTACACAAAGCAATAGGTCAGCAAGACTGGAAGGAAAACTTTCCGTCCCTAGAATGGGTAGTAAATTTGCACAGCGTTTCAAAAAGTTTTTGCATCCCTTTATTCATAACCAAATTTATAAAGAAATTAAGTTGGCAGACAAATCAAAATTAAAACTCCAATTAAAAAGAGAGTTGAGTTCTTGGCTTCTAGCAAAATCGTATGAGGAAGTAGAAAGTCTTTTGGATGTCATTCAGTAAACAATCATCGTATTATTATTCTATTGTTTTGTTTTGTATTTATTTATTAAAATTGTCTTAACGTTTTTGGTGTCACTTATATAAAGTAGCAACATTTTTTTTTTTTTTGTTAATTTAATACCTTCTTTTTGTTGTTGCTAGCATTTTATATATACTTATTTAAAATCATGTACACACGAATACACATTGTTGAATATTTATTTATTATAACATATATATTTATTTTATAAAAACATATTTAGATTAAAGTTTAATTTATATAAGTTAGCACGGGTGGGCGCCTTCTGGCAAAAAACACTTTTGTGCATCCCATGAAACGGAGAATTCTGGCATGGGAGCACGCATATTCTATTCAGTGACGTGTATCAATTTGTTTTGTACAAAATTTTAAATATGGATAATATTTCATTTACTTAATGTGTATTTTAAGTTAACATTACATAAGATTTTTTTTAAAGTTAACCATAGGCTAGTTTTTTTGTTTGTACCTACTAACATTTGAGAAAAATAAAATTTGTATTTGTAATTTGTATTTGGTAATCTTTGGAACTACTGAACGGATTTTCTTACGAATTCCTTATGTTGTAATGGTTAGACTCTTCACCTAGACATAGGCTATGATAGTTTGTTCCCTGGGGTTGAACAGTTCCCTAGGGAAATTGTCATTAATAGGACTATCCAATAACTAAATGACCGCGGATGAAGCCGTCGGCGAGAGCACAAAATAAATGTTCTAGAGACAAACGCGTCCATGTGAAAAGTATCGTTTTCTCCTATTTTGCCAATTTGAAATGTTTATTAAGGTGGTAAAACCGAATCCCGTTGCAAAAGGCACATCATAATATAGTCTTCCGTACTTTTGAATAAAAGGTATGCAAAAATTGCGTTTTAAAGCAATTGGCGGAAATTGATTACTAATAATAGGGTTTTCGTATTAAAATTATGTTATTTTATGCCTTACATTTTGATTACATTCCATTACAACGATAAATACGCCTTTAAGTTTGTTAATAGAATGCAATCAAAATGTAAATCATACAATGATAGAATTTAAATGTGAAAACTTAATTATTACTTATAAATTTCCGCTAATTGCTTTAAAACGAAATTTCTGCATACTTTTTATTCAAAAGTAAGGAAAACAATTTTGCACCGAGATTTGGTTCGACAGCCTTAAGCCAATTTGAAATGCGTGCTAATATGAACGTTATTTCAATGTCGCTTCCGTCGATATTCGTACCGACGCGACGCACACATCTAGTTAGGTCATGAAGCTATGTTTAGACATAATTATCATTACTAATAGTCCACTATCTATATTATTTTTACGAAACCGATATACGTTTCGCAATGTGATGAAATGGTTATTTGAAGTTGACAATGGTGTCGATTCGGTGTAACACGACTTAACTTATTTGACAGAACTAAACTTAATTTAAGCATTCTGTCTTTTTCTTTCTGTATCAAAAAGACAAGGACAGGACGCCAAAAATAAGTTTAGTCCTGTCAAATAAGTTAAGTCGTGTTACACCGAATCGACACCATTATAGGACCCTACTGTGCGACAAGGTTCTTTTGTAGCGTGGATGACACGGATAGGGGGCGCAGCTGTCAAACAAGGGTTACGTTTTTAGGGTTCCGTACTCGAAGGGTGTCAAACGGGACCCTATTACTAAGTCTTCGCTGTTTGTCTGTCTTTCTGTCTATCCGTCTATCACAGGGGTCTACAGCGTCAACCGTAATCGATAAAAAGTTGAAATTTTCACAGAATACGTTTTACTATGGCCTTTTTCACGAAAAATATTAAAAATTTAAATAAAAAAGTTAAACCCAAGGTCCCCATACAATAAATAGGGCCATCTGAAATGACTTGTTTGACAGCTTTTACCGAGGTAATAGATAGCGGTAAAAGTAGCTTGTCAACCTTTTTGAACAGAGGTTCATTAGTAAGATGATAGATGGCGCTAAGATCTTAAAGGCGGTCACGAACCATAATGTTTTTAGCGTTCCGTACCCGTAATATGGTGGTAGAGCTGATGCCGGGCTCGACTGTGGAGGTACCAGCATCTTACTCGCAAATCCTCCCGAAGTTATTCAGGAGAGAGTAAGAGAACAGCTCTCAGGCAAAACCAGGCGGCCCACCATTGCCTGGGACCGATGGATGGCGATATATCCATCCCCAATTGCCGGGCCTTATATAAAACAGACTGGTGACGGGCAGCGGCGTCACTAGTGCAAGGGTTTCGGCACCGAGCTCACCAACCCGCCTGCCCAGCGTGTGTGAGTATGGGCATTTCTTCCAGGATGACCGCCATGAGCGGCGAAATCCTGGAAAGGCCTATGTCCAGCAGTGGACGAAACAGGCTGATGGATGGATGGATGGAAAGGCTATAAGAGGTATTGATAAAATGACCGCTAAGCCGACAACGGGACAGGGATTGAAAAAAACGCGGTCGTAGGTCATAAGTATAATCCTTGCGGTGTTACATTAATTTGTGTTCGCTCTGTGTCTGTGTGCCTTGCTATTGATTCATTTGTACATGAAGTACAGCGATAGGGTTCACCATCCATCACGCTTGGGACGTAAGAAGAAGAATAAGAAGACCCGTATTATGTGGTGGTACGGAACCCTTTGTGCGCGAGTCCGACTCGCACTTGGCTAAATTATTTTAGAATAGCGGCGTTAGTTCATATTTTTTCACCACGACCAATCCACGCAGCAAAACACTCTTGTCGCACTGTAGTTAGTTACAAAAGTTACTATGCATAAGACTTGGTGTAAAACATAAACGTAAAACGTATATTTCGACACTCTCAAGGTAATCAAAACTTATAAGATGTTTCCCGTTGACCTAGAACTATGAAATTTGGCGAGTAATACCGTCTTTTACTACAAGTATAGGGAAAAATCTGAAAGCTATACATTTGTAATTTGTAATCATAAAAAAATTTAGTCTTTAACGGAACACTCGGTGGGCGAGTCCGACCCGCACTTGTCCGTTTTTTTTTCTTTAATAATTGTATTCTTTTTCCTAAAAAATATTGCAATGTTCTATCTTAAATACAATAAGTCTCTGTGAGCGGTTAATAAAAAGTTCTACC
Organism: Ypsolopha scabrella; assembly: GCA_910592155.1. Classification (NCBI taxonomy): domain Eukaryota; kingdom Metazoa; phylum Arthropoda; class Insecta; order Lepidoptera; family Ypsolophidae; genus Ypsolopha; species Ypsolopha scabrella. The sequence continues at coordinate 4,810,898 of OU342989.1, read as the reverse complement.
AAACCTCGGTGCAAAATGCACATCATAACATTGTTTTCCTTACTTTTGAATAAAAAGTATGCAAAAATTGCGTTTTAAAGCAATTAGGGGTACTAACTTTCTGGTCAAGTACGGAAATCTTAAAACCGTTTCGAGAAATATGTTTTCTGTACAGTTGCTACTTATCAGATTAATAAATAAATCTATATTTTTCAAAATATTTTAACAAAACACAATGAACTTCATTTGACTTATCTATGACGTCATTTTGCCTTTGCTTGCCCGCCTTACCTACAAAAAAAAGTAAATGTCATGTTCGTTTGTTTGATTTGACATGGAGTGCATTTCGAGTCGCGACATAATCGATTAAATCGCGTCTATCATCAATCCGAGTCACTGTGAGCCCGATAATGATAGCCATTATGAAATTTAATCAACCGCCAGAATTCATATTGGAGACTCGGTTAGTGATCAGGAACAATATTTTATTAACCTCAAGGTAAAACTGAAAACAAAAATTGCTCCCGTACCTATCTGCCAATTCAGTCAGTTGGGAACATTTTGTTTTATGATTTCGAATTGAACGATCATTGAATTTTGTTCCTGATCACTAACCGAGTCTCCAGTATGAATAAAGGTGATTGATTAAATTTCATCTTGTTTATCATATACGAAATCATTAACGACGCCATGTTGTGCTATGGATATGCTTCAGAGCGTTTGCACTATGAGCGATCAATGAAAAGTGCTAGCTGGCCGGTGGCAATTTCAAAAATAGGTTATTCGGAGAATAAGAGCATTTGACCGTGATTCTAAGATTGTAGTTAGAAGAAATTACTTCTTGGACCTAGTGAAGTAGTATACCCTTTGTATTCACGTAACTTAAATAAATTTCTACAAATTCTGTCAACATTCATGTCGCGTGCAAAAGAACTCTAAATGGATTATAAGTTTAGACAGTGATGGACGCCATTTTTCATTCGGAACGACTTGATGGGCGTGAGAAGTTTGATGGTAGTGTTAGCACTATTAGCGCCATGCGGAACGCGCTGGTTGACTTGACTTTCACATTTTTTTCTTGTGGTAGGCAAAGAATTTTATCCCATCACGACTCGAGTGACTGACGTCACGTTCACTTTTGCGGGTAAAATTTTAGTTTTTTTTTTTTTTAATACACGCAATGAATGAGACCCAATAATATTGAAATTAGTTTCATAAAATAGTCTACATTTTCAAACTAAATTATTTAAAAAAATATATATCAGAAACATGCATGGCTAATTGCCGGAAATTTATTAGTAATAATTAAGTTTTCACATTTAAATTCTATCATTGTATGATTTACATTTTGTTTGCATTCGGTTAACAAACTTAAAGGCATATTTATCGTTGTAATCGAAATTTAAGGCATAAAATAATATAATATTAATGCGAGAACCTTATTATTAATAATAAATTTCCGCCAATTGCTTTAAAACGCAATTTTTGCATACTTTTTATTCAAAAGCAAGGAAAACAATGTTATGATGTACATTTTGCACCGAGATTTGGTTCGACTACCTTAACTTGTCTGAATGATACGGAACTCTCAGGGCGCGAGTCCTACTCGCACTTGACCAGTTTTATTCAAGTGGGCGTAGATAGCTAAATCCAAAATTAAAGGGAAAAATATGTAAAGGAATCGCGGGGTCGAGTTTGATGAAAACTAAAACTGCGTTATTAGATTTTTTAAACACTTTGTTCCTCAGCCAGAATCAAACGCACTGGTTTAAAAAAATACACATATTATTGCGCCATCCGATAGTGTCACTTATACAATTCTGGGAATTAACGGCATATGGTAAAGAAACTGGCATATTTTTTTAAAGAAAATACTGTTTAGGAGGCCTGTAGTCGGCGGCGGCTTGAAGTCAGTCGCGCACGGGGTCCCTATGCTTGCTATTTCATTCTACATTCAACTTCGGATTATAGAGCACTGACTGACTCTTATTGGTTGGCCCGAACGTTCATTTCCCGAGCCTCGTACGGAACTAACCGAACACGGTGTGAGAGGCAAGCTAACGCGAGACAACATTCATGTTTTGAAAAAACTCGAGAATGGTTTTGGGTCTTCCTATGATTTCAGGTGAATTATCCCAAAAATCGAAATGAAACAGAAATATTTTTGAATAGTATAAAATATACTATGCTGAGAAACTAAAATTATTTGATTTGTTGTATCGCTTCTAGGACATTACGGTACATTCATCAAAATATGTGTAAAATCCAGGACTTTCATACGATTGTAACTTTTGTATGTATTTGATTTTGATAAATGTTTTAGTTTCACGTCATGGATATTGTATGGGATATGTTGAAAAAGAAAAAATAGTAGCAAGTACCTATATAAATAAGGATATGATCAGCGAACTGCGCTAGTATGGGAGTTCGGGCGAATAGAGTCGCTTTAAGCAGTTTTTTTTGCTATTCCCTATAGTTTTGAATTTGCCCATCCAAGCCCACGCCCACTTGGAAAACTAATCCCGTATATAGTAGATAATGAAAAAACGTCATTGCATTACACTTGATTACACCATACTAATCTTAATTACGAAATCAATCAGTTAAAACACTTAAAATTACAACTGACACTGATAAAAACCTATAAAATCGAAACCAAAGATCAGTGACAAAAAAAAAGAAAATGGCCGCCGCTCCCCAACTCCCGGATACGTCCGTGCCAACGTTCGACGAAGAGCAATACAAGAAGCACATGAACGAACTGGAAAGTGTTAAAACTGAGGAAGACTTGGATCATAAACTCTCTGGTCTATCAAAAGTTGGCTTCTCTATCGCGAACTGGATGAAGTTCATGTTCAACAAGGACAGCAATCAGAAAGAATTTAGTGCGGTCTGGTTAACGGTAAGTTGATTTCATGATGCAATCAGGGCCTTGTTGTCTAACCTGGGATGGTAGTAGTAAGTGAATTTGTTGAATCAATAAATAATAAATTTTATTTTATTTTATTTTATTTTATTTTATTTATTTAACCAATTTAAATAACCAATAAATAAATAAATAATAACTTTCCATCTATTCCTATCACTTTCAAGTGTACCGTGATTGGTTAAAAATGATGTGTGATGTCATTTCTAACAAATCACTGTACATTTGAAAGCAATAGCGAAAGATGTTAGACAAGGAAGCAGGTCCGTACGCAGGGGGAGATTTGCGTGTCCTATACCCGCGGAATGGAGACCGAAGGTTTTAGTTTTATTGCTTTAAAAACTTGTTAGCCACTATGCTATGTATGTATTTCATATTTGTTATCTAATGCGCAGTAGGAGATCTAGGACAAAAGAAAAAAAGCACGTTTTTTATTTTTATAAAAAAATAACTAATAGCTTACAAAATTTCCAAAATCGAAAATCGAGATATTTTTAAAACCCATCTAACAAAATGTGTTTGTGTTCCTATTCCTCGAACAATAAGAAAAAGTGTTTGAGTAGTTATTTCTGCCAGGAAAAATATTCTAAACATGTTTTCCCAAACCTAGGAATTACCTTAATTCCTTTTCGTTTAACAAGCCGTCCTCACCATCCAGAATTCAGGATTTAAAAGTTAGGTTTCCTTAAGAGGATATGTCGCGCTTGCAAAAGTCACTGTTACTCCATGCGGAACGCCCCGCAGTGCGAGAGGGACGGATTCCGGAAAAAATAGCAAAATGTCGGTTTTAAATTAATATAAAATTAACTAAAATAGCTATCAAAATTTCCAACTGAGAAAATTTAGATATCGTTAAAATCTACTTAATAAAATATCGTTCAGGTCTGTATGTCATTCCTGTTTGTCATACTATGAAAAAAAATTTAGAAGAAGACCTCATTTCAATAATTATTTCTATCGAGCGAAAGTAACGCAATCGCGTTTCTGTGCTGAACCAAACTAGAAAAAGGTTCCGAAATTTGTATACTGATTTATCAAATTAGTGGCTTCATCTGAAATACAGGTATACGACTTCAAAAAGTGCAATTTTTATCGAAATAGCCCCTTAAAAACGTGTGGTGTAATGATGGCTCTAGCTAGAAGGCGCGCCTCACAAACCCTCCCATCTTGAGATATGATATAAAGGACTTCTTTTTCCACCTGATTTGTGTATATTACAGATATTTTTATTTGTTTGTCAACAGATAGACGAGTATAAAGCGGCCGCAGAGGAAGGCTTGCAGGATGCGTGGCGAGTTGTTAACTTACCCAACTGGAGGTAAGGGTGTGCCGACCAAAATAAGCTAAATCGGCAGTCGCGGTTAAGTTGATTTAATTACTAATATTTCATCAATAAAAATAAGAAAAACATATTTAGTAGCACAGAAAATGTATGTACACTTTATCCGAAGCCAAAATTTAAAATAATTTATGTTTCATAAAACAAAACTATTTAAACTAAGCCCAAAATGTAACAAAGGCGTATTGGCGTTTAAGTCATTTTAACAACTTAACTGTGAAATTTTATCTCAAACTCAATTTTAAACAATCACCAAAGTATATACTACAATTTGTCCGACTTACATTTTAGAAATATTGCCTGGCAATTTAAATACGATTTATTGCGTTACATTTTTAGTATGGCCGGGCAGCATTTACCACGATAAACACGACCACGAGAGTACAGAGCGAGGTGTCTAATCGTCGTTCGCTCGGCGCAGCCTGAAGGACTGTGTAGAGTTCCTCTCTTATTCTTGCCTTATTTTCTGTTGATACCTAGATAAGTTTGTTCTAACACATTGTATCTGGAAGTCCCTGTTGTTCTTTTTTAAGACCTTACCCCGGGTGCACGATAACTTTACTGAGTGATTTTGAACTTCAGTATGTTGTCAGAAAGTCTACATTAGAACGCTCGCTTCTGGGTTTTACGAAAAATTATTTGATTTAGGAGTTTTTTCACCTGACATCGGAAAATAAACCATGTTTTCTTGTTCTAGCAGTAATCTCAGACATAAAACTCAAGCCGTTTAGCCATAAAACGAATTAATTACTTAAAAAGGCATCATTTTCAAAAATAAAATCTATCGAGTGAAATATGTCCAATTAGGTAACCGACCTGACAACGGAAAGACAAAGGTCTGAAAAAACACGTGTCCAGGTTTTACATTGATCAGATAAGTAGTTGACTCAGCATATTAAAACAAAAACCGTTGAAAGACCAAAGGCAAGCCCTTAAGAGGCTATGTAAATTTCATTTTTGTCGCTGTCTTTCCAAGCGAAAAAACGCGCAGTGCGAGAGGGGTGGATTCAGCGCAAAGGGGAAAAAACCTGTTTTTTAATTTTATTTAAAAAAGTAAAGTAGCTAGCAAAATTTGCAAAATCAAAAATCTACATATTGTTCAAACCCATCTAATAAAATATGTATTTCTTGAGTATGATTCCTATTCGTTAAATGAGGAGAAAAAGTGCGTTTGAAGATCTCATTTCAATCATTATTTCTATCGAGGAAAATTTATCCAACGTGTTTTCCGAAAACAAAACCCTAGATTATACCTAGTCGGTGCTTAAATTCTGTCACAAACAAAATTGGCTATAAAATGAAAACTAGTCATGGTATTCAAAAATAGTTTTTTTTTAAAAAAGGTAATTTAATTAGCTTACATTAAACACAAAAATTATTCAAAATGATTGCCACCATTTTTCACACAAGCCTTCAATCTTCGCGGCCAATCATCAATAGCAGCACGGACCATATTCATGTCGATATCGGCCACTGCTTTAATCAATGATGACTTTAGGCTGCTCAAATTTTTGTGAGGTTTAGAACAGACCTTCTCCTCCAATTCCTGCTAAATTTTGTAATCCAGTGGATTGAGGTCAGGGCTAGATGAGGGCCAATCTTGATGCCTTATTAGCTCGATATTCTGGCGCTCGAACCACTCCTGAGTTGTTTTGGCCTTATGAGCAGGTGCGGAGTCCTTTTGAAACACAAATGGCCGTCCTCCAAAGAGTGTCTGGGGCAGATCTTTTACTATGGGATCTAAAACCGTGTCTTGGTACACTTTTGCACTGGTTTTGACACCTTTTTCACAAAAATGCACTTCAGTGGGGCCATAGTAGGACACTCCCAACCAAATCATGACTGATGATGAATGATGGCCGTGCTGCATTCTAAGAATGGCATTTCCAGCGGCCGCAGAGCTGGTAGCGTACACCCTGTCATTTTGTTTGTTGTACTTCTCTTCGATATTAAAAATTTTCTCGTCTGTAAACAGGATATCGCGGTGTCTGTTTCTTGCGTACCGCTTTAGCAAAACTTTGCATTTTTTGGTTCTCATAGCTATCAGACGCGCGTTCAGAAGATGTCCACTCTTTTTTCGGTAAGCTCGTAGTCCCAGGTCTCCATTGAGTACTTTTTTTACGGTACTTCTGGTTAATCCCATCTCCAAAGCCATCAGTTTCTACTTGCGGACGGGATTTCTTGCAATACGCGCCTTGATTTTATTTATTTATTTATTTATTACAAAAAGGTACACCAACAATGTCAACACACACATTCAAAAAAAGAAGAAAGTAAACATAGGGCCTATATCTGGTGTTGCCATCAATTACAGGCGTACACAGCATTATTACGATACAATTATTGTGTAATAAAATGTCAACAACATAATAATTAATCAAATACTAAATTACAATTACCAGGACAATATTAACAATTTGAATTACAATATATACACTATCTTAAATCTGAATTATAAATCTAGACACACAAAACACACAGATTATTTAAAAATATTATTAAATTGAAGTTATATATTAAATTTATTAATCACAATTCAGAATGTCAACATGAAAGAAAAAATTGAAAATTAAAATTACATTTGAAACAGTCAGAAAGAGAAAAAATAAAAAAGTATATATATATATATATATAAATTTTCAGTTATTCAAAATAATTATGATAATGGATTTGGCTGTAATATCTTATATTTAAAATTAATAGCTTTATCGTTAAAAATGTCAAGGGAGTGAGAATTCCAAAATTTATTGTAAGTGCTACAAGATCTTACATCTGGTGCATTTCGACCAAGGTTTGTCCTACGAGTAGGTATTGAAAATGTGTGCTTCACTACTCGACGAGCTTGTAGTCGAGGGACAGTCAAGGACACACCATCAACGAACTCATCACACAAAGCACGTCCATCGATTGTGTTTTTCAAAAATGCCAAATCAAGCATAATTCTACGGTCTGATAATTTATGCATTTTAAAAAACAATAACCTGTCCTCATACCCAGTTCGGTGACTAATTCCAGGGCAGTTGTAAGCGAGATGTCTAGTAAAAGAACGCTGAATGGATTCTATTCTATCAGAATGCGTTGCATAGCATGGGTTCCAGACAAGAGAAGCAAATTCAAGAGTACTGCTTTGATGACCCCTGGAGTCCTAACGGAACGAGGTCTGCCAGTTCTTTTCTCGTCATAGACACTAGAGGTTTCATTGTACCTCTTGATGGTACGGTACACGAACCTCTTCGTGATTTTTAATTTTTGAAGCAAGTTGAATATCGTCTTCGGTGGATGGCCGCAACGATGCAATGCAATTACTGCTACTCGGTCCTTTTTGCGAGTCCACTCCATCGTAAAAAATGAATGAATGTAATTGTGATTTGGCAGATTATTAATCAAAAATATTTGAAAATCTAACAACATTTCATTTTTTTTCTAGGTGTTCTATTAAAAAAAAAATGGCCAGTGACAGTATTTAAGAACCGACTAGGTATACTAAAAATGCATATACTAGAAATTTATTACTATTTTCTGTGTAATTCGTGAAATACATAGAAAAAAAGTACCCATATTTTATGTACGTAGCGCCTTAACAAGACGAAGTACAGAGATCAGAAAACTCGTTAAACGGGTCTAAAACCATAGTAAAAACAGAGTAGTAAGCTATCTTCACAGAGATGTCGCCCGCGCGGCTTATATGTGTGCGAGCCTGCACGCACTAACTACAGCACACACATAACGACAATATCTCAGGTGGTTTCTGGCGGTGTAACTGGGGTCGGCAGCGCTCCACTCTGCAGAACGCCGCCGCCGCTGCGCGCCGTTCGTCGCATCGCCGCAAAATAAATTGAAAACCCTGCAACAGTAGGCATTCAAGCCTCGCACGGCGCGGGAGTTGTTCTACTATTCTGTTTTTACTATGCTAAAACGTACCATTTTGAGAGTCACTTTTCGTTGATAAAGTATATTCTATTCACAAATCTAATAAAAGGTATGTCTCGCTAACATTGTCTTGGTAATTCTTGAAGCTATAACATTTCCAAATACATTGATATCATTGAATAAGAACGGAAGCACGGGCGTTTACGGAAAACCTACAACTTCTCTCTCACACTAAGGGCAGGGTATGAAGCTCTGAGCAAGACAACTAATGGCCACCGTTCAGCCGTCTGTTCGTGGGACCCTCAATTATTAGGTGCGCCAACTTTTTTTTAGGAGAAATAACGTACATATACAATTTCAGGGAAGATAAATATAAAGTACAATCCTTTAAAAAAGAGTACCCTTTATTCGAATTTGTGAAACTGTATTATTTTGTGCCATTTGCGTTTTGTGTTTTCACTGGCTGATGTTGTTAGTTTATATTTAATTTCACGTCGAGATTGACCTGAAGGTTAAAATAAAGCATTTTCGTGTACTTTATTACTATTCAAAAATATAAAGTACAGTGACCCAAAATATCGTGAGATACTGAATTTTAAAGTACGCTTGGCAATCCTACCCTCAATACATTCTTTCAATGTTTCGTCAATGTACTGGTCGGACTCAAGTCACGGAAAAGCCGAAAATTAGAGAAAGCAACCAAATCTGTATGAAAAACAAATAATTTGTTGTCACAAGTTTAGAACCTATTTGATGCGATTGTACAGTCAGCAAAAGATAAGGGTATACAGACCCATTGCAAACACTTTGATCCTAAGGCTCACAGGTAAGTGATAGATGAGATAAGGTCAATTACATACACACATGTACTATTGATCAAAGATCAAATCAAGATCAATCAATCAAAATTAAGATCAAAGTGTTTGCGATGGGCCTGTATACCTTTATCTTTTGCTGACTGTACTTCTTTACACAGGGAGGGTACATGCATACAAACCATTTGTATTGAACTCCGTGGTAGGACAAATTAGTTGGACCACGAGAAAACAGGTATATACGAGTACCAACAACTTTTTATTGTTACCTTCTAGCTAGCTAAATAGTAAAATTAAACTTAATTGTAACTAATTGTACCCTCGTGAATAAACAGCGTTTGAATAAGCCAGAACTTTACATGACATTGGCAAAAACAGGCACATAAAACAGCTGCCCTCGCCATAAAACAATGCTTTATGTAGACAAATCCGAAATTGCGAAAAAACAACCATCTGTTACAAAGGAAGTACTCACGCGGACAAGAGTAAAAATTGTTCGTCAAGACGAAGTCTTTAGTTTCCGACTTTTCCATCCATCCACCCATCAGCCTGGCTCGTCAACTACTGGATGTATGCCTTTCCAATATTTCCACTCTTGGCGATCCTCCTGGAAGAAATGCCCATACTCACATTTGGTTCGCGCGGTGCCGAAACCCTCGCACCAGTGACGCTGCTGCTCAACACCAGTCTGTTTTATATATGGGCCAGAAAGTTTTTTAAAGAATATTAAAACCATCAGTAGCCTGATGTCGATCAGACGGCTTGCGTTATAACAAGAAAACAGCTAAACGGATTGACCAAATACGTAAATTTTACCAATGAGGTTATTTTAAACAACCCAGTTCTATGTATTTCGTATTGTGAATGCATAAGAAAACGTCTAAAAACCAGCGTTGTGCGGCTGTATGGCTGCAGCTCACGCCAAAGCTGAGTCGGCAACGTTCAGTCACTTTTTTTGTTTCTTATCCTTTTGTGTGTATGATAGATGACGAATAAATTTATTTTCTTTATTTAATTTGGTATGTCATTTGCGCCATATTTTAAGCAGATTACATTTACGTTGATGGAACCCGTTCATCGTGTACTGTGAATGACAGACTGTTTTAATGATTAACAATGTTTTGATTTCAGGGTAGAGAAGAAGGGCTCAGTACGTGGTGACATCGTTGAGTCAACGCAGACTGATCGCTTCGGGAAAATTTACAGGTTTACCGTAAGTATATTCGCTTCTTAATATGGCATTTAAACCGACCCACACGTTTCTGGAAGTCCTGAAAGACTAAATCGATGGTTAATACGTGGAATACCCCAAGGTAGTGTATTAGGTCCGATGCTATTTCTGCTGTGAAATTACTCGCCAAAAAAGTTCTTATGATTTGGATTCGAACGAGTTTGATGTAGTAGTATATAAGGTGACTTAAGTACAAAAGTAACACTCGTCCAAAAGTAACATTTATGTCACTTACGGCAAATTTACAAAAAGCGGTTCAATCGCTCCGACACGAGCGTTTGCTACATAAACCGTGCATGAGTGACAAAATGCGTGGAACAAGGATAGCAACTATAGCAGACGGCACAGAACTCAGGTTTTGGCGGGATAATAGAAACTTTAGAATTAATAGAGCTGCGAATTAAATGCGCCACACACAATTTGGAAAGTTGACTTTTCAATAAATGTTGTTTATCAATCCGCAACTTCAAAATACTTCGTCCGCGTGGGTTTCGAAAATAAATTCGAATCAGATTTTTCCACAGAACCTTAAAATCCCGTCTGGAAAAACGATTTTTCTTACCAAAATGTATTTGTACCCTTTGATCAAAGTGTATGCACCTGTAACATGAAGGACCATGTTGAGCTCGATAGCGCTTGATACAGTGCTCTGTCTCACTCTGTTGATCTATCTAAACAGAGACAAACAGTGGTATATCAAGCTGTCGAAGCTCCATATGGTACCCTTGCTCTCTCTAAGGAACGTATGTTTCAAATCTCATGTTTTATCTTTCTTTAGTTTTATAAATATTTATTTACCTACTTATGCTTGAACGCAGCTCGATAAGTAGTGTCATAATTGGCACCTCATTATCAGATCCAGCTTTCAAAAAGACGAATCGAAAGAGTCCACGCATGGGAATTCTACTTATCTCCATTAAACAGTGCAGTTTCTACATCAGACCGCACGGTTGGCATGTTTTGTCAACCACTTCGCAAAGAAGAAACTTGAAAGCGCCTACGTATCCCAAAACGTCACTAAATTACGTAGTTTATCAATGCCATTATATAAATCGCACTAATATTATGAAAGCGAAAGTTTCTGTGTATGTGTGTATGTTTGTTACTCTTTCACGCTGAAACGACTGAACGGATTAGCTTGTACCCTAATTTAACACATAGGCTACTTTTTATCCCGGAAAAAAGCATGTCGTTAAACCGAATAACACGCGGGCGGAGCCGCGGGCAAAAGCTAATTTTAAATAAAACCTTATTTATTCTTTATTTAAAAAAAATTTACCTTCCCGAACTTTCAGTATTGTGACCGTAATATCTCCGCAACCGACTACCACACAGACATATTATTGCTACTGTAGCCTACAGCAGATGGTCTTTAAAAAAAATGTGTCGAAATGGACGAGACTGCCCAGTCATTGATGCAGGCAAATAGGTGGTAATGTACGTACGTAACATATAATTTGACAAAATGCGAGTCGGATTCGCGCACAAAGGGTTCCGTAGCACCACACAATAGGGATACGGAACCCTAAGAACATTAAGGCGACAAAAAACAAGCCGCTAAAATGGGTACGAATCCCTAATTTTATAATTTTTTGTTTTAGTTTAGAGTATTTATTTGGTCTACCGACAGATGATACACTTTTAAGGTACAATTACAATCAGCGTAATGAGTAGAGTGTAACTCCAATTAAAGGTAAACACAACATGATAAATATAAGAGAGGCACGCGTGACGCCGCGCCGGCAGGCGGTATGTACAGTGAAGACCACATCAAGCTATACACTTGCAGTGCGACATTAGCCCCTACAGAGAAGAATATAAGATAGGAACAAATTCCGAAGTGTCTAACTTGGTGCGGTCTCTACTGTACAGTAGTGTGTGCAAATTTTAAACTTGTATGCATTACAGTCTTTAAGATAGAGCTGAAACAAATCACGTTAAAAAAATGTTTCCTATTTAAAATATGACTTTTTAAATTTTAATAGTCGAATTTTTACACAAAGCCATAAACTTATGGTCTATTGAACTTCAACGTTTGACTTGGCTAGTTTTTACATACTAGCCTTTATTTAGCTTATCAACTTATTATCGTTATGTTATTTATAATATAAGCAAGTTATTGGTTCTATATTGTAAGGTTCTATTCTTCTAAATATTTGATTTGCTAGTAAAAACTAGCATTCGACTATTCAAATTTAAAAAGTCATATTTTTTCATAGGAAAGAAAATAAACAAGAAATTGTGTTTTAAATCTACTTAAGAATGTTATACTTTCTTATAGGTAAATAAATTTCAGTATTGTCTACAGAACTTGGCACCCATTTACATCTCAAGTCTTTGTCGGTGAAGTCGACGATCACACCATAATTAATTATCATAATATTGGACTTGGCACCCATTTACATCTCAAGTCTTTGTCGGTGAAGTCGACGATCACACCATAATTAATTATCATAATATTGGACTTGGCTCCCATTTACATCTCAAGTCTTTGTCGGTGAAGTCGACGATCACACCATAATTAATTATCATAATATTGGACTTGGCTCCCATTTACATCTCAAGTCTTTGTCGGTGAAGTCGACGATCACACCATAATTAATTATCATAATATTGGACTTGCCTCCCATTTACATCTCAAGTCTTTGTCGGTGAAGTCGACGATCACACCATAATTAATTATCATAATATTGGACTTGGCTCCCATTTACATCTCAAGTCTTTGTCGGTGAAGTCGACGATCACACCATAATTAATTATCATAATATTGGACTTGGCTCCCATTTTCACATTTATGTGTTTGGTGGGATAGTGAAAATACAGTATTTAGACAACAAATAGATACTGAAAGCCCCCACTCATAATTTAGTTTGCAAGCTGTGACCAAAACAAACATTTTTATTTCACGAGTTGTTGCGATGTTACTAAACCTAATAGAATGAGGCTTGACTCGCACCAGCGCAGCGGCTCTAGAATTAAAGCCGCTCGGGGCTCACTCGACTCGTCTTCGACAAACGAAAAAAGGGACAAACTTACGCGAGTGAGCAGGATACCTATTATTTGTCTCTCTTACTTGTATACATTTGTCTCTTTCGTCGTTTGACGAAGACGAGACGAACGAGCATCGAACGCAAGGATTGAAAACAGTACCGATAACCGATAAAGTAACCGAAATGAATAGGGATAGCCCTTATGGTACCCGTTTGAATTCTGTACCATTATTTCACCGTTTTCCCGTTTCGGTACCGATGTAAAGACGCTCGGTTATAAGCGGTTAATTTTCTGTAGCCGTTACTTTATTACTTATTACTTTTTTGCAAGGCGGTGGCGACTCAAAGTAAACCCAAATTCCCAACCGGTTATAAGCGGTTTAATTTCTGTGTACATTGTTTTTCGGTATTACGTAATTTCGTGAATGTGCTTCTAAACCCGCTGGCCGGTTTTTAGAGAAAATCCTCTCCTTTCTCCTACTTGTGTCGTTTTTCTTCTCTTGAGATGTTCATGTCTTGTTCCAGGGTATAGTCGACTGTCCAGCCAAGTTCCTGTTCGAGGAGTTCAGAGATAACCTCAAGAGACTGCCCGAGTGGAACCCCACCATATTGCAGAGCGATCTTATCAAGGTATTTATCTTCATCATTAGGGATGCAACGATTACGAAGCGGTGCATCGTTTTGCAACTGTAATCGTAATAATTACGATTAATAACGAAACGATGCATTGTAGTAAGAATCGTAACGATTATTAAATTGAAAGTTTTTCAGACATGGCTGTAAAAGCTTAGTTCCCTTTGCCTTCCTACATAGTGACAGAATAAAAAAAAAGGCAATTGAGGTTAAAAAATGTATCAGTGAAAATTGTTGTGTCAATTCAATTATTTTATTTATTAATCAGATTATATAAATAGATTATTTGGGCTCATTTACAGCACCTGTGTCTCCTAATCAAAAATTTTATGAGTGTCTATTTTGATTATTTAGAAAATTTACAAAAGAAAGATTTGTGTGATTGAACATGTGATTTAAATTTAATGTAAAACTAAAAAGTTAAAATAATGTGAGATTTTGTTTTTTTTTCATTTATTTCTTTTAGTTGAATGTACAAACTATAAAAACACATTCTGAGGATTATCTGACACCTTTTTTTTGACATAATCGTAATGCATCTGTTATCGTAATGAATAACGATTATTATCGTAATCGTAATGGCCGAATCGTTGCATCCCTAATCTTTATCATTCTCTCACTCATATTATAAAGAAGTTAAAGGAGGATGGGCCGTTTAGCCTAAAACCAATAACGATAAGCGATATGTCATTGGAAAGGCTTTTTATGATCTACTACTTTTTCTTTTTTATGTTATTTAGAACTTTTAATACGGCGGGTAGTCCCAAACGCTGTAAGAAAAAGGTTATCGCTCCCCAAAGGCAAGGCTAGTAGAAACGTAACAACAGGTTTCCATTGATAAGCGACGCAGGAAAAATTTAAACATTTCATAAGTAAGAATACAGTGTAAACCATTTTCACATCAAAAAATGTTTTCGTCCTAATTAAATGGATTCGCCCGCGCACATAACATCCACAACGTTTCAATTAAAATATTTAGGGTTAGCTTTTCAAGTGTGCGTGGACAAAATTAGGGAATAGCGAAAACTGCTTAAACGTGACCACAGTATAGGTAACAACAGTAGTTTAACTGGGCGGTGTCCTTGAAATCAATACCTACGGTCGCTCGATACCTAAACTTGAGTTTTTAATTCGGCGAACACTCTTGACAAATAGAGTGTTGCCATTATTCGAAAAAAATAAATAGGGATTGATATACATCGATATGTCGATATCGATATTAACTGCAGCATGACGTTTGGTGCTCTGATAAATCCGTAAAGTCTATCAAATAAAAGCCGAACAACTTTACCTGACACGGATATGGAAACAAGGTGAAAAAAAATCTGGGTAAAGTTACTCTCAGCTTTTATTAGACAGACTGCATTCATATATGTTTTATTTACTTTATATTATGAATAAAAACGTTTCCCTTGTAAAATAAGATGTTTAAAAGATATCGATTAGATCGAGTTAGCAGATTAAAATACCATTATGATAAATTATTTATTTCCTGGAGTAGAATAGGCACATCAAATTAGCAGTTACTATCGCCTGTAGCACCTTTTGTTTCTATAGTTGTCCAAATATTCGCGAGATGAAAAGTATGGATCGAAATAAAGTACGTATTCATTAACACATTTTTAATCGGAATGAGATTTGATTTTTAATAATAAATGCTAGTGTATATTATTATATAATAAATGCTATTAGGAAAGGACCTTGTCATACCTGAGGTGCAATTGTGTAAGGCCAATCGTATTCAAATTGATTGTCATGTGGCTATTCGGCTAAGCAATTTAGCCCATTTGAAAATTGAAATCGTACATTTTTGGCTGTCAAATTAATACAATTGTCTTGTTTTGTTGTTGACAACCGAAAAAGTACGATTTGCTTAGCCGAATAGCCATATGACCATCGAATTTGAATACGATTGGTTTACACACTTGCACCTCTGATGTCTATGTGCGTGCGTTATCAACGTTGACGGAAGTGCGTGAGCGAATGAGATGCACATAGTGGCTGACGCACACAGGCACAAGGTCCTGTCCTAAAAACATTTGAAACGGATAGCATAAACTCGAGTGAAGTGCTGTGCAGTTTTAGATTAGACGGACCCTTCGGTGCCACTTATGCTTTGGATATTAAGAGCTTCCTTTACTGATTTTTAAATAAAATTGCAAGTTTTTACTTCCGGTAATAACTGTGAAGCAAACATAAGAAGACCACTTCGAAATAAACAAAAATAATTTTCGAAAAAGATGGTGAAAAAGTGTAATGTTATATTTTTGTTAAATTTTGCGTCATTTGACCGTATGACTTTTTGAATATAAGAAACTCCAAAAACGCATCATGTAGCCGCCAATATTTTATGATATCGATAAGAGCAGCACTGGCTGGAAAGTGACAATATTATGCTTTTCGAACTGTCAAACGTGTTCACCGAATTAAAAACTCCACCTTAAACACGCGCTAGGGCTGCCAGCTGACTGTTTATGTATTTGATAATGCTATATTATTATTATAAAAGTTGTATTTAAGCAACCATACTCTGTAACTTCGGGCCATAATTTACGAAAATGCGCGGGAGCGTAACTGCGGTACGACCGCGACTTCTGTAAACCAGTTTGTATGGAGATAGAATACTATTACTTATTTATACTGTGACGTGACTGACGGGGCCGATTTTGATACAAACAAAAATCTGTATCATTCGATTTTTAAAAAATTATTACCCTAGCCGGAAATCAAACCAGTTGATAAAAAAAACACAGTATATTATTGCATCGTCGCGTCGCTTATAAGGACCAAATTCTGTAAAGTAATGTTAAACGGCAAACTAAAGAAATACACGTTTCTTTCTAGGATGTGGGCGGAGGCGTGGACCTCTCGTACCAGGTGACAGCGGGCGGGGGCCGCGGCATCATCGCGCCGCGAGACTTTGTGATCCTGCGGCGAACCGCGGCGCTGACCCGCGAGGGGCGCCACGTGGGGGAGGGGGAGGAGCCGTACTGCTACATCACCAGTGGGACCAGTGTCGAAGTTCCCGGCTACCCGCCCAACAAGGATATGGTTAGGTGAGTGGAAGCGATAGAGGTATCTCGTGATCCTGCGGCGGGCCGCGGCGCTGACCCGCGAGGGGCGCCACGCGGGGGAGAGGGAGGAGCCGTACTGCTACATCACTAGCGGGACCAGTGTCGAAGTGCCCGGCTACCCGCCCAACAAGGATATGGTTAGGTAAGTGGAAGCGATAGAGGTATCTCGTGATCCTGCGGCGCGCCGCGGCGCTGACCCGCGAGGGGCGCCACGCGGGGGAGGGGGACGAGCTGTACTTCTACATCACCAGCGGGACCAGTGTCGACGTGCCCGGTTACCCGCCCAACAAGGATATGGTTAGATGAGTGGAAGCGATAGAAGTATCTCGTGATCCTGCGGCGGGCCGCAGCGCTGACCCGCGAGGGGCGCCACGCGGGGGAGGGGGACGAGCTGTACTGCTTCATCACCAGCGGGACCAGTGTCGACGTGCCCGGCTACCCGCCCAGCAAGGATATGGTTAGGTGAGTGGAAGCGATAGAGGTATCTCGTGATCCTGCGGCGGGCCGCGACGCTGACCCGCGAAAGGCGCCACGCGGGGGAGGGGGAGGAGCCGTACTGCTACATCACCAGCGGGACCAGTGTCGACGTGCCCGGCTACCAGCCCAACAAGGATATGGTTAGGTGTGGTAAATGGAGATATGCGGTCTTTAACCGAAGAGAAAATAAAATAATTTTATGGAAACCACATATTCTACTTATCACTCTGATTAACTTTGCCAAAGAAACATTCCCGCGCAAATCATTAGTTTGAATTTTAAACAAAATACAAATACAAATTTTATTTTTCTCAAATGTTAGTAGGTACAAACAAAAAACTAGCCTATGGTTAACTTGAAAAAAAATCGAATTTAATGTTAACTTAAAATACACATTAAGTAAATGAAATATTATCCATATTAAAATTTTGTACAAACTAACTTGATACACGTCACTGAATAGAATATGCGTGCTCCCATACCAGAATTCTCCGTTTCATGGGATGCACATAAGTGTTTTTTTGCAAGAATCTAAATATGTTTTCATAAAATAAATATATATGTTATAATAAATAAATATTTAACAAAGTGTATTCGTGTGTGAATGATTTTAAATAAGTATATATAAAATGCTAGCAACAACAAAAAGAAGGTATAAAATTAAAAAAAAAAAATGTTGCTTCTTTATATAAGTGACACCAAAAACGTTAAGACAATTTTAATAACAACAAAACAAAACAAAAAAATAATAATAAGATGATTGTTTACTGAATGACATCCAAAAGACTTTCTACTTCCTCATACGATTTTGCTAGAAGCCAAGAAGCGCTGTGCAAATTTACTACCCATTCTAGGGACGGAAAGTTTTCCTTCCAGTCTTGCTGACCTATTGCTTTGTGTACTAATGCTTGGAGCGTACATTTCTAAGGATGTGCTAGATGTTAAAATGATGTTTGATATAAATAATCTCCGTACACTTAATATGGCACTTTCTTTATGTAGAATATATGTGTCATAAGGAAATGGTTTGTTAAGCATCACTTTAATAACCATTCGTTGAGCTTGCTCTATTTCTAACAAATGGGTCTTTGCCGCGCCACCCCAAGAGCTGATACAATAGGAAAGCAAACTTTGGCACATTGCAAAATATACACTATATTTTAGCTTCGAGTTGAGAATGTTCCTGACTGACCTAAAGAAGAACGATAATTTTCTCACACGACCTGATAGGGTCTTTATGTGAGCTTGCCAGTTGAGTCTATCATCTACAATAACGCCAAGATACCGTATGTTGGTTACTCGCTCAATTATTTCCCATTGGCACTGTGTGCTGTATGATTGCAGATGATTGTTGCAAGTGTGTAGCTTCAAGTGAAAATCATAGTCAGCTTCCGTGTGCTTTGTTTTACTAAAACATTAATACTTTGTTTTAGTAATGTTGAGCGTGAGAAGGTTCACAACAAGCCACTCCTTTACAACTGCAACACCTTTATTAGCCTTTTTGAAAGCAAGATCCCAAGATGAAGCTGAAAAAACAAGGGCAGTGTCATCAGCAAAAGACACTATTCTTCCATCAACGGTATTAAGATCTGTCAGGTTATTAATATATACTAAAAATAGAATAGGGCCAAGAACGCTGCCCTGTGGAACACCATAGGCTACTGGCATGCTCTCGCTGATCGTGCCATCAATGATTACCCTCTGAAGCCGGTTCTCAAGATAAGTACGGAACCACTGCATCGGAAGGTCTCTTATGCCAAGGCTTTCCAGCTTTCTAAGAAGAATTGGAATAGATACTGTATCAAAAGCCTTGGCCAGGTCCAGAAACATACCAATGCAGCGTTTTCCGTCATCCAACTGATCAACCAAAGAGCTAACAAGATCATCTAGAGCATTACTTGTCGATAGTTTGTGTCTAAAACCATACTGACGATCCGATAAAAGATTATGCTTTTCTAAATAATTAACTAGACGACTCTTCACCAATTTTTCCAGCACTTTAGAGATTGTGGGCAATAATGCAATTGGTCGATAATTTTGCACATTCTTGGTTGCACCTCCTTTATGGAGTGGAATTATAGTAGCTAATTTGAATGAGACTGGAAAGATGCCGTTTAAAAAACTTAAATTGAATATATTTACTAGAGGCTCAAGTACAAGGTATCCTATTTTCTTCAAAATTTCATTGCTAATTTGATCCCAACCTGCAGCATTCGAATGTTTTAATCCCTTGATTGCTCCAAGAACTTCGTTGGCGTCAACTGGTAGTAAAAAAAAGAGTTTGACTGTTTTACAGATGGGATGTTTTTTTTAGTTAGTTCATTTTCTGTCTTATTAAGGCGTTCAAGAGTTGATTGTGCAAGTTTCCTACCGATATTGCAGAAATAATTGTTGACTCTATTAACAGATTCAGAGTTGGTATTTCTTGAATCAAGAAGAGACACTGCAGTTTTTTTAGGTCCTTGCTCTATATCTGCTGCCTCTTTCATGATTTTTCAGGTTTTTCTAGAATCAAATTTATTTGTTTCAATTTTCTTACCAAAATATAGATCACGTACAGTTTTAGTTGCAATCTTACAAATATTTCTGTAAGATTTGTAAGTTTTTTGAATAGCCTGGTCGTTTGGAGAAAGTCTTGCTACCTTGTGAAGTAAGTCCCTCTTTATTATAGATTTAACAAGAGATTCAGTAATCCATGGCTTTACAGAGCGGAGTTTGTGTGGACGAACAATAGTCCTAGTATGCAATGCAATTAACGATTGTAGCTTTGTAATATACTGGTAAGTAGCTATATTTACGTTTGTCTCTTTGATTGTATCAGTCCAATCTGTAGAGCTAAGAGTTTTCGTTAAAGCTTGGAAATCAATTTTGGTTGTAGTAGTATTGCAGCGATGTTTTTGTGGTGTATTCAATTCAATACTATTTATAATTAATGAATGATCAGTTGTGTCTGTTCTGATGGGAAGGCTTTTAATTTTATTTTTATTCTTTGGCCTGGCGATAAAATGGTCAAGACAGTTTCTCAATCTGGTTGGATTCCGCGAAGTGGGACATAGTCCGTGCGTCATGAGAATATTTTCATAATCTATAGCATTGGTGTCACTGTCACTGTCACCATCAATAGCAATATTTATATTAATATCCCCAGTTACGAATAAATTGTTGTATGACTTATTGACCTTGCCTAATTCATTATTTAAAGCGTCTAAAAAGTCAGTAGCATTTTTTAAAGAAGGAGAGCGGTAAATGCACAGAATTGCAATATTGTTATTGATTTTAACTAATAATGAATTTGAATCAATAATTGCTACTTCCTGTAATTCAATGGCGAAACTTTGTTTACAGTATACTGCTACACCATCACTCTTGAATTTATATATTGATGATGACTATAGCCTGGAATAGTTCTTGGACTATAACATTTAGTATGAAGCCAACACTCCACAAGAACGACTATGTCGTAGTCTATATCTAACCTATGAAGCATTATCAAAAAATCGTCGAAATTTTCATGGATGCTACGAATATTAAAAGTAATTATATTTAAGCAGTTTTTATCAATTAAGGGTTTGCAATCTTCAAGACAATCTAGTGTATATGTGCTAAATATCTCGGAATTATCAATTTCGGAACAAAATTCTTGCTGATTGAGTTCAAGCATCGTAGTAATGTAAGGGTAAATGTGTTTTTTTAGAAGAATGTTCAGAGATATTAGTTAGACTAATTTTTATTAAATGTCTTGATGCAACAGTGTCTATAGAAACATGGATATAAATATAAATTGATACGTAAATATTGAAATAAGTAAATTGTATTAAATATAATGATTTACATAAATATGCAATGATTACATAATTTGAAGTTAACGATATAATTGTGTTAGATTCATACTTTATGTACATACAGCATATTGACACTCTTGTTAAAGTATACAAATACTTGAAATATTATTTATATATTATTATAAGTAAATACGTAGTACGTAGCTCGACCTCGGCAAAGGCAACAGTAGAGACGTAAATTGTTATTTATGAAAACTAAAAGTACACACAATTTATTAGGCAGTCATTTCTTTGTTTAGTAAATTAGCAGTAATATAAAAATAAAGCAACCACAGAATAATAATGTTAAATCAAAAAAACTTATTTACTGATTGAGGCTGATATATCTCTGCCAAAAACACGATCAAGGTCCAGTTCAGTGTTAATTCGCTCAACCTTGGAATTCTTGTTTTTTCTAACGTAGATACCATCACGGGTCCAGCAAAATTTAAAATTATATTCTTTTTTCAGTGCACGAGCTGCCGTAAAGAGTTGCCTCTTTTTTTTAGTCAGGCGCTCATTGAAATAAACATCGATTGGCTTTCCCGATATTTCAAGATCGTGGCTGGTTAGACCCCGTCGAATTCGAGCAGCTCTGAGGATGTCATTTTTCAGAGTGCGACGCGTTAGACCTATCACTGTGAGGCGGGGCTTTTTAGTATCCTTCTTGTAGGGCCCTACTCTTTTACCGTAGTCAATATCTCTGTCATCCAGCGCGATCCCCAATTTTACTGCTGCAGTTTTGAATATGTGAAGTAAGTTTTCTGACTTGCTTTCTGGTATTCCAGATATTT
This sequence comes from Ypsolopha scabrella, assembly GCA_910592155.1. Taxonomy (NCBI): domain Eukaryota; kingdom Metazoa; phylum Arthropoda; class Insecta; order Lepidoptera; family Ypsolophidae; genus Ypsolopha; species Ypsolopha scabrella. Next base: position 4,788,949 of record OU342989.1, on the reverse strand, counting down.
CAATTTCTTTCACAACTGAGGAGAGATTCCGGACTTCAAGGTCATCCTCGAGTTGCGTTACGGTTAGTTTAAGACCTTCGATCTCCTTTTCTCGGGTAACCAATGCAGAGCGCAAACTTTGGTTCTCTTCTATCAACCTAAGCGTGTTACTCTCTATGTCGGTCAACCGTGTCTCAAAAAATGAGAGTTTGTCTTCCCACTTATCCAATCGATCTGTTATATTCTTGAGGCAATCCTTCCACTCCTCCCTCTGTGTGGAAAACATTTTATCGAAGTAAGCCGTGAAAGCTTGGGTATCCATATTAACCATGGACGATGGAAAGTCCTGTGACTGACACTTTAATGGTATATAAGCTGGGCTGCTTGTAAGTTGATTAGGCTCATTTTTCTTTGGTTTACATTCCGTACACACCCATTTAATTCTATTCATCGGCAGTAGGTATCTTGTCATAATCCAACTTTGTCATTTCTAGGCAGCCAAAATGATACAATTTTTGGCATTTTTTACATTTTAAGATGTCTTTCTCAGCCGTGTCTTCACAGATAGCGCATTTAAGATTCATTGTTTATGCAGCTCTTAGACAGCCGTAAACCTCTAATGTATGAAGTTATAAACTGCTTCCGTAGGTAAGTGTCCAAATATAAACAGTAGCGTTATCTATATGTACCGAGTAGTACTTAAATGCAAAATATAGTGAGTGACAAGACAAATGACCAACAAGCGACGGTGTCAATTTGATTAGTTCAATGATGGCTGCTGCAAGGTGGCGCTGTTAAGCAATCTAAATTTCAGTGCTGTTTCAGTAGCTTTATTCTGTTCTATGTTACGAGAGCGAGGTTTCAAATATCTTCGTTACACTGAATTGCATTATTAATAGTTTATATTGACCCAAACCTTTGTTTTTATAATTTATTGCACTGTTGATGTTTGAGGGTAGGTTTCACAGATGCGCTTAAACAAATACGAATAAGTCAGCCGATAGACTGTCTTAACTTAGGATAACACTTCTACTGCAGCGTTATCATATGACTAATCTCACTATAACGTTCACTTCACAAACTGATGATAAAACTATTTTTTATAGCTTTTTGTTATCAAGGCGATAAAACTAAGATGTTTCACACTAAAGCGCCCTCTGGCGAAAAAAAGCGTGATACGCGTGATGATCGATCTGATATCTGATACGGGCGTGTTTTGAGACAGCTGTTCACGCGGAGCGCTCTAAAATAGACTTTCCTCCTGCGAGATAGAGTCTGTAAGCTAAAGTTGATAGTCTTCTTCCCTGAAGGTTTACGCGGGTATGTTTCCTGGGAAAAGTTGTCCAATATCAGCTACATACATTTAAAGATCGCTGTCCATTTACACCCGGCCAGTTGTTTTACTAAACATCTAATCTTTGATGGGTATTATTGTTCCATGATTGGATTGGGATTCAAAAGCCCATCCATCCATCAGCCTGTTTCGTCCACTGCTGGACATAGGCCTTTCCAGGATTTCGCCCCTCTTGGCGGTCCTCCTGGAAGAAATGCCCATACTCACACACGCTGGGCAGGCGGGTGGGTGAGCGCGGTGCCGAAACCCTTGCACCAGTGACGCCGCTGCCCATCACCAGTCTGTTTTATATAAGGCCCGGCAATTGGGGATGGATATGTCGCAGTAAAGTAGTTAAATCAGAGAGTTAGTTGAATCTCTAGACAGTTAATTAAAGATCGACATTCAATCAAGTCGCTAAAGTTCCGTCAGACAAGTGAGTGAACGAAACGTTTAACGAGTTTCCTAAACGTTCCTAGGCGCATTTCAACTTTGGTAGGGTGACCTTTGTGAGGCGTCCCCGAGTAGGATACTAAATAGTCGCATAATGGATAGGTCGAAATGTATTTAAAAACACTAGGTTAGGTTAGGTTTGAACATTATGAAACAACTCAGAGCCGAGCGAAGCGGAGCGGAGCGAGGCGTCCCCGAGTAGGATACTAAATAGGTGCATAATGGATAGGTCAAAATGTATTTAAAAACAGTACGTTAGGTCAGGTTTGAACATTATGAAACAACTCAGAGCCATCATCTTGTTTTACATTATTAATCAATCAACACGCTGGCTTTCGGTCAGACAGATAGTTAAACGTTTTCGACGCTGCTTTATTTGAATCAAAATGCTAGCGACTTGATTGAATGTCGATCTTTAATTAACTCTCTAGAGATTCAACTAACTCTCTGATTTAACTACTTTACTGCGACAGATATACCGCCATCCATCGGTCCCAGGCAATGGTGGACCGCCTGGTTTTGCCTGAGATCTGTTCTCTTACTCTCCCCCGAATAACTTCGGGACGATTTGCGAGTAAGATGGTGGTACCTCTACAGTCAAGCCCGGCATCAGCTCTACCACCTAAAAAAAGTACCGTTTGCATAATAGTACAAATGAATTGACTACTTAGGAGGTACCAGCCCATCAAGTAAAATCATAATCAAATTTTTACGTTTAATGTACTTACTGGTGTTTATAAAAGTTTATTGATTAATAATATTGCTTCTCCAAAATTTCATTTTATTTATGTTTTTTTTTTTTGCTTTTTTATCTGTCTTCTTCTAATGTGATTCCACACATTAGTTCCGCCAAAGTATATTTATTTATTTTTCAATCCCCTATCATCTTAATACAAAATGATCGCTGATTTAGTTATCTGAACTGTTTGCTGAATCTATTTTCATGTTTTATAAATTAAATCTTGAAATTTTATTTGACATTAGGCATTCATAATGACGTTGATGAACCGATGAGGGATTGATCATCAAAACAAATGGCGAGCTAGCAATTTGTTTGATAATTATCATTTTACTTTAATTCCATGAAATATTATTTAGGTAAAATGTAACATTTTCTCCACATTATAATTTCGCAGTACTGGAAAAGTTTCTACGTATTTTTGCACATCCTACCTTTGGTAACTGTCATTTCATACATTCGCGTAAAGTTGACGATCGCACCTCATTCCCAATCCAAACGTGGAACAATAATACATTCACATCCATCGGTGGCAAGGTATTCTAGTGTATTCGTTGTCCGCAGAGGTCACAATAAGATCGGCTGCTGGTGTTTGAAGCCGACGATGGTGAAGACTTCCTCAGGAAAGCTCGAGGAGAAAACACTCTTCCAGTGGCTGATGTGCTGTGACTTGAGGGGTAAGAAAATATAGTCTCTAATAGTTGGTGGCCATAAATAAGCTATGTATGCTATATTTGTGGCAACTAAACCGTATTTGTATAATAGGGTTATTCCCATCGGCTCAGTGGTCAGATGCAACTCCCAAATTTATGTATTTTTTCCCAATTGCCGTTGCAACTACTTTATTAAATGAAAAATTTTCCTAACGGACCACGGTAAAATTTGAGCTCATCCACTAAAGTGAGCAAAAGCCCCAAACGGGGCTTTCCGGAAAATCATCATAACTTGGTTGTTAAGAGTGTATAATACCTCACTTCGCTTCACATGATCCTGTTATATATGTACCAACAAATACTGCAACAATCACTCTGAAATTAATATATGATAAAGTTGAGGACTAATGCTATGTCCATGCTGTTGTGAAAACTTGATTCCATTAAATTTTCCCGATAGAAAAAAATTACAAAGTTACCTCCAAACCGTACAATAAACCGATAGCATTCAATGAATACTTAAAATTAGATCTGAAACTTTGCATAATATAATTGATATTAGTATAAAGCAGCTGCAGACTGTAACATAAAAATTTAAAAACCATCAGTGTAGCCGCGATTTCAAAATAACTGATGTTTTTGCGTGCGCGGCATCTGATTAGAGTAGGATAGACAGTTAAAAAGCAGAAGCGTTAGAGCAGGACCGCGAATTGAGGTATTATGGGCCCTTAAGATGCACGCATGTTTTATTAACTCAAACCTCTTGTCCGATAGTCTGTGGACCTTATCGACTTCAAAAACGGTGTATTTCGTTGTTTATTTGGGCTCGTAAATTTTGGAAAATTTATTTGCCTTGCCCACCAAGCCATTTTAGATCGTAATTCAAACTAGTATAAGCGTTTTCTTCTTTTTCCATGAAAATGGCTTTTCGTACTTGTCAAAAAATAAGGATAGCCAGAAACGCTTTTTGCGACATGTCAAGCACATGGTTTTGCATTGGTTTATTATTAAATTATGAAAAAAGTACATTTTTTAGTTTAGTTAACATACAGAAAGACAAAAATTCAAAAAATTGTTGTTCTAGCTTCAGTACAATACTAATAATCTATTTCAATTAATGTTTCGCAAAAATAATTTAACGTACAGGTGCGTTTTTCTTACAACTTTATTATTAGTGTAGTAGACGGTGAAATATTTACAGATACAAAATATTAATCATAAAACAAACTCGCACTTCGCGTGATTTCTAACTTATGACTTGAACTGGATAGCTCAGTTGGTAGAGTAATCGCCCGGTAAGCGAGAGCTCCCGGGTTCGAATCACGGCTCAGAGCTCCTCAGATCCAGATTTCCTATTTTCTATACCGCAATGACATAATGTTTTATTCTAACCTATTCTTTTTAATTTCAGGTAAAATCCCTCAGTTCGTACTAGACACGGCCTTCGCGACAGTAATGTTGGACTACATAGTGCATGTTCGAAAACACGCCGCCAGCGCTAAAACTCAGGGTCTATTTAAGTAGATTTAAAACAGAAATCGTTCCGAAAACCACGCAGGTCCTCATTATACAGGACGACCACGAATAAACATGAGTGGGCACTCTTCGGTACTACCAAATATAATAATCAACCTATAAGGTGCGTCATTGATTGAAAATCGCCCGCCAAATTAATCGACCAATAGCGTTGCAGGATTTTAAATCCGCGCGACTTCCTTCGTGGCGTTCCCTCCAAATAAAGACTTTGATTTTATAGTTTACGTGTGCCGCGTGTAAATGGAAAGGTATCTTTAAATGAAACGACATGTTCTAAAGTAAAGTCAACGAGACGAGATAAAGAATGTCAACAAACTTTCAGGGGTTCAAAACATTTTTATTCAAATAAATTATATAAAAATTTTAAACTCCTTATTCTAATCGTTTGCGTCTGTATTAGACGAAGATGATTCGTCGGAAGAGTCTGAATCAAGCCGTATTTATGAGAAAACTAAAATATTATATTACCAATCATGTTGTCACTTTTGCTAAAAAAATAAAAATTCGATAAAATAATTTCATTTTTTATATAAAATGATTTTTTTGTCTATTTTGACCACGGCATAATAATTACGCTATGAGTCGATGTTTTCGGTGCTTCGAACGCAATTACCAAATGTTGGTAAACGCGGTCTGACAACTTACCTGTACCACACGACTCACGCAACGACAGCTGTCGTCGACCAACTGACGCCATTATTGCGTACGAACGGTACGAGAGATAAGAATAGAGATAACTCAGTAATGGTCCGATTGTTTACATTTTATCTCGTCTCGTTGGCCTTACTTTACGAACAAGTTTCCTAGAAAAACATATCTGTGGAAAAAAAACAGGATCCCTTACAATTCACAGGATGGTTTCAAAATTAATAAGGGATTGTGAAAATATTTTTTTCATTTTCGCAGGTATGTTTCGCAGTAAATTTTGTGGTTTCATTAAAATACTTGTGCATAACCAACTCAGTGACTTACAGCGCCTAAAAATTTAATTAAAAAAAATATTTTTTTTGTCACTATAACCACTCAATGTGTTTATGTTTTGTGCAATATTATAGGAAATAATAACTTTGGTGGATTGAAAGTACACAGTTGTTTAACAAACAGGTTGTTTATTGTAGAATAATTCCTTAATAGAGAAATGGCCTGCAATTATGTAACAAACGAGTCTGTATTTCGGAAAGCATCGGTTTTAGTGTGCAATTTTGATGACGTCATTAAGAACAAAATGGCGTCTATTGGAAACACGTTAATGTCAAAGTCGAAACAGCTAAGGCACAAAGCAACTTAACCCAGATTAACTAACCTTTAAAACATCAAAATCAAACCATAGAGGGAAGGACTTACGCCCAAGAGGGTTATTCTCTGTCGAATTAGCCTTCTCGACCGTAAAACCCGATTTTATCTGTTGAACTCCATACATTTTTAGCTCGGAATCGCCCCCAAGTCCGCCGAAACCATGAAACGCGGAAACATTATTATTAGAGTGCATTACAATTACAAACCAGAAAAGATCAATTAGAAACAAATGTAAAGACAGGAATTTGAAAAAAATCCTCGGACCAGGATTCGAACCTGCGACCTGTTGTTTCCCAGACAAGCATGCTACCAATTGCGCCACCGGGGTACTTACCTAGACCGTTGAATTTTTCCACCATACTTGTCCACCGAATATTTTTGTAACAATTTGATCTAACTAGCTTGTAATGCACATACTGAACGATCACGAGGGCGTTATGTAATTTCATGTGCCATCTGTTTCTAAAGAACAAGGCGTGAAATCACATAACTTTTTCCCTGAAGATATGCACGGGAATGTTTCTTGGGAATAAAAACATTATCAGTTGAATTCCGCGTTTTGCGTCGTTGTTACGCAAAGGGCATTAGCATGAAAAGTTTATTAACCTAGGTTATGTGGCTTTGCGCAAGTGTGCCTAAACCTAATAAATTTAAAGACTCACCAAATAATATTTAAAGCAAAAATAATGTAAATTTTAAGCATCGAAATTCTCACAATGCAAAATTGCCTTATGAATTGAATTAAGTATAAAATTAATTAATGGATGTTGTTTCGTCCAATTTAATTAAATATTTTTCTGTGCATTTTTAGATCTAATTCATTGTATCCAATAAATGTATAATATAGGTAAAATAGTATATTTTCATTTATACAGTAGATTAATATCGTATCTGAGATGTTATGAATAACGGAATGAAATGCATTTTTTCAAATGTACAAAGCTATGGTAAAGTGTATTTTTTAAAGAACCAAAAACTTGTGAAAAGACAGTTACTTTAAATGCAAATGTAGATAGCAAAATATTTTATGTGTAAAAAATAGAGTTTAAGCTTCTATGATTTTTTTACTTCACTTAGCCTATAGTCCGTAAAATATAGTTTCAGCCATGTGACTGCTGTCAGCCCTGTACATATTTGAGCATAAGAAAGAGAGAAATACAAATTGTATGGCGCTGTCCTGCTCTCACAGGAGCTATACTTTACTAACAACTTATAATTGTAACATTTTTCTGTGTATAGAGGTATTAAAATAAATACTTGTAAAGTAAGTTTTTAGTTGCGCCATACCCCCGCCCCCCATTTTACGTCGACGCCCCGAGAATTTAAACGTGTGCCGCCATCTTGGATTGTATTTACATCTATCCATCCATCTCTGTTGACCCGAATTGTAAGCAATTTCATGTCTTAAAATGGACTTTTGGCGCAGTAGCTAGGAACGAAACCAGTAAGTAACATCCATAGATAAAAGGGACAAGGGAAATCTGCCTTAGTTTTCTAATTATTCGTGTTCTGATATCACTGTGGTCTTCCCACATATTTCACCAAACACAAGAACCATACTCATGTGAACCGCTAATTGCTAAAACAAACCATAGGTAATTTTTTTCGAAAATGAGATAATAAGCCTTACACTTATTACTTCTTTTACACATTCTATTGGTTCAATGTATTTTTGTTGTATTGTGTGTAAAAATGTGAGTTAAGTGTAAAATAAAATTATTTAAATAAAAACTAAATAAATTAACTACATGGTTTTTCAGTATTATTGAAACCTAACATTAAATTTTACATTTTAAAAGTTACTGGAATTTAGTACTGCCATTAAAAAAAGTAATAATGCATTTAAATTGTTTCTAAAAGTTTGATCTTTGTCCTTTGGTTTGTTTTCGCAAACATGTGAGCAAGTTTTTGGGAAAGTTGTAGCAGGATTCTAAAATCGAAATAATTTATCTGGTTACAGTAAAAAGTATAAATCCATATTTAAGACCATTCTTATGATATAGACTTTGGTGGGGCCATCCATAAACCACGTGACGCTAATAACGGGGTTGTCTTCAAGTGTCATGTAGGGAGGGGGGGTGGGGCGGTTGAACAAATGTCACATGATTCACTCAACATGTGCTATTTATCTCCATATAACAAATGATTGTTGTTTTATTGAAAGTACCCTATCATATTGCTAATAAGAAATGTCACGGCAGGGGTCAAAATTAACGAAAAATTGCGTCACGTGTTCATTGGACGGCTAATTTGAACGTGTCGATCACTGAATGTAGATATTTGTAAAATAAAATGCTTGACTCTAAGGGGTTTTAACAGAATCTCGGTGCAAAATGCACATTATAATATAGTTTGCCTTATTTCTAAAGAAAAGTATGCGTTTTAAAGCAATTTGCGGAAACTGCTTAATAGAAATGAGGTTTTCACAAGAAAATTGTGTAATTTTTTGCATTACACTTTAATTTCATTAAATTACAGCTAAACACGCGTTCAGGTTTGATATCTGAATTGAATTCATAAAATTACATATTTTTTAAACAATCTTATGATATGCAATTTGCTCCAACATCCTGTTTTACCACCTTAAGGCGGAACGTTTCGAGCTCGGTGCAAAATGCACCACTTATGATTGTTTTCTTATTATTGAATAAAAAGTACTAAATAAATGTAATTTATGGCATTTCGCGACCATAGTTTAAAGGCTTTTCTACCAAAATTTTGTAATTTTATGCATTGCGTTGTAAATGAATGTACACACCAACTTAAAACACACTTTTAAGTTTGTATGGACATTAACGCTAACTATAATCCATAAAATGACGCAATTCTGCTAAAAACCCCTGATAATTATTAAACAATAGTCGCAAAATAAGATGAAACTATTTTATTTCATACATTTTATTTAAAAATGAGTTAAACAATCATAAGTTATGACTTTCCCCCTTAAGCATGCATGCCTTAGCCGAGAATAACATAATGTTCCAAACTGATTGCAATATAAATTAGGAATAAAGTAATATATTAAATAACTTAGGTGTATATTTTATAAGTTTTTGTACCGTAGCGCTTGTTTTACATTCGGGTCGGGTTTTATCAGTTTTGAAGTTTCAGTACCTAATTAAAATATGCATGCTTGTTTTCTGCGTATTTCAATGAGTACTCAGAATTTTTTTATCAATTCTAGTATAGTTTTGTTTTTGGAAAACACATTTGGATCAATTTTCATCGAGAGAATTTTTTTTTAAAATTAGGTCTTCAAACACACTTTCATCTCGTTTGACGAAAAGGAATCATAAACGGAACTCTGACATATTTCATTAGATGGGTTTTATTACCAATATCTAGAATTCTGATTTTGGATAATTAGCCAGCTATTTTTTTTAAATAAAATTAAAAGCCATTTTTTTTCTCTTTTGCGCTGAATGCGAATTCAGCGGGTGCGCGTTTTTTTCGCTTGAAGTGAGAGTTACAAAAATCAAATTTACATAGCCTCTTAATTTGTATTAGAGCCAAATGTTGTTGAGCCACGAAATGCTACCAAAATTTGAACGACCTTGCTTTGAATCTTAATATTGAGCGATAAAGACCATTTTGATAGGATTCGTGCCAGAAATATCGTGGTAAAATAAAACTTCAAAGAACTGATAACCAAGACTCAGGTGTATGTAGCCTGTAAGTTAACTGAATTTAGCTTTAATGGGATAACAATAAATGACTTTTTTGCTACTATTCCATTTCTTTTATTTAGACAGAAGTCTGAAAAAAACAATATAATTTAATAATTCATTTAATTAATTATAAAATGGATAAAAACTTTATTGTCATAATAGAAACATTTTAACAAAATGCATAGAAATACGATTACATTCTCAAAAAATTTACTTAGGCACTAACTATTTTCATTTAAGGGTATACGCCTTTGGCTAAGTTCCATAACAAACATGGTTTTTTTTACAAATCTTTTACCCAAAAGTTAATGTTTAATATTTACCAGTGCCAGTAGCATAATAAAGTGCTTATCGCGCACATCTATTAAAATAAGCCATGTAAAGTTTTTATAATTCCAATAATCCAATAAATAAGCCGGAAAATTGATAGAACACACAGACGTATACTAGCAGACAATAAACGCATAGAGTCGACGCGTGGCACTTTTAGCTCAGTGAGCTACGGGCTCTTTTAAATATAAATATTGCTCGTTTCCAAACAAAATAAATACCAAAGATTAGTTTAGGAATTAACAAATATGTTCCAAGCACAAGCCAGTCAAAACAACCCATTTTTATACGTTTCTTCGTACCATGTAGCTTATTTTTTGTATGGAAACTTGCCACGCTTTTTAATTCTTATGTTTGGTCTGCTAGTAATTCGTCCATAGTAATAATTATATGTCTGTGGTAGAACAGGACCGATTTAAAAATTCCCGTGTTCTGTAGACCCCCAGGTACATTTATCCACATTAACCTTTGCATTACCTCCGAAAATTAGGAAATTAGAGGGGTCTGACCCCCTCAAAAACCCCCACATTTGACACTTTATTCCGGATTATTTCCTGGACTACCTCAGTCCTCAAAACAAAGTACAAGTGGCGTCGCGAGATGTTCCACTGGCGCGTGACCAGGGCATGCTACAGCCGCAGGATCGTTTAAAATTATTCAATTTGGCTTGAAATTTAATGGACTCGACAAAACTCATTGGTGGGTTTGTATGCAAAATGGTATTGCAAAAAGCGAATCAAGAATAGCAAGAAAATCTTTCATCTATAATTATAGATTATAATCTTGACAATAATTTATTCAGCTATATTCATACTAAAGACTCTGAAGTAGTCGGTATCAAGGTTCGATGACCCTTCGAGGAATTAGTTATTTTTCCATTTTGCTACAAACGCAAGCACAGCCACGAGTCAATACTATGGAAAGATAAAAATTGTTGTATAAGGTCCTACAATTCAAAGGGAAAAAAATTTAATAAATGATATAGTATCCCTAATAAACCAGAATCCACCGAAAACGAAAATTTTTGCGCGAAATTTTTGTTTTACCCTTCCATAGAAATTTAGTCAGCTGATTCAACCATTTGTACTGGGAAGTGAAAAAACTATTTGAGCAAAAATTTTTTTTTTCCTTCTGGTATGTGATCAGTTAACGATACATGATCTACCCTAGAATTATTTTCACTTATTATTGTAAGACCTTATAGATCTGTAATACTGATCACTTACTGAGCATCCAGTATGAATTTGGCTGCATAAATTAATGTCATCTTGTATAGTATACTCCAAAAGACAGTACAAATATATTTGGGCACTACTGGTAGCAGAGATAAGCCTGAATTATAGAGCGGAAGTGCATAGTCAGCAACCCTAACTCATCGAGTACTAGCATGACACAGTTATTGTGGAAAGCAAGACAAAAAATACCTAACTCTTTAAAAAGCAGGCTGACTTTGGCGAAACCTGGTAGGCTGTGTACAGGCATGAAAAAAGAGTCTTTATTCATGTCAAATATCTCATAGGGTAGGTACCAACCAGCATTGAATTGTGTTAATACGATAACACTCGATGAGTACAGCTAGAAAAACATTTTCGGCCAAGAGTCTGATTGGCTGTTTCGTCTGACAGACTAATCTTAGGGTCGCATTCAGAGAGTAAGTGCGAGTTGCCTATCGAATAACGCGTGAATCGATGGCTTACCCGGGTTTCCAGCGCGTGCTTTGTCCTACACACTAAACAAAAACGTGTACACAAAACATTGTTTTGCTACATATTTTTGCTGATAAGCATGCGGGAGACACGACTTATCAACAAAAAAAAATGTAGTGAAACGATATTCTGTGTTGACGTTTTGGTGTAGTATGGTATAGGAAAAAACACGCGCTGGAAATCCGGCTTAACTCGATTCACGCGGTAGTAAAGTTATTCGATAGACAACTCGCACTCAGCTCTCAGGGGTAGTTTTTAACTATCTTCTGTACTGAACTGTAAATGTTTTGTTATAAAGCAAAGGTTGAACAGTACAATTTTACTTGATAAATTAAGGTAAGACGAATTATATTATGATAATAGTATGGAATATTTAATAATTAATAGTATATTATATTGAACAACAATTTAATAAAAAACGTAATCATCAGTACCACTGAAGAAGTTAAAATATATCGTATTTATTTGTTTTTTTTTGTATTTTAATACAAAATAAGTATCAAGTGAGCCGCAAAAATAAAATATGGGACATAATTGTTTTGCATAATCTCCAATAACAGTAGCGTCCTTAGAGTCTAGCAGTTTTCTCTGTCGGTCCATATCCGCCTACCGACTTACATTCAGAATCCGAAAGGTCGATTCGAGCTCACAAAATTTCATCAATTACATGTTATTTTACACAAGGCGATGTTAATTCTTGAATGTTAACGAATATGGACCAAAAGCAGACACCCGACACTCAATGCAAGCGAAAAAATTTAATGAATAGTAATATGTACTACATGAGCGACAGCCTATCTGCACACGTTGATGTGAGTGCGTGCACGCAGCGTACGACCTGGTAGCCAAAGAGCGCATCCCAGGCGGGGGAGTTAGTATACTTTCTTCACGGAGTAATAATTTATATTCTTTGCCAAAAGTGAACGGTGCTTAGGATAATAAAAAAAACATTTAAATTATTATACTTATTAAACAAACAACATTCAAAAATAGTTCGACTTATCACGTCTACTTCTCTAGATCTACAAGCAGTGACATTTTTTACAAATCATCATTTAAATCGTGTCTTGATTGGGTTTTAAGGTACCAATAGACCATGAGGAGTCAGTGAACTTTTTAACTCACCGAGTACCAGAATAACAGAGTCACTGTGCGAAGCAGAACAAAAAGTACCAACTCTTAAAAAAACAGGCCGACCTTGGCGAAACCTGGCAGGTGGTGTACAGTCATGAAAAAAATGCATAAAATTGTATAAATTATATCAGACTAAGGGATTTCCTAATAGGTTGGTCAAGGCCACAATATGACATTGGTTGCATGCTGGTCAGTGGCGTAGCTATCGTAGGGCCAGGTGATGCAGTGCACCAGGGCCCCGGAGCTTAGGGGCCCTCAAATTTAAGCTTTGAAAAGAGAGGATCAGCCGAGAGCCCTTGTCCACCTAGCTACGCCACTGAAGCGGCACTCGATGAGTTAAAATCTACTGCCGAATGCGACCCTTAAATTTGTCAGACTGCCAAGCCGACTCTCGTCTCGACCGAAAATGTTTTCCTAGCTATACCAATCAAGTTGTATGAACACAGTTCAATGCTGGTGTCTGAATGAGATATTTTAATATGAATAAATATTTACTTTTTTGTTCATGACTGTACAAAACCTGCCAGGATTTGCCAAGGTTGGCCAGCATTTTTAAGAGTTACTTTTTGTCCTGCTTTCAACAGTGACTGTCATGCTGTTACTCGATGGCTTAAGGTTACCGATTATGCCCCCACGGTCTACAATTAACAATTTTCGTCATTTAATAGGTTTGTACACAGGGTAAACAAAATATTATTCTATTTAGTTCGTCATTTAGATTATCAAAAAATATTGGACACGTATTTTTTCTTTTGTCAATCAAACAAAAAAAAAGCGCGTCAAAGTTTGGGAGTGGGGGAAAATGACGTCACTTCTAAATAAAATTGTACCTGGATGTGACGTCACGCGGAACTTCAGCGGGCTATATCTTCATCATTGTTTGTTTAATTGAAAAAAGAAAAAATACGTGTCCAATATTTTCTGATAATCTAACTGACGGACTAATAACATTTTTTTAGTCATCATGCCTATTATATCATTATGCTGTATCATCATTTGTATTTACTACAAAAACTTTATTGAGTTTTGAGACCAAAACATTATACGGCCTGAACTCTAGGCTATATTTATCCTTCGTTGTATGTGTTACATTTACATTAAAACTCGCTATACCTTAATCGTCTCGGATTGACCCACAAGCCGTCAAAAATAATTTTTCAGTTCACACTTGACAACTTGACACGTGAGATAATGGTGTCGATTGGGTGTAACACGACTTAACTTATTTGACAGGACTTATCTTTAATTAACGCATTTTGTCCTTTTCTGTCTGAATTGAAAAGACAAGGACAGGGCGCTCAAAATAAGGTTAGTCCTGTCAAATAAGTTAGGTCGTATTATACCGAATCGACAGCAGTATCCATTTTATTGTGAACACAAGTATTCTATATGAAGATTGAAGCATCTAGAATCGATGTACTATATTAATTTTTGGTAAGAGGTATGTACTAAATCGGTAATATTCATCCTAAGCGGTTGAAAGCTCGTGGGTCAATCCAAAACGATTAGGGTATAATAATAAGGTTCTGACAAAACAACAATGCCACAGTCAAATCAGTCCTCATTGAGTTGAAATAAAGCAACGCTTGCAGATCTATAGTGAATTTGTGCAACCACGGTTGGATCTTACCATAGACAATGTTGCAACCACGAAATAAAAACAGTTGCGTTGTCTACGGTAAGTTCAAATCCTAGGTCTCTCAGTGTTAAATGGTGTTAATTTAATACCATCTAGTGCTAGCCACCCGGTTATCGGGCGGCGGGTGCTTGCAGCAATACGACGTGACAACGCCGAATGAGGCCAAGGTCAAGGACAGTATGCTGAGGCCGCATACCGCCCCTGATGTGATGTCGTTGAGTGGCGTCCCCGGCTTGGGCTGGAGTGAGAGGAGGGTGAGGAGTCCGACGGCGCTCAGGATCGAGAATGTGGACAGAACGATGTAGCCTGGAAGAGAGGGTTTGGAGATTTTAAAAGAAGGTTAAGTTGCTGATTTGAAAATGAGCCAATTAGTGATCTGCATTTACCAGGCCCTAAAATACAAAAACCGGACTCGGCATTATGTAAGGCTAGACATTTTGCCTTAAAAGCCGGACATATGTTTTTTAATAGCCAAACATACCCTTTTTAAAGCCGAACATAACTTTTATAATTAAAAGTCTCAATAATAATGTATTTTTATTGTTTAAACCATGAATCACTCTTTTAAATAAAGTAAATAAAAAATAAAAACTTTCTTTATTCAGGTAGCAAGGACCCATAAAAATTAATTTAAAAACACATACACGAATAATATACATTAAAATAAATAAATAAGACACAAGTTAAATAGATCATTTAAAATTATTTACAAATTATCATTTTTTATTGCGTACACAAAGTTTGACAATCCAATGCTTAAGCATAGGATTGTCAAACTTACTAGAAAATGTCCTCAGGATGTCGCTGTCACTGCCACTGGTTCTGTGGATAATGGACGCTATTCGTTTGCGCATGATCGCAAAAAAGTCATCGGTATGCGCCTCCGCAAACATTGTCGATGCACTACAGAACCGCGGCAGCCCCATCAACATCCTGAAGGCGTTATTGTACATAACAAGTAAGTCCTCTGCGTATAGCTGATCCACAGGCTGCATGAGTAAAAAGTTTGGCAGTACGACTTAAAAAGTGTGAGTTTTACCTGGTTGGAACATCTAGCAAATCTGCGGGCCAACATATTAGCTTTGACTGCCAACGCCCTACGTGCTCTCTCAATGTCAAGGTCATCTTTGAGATCATCAGATATAATATGTCCAAGGTATTTAAATTGGCTAACTCTCTTTAGACTGCTTCCGTTTAAAGTGATATTATAAGTAAAGTGTTTGTTACAAAATGAAGGAAAAATAACAACAATCAATAATTTGGTAATTATGATAGTAACAAAATGAAAAATGTTCAGTGTTACACTGACAAAAAGCCTAACGAAATCCGTACAGGCCGGACACGTAAATATTTGGCCGGACACGACCGTAAAAAGCCAAACATATCCGGCTAAAGCCGGACACCTGGCAACCCTGTCTGCATTTCATAGTTAACCCTTACAATTACACATTTCCTATTAAAAAAAAATTAAAACTACAAATCGCAGTCCGTAACTTTGTACCGGTTGCCAACCGACTGCCAAACACTAAAAACATTGATAAAAACTTAACTTTCAAAATTGCTTTCAGTGTGTATTAAACTGTTCATGAACGGTGACGTCACCGTATCCTTCGATATCGGAATTCGATAGTATATCTGTGCAACCAGTTGGCAAGAGACTCAAAGATACATAATCTAGGGGCTGGTCGCAGCTTGGATCCATCTTATGAATCATTTACATTTTGCCACTGCCGGTCTTCAACTTACTTCCCTAAATACTTGTGGGAGCTAGGGTTGCCAACCGTACTTTAAAATAAAGTATCTTTCGTTATTTTGGGTCTTTGTACGTTTATATTCTTGAAAAGCAATAAAGTCCTACATGAAAATACTTTATTAATACACCTGCTCAAAATACATATGATTACGTGCCTGTTTAGCGTGCGTAAAATGACATATTTCGCACTCGTGCTTTTTGTTTTTACTACTGACGCCATCAAGGGGAAACCAGCCACATCATTTAGTAAGCATGTAAACAAAGGTTTTTACCGGATACTCTAAACTCGCTGTTTAAGATGAGTATTTTGAAATTTTATATTTTATTAATAAATATGTTATGTATGTTAAATTGTAAAAGTTGTTTTAAAAATTCAAAACTATTTTAGAAATCATAATTTATATTATGTTTTAACTATCTCAGAAATTATTGTTAAAAACATTTTAGAAAGAGACATGGTCTTTGTAGTATGTACAGATTGGCGCCAACCAGACTGCGCGTTGTTTCTTCTGTCAACTTGTGTCTGTTTTTATTTGCAACAAAATTGCTTTTATATTATTATTTCATGTAATTTTTCGCAGGTGTTTTAAAAATCGTCGTTTGATACACGTGCGAAAGTGTTCATATTTCTCGTCAATAGGGACTCTAAATATCAACATTTTCTCACTTGCATCAAAATGTACTATATTTTAACCTTAAGGCGGTAAAACCAAATCTTGGTACAAATGCACATCATAATATTGTTTTCCTTACTTTTGAATAAGAAATATCCAAAAATTGCGTTTTAAAGCAAGTAGCGGAAATTGATTACTAATAATAGGGTTCTCGCATTCAAATTATGTTATTTTATGCCTTGCATCTTGATTACATTCGATTACAACGATAAATGCGCTTTTGAGTTTGTTAATCGAATGCAATCAAAATGTAAATCATAAAATCATAGAATTTGAATGTGAAAACTTATCGATAAAACAGCTAAGCAGCGCTTTTTCTCCAGACTTGATTTACAAATATTGAATTGTCAAACCGAAAACTTATTTTTATTAAAGTAGAATATAACCTATGTTACTCATCAATAGTATATCTTCTTACAAAAGGAAGAATTTTTAGAATCGGTTCAGCAGTTCCAAAAATTTTCTCAAACAAACAAATTTTTCCTTAAAATTTCCGCTTTAAATATTTAATTTGCTTTAAAACGAAATTTTTCAATACTTTTTATTAAAAAGTAAGGAAAACAATATTATGATGTGCATTTTGCACCGAGATTCTGCTCTTCGATATGAAATAAAACGTAAACGTTAACAAGACCAGCCAGCGAAAACACAGCTGAGGGCTTAGAACAAGGCACAAAAAGTGTCTTTTGAAAGAGTCTTCGGCTGTCAAACTTGATTTCTTAATTTGACAGCAGAAGACTGTATCAAACTCTTCTTGTGCCTCGTTCTAGGCCCGAGTAAAATTTTATGACGTGTACGATTAACTTAGTGCAAAAAGCACTAAATAATACGGTTTTACAAATACTAAAAGATACTCTTTTTAAGGGACTGTACTTTATATAGGCTGAAATTAAATCAACCGACCAAATTCATATTGGAGACTCGTTAGTGATCAGAAACTGGGCCAAATCCAAAAAATATATTTTTTTGCTCACTTATTGGTTGGACTAGTTTAAGTACAGATCCTAGTCCAGTCAGTAAAGAAGAAAAAAAATGTATTCACCGAATTTCACAAAAAGGGTGATTGAAGTATGTTCCTGATAACTAACCGAGTCTCCGGTATGAATTTAATCGGTTGATTTAATTTCACCTAGTATTTATCTTCCCTGAAATTATATATACGTTATTTCTTCTAAAAAAAGTTGGCAGCCCTAGTGGCCGCGTCGACGCGGGCTAGAGTTTACATTGCTACTTCATACTTCCTTTGCATTTTACCTCGGGCAATGGAGGACGTAGGAATAGTTGCATCTTCAACGCTCTGTATTCTGAGTTTTATAGGTAACTTTAAGGTAAATTAACTGCACAAAAAATCGCCAACGACCTTCCACGACACGGCCCCCTTAGAGCATTTTGCCGGGAAATTTGTTAAAGAGAGTTTTTGGAAAAAAATGCTAACAAATGTCCTGCTTGCATATATTTTTATAGGTTTTTGATATTAAATCCAAAAAGAGTCCAGCTTTGTATTTATAAAAACAAAAAATTTAAACTGCAACTTTTATAGCAAATTCAAATTTTATATATTTTTTGGTTTTTATTTGTAAAAGCACCCTTTTATTTAAAAATATTTTTTAAAATATTTTTTTATATCTTTTGGGTACTTTTCTATCACTGTTTTCAATTTCATACAAAAATAAAATCTCATCTCAAGGGTTAAAGGTATAAATTATACGCGATTCCGTAAGCCTTCCATGGAAAAAAATTCATTAGATAACAGTACAAATGGCGGCACTTACCGGAAATATAATTCCTGTTGGGCAGCAGCTGGTTCTTCCTTGACCTGAAGCCAAGTAGACCGAGCAGCAGGCCGGTGAAGCCGGAGAGAACGCTGAAGTCCAGGTAGTATACTCGTCCCACCTGGTGGACATATAGTCACTATAATAAAATACCTGAATCGGTAAAAGAATGTAGAAGATAAAAATATGTAAACTCAAAACATTCCTAAAAAGCTTACTATTACTGTTTAAAATGGTACGTTTAACCCCAATCCTCAACATCCAAAGTAAAAGTATCATTCCAGCTCCAAATTGTTCTTTAAAGTCCACATATTGTTGGGTAAAGAGTTACACCATTTTTAGCGTCGGGTTTGGGGGGTGGAGGGGGAGAAGTTGGGTTTTTTCAGCTTTTCTTAAATATTTTGAAAACAATGCGGCTTAGCGTAAAAGTGCCAGGAACAAAAGTAATCTATATTAAATTGCGAACAAAAATGGTCCTAAGCATAATCTTGCTAAAGTGAACGGTTCCAGAGTTAAGGACACCTCCGTAGCAATTGTTCGGTTTTTTTAGATTTTTGGAAAAGTATGACACTATCACAAGTAAACTATTTTTTTATACAGGATTGTGTTTTGTAAAAACAAATTGCGATTTTAGTAGCCGGTGGTATGTTAGTGATAAGCCCTTGAAGGAACGACAACCTCACCACCCTCTCAAGGGGTGCTACTTTTTAAGGGAAAAGAGGCTTCCACAGGCCTCTGCCATATAAACCTGTGGTACGGAGAAACCCACTCTAAACTCCGACGCTAAAAATGGTGTACCTAACTTTTTATCCAACATTAAGTGGACTATGTAGAAAATTTTCGAGCTGGAATGATACTTTTACTTTGGATGTTGAGGTTAGCCTACACAGTAGTTAGCGAGTTTTTCGTTGAGTAACTTATTGCTCCCTGTATTTGATATATCTAACAATTTAATTTTAGTAATAGATTAATAGCAGTAAGTAAAGTTTTGCATCTTATCATCAGCCATTAATTTTGCGTATGTTGGCTGACCAAGCCCTTAATTCTGTCACGTGCGCAAAAATTGTTAGGCAGATTGCGGGTGATTTTGAAAGGGATTTTGTACGGATATGTATTGATTTTTTTAATTCCATCCATCCATCCATCAGCCTGTTTCGTCCACTGCTGGACATAGGCCTTTCCAGGATTTCGCCACTCTTGGCGGTCCTCCTGGAAGAAATGCCCACACACGCTGGGCAGGCGGGTTGGTGAGCGCGGTGCCGAAACCCTTGCACCAGTGACGCCGCTGCCCGTCATCAGTTTGTTTTATATAAGGCTCGGCAATTGGGGATGGATAAACCGCCATCCATCGGTCCCAGGCAATGGTAGGCCGCCTGGTTTTTTTGCCTGAGAGCTGTTCTCTTACTCTCTCCCGAATATCTTCGGGAGGATTTGCGAGTAAGATGGTGGTACCTCCACAGTCGAGCCCGGCATTAGCTCTACCACCTTCATACGTACAACAGGTTTATATTTTAAAACGCACGGGCCCCCTTATGCCCAGTCCGGCGTTGAATTTACCTGCGGCTATTTTCGAATTTTCTCCATGAAATAGTATCTATCTCAAAAATAACCACAATAGGGTGTTTTCACGTGCGTAACATCCGTTACGCATACCTACTTTAGGTTTAAAATCTTCCTATTTGATTCATATAAATGTTATTATAAAACAGTGTTGTGACAGATAAATAAGTAAAAAGAGGTCTTAGAAGGATGTGCAATATCTATAATAGTACATTATGATACAAGTGAGCTGCGTTGGACATTACAGTCGAGGCGGGATTGCAGCCCGAGCCGAAGGCGATGCCGTAATGGAGCCGAGAGTGTAATATCTAATGCTCACGCGTTTCATGCGACGTTTTTCAACACACTTGCGAGGAAAAATAATAAAATTTCACTGTCTTTTTTCCACATAATCGAAACCACAGCTTTCTTTGAAAAATGGAGGCGGAGATTTTGTTTTTTGCGCACATGGAAATAGAGACTTTGACGCAAAAAGCCAAACAGCCAAATATTAAATATTAACAAACTGAATATTTTTGTATTTATAACAAACATTTGAGTTAATTTGTTGATCGAAATAAATAAATAATTTGATGAAATTAAATGATTATTTATTATATTATTTTAACTGAGACAGTCTATTTATTCGCAAAAACTTTTACAATTTCTCAAGACATCAAAACGCTTTGCTAAGATAAAAAAAACTGTAAAGTAAAAAACACTAGTGCGATAATGTAAAGTAAAAACTTTACATTATAAGAAAGTGTGTTGAAAAATAATAAGGTGTGCGAAAGGTAACACCCGTTAGATGGAATTACCTAATCTAATAGTGTTAACTTACGCTATACATCATGAAAAAACTCAGCCCAGCAGTCAGGGCTCCACAGAGCGTCATCATCAAAGCAGCCACCGCCAGGGAGGCGGTCGCAGCGCTGACGGTCTTCAGACTTGTCCAGGACTTGTACGTCTCTTCGGAGTACGATGACGAGGGAGCTGCTATTGCCACCCTGGAACGTGCGAAGTGGAGAATGTGGCTTTATTGAATGAGCGAGCAAGTTCTCCGAGTCTACTTGCACAATCCGACGTTTGTATGTACGAATGTTTGTTCGACGATAACTCGAGTATCGTTGATCGGAATGTCATGAAATTTGGCAGGAGAGTAAATAAAGCAAAAATAATTTATAATTTCAAATATGAGCCCAATCGGTCAAGCACGAATCGGGTGAGCGCGAGTTCAGTATACTATACTAGTTTTATTCAGACTAAAATGGTCACTGCCCGGGTCCCGTCAATTGTAGCGTGATATTTTATAACAAAATATTTACCCCAGCTAAATTCTCCATTTACATGCCAAACAGTTCAATTGACAAAGCCGTTCTTGGATTATGCTATACGGACAGACAGACACCGAAGCTGCAATATAAAGTTTGTGTTTGTTGAGGAAACCAAAATTTGGCCAACTGCGAGTTGGACTCGCGCACAAATGGTTCCGTACCACCACACAATAAGCGTACGGAACCCTAAAAACATACGTATTATCAACAATATAGATTTTATAGCAACACTAAGGCGACAAAAACAAGGCGCTAAAATAGAAGCGCCTGTCTAACCATTCAGAACCATACTAATTTTTAGGGTTCCGTAGTCCAAAAGGGAATCCTTATAGTTTCGCCATGTCCGTCTGTCCTTCCGTCCGTCTGTTCGTCTGTCCGCGGCATAGCTCAGGAACTATTAGTACTAGAAAGCTGGAATTTGGTATTGGTATACATACATATTATTCTTCACACCGATAAAACGGTAAACCCCCCCCCCCCTGCCGGCTAAAATATATAGATATGCGAAAAAATTCACAGAAGTAGTTTATATAATGAATTTAAATGGAAAACTATCACAGCTGAGTAGACTTTACAGGTTTACGAGTACAGGTCGCGCCAAACTTTTAGTCCCCTCTAAACACGACAATGTATGGGACGTTCTTTTAAATTTGTGGGACTAGAAGTTTGGCGCGATCTGTATTAGTAGACCAACTTATAAAATGTACCGGGCAACTATGGAACCCTACACTGCGCGTGGCCCGACACACACTTGGCCGGTATTTTTTAATTATTTGTTTACTTCAGATTAATGTGACCTTTTGAAAATGACCGGTAAATGCTATTAATTTCATTTATTTAGTACTTTTTATTCAACAATAAGAAAAACAATTATAAATTGTGCGTTTAGGTTTAGGGACGCGACCGTGATGGACCACCTTAAACCGGGCCTTATCGCGGCTTTTCAAGGTCACTAGCAGTAGTTGTCCTCTTATAGACTAGTTGTCCTCTTATAGACTAGGAGTTAATGTTTCGGCCTTCAAACTCGCTACTTGTCGGTTTCTCTATTTATTATTGTAAACTTACCTTGGCACGATAACAGCAGTAGATTTATCCTTCCGTTTACTATCCCTGACTCTTCTTTCGTAATCTCTTCTGCTTTCCCTCTCTGCACTTCTTTCTCTTCTGTCCAAATCAAGACTCCTGTCGTGACTTTTTTCTCTAAAACTTGTGACAAAAACATCGGGCCTTGCAAACTCTTCCAAGCCATAGTTTAGCTTTTGTTGAGCTTTAGGACTAATTGGAGAGGTGGTAGCACTGCCTCTTGACGTCGACAGGTTGGCACAACTTTTTGATGGCTGTATACCATGGGTAGGTGTACTCGAAACTAGTTTTCTCGGCGTGCTAACGTATCTAGGGCTTTCATTTTTATTTGGTGTTATCCTCACTGAAGGTTGGCTGGCATAGCTTTTCAACTTCCTTGGCGTTGAAAGCAGTTCGTGGAGTTTTTGAGTAGCTATTAAGTTTTTCTTGGACATCATTGGAGAGAAGGTCACACTAGATCTTGTGGGTAGTTCTGGTGCATCGTCTTCCAAAGGGACTATTGCGTACCTGAGCGTTTTACCGTTTACTGTCTTAACTATTTCAGTTGGGATTTCCTTCATTTCGTTCTCGTCTGGTCCATCAACGTTGTACTCATGAATGTCTTCTTCATTAGCTTCTATTATTCGTTTTTTGGTTGGAGAGTAGTCAACCAAATCATCGAAGTGGTCTTTGATGACTTCGTATCGGTGTTTAGAATATCTGCTGTCTTCAAGACCATCATCGCTTTCAGCGTTTCTGTCATACCGTCTTTGTTGTTTCTGTCTAAATTGAGCCATTTCAAGATCCTCGCTCCTAGTTCTGGATCTGACCGAAGATCTGATGGTAGGTTTGACAATCATCGATGACTGTCTGTGGAAGCCACTAAAGGAATTATTGGCACTGTATTTCGCTGGCTTGGGCGGTAGTGCTGGTGGTTGGTCGTAGTTTTTAGACGCTCCCGTTGCGATCATCCGTAACGGGTTGTCTGAGATATCTGTTCGGATGATCCTGTTGCCTCTTTCGATGGTTTTCCTGGGTGAGTTGGCTCCTAAAGGAGGCATTCTTGGCCGGTCCGGAGACGCGATTTTTGATGTCACTTTTGGCGTTCTTTGTGTGAAAACCACCTCACTTTGAGCGCAAAACGCTGGGTTTGAGTAGTATTTGTAGATGATTTTTGGCGAATCCATTTTTGTTGCGTGTTTGTCCTTATCGTATTATTATAATAAGCGTAGAGTTCCCCTTTTCTTGTCTTGTAAAGAATGCGTCAGAGCATATTTCCTGTCTTAGGGTGCTCCTTTGAGCATAACCGTCAAGGAGTCATGATTTTCTTAAGACCTAACTTTTCAAGTACACTTCTTATTTATTTACACTACTTTGGCTTCACTTTTAAGTTTTACAGATCAATCCACTGGCTATTTAAAATTTATCTATAGGTATATACTAAAATATAACACACACTAATTAAATCACACTTAGTTATGTAGGTATTCAAATTTTGTAGTAAGTAGTTGCCCTAGAAAGGACTACATATGTTTACTTAAAATAATTCAAAAATTAATAATAAAGCACTCGGAGTTTCGTGTGTACCGCTCAACGGTCAACCGTTAACTGAAGAAAAGTGATCGTTTTTCAAAAATGAGGGTCGGAAACGGCGTCTGCGCACCCCTGCAGACAGCACGCGCTGTTCGCGTTCCACGTTTGAATTGAAATTTTAAATGTTGTGCTTTCAATTTGAAATTTAACGCCTAGTTAATAAAGTCTATTATTGATTTGTCCAAAGCTTCGTAAAACTATCTCATTGAATCGTCGGAAAAAGTCTTTTGCGACTTGAACTGATCAGATGAATTAAAAGCTTGTGAACCAGACAAATGACACAAATTCCTTTGCGTTTCAATTTTATACGGGATGTTTTACAAGGGGTTGTTTTTTGTGCAATTATTGAATGAACACCGGTGAACGGAAGGGAATGCCTTTATTGAAGGGTGAGAATTTAGGGTTCCGCTGTTGAGTTTAGAGAAAAAGTTCATAATGAAACCAATGTTACTTTCGCACTTTATAAAACAAATTGAAGTTTACCGGATTTCTATATAAGGTTCGTGGACAGTTGGATAATACCACGGAAGGCGCACCCGTAACATTTTTATCAGGATATAATAATAATTTAACAATTTAGTGTATTTAAATAATATTTTTAAGTTACCAATGCACATTAAAATAGGTATCTACCGAATTATTAATACTTTGCTTAATAAAAAAATATAGTTCGACAAAGTGGTAAATTTTTACGGAATTATCCAGTTCGAAAACAATTTGGGCGATTTAACCTGTTCGCTTGTCGATTTTGGCACAATATCAATCATGCCATAGGTAAGTTACAGCTGATCCTTCGTCAACCTAAACCTAAACCGTAACCTAAACATGCTTAAAATACGATGACGTAATAAAGTTTTTAGCGCGTAGCACTTTTATAATATAAAACAAACAAACAAAATCACTGTCACATTTCAATTTATGCCTATAAATTTTCAAACTTCAAACAATCGAACACCTAGCCGATTAGAAAAAGAATCATCAAATCCATCAGCCTGTTTCGTCCACTGCTGGACATAGGCCTTTCCAGGATTTCGCCACTCTTGGCGGTCCTCCTGGAAGAAATGCCCATACTCACACACGCTGGGCATGCGGGTTGGTGAGCGCGGTGCCGAAACCCTTGCACCAGTGACGCCGCTGCCCGTCACCAGTCTAATTTATATAAGGCCCGGCAATTGGGGATGGATATACCGCCATCCATCGGTCCCAGGCGACGGTGGGCCGCCTGGTTTTTTTGCCTGAGAGCTGTCCTCTTACTCTCCCCCGAATAAGTGGTACCTCCACAGTAGAGCCCGGCATTAGCTCTACCACCAAAAAAAAAATGATTGTTTTTCTGATTATTGAATAAAAAGTACCAAATAAATGTGATTTATAGCATTTTGCGACTATAGTTTAATGTCAATTAGGCTTTTCTAGCAAAATTTTGTAATTTGATGGATTACGTTGTAAATTAATGGCCACACCAACTTTATTTACGCTAACTATAATCCATAAAATGACGTAATTCTGCAAAAAACCCCTGATAATTATTAAACAATAGTCGCTAAATAAGATGAAACTATTTTATTTTATACATTTTATTCAAAAATAAGATAAACAATTTTCGCACTGAGCTATAAACCGTTACACCGAATCGACACCATCACACTAATATTATAAATGCGAAAGTGTGTGTGTGTGTGTGTGTGTATGTTTGTTAGTCTTTCACGCTGAAACGGCTGGACAGATTTGGATGAAATTTAGAATGGATATAGCTTATACCCTAACTTAACACATAGGCTACTTTTCATCCCGGAAAAGACCATGTCGTTAAGCCGAATAACACGCAGGTACGGAACCCCAAAAACATAAATAACAACAATATAGATGTCGTAGCAACATCATTGCAAGCCGCTAAATGGTAGTGCCTGACAAACAGTTTGGCTCCTAAGTTAGATTCTTAAGTTTAGAAATGTAGAACAATCTTATCAAAGGACCATGGGCAAATTTGTACGGAGACTGGACGAAATCCTCAACATTAATGAAACCTACTCGAAATAAAAGATTTTGGGGTATTATTTGAGACACTGAGAGCAAAAAAAGCCGAACATTTCCAGACACATTTAGAAATCAATTATGTCGGGAAATGTTAGGCGTTTCCTGCTCTCAATGCCTCAGTTAATTGTTACTATAGGAGCCAAGTCGAAATCGAGCGCCAACAAAATGTCAAAATGTCAGGAAAAAATATTTTGTTTACAGTTTTGATACTATGATTTTGATGCTTTCTCAGTATTGAAATCGTTCTAAAACACCATGTTCGCGCTCGAATTCCATGTAGCTGCCACAATAAGAAATTAAAAATCAATTATGTCTGGAAATGTTAGGCGTTTCTTGCTCTCAATGCCTCAGTTAATTGTTACTATAGGAGCCAAGTCGAAATCGAGCGCCAACAAAATGTCAAAATGTCAGGAAAAAATATTTTGTTTACAGTTTTGATACTATGATTTTGATGCTTTCTCAGTATTGAAATCGTTCTAAAACACCATGTTCGCGCTCGAATTCCATGTAGCTGCCATAATAAGAAATTAAAAATCAATTATGTCTGGAAATGTTAGGCGTTTCTTGCTCTCAATGCCTCAGTTAATTGTTACTATAGGAGCCAAGTCGAAATCGAGCGCCAACAAAATGTCAAAATGTCAGGAAAAAATATTTTGTTTACAGTTTTGATACTATGATTTTGATGCTTTCTCAGTATTGAAATCGTTCTAAAACACCATGTTAGCGCTCGAATTCCATGTAGCTGCCATAATAAGAAATTAATAATACCCTAAAAGCTTTCATATGGCATAGGATTTATCACTGTTGTGTAATTGGTCCAAAATTACTCATGGTCCTTTGAAACTTATATGTATCACCGTGTCTAAGTTAGACCTGGAACAAATAACGTTAAAAAATGCTACTTTTTCGAGATTTTTGTATGGTTTTTGTTAGGTTTGATTTTCTTTATTATTTGGCGTGATAGAGGCCATAGTAGCACGTATTCTGTGAAAATTTCAAGTGTCTACATTACGGCTGTAATTGAAGACCACTGTGACAGACGGACGGACAAACAGACAGCGGAGGCTTGGTAAGTAGGACTCTACAAAGTTTGTCACTTTTCGGGTACGGAACTCTAAGAAGCGTGTATTTGTGCCCGAAGGACGGCGATAGGGCTCATCTTTTGCCCATTCCCGTATCATGTGGGGACGTCAAATTCGTCGGTGAAATATTTCGTGAAGATAGGTTTTTTCATGTTATCTATCTTACGTCAACATTATCATTACCACAAAAACATGCCGCCAATATTTCCCTCTCTTTTTTTACACCTGCCAAAGGGCACGTGACAAAGCAGCTGCACATCGCCCTTGTCTGATTTTCCGTCTCTTTCACTCTTAGTGATGAGTTTTTTTATGTCTCGCTCCCGCGTTGGTGCGTGGCCAAAGGTAGCTGACTTCTGATGTCTTTCTTTTGTGAAATGCTTTAATAGGGAGGATTAATGTTTTTTGAAATTTAGTTTTGAAGTGTTTATTTTGCCTTTGCTCGCGTTTACTCAATCTCTACCCCGTTTTCGGCTTGGGCGTTTTTTTATTAACACCCCTTATAATTATAACTCATGTGCTGACCAGGGTCACTACGATGATAATAAAAAAAACCGTATCAGTTAAGTGGTTCTCTAGTTAAAAGCGTATATTCAATCTTTGCCCCGTTTTCGGCTTGCGCTTTATTTTATGAACACCCCTTATAGCCTTTGTTTTGACCGGGTCACCAGTCACTACGATGAGAGGCATCAGAATCAAATCAAATTTTAGTTTTTGCCTCAGCACAATACTTATAAATATTATATTATAAATAACCCATTTCATTTAAAATTTCACGAAAATATTCTATGTACAGACAATTTTTTTTTATTACTTTATTATAATAAATATATACATATGTACGCCTATTTTAAATACTGTATTCGAAACGGTTTTCGAATCTTAAATATTGGTGGGAAAAAAGCGGCCAGATTTTAGTTACGGCTTACAAAAGACATCAACGAGCGCCTGTATTGACTTTTGTCCAATTAATAAAATTGATGCATACTTTCATACATAAACTGTTTGCTCCAAAATTAGTAGGCAGACTACAGATCTCAATAGCTGCGATCTTGGCACACCTCTTAACTTCTTCCTCATTCATAAATTAGGGGTCCGTATAAGGCTAGACACAACTTCAAATGAACTTCAATGAGCAATTGTGTAACTTGGTTAACTGTGATCTCGTCCCGCCTGATCGACGCTTCAGGTAACCAAAGGGCTGGGGCATATTTTGGTCAGCGGATTAGCCTCGCGATCCAGCGAGGCAATGCCGCCAGCCTTTTGGGTACCTTGCCCAACGACGGTAGCGATCTGGCCAGCATATTTTATTTGTTCCATTAAATAGGTGTCCAAAATTTCCCTTTTTTTATATATTTGTAGAATTTTTAAATTTCTAGGTAATTTTAATTTTTAATTAGTTTAGTTTAGATGTAAATTGTTATTTAAGCTTTAGAATAATTACTGCATTGAAAATATACTTGGTTAAGCGGTGTAGTAAAAATAATATACACAGTTGACTATAAGGCTGATAGATTAATTTCAGAAAAAACGCAATATCTTTAAGTTCGCTTATCTGGAAAAAAATTACGAAGTTACCTCTAAATTTCATGTTTTTTTCTTGCATTAAATAGGGACTGACCAAATTTTGTTGTATATTTTATTATTTATCGTGATAGAGGCCATGTCATGTTATGCCTATTACGGCTCTTAGGGGTCTAGGTAGGGGCAAGGGGGGCACGCCCCCCCAGAGTACAGTCTTCCCCCCCCCCCAGAAATATGGGTGCCATTGATGTAAAAAGATGCTTTATCAAATTTAAGGTGTTATTTATTTAAATTTTTGGTTTGTATATGTAATCTAATCTCTTCATATGTTCGGTTTATGGAGAAAAAGAATGTTGATGGTTTAATAAGTTGAAGCCCGGAGCCCCCGGTGTTGCCCCCCCACCCCCCGCTACAAATTCTCTTTACTCCACTGATTACGGTTGAAGCTGTATACATATACCCCTGTGATCTGTCTGACAGACAGACAGACAGACAGACAGCGGAGGCTTAGTAATAAGGTCCCGTTTGGCACCCTTCAAGTACGGAACCCTAAAAAGTAGATCATGGAAATAGTAAGTAGTTGGTCGTACTAATCTAATGCGTGGGTTCCAAAATAAAAACTATATCTCCGAAACTCCGACGCGTAATGTGGACCCCTCCCCCCGCGCGGTTCTCCCCCGCTATGCGCACGCGCACGCACTCGACGTAACGGTCGCGCACAGCTGCATGTGACAGCTGGCCGCAGGGGTAGCCAACTGGGCTCGCTACTGTGAATTTTCGTATTCTCTTTTTCGCCTCTTTTTGAACAAGTTATTTTATCCTTGTTTCCAAAAATGGTGCCTGTGCTGGATAAATCCTCTGTCTGTACGGCAAGAAATATCCTTCATCTTACTAATTCTGCAGGCTATGTCGGTTACTTTAGATCTCCGATGGATCTCCTCGTTTCGGATTCTATCCATCAGAGATACCCCAAGCATAGCCCGCTCCATAGCTCGCTGAGCGACCTTAAACCGGTGGATCAGACCCTTTGTAAGAGACCACGTCTCAGCGCCATACGTCATCACAGGAAGGACGCACTGGTTGAACACCAGTTGCCTTTAAGCACTGCGGTATTGACGACGTAAATATGTGACGCAACTTTCCGAATGCTGCCCAACCCAAGCATATTCTTCTGTCAGCCTCGCCGTCGAAGTTGTTTTTATCCAGCTGTATGACTTGACCCAGATAAACATATTTTTAAACAACTTCGATGCTGACATTGTCGACGGTTATTGGCCCTTGGATGACGTGACAGTTGGACATGACCTTATTCTTATCCAAATTCATCCGCAGGCCCACTCGTCTCGAAGAATCGCTAAGGCCGCGCCCATTTCCTCCAGTTCCTGCAGCGATTCCGCCATTATCACGATGTCATCGGCAAAGCGAAGATGTGAAATGTACTCTCCGTTTACGTTTATGCCTCGTCCATTCCAGTCTAGTGTTTTAAAGACGTCCGTTTTCGCCCGCGTGTATTCAATCTCTGCCTCGTTTTCGCGGCTTGGGCATTATTTTATCAACCAGTGGCGGTCTGACCGGGAGGGGAGGGTCACAGGGGTCATGACTCCCCCCAAAATCATCACGTCAACTTGGAAAATCCCCTATAACTGGACGGTTTACGAATATTTCAAACAAATTATTATCTGCCTATTTTTTGTTCAAAATAACTCAAACGGTGCAAGCCAAATTTGAAAAGCCCGCTAAATATACGTGCCAACCGGTTGGTGGCTGCGGCCGCATACACCATACAATTCATAGAAGCCTTCCATTTGTTTTTTTATGATTGAAATTTTTCATTTTATTAAAAAAATTCTATTTAGGATGACATTAAATCAACCGACCATATTCATACTGGAAACTGGGTTAGTGATCAAGAACTAGGTTCAGTAATCCTTTTGGCCAATTTCGAAAATTAAATTTTTTGCTCACTTACTGGTTGGACTAGTTTAAGTATAATTCCTAGTGCAGGCACTACGATGCAAAAAAAAATTTTTTCTATTTTCACCTTCAATAAACCTTGCCTTTGATGACTTACCGAGTCTCCAGTATGAATTTGGTCGGTTGATTTAATTTCACCTAGTATTTGCTTAACCTACTGTTTTACTGTTAAAGTTGGCTTTTTGAACAGTATTTGAGCCAAGATAACCCCCCCCAAATCTTGAGCTGCGACCGCGCCTGCTATCAGCACTCCTTTATAGCCTATAATATTATCCTTTATAGTCCTACAATTCAAAGAGAAAAAAATTAACAGATGATAGAGTATCCCAAAAAGAGCACAATCAACAGAAAAAAAAATTTTCGCGCCTTCTAGTTTTGCCTTTCCATGGAAATTTAGTCAGCTGATTGAACTACTTTATACTGGAAAGTGATAAATTTAGATGAACAAAAAAAATTTTTTTTCTTCTGGAATGTGGTCAGTTTACGATACATGATCTACCTTGGCTAGAATTCTTTTCACTTATTATTGTAGGACCTTATATATTAGGTTCACTAAGATGATAATTAAGAAAACCGCATCCAAATCCGTTGAGTGGTTCTCGAGTTAAAACGGAACATACAGACAGACAGGCAAAAATTTAAAAAATGGAAGTTTTGGCTTCGTGGAGTACTAATAGCGGTATAAATAATTTTAATAAAAATTTAAAACTTGTCGTTAGTTACCTAGAAAATGTATGAAACAAAATTGCGAAATTAAGTTGCTCAAGTATTCGGGATTCTGTATCGGAACATTAGTTGTCAAACCGAGTGCCTATCGTCGAAAACATACATATCCGGTTATCTAAGGATACGTTCGCACTTGAAATGACGTCACAATTCGTAAATAGTTCAATACCCATTAAAGGTTATTTTGGAATTTTTGGTGAATAGCAACTATAGATGGCAACCGACACTGAGTTACATAATAGGCCAGCTGTATATAGGGTGAAATTTAATCAACCGACCAAATTCATACTAGAGACTCGGTTAGTGATCAAGAACTAGGTTCAGTAATCCTTTTGGCCAATTTCGAAAAATATTTTTTTTGCTCCCGTACTGGTTGGACTAGTTTAAGTACAATTCCTAGTGCAGGTTCTACGGGTAAAATAATTTTTTTTTTCGAATTTCACCTGGAGGGTCATTAAACCTTGTTCCTGATGACTAACCGAGTCTCCAGTATGAATTTGGTCGGTTGATTTAATTTCACCTAGTATATTAGAAATCGTTTTTTTTTCGGTTTATTGGCACATAATGTACCGACAATTCTGGAATTCCTATTCGAGATAGACCTTCCCCATACCAAAAATGGTCTAAAACGTCAAGTTTGGTGGCCACGCATTACTTTATTTTTGGAGATTAAAAAGAAAAAATATTTGTACTGAGATGAAGTCAGATCAGTGACACACAGCTCGGGTCGGTACAGAACAGACGGCGTGTTCTTAGTTACAGATGGCGCCACAGTCGCGCTATCTCGGAAGTTCGACGAGAGAGCGGGGGTGCGCGGGGGGTACTGTTCAGGTTAATAAAAGCGTTGTTAATTGAAGCATTGGGTGCAAAAAGGGCGTCTATCGAAAAAGTTCAAATTGAGATATTCACTTGTTAAGTATTTAATTTTATAAAGGTAGTTGCTTGAATGTTGTTTTTTTTTGCAGCATTACTTGGTTATTGAGTAATAACTCAGATATTTTGTTTTGGTTCATAAATCACTAGCAATAGACAATACAATTTTATTTTATACCCATGTTACACGCCCTTGTTGCGCCCAATTGTAAAATATGAGAGCGCCCAATTGCATTTTGGAAGAAAACACGAGTGTTTATTTAGAAAATCAACTTTAATGGCATAATCAAGGCACTACAACTTTAATGGCATAGTCAAGGCACTAATAACTTAATAGTTTGGGAACTTTTTCCAAACAAGTTAGCCAAAATGTGTCTTGTTGTATTTTGTCACCGATTTTCCAGAATGAAAAGAAACTGCTTTTTGACTAAAATACTAGTAAAACACTTTTCGTTACAGCACCCATTAACACGTTGAAAATGTTTGCCAGGAATGTTTTTTCCGAGCGCTGGTACGTAGGCTTCCACTCTGGCCCTTTTATCCTTTGAAATGGTTCTCTTCCAACCTTCTCAGTTCCTCTACCTCTTTTTGCCTTTCCTTATCTTTTTGGGTAGAACATATACATTTTCAGAATCGGAACTAAAATCCCCTGAACTGCTTGACGACATTTTTCACACTAAACTTTCCAAAAACAAACGTTAGGTACTCGTTTAAAACAAACAACGTTCGCGCGGTAACTGCAACAAGGGCGTGCGACCTGCCTTCAAATTTAAACGCACAGAGACATCTAGGATCATTCAATCGAAATGAGTTTTTGCCACATAAAATTAGATGGAGCTACGGTTTTTTTGATGTAATAATATGAAAAAGGTCATTAGCTTGCCTAACGCCCTTTTTGCACCCAATGCTTCAATTTATTGTTGCCGGTACAAAAAAGTATATGTTATAGCAAAATGATTTTTTTCCTTGCAATCAAGTTTTTATTGCGGGATGTTTATTGTTAAAATAACAGTTCTGGTTTTGTTCCTATAACAGTTTTGTTAATAGCAAAGGTCGATTTACTTTCTTGTTACATTGTAATCAGCAATTGTATAAATGTATCCATCCATCCATCCATCAGCCTCTTTCGACCACTGCTGGACATAGGCCTTTCCAAGATTTCAGCACTCTTGGCGGTCCTCCTGGAAGAAATGCCCATACTCACACACGCTGGGCAATATAAATGTATATTGTGAAGTAATCAAAGTTTCTGGTACCTAAAGTTTATACCCTATCAACTTATTTATTGTGACGAAAACAATGGTTTTGTAACTTATTTGATTTTGTTTCAAGTTCAAAAGGTTGGTAGCTCCTGCCTCTAAGCCCTCGACTATATACGAGGGTGCATAGCTCATTGACATTATAACGATAGTCTACGATAATTTCTAACATTGACCTTGTCATTAAACTCTGGATAAATCTCTAACAGATTGTAAAGATCTCCAAGAAACGCTCAAATTTATTTTTGACTGAACCCTTGGTCGCCATTCTTTTTGGGCGTCTTGTCTTTACATACAGGGGAGCAAACGTAAAAGACTATGGTGTCGATTCGGTGCAACACGACTTAGTGTATTTGACAGGACTAAACTTAATTAAAGCATTCTGTCTTTTTCTTTCTGTATCGAAAAGACAATAACAGGACACTTGTCACTTGGTCTAAGTCGTGTTGCACCGAATCGACACCAATGCCTACGAGTTCCACCCGCGTTGATTAAATCTTTGCCCCGTTTTCGGCTTTGACGTTATTTTATGAACAACCCTTATAGCTTATGTGTTGACCAGAGTCTACGATGATAATAAAAAAAACCGCATCCAAATCCGTTGAGTGCTTCTCTAGTAAAGGCGTGTTAATAAAATAAACGCCAAGCTGTAAATAATTGAAAGACACCCTCTCGCGAGTGAAGCCGCGGGTAAAGGCTAGTTATAAATAAAAACTTGAGAATTATAAAAAACCGGTCTATATTATCCACTGCTGGCCTTTCTAAGATTTCGCCACACTTGGCGGTCCTCCTGGAAGAAATGCCCATATTTAGACACGCTGGATTGGTGCGCGCGGTGCCGAAACCCTCGCACCAGTAACACCGCTACCCGTAACTTGTCTGTAACTTATGGACTGGCAATTAGGGATGGATATACCGCCATCCATCAATCCTAGATATGGTTGGCCACCTGGTTTTGCCTGTTTGAGAGCTCTTACTCTCCCCCAAATAACTTCGAGGGTGTATGGATGATGTCAATAAACTCATGAAAAGAATGTTTGAGGAACTAAAAATTTTCTGTATGGCTAGCAACACTAAACACAGAGTCATTTCAAGTCGCAGCTGTCATTACGCCTGTGTTGTTTATCGTTGCTTGTTATATTTTTAACTGTTTCGTAAAAATTGGCATTTTCTTCTATCCGGGTACAAACAATAATATCAACTATGAGAAAATAAACCGAAGTCATTCGAATTTGGTTGGTTAATCGTCTGATTTGCTTTCCTGTTGTTATTTCCTTATGTTTCAGTAGTTGGGAGGTTTTTCAGCTGAAATTTTAAGGATAAATAATGTGATAAAAGCAGGTACTAATTATTAGTAGAATCAAATATACCGTCATTTAATAAAAACTCATGTATTGATTACAGAGTAGCCAGAGTTGAATAAAAATGGAATAACTCTGTAAGGAGTTGAAATAGGAACATCTGATTTCACAAGGTGCTTTGAGTTGATAAAAGGTACAAACCACCATAGTTCAATTAGTTATGTTCATTAAATTATACTGAAATGTAAAAATAACAAGTGGCCCTTATTTTGTTTTGAGTAGTAATATTTTTTTCGAATGTAATTAAGTACCCATTACAATTTCACGGCTTAAAATGTATTTGAAACGAGACAATAAAGTCGATTCTGAAGGCTTTAATTTTAGTTTTAGTGCTGTCAAAACTTCAATTTTTCCAATGTAGTAAAGATCAGCATTGGCAGTAAAGATCTATTTTGGAATGATGAAAATTAAGTTTTGACAGCACTAAAATTAAAATTAGAGCCTTCAGAATCGGCTTTGATATCGGGATAACCCTTCCTTAATTGTGTCGCCATATGCATCAATAAAAATTTTCATTTTTCGTTTCGCGGCGAGTAGTAAGACTAAAACATGTTAATTGCCATCTATGTTTTAGCAGAATAGCAGATTTTGTCTGAATCGACAGTGTCGCAGATTTATATTTTAATCAAGGACGGTGTCATCAATTCGTTATGGATGACGATGAATTGAAAACTCTCAAGTATTAAAATAAGCAGCCAATTGCTTTAAGCCACCTGCTGATAGGGTGGCCGAGAAGAGATTGTAGTGGATCGCATTTCCTGAGCAATATAAGAGGCGGGGCCGTATTTTAAGGTGTGGAGGCCCAAACACGTATCCACGGGGGGAGTGGGATTTATCCCCCTCCCCCCCCGAAATTTGGCGTGACATACACAGGACCGGGAATATTTGTTCAAAACCACTGTAAAGTACGTTTAAGTGACCCAAACAACTAAGAGGTACGGTACTTTTGATACTTAATAATATTATAGTACAATGATTACAGAGGTTTCTTTCACTATTCACGTTGTTCTTTCAATGAATATCCCCCACCGAAACAAGTCTGGATACGTGCATGTGGAGGCACCTGGGCAAGAACGAAGTTAAAAAAAGTAAGATAAAACAAAAAATATAGTTCTCATGTACAACGCCATTCCAAATAGAGAAAAAAAACATCGTGAGCCCTAGCATGTTTATGCAATTTGTACTTACTGTATTTTTATGTATTGTTATTAATAGTTAAAAATATGTATAGGGCGAGTTATTTATTCGAAAAAACAATTACCTAGTGTACAACATTAAACACTTGTGGAGGTCCCTGGTTGCCCTCCCCTAAGTCCGGCCCGGAAAGAGGTGACTATACGAGTCTAAAAACAAACAAAAAAACTTTATTTGAAAATAATCAGTTGTTCTATGAGGCGCGATGTGTTTGAAGACTTATCAAACATATGGGCAATTTTCATATTTACAAGGTGACATTAATTTATAAAGGTGACTTTCGTTTATATGTCTGGAGAGGACCAAGGTTTAATGACTCTGCTTGCGAAATACGAAGAAAAAAATGTTGTGCCCTATACTTGGTCAAGGATAACTTCGACTAAATTAGTAATATTAGTATAGGAAGTTTATTTTGTATATTTCACAGAAAGCGTTACTGAACCTTGGTCCTGAGTCCTGACAACTTACTGAGTCACCTTTATATGTATACGACCTAATTAGCAATACTGACATTGCAACATAGAGGTAGCACTGCTATCTCTGTGTCAATTTGGCAGGTTTATAAAAACGCTAGCGCCGCAGATGGGAAAGAGAAACATCGCCTTCATTCATGGGATTCACTGGGCAGTATCAATAATGACTGACCTAAAAATGTAATTTAAATAAAACTACTCAAAAATTACGAATAAACCATATAATATTACAGTATGTATTCCAACATTACCTATCACATGCACTCTGTGACAGTGAATCATTTCATTACCTTCATTCGATTTTTACACTTCACTGCTAAAATATTACCGTCAATTTTGTTTTAAAATTGGTGACGTCATCAAAAAGCGTTTTCGACAATAATATTGAAACATTTCTTCAATCATCAATTCAACTACATCCAACATGATTTGCACAAAATCGCAAAAAAACTAAATAAAACACTTAAATGTAACTTATATTACACTTAAAATACAATTATAAAATAAAACAGTTACGAAGCTACTCTTTTTAGTACTTTTGCCTCAGAATAAGGTTTTCTTACATTCGTTGCGCACGCCTTCGTAACAAATAACAATATTTTATTATTGTTCCCAAAAGAAATTATAAAGTAAAGTTGCGGTCAATGTGATAAATCTGCCTTTTCGTAACGGCCGAATTAGTGCATAATTACTAGCCACATACTTGAAAATTTATCACATTGACTGTATCACTAAGATTAAAATACAACCAATGGATTATACTTATAACCTAAATCCTTAGCCCAATAATAAAATCATACAATTTTTATCAAGATAACTTGCGAAATGACAGATTTTATTCTTCAGCTGTAATAAAAGCATATGACATGTTTTTCTCATAGACATACGGGGACAGTATTCAAATAGAAATTCCTAACTTAAATAGCATTTAATACTGTTCAGACGTATTAAAAATAAACAAAAATAGTAAGTAAGACAAAGAAAAAACATTGGTGATGAATAAATTAATCACGAACGCAATAAATCAGACACTCGATTACATAAATACGATAGAGAATGGGACACGCAGTTCTGAAATAGCTCATCGATTGCGCTAAGTGATCTTTTACCTCATTGTTTCACCTAAGGGCAATAAGTCTGGGGCGCTTCAAAAAGAAATCAACTCAAGTTTCCGAGCAAATGTTGATATTCAGCCAACGCCGAAGGTATAATTTCATACTAAAATTGTAAATAAGTTAAGAAGAAATTAAATCAGAACAGGTATTTCTTGGACTTAATAGCTCCGCATTTTGCAACTCGCTCGAGGTCGAATGACTCGTGGACGGAGCCACGTCATTGTCTGAAGCTTTCTGTAAGTAGTCAAAACATATCTGCTGCCCCGCCTCGATATCGTTTGTCGCGAACAATATCAGCATCGGCAGTTAGTATCCAAAAATCTGCCTATACCGCCCAAATTTCTAGATTCGGCTCAAAAGAATGATTGATGAAGTGAGACACATTTTCCAAATGAGCCGCATTTACATCGTTGGAATCCAGGTTGAAAAGATATGTCAATCCATTGGCGTCGAACTATCTACCTCTCTTTTCAGCTTCTTCAAATTTGATAACTTCTCCAACATACTAACAGCTGAATTACTCCTGTCTTATTTTTTGGTCTGTCCACGGCTATTCAACGTGCGGAAAATGCACCACTTGATGTTTCTACTGCCTTGCACGATAGGGTTGCTACATTCCTGCAACTATTTGCATACTTTGTTACACTGATAGATCGGGGTGTGAAGTGCGACGCGCAATCCATTCACGTCCGATGGGAGGATCATCAGAAACTGTGACACCTGCATCAAGGTTTGACTGGTTTATGTACTTAAAGTTCTCAGGTGGGTCAGCTAAGTCTACATTGTTATCAACAATAATTTTCTTGCATTGGTCAACTTGGTTTAAATGCTCTTCCAAATTCTTAACCTCTTTTAACTGATGAGAACGCTTTCTTGCTGCTTCATCATCTTCTTTAATGATAATAATGCAGAGTAATTTAAGTGGCAGGGTCTGTTTTATTTTGGTTATTTCTAGTCTTCTACTTTTAACCGAGTAACAAGATTATCTTTACTTGAGTACATACTCAGGTGGTAGAGCTGATGCCGAGCTCGACTGTGGAGGTACCACCATCTTACTCGCACATCCTCCCGAAGTTATTCGGGGAGAGTAAGAGAACAGCTCTCAGGCAAAACCAGGTGGCCCACCATTGCCTGGGACCGATGGATGGCGGTATATCCATCCCTAATTGCCAGGCCTTAAAACAGACTAGTGACGGGCAGCGGCGTCACTGGTGCGAGGGTTTCGGCACCGCGCTCACCAACCCGCCTGCCCAGCGTGTGTGAGTATGGGCATTTCTTCCAGGGGGACCGCCAAGAGTGGTGAAATCCTGGAAAGGCCTATGTCCAGCAGTGGACGAAACAGGCTGATGGATGGATGGATACTCAGGAGTGATATCTTTTTCAAGTTGTTCAATAGCATCATAGCACGTGACTTTTCAACTTGACACAAATGTGCTCAGTACAAGAGCGCAGTAATCAAGGTTTTCTATCGGTTCTAAAGTATTAACATCATGTTTATAGCCTTTCCATTTCACATAAAAATATTCTTTGCTAGACTGCAATTTAAAGTCAACTATCCTTTCAATTATGTATTCATCTGCTGCCTCTTTATTTTATTTCTTCTTTTTTTTGGTGGTTCACTCTCCACCTCAGGTTCAGGAGTAAAATTTAGTTTTTTGCTTTCTGTAAATTTTTCGAGGTTCATTATCTCTTCCGTTTTGACTCCTTTTTTTACTGCTGTACATCATCATTCATCACAATTGTGTCGTACAGGTGCTGTAATTCAATAGTCATATTCCATCCTTTAAAACTCATTCATTATTTAATCTGAACACCAGAGATGGTTGATGCTTGCCTGTCGAGAGATCACATCAGCAGTGCAGTTTTGTGACATCCAATTTGGTAAGATCTTGCTGACGCAAGCTTGACTAAGCCTTATATAAGCATGGAAAATTTGCAATATTTTTTTCTCATATTATCTCTATATTTTGATTGAAACATAGTTTCTTTTGTATTATTTCTTCAATAATATGAAGAAAATTTCTTGGAAAAGAAAAATCGCAAGTTTATAAAGTGTCTTCTAAAAGTGCCCAAAAACCGGAGCTTAAGTTATTGTGAAAAAAATAACATTTGGCAGTTGATTTGTTCGGCCTTAAATTTTCGCCAATATGCGGGGAGCGAACGTTATATTAAGGAAAGTCGGCAGTTCAAGAAAGCTGGTTGAGAAAACATTGAGGCAATTCGCTCACGAAGACGAATATACCTTTTTTGCCAAAGGTGACTGAAGCAAAACCTTCGGTCCGACACTTATTGCGTATATAGACTAGGAACACATTAATATAATGTGTTATCCCTTTGCAGTCGGGTGGCTCCAAAAGCCGTTCTATAACGTATTAGTCATAAGTAAAACAAGGAAAAAATCGCGTTGCGCCATCTATGTGATACTTCCAGAACTAAGATCTTTCAGACATTTTGCACATTCACTATCGCCTCTACATATTGCTAGTCATTCAGTTAAACAACGTAACTCAATCATTTTCGTCGAGGTACTCCGGGGTTCGGCTGCCGTAAGTAAATTTTAACAAAAACATAATTAAGTATGAAATAAGTACTTACTTAAAATACAATTTAATCAAATGCATTAGCTAAAGTAAATCTATAATCAAAATTAACTTACTAAGTATGCACCGTTAAGTATTTTGAATGCACCTAAGAAATAAGCTGTAATCTAAATAGGAACAAAAAGCAAATAATAGGCAAGATATGTTGAATATACCATTTGCCTCAAAGGGTAGACGATATCGAGCCAATCTCAATTCCTTTTACCGTCGTTTTGGCCGCAATATTTTAGCATAATAGTACTTAGAACTAATGATTTTCTGGAAATATAAAATCTACAAAGATTTTTACATAACATGCAAAATCATACTATCAATAAATTCATGATTTGTGTATATCATTGTAGTTATTAAAAATTTTATTCGAGATGAAAACACACAGGTTTAGTACAAAAGTCGATCGATATCTGTCGTTATAGCCAAAAGAAAAAAAAGTTATTTATTACATCACATTGATTTGATAATATATTTTATAATTATTAAATCCCTTTGAGGGTTGCACAATGTCAGTCCAAATATTTTATTTCACATTTTTTCATTGGCTTTTCACGCCCTATAATATTTATACTGTAATCGTAATTAATACGCTGTCAGAATTATCCGAAGTGACTGAACCAATTTTGGAGGTAAACATCAAAAAGAAAAAAAAGCAGCGAGTTTTATCTACAAAATGTTTTGTAATCAACGCATGCCTCCAAAATTGACGTTTCAATACATATTTAACGGGTTTTATCAGTTTTGTTTATGCATTCCCGATATTCCAAGGGTAGATAAACTTGGATTCTGTCTCTCCCAACTTTGACACTTAAGACTACCCGCAATCTCTCCGAAATATCGGGAACTCATAAAATAGAACTTAAGAATCCGCTGAAATACAATTAGAAATGCTTTGTTATAACCACGACAGTTTCAAAATCCATATAAACTTTACAGAGTTTTGTTTCTCTTCCCCCGCTCCCCCTCAGTATCGAGTCTCAACCAAACAAGTTTTTGAGGTCATGCTCGTACATGGCTATGACGAGCATGATCCCTATACCACTCGCGAGCCCGGCCAGCTGCAGGACGCACTGACAGAGCGTACCCTCGTTACTGTGACTCGTGCTAAGCTCGGGCATCTGCAACATAAATATAATTTGATATCAAATAACTAATTTAATATGTCAAATGGATTGTCCTGTTGTGCGGTTTGGGAGCTTTAAGCAATTACAGTTTTTCAAACAAATTTAAAATAGGTAGTAGTTCACTAAACCAACACATTCTTCAATTAAGTACGCGGTATAAAAAAAAAATATTCTGAAATGTACTACTTTTCTACCATACGTGTTTGAAATGATCACAGTACTTTTCCCAACACTCTGTACAATAATACAAAAGGAACGTACCATGTCAACGAGCGCGATGTACAGGAACATGCCTGCGGCGGCGGCGAACAGCCACCGTGTAGCGGAGGGCGCGTGTCCCGCCAGCACGCCGCACACCATGCCCGCCAGACACAGCCCGGACGAGAGCACGTTGTACCAGACGGCGCGCTTCACCGACATGCCCGCCTTCAGGAGCACCGCGAAGTCGCCTGGGAAGTGGGACATTTAAACTGACGTCACGTGTGGGTTATATCAGTCATTCGTCTGTTACTGACTTCTGTAGGTATTTTAGCCCCAACACCGATTTATTTGCGCCGGTTTTCATTGTTACACCCCCCTTCATCCTAGATGTCATCAGTTTTTTTTTATATCAGGCGTAGTGGTGGGAAAGAGTAAACAAAATAAAAGGAAAAAAATTTCTAAATGCTTCTTGCAATATACATAGGTAACACTAAAAGTTTCCGGAACTGGCCATTTACATAAACAATATTTAAAAATTTATTGCAACATTTGAAAATAGAACTCTTTGGCTGTAGAATGCAGTTTGTTTCATCTGACTGTCTTTTGTTTTTACCTTGTGGCGCCATTTAAAAAATTGTGTGTCTGCATCAACATGGATTTAACTCGGGAAAATTTTCGTAGTATGATTTTCTACGATTTTAAGTGTAATTTCACAGCTCAACAGAGCATCGCTCGGCTTGAAACAGCTTTTGGCAATGAAGCACCATGCAAGACGACTGTTTATAGCTGGTTTGCAGAATTCAAGCGTGGTCGTATCAATCTCAGTGACGAATCTCGCGATGGTCGGCCGTCCACCGCTGTGACCAACAAAAACATCGATGCTGTGCGCCGTATGATTGAAACAGACAGGCATGTGACCTACCATGAAATTCGCGCATCCTTAGAAATAGGCATGAGTCAAATACAATCAATCCTACACAAACATTTGGGTGTGAGAAAGCTGTGCTCGCGGTGGATCCCACACAACTTGACCGAGGCTCAAAAAACGGACCGCGTCACTTGGTGCAGTGCCATGCTTACCAGATTCAACGAAGGTGCGTCAAATTTGGTGTGGGACATAGTAACAGGTGACGAAACATGGATTTATTGCTACGATCCCAAAACAAAGCAGCAATCGAGCGTATGGGTCTTTCAAGATGAGCCGAAACCAACCAAAGTGGCGCGCGTGAAAAGTGCATCTAAGCGGATGATTGCTTCTTTTTTTAATAAAACTGGACACGTGGCTACTGTTGCTTTAGAGAATCGTCGTACCGTGAATAGTGACTGGTACACGACCATTTGTTTGCCGGAAGTTATTGACGAACTCCGTAAAAATAACCGTAAACGCCGTATCATCCTGCACCACGACAATGCTAGTTCTCACACGGCCAGACAGACAAACGACTTTTTGAAGACGAAAAATGTAGAACTCATGAGTCATCCTGCATACAGTCCCGACCTGGCACCTTGTGACTTTTTTCTGTTCCCAAAAATCAAGAACCAATTACGCGGTCAACGATTTTCATCACCAGAAGAGGCTGTCGAGGAGTATGAAAAACACGTTTCAGAGGTCACCACAGGGAAGTGGCACAAAAGTTTTCAAAACTGGTTTGATCGAATGAAAAAGTGCATAGACGCCAAGGGAGATTATTTTGAAAAACAATAAATTAATTTTGTACCTTTAATAGTATTTTTTCATATTCATTCCGGAAACTTATAGTGCGTCCCACGTATATGTATGTAGAGTACAAATAAAAGAAAAAAATGTTGTTGCAGAAATATAAATTGAAGGGCATAAAAATTACTGAATTATACAAACGAGCTAGTTATGCGTTGACTTTTGAAATAAAATAATTGAATTTAATAAAGGGACCAAGTGGTGCGGTAATTTTGCAAAATAACTGGTACAAGAAAATAACTTAATTATACAAACGAGTTAGTTATGCATTGTCTTTTGAAATAAAATAATTGAATTTAATAAAGATGCCAATTGTTGCGGTGTTATTGCAAAATAACTGGTACAAGAAAAATTTTTTATTGTAGAAATATCAATCGTGGGGCATAAACATTACAGAATTATACAAACAAGCTAGATGCATTGAGTTTTGCAATAAAATAATTGAATTCAATAAAGGGGCCAATTGTCGCGGTGATTTTGCAAAATAACTGGACTATCTCGCCATGACACAGGCAGAATGAAAACAAGTTGTACTGCGCACTTTACTGACGTGGCCGCGTTTAGTTTTTACTGCAATTATAATGTCCTAATGCCGTGGTAGGTTGTGCGATTTGAAGAATCTGCAGAATATGATAAAAATCAATACTAATAATAAAGTAGTAAAAATCGTCATGTATATACATTGACATTACAAACCATGGGTCTCGGGTCTAGTATAAAATTTACCAAATAAGTGGCCTTAGTGAAGTGTGAAAATATTAAGAAACAAAACAATTTAATTTGAATCGTATGTCATTGCTGCACGGCTTAATTTTGATTGACGTGTGATTG
This sequence comes from Ypsolopha scabrella, assembly GCA_910592155.1. Classification (NCBI taxonomy): domain Eukaryota; kingdom Metazoa; phylum Arthropoda; class Insecta; order Lepidoptera; family Ypsolophidae; genus Ypsolopha; species Ypsolopha scabrella. Next base: position 4,744,677 of record OU342989.1, on the reverse strand, counting down.
ACACCCTTTTTTAATTTTCAATGGTTTTGACTCTCTTTTGTTTCGGACACTTTTGAGCACAGACCCGATGTCCGTTTGGTAGTACGTCAATGCGTATATATTTACATGGAATATTTTTCAAAATTTTAAATGAAATGGGTTATTAGTATTGCACTAAAGCCAAAACTACCATTTTAGAATTTTTGTATGTCTGTCTATATCTCTGTCCTTCTGTCTGTGTGTATGTATGCTCCGTTTTAATTCGAACACCAGTTAACAGATTTGGATGCGGTTTTCTTTATTAATTGTAGTGACCCTGGTCATAGTAAAAACAGAATAGTAGAACAACTCCCGCGCCGTGCGAGGCTTAAATGCCTACTGCTGCGGGGCTGTCAATTTATTTTGCGGCGATGCGACGAACGGCGCGCGGCCACAAAATACCTATCTGTTTTGCAGCGCGGCGCGGGGCGTACGCAAGCGCGACTGCGGAGCGTTGCCGACCCTAGTCACACCGCCAGAAACCGTCTGAGATATTGTCGTTGTGTGCGTGCTGTGGTTCGTACGTGCAGGCTCGCACACATATAAGCCGCGCGGGCGACATCTCTGTGAAGATAGCTTACTAGTCTGTTTTTACTATGTCCTGGTCTTCATTTAGGCTATAAGGGGTGTTCATAAAATAACGACCAAGCCAAAAGCGGGGAAGAGATTGAATAAACGCGAGTGAAAGGCTTGTACAGAATTGAATAATTTATTTGCTTTAATAATAATAAAATTATTTATTTCAGGCCACTAAAAGCCCATATGGTAAATACCTTAAAATTAGGGACACGTATCACTATAACTATAAACTAACCATTTGAAACCTAGTTTGGAGGGATTATTTTTCCAAGGCGATTCCCTAAATCGTCTAAGCACGATCCCCTCTGGCCAAAAGTCGTCATTGAGGAAAATGTGAGCATGGACAGCGAATAACAGTTTTAAAAATAAAAAAATCTTTTTTCAATGCAAATGCTCGTAAGGGCCAATTTTATATACTTCAAAACTGTAGTCAAAATTAACTTTACTACAATAGTGTTTCATTTTGATTGTTTTTAACTTATTGAAGAAAAGTTGCCAGTCTTTTTTTGTGTCCAATAGACAGACTTGACAGAAATGAGCTGCTTTCAGTTTGATGCGTTCATAGGCTGCGTTCAGTTTGATCGTGATACCACTGACAGGATGTTAGGTGACTGAAAGCAGCCTACGAACGCATCAAACTGAAAGCAGCTTATTTCCGTCAAGTTGGCAATTTCTTTCTTTCTTTCTAAATACTTTATTGCACAAAACAAAAGTTACATGTACAACAGGCGGACTTAATGCTAAAAGCATTTTCTCCCAGTCAACCCGACAGAAAGTACAAGAAATGAACAGAGGCAGGCGTGCAGAAAGGCTTTAAGACATAAAAAAAATAAGTGAGAAAAAAAAAGACATGAATGTACTAATAAATAAAATAGATAAGTAGATTTGTAGGTAAATACTAAATACATAAATTAATAAAAATACATAAATATATTTTAAACAAATAACAATAATTACTACATAAATACGTTTATATAATATTATATAAATATATATAATACAATAATAAATACAAGAATATACAAGAATAGACTACTAGTCGTGATAATTTCAGATTGCTATGTTGACACCAGATTTACTGTATTTTACTAAGATAATGTCAATTTGCGTGCAAAGAAAAAGAATACCCGCCTAAAGTTTATTTAGAGTATTTATTGTTTGTTTATTTCTTTAATTACGTTTCATTTATTTACTCACACTATGCATTGAAAAAACGTAGCGTGATACACGTGGGTAAGGGCAATAACTTACTCGTAACGTTTCAAATCGTCCTCGTAAGCTATTGCCTCCTTACCGCACTTATAGCATACTATGTCTTTGGAAGGGATGATTATAAATGTAAACTTAGCTCGTGACTTACCCAGCTCATGAGGCAGTTCGTGACACAAGACTGCGATAGCGGTGGAGAAACCACCAGCGATGTTTGAAGCAAATGCCGCTCCTGCAAATTTATAGGAAAAAAAAATTTATTTTCTTCCTAAATATACACACAAAAAATGCAAAATGGTCTACCAGGCACAATAGTCAGAATTTTGTTTCGGGTGGGAATCTCTTCGATTTTAAGCTTGGCAGGCCCTGCCCTTCAATTTGTCAGGATCTTTAGTATATGCTAAACACTCTGGCAGACTTTTTCCTGCAAAATGCAAAACTTATGATCAATTACTTGGTGTACTTTTTATTCAAAAATAAGAAAAACATTCATAAGTTGTGTATTTTGCACCGAACTCGAAACGGTTCCCCTTAAAACATGGTGTTCTACTCGTGAATATTGATAACTCTTAATACCGTGCTAAATCTCAAATCACGAAAAAATAAATCTGCTGTTTAAAAAGTTAAATACCTACCCGACCAAAATGTATAAAACAGTTGTTTTTTTTCAGGATTTCTGATTTGGTCACAAAGTGAAAGATGTTCATATAAATAGATACCAGTTTTGAAGAAAATAGTTACCTTATCACGTGGTAACGGAGGATCTCGGTGCAAAATGCACATCATAATTTTGTTTTCTTTACTTTTTAATGAAAAGTTTGCAATAAATGCGTTTTATATAAATTCGCGCAAACTGCTTGTTAATAGTTAGGTGGTCACATGAAAATTATTCAATTTTATGCATTACGTTTTATCTGCATTACATTACAACTGTAAACACGCTTTTAAGTTTGTTAATGTAATGCAAACAAAATGTAATACATTAAAGTACGTATTTTTTTTATGAAGACTTTATTATTAATAAACTATTTCCGCAAGTTGCTTTAAAACACATTTATTGCATACTTTTTATTCCAAAGTAAGGAAAACAATATTATGATGTACACTTTGTACAGAGGTAAAAAGTTACCCCCATAATAAGCTGTACATGAAGTTTCTGATTTCTAGACATATCCTCCTATTTTCGCTGTGATCTGTGTGAGGTATTCAACAACTCACCTATAGCCATGCCGTCAGTAAAGTTGTGCAGCCCGTCGCCCATGATCACCATCCAAGCCACGCTCGACATGGACGAGGGAGGCGCGTGCACGTGCCCGTGCGCGTGGGAATGGCCGTGATGCGCGCGTGAGTGCTCCCTGGAATAAATACATTGTCTTTTATTCCACGGAAAAGGCAATGGCGAACATGAAAGTTCGAGTTTTTGTTCGTTCACGTTCGTGCATGTTCGTTCTGTAAAAGTGTATGTTCGCTCGTGTTCAAACATCACTAATGGTCTTAGATGAGTACCTCGATGGGGCAGCCGATAGCGCGCTCGTCGTGAAAGCAAGAGGTCGCAGTTTCGAATTTTAGCCGGAGGAATTTTATCAAAATATTCATTTTCTTAAAATTTGTTTCTAATTGATCTTTTTTATTTTAGTATGCATTGTATTGTAACAATAAACAGCACTAGTTGGCGTCCAAAAACATTAAACTACTTAAAGTCTGTTTGTTCTAGGGCAGGCGTAAAAACTCGTATCGCTCGCCATGAAATCTTTATCGATTAAAGCATATTACTGCGTTTCGTGGTACAAGGTCCAGTTCAAAATGCGCAAAGGACATTTACCTATTTTCCAGCTCCTTTAGAAATAAACTTTAGTTACAACGAAATCACTTTAAATCCTTTTGGTACAGACTGTCTACTTTCCCGAATGGACCACTTTCCCAGATACACAGACTACTTTCCCGAATATCTGTTATTCTAGCCAAAAACTAGCAGATAAAACGTCAGTTAAAAGTGGGTGTTTATTTCTTGAGTGAAAATTCCAAGTACATGTTGAGCCTCGTGACGATACAAATCGATGAGTTATGTCAACTAATGTTTATATTTCCCGACAGTCTTCCAACAAAACCGGTTTGTATTGATCGACGATACATTAGAAATATTTAATGAAGTTACTAATAGAATTGATAGATTTATTTATTCACCATCGCAAATGGAGGACACAGTAATCGTTTTGCATATTTAACATGTAAATTGCTATATTTGCTGGAAATACAAGGACGTCTGTAATCTTGCTCTGATTGAGAATATTATATATTTTTATACTTGATTTTGTTTACTTGCCACCAGTACTGTCTTTTAAATCTAACAACGATAATTATTTAGAGTGCATTACAGACTGGTAATGGTAACAAATTTCAAGTGGGGAAAGTATGGAAAAATACCTCGGGTCAGGATTCATGCCTGCGACATTTTGCTTTCACTGTGAGTATGCTAACCATTGCTACAGTTTGTAAAGTCCAATAGAATAGTCCAATATCAGTAGAATCCGGCAATAATGTAAACAAACCAATTTAAGCACGATTACTCCGTAATTACTTACATTTGAATATCAATCTTGATCATATTCACATTTCAAGTAAACATACATTGTTCTTACAATCATTTCGACATGATAGTTATTTTAATATAATATTTCTTTATAATAGTTATTTTAATAAAAAATACTCGGACGACGAAAATTTCAATAGTTTTGTCAAATTTGATAATAATTTGTTAATCATCAAAGTAGTATTTGTCTTTGGAAAGTTATTATTATTATTATTATTTTATATACATCAGTGAATATTTTGTCACATAATATTGTAACTTATTTTTATCCCAATGATGCCGACAATTCTGTCGCATATAACGTGTTTTTTGTAAATATAAAAAAATATACAATTATAAAAATGAAAGACTAAATAAGTCAATAAAAATATATGTTATTTGATCTTGGGAAAGTTTGTGTTTTTCATTGTTTTGAATTGATTTTAAAAAGATTTAAACATTTGAATCAACAGTATGATCATCATAGACAACTGTCAATTATTTGGTTTGTTTACATTATTGCCACTTTCTATTGAAATAATTAATAATTAATGCCATTTCATCATAAATCATATAATCTAACAACGATCCTATGGAAATCTGTATTTAGATTTATAAATGCATTACCTATATTAACGAAATCGTCACACGTTTAAATAAATAAATAAAAATATACATTAATTTTAGGTGAGTTTTTTTAATGTAGCCAAATTCATACTGGATTTTCGGTAAGTGGTCAGGACCAAGGTTCAATGTCCCTTTCTGAGAAATACGCAAAATGAAATTTAGACTTCCTATATATATGTATATGTCGTACTTTTAGGTTAAAATCAGGTTTTCGATCAAAAACCTAGGCATTTGATCAAGAACCGCATTTTCTCAGGTTTATGATAAGATTTAATCATAATTTTGTCTTCTTACGGTTCTTGATCAAAAGCCTAGGTTTTTGATCAAAAACCTGATTTTACTATGAACCTGCGATATAGTTAGATACCTGCGATAGAGTCGAAGTTGTTCTTGAGTATAGAGAGGCACAAAAATATTTTTTTCGTATTTAGGAAACAGTGTCATTGAACCTTGGTCCTGATCACTTATCGAGTCTCTAGTATGAATTCGACTATATAAACGAAAGTCATCTTATATAAAACTAGTATATCGTTACGACATCAATTCCCGACGGGGTGTCAGAGGTGTTTCCAAGAGTAGACCGTGAAATGCAAATCACCGTCCTTATTCGAGCACTAACATTTCACGTTTCACAAATCACGTCGCAAAGTCATTATTGAATTTGTATTAATTTAGCTGTACCCCCGTTTTGCCAAACAAATGCGTCCAAAAGCCAAAAGTGATCTCGAAACCAAAATATAAGAACCACGTTGGGCGCCAAATAAAGCACTCACCTCAAAATTACAGTGTAACTGTCGCCATCTTTCAACTCCTTCGCGGCATCTTCCTTGTGTTTTATATTGTTCATTTCCACAACGGCATTGGACTCCGCCTTCAACAGCCAATCCTTGGCTGTCGGCTCTGCATCCTTAGCCTCAGCATTCAAAGCATTAGACGAAACAACACTAACTGAATTGTTACGGTTCTTAGCAGCCTTAGGACTGGGCGGTATCTGGCCGTCCCTATGATGATGATCGTCGTGCGTGTCCGTCTCTATTTCATCGTAGCAATAAGGGTACTCAGAGTACTTATGCTTGCACGTCTTAGTTGTCGGATCACTCTTGTCGTCTTTCTTAAACATCTTCAGGATGGAATTCGATGCATTTGCTACAGGAGTTCTTGAGCCTCCTGCAGTCTCGTCCTTTAAAACACGCACTCTGGGAGGCAGCTTGTCTTCTTTCAACTTTTGACGCCTCTTCCTCCATTCGACGACGACCGTCAAACCCTTCTCCATAAAGTAGAAGAACACTACACCTAACATGGCAGCCAATCCTTTCCACATAGCGTCGTCTTCTGGATGTAAAATGGCCACGTCATGACTGTGTCCGTGGATATGCTCCATTGGACTCATCGCATGTGGCATGAGATGAAGCAAGGCGTCCCCACATAACGTTCCCACAGCTAACGCTACTAAGAACTGTAATATGTGATTGTAATACGTTTTATGCATGATAGGTATGACAGCAACACCCAGTAAGCCACACGCGCTTATCGCGGTGATGCTTAGAGAGGAGTAAAGCCATACAGCGTAACTGTTTTTAGAGTATGCGTTTTCAACTTCATGAAGCTTGATATCTCTGCTATCGATCCTTCTGTTACCTAACATGCCCATGTTAATCTCTTTTACGCATCCAGTTCTTTCTAAAGAATTGTTAGCCACTCTTTGGTATAGCAACAGAGGGCAAATAGCTTGCAGTGTTTCAGTTGTGATCACAGTTGTATCAGGGTGTTCGTCAGCATGGTTTTCACCGTGATCATGTGCAGGTTTTAATCTCGAATTCACAGATGTGACAAGTTCTTCACTGCTCAGGCACTGAAAAAAGAAATTTGCAATAAGGTCCACTTGAAAAAGTGCGTATCGGAGAAGTGCGATGAATCAAGAAGAGATTGGATGTTCTGTTTGTTGGTTAAACTTATTTCTTCAAAAAATAAATATACTCATTCCCAGTCAAATAAATCCGTCATTCCCTGAAGCATGTTAAAGAAAACTTGAAATATATCCAGTAACAATTGAGTGAAATTGCTTTTTCCCTAGAAGGATGTACAAAAAATTGAGATTTTGAGGAATCTTTGTGAAAAAATCGCGTTTCGTTTGTTGTTGTATATTACCAATTTTTTGCTCCTTATAATATATTTTCCGAGCGATTGAAACACGTACTTTGGGCCTCACTTCAAATTTAAGTTACACAATGAGCGTTGTTTAAATTTAACTACGAAGAAGAAATGAGATTGGCTACGTCGTATTTCACGGCGATAGTGTAATTTGTAACCAGTTGATAATACAATACATCAATAACGCACACGAGTAAATACGTCAGCGTGATTTGACACGTGTTCACCAGCATTTAACTAGTCATTGTTGTTTGACTGGCATACGCTAATCTCAGATGTTTGATCCCGTTTTAAGTAAATACTTGAACTAACTGATTTGTAAACGTGTTTTTATTATTGGCTACGATTTCATCAATACTTACATAGACGACGTCTTCAATCTCAGACGTTTGATCCCGTTTTAAGTAAATACTTGAACTAACTGATTTGTAAACGTGTTTTTATTATTGGCTACGATTTCATCAATACTTACATAGACGACGTCTTCAATCTCAGACGTTTGATCCCGTTTTAAGTAAATACTTAAACTAACTGATTTGTAAACGTGTTTTTATTATTGGCTACGATTTCATCAATACTTACATAGACGACGTCTTCAATCTCAGACGTTTGATCCCGTTTTAAGTAAATACTTGAACTAACTGATTTGTAAACGTGTTTTTATTATTGGCTACGATTTCATCAATACTTACATAGACGACGTCTTCAATCTCAGACGTTTGATCCCGTTTTAAGTAAATACTTGAACTAACTGATTTGTAAACGTGTTTTTATTATTGGCTACGATTTCATCAATACTTACATAGACGACGTCTTCAATCTCAGACGTTTGATCCCGTTTTAAGTAAATACTTGAACTAACTGATTTGTAAACGTGTCTTTGATTATTTTTACTATTGGCTACGATTTTATCAATACTTACATTGACGACACTACAATTTCTACTTGAACTAACTGATTTGTAAACGTGTTTTTATTATTGGCTACGATTTCATCAATACTTACATAGACGACGTCTTCAATCTCAGACGTTTGATCCCGTTTTAAGTAAATACTTGAACTAACTGATTTGTAAACGTGTTTTTATTATTGGCTACGATTTCATCAATACTTACAAAGACGACGTCTTCAATCTCAGACGTTTGATCCCGTTTAAAGTAAATACTTGAACTAACTGATTTGTAAACGTGTTTTTATTATTGGCTACGATTTCATCAATACTTACATTGACGACGTCTTCAATCTCAGACGTTTGATCCCGTTTTAAGTAAATACTTGAACTAACTGATTTGTAAACGTGTTTTTATTATTGGCTACGATTTCATCAATACTTACATAGACGACGTCTTCAATCTCAGATGTTTGATCCCGTTTTAAGTAAATACTTGAACTAACTGATTTGTAAACGTGTTTTTATTATTGGCTACGATTTCATCAATACTTACATAGACGACGTCTTCAATCTCAGACGTTTGATCCCGTTTTAAGTAAATACTTGAACTAACTGATTTGTAAACGTGTTTTTATTATTGGCTACGATTTCATCAATACTTACATAGACGACGTCTTCAATCTCAGATGTTTGATCCCGTTTTAAGTAAATACTTGAACTAACTGATTTGTAAACGTGTTTTTATTATTGGCTACGATTTCATCAATACTTACATAGACGACGTCTTCAATCTCAGACGTTTGATCCCGTTTTAAGTAAATACTTGAACTAACTGATTTGTAAACGTGTCTTTGATTATTTTTACTATTGGCTACGATTTTATCAATACTTACATTGACGACACTACAATTTCTACTTGAACTAACTGATTTGTAAACGTGTTTTTATTATTGGCTACGATTTCATCAATACTTACATAGACGACGTCTTCAATCTCAGACGTTTGATCCCGTTTTAAGTAAATACTTGAACTAACTGATTTGTAAACGTGTTTTTATTATTGGCTACGATTTCATCAATACTTACAAAGACGACGTCTTCAATCTCAGACGTTTGATCCCGTTTAAAGTAAATACTTGAACTAACTGATTTGTAAACGTGTTTTTATTATTGGCTACGATTTCATCAATACTTACATTGACGACGTCTTCAATCTCAGACGTTTGATCCCGTTTTAAATAAATACTTGAACTAACTGATTTGTAAACGTGTTTTTATTATTGGCTACGATTTCATCAATACTTACATTGACGACGTCTTCAATCTCAGACGTTTGATCCCGTTTTAAGTAAATACTTGAACTAACTGATTTGTAAACGTGTCTTCGATTATTTTTACTATTGGCTACGATTTTATCAATACTTACATTGACGACAACTACAATTTCTACTTGAACTAACTGATTTGTAAACGTGTTTTTGAATATCTTAATATTGGCCACGATTTCGTCAACACTTACATTGACCACGTCTTTGATCTCAGACGTTTTATCTCGTTTTAAGTAAATACTTGAACTAACTGATTTATAAACGTGTTTTTGAGTATTTTTATTGTTGGTCACTATTTCATCAATACTTAAATTGACCACGTCTTCGATCTCAGACGTTTGATTTCGTTTTTAACTAAATACTTGAACTATCTGATTTGTAAATGTGTTTTTATTATTGGCTACGATTTCATAAATACTTACATTGACGACGTCTTCTTTGGGCCTGCTGAGTCCTTGCATATACTTAGTATCGTCAGTTTTTTCTAAACCACCTTTCACCAACTTGTGAAGATCTAGCTCCTCGATTAGTCTATTCAAACCTGTCAGGTTCATGGTCATACTGTTCTCATCACCGTACAGTCTGAAGATCTTCTCCAGGTATCCAGTAGGATTAACATCTTTTAGTGAGTTCACGCCCACTTCACGTTTTCTCCTGTCAATCACATCAGTCTTGTAGCCACGAATCTTTTGCAGCTTCTGATAGTACCGCGCACTTTTGTCTTCTAGCCTCTTTTTCGCATCATCAACTTTGTGGTGGGCTTCGCTGAGGTCGTTTTTGAGTGTTTCTATTATTTTGGGCTGGTACGTGAGTATGTCACCGTTCTGCTTGTTCATGTCGACATGGGAATCACAGATGCTATGCGTAGCACAGAGAAGGCAGAACATACAAACGGTCACCAAGTGGTGTGACATTTTGAAGCTTATTCACTAGTTTGGGCTTAAAGTTTAAAGGTTACTTTCGATCCATTGGCTGTATTTGCAGGTATGGGAACTGTTTCTGATTTTCACGACGTTTGAGCCATTATCTCCACCGTTTCACATGTATCTGTGGACAAAGAAATTATACCATGTATTAGGAAAACAGTAAAACAACATACCATAACGGACAAAAAGGAATTCTGTGTGGAATGACTTGTAAGTCTGCGTAATGATGTAGAGAAGGTAAACAAAAGTAAAATAAATTGTTTATGACCAATATGACTAGACTGAAGTAGACTGTTGGATAAGGAAGGGGCGAAACATTTGTGCTAAGATAGGTAGCAGAGGAAATTTGTAATTTCTGCCTACCCCTCTGGAAGCAAGCTGGGTGTATCCTATATGTTGTTTCAAAACATATTTAACACTTCCAACTCCTCTTTATGTAAAACTACAAGTTCCATTAACATATGCGCAAGACGTTAAATTCTCTTTTGTATGAAGTGAATATATTTCATGCATTTTATTGAGTCACATGTTTTCTTTAACAATATGACATATTATACTGATTGATTTTAATACTCTTTATTTTCTTTATTTTACTGCTATGGTAATATATTAATGAATATAATAAGAATAAACAGGTTATAATCACGATTATTAATTTATTGAGCCACCAATACGTTCATATTTCCAAATATTAAACGCGGGTAGTCTGTACAACTATAAAACGATATAAATAATTTCGGGAATAGCTAGTTAATTTTTATTATTATTATATATTTAACCACTCTGTTGAAACCAGAAACAAACATAAACTAGCTCTTCCAAAATTAAGACTTGCCAAAGTAGGTACCTCTTTTGTAGGACATGGTATAAGATTTTACAATAAGCTTCCAGAGGAGGTCCTTAGTTTGCCTGAAAATAAGTTTAAACTATATACTTAGCAGGGACTACTTAAGAAAGCTTATTATAAAATCAATGATTATTTGGACGAAAATGAAGCATTCAAAATTGTTATTCATAATTAGCATATTTTAATACTGTATGATTCCTCTAAAGGCTTAAAATTAATTAATATATAAACTTACTTTGTTAAAGGTAGTAGACAATATGAGACGGGTTGACAAAGATTTTTTTTTCTCGTGACTAATTCCTGCAGTCTTATATTTTTTTATATGTATATGATTTTGTATCATATGTTTTATTTTGAAAAAAAAAAGGAATGTTTGCTAAGTTTCTTGCCCTTTTTTTTAGCAATACTAATCGAATGGTGCGGATGGTTAGGCATTATGTATATATAATATTTTTATTCCTATATTTCTTTATTTTATGCAGGTGTATTATAACTTTATTACATTTTAGTAGCCCAACCTTAATATTTTTTGTATGTATTTCCCTTTTTTATTTATGAACTTATTTCTTCATTGCATTATGTATATATAATATTTTTATTCCTAGATTCCTTTATTTTATGCAGGTGTATTTTTTATTTCCCGTATTATTATATATTTTTTATATTCTAAAGATATATTATATTGTTATAATTAACTTTGACTTGTAGAAAGTATACTTTAAGTATCTATTTTGCGAAAATAAATATTTTGATTTGATTTGATTTTACTCGTAAATCCTCCCGAAGTTATTCGGGGGACAGTAAGAGAACAGCTCTCAGGCAAAACCAGGCGGCCCACCATTGCCTGGGACCGATGGATGGCGGTATATCCATCCCCAATTGCCGGGCCTTATATAAAACAGACTGGTGACGGTGCGTGTGTGAGTATGGGCATTTCTTCCAGGAGGACAGCCAAGAGTGGCGAAATCCTGGAAAGGCCTAGCTGCTATGTCTAGCAGTGGACGAAACAGGGTGATGGATGGATGGATGGATTTAAACGATTGCGATATCAATTTATAATTTTAATAATTATAATATAATATAATAAAATGGACTTAGATGATTTTAAAGTTAAATAATACAAAAGGCCCAAGATAATATCTTCAAAACACCTTTTTTATAACATTTGAGGGCCGTTTTCGGGCGTGTTTATAGTTGTTGTGCAGGGTCATTTACAAAGTTATGCTAAATAATAACATGAATTATATATAAAAGCATGATTTAAATTAAACTATTGTCGCATAGGGCCATAAACTACATTTAGTTGATACTTTTTCTCCGAAAATAAGAAAAACAATTTATGACTTGTGCGCTTGGGAATGAGATCTGGAGCAACTACCTAAGATCTATTATTATTATTATAGGAAAGCTATTATCTATATATAGTATATAAGGTCTTACAATAATAAGTGAAAATAATTGTAGGGTAGACTATAACTGATCACATTCCAGAAGGAAAAAAAATTTTTTGCGCAAATAATTTTTTTACTCGCCAGTACAAAGAGTTCAATCAGCTGAAAAAAAATCTATGGAAAGTTAAAAAAAAGTTCGCGCAAAAATTTTCGTTTTCAGTAGAATGTCGTCTATTAGAGATACTCTATCATCTGTTGAATTTTTTTTCACTTTGAAATGTAGGACCTCATCACACTAATCACACTATCACACTAATATTATAAATGTGAAAGTATGTGTGTGTGTGTATGTTTGTTACTCTTTCACGCTGAAACGGCTGGACGGATTTGGATGAAATTTAGAATGGATATAGCTTATACCCTAACTTAACACATAGGCAACTTTTTATCCCGTAAAAAAGCATGTCGGTGAACCGAATTACACGCGGGCGGAGCCGCGGGCAAAAGCTAGTACTAATAATAAAGTAATCATAAACTATAAGAAAGTAACCGCGACGCCGAAAACTGATGAGATGATATAAATGAAACATCGATTAAAAAACACTTTCACGCAAGCGAAGCCGGGGGCAAAAGCTATCAGCTGTAAAAGAAAAGGCTACACAATTGGCAAGCTATATTTTATAGTAGATGAGACCTAAATGACCATTCATCGGACCAAGGCTGACCAATTTCTTAAGGGGGGGCTATCCCGATATTGTCTTTATGCAAATTCATTATAAACCGTGAAATTGTAAAAATTTAATTTGGAAAAAATTTACATCATATTTCACTCTGAACTTAATATTTCGGCCGTTCGATATACGATTACTTGCATTTTATTTCATCTACTAAAATCGCAAAGATAGGTTTAAACTATGATATAACAGTACATTACGAAACGAGAGCGATGAAACGTTTTCTGACGAGTGTGAGTTTGCGGCACGAGCCGAAGGTGAGTATAAACATAAACTAAACTTAGGCCACTAACAGGTTTACATTATTTGAGCTATACTAATATAGTATACTAAGCTAATAAAGAAAATTTTTAGGAAATAAAGCTTACATTAAAATAAACGTCGTAGAAAATGTTAAATGTTGTAAAATAATAAAACGGCCATCATATTAAAAGTCCATCCCTTTATTCCAAAATAATAATAAAAACAACTCGAAATCACGAGTTTGCTGAGTGACCCGCTCCCACTGAGCAGGATAGAAAAGAGTAAAATGAAAGCGTAGGAGCAGAACAGACTTCTCTGGATAACCTCGTCTTAAGAACTTTAGTAATTTTAAAGGAAAAAAGATTTCAACTTTTTTGCCAAACCAACCTTTTTGTAGAATCTTACACAATTAGTGGTATTGGTATGTCAAGGATGAATTTAGTATAGTATAGTGTTTTCTAATTAGAAACCTATTACTTACTGTATGATATTTTAAACTAGCCTTTGCCCGCGGCTCCGCCCGCGTTCTATCAATCTCTGCCTCGTTTTCGGGTTGGGCGTTATTTTATGAACACGCCTTATAGCCTATACGTTGATTAGGGTCACTACAATGATAATAAAGAAGACCGCATCAAAATCCGTTAAGTGGTTCTTGAGTTAAAACGGAACAGACAGATAATAGTTTTACCAATTTCATTTAAATTTAGCAAAAATATTAATATTGTGCCAACGTGATGGGTTATAATGACTCCATCTTAAACGGTGACGACGTCAAACAGCATCGATCGTTTATTTTTTTACTTACCTGTTTCACAGTTCACACTATTTGGTATTAATGTATACGGCTACTAGACAACAGTGAGTAGAGTAGAGTAGTCGGATAAATACTGCGCTAGTTACCTACTCTACTTCTAACTAGCCTAAATGTTAAGAATAAACTATAGCAAAGTGTGAAGAGGCTAAGTATTACAACAGGGATAGAACCAGTCCGATAGTTATTGATGCTTATGTCCCTAGGGAACTGTCCGACCCCAGGGAACAAACTATAGCCTATGTCCGACCCCAGGGAACAAACTATAGCCTATTTCCGACCCCAGGGAACAAACTATAGCCTATGTCCGACCCCGGAGAACAAACTATAGCCTATGTCCGACCCCAGAGAACAAACTATAGCCTATGTCCGACCCCAGAGAACAAACTATAGCCTATGTCCGACCCCAGAGAACAAACTATAGCCTATGTCCGACTCCAGGAAACAAACTATAGCCTATGTCCGATTCCAGGAAACAAACTATAGCCTATGTCCAAGTTAGGAGTCTAACCATTACAACGGTAAACGATTTTTTTTAATCGGTTCAGTACTTATTTCCGAGAGAGAAGCGGACATTAGGGTTAAAATTATAAACAAATTAGTATCTTAACTGCAGGTGACTATACTAAAGTGCCGTTTTAGGGTTCCATAGCCGAAGGGTGCCAAAATGGGGCTCTGTTACTAAGCCTCCGCTGTCTGTCCGTTCGTCTATCACAGGGGTCTACAGCTTCAACCGTAATAGGTAGACAGTTTAAATTTTACCATCACGTTTTTAGGGTACTGTACCCGTATTGTGCGGTGGTACGGTACCCTTTGTGTGCTAGTCCGACTCGCACTTGTCCAAATTATCAACTTCATTTTTATTTAATTATATTTTGTCTATGGTTCTAACGTTTAGCTTGCTCCGTACCCTGGCGTTTCTAAGGATTACGTGAAAAAACGTAAATCTGAATTCTGTTTTCGGTATAAACGAAAAAAACTATGCCGACGAAGCTTTTTCGATGCGAAGTTAGATGAGGACTCCGGAGAAAGTGTACACCGATCATTCCAACCATGCATTACTTCAAAGTTCAATTTACATCTACAAATACTTTGAAATCCATCATTTATCGATTTGTCACAAATCAGACTAACTCAAATTAAAACCTCATATCACGTAGAAGCTTGACCTTACTCAATATCCGTCAATAAAATCATTGGCAAAACTACCGCCATTGACGGCCACCTTGAACTTGTTACGTGATGTAACACAGCTCAGTGATGAGTATAATCCTTAGACCATATAACACGGGACTAGGCAAGCGCACTTATCCCCCTCTGCCGAAGTACATTAACAATTTGTTCATGTACTCGTAAGTTTGCTTGTGTGCGCGTTTTGTGTTTGTGTTGCAGCTTTTGATTTAGTGTGACGTATCAATTTTTCACAGGAGTGTGCGTGAATGAGTAAATGTGTGCTGTGCGTGTTTACCTCCCCTCCCGTGGAAAACGGCAGAATAATTTCAGTACTAAGAGTCACGCTTTGCCATGGTCTAAGGTGTGCTGTTCTGGTAGAAACGCGTGGGATTGTTTTGGTAGTTATAGATTTTATGGAAATACAGCGCATTGCAAGAATTTCAAATTAGATTAGATATATTCATCGTTACATTGTTTTGCTAGACATATTATTATCGAATGGGCTATGCATTATTTTTATTTATGGTTTATCTATCAACTTATTTGTTAGTTGCATTATGTAGATGTCGCAGGCATCTGGTTATGTTCAGTGACTTAACTAAAAGACTAGGCTTTTGGTTTAAATGGTGGTCATAAAAATAACCACGAAGGTTACGTATGGCGATCATACCTAACCTTCTAACTCGCCATACCTAACCTTCTAACCTAAGCTACCGCCTCTCTTTTGCCTGATTTAACCAAATGCCTGCGACATTATATACCAAAAAAAATATATTCCTATATTTCTTTATTTTATGCAAGTTTATAATTTTATTATTACATTTTAGTAGCCCAACCTAAATATTTTTTGTATGTATTTCCCGTATTATTATTTTTTCATATTGTTTTTGTAATTATTAATTTTGACCTGTAGAAAGTATACGAGTACTTTAAATAAATAATTCGATTTGATTTGATATTTATTTTTATGGCATTATGTATGTGTAGGCAAGCGAAGTGTTCCTGTTTCTTTCAAGTATTCCTGTTTCTTTCATGTGTCTAGCTTGAATTTTTCTACTGACGATGTATGAAGATTGGAAAGGTAAGCAATTTTTCCCCGACTTTCGTAATAAAATGTTAGAATGAATTAAATGAATACTTCACAACATCACACTAAAATATTTATAAATGCGAAAGGGTGTGGGGGTATATGTGTGTGTGTGTGTGTGTGTGTGTGTGTGTGTGTGTGTGTGTGTGTGTGTGTGTGTTTGTTACTCTTTCACGCTGGAACGGCTGAACGGATTTGGGTGAAATTAAGAATGGATATAGCTTATACCCTAACTTAACACAAAGGGTACTTTTTATCCCCGAAAAAAGCATGTCGTTTAACAGAATAACACGCGAGCGGAGCCGCGGGCAAAAGCTAGTTAAATAATAAAAATAATTAAATTTAAAAGAGGAACTACAATATATTAAAATAGGTTTTGGGTTTGCTTTGTAGAACATTATAATGGCCGGTTTCCCCTAGATGGCGTCAGTAGTAAAAACAAAAAGCACGAGTGCGAAATATGTCATTTTACGCACGCTTAACAGGCACGTAATCTAACATATTCTGAGCAGGTGTATTAAAAAGTATTTTTTCATTTTATTTATTTCTAGCACACGTATAGGAGGAATAGGCCTTCAAAGACAGTTCTAATATTGCAGTTTGGTACCTATTCACCCATTGATACTAGCGCTATCTCTGTCCGAAAGATCTAAAAAAGACATAGTATAATAACAAGAGTGCATAGTCAATTTTTGCTCAACTAAACTATATTTTATTCCCTTAGAAAAAACATTGTAAGAATTATTATGATACCATTTTCAAGTGAAAAACGAGCCGAGCGAGATATCTGTCGCTACTCGTGTCTAGCAAGTTGCCAGTGTATATAATATGTACAATGTATACAATGTACTTATATAGTGTTGTTGAGTTTCTAACGTGTTAGAAAGGGACCAACGAGTGCCAACGTTTTTCGTATCGTAGTGCACGTTCTATATAATGTCTTTGGATCTAAGCCACACAAATAACTGGAATTATAAAATTCAATGTCACGACCCACGAAGGTCGATCTGTGCTATTCACGAAACTTGACAAAACTTTATAACTTATTTAGGGTTCTGTAAATATAAAACTTTTTTGTTAAATACCTGTCTCTGTGTTCTTTTAAGGTATAAACTAATTTTGTTTTCGGTCACCGGGGAAATTACTTACAACCCCATAATAAAGATATGGTTAAGAGCCCGGTCCGCGACGACGACAACTTTGATGAAAAATAATATGTTAAATATTTTTCTGGCCTTTATCTCGACGTTTTTGGAAAAACTAGAGATATACACCACTTCATATTGGCCATACAAGGCCTAGAATTAATTTGATAGAATTGTTTCTCTTTTGCGAGTTATTTTGGTACTTACGAGCCTGCTCCGAATCGTTATTCATAATATCTAAGTATCAAAATAACGCGCAAAGGAGAAACAATTGAATCAAATAAATGTTAGGTCTTCATTTAGATGGCCAATATGGACTGGTGTATGTCCCTGATTTTTACAAAAACATCGCTGCAATGACTATAAAAATAATTAAAATAATGCTTCGCATCAAACAGACGAAAAATACGGAGCGGGTTCTTAATTGCATTAATTTTGTCCAAAATTTTCTGGTCGCTAGTTTGGGCAACAAATCGGGTTGAATATACACAATCCACGTTTGTTCTGAAATGGGGTAAACAGTTTTTTTGGCAATTTTCGTTAACATATATGCAGATCAGGCCACATTGAAAATATGATCGAACCCCAGCATCGTCGACGTCACGCTTGCCCTTTGCGTAACTTGCCGTAGATTTTCGCATAAAGACATAAAAGTCGTATGAAGCTATAAAATAGATCATATTGTCGGTTCGGTGTTTATGCTGCCGTGACAGACATGAATTTACTTTTTGTAAAGTCAAGGTTGCGTGGTTTGGTTAGTTCGCTAAGGAATAGCGGGTTTAGAAGGATATATGAATGATTTATACTACCAACATAGAGAGCTGATGCCGAGCTCGACTGTGGAAGTCCCATCACCTTACTCGAAAACCCGCCGAAGTTATTTCAAGGAGAGTAAGAAGACATCTCTCAAAAGCTATGGTTGCTATTCACCAAAAACAGATAAAAAATGAACTTCCAAAATAACCTTCAATGGGTATTGAACTACTTACGAATTAAATAATACTTGGGAAGGCTTTTTTATGAATTCCTAGGAATGAAGAGAACATCCCTGATGATTCCTCGCTTCTACGCGAAACTTGTGCCGCATATTTTTTTATTATATTTACGAGATAATATGCAATATGGAAGAAACGATAAAGGTGTGTCAGGTCGTAGCATAGCCTACCCCTCTAGAAGACAGCCATGACTGTGCTAACTGTAGATTTCAAAATTTCCCTTTTTTACCTGAACATTTGATTGGACAAACTTGAAATGGATGTTACCGGTAGTTTTACAGTTTCTATCAAAAGACTCTAGTGCATTGTGTTAGGGACGAGTATTGAATGAACTTGGCCTTTTTGATAGTGCGTTTACATAAGTAGAGACGTCTAAGTGGCTGTTACAAGGAAAGGTAAATAGAAGGTTCTCTATTTCACACTTTTGCACGTAAAATATTTATGACCGCCTTTGTGGTCTCAGACTTCGTTAACTCGACCATTAGGCGGGCAATACCTGCGGGTGACTTTGAAAGTCGAAATTGATGGCTGGTTTTAATCAGACGTCATAAAAATAATTACCTTTGATATTTTTTAAATAGAATTTTAATTATGACAATAGTAGATACTAATAATACCAGTGTTTCACAGTTCGCGTCATTAAGGGCTTGCCTTTGGTCTTTCAACGGTTTTTGTTTTAATATGCTGAGTCAACTACTTATCTGATCAATGTAAAACTTGAACACGTGTTTTTTCAGACCTTTGTCTTTCCGTTGTCAGGTCGGTTACCTAATTGGACACATTTCGCTCGATAGATTTTATTTTCGAAAATGATGCCTTTTTAAGTTATTCATTCGTTTTATGTCTAAACGGCTTGAGTTTCATGTCTGAAATTACTGCTATAACAAGAAAACATGGTTTATTTTCCGATGTGAGGTAAAAAAAACTCCTACATCAAATACTTTTTCGTAAAATCAAGCCCAGCCCCGAGTCAATTACTATGGGACGTCAAGATTTCACTTTGCGAAATTAGCAAAAAGTGTTATCGATCCGTGTTACTGATCACTTACCAAGCCTCCAGTATGAATTTGGCTGCATAAATAAAGTCAAATATACATTGTATAAAGTTGTGATAATTGTAATTAATTATTTAGGTATATTTTAGCGCGTTCGCAACTTGATTCCGCGTCGAACGAGGGAGATATCAATACGGGACGAGTCGCACGAGTGAGTGAGACGCACGTACCCGGGGTCACCAGCAGTTGTCGTCGGTCGCGGGTTTATATCCGGTAGGGAAACATTTGTGTCCGGCCTTCGTGCTTCAAAGGGCACGATAAGCTGTGGGCCCACATTTGTGCCCGATGTACGACGCTAGTCCTTACACTTACAACCACGCTTGAACGTAATAATCGTCGGTGAAACGTGGAATGTGACCTGCATTTGCTTTCGCTCCTCTCTGCACGTTTTTCGCTTAGAGTGACAGCGACAAACATAAAATTTAGGTAAAATGCACCAGCGTAACTTTCGCCGATGGTTCAATCGGCCACACCTAAAGATACATATTTAGGTAAGCGAAAAACTAACCACTGTTTGCTGATAAAAATAAGTCGGTCGCCGAACCTTTAGCCTATAGGTATATTGCGTAACTATCACCTAATCGGTTATAATTCTGTGCCTTTGATGAAAGTAATTAAAAAAAACAACTTTACAGGAGAGCCGAAAAACGAAAATTTTTTGCACAAAAAATATTTTTCGCTGTTAAGGCCATACTTTGTACAAAAAATCAAAGTGTCTTGTAGATTTTGTAGATGACATTAAATGCTATTTTATCTATCGGTTCAGCCTTTAGAAAAATTACCATCTTAGACACATATCCTTCAGAAGCTGAAATAATGCATTTGGCACTAAAAAAAATATGCATGATTGTTAAATTAAATATGATTTAAGTTGAGTTGAAACCGCGGGTTTTCTGAGGGGCGTTGGAGCAGGACAGATTTCTCTGGATAACCTCGCCTTAAACCCTAATCTTATCGGACAAATGAAAGCCCCGTCGTCGGCACTGAGTGATTTATACATTCAAGTGGCTCAAAATAGATAGTAATTATTGATTTTATCACACGGACTAGAATTTGCGAGGTTTACACGGAAACGAGAAAGGCGTGGTGAGCATTTTGTGAGAAAGCGGTCAGTACCCTTAGCATGAAAACATTACGGTTACGATATAGTTCAGAAGCCCATTTTTTTAACTACACTATAGGGCCGTAGACTTCTGTAGAAGGTATTAGTTTCAACTTGGTATCTCTAACAGTGCCCGAGGAAAAGGACGAACAGAGAGACAACACAGTGATTATTTTACACACCCCTTATCAGGGTTCATCCATCCATCCATCAGCCTGTTTCGTCCACTGCTGGACATAGGCCTTTCCAGGATTTTGCCACTTTTGGCGGTCCTCCTGGAAGAAATGCCCATACTCACACACGCTGGGCAGGCGGGTTGGTGAGCGCGGTGCCGAAACCTTTGCACCAGTGACGCCGCTGCCCGTCACTAGTCAACGTAATTATCAGGGTTGGCATTGTTTAAAACAAGTGTTTTAAATTATTAATATTATTATTTATTATTTTAAAGTTGTTATTACTCTTTTTTTTAACGCATCCTTTTCTATTAATCGGCTCGGCTAAAATTCCTTTACTGGCGGGGGTTTCCCCAAACATAAAGACGAGAACGGGCGGTGTCGGTGAGTACTTGTATTTTTAAGCATTTCTACGTTTCGTGTTTATTGGGAAAGCACTTATTATTTTTCACTCAATACATGATTAGATTATGATAATTGATAACATTTAAAAAACGCTTTTTAATTAATTTTACATATAAGTAGGTACATGAGTTAACAATACGATACCCAAAAAATGTTTTAAACATGTTTAAAACAGCCGCAAAAAAACATCAGTGAATATTTGTTTTAAACTTGTTTTTTATTTTACTTGTAAAACTTAAATAACAATTTACATCAAAACTAAACTAATTAAAAATTAAAATTACCTAGCAATTTAAATATTATACAAATAAATAAAAGAAAGGGAAATTTTGGACACCTATTTAATGGAATAAATAAAATATGCTGGCCAGATCGCTACCGTCGTTGGGCAAGGTACCCAAAAGGTTTTTTATATTTTGTTTTAAACGGGATGTTTGACCTTTTTAAAAAAACTGTTTTTTTTTCAACCCTGCCCCTTATAGCCTAATGTCGACCAGGGTTGCCACGATGATAATAAATAAAACCGTATCCAGATTTGGTGAGTGGTTCTCGAGTTAAAACGGAACATACAGACAGGGAGTGAATTTTTGAATCATTCGAATTTCAATTCGCATATGAATCCGCATGATTCGCATACGAAAACTTAAAATTTGTATAGTATTCGTATGCGAATCATGCGGATTCGTATGCGAATTGTAATTCGAATGATTCAAAAATACACTCCCAGACAAAAAGTTAATAACCCATGTTTGTTCTTACTTACTACTAGCTGAACGGTGAAGGAAAACATTGTGAAGAAACCTGCATGTTCTAAAAAGCGTGCAAATGTGCCGGAAGTACGTCAACAGGGCTCACCACCCATCACAATTGGGACGTAATAATCGTCGGTGAAACGTGGGTGTACCAAGGGAGGACTGTGACTTGCATTTCACAGCTCACACTCAGAACACCCCCGACCCTCCCTCGGGGATTCATAATGTCATTCATATTTATTTGAATGAATTGAATTTTATTTATTTTCATTTTAAATTTCGCTAAAATATTCTGCGTACAAACTTTTTAACTACTTTATTATTATTAGATACGGAGGACTGACATGAGTGGCGATATTTCAGTTTCAGTGGACGAACACGGGCTGATTGATGGATGGATGGATGACTTTCATCAAACAAATAGCGATTTTTGGCTGCCTTAAGGGTGTGTAAATACCTCACTTCGCTTCGCATGATCCTGTTTTATACCAACAAATACTGCAACAATCACTTTGAAATTAATATATGATAAAGTTGAGGACTAATGCTATGTCCATGCTGTTGTGAAAACTTGATTCCATTAAATTTTTTCGATAGAAAAAAATTACAACGTTACCCCCAAACTGTACAATAAACCGATAGCATTCAATTAATACTTGACATTAGATCTGAAACTTTGTATAATATAACTGATATTAGTATAAAGCAGCTGCAGACTGTTCCATAAAAATGAAAAAACCATTAGTGTAGCCGCGATTTCAAAATAACTGATGTTTTTGCGTGCGCGGCATCTAATTAGAGTAGGATAGACAGTTAAAAAGCAGAAGCGTTAGAGCAGGACTGCGAATTGAGGTATTATGGAGCCTTACGCGCCGCAATCATCGAATTTGCTGATGATCTCGCAAACCTATCCGGATCGTACGCGCCGAATGATAAACGCTGTCCTAATCACGTTTTTTTTGTCACACTATGTATATTGTGTAATCATTGAATTGATTATGAAATCAATTTATAGTTATTATTTTTTGTGTACATTGTAAGTGTAATTTAAATTGGAAATTGCATGGGAAATTAATAAAGGCTATTATTATTATTATTATTAATCAGGTCCACCATAATTAACAATACTTTTATACTGTAAGATGAATGCATAATTAAAAGATAATCTTTTTTTAACTTGATAAATATGTCTCGTATTGCGGGATTAAATTGAAAAATTAATCCGTCACATCTTTTAATTAAGTACTTTTGTTTTCTGCCGCACCGCATCGGACGCGGCGTATCTGATGACGTCATTCATGCGCACGAGTGTAATCCGTATACCAAGAGCGTTTCTGAAATGCGGCTCGTGCGGAACTAATACGTGCGCGACAAGACAGATACACAAACAGACGGACGGACGAAACTATAGAATTCCTTATTGACTACGGAACCCTAAAAAGGTTTACGATTTTCATCGAAGAAACAGACAAATAAATAAATACACTCATTCAAATGATAACATTAAAGTATGCCTCTCGTCATTTTCAGTAAGATAACGACGGCGTTATCTTGAAATTCGCCGTTTATCTTACGAACACACCCAGATACTTCGTTATACGCCGTTATTGTATAAAACAAATAAAAAAATTGTCTCAAGCAGAAATATACTTTACTGCAAGGACATAGGAGTCTAATTTTACTATGGGTATAATATATGCGACAAATTATTGCGCAATCGTTTAGAGACACGAGTCAAACACTGTTATTTATGTCGTTCAAATTGGAATCAAAGTGTTGAAACTTAAGGGGCTACTCGAGCTAAACTTCGTTTGGAGATGTTTTTGAATCGCTTTAAACGATTTACAACATTTTGAAAAAAAAAAGAAAAATTATTGACTTATGTTATTATTTTGATTTTTTAAACCTTAAAATATCTAACAAGTAAATTGTTATATATATATCTAATTTATAAATATCTAATTTATCATATATAGGTATGTAGGCAAAATATTATTTTCTCTATTTTGCGGTATCCGGCGACGCAGTGATCGTCGTAACAGCCACATTGCAATGCACACTGATATGAACGTTATTTCAATGTCGTTTCTGTCGATATTTGTACCGACACACATCGAGCTGCTAATTTAGCTTACTGAGTCCCTTTTAACATAAACAATATTCAAGAATAGTACGAACTTCTATATACTTGTCGTATTTGTCGATAAATCTAACAAAATAACAAGGAAATTCGTAATTTCCGGGATTATCAAAGTTATGGGAAAATTAAACCACGGAAATCAATATTTACGAAAACATATTTACGATACTAAATAAAATTATTTAATAAATTATGAAATTATGACATTTTGGCATTGGAATTTGGCCCTGACCATTTACCGAGTCCCGAGCATGAATTTAGCTACATAAACGAAAGTCACCTTATATGTATTTTCTATTTCTATAAAAAAAACACTTTTTCAAATTGTTTACCTGTTTTTCAGATGAAGCCACTAATTTGATGAATCAGTACATATATAAATTTCGGAACCTTTTTCTAGTTTTGTTCAGTACAGAAACGCGATTGCGTAACTTTTGCTCGATAGAAATAATTATTGAAATGAGGTCTTCTTCTACACTTTTTTTCATAGTATGACAAACAGGAATGACATACAGACCTGAACGATATTTTATTAGATAGGTTCTAACGATATCTAAATTTTCTTAGTTGGAAATTTTGATACCTATTTTAGTTTATTTTATATTAATTTAAAACCGACATTTTGCTATTTTTTCCGGAATCCGTCCCTCTCGCACTGCGGGGCGTTCCGCATGGAGTAACAGTGACCTTTGCAAGCTCGATTCTAACACAAAAGCCTTGAAAGAGAGGCTGTATGTTAGGTTTGTGTTTTTTTTATGACAACCCAAACCACATTGGTCTAGGCTAAACTAGTTTGTCCTAAAATCGAGTTTGGCCGGTAACATATTTATATCTTTGTAAGATATTTTCCTCTGTGCTTTGTAATAAATAAGACTTACGAACAAATCAGTTGTTCAAATAATGATGCGATATGTACAGTGGAGCCCACATCAAACTAAATACTTTCAGTATAAGCTGACCTCTCATTGTATAGGCTTCCCGTACAATGAGAGGTCAGCTTATACTCAATGTGTTTAGCTTGATGTGGGCTCCACTGTACAACCCGTGCGACGAATAAATGAGCAAATACTTAGTTCATACAGCAGAAAATGAACAACATATCGTCACGACATGATTCCCCGAAGGGGTGTCAGAGGTGTTCCGAGTGTGAACTGTGAAATGCAAGTCACACTCCACACCCAGTACACCCGCGTTTCGCCGACGATTATTACGTCCCAACGTGATGGGCGGTGAGCCCTATCGCCGTACTTCGGGCACAAATACACGCTTTTTAGGGCATGCAGGTTTCCTCTCGATGTTTTCCTTCACCGTTCAGCAAGTGGTAAGTATTAGGTAAGAACACAAATACTATGCGCATGAATTTCGAAAAACTCATTGGTGCATGCCCGACCGGGGATCGAACCTGGGTCTCGGGATTGAGAGGCCAGCGTTCTACCGCCTGAGTTACCGCCGCTATTATCATATTAAATGAACTGAGACCATAATTAATTAATTATTTAATTTAATAATATGCAAGATA
The DNA here is from genome assembly GCA_910592155.1 of Ypsolopha scabrella. Lineage (NCBI taxonomy): Eukaryota > Metazoa > Arthropoda > Insecta > Lepidoptera > Ypsolophidae > Ypsolopha > Ypsolopha scabrella. The sequence continues at coordinate 4,718,806 of OU342989.1, read as the reverse complement.
AGATAAGATAAGATAATACAATAAGAGTTATACAAGTGTATAACTCATTAGTTTTAAGACTGTAATGTTATGCATTTTAAATAAATAAATTATTATTATTATTATAATTACTATGTAGGCATAATGGACTGTTATTTATCCATATACATACATATACACAGAGCGAGCAGTTCATGGCCGTCCAAAATGATTTTTAATAGTTTACATTGTGATTAGATTAGCCATATAAATACTTTTCAACACACTTGCTTATAAAGCATATATTATTGCAGCGTTTTTAGCGTCATTCATAATTTACTTTACATTAATGCACGAGTGTTTTGTACATTACTTTATTTTTAAATATCAGCAAAGATTTTGATATCTTGAGAAACAGTCAAGTTTTTGCGAATAAATGAACTGTCTCAGTTAAAATCATAGACGTCTGTGGTTAAAATGTAATAAATAATCATTTCATTTTATCAAATGATTTATTTTTATTAACAAATTAACTAAAATTTTCGTTGTAAATACAATAAATATTCAGTTTGTTAATATTTTATATTTGGCTGTTTGGCGGGTGCGTCAGTGCCTCCACTTTCATCTGCGCGCATAAACAAAATCTCCGCCGCCATTTTTTAATAGAAAATTGTCAATTCATAGCTGTGGTTTTGAATATGTGGAAAAATAAGACACTGAAATTTTATTATTTTTCCTCTCAAGTGTGTTGAAAACGTCGAATGAAACACGTGAGCATTAAACATTACAATCTCGGTTCCATTACGCCCTCGCCTTCGTCGGCTCGGATGTCTAACGCAGCTCCTTGTATCATAAAAATCATAATGTACTATTAGAGCAAATATGTTTAGTTTAGAAGTTATTAATAGTTATTTTTTGTTTGAAAAGTTGGTATAGTCGAGTAATAATGACAGAAACCATTCATTGCACAGTAGCTACATTACCTCATTACTTTCAGGCCAAATTACATTTTAACTCACGTAACATTTTTTACATTACCTATACAGTGGTTTATGTGTTAGCGGAATACGAATATTATTTTGGGCCTCTATACTCGTTCAAGAACAACCTCGACTCAAGTATAGGTTGTTTTGCGTATATCACAGAAAGTTGTCATTGCACCTTGATCCTGAACACTCACCGAGTCTCCAGTATGAATTTGGCTATGCAAACGAAAGTCACCTTATATTTGACAACATTTTTTACATACCAACGTTAAGGGCACTCTATTCGCCCCAACTCCCATACTAGCGCAGTTCGCTGATAATATCCTTATTGATAGGTACTTGCTTAATATTGTTTCTATTTCAACATATCCCATACAATATCCATGACGTGAAACTAAAACATTTATCAAAATCAAATACATACAAAAGTTACAAGCGTATAGAAGTCCTGGATTTTACACATATTTTGATGAATGTTTATGTACCGTAATGTCCTAGAAGCGATACAACAAATCAAATAAGTTTAGTTTCACAGCATAGTATATTTTATACTATTCAAAAATATTTTTGTTTAATTTCGATTTTTGGGATATTTGTCCTGAAATCATAGGAAGAACCAAAACCATTATCGAGTTTTTTCAAAACATGAATGTTGTCTTGCGTTAGCTTGCCTCTCACACCGTGTTCGGTTAGTTACGTACGAGGTCGGGAAATGAACGGTCGGGCCACCCAATAACAGTCAGTCAGTGCTCTATAATCCGAAGTTGAATGTAGAATGAAATAGCAAGCATAGCGACCCCGTGCGCGACTGACTTCAAGCAACCGACTACAGGCCTCTTAAACTGCCGTTGCTCTTTAGCCATAAACTCAATAACAAATTGAACAAACAATCTGTGCACAAGTTACAAAGACTATCTTTTATCAGAGTCAGAGGTCATGTGTTATCATTTATGAAAGAGGTGTGTCATGTTTGCTGAACAAGTATACAAATAGAAGTTATACAGCTTAGGGTACTTAGATATACAATACTCCATTATGATATTATCACACGGGTCAAGGGGTTGAGGCGCCTCGCTACGCTCTCGGTGCAAAACAACTTATGGGCCATACCACGGTAACTCATTTTACTTTTTACTAAAGTTTACGATATACTTTTAATAATTTGTCAATAATTTGATTATGTAACATATCTTACATACATAACATATCTTAATGAATATAATTTGTTAAAGATTTAAATGTTAAGTATAATATTTTTAACGTTAAGTATAATTTATTGTAATAAAATAACGAATGTCATATCATATAACCTGACCTAACAATTGACCTGTAAATAATTTTATTTATTAATAAATTGAGTTTGAGTTTGAGTTTGAGTTTGAGTTTACTAATGTAAATATTAATAATCCAAAATACAGTTCAATGGGTATTGAACTATTTACAAATTGTGACGTCATTTCAAGTGCGAACGTATCCTTAGATAAGCGGATATGTATCTTTTCACTCGGTTTGGCAACTGATTTTACGATACAGAATCAGGGGGCTGATCAAGATAATTATAAGGGGTGTTAATAAAATTACGCCCGCCGAAAACGACGCAGAGATTGAATAAACGCGGACGGAGACGCGCGCAAAGGCTAGTAATCTATACTGAACCTAGCAAGAAGTATGCAAGAGTAATATGTAAGGTGACATTAATTTATGCAGCCAAATTCTTACGGAAGACTCGGTAATACCGATGTATGACATATCGATGAGTATGTTACTAGGGGGGTGGGGGGTCAAAAATGTACAAAAAACGCCCCCTAAGTGCTCAGTAACAAGGTTCGATGACCCTTATTGTGAAATTCGTAAATTATTCTTTTCGTGTTCCTTACAAACGCAAGCCCAGCCCCGAGTCAATTACTATGAGACGTCAAGATTTCATTTTGCGAAATTAGCAGAAAGTGATATCGATCCGTGTTACTGATCACTTACCAAGCCACCAACATGAGTTTGGCTGCATAAATTAAGAGGCCTGTAGTCGGTGGCTTGAAGTAAGTCGCGCACGGGGTTGCTATGCTTGCTATTTAATTCTACATTCAACTTCGGATTATAGAGCACTGACTGACTGTTATTGGTTGGCCCGAACGTTCCATTTCCCGAGCTCGTACGGAACTAAACGAACACGGTGTGAGAGGCAAGACAACATTCATGTTTTGAAAAAACTCGAGAATGGTTTTGGTTCTTCCTATGATTTCAGGAGAAATATTCCAAAAATCGAAATGAAACAAAAATATTTTTCAATAGTATAAAATATACTATGCTGTGAACCTAAAATTATTTGATTTGTTGTATCGCTTCTGGGACATTACGGTACATAAACATTCATCAAAATATGTGTAAAATCCAGGATTTTATACGCTTGTAACTTTTGTATGTATTTGATTTTGATAAATGTTTTAGGTTCAAGTCATGGATATGGCATGGGATATGTTGAAAAAGAAAAAAATATGAGCAAGTACCTATAAATAAGGATGTTGTCAGCGAACTGCGCTAGTATGGGAGTTGGGGCGAATAGAGTGCCCTTAAAGTCATCTTATATACAGTTGACTCAACAATTCTATTGTTAGTCCAAAATAAAATATATTGTAACTGTAAAAGTCTAAAACAACAGGTGAGCTTAGTAGTACCTTTTATACGTGGGACGCACTATAAGTTTCCGGAATGAATATGAAAAAATACTATTAAAGGCACAAAATTAATTTATTGTTTTTCAAAATAATCTCCCTTGGCGTCTATGCACTTTTTCATTCGATCAAACCAGTTTTGAAAACTTTTGTGCCACTCCCCTGTGGTGACCTCTGAAACGTGTTTTTCATACTCCTCGACAGCCTCTTCTGGTGATGAAAATCGTTGACCGCGTAATTGGTTCTTTATTTTTGGGAACAGAAAAAAGTCACAAGGTGCCAGGTCGGGACTGTATGCAGGATGACTCATGAGTTCTACATTTTTCGTCTTCAAAAAGTCGTTTGTCTGTCTGGCCGTGTGAGAACTAGCATTGTCGTGGTGCAGGATGATACGGCGTTTACGGTTATTTTTACGGAGTTCGTCAATAACTTCCGGCAAACAAATGGTCGTGTACCAGTCACTATTCACGGTACGACGATTCTCTAAAGCAACAGTAGCCACGTGTCCAGTTTTATTAAAAAAAGAAGCAATCATCCGCTTAGATGCACTTTTCACGCGCGCCACTTTGGTTGGTTTCGGCTCATCTTGAAAGACCCATACGCTCGATTGCTGCTTTGTTTTGGGATCGTAGCAATAAATCCATGTTTCGTCACCTGTTACTATGTCCCACACCAAATTTGACGCACCTTCGTTGAATCTGGTAAGCATGGCACTGCACCAAGTGACGCGGTCCGTTTTTTGAGCCTCGGTCAAGTTGTGTGGGATCCACCGCGAGCACAGCTTTCTCACACCCAAATGTTTGTGTAGGATTGATTGTATTTGACTCATGCCTATTTCTAAGGATGCGCGAATTTCATGGTAGGTCACATGCCTGTCTGTTTCAATCATACGGCGCACAGCATCGATGTTTTTGTTGGTCACAGCGGTGGACGGCCGACCATCGCGAGATTCGTCACTGAGATTGATACGACCACGCTTGAATTCTGCAAACCAGCTATAAACAGTCGTCTTGCATGGTGCTTCATTGCCAAAAGCTGTTTCAAGCCGAGCGATGCTCTGTTGAGCTGTCAAATTACACTTAAAATCGTAGAAAATCATACTACGAAAATTTTCCCGAGTTAAATCCATGTTGATGCAGACACACAATTTTTTAAATGGCGCCACAAGGTAAAAACAAAAGACAGTCAGATGAAACAAACTGCATTCTACAGCCAAAGAGTTCTATTTTCAAATGTTGCAATAAATTTTTAAATATTGTTTATGTAAGTGGCCAGTTCCGGAAACTTTTAGTGTTACCTATGTAATGCAACTGGCTGGGGAAGACTGGAGTCTGCAATACAGTCTTTACTAACGCGGACTCTAGGGCTCATGTTATTTGATTATGTTATTTTATTATGTAGTAATTTCCTAATATATGTATTTAATTCTATTTTATTTGATAATAACCCAAAATGGAAATTTGTATTCCATTATTCAATAAATAAATTTTGATTTGATATACACTTTATTGAATTTTTTACGTGATAAAGAATGGAGTCATACTTACCCCAGAAGTACAATCAGAAGTTTTCTGCAGATTTTATTACAGGCGAAAAGTGGGCCAGCGCAACTATCCTCAATAGTACAAACTGGTTTCTAAATAAATAATTTGCGTTTTCTTGGCGATTTATCTACAAATTTTAAGTAAAAAACACCAAATGTTTAGAGCACCGTATGTACCGACAGCAGTACACACTCTATTTTAATTAATTTCGCTAATCACTATATTTAATGTGCCTAGTGCAGGGGTGGCGGACCTTTTCACGGCCGCGTTCCTGTTTGTCTAAAAAATATTTGATTGTTATGCAGCCAAACAAAATATTTTATTAATATTACCTATATTTATAAATATTTATAAATTTATGCTGCAAAAGTGGAAGGTAAATCTCGACCGGGCCGCCCTAGAAGGACGTATGCCGACCAAATAGGCGACATACTGAAGAAGGGCAAAGTACCCGGAATAGAAGAGCCTTAGTATTACTAGATTGATGGATGTAGAAGCCAAAGTAAGTGTGTCAGGATCGTAGCAGATGGAAATCTGTAGTCTCTGCCTGGCACTGTGGGACACAGGCGTGAGTACATGTATGTACATGATATAAAATGCTAAATTTGTTATTCAATGAATTGCATTAGTAGCTTTTAAAAATAATTGGATATTTCATAGTCGTGAATTTAGCAGTAAATAAAAAAAACGTTACTTTGATACAACAAAATCTGCTTTTGCACATAACTTATTATATACAATGTTTTAAACTGAAAGTATTTTTTTGGGTGTTCTAAACATTTCTTACGATGCAAAACTGAACAATACGTCCGTGATATTGTGACATACGTACCATGGGTTCACTACCCCTGGCCTAGTACATCTAGGTGAACTAGTAACATGCACTTCTATCTCCAAAACCAGACCTATCCGTCTTTGTCGACGTGTTAGTGTCAGATATGTAACAGGAAACCGTTATCGAAAACCCACCAGTCGAATTAACATCTCACCTATAATGTACGACTCAGTGAAAATCTACAATAACGCTCACAAACACAACAACATCAACCCATAAACGCACACAGAGAAAACATTAAACAAAAAAATACGTCACTCACGCGTTCCAAAATTGAATTATTATTTTGAATTTCGAACGTGGTCGGCGCGCGCGCACTGTTTACAGCGGCTCACTAACGATAGCGCTATCGGAGAACGGTGGTCGTTACATTAGCCGGTAACGAGGACGGCGTTATATGCGGCAAAGAGTATGTGTGCGATGCGCAGGTGCGACAGTGGAATGAACTTGAGAAAAGGCAAATTTGATTTACGTTGCCAAATCCGTACTGGAGACTAAGTTAGTAATTAAAACCAAAGATCAATTAGCCTTTCTGTAAAATAAGTTTTAAAAAATCCTCTGCTTTTATTCAGTTCAAGTCAAGCCCATGCAACACCTACTGTCAGTGTACATTTGGGCGTTGTTAAACCCCAAGTTTATTAGCATGGGAGGCCATAGACCACTAACCGAGACTCCATCTGGCTGCTTCAATCAAAATAACATCGATAAACACCAAATGAGAAAAACAGAAAATCTGACACAAAAAAAGTTATAAGTATATAAATTAACTTCTAGAATAGACAATTTAATTATAACAATAGATTGAACGTAAGCAGTATAATTTTTACAGGTTATTAAAATAACCCTCATTATAAAACGGCGCGTCCCGCTCCTGCCTGCCTAGTTTTTTAATGAAATGGCTCTAAATTAATCTCTTTTAAAATAAATATTGAAATGGATCTAAATTAATCACCTTTTTAATATATTTACATCAAACAAAAACAAAACCAATGTAATCTATAAGGTCTTAAAATTCAATAGATGATGGAGTAATACATAATTTATATATAATTTAATACATAATTTCCACCGAAAATGATTTTATTTTGCGCGGTTTTTTTTTACTTTTTTGTAGAAATTTTGCCAGCTGACTAAACAAATTTGTGTCATTTTTTTTCGTTTGTTTGTGATCAGTGGCAGTTGATCACTGATGATCAGTTAATGATACACAACCTCATCCATCAGTCTATGTTCGTCCACTGCTGGACAAAGGCTTTCCCGAATTTCGCCACTGTTGGCAGTCCTCCGTCCTCCTACACAATCTACCCTAAAATTATTTTCACATATTATTGTAGGACCTATGTATAACAAGTCGTATGTGTAAAACACATTTTTTTTGTTTCTTTTATGAATTTAGTAAAATCTGCAAAATTGCAGTTGACTTGAGCGGTAATATTACGCTAATCGCAAGGCAGCAGTCTGAAGACTTGAATAAAACGATGTTTTTTCATTACTGTAACATTGACGTCATAGGCAGGCAGTGTAAAGAAAGATTGTAATCAATTTCCGATCTTGATTAGACTAGGTTAGAAGCAGCCTGACACTGCATGGTACCGTGGCTTGTACAATACACTCAGCACCACATGGCAGTTCTTATAACGCCGATATAAAGGTCATAATCGAACAAACATGTACAGCTGGTAGGCCAGGCTGTACCACTAATGGGGCACACGAAAATGTTAAAGATCATGCATGCGGTTTGTTGTTCAGGGCCGCTGAAAATCTTTTCACTTGGGTATCTAGTCTAGTAGAATATAAACGCTGACGGCTTCGTTTTGTAACTTCTGTATTAAACAATTGTATCGAGTATTTGGTATCTGTTCATTTGAATAGAATGAATTGGAGGTATTCGATAACTTAAGCGATAACTAATTCCTATTAGGTAGGTAGCCTAAGTACATATTCAAGTTAATAGTCACATTGAGAATCCACGTAAGTTAGATAAGACATTTGTTGAAAGACACAAAACAATACATGTTAATAATATTTAATAAATAAATAAATTATGCAGCAAAACTGCTAAGTTAATAAAAATTGACATTGAAAGAATCATGAAAAAATAAACAAATTTAAATTAAAGGAACAATCTAAGATTACAGACAAGGGAATAAGAAACAAGATACTGAACAAATAAGGGCTAGCATGTACCGCTTCTCGAGTTAAAACAGAACAGACAGAAGGACAAAAATAAAAATAAATAAAAAATATTGGCTTCAGTTCAGTACGGCACTAATAAACCACTTAATTTAAAAATTATTAAAACGGGACTTTATATACCAGTTGTAAATAGACAGTTACCTATGAATAACATACTCATAGTAATTAGTTATGCAACGTTTCGAAAGAAACATGCCACGCAAATAATTAAAAAAGATCACCTATCCATACTAATTTTAAATTTAAATTAATAAAATTGGTAAACTGTATAAAGGCATTTTGAATTTTTCATTTGCGCTGTTGTTTCTTTCGGAAAGTTGTTCAGTATAAGCAGTATATTAGGTTGAAATTTAAATTATATATTTGTGGTTTCTATATACACCTACCTGTCAACTTTGTTATTTTAAACTGATGAAGAATAAGAGTAAATAATACAGTAATAGATCCAGCTCCAATCATTGACATGGCCAATAATAATTATAACAACACGTGTTTGCCTCAAAGAGACTTTGACCCTCTGTACCTATTCTCCCATCTGCAGATAACCTACTCAGCACATATGACGCATTGCATGTTAATGTTAAGTACAAACCCAAAGTTATGCCCAGTTGTACGATTCTGGCTTTTATGCCAGCGTGATAAGAACTGCCACGTAATGCTGTGACGTGGCGTACTCTGTACAAACCGACCAATGAGTGAAGACCCCCGCGACTCACGGGTCAGAAAGCGTAAATAATAAACGTTTTACGTACGTCTGATAATGGCGGATTCGGTACGGATCGCTATCGCAGATTTGTGCTTAAACATAATTGAGTATTATGTCAATTGTGTTTCGACGTGTTAAAAGGGAAACGTTTAGGTACTCTGAAAACACTTACTGTGGGAAATCTCCATCAAAAACTGTCATGCCTAAGCAATTCGAGAAAATCATATGTAATATAATATTTCCTATTGTTCGACCTGCTATTATTGTTCAAGTACCCGGTTTTATTGATAAAAGATCAACTGTGGAAAACGTAAGTATGTGAATTTGTTGGTGAGACGGCAGACGCGCTGCGTATACCGATTACTCAAAAGCATTTGATAAAACTTACCATACTTTCCTCATTGTAAAACTCCGTGAGTTCGGTATACACGGCGACCTTCTCCATTAGGTGGACAGTATGACTTCTTTGTGGTCGACTACAGGCAGTTACTATTGAGGATTCCATCATCCTATGTATCTTTAACCTCGGGCGCGATTCAGGGATCCCACCTCGGTCCCCTTTTATTACATGTTCTTTGAAAAGGCATTAAAATTCTACATGTGCATATTTTTTGTGGAAAGTGGGCGGCGCTGGAACCTGCACTGTCACCTTAATGTCATAAATTTATGTATAAAATGGCTTCCCGACAAAGAAAAATAGTTGACCAAAAATATTGGTAACACAGGCCCATGTCAAATGAAAATCTTAGTTTACATCAAGCAGCCGATTGACATCTCATTTAGATTCATAATCATAAGGAAGGAAGCAGAGGTCAGCCTTCACTGGCCATCCTTGGCATTGAGGCATAAACTGATGATAATGTGGACTTAATATATTTTTATGTATGCCTTACAAACTAAATCAAACCGCTTGTACGTGCGCTACAAAAAAGTTCAAATGTATTATCATGGTAGTGACCCGTTCATGGGCCGTTGATGTTATAACGTCCATGCCAAAAACGGGGCTGAGATCTAATAAGCGCAAGCGGAGCTGAGGGCAAAGGCTAGTAGTCTATGAAACTTCACATTGCTTCGCATGATCTTCTGTTATATCAACAACACTGCAACAATCACATTGAAAAATAATACTGTTGGGTATGTCTATGCTCTAAAATATATACCGGGTGTAAATAGACTGCTATCATTAAATGAAACCACATATTATACCGACCCTACTGAACCATTTTTCCCAAGAATCATACCCGCGGACACCTTAGTTTGGGAAATAATTGAGTTCCAAACAAAAATGCGTGAACCCTAACGCACCGACATACGGGCGAGTTTAGAGAGAGCATCGTCCGTGAAACAGCTGTTAGCGTGCAGCGTTCTAAAAAAGACCTTCCTCCTTTGAGTTACAGTTGAATGTCTTTTTCTCTGAAGATTTGCGAGTTTTTTTTTCGAATAGTGGTTCAGTATGATCGGTAGAGTAAATGGTTTTATTTAATGGTCACACTCTATTAACAGCCTGTATTATAGCAAAGTTGAGGACTAACGCTACTCCCATATAACAATTGATTCCACAAAATTTTCTCGATAGAAAAAGAAAACGAAGATACCTTCAAACCGCACAATAAACCGCTAGAAATCATGAAACATTACTTAATAAAATAACTGAACTCTACTATGAACTTTACTATGCCCTGGATGTTTTACCAAAATACCAATTTATCGCAAGAACCGTTTTTTGAGTGCAACACGCGCTTTTCGAGAGCGCGCAATGCTACAGTTGTCGTAACAGCTACAGCTCAGAGCGCGCTATTTTAAAGAATAATAATAATAATAATACCTAAAATAAAAACAAAGAAAAATCTTACGGCTAGTAAAAAAGTTTTGCTTAACCTAAACTACGAAAAGTAGCCTGTATATTAGGCACAAAACGGACAGAACATAAAAATAACAAATTGTTAACATAAAAATCAAATAAATGTTTGAAAAAAAAATGTATAAGTCAATTAAATATAAAACCTTGAAATTAATGGAAATATTACACTTGAAATATAACTAAAACATAATAATTACATCTAATTTACCACTGAGAGTAGGTTTTCCGGTTGGGTACTCTCTGTCACCCTCATTATTAAGGTAAAGCCGTAAAGGCCAAAAGGCCAACAGCAACAAAAATCAATCACAAAAAAAAAAAAAAAAAAGGTTTTCCGTCTCATCCTAGTCATAGAGTTTAGTTTTGATTGGTGCGAAAAGAAGTCTATAGAGTCTAGAAGAATCTTTCAATCTAGCCCTAGTATGTCAGTACATAGTCTTCCCGTATGACCGATGTCCTCATCCATCTTCTGGTCTGACCTTGATGATTACCTGATCAATAAAGACCTTTAACACAAGGGAATAAGAACCAACATGGGCTGATGTTTTGAGGCTATTAGGACTAACCTGCCAAGTTTTTTGCATGTCTACTGTATTAGATTTTAGTCTTTGTTTGCTGTCGATGAACTTGTGAAAAAAACCGTGCAAGCGAGTTTAATCCGCGGATCAAATATTCCGTACTTGTTGAAATTAAACCACATTCATTAGGCAGAAGACGTGTGTCAAAGATGCTCGTATATGGACTGGGATGCGTTTAGTTAAGGGCGTATAATACCTCACTTCGCTTCGCATGATCCTGTTTTATACCAACAAATACTGCAACAATCACTCTGAAATTAATATATGAGAAAGTTGAGGACTAATGCTATGTGAAAACTTGATTCCATTAAATTTTCTCGATAGAAAAAAATACAAAGTTACCTCCAAACCGTACAATAAACCGAAAGCATTCAATGAATACTTGAAATTAGATCTGAAACTTTGCATAATATAACTGATATTAGTATGAGACAGCTGCATATCTTAATATTGGAAAAAATATATTTGATTTATTGATCTTTTATCTAGGGGATCTACTTATAAACAATGTACTAAGATTTAAACTTTTGTGAAAAGAAAAATATTTTCTCCCTCTTTTTTTTGGTTTTCAAACGTTCGTTTTAAAAACGCGTTTAAGGGATCAACTTGATTTTTTAAAAATAAAATAGCTAATAGAAATATAAAGGTTTTCTACTAAAATCCAGTATTTTTTTCCCTACAAAATATTTCAGTATTAGCTCTAATGTTTCGCGCGTAATTATTAGTATAACGCGTCCTAGACAAACAGGTCGATTAGCTAACCAATAATCGCCTCTATCAAAAGCTAATAAAGTATTTGACATTGGTCTTTTTGTGTTGGAAGGGTAATAACATTTTTTCCTAGGGTATGCCCTTATCTCCTATTCAATAATAACACTCATTGCTGTTTTAGGGTTCCATATCCAAAGGGTGCCAAACTGGACCCTATCACAAACCCTTCGGTCCGTGTGTGGGTATGTCCGTCCGTCACAGGGGTCTACAGCTTCAGCCGTAATAGGTGGCCATTTGAAACTTTCACAGAATACGTGTTATCACGGGAAATTATTAAATAAAAAATTTGAAAATCAAGGGCTAAATATAAAAAAAACTCGATAAAGTGGCATTTTTGGCCTCTATCGAGGCAAATAATGAAATTGGAATTTTTAACGTTATTTGTTTCATCTTTATCCTAAAGGCTGTAATACATACGAGTATGTATAAGTCTTAAATTTGGTCAAATTGTTGTAAATACTCGAAAGTAAAAGAATAAATAATAAAAATTTGGGTTTAGGTGTACTCTAAATATTATTATTAGAGTGAATTACAAACTAGAAAAGATAAATTAGAAACAAATGTAAAGACAAGAATTTGAAAAACTGAACTAAAAACTGTGAATTTCTGAAGCAACTCATATTGTAGCGACGACAGCGCCATCTGTTTCTTAAGGCCTTACCCCTGGTGCACGATAATCTTACTGAGCGATTTTGAACTTCAGTGTGTTGTCAGAAAGTCTACAATAGAATGCTCGCTTAGCGCGCTGGCGGCACGCAAAATTAGTGAATTTTCGAGGTTTTTCTGGATTTTACAAAAAAGTATCTGATGTAGGAGTTTTTCCACCTGACATCGGAAAATAAACCAAGTTTTCTTGTTATAGCAGTAATTTCAGACATTAAGCATCGTGCGTAAAGTGGTCATTTTACGCAAGGTGTGCTATAAATACTTTTATAGCTGCGCTTGCGTAAAGTCGTCATTTTCCGCACTTTTGCTATAAAATATTATACGATACTCGTGCGAGAAACTTTTTCTCGACTCGTGTCAACTCACACTCCTCAGAAAACGTTTCATCGCTCTCGTATCGTAATGTACTATTTAGATATAAGCTGAATTTGTATATCTTAGTTTAGTAAATGTATGTGTTTTGGTACTAAATAAATATTTTATCTATCTATCCTCTGATTAACATCGGGGTTATTTGCAAGTAAGTTGGTGGTACCTCCGACCGGCATCAGCTTTACCACCTACTAGGTTAGGTCAATATGAGACTAAAGGGTATTCTTACATTCTTTAAAGTTTAAATTACGAATTACCAGGAACTGATCGGCGAAATAATAAAAACTTACCAAATCCTCTTGCACTGCGCACAAAACGAACCGTAGGGGATGGAAGCCACCCCACGACTGAAGGAATTTTCAGTGTCACCCATCTTTTATACCTCGAGAAAGACGCGGGAAAAACTGTCAACCAATACGGAAGCAGGAAGGATGCGAATATTTTTTACGTTCGACATTTGAATTGATCTCTTTGCGGTTCGATAGACAAACTAATGCCGCCTCTTTTGTTAAACGGAGATCTTTTGAACTTTTTGCTGTAAGGAAATTAGTTGCTGTAAATGATTACGCTTCAATTGATCATGTAAACTTACGCAGATTCATATTTTATTACTAGCCGCTGCCCGCGACTCCGCCCGCGTTTTTCTATCACTGTTCCGTTTTCAACGCATCCTAATCCGATGAGTGGTTCTTGAGACAGACAGACAAAAATTCTAAAAATTGAGATTTTGGCCACAGTAAAATACTAATAAACAATTTCACTCAAATATTCAATGTAAAAACACGAATTTTTTTCTACTTCATTATAAGTACATATATATAAGGTGACTTTAATTGCAGCCAAACTCATACTGGAGGCTTGGTAAGTGATCAGTAACACGGATCGATAACACTTTTTGCTGATTTTGCAAAATAAAATGTTGACGTCCCATAGTAATCGACTCGGGGCTGGGCTTGCGTTTGTAAAGAACACGAAAAGAATAATTTATGAATTTCACAAAAAGGGTCATTGAACCTTGTTACTGAGCACTTACCGAGTACTGAGTGAAAATGGCTCAGTGAAAAGGGTACATAATATATACCGGGTGTAAGGCAAAGGCAAGAATCCGTCAAGGCTGTGTTAGTATGATCGGTTAAGATATTATTTTAAATACTGGGATCTCTAAATAAAGTACCAGTACCTCATAATAAGACGATTTTCTTTACTCAAAATACACTAATCGCGTGGACACCCTCACTGGTCGCTGGCCACTCGGATGAGGGGTGCGGGTTGCGAGGTGTAATTAGGTGTGCGGAGAGGCCGGTGAGCTGCGTAGTCATAGCTTAGAAAAATGATGGAATTTTTGGTGAAAATTCAAGGTATATATTTTTTTCTCGTAATGACATCAGAATCGTGTATACTTTCATGCCCTAAAGGGATTCTTGACTTTGCTTGACTTTATATATACCCTGTATATAAATAAAAAAATGTGTGGCCATCAAATTCCTAGTTTTAGACCAATGTGTTCAATCGGGCTTAGTTGTCTAAAAAATATTTCAGTAGAAAATATATATGAGTAAGAAACATTATTTTGTTTGGAACTTTGAAAGTCGTTTTACGATCATAAAAAAAAGTTCTCTAATTATTTTCGCGAACTCACATATTGGGGTCAAACATGAAATAGGACGATCGATATACCGAAGCCAAAAACACAAATAAGTTTCGAAGCGTTTGCGCGATAAGAGGAAAATAATTTCGTTCGATAAATTGAATTGGTCCGGTTTTCATAAAAGCCATTACGGGAACCAAAACCGAGCGCATTCTAAAACCACTTCACTCATGCAGGGCACAATAATACACATATCCCACTAAAAACATAAATGTGAATAAAAACCGGCCAAGTGCGTGTCGGGAAACGCGCAGTGTAGGGTCCCATAGTTGCCCAGTACATTTTATAAGTTGGTCTGCTAATGCAGATCGCGCCGAACTTCTAGTCCGCTCGGAAGTTGCTCTCCCGAAGAACGGCCCAAACAATGTCGTGTTTAGAGGGGACTAAAAGTTTGACGCGACCTGTACTCATAAACCTGTAAAGCCTACTTAGCTGTGATAGTTTTCCTTTTAAACTCATATATACATCTTCTGTGAATTTTTTCACATGTTCATAAGCAATCGTTTAGCCGGCAGGGGGGGACACTTGACTCTTAACAAAAATTTGCACTTTAAAGCTTAATATTTCGCCAACGGATCCCTAAATCGAAAAATGGTCTTCACACATCCACAATATTTTTGAACGACCTACCCAACGATAAGCCACACTATACATTTGTATGGAAGGTAACACTAAAATAATGTTTTTTCGAGATTTTATTTTACCATTTTGTCGGCAAGTGGGAAAAATATTTGACCAAAAAAGTTTTTTTCCTTCTTTATTGTGATCAGTTAACATTACAATACATGATCTACCCTAAAAATTTTTTCACTTATTATTGTAGGACCTTATATACAAAACTAAATGTCAAAACACAATGTCTGTTCTTTTAGGAAACTTTTTTTATATCAATAGAGAGTCTAATGATTGAAAGTACCATTGAATGAATCATCTCCCCCAAAATGACCGTCGATGAATAATATAAGAATCTTTGACGACCGAAAATCATAGACATTACTAATCAAAAACCTCAGGAAAAGCCAAATATCTTGGCAGCGTCCCGTAACATAATATCTCATTTGGCTTGCCGCCCAATGGGTCAAATATATGAGTGACTAGCTTTTGCCCGCGGCTCCGCCCGCGTGTTATTCGGTTTAAGGCGCATAGGCACGCCACCGTTTTAGTACAAAATTTGATAACCCGTTTCTCTGTTGTTTTTCGTTATATACTAAAGTTTGAGACCTCTATAGTTTAATACAGGCATTTACAAAGTCACTATCTGACTGAAATGTTAAATTTTGATATAGGTACAATCTGAGGCAAGAAAACAACTTTGTATGTAAATCTGTCCAGCTTGATATCTTTAAATAAATTATTATTCAAAATTTTGCCAAAATGGTGCCTTTTAAAATACCAGCACCAGATGATGGAGGTCATATAGTTTGGTCTATTACGAAAAACAACTGAAAACGGATTATTAAATTTTGTACTAAAGCGGTGGCGTGCCTAGGCGCCTTAACGACATGCTTTTTTCCGGGATAAAAAGTAGCCTATGTGTTAATTTAGGGTATAAGCTATATCCATCCTAAATTTCATCCAAATCCGTCCACTCGTTTCAGCGTGAAAGAGTAACAAACACACATACAAAGTTACGCATTTATAATATTAGTGTGATATACCTAGTCGGTTCTTAAATACTGTCACTGGCCATTTATTTTAAAAATAGAACGCCTAGAAAAAAAATGAAATGGTTTTCGATTTTCACATATTTTTTGATTAATAATCTGCCAAATCACAATTACATTCGTTCATTTTTTACGATGGAGTGGACTCGCAAAGAGGACCGAGTAGCAGTAATTGCATTGCATCGTTGCGGCCATCCACCGAAGACGATATTCAACTTGCTTCAAAAATTAAAAATCACGAAGAGGTTCGTGTACCGTACCATCAAGAGGTACAATGAAACCTCTAGTGTCGATGACGAGATAAGAACTGGCAGACCTCGTTCCGTTAGGACTCCAGGGGTCATCAAAGCAATCAAGGCGCGTATTGCAAGAAATCCCGTCCGCAAGCAGAAACTGATGGCTTTGGAGATGGGATTAACCAGAAGTACCGTAAAAAAGTACTCAATGAAGACCTGGGACTACGAGCTTACCGAAAAAAGAGTGGACATCTTCTGAACGCGCGTCTGATAGCTATGAGAGCCAAAAAATGCAAAGTTTTGCCAAAACGGTACGCAAGAAACAGACACCGCGATATCCTGTTTCTGTAAACAGGATAAAGAGAAAATTTTTAATATCGAAGAGAAGTACAACAAACAAAATGACAGGGTGTACGCTACCAGCTCTGCAGCCGCTGGAAATGCCATTTCTAGAGTGCAGCACGGCCATCATCCATCATCAGTCATGATTTGGTTGGGAGTGTCCTACTATGGCCCTACTGAAGTGCATTATTGTGAAAAAGGTGTCAAAACCAGTGCAAAAGTGTACCAAGACACGGTTTTAGATCGCATAGTAAAAGATCTGCCCCAGACACTCTTTGGAGGGCGGCCATTTGTGTTTCAACAGGACTCCGCACCTGCTCATAAGGCCAAAACAACTCAGGAGTGGTTCGAGCGCCAGAATATCGAGCTAATAGGGCATCAAGATTGGCCCTCATCTAGCCCTGACCTCAATCCACTGGATTACAAAATTTGGCAGGAATTGGAGGAGAAGGTCTTTTCTAAACCTCACAAAAATTTGAGCAGCCTAAAGTCATCATTGATTAAAGCAGTGGCGGATATCGACATGAATATGGTCCGTGCTGCTATTGATGATTGCCTCGAAGATTGAAGGCTAGTGTGAAAAATGGTGGCAATCATTTTGAATAAATTTTGTGTTTAATGTAAGCTAATTAAATAACCTTTTTTTAAAAAAAAAACTTTTTTTTAATATCATGATTAGTTTTCATTTTATAGCCAATTTTGTTTGTGACAGAATTTAAGCACCGACTAGGTATATATAGTACGGAAGCATTCGTGCGCGAGTCTGACTCGCACTTGGCCGGTTTTTTTATCTATATAGGATTTATATTTTGGTTTAGTATTTATATGTATGAAATAACATTGCCTTGTCTTATTTCACCACAAACAATTTATGACCGCGCTAATTAGACACCTGATTTTTCAATGATATTGATCTATCCTATAGGAACCATGCATTTTTACGGGATAAAAAGTAGCCTATGTGTTAAGTTGGGTTATAAGCTATATCCATTCTAAATTTCATCCAAATCCGTCCACCCGTTTTAGCGTAAAAGAGTAACAAACATACACACACACACACACGCACAAACCTTCGCATTTATAATATTAGTAGGATAGGATTCCAATTGGTAGGTAGGTAGGCCATAGGCGCAGATTTAAGGGGGGCAATGGGCGCAATTGACCCACCCACGAGTAGAGATGGGATTCCACCCGGAATCTTTCCCGATTTCGGAAAGATTCCCATTGAAAACACCCGACGGGTATTTATGCGGGTTTTAACGTTTTTCACCACTTTTACGTGGTATATTAGGAGTTATCTCACAGTTTTTATATGAAGCTAGGGACCATCCTAATGTATTACAGTTCATTCGTATATGCTGAACAATAAATTGGAAAATAAATTCATTATGTGTTTGGGGTAAAAAATTAACTACGATCAGTTTGTTTCAATCTGTTTATTTGTGATTTGTCAAAAAGTACAGAGGTGTCTCTTTTTGATAATGAAATTGTACGGTCACCCATCCCTAAAATAACCGAGGCGAGCGTTGCTTAACCTGAAGCAACAATGAACATAAACATTAAAATGAACGCAAATGTTCAGGCGCATGTGTTCAAAGTTGGATTTGAAGTATTTTAAAATCATTATGTCTTTTTATTTAGTAATAGTGAGTGTAAGTGAAGATATTAAAATAAAAACTACAAAACTAAATATTTAGAGTCTATTACGTATCAAGTAGGTGGTAGAGCTAATGCCGAGCTCGACTGTGGAGGTACCACCATCTTACTCGCAAATCCTCCCGAAGTTATTCGGGGGAGAGTAAGAGAACAGCTCTCAGGCAAAACCAGGCGGCCCACCATTGCCTGGGACCGATGGATGGCGGTATATCCATTCCCAATTGCCGGGCCTTATATAAATCAGACTGGTGACGGGCAGCGGCGTCACTGGTGCAAGGGTTTCGGCACCGCGCTCACCAACCCGCCTGCCCAGCGTGTGTGAGTATGGGCATTTCTTCCAGGAGGACCGCCAAGAGTGGCGAAATCCTGGAAAGGCTTATGTCCAGCAGTGGACGCAACAGGCTGATGGATGGATGGACGTATCAAGAATTCATTTTATATTTGTTAATTCATTTAGTCACACTAATTATGATTTCACCCGCATAAATACCCATTTCGGGTTGCAACCCAAGTTGCTACCCATTTCAGGTTGCAACCCGGAAAGATTACCTATCTCTACCCACGACCGAAGCACTTTCAAAATGTTCACATCGTCATACAAACAAATTGTTCAAACGTAAGTATTTTCCGCGTTGACTTAGAAGATTCGGATTTTTACGATAAAGCGCGTTTATTTATATACATATGTATGTATAAGGTGACATTTGTTTATTTTATTATTGTAAACATATAAAACAAACAAACTTACCGACAGAAAAGCCAATTACAAGTTTTCACAGATATGTTCGAATTCAGAATCAAAAGGTACAAACACATAAAAAGAAGTTACGAGTAATTAAGTATGATCAAAGTTTTGCAGCAATGAAGAGTAGTAAAGAAAGAGTAAGTTAGAACAAAGCTGTGTGGAACACAAAAACCAAGGTAATAACATAAATTACAATCGAATAAAGCAGGATCTAAAAATCTATTTTACAGAATCACAAAATTTTACAGTTATAAATTTGCAAATGGACTTAACGCTGTTACAAAATAAATCAATGTCACTATTGTCCTCACATAAAGTATTATGCAGCCATATTCACACTGAAGACTCGGTAAGTAGGCGGTATCAAGATTCGTTGACCCTTTAGGAAATTCGGACATTATTACTTTCCCTTCACCTACAAATGCAAGCCCAGCCCGAATCAACTACTATGGGAGATCAAAATTGTTTTTAGGTAAATTAGCAAAAAGTGTTATCGATCCGTTATACTGATCACTTACCAAGTACAGTATGAATGTGGCTATATAAATAACATAAAAATATAATTGACTTCTTGTCTTTATATTGTTATTATTTATAGGTATATATAAATAAGATATAAAATATAATATTTAATTATATAATTGTTACTGTACAATAAAGATAATTATTCACAAGATATATTTCGGGTCCGACCTGGACATCAGTTTACATGACATGATAAATGACAATCGTGACCTATTTTTAAAAAAAATCTTAATCTATTTACAATATGTCTTATTCTTAATGATGATGATGATGATGATGATGACGATGATGATGATGATGATGATGATGATTTTGATTATGATGGTAGTGGTGGTGATAATGTTAATGATAGGCCAGCCAGTCTGGGTCTGAATATTAATGTTGTTTGTTGAGGCCATCGCCGTAATGCGCACAATATAAAATAATATATATAAATAAGGAAACACAGTCAAGGGTAAGTTTTGTAAAATATATTTCGACTGCTTGATGTGGTCGGCGTCAGTTACATAGAGAATTCGAATGGTCCAGAATACCATAACAGCAACTAATTGACGATTTATTTTAAGAAATAGACTTTTTTAAGGTCATATAAAAGTATAATTTTTTTCTCCTTGAAATACAAAAGGTGTACATGAAAATATTCAGGAACTGAATAAACAGCTTTGATGACGTAATAGTCACGTCATTTAGGCATTACAGGGAATAGGCCATTGCCCACAAGATGAAAAAAGTGATGTCAAAACCGACATCTGTTTTTCTTTATTTTCAGTAATCCCATCTTCAGGTTTTATCCCCTAATTTTTTTTTCATTATTTCTTTTCGTCAAGGAACTCTCCCTATTGAGCCTAAACGGTATGACTATTACGTCACATTCCCATTTCTCCAAACTGATTTTCAAAAAATAATTTCTTTATAAAAATACCACCTGAAAGTTACAGAACAGCATGTATCTTCATGATTTAGTCTATATTTTCAGAAAAAAAAGCAAAAGGGGTTGTTACAATTTATGGTTGGTTCAAATTACATAATATTTACAATAATATAATATAAGAAGATAAAAATGAATGATTAGTTGTTCTAAACGGTGATGAATAAAATTTGATTTTGAAAATGACGATGACAGCTGGAGATATAGATAGACAGACACAATATAAAAATTTATAAAAGTATCGTTTTAAGGTGGTTAAACCGAATCCCGGTGCAAAATGCACATCATAATATTGTTTATAGCACACCGTGGGTAAAATGACCGCTTTACGCACGCTGCGCTTGCGTAAAGTCGGCATTTTCCGCACTTGTGCTATAAAATATTATACGATACTCGTGCGAGAAACTTTTTCTCGAGTCGTGTGATTGCAGCACTCACCTTCGGCTCGTGCCGCAAACGCACACTCGTCAGAAAACGTTTCATCGCTCTCGTATCGTAATGTACTATTTCCTTACTTTTGAATAAAACGTATGCAAAAATTGCAATTTAAAGCAATTATCGGAAATCGATTAGTAATAATTAGGGTTTTATATTCAAATTTCATGATTTACATTTTAAATGCATTCGATTAACAAACTTAAAAGCGTATTTATCGTTGTAATCAAAATGTAAGGCATAAAATAACATAATTTTAATGCAAGAACCCTACTGTTAGTAATTAATTTCCGCTAATTGCTTTAAAACGCAATGGTTGCACAATTTTTATTCAAAAGTAAAAAAACAATATTATGATGTGCATTTTGCACCGAGATTCGGTTTAACCACTTTTAGGGAGGTTTTTTGTGCTGCTTTCTTGTAGAGGTCAGTGTTGCCTGTTCAGACCGGGACCGTAACGGTATGCTGTATAAATAAATGTCACCTTATACAGGATGAAATAAAATTAACCGACCAAATTCACACTGGAGACTCAGTTAGTGATCAGAAACAAGCATCAATTACCCCTTTGGTGAAATTCGAAAATATATTTTTTTGATTCCTTACTGCCTCGACTAGGAATTGTACTTAAACTAGTCCAACCAGTAAGGAGCAAACAAATATATTTTTCAAATTTGGCCAAAAGGATTACTGAACTTAATTCCTGATCACTAACCGAGTCTCCAGTATGAATTTTATTCCTCAATACTGGACATTCATACGCAGAGGTGTCTCGCACGGGAACTGAAGCCGCGACCTTACGCATCGCAGGTCACGGCTAGCCGATCTGTCCACCCGACCGGTTCGGTCATTGTTTCATGACCCTGGAATTGGCACAACCAAGGTCAGTAATAAATCGTGCCAATTTTAGTGCGACTCACCGAATACAGGATTATTCATGATAATTTACACATATTAAGGCGCTGTAAACCTAGTCGAATTATTAACTTAGTGTACCCTACCCTACAAACCGATTTTTGGCACAAACACGCTTCGATAAAATTTTATCGAAGCAAACACGTTATAGCCTGACTAGTTCATACAGGACACTCCTTTAGTCCGCGAGGAACGGGGGCGAAAGAATGCAGGGGGCGGTAAATGCGTGAGGGACGAGATCGCTTTGCGAAAGGGTTAGGTTAGTCACGCACGCGCAGACTCTAATGCTGGCAACTTGTTGATGCCGACACGGCTGCGCATCGCCAAACGCACCGGTGTAAGTATTTAAAGATGAGTTATTTCATTGGGAAAAATATTAGCCGTCAAGGCAAATATATTGCATACAATATATAGTACGCGACATGGCGGTAGTGCGGGCGAGTTCATACATGTCAGTATGAAACGGCCCGCACTCCCGCCTGTCGCGAGATATAGGTATAACGTCCTTTTGCGAACACCAAAACGATGTTTATTTAGTACACTTAGTAACCTAGCACAGATTTGTTAAACTCTACAGACTACAGTATAAAAAACAAAACATACAAACTACGTATTGACGTATTGCAACCATTTCATATAGAAATTTATAAATAAATAAATATTTTCAGATTAAAACTAGGTTAGTAAAACAAAGGGAACATGTACAAAATTAATTATTTAAATAACCCAATGAATCGTTCCGTCCACAATTTCTGCATGGGACAATCCATTCGGTCCGCAATCATCTTTAGACATAGCATCTCTCATTTTGTAACATAGTGTGGAGCGGTCACTGTGCGCCGTTTTTATTAGCACCCGCCGCGCCGCCGCGGTTTTCCATGGGAGTGTCACGTACGAACTTGCCAAGCTATAGTTATCATTTGTTCCTGGGGAGTATAATACGGCCTCAACAGTTAGTAAGTTTTTACCTCGGTACAAAATGCACATCATAATATTGTTTTCCTTACTTTTGAATAAAAAGTATGCAATACTTGTGTTTTAAAGCAACTTGCAGAAATAGTTTACTAGTAATAAAGTCTTCACAAAAAAATTACGTACTTTAATGTATTATAATTTGTTTGCATTACATTAACAAACTTAAAAGCGTGTTTACAGTTGTAATGTAATGCAGCTAAAATGTAACGCATAAAATTGAATAATTTTTATGTGATCACCTAACTAATAAGAAGCATTATGTATATTTATAACACATGTACTTATCCACAATATAGTTGTATTAAATATTATACCCAACCGGTTTCGCTATTCAGCATTCTCAAGGGCTTTACTAAAATACTTATTTAATTACATTTTCAGAATCGGCACGTATTTTTATTTGTAGATTCTGAAAATGTAATCAAATAAGTATTTTAGTAAAGCCCCTGAGAATGCTGAATAGCGAAACCGGTTGGGTATAATATTTAATTCAACTATATTGTGGATAAGTACAAATGTTAATAATAAACATAATGTGTATTAATTTCCATCAAGTGCCAACAACTTTTTATTCAAAAGTAAGGAAAACAAATATTATGATGTGCATTTTGCACCGAGATCCTCCGTTACCACTTTAAATAAATTGTAATTGTAACCGAATAACTTATTTTTATCTCAGTTTTCTTGCTTGTTATTTAAGATTGCTTTGCTTGTATGCCCGTATTGCTTGCTTGTTGCATGTTTTATGCGGGAGGGCGGGCGGTGCACGAGTCTGAATTTTGAATAGCATGAGTAAAGTAGTAAAAAAGTCGTGTCTGTACATTGAATATTTTCGCGAAATTTTAAATGAAAACCACCATTTATAGAATTTTTCTCTGTCTGTCTGTGTGTATTTTCCCTTTTAACTCGAGAACCGCTCAACGGATTTGGATGCGGTTTTTTTTATTATAACCGTAGTGACATTGGTCAACATATAAGCTATAAGGGGTGTTCATAAAATAACGCCCAAGCCGAAAAAGAGGCAGAAATGCAATAATCGCGGGCCAAGCCGCCGGCAGAGGCCAGTTTTACACAAATTACGCCCGTATTTGCCCCCTATCCTAGCCTCTACCTAGTAACGGCTATGAGCTGATTTATCGTAGGTGAATTGTAACAAAGTATTTAGCTGATAGCTGTATATTTTTTTGTAGTTCAGTAACATAATCGCACCTTTGGTAGAACAATGACGTAATTGTCAAAAAATGCAAAATTAACCTAAATATACCAAAATTTTCTAAAAGTATTGTTCTTTATGGGGTAACGAAGACACAATGATAGTTAGTTCCAATAGTTTCAGACAGAGGCGTGTATGTCGTTGTAGCTTTCCACCGTTTTTGGGATAATATCGTCCGATTGATCAGTTGTGCGTGGTTCGCAAAATGAAAATGTTTTAATTTGCGAACGGTACATTAATTATTACAAGGTGACTTTTATTAATACAGCCAAACTCATACTAGAGGCTTGGTAAGTAATCAGCGTCCCGAATCGATAACACTTTTTGCTAATTTCGCAAAATAAAATCTTAACGTCTCATAGTAATTGACTCGGGGCTGGGCTTGCGTTTGTAAGGAACACGAAAAGAATAATTTACGAATTAAAAAAAGGGTCATCGAACCTTGTTCAGTAAGAATTTGGCTGCATAAATTAAAGTCACCTCATATTTTATAATAAAATGTTTATAAATGTTTGATATTACATAACGTCATAGAGCCAGACAAGAAAATAAAAGAAAATAAAAATTTCTTAATTTGCTGTTCCTGGACAATTTTAAAACTCGTAATTGCGTCATTGTTCTACCAAAGGTGCGACATGTACTTTTAGCTACGAATACTGCATACGACGTTTTTAAACCATTTCCTCGTCTTACGACATACGACTTCAAGTCGGGACCGTTCCATGAGGTCGTATCACAAGTACTGAGCGTGCCCTACAAGGCTCAGATTCACTGTAAAATGGACCGTATCACAATGGAATAGGGTCACAGATAGTGTACTTGTACCTTACGGAGTATCGTCGGGGACTGTCAATGCCGCATCAGCTATTGTCATTCGACGCGTGCGCAGGGTTTGTTACGTAACGTGACACGGTTCATTCTGGGCATTTCTATTTGATCGGTCTGCGTTCACGGACAGTTACATAGGGTTCCGTAACCGAAGGGTGCCAAACGGGACCCTATTAGTAAGGCTTCGCTGCCTGCCTGTCCGTCTGTCACAGGGATCTACAGCTTCAACTTTAATAGGTAGAAAATTGTAAGGTAGTGAAGTTGTTTTTTTGCTTCCCTCGTTGTTTATTACGAGCAGATGCGTAGTATGATATGGTATGTAGATGCCATGCGTGGTAGAGCTGATGCCGGGCTCGACTGTGGAGGTACCACCATCGAAGTTATTCGGGGGAGAGTAAGAGAACAGCTCTCAGGCAAAAACCAGGCGGCCCACCATTGCCTGGGACCGATGGATGGCGGTATATCTGTCGCAGGCATTTGGTTAAATCAGGTAGAAGAGAAGCGGTAGCTTAGATTAGAAGGTTAGGTATGGCGAGTCGCGCCACGTAGTGGCATCCATTAATTACGTGAGGGGAAGGGGGTCAAACCGATTCTCACCTAATCTCACGTCGTCTTGGCAAGTATCACGTTTTTTTTCCGCAAGAAACAGTGTAATATTTCCAGACAACTGGGTTAAATTGAGCAAAACGTGTTTCTCTATTAAATATGACAAAATTCTACACATTGAGATAATAATAACAAAATATTGTTTTTTCGAAATATATTTCGGCCCACTTTGGGGCCGGCATCAGTCGAATAAATGAAAAATCTAATGACATAAAAATATATACAATCTTATGACTAATTAACCTATTTTCTTACATAAACAGAACAAACAGAACAAAAAAAAAAAATTAAAACCTAAACAATTTTGGTTGAAGGGCCATCTTGCTATTTTCGGTCGTAACATCCCGATATTTGTTTAGAATACCAGGGATAAGACGTACTAAAAATCGCAGATGGCGCTGCTTTTTATGGCACCCTGGTCTTAAGTCTGGTCTGAGTCTGGTGTCAGTAAGTAGTCTTAGTCAGTCAGTGTTGTTTATTGAGTCCCGGTCCGTAGTGCGCACCAAGTGACCATATGTAGGAGCATTCCCATGTTCTCAATTTTATGTCTGTCAATGGTGGGTTAAATGATTTTATGACTCTGACGGTGAAGCAGTAATTAAAACTTTGGTTATGGGAGCGGACATGGATGGGGATGGGGAGATTGTTATTGTGGATGGTTGATGTGTGCCTGTGTTGGTTAATGCGGATGTGTAATTCATTTCGAGTTTCACCTACGTAGAATGCCGAACAGTGTCGGCATTCTAGTAGGTAAATGCAGTTCTGTGTCTTGCAGTTGGTGTTGGGTTGAGTTTTGTATGTATTTGTGGTGTGGTGTGTGTTGATCTGTGTGTTTGTGTTAATGAAATATATTTCGAAAAAACAATATTTTGTTATTATTATCTCAAAATGAAGAAATAAAAAGCTTTAAATAGCCAATAATATATATATTTTAATTTAAAGTAAATTCTACACAATAATATTTATCGCGGTTATGCGAACACCACAGAGTAGCACAGGAGCTCTTCGATTGTTAATAATCTTTTTTTTTATATATATACATCCTACGCTACGCAATGAAGCCTAGATTAACGTATTTACACCGAAAATACGCATTTTGATGTATCTTACGCGAGATTAGAGGGAGGGGTGGAGGAGGTCGCACGAAATCTCACGATATCTCACTAAAGGGGAGGGGGGGTCCAAAAATCGCCAAAATCACCTCACGTAGTGAATGGACGCCCCCTTACTGTGGACGCACAGACAGACAATCCGTGAAATTCAATGACTAATAGACAGACACACGTGCGGCACTAACCATCTCTATAAATAAATTATATTCGTAACCGGCCACTGACTGACATTCTATTTGTGTCGGTTTAAAAATAATTTAACTCAAGCTTTGGCCCGTGGATTTGTCTGGCACAGTTGTGACAATTTAACGCTCTATCAAGGTAAAGGGTCTAGCCAGTTAGCTGGTCAACAAAATCGTAGAAATTCTCTGCCACAGAAACGATTTACTGAAATTATTTTAGTAATTTGTGTGCTGAATCCGAATATGAACTCAGATTTTCTCTATCACGTCGTAATATTTGTCTAAGACAGACTAAATTTTTACTACTTCTGGTGGGGCTTTACGCTTAGCACAGTTAGTTTTTTTGCTAAAATAAGGTTCAATCGCGTATTCTGTTATTTTCACCTTGATAAGTATTGTAATTATGAAAAATAAATACATAAAATAAGTAAAAGTAAAAAAAATTTAGAAAAGCATTAAGGAAACGTAAATTTCAATACTTAAAGTTGATTTCACAAAAACCGAGACCTGATAGAAACTATCTGAGTTAGATTTGGATTCAGCACACAGTTTTCTGCAAGAATTTCAAAATATCGTTTCTGTGCAGAAAACTTGTTGACCATTATGTGACAAAAAAGGCGAGTTGAACTTACATGATATTTTCACGTGCAAAATAAAAATAAAAACTTATTTTCGAGATCTTTCATTTGATGATATTGTCGAAACTATGATAGATATAAATTTGTATATTTTAAATAAATTAATAATTAAATAAAATTTAATATAAATAAAATATAATATAAATTGATTAATTAACAAATTAAGATTAAATCATTGCGGTACAGAAAAGAAAAAAAAAGTAAATCCGGACGTGAGCTCTAAAGAGGGAATCGAACCGGGCGATTCTATACATATCGTTGCGGTATGGGAAAGCACATGGGTAAACCCGCAGGTTGTATTGAGAACTGGATAGCTCAGTTGGTAGAGCAATCGCCCGGATAGCGAGAGGTCCAAGGTTTGAATCCCGGTTCAGCTCACGTCCAGATTTACTCATTCTGCTTTTCTATACCGCAATAGTATAGTGTTAACTTAATGATATTGTCTATATATAAGGTGACTTTATGCAGCCAAATGCTTACTGAAGACTTGGTAAGTGCTCAGTAACAAGGTTCGATGACCTTTTTTGCGAAATTCGTAAATTATCGTGTTCCTTACAAACGCAAGCCCAGCCCCGAGTCAATTACTATGGGACGTCAAGATTTTATTTTGCGAAAGTAGCAAAAAGTGTTATCGATCCGTGTCACTGATCACTCACCAAGCCTCCAGTATGAGTTTTGCTGTATAAATAAAAGTCACCTTATACAGAGTGTAAATGCAAAGTCAAGAATCCCTTGGGTATGAAAGTATACACGATTCTGATGTCATTACGAGAAAAAAAAATATACCTTGAATTTTCACCAAAAATTCCATCATTTTTCTAAGCTATGGCTACGCAGCTCACCGGCCTCCCCACACACCTAATTGCACCCCGCAACCCGCACCCCTCATCCGAGTTTCCTGCGACCGTGAGGGTGTCCACGCTTTTAGTGTATTTTGAGTAAAGAAAATCGTCTTATTGTGAGGTACTGGTACTTTATTTGGAGATCCCAATATTTAAAAATATATCTTAACCGATCATACTAACACGCCCTTAAAGGATTCTTGCCTTTGCTTTTACACCCGGTATAGGTAGGTTTTATTATCTAGATTTTTATAAAACTCTGTGCCCGCCATGAATTGAAAGTACTGTAAAGGTACATTTTGTGTCGTTTTCTGCCGCATGCCACTAAGAAACATAATGTCCAGAGTATCAATAACCAGCTAATAACGTCCGATCACAGCTTCAATTGATATCAACTCGATACAGATATTCTATATCACGAAGTCTGTTTGTCTATGGCAGTGTTCCGCTAAGTGTTTACCACGCTACCGCAGCATTAGTTGGTGTGCCTCAGAAAAATAAGGTTATCTTATAATAATAGTACATTATGATACAAGTGAGCAGCGTTGGACATTACAGTCGAGGCGGGATTGCAGCCCGAGCCGAAGGCGATGCCGTAATGGAGCCGAGAGTGTAATGTCTAATGCTCACGCGTTTCATACGACGTTTTTCAACACACTTGCGAGGAAAAATAATAAAATTTCACTGTCTTATTTTTCCACATAACTAATCGAAACCACAGCTATGAACTGAAAATTTTCTTTGAAAAATGGCGGCGGAGATTTCGTTTTTTGCGCAGACGGAAATAGAGACGCATCTGCCAAACAGCCAAATATTAAATATTAACAAACTGAATATTTATGTTTTTACAACAAAAATTTCGAGTTAATTTGTTGATAAAAATAAATAATTTGATAAACTTAAGTAAATTATTATTTATTATAATTTTAACTGAGACAGTTTCTTTATTCGCAAAAACTTTACTATTTCTCAAGACAACCAAACTCTTTGCTAAGCCACTTTATAAGCAAGTGTGGTGAAAACTCATTTTTAGTAAGTAAAGCCGATTCTGAAGGCTTTAATTGTAGTTTTAGTGGTGTCAAAACTTGAATTTGTCTTAAGAAATATAGCTTCTATTGTTAACACCAAAGACCTATTTTGAAATGTAGAATATTTTGTTTTGACAGCACTAAAACTAAAATTAAAGCCTTCAGAATTGGGTTTAGTAAGGGTAATGTAATGATTAATAATAAATGTTGATTAATATTACTTAAAAACTCATTTTTAGGGCTCCGTACCTCAATAGAAAAAAACGGAGCCCTTGTAGGATCACTTTGTTGTCCGTCCGTCTGTCAAGACCCTTTATCTCGGGAACGCGTGGAGGTATCGAGTTGAAATTAAAACCATATGGTCTACAGTCCCTTGAAGTTTGATAACTTCTTAGTTAACTTGAAAAAAGATACGGCCGTTTATGCCGCAAAAAACGTACATTTCGACATTCTCAAGAGAATCAAAATTTATAGGGTATTTCCCGTTGACCTAGAACTATGAAATTTGGCAAGTAATACCGTCTTATACTACAAGTATAGGGAAAAATCGGAAAACTATACATTTGTAATTAAATCATAAAAAATATATTCTTAAAGGCGTAGTAGGTCGATCGCACAGCGAAAGAGATAAGCATATCTGAAATAAATTGCTTTTCTTTCTTTCTTTCTTCATATCTGAAAAAGCGCGCGTCTGAGCATTGCGTGCGGTAAATCAAGAAGAGAGTGGATAATGCTGTTTTTAATAGTGGAAATTTAATATAAATTCAACCAAGTGCGTATAAAAAAAAATCGCTGTTCTATCATTTCGATAATGGGTTTATATGTTTTAAATAGTAATCATTGTTATTTTTACTTCATTAGTTTCGATAGACTGCTTGTTTGAAATGAAAAAATAGTCATCACTTTGCAATTTTTTTCAATCGCGTTTTGGGCTTTTGACTGACATGTATTTCAAAACTATATCTATTGTAGTTTGGGAGTACTACTTGTTCAAAAACTCAGTTTTTACTACCTACGTCATCTAGCGGTTTTTTTAATTTGTGGTGTACCTCCAGAAATTTTCGTTTTCCTAGATGTACCTTGAACTTTAACACAAAAAGTTTGCGGAATACTGGTCTATGGTATGTAGTAGTGATTAGTGACGTGTACAGATACGCGCGTTCTGTGCGTGTGTGGCGCGTTTTGTAGTGCTCTCGAGGTTACGCACACTAGAAACAGGTGCGTGTGCATGCACTACACAACCATAGCCAAACGGACTTTGTGATATAGAATATCTGTATCAATGTATGTATTGAACTCAATTGGAGATCAAAATATACACCTTCCATGCATGTGTGATCTCCGCCTGTCAAATTTTTTCAATAAAAAAAAAAGTAACAAAAATACGCTTGGACACCAACGCCAACTAAATATCCACTATCATATCCATCACAAAACGATATTAAGACAAGACCAGGTGCAGCCGGCCGGCAGAAGATCTACTTCACCACCAAGCCCGAGCGTGATTCTCAAAGTCTAAGATCTGGTGAGTCCACAGGCTGTATCTTTTCAATAATCCAAATTTTTCATAAAGGCGAAAACTTATTTGTCCGCGTCGGTTACGGTACAGATTATTATTTGTTTTCAAAGAAACATACTGAACAAATTTTTCAAAGAAAGGTCCGCGACGACGACAACTTTGATCAAAAACAATATGTTAAATATTTTTCTGGCCTTTATCGCGATGTTTTTGGAACAACTAGGGCATATTGGCCGTCTAAATAAAGGCCTAGAATTCATTTGATTGAATTGTTTCTCTTTTGTGAGTTATTTTATTACTTATGAGCCCGCTCCGAATCGTTATTCATTACATCTAAGTACCAAAATAACGCGTAAAAAAAACATGAAAATATTGTCATACCTATTTGCGTGTTTTTTTTAAGGAAGTTATTCAGTATGATCAGTAAATTGTCCGGATTCATTATAAAAATATTAATGAACACCCGGTATATTATTTCGTGCAACATGTACGGGATCCGTCAATTACTGAGAATATGAACACCATTACGTTGACTAACGAGGCACATTAAACTCGTATCAAAGAATGACGCTATTAACCATAATTAGGATTCCCTACTCAAAGGGTAAAAAGTATTTACCCATGTCACAGCCTCATCACTTTTGATCCGGTTAACATATGAAGTCTAAAAATTGGATAGGAATGGCTACCGAGTTAACAAATATACCGGTTGTTAAAGCAAAGGCAAAAATCCTTAATGGTGTGTTAGTATGATCGGTAAAGATATTATTTTAAATACTGGGATCTCTAAATAAAGTACCAGTACCTCATAATAAGACGATTTTCTTTACTCAAAATACACTAATCGCGTGGACACCCTCACGGTCGCTGGCCACTCGGATGAGGGGTGCGGGTTGCGGGGTGTAATTAGGTGTGTGGGCAGGCCGGTGAGCTGCGTAGCCATAGCTTAGAAAAATGATGGAATTTTTTATTCTCGTAATGACATCAGAATCGTGTATACTTTCATACCCAAGGGAGTCTTGACGTTGCATTTACACCCTGTATAAGGTGACTTTTTTAACGAGCGAGCGAAGTTCTCCGAGTTTACTGGAACAATCCGGCGTTTGTCTCGAGTATCGTTGATCGGAATGTCATGAAATTTGGCAGGCGAGTAAAGGCAAAAATATTTTTGTTGTAGTAGTGATTTACATCGATTATTTGCAGAAAGGCAGGACAATAAACAAATTGTTTTGTTGGATAAATTCACACTCAGGTGAACAATCGCATTTAGCAAAGAAAAAGAATCTGTTTTATCGCGGTAATCGTCCAGCTCACTCGTCTGCATCTGACATGGGCCAGGGGGCACGCCCCCCTAGAGTGCCATCTGCCCCCCCCCCCCCCCCCCCCCGCCCCCAGAAATACAGGCGACATTTATTTATTTATTTATTTATTTATTTGATAGGAGAAAAAACAGAAATAGATACATGTTTGACAGTAACAATGGTGATAACATTAGTTTAAGTATATCTATTCCCTTAACATTCTCACAAATTACATAAAGAGATAAAAATGAAGCAGATAAAGAAGATAAATGGTTTATGACAATATTGGCTATAAACCCAAAGCCAAAAATACAGACTAAGCAAAAAACCTACAGCATGCACATGCAAACTTAAAATAAAATAAAAAAATCATTAAAACTAAAAATTAATAAAGAAAAAGATACATTTTATATTTACCTAAGAATAAGACATATATTTCTGCTTTACCCTATTTATTTTGTTTTATTTCCTTTTTTTTTCTTTTCTATGAACGCTTTCTTTACTTTATTTTTATATCTGTTACGAGAGCAGTTAAAGAAATCTATATTTAAAACATTATCATTGTAGTAATTGCACATACGATGTATCGGAGCTCTTTTTCCATTCTGAGTTCTAGTTCTTCTGAGATGAAAGAGATATTTGGGTCTATTATTACGATGACGGAGACTGGGTAGTTGGAAGTTAATCTGACTTAAGAGGTCTGCACATTTATATTCTCCAACACATATATTTCGAAGAATAACTGAATCAGTCACATGTCGGCGATCTGCAAGAGACATAAGCCCAAACTTGGCAAGAAGATCGCTGTAGGACAGACGGCTGTTCAAGACGATAGTTCAAGGCACGTACAAATCTTTTTTGGATCATTTCAACCTTCCGAACATAGATATCAAACACCGGATTCCATATTGCTGAGGCATATTCTAATTTTGACCTCACCAGACTCTGATACAAAATTATATATGTGAGGGGGTTTTTAAAGCATTTGGCTACTCTAAGAATAAATCCTAGCATGCTATATGCTTTTTTTATGATATCTTCAATGTGGAGGTCAAATGTCAATTTAGAGTCTAATAAAACGCCAAGGTCACGTATTTGATTGACAGCTTCCAAGGAGTCATTCCCAAGCTTGTAGGGAAAACAGTGTTTATGCCTCTTCTTAGAGAAAGCCATTACTTTGCATTTGTTCTCAGCAAGTACGATTTTATTATCAATGCAGTAAGTAAACAGTCGGTTTAGATCGTCCTGTAATTGCAGACAATCATTATTGTTATCTATACGTTTGTATATTTTTAGATCATCTGCATACATCAAAAACTCAGAGTACTTAAAACATAGTGTAATATCATTAATAAATATTATAAAAAGCAGTGGCCCTATAATTGAGCCTTGGGGAACTCCAGATGTTACAGTAATGTAGGACGAGATATGCCCATTCAAACCAACAGCCTGTTGTCTCATGCACAAGTAAGATGAAAACCATCGCAGCAAATTACCCTTTATTCCATTAAAATAAAGCTTTTGCAGCAGAAGCTTATGATCCACTTTATCAAAGGCTTTTCTGAAGTCTGTGTACACTGAATCAACAGCTACACCATCATCAAGAGCTTTAAAAAGAAAATTTGTGTAGGGTAAAAGGTTTGAAACGGTAGATTTTGATTTCACAAATCCGTGCTGACGAGTATCTAGAAGTGGTTCAACGTAAGGATATACTTTGTTGTGAATTAACATTTCAAATACTTTGGGGATTATTGATAGGAGAGAAATGGGGCGGTAATGTTCAATAAGATTTTTAGCACCTCCCTTATGAATAGGAGTCACATGAGCTATCTTCCATTTTGCAGGGATGATCCCAACGTGAAGACTTACGTTAAAGAGCAAAGTCAATGGAACACAGATTGTAGAAGCTGTATGTTTTAGAAAGAATGAGCTTATTTTATCCGGCCCTGGGCCCTTATTGCTATCGAGATCAAGAAGGGCTTTTTCAACTTCGGACTCTAAAAGATTTATCTCAGACAAAGGAGTAGCCAAAGATGGGCCGTCATTTAAAGCAATAAAATCTGTGTTATAAGCATCGTGATCCACTGGTTCAAAAACGGAAGAAAAGTACTTTGAAAACATTTCACATATATCGGAAGGACTGTGAGAAGATTGATCCTCAAATGTCATTGTAGATGGATACCCAGTATTTGTTTTCTTCAGAGAAGATGTGTATTTCCAGAATGATTTGATGTTAGTCTTTGTTAACTCTTCAACGTTTTTTATATATGTTACATGACAGCTTTTAAGCAATTCCTTTACGCGACAACGATATGTTGAAAACCGTTGGTAATCAGACAGAGAGCCATAAGTTTTCCAGCGAATCCATGTCTTTTCTTTTGCTCTCAACTCTCTAATTAAGTCACGTGAGAACCAAATAGGATACTTGGCTGGCTTCGTTTTAACAAGAGGGACATCAACGTTCAGTATCTCGTATATAATACAATAAAAACGATTGACTGCATTTTCGATAGTCAGGGCACTAAGTTCGTTCACCCAGTCTATCTTAGAAATTTTGGAATTTCTACATTTGGAAGAGAATTTGTAGTGATAGGAATAGGTAAAGTTAATGTCAAAGGAGGGTGATAAATATCAACTTTTGAGAGAGGTGCATCGCAAAGTGAAACAATACATGTTGTATTGGAGAGAACAAGGTCAAGTAAACGTCCAAATTGATTGATTATATTATTATATTGTGATAGGTTTAAGAATGACATTAAGGTTTCGAATAGTCGTTCAAAACCTGTAACTGGATCGTCTAGAGATCCATGTGAATTATTATTATAATCGGATGAAAACTTCCACTTAATATCCGGTAAATTATAATCACCTATAAGGACAATATTGTAGTCAGGTATTTCAACACCAATATCAAACATTTTATTAAGGTGACTGTCATATAAATCCTTCTTAGAGTCAGGCGGTATATAACAAGCATTCAAAAATAGTCCTTCAGTACCGAAAGGAAATAACAGCGCTATCTCTTCCACTAACGGTGATTCCCAGTCATGACGGCGTATGACGTTAAACTTATTCTTGACGGCGACCAACACACCACCTCCATCAGTTTTTGATGAGGTGCGTGGATTTCTGTCTTTGCGAAATACTGTGTATCCATCCCCAACAACCTCAGCGTCAAAAATTCCTTCCATTAACCACGTCTCAGTGAGAACCAGAACGTCATAATTACTATTCATTACGTTACAGCGTAATGTTTTGAGCTTACTTCGAAGACCACGACAGTTTTGGTAGTAAATGTTAAGATCATGGCTACTTTTCATTTATATTGTAGAAATATCTAGTAGAGACAAAATTATGTCGGGAACTTAACAATAAAACATCGTGAATGATGTTCAATAATACTATGAGCTGGTATACATAGTGTATAAAACAGTAATGTATAATATCTGTCGCAGGCGAAGAACATAGTAATGTTGTAAAATATTGTTGAAATGAGTTGGAAAAAGTTGATAAATAACAAAAAGAATTATAGTTAATTAAAAGGATGTACAGAGAGCGTTCATTATCAAACAAATTTGTTAAGTGGTAAAAGCAAAGAATATAAAAAGTTTTAATATAATATGTGATAAAAGGTTTAATCCTATTAAAAATTAGTAAACCCTTCATTAAGATCAAAACAGATAAAAGTCATACAATTTTGGAGAAATCACTTTCTTGTCTTATTTGTATAATGTTGCTATTATCTGTTTTTCGCATACAGGTCGTAGCGTTTTTTACCCACACATACTTATAGTTTTTTTCCTTGCGCAAAACACGGGCTTTGGAATAGATAAGCTTATTTTTCAGCGATAAATGTTCGTTCACATAGAATGGGTTGGGTGGTCCGGATCCAGGCAGTGTCAGTTGTTCAGTGGTTAGCTTGCGGCGAGCGCGCACAGCACCGAGCACGTCATCACGGAGGCGGCGCGTGGTCAGCTGGAGAATGATGTTCTTAGGTCGAGGACTAGGGGCGCCATGCGCGACACGGTGGACTGCGCGTATGCTCTCGGCTGGGATTGAGACGCCTACGAGAGATCCTATGTCGACAACAAGTCTCACCAAATTCTCGCCCCTTTTTTCAGGTATATTCTGAATTTCTAGGTTGCAGCTCCGACAAGCTTGATCCATGTCATCGAATTTCTTTGTGATCGAATCGAGACTACTGCGTATTTCTGCGTTTTCTGCCTGAACGGATTCGGTGCCGGCTGTTTCCAGCTCGGTTACTTTGGTTTCCAAGGTTTTCAGACGGGTTTCCCAAGCCTCACTTTGCTGTAGAATTTTTTTCATGTCTTCTTGGACTGAAAGCATGGACTTGTTGATGTCTTGTTGAATATCTTGACGCATAGTTGTGAATTTGTTGTTAATATAAGTCATCAATTTTTCTGTATCTATATTGACAATAGATGGAGAATGATTTTCAGAGAGTGATGGCGCTAAAAGGTTTTTGCATGTGACTGGGCTCTCAGAGCTGAATATTGTTGTAGCTTTATTTGCATTTTTTTTTCCTTACATGATGAACATTTCCATTTCAGTTTGTTCATGGGTAAAATTTTTCTGTAGTCACTTTCAGATATTGATACACATTCATAGTGATAGTTTTTATGACAAGCCGCGCAGTTT
Organism: Ypsolopha scabrella; assembly: GCA_910592155.1. Classification (NCBI taxonomy): domain Eukaryota; kingdom Metazoa; phylum Arthropoda; class Insecta; order Lepidoptera; family Ypsolophidae; genus Ypsolopha; species Ypsolopha scabrella. The sequence continues at coordinate 4,681,670 of OU342989.1, read as the reverse complement.
ATGTTATCTTTGTCTGATGTCAGAGTAGTACAAACAGAGCATACAAGAGCCATAATTGCGCCCTCTATCCTATTATTCGTTCAAGAACGTATAGAACAATTAGCACCAAGAGTTTTAACTTGTCACCTTAATCGATGTATTGATATGTAGACTGGTTGGTTATAGGTAACAGGTATAGATGGCGTTATTAAAATATTACTGTTGCAAATATGATTATAAATTATATTTTTCGACTGGGTCTCGAACTCGTACTTCTGGGGTTGCACGAAGATAAACACTGTTTATGTATAAAATACAAAGATGTATAAACGTCTAAAATAAATTATTTTCCTGGAATCGAACCCGTGCACTCAGGTCAGATTACAAACCACTAGGCCACCGAAGTCAGTTACGCAAACTGTGAAATAAGCGTACGTATATGAGATTAGATTAGCTTTAGAGTTCAAAAGCAATTTATAGGGTAGTTAAAATTTTTTTATTATTTTTAACAACGAGCCGCAATGATTCACTTTCACCGTCTTGTCACTTAACTGGTGAATTAAAAGTAGTTGATTTAAATGGCTTAACACTTGATTTTTTATGCACTAATATAATGTATCTATACAATGTCACTAAGTTAAACACTGGTGAGAATTTTGGAACTTAAGGCGCAATATTTTCACAGTTATGAAATAAAATAGATAGGACTGACGTTAACACGTCTTTCTCAGTCTGCTACGAGAGGAAAACTCCGAGAGGAAATTGATGTAACATGATGCTTTATCCAGTTTAAGTAAGCTTGGACGAATTAAGGCGTTATTTGTCTTGTTTATTGGTCTCGATACGAATTACTGCCGCTCCCCGTACTCCCCAGGTTGGCTCCCTGTGATTTTTTCCTATTTCCAAGTAATGAAGAAATGGCTTGGCGGGCAAACATTTTCCTCAAATGAGGAAATAGTAGCTAAAACGGAAGCGTATTTTGCAGGGTTTGGCAAAACATACATTTTCGATGGTTCAAAAGAAGCTGGAACACCGTTGTTGGTCGAAGGAGAAAAGGAGATTATAGTAGATGAATAAAATAAAAGATAGATTTTTTTTATTTGTGATACAAGGGGACAAAGTAATATTTTGTTCCTCGAAGGCGTTAGTTTAAATTCAGAACGAAGCGAAGGATTCCAAAGTAGAATCCTGAGCGTAGCGAGGAATTAATATCCGTTCGAGAATAAAATATTTTGGCCCCGAGTGATACAAACAATTTTTCATCATGAGAAAAATGCCGCCAAAACCTAACCGGCCAGTAACTTTTTCATACATTATGCGTTCGACCTCTTTGTTTATCTTCACATACTAACCAACTAAGAGTTAGTATTATAATAGTTAACCAATTACGAAAAAATGTTTATCACCATAGAAAGACAATTGTCGTTTTTCGAATAGAAAAAAATTTTTAAAAATAAATTGTTTTGCTCCCTAAAGTCACAGACTTTTCAAACAACCCTTGTATGGAATTGACTTTACATAGTATATACGAATACGTACGATCTAACGGTTACATCATACAAATTTCTAGGGCAGTTTCGGACGAAACAATATGTAGTTTGTAGTATAGAGACAACTGCGGTTTTAGAATTTATGAGACATTGCATAGTGCCCAGTACGTGATGCACAATAGATAAATCTCGCTGGATACGCGTGGGTGAAGTCGGCGAGATGATAATTAACATATCTTGGCAAGTCAGCTGGATACCCAGGTATAATTAGGTCTGTCCATCTGGATTCTTTCGCTGTTTCCAGCAGGTGTGGGGTTGTTAAGACAGCAAGTGAAATACGCAAAAAGGACTATCAAATTGGACAAAAACACGAAAAAATTTGATTTTCAATTACATCAGTACACACGTATCCAGGGGGCTGGATAGGTGGGATTTATCGGGACCGGAAATGTTTATTGATAACCACGGTTAAGTACGTTTTAATAAAAAAAGGAACGATAATTTGATACTTAATAATATTATAGTACAGTTATTACAGAGATTAATTTCACAATTCACATTGTTATTTCAATAAATGTCCCCCCCCCCCCGAAACAAAAGTCTGGATGTGTGCCTGCAGCCAGGTGTGATAAATCCAAATACCTATTATATAAAAATAAATAATAAAAAATATTTGAAAAAACACGACTGTTAGAATAGAGATGGGCTCGGGGGACATACAAACCAACACGTATCCAATGTAATAAATAGTCCCCCGATTGCACTGAAATAAGAATTAAATCTCTATTAAGGCAGTCGTGTCTTATATTATATATTTATTTTATTTTATTGCGTATATATTTATAGGCTATTCCACTCAGGATGCTATAAGGATTCTAAGGATACCACACACTTCAAAATCGGTTTAGGCTAGCGTTGCCATCCGTCCGGATAAAGCCGGACAATGTTAGGCTTTTGACCTCTTGTTCGGACAAATTTGACTGCGTCCGGCCCGTCCGGCTTTTGTTAGGGTTTTTCATATTCTTACTTTTCACGCAACACCACCGTGAGTCTCAACGGCTCCGCACTGATACAAACACAAAAGACACCAAACATTTTGGCTGTATGACTGTAAAAAATCTTACAGAATAGAGTAAAGTTTCCGAACCAATAAATATTCGTCAAATAAAATTTATGACAGCAAATGTTTCGACCAGTTGCAAATCTGAGAAAGTTTTTGGAAGAAAAACAGGAGGATCTTAATTTTAAGCAATTGTTGGCCCATAAAAACTTTATAACGAAATTATTAAAGAAACTGAGCAGGTTTCTGGCAAAGAAAAATATGTAGAGTATACACGAGTGTATAATATATAATTATATTGGATTTTTTTTGTACAAAATCTTTTTTTTTGGCATCCGGCCTTGGGACTCTAAAGTCCGGCTTTTTTGCGGCAAAGTCCGGATTTATGATTTTTAGAGATGGCAACGCTAATTTAGGCATTAAGAAGGTACGGTGGAATTAAGAAAAATACCCACATGAACCCTCAAAGGAATACACGATCCTTTTTGGGGAAGTCGTGTAAAAATTGATTATGTTTGTAACTGATTAATCTCAAGCTAACTAAAAAGGATTGCTTTATTTAACATGAATAGAAAGCATTCACTTTATTTAAATCACTTATATTTTGAACTGATACTGAGTCTTGTACCTTATACTGGGAATGTTATTGATAAAAAAAACATTAATTATCTCAATACAATAACATCAATGTTTCAGAATGATCTGTGTTTATATATACATTAAGTGAAGAATTATAAGTATAATAATTATGCTTTTGTTTTATATACCTTTAAAATGGTGGGCATTCGTTACTGACGGGTTAGGGTAGGTAGGTGGTAGAGACGTGGAGGCACCGCCATCTTACTCGCAAATCCCCCGGAAGTTATTCGGGGGAGAGTAAGAGAACAGCTCTCAAACAGGCACAACCAGGTGGCCCACCATGCCTGGGGCTGATTGATGGCGGTATATCTGTCGCCGCCATCTGGTTAAACCAGCTTTCTGATTGGATGCCTAGGATGCTAACTAAATGGCGGCATCCAACTAAATGCCTAGGCTTCTGGTTGAAGAAAACACTTGTACTGTTTCACAAAATTATTATATTTATTATCCGACTAGTTTCGCCTTAACGGCATTTTCGAGGATTTAATAAATCGTTAATAGGCTTCTCGTTATTTAAGTTAAGATACCTCAACGTTTAACGAGATGAATCAAACGAATCAAAAGCAGCCGCGTCATTTAAATTTAGTTCATGTTTATGCCATCATAGCTCTAGTAGTCCCATAACAAATATGGCGTCAACAGCTGATAAAGTATTTGGGGATTTTGGTTAGAGCGCCTTGTTTGATTTTTTCTGCATATCGTGAATTCTGTTAAGACTACGGCAGTCGCCTCGGTCCGCTCCGCTTCGCTCGACTCCTAATTATGTACTTACATATCAATAACCGCTCCTCCTCGCTTCGCTCGTCGTCGCGACGTACCCCTAGCCAAGAGGCTAAACGTCGTTCAGCCGTCTCGTTAAACGTTGCGTTGAACCATTTGGCTGAGCAACCTTTAGGAATTTAGTTGAATGCCGCCATTTAGTTAGTATCCTAGGCATCCAATCAGTAAGCTGATTTAACGAGATGGCGCCCACATATCCATCCCCAATTGCCGGCCCTTATATAAAACAGACCAGTGGGCAGCGGCGTCACTGGTGGGAGGGTTTCGGCACCGCACTCACCAACCTCCAGCGTGTGTGAGTAGGTATATACATACATATAGGCAATTGTTCCCAGAGGATGCCAAGAGTAGCAAAATCTTGGAAAGGCCAATGTACAGCAGTGGACGAAACAGGTAGATGGATGGGTAGGAAGGCGAAAGGGAGGGTGGAATTTTAGTATTTACTGAGAATTCATTAGAAAGAAATCAAATCAAACGCCTCCAGAAATTCCTCCCCTTCGTAACTAAAGTCACTCTCGCACAGTCTCTTCTTCTACCCCTAATCGATTACGCTGACGTTTGTTTTATAGACGCGAATGAAGAGCTCTTGGGTAAATTAGAAAGGTTGCAGAATCTGGGCATCAGATTCGTGTATGGCTTGCGCAAATACGACCACGTTTCATACTACCGCGCGGAACTTAAATGGCTCCCTATTCGGAAGCGCAGAAATCTCCATACGTTGTGTTGCCTTTTCAATGTCCTCAAGAGTTCAACAGCTCCGGATTATCTTCGTGAGCGCTTCAACTTCCTGTTTAGCAGAGATATCAATAAACCACTCAGGTCGCACACAGTCACACTCCTTAAAACGCCTTCTCACAATACCGGAGCTTTCGCAAATTCGTTCACTGTTAGAGCCATCAGGCTGTGGAATTCTCTTCCGTACACAATCCGAGATTGTCGCACTATCTCCTCTTTTAAAAAGAAACTAAAGGAATACTATTCAGCAAATCCTTAAGCTATCCTAAATATGTTTAATTATTTATTGCTGTATTATCAATTATCATGTATCGTTATGTCATGTTTATATATAGTCAGTTTATATTAGAGTTAGTTATATTAGTATGTATGTTAGATATATTTATATATTTATATATATTTTATACACCTATGTAAGTATTTTAGTATGTAGTACGTACACATATAGTTACCTATTTATTTTTTAAAGCACTCCTATACTCATTCGGTTTGCTATAAAAAATCTCTTTGAGAGATAAGCTCGCCGCTGTACTCAAATTATTGTATCAAATATTTGTAATCTCCTTTTTTTTGTGTACAATAAAGAATAAAAATAAGAATAAGAAATGGTTAGTCAAAATATTAGGGTTGCCATCTGGGTTTCCCCAGATTTTTCCTAGTTTGAAGGCGTCTGGGGAGCGTCTAGGCGTGGTTTTGTATGGGTTTAATTTTTTTTAAGTGTGGAATGCCTATAATCTTATGTTTGGTAAATTTTTAGAAGTTATAATTTTGTAACCAAAATGAAGAGAAAGCATGTTTGGTTTACTTCTTCGGATATTTGTTTTTAGAAAACCACCTGTTAGTTTTTAAAACCGCACAATTGCTCTGTTTGAGCGCCGTAGTTGGACAACTGTATGGATTTTTAAACTATGTCAAATAACCATGATGTTTACCATCCACAGCAAAAAGAAAGCTTCTATTTATAAAAGGTTTAATCCTGAACATAATTATATTTGTCAGCATCCGTTTTGTTGTTTTTAGGCTTCCGTACTTCAAGAAAAAAGACTGAGCCCTTATATAATCACTTTGTTGTCCGTCTGTGTATCCGTCCGTTCGTCTGTCCGTCGTCCGTCTGTTTGTCAAGACTCTTTATCTCGGGAACGCGTCGTATCGAGTTGATATTAAAACCATACACTCAGTTCTACAGTCCCTTGAAGCTGTGAAAATATCAAACTTCTAAGTTAACGTGAAAAAAGATACGACCGTTTATGCCGCAAAAAACGTACATTTCGACACTCTCAAGGGAATCAAAATTCATAGGGTATTTCCTGTTGACCTAGAACTATGAAATTTGGCAAGTAATACCGTCTTATACTACAAGTATAGGATAAAATCTGAAAACTATACATTTGTAATTAAATCATAAAACATATAGTCTTTAATGGAACCCTCGGTGGGCGAGTCCGACTCGCACTTGTCTGGTTTTTTGTATTTTCTATTATTATTTATATTTGACTGTAATTATTAACAATATCATTGTATCGCTCTACCTATGGAAACTTTACTGTTGCATGTTTAAATATTTTCGTATATTATCTTAGGGCGGTAAAACCGAATTCCGGTGCAAAATGCACATCATAATATTGTTTTCCTTACTTTTAAATAAAAATAATGCAAAAATTGCGTTTTAAAGCAATTAGCGGAAATTGATTACTAATAGTAGGGTTCTCGCATTAAAATTATGTTATTTTATGCCTTACATTTTGATTAAATTCGATTACAACTTTAAATACGCTTTTAAGTTTGTTAATCGAATGCAATCAAAATGTGAATCATAAAATGATAGAATTTGAATGTAAAACTCTAATTATTAATAATCAATTTCCGCTAATTGCTTTAAAATACATTTATTGCATACTTTTTATTCAAAAGTAAGGAAAACAATATTATGATGTGCATTTTGCACCGGGATTCGGTTTTACCACCTTAAAAACAAAATGTAAAATACAATGATAAGAAACATTGCTTTGTGAATACGGTTCAGACTGAGTCATGGTTCTAGAAGGTACTGTGAAATGGAGCTCATGACGCTCGATCATCAATAATCATCATCTTTCATCAAACATCAAAACAAATCTACAATAATAGTTAGCGAAACTCAAAACATAGGTAGTACAGTAGCCTTAGCATGAAAACATCACGGTTACGTTTAGTTTGAACGTAACCGCGGTTTTGTATGGAATCTGATAACCGCCCCTAGCGGTCAGTAGCGGAACTTATCAGATTTCATACAAAACCGCGGTTACGTTCAAACTAAACGTAACCGTAATGTTTTCATGCTAAGGCTTCTGGTCTACTATGAGAAGGCAAAAAAATTTTTTGAGAATTTTTCATAGTCCCTGTGTTTAGAGTTTCGCCAACTATTATTATTTAACCTTATATATGAGCAACTCTTCAGTGTGTGAGGGGCCGTTCAAGTATTACGTAAGCACTATGGGGGGGGTCTTCTTTGTTTTGCTTATTTTCGATCACATGGGGGGTAGGGGAGTCTAGATGATGATTACGTCATCGGAATATTTTTGCCGCTTACTCTATGTTGAATACTGTATCAGTAAAATCTAATCTCTATACTAAATCTATTTTCTTATTTTTAAAATTATAATTATAACATTATAATATATAAAAAAATATTTATAGTTGAAAAATGTTTACGTAAGCATCGGGGGAGGGGGTAAGAGCTTTGCTTACTTTTGTTGACAAGGGGGAGGGGGGGTAAATAATTGTAATAAATCTGCTTACGTAATACTTGAACGGCCCCTGATTGCCAAACTGAGGAGGGGACTGTATACCATATTTTTTAGTCCTATTAACAAGAAATGGAGACCATTGGTTGAGGTATTTAGTGCATGCAATATTTCCCTCCGCGATGATAATAATGATGTGATGAATTTCCTGCTGTCATTCAAATATAAAAAAGACATTTTCATCCTGGAGAAATTCATAGAATTAAATGACATTAGGGTTCCGTTTGGAAATTAGTGAATTTCACTCTGAGTGATGCGAATTTCACTCTAGAGCGTTCAAAAATTGACCCGAGTTAAACCGAGGGTAACCAAACTGTTACCTGACAGTTGCACGAAAGTGTTTTGAAACGCTTCGGAGTAATGCGAAAATCACACTGGGCCACCTGATTGGTGCAACCAGATTTTGCTTTCTCTTGCTCCTTTATATTGTTCTGTCTCTCTCTAATAAACGAGTGAAATTTCGCACTATGATCGCACATTCTGAAACACTTCCTAGGATATAAGTGTGTTGTCTTATCTGTATTGTGTTTGTTTCGGGTATATTCAAATATTTTTTGTTTTTTCCGTGGTCGTTTTTATTGTGTTTTAAATCGTGATTTGCTGACTACCTGAAATAGGCAGAAAATGGTGGCAGAAAGCAAGCCAATGGCCAAATAGAAAGAAAAAAAAAGTCAGATACAATATGGTCTTCCTACTCACTCTCATAGGTTGTCCCTTATATTAAAGCAATAGAATGCACATCAAAATACAAAAACAGGCGAAAGGAATTTCACTAACCAAAAACTGAAGCACCCATAGTAAGCATACCCATGTGTCGTGTGCCAGGCGTGTATATTGACAGTTTAACTATAATATGTAAATATTAGACATTTTATATTGTCTAATATTTACATATTATTATCAATCAATCAATCAATAGCCATTTATTCAGGCGAAATTGTTTACCTTTATAATAAAATAAAAAGTATGATAGTTAAGTTTGCCCTTTGGCTTACATATTATAGTTATAGTTAAATAACATAAATAAATGACTCCATGTAAGCCCACCTTGATCCATACTCCTATAACCTTTGCCTTAAAGCCACACAATGAGAAACACACACACACACACACATAATATACATACATTCTAATCACTCAACACTTACACACAACCCTTTAGTTATTAATATGGAGTCTCGCCTGTGTCTTTTCAAGAGCAGATCCAGAGCGGGGGCACAGGGGCCCCCCTAGACGGTTCCAATCAAACAAGAAGCTGGGAGATTAATACTATACTGTTTGAATACTATTCATTTTATTTTGTGTACGTACATAAGTAGGAGCATAATACCGCAAGTTTCAAATATCACACAATTAATATCAACTCTACAGAAAGAATGTGAGTGAAACGGCTTGTCCGTCTCTGGCAATCCAACTTGCGTGCGATGCGTCTATCCTCGCAGTATACAGAAGCATAGACTTGGGAAAAGTTTTTTCACGAAAATTTCATTGGTGTTATTTAGGTTATTTTTTATCTTTTTTTTTTTGTAAGATTGTTGCTACAGTTTAAATTGATTAGTATGGCCTTAAGATCAATTATACTGATTTTCATGCTTTAAACACCATTTGCAGCACTTTTTGGCATACTGACTAAACAACTAAAAGAAAATGCAGGACACTGAATATCTATACCTATTTGGCCCTTGTGCCCAACCCAAAAATAAATCCTGGATCCTTTGGGACTTCTTTATTTAATTTATTCAGTAGTTATTGTTGTTTCCCATTATTTCTTTTTAATGTAATTTTAAATAATATTTATAACTATAATTGATGTGGGTTTTCCTTCATTAATAAAATATTTTTGGGACCACATATTGTCATGGCTAGAGGTGTTTTCCCCTATAATCACCCTTAATTATAATTCTGCTTGATAAGTTCGTAAGATAATTATATCATAAGATATCATGAGATACATACACACATGCCTGTTTCCCAGAGGGGCACGCAGATTGTACACATTTCCATCTGCTACAATCCTGACACACCTCTTTTGCGTCTTTTACATGGGGTTGCCATATGGTATACCAATAAAATCCTGATTAAAAGCCTGATTTCTAGTAAAAAGTCCTGACATTATGTTTAAGCGCCAAAAATAAGTATATTATACCAGGTGTAAATAGACTGCTACCATTAAATGAAACCACATATTCTACTGATAATTGAGTTAGAAACAAAAATGCGTGAACCCTAGCGCACCAACATACGGCTGAGTATTGAGAACATTTTCTGTGAAACAGCTGTTCCGGTGCAGCGTTCTAAAAAAGACCTTACTCTTATGGGATAAATCTTTGAGTTCAATCAATCAATCAATCAATAAGCCCTTTATTCTGAACTAAGAGTTGTGGTTTTTGAGTTTATTTCTGTATTTATAGGATATCCCTTAGTTCAGTGTGCCTCTTGGCAAAGGCCTCCTCTAACATCTTCCATTGTTTCCTGTCTCGAGCAACTCTTCTCCAATTAGGACCGGCTGTCAATTTTAACTCGTCTTCCCATCTTTTTTGTTGCCTTCCTTTGCTCCGTTTGCCATCTCTAGGGTACCAATCTGTGACAATTTTGTTCCATTTATCTTGGGTACATCTTATCATGTGACCTGTCCATCTCCATTTCTGTTGGTCTATTTTGGAGAGCACGTCAACAACTTTAGTTTTTTCTCTTATATGTATACTTCGTACTCTATCCTGTTTTTTGATACCTATCAGACTTCTTTCCATGGCTCTTTGGCAATGTTCGAGCATTTCTCTGTGGTGTTTGGTGAGTGACCACGTTTCGCAACCATATGTGATGCAAGGAAGTATACATGTATTGAACACTTTCCGTTTTACCCCAATACTTAGATGTGTAGACTTCATAACTTCTTTCAATGACCAGTACCTTTTCCATCCATTGGCTATTCGTCTATTTATTTCCTTAGTTGTTTGGTCTTTATGAGAAATGAGCTGGCCTAGGTAAGTGTACTCGTCTACACACTCAAGTGACTTGTTGTTGATCTTAATTTCCATGTTTACAGAGTTTGTCAGTAGTTTTGTTTTGTCTATATTCATTGTCAGTCCTATTTTTTCGCTTTCTTTGTTTAGATCTTGTATCATTTTCCATAAATTTTCTGGGTTTTCTTCAAATAAGACAATATCATCTGCAAACCTGAGGTGGTTAAGTTTTCTTCCATTTATGTTAAGACCAAATTGATCCCAATCAAGTTTTCGGAAAATGTTTTCAAGCACTGCAGAGAATAATTTGGGAGACAGAGGATCTCCCTGACGGACTCCTCTTTTTATTTCAAAGGCATTACCTAATGTTTCAAGTTGTATTTTTGCTTTGCTGTTACAGTATATGGTTTTGATTGTTTTAATGTATGTTGTGTGTATACCCTGTTTTTCTAGACTTTCCCATATAGCCTCATGGCTGATACTGTCGAAGGCTTTGGTGTAGTCAATGAAAGCCATGTATAGAGTCTTGTTATATTCATTGTATTTCTCAATAACTTGCTTCACGGTGTGTATGTGATCTATTGTAGCATAATTCTTTCTGAAGCCAGCTTGTTCCATTGGTTGGTTTTCATCTAATGTGGTGCTAATTCGTTCTAAGATGATTTTGGAGAATACTTTATAAATATTTGACATCAAGCTTATTGGTCTGTAGTTTCCTATGTCATCTTTTGCGCCTTTCTTATGTATAAGAGTAATGTGGGATGTTTCCCATTGTTCTGGTATGTGTTGAGATATTAAAACTTCATTGAAAATTTTTGTGAGTATAGGGACAAGTTCGCTCAAAGTTCCTCTTAGTATCTCATTTGAGATTTTGTCTGGGCCTGGTGCTTTTTCCATCTTTTGGCTGAGTATGGCTTTCTCTACTTCACTCGGTAAGATTTCAGGTTCTTGGTTGGTTTTAGTTACTTTGGTACTTCTGTTTACATGTTCTGGGTGTTTGTAAATATGGTTTGAATAAAGGTTTTGGTAGAATTTAGTTGCTAGTGTGTTCATGTCTTTTCTGTTTGTGATAGTGTCTTGTTTGTTTTTAAGGTTTGGTATCCAATCTTTGTTGTATTCACGTATCTCTTTCAGAGCCTTTCTTGTTCCTCCTGTTGTCAATATGTGCTTTTCTAGAGTTTTTAGTCTTTTAGTTTTACGATCTTTTCTAATGCTTTCTTTGATGTTTTTGCTTAACTCTGTTATCAGTTTGGTGTTTTCTTTTTTGAGGTGGCTAGTTAATATGCGTTTTCTTTCTTCTATAAGTTGGAGTGTCGAGTCGCTTAATTGATATTTTTGCTTTTCAGTTTTCCTGACTTTGTGGCATGCTAGCTGATTTTCTAATTTAGCGTAGGTAATTTTGACATCAATTTTGCTGTTGTCTGATAGCTCCGTAGTTATTGCCACCAAAGACTGAGCGGTGTCCTTATAATTTTCTTCATTTACATCGTTTGCGTTTGAAGGTTTTATGTGTTTTCTGGGCTTTTTGGGTGGTTCTATTTTAAGTGATGCTCTGACCATACGATGGTTAGTGTTAAAATTTAGTTTTGATTTTGATATCACTGATGTGTTTGTAAATGATCTTGGAAAGTTGCTTATAATGTAATCTATTTCGTTTTTATATTTTCCATCTGGGGAAATCCAAGTCCACTTATTTGTTTTGTTTTTCTTGAAGATACTGTTCAGGAGAGTCAGATTGTGCTCTAATAAGAAATCCACTAGTCGTTGTCCATTGACACTTCGTTTGCCATAACCAAAGTTTCCCAGTGGAGATTCATCTTTGTTCTTTTTATTTCCAACCTGGGCGTTGAAATCACCCATAAGGATAATCAGGTTGTTTGAGTATTTTCTTATTATTTGGGATAGATGTTTGTAGAAAGATTTAGTTTCCAGTTCTTCAGCTTGTTCAGTTGGTGCATAAACTTGTATTATCGTCCATGTTTTTCTATAGCTGGGTAGTTTGATGTTTAGGATTGCAATTCTGTCTGAAACTCCGATGATATCTTCTATATAGCTTTTCAAGTGCCTTTTTATTAAGAAACCAACTCCTTTTTGTCCTCCAGTTTCACCTTTATTGAATAGTACATAGTCTGGATGTTCCTCAATTGTTTCCCCTGCTCTTCGCATTTCACTTATTCCTAAAATATCCCAATTTATGTTCTTTAGTGATTCTTCTAGTTCTAATAAGGCTTCAGATGTCCTTAGTGATCTTGTATTGAGTGTTGCAATATTTAATAATTTATTGTTTTCTGTTAGAGGGTGGTGGTCTATTTCTCCCGCGGAGACCAGCCGTGGTGGGAGAGTTATTTTTCGTTGTTGTATTTGTAGCTTTGTTTGTTGTATGAATCCGGTTTTGGTTGTTAATTGTTCTTTAGTTTCTCCATGTGTTTTTGTCTGATAAGGAGTAGGATCTTTCACGCATGACTTGAAATGCATCCATTCTTTTAATTTTGGGGTCCTGTTTGGTATTTGCATTTTGGTCTGGTTTGTTTGGGCTTGGTGTTTCAGAGTCAGGTCCTTTTCTTTTTACACTTTCTCGCTGTTGATTTGATTTATCTCTGCGTTCTTGTAAGAATTTTTTTGGGATGTCATGAGTTATGTATGTGTTTGGTTTCATTTTCTTTTTGTTTCTCAATATTTGGATCTTCTTTTGGAGTGTTGTTGTTGAGAGAAGTATAGGTCTGATTTTCGAGTTGTTTTCCTTTTTGCCTAGACGTTGAATTCTGTTTATTTCGCCATTTTCTAAGGTGACACCTAAATCGTTAATAGTTTGTGAAACAAGACTTATCAAGTTATCTTCTTTCTCGTCGGACGATTCAGAAATTCCGTGTAGTAAAATGTTGTTTTTCCTGGCATTCAAATCCAAGTTTTCGATTTTTTTGTTTAGTTGCGTTATTTCGACTTTTAGTTTTTCATTTTCTTCTATCAAAGGTTGCATTTTTTCGTCCATTTTACTGAGAACTCTTGTGGTTATACTTTCAGTAATTTCATTCGTTTGCTTCTGAAGCTCTTCTTTTACTTTTTCGAAAAGTAATGACATTTCTTTACTTAGTTCGGAAGTCATCTTACAAATATTTCTGAACGCAATTTATTTCGAAAACGTAATTAATGTCGATTTCGATGCAGGTCAGATGCGCAAAAAGGAACACAAAAAGGTACACAATCGCGTGCGTGAACGCAGCCAGTCATTCAATATGTTGAGTAGTTGGTAGCCCTGTTCGGTTCTTCTTGTCTTTGGTCCGTACTTGAGCGTTTGACAGATAAGATAACCTAAAAAGGTTTCGCGTTTCTAACTGCACTGCACTTAAAACTTATTATTTAGTATCAATTTATAGTCAGTAGCACTCGCCGGCACCAGCAGTATAGGAATAAGTATGTTTGAACACTGTAAACTGGGATTAGACACACGATTCGTTTTTATTTGAGGGAGCGACTGACAACACGTCTTTAGTGTACGAGAAGCGGAACCGAATCTTTGAGTTACAGTTGAATATCTTTTGCTCTGAAGAATTGTGTGGCTTTTTTTTTCTGAATAGTTGTTCAGTATGAGTAGAGTATGTGGTTTTACTTAATGGTCGCACTCTTTTTACACCCTGTATATTTACTATTGTTTGTTTTTATAATAAAGCGTAAAATTACAAGCACAGAAAAAGAAAACTTTAATTTTTCTTTTTTTTTAGGTTTATTTGTGTTGTATATTATTTACTGCCAATGTACCTAGTTAATTGTTACCAAACAAAAGAACAATAAATTAAATTTGTTATTCTCCTTGTGATGGATAAATCGCCAAGTGTTTAAAATATAGAAATTCATTTCTATCAAAAGAACAATAAATAAAACTCAATTTCTACTATTTGTTTTATTCTAAAATTCCTAACATTTTGCAAGTCTGGCCGGAATCATGACAGGGACCAAAAAATCCTGCCATGTCAGGAGAAATCCTGACATATTGCAACCCTACTTCTACATCCATCAATATTATAAGATACGGTTGATATAATATACCTACTCGCTAGGACCTATACTTTAGGTCTATCTCTAAGGTCCCAGAGGCTTAGAAAGTGGAGTAAGCAAGCAAGAAGATGGTGATGACACGGTGTTAGTCATCCCAACTTTGGTAAAATGGTATGTGAATCTTTTAATTGAAGTTTTTGACAAAAATATGAAGCAGAATAACTTTTTAGCTAGGCTGGTATAACAATACAGTTGACGCACGCGGCAAAATACATCAGCTGTAAAAATAAAAAAGCTTCTAAAACTGGAATTTGCCGACTTTGAGCTGCAAAAAATATGTCAATTCCCTTCTTGTTGGACCGACTACAATGGCTCTAGCGACCGTAGCGGATTCGCAACTGCCTCAGTGCAAGTGCAGCCTTCGAGCGGTACTATTAACGGAAAATCAACACTATGCACTCATCTTACTTTTACTTTGAATAAACACCATTCTCAACAACTTTTCCGCCAGGAATTCTCAGTCTAATCCTGCGAGATTTTATTTTGAGACTTTTATAGTGGATATTTGGTCAAAAGAATTCAGCTATACGACACCGCTGGACGAAATTCTAAACCGGCAGCATCCAAATAAAGACATCACAAAATAATTTGACATGATCAACATTCACTGACCTGTTTTGCAGCTTTTGGATGTCGGCGGCGCATCTAATGTTATCCGTACAGAAATTCACTTGACAAAAAGCACAATCAGCACCAAATACAGTGTTTTTCACACAATACGCGGTAAGTTTTTTATGATTTTCTTTCTCGCAGAAATAAATGTGCGATGGAGATGGAGCGCAACGCGATCGCACGTCAAAACGGTTAGTGTTGCCCACTCGATAGATTTTTAACTACTTTCTTTTCTACCATTTGGTTGTCAAGGTTATTCATTCTACAGTGCGAAAAGGGTTTTTTTTTTGCGAGGTTTCATCAAGGATTGTTGATGGTAGCGTGGCTAAAATCGGAACTAACAACGCCATCATAATAAAATGTAACTATTGTTCCAGACAATTGACAATTGGCGTATTCTTGTTTTCATCAATATTTACGGTTCGAAAACCATTTCGAGGAATAGCTTTCCTGTACTGTTTTTAGTAGACAGATTTTAAAATGAGCGTTCATAACATTTATTAAATGAAAAAAAAAGCGATGACATTAACTTGATCTTCAGTGACGTCATCATCACACATTCCATTTTCATTGAACGCATCCTAAGACGTATTTTTTCCTTGAACGCTTTCGTAAGACTACAAATTGTAAATGTTACCATCATGATGTTACCAACTTTATCAAAAAACCCTGTTTTAATACGTATTTTACCAATAATGATCAGAATTCGGTCGTTTGCAATAGAATCCAACAATCATGTAAACAAACCAAATTGTCACGATTACTCCGTAATCACATACATTTGACGATCAATTATGAACATAGTCTGATTTCAACGAACGCACCATTGTTTTCACATTATCTTCAACACGATTTAACTTGTATTTATAAGTTAAATTTGTTAAAACATTTGCAACGTAAAAGTTTCGAAGTATTTGACAAGCTGTCATCTTAGTTTTTTACTCATCGAACTCTATAAGTCATTGAAAAGTTAGTGTTGTTCGTAATCTGAAGTTATCTTTTATTTTTAATTTAATAAATTATTTTAATTTAATATTATTTGAATACAATAAAATTTTTTTTTCAAGAGCTTAATATAATTAACCAAAACGGATTGTATCCTAAGCCATAAAAATAATGGTTAGTTTTTAAAAATTGACAGGTGGCCATTTTGTTAGAATTGTCATTCACAGTCATTCACTGTTCTGTGGGTTCGCTGTGCATTAGTGTTTTCTGTTTCCGTTTTCTGTTTCCGATTTCTACGACTTTGCATTCTCATTTTGGACTTTTGTTTTGCTTTACGATTTGGCTGGACATATTTTTCTTGGAACGACGACCTTTGCACGGCATCACGGACTTTGATATAGCATACGATTGGTATTTTTTCTCAAGGAGTAATCAGGAGGTAAGAATGATTTAGATCTATTACCTACAACGGAAATCTATTAGACGCACTTTAATATGAACAATGGTCGAAATGCGTAAGTCACGTCCTAAAGGAAGAGGAAGAAATGAAAAAGCTCGACGGCATTTTAGACACGGCAAGCGATGACACAGTGGTTCCATTTATAATTACGGTCACCGGCGACACTTCTGATAGTGATGATGACGAAGACGAAGATTTAAATTTGTTTTAATAAACACTTTTTTTATATATAATCAGTTCTATTTTATAGTCTATGGCTTATATATTTAATCTATTTAGTCAGTTTTATTTTAGTACCTATCCTACTATGGGCCATAGTCTATGACTTAAAATTAAAATAATTAGAAAAATAAATTTAATTAAAATTAAATTAGAACACTATGACATCACTATGGGCATAAACAATACGCTGTCAATGTCAGTCCGCCATATTTGTTTACATGATTGTTGGATTCTATTGCAAACGACTTTACCAACAAAATAATAATAACAACCACTATTAACAAATAATAAGAGTTTAGGGTCAACTTGGAAACCTATTTATATTAGAATTATTCATTAATTTATTACTATTTTTTGATTGAAAAACACTTGTATTTGTCACTTATTTATACCACAAAAAGGTCATTGGCTCCCCTGATTATGAGGATTTACTTGAGCGCAGAGTATTTAAGGTGCCGGTTCCTAGGGTATCCACTTCTTTTGCAAATCGTTTTACTGACTTTCTTCATCCTTTTATTTGTAACAAATCCGTTAAAATTTGTGATTTTAAATCTAAACACATCACCCTAGTCTGTGCATGTCATTGTATAGGTTTATCATCCTTTAGGATACTTAAATACCATAAAAAAAAATTGTAGTGCGTAATGCATAGATATATAATATAGTTTGATGTGTTCTGTATATGCCGAGGAAATTGGTTATATTTGTCAAGCTACCGCTGCGCTGGCCTCCCCGGACAAGCTTGCTTAGTGTGGCCGGCCATTGTAATGTCTTAACTGTGTATTTTTATTGTACTTATCCTTATTTTGTATTTTTCTTTGTGTTGTGTACTGTTGTTTTGAATAAATAAATGAATTGAATTGAATTGAATATTATTTCCCTCACCGGTTTCACTGTAATAGCATTATCAACTATAACAGCGAAACCGATAAGGGAAATAATATAAATAAGTGGACAAGCAAGTGTTTTTCAATCAAAAATGTACCAAAAGTTCCACCAAGTGCCAACAATTACAAGCATCAACTCCAAATTATTATTAATTACTGATAATTATTTATATTAGACAGAGGTCATTGCACGGATAGGTATTTAAAGCTAGTTTATTTTAACAGAAATGTATTGGCTGTCAGATCGTGAACCTGATTTAGGTGTTAAATGTAGATTTATTGTTTTTGTTGGAACTCACCCTAGCTGGGAAGGTACCTATACTCTCTCTAGTTCTATCAGACAGAATCGAAGTTTTGAAAAAAGAAATAACGAGGTCGAAATTTTAAAATTATTATTGCTGCTGGAAACACTGACACTGATGTGTCTGTCACTTTGACTGATTGGGTTTCGTTTCAAAACGAGTAGGTTTCCATAGAATAAGAGCTACCTACATAAATGTGGGTTTCTATCGCAGTGATGCGAATAGTGATCCAACCTAATGTGCTGACGTCATTTCCTGTGAATAGTAAAATACTTGTAAAATCGGTTTTAAATCACAAAAATATATATTATTCAAATTAAATGCCTAAAGTGGTCTATTTATTCCAAAAAGCACACAAAAATAGCACATTGCTATTTAAAAAGTAGGCGAATTGTCGCATTTGTCATCCTTGCATCGGAGCCGCGATGAATTGTGCAACGGGTTGCAAAGGGTTTACGACCATTTCACGTGACTTTGACAAGCATCGCTGCAAGTATCGAGCAGCGCAAATAATTTCCGCTGCTCTCTGCAACGTATTGGTTAACTATCATTTTGATGTTAGTTTAGGAAGGCGCAAAAATGGATTTAAATTATAAAAATTATTTACAAAGCACTTGGAGTGTTTTATTTCGTGACGTGATGGCTGTGTTTTAGTGAATGTCCATAAATGCAGCTAAAAGTTGGGAAAAGTAACCAAACTACAAAAAAGAGTTCGCGTCGATCAAATAAGCCGCCAATGGAAAATAACAGCTAAAATGGCCGTTTAACACAAATCCTTCGCTGCAACCCGTTTCACAATGCCTCGCGGCTCCGGTGCAAGGCTGCTATGAACCGTTTTGTATTTTTAAGATAACTTAGTTCAGTTCTTTTTATTTTCTTACTATTCTGATAGCCGTTGATAAATTAACAATGTCGTCAGGTTCCGACACTGACAGCAGGATAGTGTGGTATAGTCTGTCAAAAAAGTATTGAAATAAAAATGAAACTTTAATGAACTTTATTAGACTTCAAACATTCAAGTAGTATAATTCAGGTAATATATTTATGAAATAACAATGCTGTTAACTCGATTCAACAGATTTTATACTTATTTGTTTGGTGTAACCAGGCGAAAGAAAAATAGTTTCTTCAATATTCATTTCAACACTTTTTTGATAGACTGTACCTATGTTTCATGTTGTTTGTAGGTTTTATTGAAATTGTGTCGTAATATTTTAGCGCGTTTATTGACAAGACTTTGCCAGATGGCTGCATTCCGATATCAATCTTATACACAGGTTAGGATCTGCATGCAGATAGCGTCATAAATTTTTCAAAGCATGCGACATAAATACTAGTAGCATTAGAACCTGTGTTGCAACCCCTAGTATAAGAACGTAGCGTAGCCCCGGTACGGAACAAAGAGTACATTCTGACCCCAGTTCATTAAATAACACTTTCGTCAGGTTCCAACACTGACAGCAGGATAGCGTATATAATTTTCAACGCGTGGGTCAGAGATGGCAATAGAACCCGTGTCGAGCGAGACCCCTAATTTAATGATCAACCAAAAAAATAATTATTTATTGTAGTATTCATAAATTTATTTTTAGGCAAAAAGAAACGATTCTGATGGCTTTAATTTTAGTAATAGTGCTGTCAAAACTAAATTTTCTTCATTCTAAAATAATTCTTTAGTATGAAAAATACAAACTATATTACTTTGGATTTTTTTTACTTTTGACAGCACTAAAACTAAAATTAAAGCGTCCAAAATCGACTTTAATTACACAGAATATAAATCTAAACTAAGCTTTATAAAATATTTACTGTCGCAAACTCGCGGTCATCTGGAACTTACCCACAATTTTGACCACAGACGTCATTTTTGATAAACATCAGTCAAAACCAACCACTTGCGTCGTCAAATGAATCGATATACTATTGAAAGTGACTAAATAGCCGTAGCGGCTACCTAAGTTTTAATTGCATTTGACCGCTAGGGATAGGTTGCGACGACGAGCGAAGCGAGGAGGAGCGGTTAAGTTGACATGTAAGTACATATTAGGGAGCCGAGCGAATGGGAGCGGAGTGAGGCGACCCCCTTAGAGTCCTCTGTGTACATTCCAAATTTTGACAATATACGGCAAACAATGATTACAAGAATTCCTTGGGCAGGATTACTATTATGATGTTAACAATCATATCCAAATGGGTATTTAAGTCCGGTAAGCCGACCTAGCAACACATCCCGAGGATGCCTCATTCAGAGGCGAAACACGTGTCGGAAAGTTTTCTTGCTTGTTATTTAAGATTGCTTTGCTTTTATGCTCGTATTGCTTGCTTGTTGCATGTTTTCTGCGGGCGGGTGGGCTGTGCACGAGTCTGAATTTTGAATAGCATGACAAGAATTGTTTAGCGGAATATTGCAACTTATATTCATATAACCATTACAAAAAAAAATAAAAATTCATGAATAATTTTAGAGATACATAAAAAAAAAACCCTATAGCATGAAAGCTTGGTCTCCGTCAATGCGTGGTAAAGGCTCCAATGAATAGCTCGTTTTATTTAAAATTAGCTTTTGCCCGCGGCTCCATCCGCGTCGAAGAGATTTTCGTGGAAATAAGGAAAACAAAAGAATTTGATTTTTTTAACGACAATATGCAACGGTCACCATGTTTTACCAAAGTGCTAATAAATACCAATCAAATTACAGGGTCCGCTGTTGTTCGTTGATGAGATCCCGTACCCACCTTCCAGTCCCATCAGCAGACCCTGGTCACCATGTTTTACCAAAGTGCTAATAAATACCAACAAAATAAGCCGAAACTGGAAGGGTCTGCTGTTGTCCGTTGAGGAGATCTCGTACCCACCTTCCAGTCCCATCATCAGACCATGGTCACCATGTTTTACCAAAGTGCTAATGAAGACCAATCGAATAAGCCCAAACTCAAAGGGTCTGCTGTTATCCGTTGAGGAGATCCTATAATAGCTTTTCAGTCCCATCAGCAGACCCTGGTCACCATGTTTTACCAAAGTGCTAATAAATACCAACAAAATAAGCCTAAACTCGAAGAGTCTGCTGTTGTCCGTTGAGGAGATCCCGTGCCCACCTTCCAGTCCCATCATCAGACCATGGTCACCATGTTTTACCAAAGTGCTAATAAAGACCAATCGAATAAGCCCAAACCCTAAGGGTCTGCTGTTATCCGTTGAGGAGACCCCATAACCACCTTTCAGTCCGATCATCAGACCCTGGTCACCATGTTTTACCAAAGTGCTAATAAAGACCATAAAATAAGCCCAAACTCGAAGGGTCTGCTGTTATCCGTTGATGAGATCCCGTACCCACCTTCCAGTTCCGTCATTAGATCCTGGTCACCATGTTCTACAAAAATACTCATCAATACTGATCAAATATACTTAAACTTGAGAGTTGTCCTAAAAAAAACATTTACCAGTGGGTGATTGAAACCCCGAAGATAAGACTACATACGTACGACTACGCAAGGCGTACATACCACATGATTAACTAAAAATCTTATTGAGTGCTTAAAGAATTTTTATAGTCAGTTCAGTAGTTCTAGATATTACTTATTACATGCAAACAAACAAACAAACAAATCTTTCTTATTTATATAATAGTGTAGACAAACTTTAGCGTGAATTGATTTGAACCAGACTGCGTCAAATTCGATATTTTGAAACATACAGTGCCATCTAGTGTATTAAAATAAAAACAATTTCAACGCCAGCTTACTGAGCCGTTATCCAGGATAGCTTCCCAGAGATGGCGTTTTCTAAGCACTTGAAAATAAAAATATTTTAGTTATTGGTCTTTGCTCGGTGAAGAAATATAATTTCAGCTTTATTAATTTTTTTACAAAAGGAAATATTTTTTCTTAAAATAAAATAAAAGAAGAAAAAATAAAAACTGAAAACAAATTTTACCAGTCGGGGTTTGAACCCGCGACGATCGACTATGCTACGGCGGCGAACCTTCCATATGTCTCACTAAAATTCTCATTGCGCTGCTCCCCTTTGTCATAGCGTGATGATACATAGCTTTAAACCTTCCCGAAGAAATACTTGATCTTTCAGTGAAAACTGCATTAAAATCCATTGATTGGTTCTCAAGTTATAAGCGAACGAACAGACAGACAGACAGACAGACAGACAGACGTTGCATTTTATATGTATAATAAATCGATAAATATAAGTTGTTAGCACTCTCAATCACAAGGGATAAACAATAGTATGTCACTATTGTTTATCTGCTGTGAATGGTAATGAGTGAGCAAACAGGTTAAATCATGTTTAACGGAAAATCTTCGGTGTCCTAATTGTATTAAAACCATGTGAGTTTTTATGTGAACGTTCGCAATACAAGAATAGATGAATGGAACCTGTGTAGGTATCTTAAAATACTAGCTTTTGCCCGCGGCTCCACCCGCGTCGAAAAGATTTTCGTGGGAATAAGGAAAACAAAATAATTTGATTTTTTGAACGACTATATGCAACGGACACCATGTTTTAGCAAAGCGCTAATAAAGACCAATCGCACGCCCATAAGGCAGCTAAGCAGCGCTTTTTCTGCCGACATGATTCACAAATATTGAACTTTTAGACTGAAAACTTTTTTTTATTACAATAAAATATAGCTTTTGTTACTCAACAATAGTGTAGCCTTTTACAAAAGAAAACATTTTTGGAATCGGGTAACTTTTCCAAGCTTAATATTAGCAAGAGGTGTGTCAGGATCGTTCTATTAAAATCAAATGTAGCCTATGTTACTCAAAAACGGTGAAGCTTTTTACAAAAGAAAGAATTTTTAGAATCGGTTCAGTAGTTCCAAAGATTTCTTCAAACATACAAAAGCAAGAGGTGTGTCAGGATCGTTGTATTAAAATTAAATATGGTCTATGTTACTCATAAATAGTGTAGCCTTTTACAAAAGAAAACATTTTTGGAATCGGGTAACTTTTCCAATCTTAATATTAGCAAGAGGTGTGTCAGGATCATTGTATTAAATTTAAATATAGCTTTATGTTACTCAAAAACAGTGAAGCTTTTTACAAAAGAAAGAATTTTTAGAATCGGTTCAGTAGTTCCAAAGATTACCTCAAATATACAAAAGCAAGAGGTGTGTCAGTATCGTTGTATTAAAATTAAATATAGCCAATGTTAGTCATTAGTCATCAATAGTGTAGCCTTTTACAAAAGAAAACATTTTTGGAATCGGGTAACTTTTCCAAGCTTAATATTAGCAAGAGGTGGGTCAGGATCGTTGTATTAAAATTAAATATGGCCTATGTTACTCAACAACAAAAGAAAGAATTTTTAGAATCGGTTTTTTACAAAAGAAAGAATTTTTAGAATCGGTTCAGTAGTTCCAAAGATTACCTCAAACATACAAACAAGCAAATCTTTCCTCTTTATATAATAGTGTAGACTAGCATTTGCGTGGTGCGCGGGCTGCAAGCAGCCCGCGAGATATGTTGTGCCTATGTTTTTTTTTTATATGCGTTTTTTTCTTTGTGTCTGTGACATATTGGACTCGTTCTACAGTGAATTTAAAGGCAATCGGTAGAAAATCCGTGATTTACAGAGGATGGGATGTGTGTCGAGTGTCAAAACCTGTCAGCGGTTGGAAGATGTGTGAAAAAGAGTAATTGTAAAGGTTTATGGACTCGCCCGCGCACCTGCGGTGCGCGACCTCGTCCCTCGGTGAACCGTAGGCACGTCCTGCTTGACTTGATGACTCGGCCGCGCACCTGCGGTGCGCAACCTCGTCATAGTTCTGACTAAACCCGGAAGAGCTACCACCATCCGTTCCGAAGTTATATCAATTAAAAAAAAAATGTCAAAAATGTCATCGGTCGGGAATAGTCCGTAATACTTATTATTCGAGTTCAAACCCGGAAGCGCTACCACCATCCGTTCCGAAGTTATAGTAATTAAAAAAAATGACAAAAATGTCAAAAAATGTCATCGGTCGGGAAGAGCCCGTGATACTCATCATTCGAGTTCAAACCCGGAAGCGCTACCACCATCCGTTCCGAAGTTATAGCAATTTAAAAAAAAATTGTCAAAAATGTCAAAAAATGTCATCGGTCGGGAAGAGTCCGTAATACTTGTCATTCGAGTTCAACCCGGAAGCGCTACCACCATCCGTACCGAAGTTATAGTAATTTAAAAAAAAATGACAAAAATGTTAAAAAATGACATCGGTCGGGAAGAGCCCGTGATACTCATCATTCGAGTTCAAACCCGGAAGCGCTACCACCATCAGTTCCGAAGTTAAAGCAATTTAAAAAAAAAAGACAAAAAATGTCAAAAATGTCAAATGTAAAATTTTTTTTTGCCAAGTAGTGGCCGTTTTGATGCCATTCACTATGGTGAAAACCTTGTAGCTGTAGCTCCAACCGTTCTCGAGATAATGCAATTGCGCGGATTCGGCCGATTTTGGCCGAATTTTTTTTTTAATATTCGGGTAGATCTCGGCGATCCCTTTCAAACGGACCCCCTGAACAGGGGTCTATCTTCATTGGTTTGGGAGATATGGGCCGAAAAAGAATGGACACTTTGAAAAGGTAGAACTCGTCGAGCCCTTTTAATCGGACCCCCTGAACAGGGATCTATCTTCATTGGTTTGGGAGATATGGGCCAAAAAGAATGGACACTTTGAAAAGAAAGAGATTTTTTTTTGGACCCCAGGGGTCCGAGTTTGGGGGTTCCAAGCCCAACCGGCACGGAAATATGGCCAAAAGAAAAATTTTTTCGCGCTTCGGATAAAAGTTTTTTTAAATGAAAGAAAACTTTTTTCGGAACCCCGGGGTCCAAGTTTGGGGATTCCGAGACGAACCATCGCGGAGATATGGACGAAACAAAATTTTTTTTCAAACATTTTAAAAATATAAATTTTTTTTTTCGGACCCCGGGGTGTGTTCCGAAAATTTTGGGGTCCGAAAATGTTATACTCGCCCGAATATTCAGTATGAATTTTTTCCCATACAAATACGTCAACTCATATTGAAACTACCAAAAATGCGGGGGGGGTAACAAAAACGACCGAATATACAGTACGAATTTTGTCCCATACAAATACGTCAACTTTCATGGATAGTACCAGAATTGGGGAGGGGGGGTTCCGAAAATTTCGACCGAATATACAGTATGAATTTTGTCCCATACAAATACGTCAACTCATATTGAAAGTACTAAAAATGCGGGGGGGTTACGAAAAACGACCGAATATACAGAATGAATTTTGTCCCATACAAATACGTCAACTTTCATGGATAGTACCAGAATTGGGGGGGGCGGGTTCCGAAAATTTCGACCGAATATACAGTATGAATTTTGTCCCATACAAATACGTCAACTTATATTGATAGTACTAAAAATGCGGGGGGGGTTACAAAAAACGACCGAATATATTTGCGTTTTTTTTCTTTGAATCAGTGACGTATTGGACTTGTACTACAGTGAAGTATTGGCAATCTGTAGAAAATCCGTGATTGACAGAGGATGGGATGTGTGTCGAGTGTCAAAACCTGTCATCGGTTGGAAGATGTGTGAAAAAGAGTCATTGGGCATTTAGTTGGACTCGCCCGCGCACCTGCGGTGCGCGACCTCGTCCCTCGGTGAACGGTAGGCACATGTTGTTTGACTTGATGACTCGGCCGCGCACCTGTGGTGCGCACCCTCGTCATAGTTCTGGAAAGTAAGTATGTCAACTTATTGTAACAACACAAAGAGCAACCTTGAAAACGTGTGGAAACTGGGTTTCAGGGCGATCGGTTGAATAAACGCGATTGACATTGTTTTGACAGTTGTCAAATGTCAAAATTTGTCATCGGTCGGGAAGAGCGCGTGATACTAATCATTCGAGTGCAAACCCGGAAGCGCTACCACCATCCATTCCGAAGTTAGAGAAAAAAAAAATTAAAAAAAAAAAAATATTAAAAATGTCAAATTTTTTTTGCCAAGTTGTGGCCGTTTTGATGCCATTCACTATGGTGAAAACCGCGTAGCTGTAGCTCCAACCGTTCTCGAGATAATCCAATTGCGCGGATGTGGCCGACTCGGCCAACTGTGGCCGAAATTTTTTTTTTCGGTATTCGGATAGATCTCGGCGAGCCCTTTCAAACGGACCCCCTGAACAGGGTCTATCTTCATTGGTTTGGGAGATATGGGCCGAAAAAGAATGGACCCCTTGAAAAGAAAGAGATTTTTTTTTGGACCCCAGGGGTCCGAGTTTGAGGGTTCCAAGCCCAACCGTCATGGAGATATGGCCAAAACAAAAAAATTTTCGCGCCTCGGATAAAATTTTTTTTAAATGAAAGAAATCTTTTTTCGGACCCCCGGGGTCCAAGTTTGGGGGTTCCGAGACGAACCGTCGCGGAGATATGGCTAAAAGAAAAAAAAAATTATAAACATTTTAAAATTTTTTTTTTTTTTCGGACCCCGGGGTGCGTTCTGAAAATTTTGGGGTCCGAAAATGTCATACTTGAATTTTTTCCCATACAAATACGGCAACTTTCATGGATAGTACTAAAAATGCGGGGGGGGGTTACGAAAATTTCGACCGAATATACTGTATGAATTTTGTCCCATAGGAATACGTCAACTTTCATGGATAGTACTAAAAATGCGGGGGAGGGGGGGTTACGAAAATTTCGACTGAATATACAGTATGAATTTTGTCCCATAGGAATACGTCAACTTTCATGGATAGTACTAAAAATGCGGGGGGGGTTACGAAAATTTCGACTGAATGTACAGTATGAATTTTGTCCCATAGGAATACGTCAACTTTCATGGATAGTACTAAAAATGCGGGGGGGGTTACGAAAATTTCGACCGAATATACAGTATGAATTATGTCCCATACAAATACGTCAACTTATATTGATAGTACTAAAAATGCGGGGGGGGTTACAAAAATCGACCGAATATATTTGCGTTTTTTTTCTTTGAATCAGTGACGTATTGGACTTGTACTACAGTGAAGTATTGGCAATCTGTAGAAAATCCGTGATTGACAGAGGATGGGATGTGTGTCGAGTGTCAAAACCTGTCATCGGTTGGAAGATGTGTGAAAAAGAGTCATTGGGCATTTAGTTGGACTCGCCCGCGCACCTGCGGTGCGCGACCTCGTCCCTCGGTGAACGGTAGGCACATGTTGTTTGACTTGATGACTCGGCCGCGCACCTGTGGTGCGCACCCTCGTCATAGTTCTGGAAAGTAAGTATGTCAACTTATTGTAACAACACAAAGAGCAACCTTGAAAACGTGTGGAAACTGGGTTTCAGGGCGATCGGTTGAATAAACGCGATTGACATTGTTTTGACAGTTGTCAAATGTCAAAATTTGTCATCGGTCGGGAAGAGCGCGTGATACTAATCATTCGAGTGCAAACCCGGAAGCGCTACCACCATCAATTCCGAAGTTAGAGAAAAAAAAAATTAAAAAAAAATAAAATATCAAAAATGTCAAATTTTTTTTGCCAAGTTGTGGCCGTTTTGATGCCATTCACTATGGTGAAAACCGCGTAGCTGTAGCTCCAACCGTTCTCGAGATAATCCAATTGCGCGGATGTGGCCGACTCGGCCAACTGTGGCCGAAATTTTTTTTTTTCGGTATTCGGATAGATCTCGGCGAGCCCTTTCAAACGGACCCCCTGAACAGGGGTCTATCTTCATTGGTTTGGGAGATATGGGCCGAAAAAGAATGGACCCCTTGAAAAGAAAGAGATTTTTTTTTGGACCCCAGGGGTCCGAGTTTGAGGGTTCCAAGCCCAACCGTCATGGAGATATGGCCAAAACAAAAAAATTTTCGCGCCTCGGATAAAATTTTTTTTAAATGAAAGAAATCTTTTTTCGGACCCCCGGGGTCCAAGTTTGGGGGTTCCGAGACGAACCGTCGCGGAGACATGGCTAAAAGAAAAAAAAAATTATAAACATTTTAAAAATTTTTTTTTTTTTCGGACCCCGGGGTGCGTTCTGAAAATTTTGGGGTCCGAAAATGTCATACTTGAATTTTTTCCCATACAAATACGGCAACTTTCATGGATAGTACTAAAAATGCGGGGGGGGGTTACGAAAATTTCGACCGAATATACAGTATGAATTTTGTCCCATAGGAATACGTCAACTTTCATGGATAGTACTAAAAATGCGGGGGAGGGGGGGTTACGAATATTTCGACCGAATATACAGTATGAATTTTGTCCCATAGGAATACGTCAACTTTCATGGATAGTACTAAAAATGCGGGGGGGGTTACGAAAATTTCGACTGAATGTACAGTATGAATTTTGTCCCATAGGAATACGTCAACTTTCATGGATAGTACTAAAAATGCGGGGGGGGTTACGAAAATTTCGACCGAATATACAGTATGAATTATGTCCCATACAAATACGTCAACTCATATTGATACTACGAATAATGTGGGGGGGGGGGGTTCGATAAAAATGACAGAATATCCAGTATGAATTTTGTCCCATACAAATACGTCAACTCATATTGATACTACTAAAAATGCGGGGGGGTTACGAAAATTTCGACCGAATATACAGTATGAATTTTGTCCCATAGGAATACGTCAACTTTCATGGATAGTACTAAAAATGCGGGGGGGGGGGGGGGGTTACGAAGATTTCGACCGAATATACAGTATGAATTTTGTCCCATAGGAATACGTCAACTTTCATGGATAGTACTAAAAATGCGGGGGGGGTTACGAAAATTTCGACTGAATATACAGTATGAATTTTGTCCCATAGGAATACGTCAACTTTCATGGATAGTACTAATAATGCGGGGGGGGTTACGAAAATTTCGATCGAATATACAGTATGAATTTTGTCCCATACAAATACGTCAACTCATATTGATACTACTAAAAATGCGGGGGGGGGGGTTCGATCAAAATGACCGAATATCCAGTATGAATTTTCCAAAACGACCGAATATTCAGTATGAATTTTGTCCCATACAAATACGTCGACTCCCATACATAGTACCAAACATTTGGGGGGGGTTGTAAAAAAACGTCCGAGTAGCCAGTATGAATTCCTTCCAGCAATAGGCAAAATTCCTACCGGGGGGGTAGGCGAGCTGGCTGCGCCAGCCCGCCAACCCCCCCGGTAGTAATTTTGTACTCGCTGGCTGCGCCAGCTCGAGAAATCCAAATCCCATACAAGAATCCTATACAAAACAGGGTTAGGGAAAACGACTGAACCCCCCCCTAAAATTAAAAAAAATGAAAATTTTCGATTTTATCCCCAGTCAGAATGACATGCTCTACCACCCCCCCCTACATCATATTAGCGTAAAATCCCCCCCTATAACCAAACAACCATGTCAATCAGTGAGTGAGTCAGTCACCGTATTGCAGCTATATATAATGTTAATTAAATATAGCCGATGTTAGTCATCAATAGTGTAGCCTTTTACAAAAGAAAACATTTTTGGAATCGGGTAACTTTTCCAAGCTTAATATTAGCAAGAGGTGTGTCAGGATCATTGTATTAAAATTAAATATGGCCTATGTTACTCAACAATAGTATAGCTTTTTACAAAAGAAAGAATTTTTAGAATCGGTTCAGTAGTTCCAAAGATTACCTCAAACATACAAACAAACAAACAAATCTTTCCTCTTTATATAATAGTGTAGATAGTGTAGATGTAGATTATCCAAAACTCTCAGTACAATACATCAATGCTAAAACTCAACTAATACTTTGATCTGACCGCCGCGCCGCCGATCCACCAAATAACAGCCTTCCCAAGTAAATGTTCTAAAACGCAAAAGCGCCGACGCATATCTGTGCCTATGTTCTCGAACTCACGTTCGTTTACTTACACTGGTGACAACAGCAACTTTCAACATAACAACGAAACATCAAAAACTCGCAAAATAAAGAAGATCTTTTGGTTTACTCGGTGCTTAGCTTACGCTCTAAAAGAAATTGTAGAACTGCACGTTGTGACCAACATTGGCTCCACTGTGCGCTCTTCAAAACCAACAGATTCCTTACTGATTGGTTTGCACGTTCACGACGAAGAAGCCGACGGTAGGATATTCTTCATGTCCATCCCGGACATGAAGAATGTATTATCAATGGAGTAAAAGTAGTAATTATTCAGGCTTTAATTTACAAGTTACGGTAACGAGTTGAGGGTTCCCGATTTTTTTAAGGACAGATATGCGTAATAGAAGATATTCTGTCAAGGTCAAAAGATGCGCAAACGCATAGTTTTTGAGAAATATTTTTTTGAAAAAAGCATTTTTTACGATCTCGACTGATGACGAATCGTGATTTTGACGTACTTTACGTTTTGTTTCCCAAAAAAAAACATGTTTATAAGTTGTTGTCATTCAAAATCACAGAATGATTACTTAAAATGGAATAAAATGCTCTTTTGACCCTTTCTTATCACGGCAGTCAGTGTTTGTACTTGCAGTTGAGAGCATCTTTTGTACCTACTCATGTTAATATGCAATAAATATGATGAAATACTTACTACAAATTAATATAATACACAGATTGACATATTAAAAAAAAATTAGGTTGGGTTTAAATAAACGGAAACAAGCCGGAGCTAAGCGGAGCGAGGCATCTCCGAGTCTGATACTATCCATCCATCAGCCTGTGTCATCCACTGCTGGACATAGGCCTTTCCAGGATTTCGCCACTCTTGGCGGTCCTCCTGGAAGAAATGCCCATACTCACACACGCTGGGCAGGCGGGTTGGTGAGCGCGGTGCCGAAACTCTTGCACCAGTGACGCCGCTGCCCGTCACCAGTCTGGTTTATCTAAGTCTCGGCAATTGGGGATTGATAAGCCGCCATCCATCGGTCCCAGGCAATGGTGGGCCGCCTGGTTTTGCCTGAGAGCTGTCCTCTTACTCTCCCCCGAATAACTTCGGGAGGATTTGCGAGTAAGATGGTGGTACCTCCACAGTCGAGCCCGGCATTAGCTCTACCACCTATTTTTGATACTAAAAATGTATATAATGTATAGGTCGAAATATAAGGTGTTCTCAAAATATCTGCCACGGCTGTAATGGGAGAGTGTATTGTGTATATAGAAAAGAATAGTAACGATATTTTATTGATCTAACGTCATAAATTTTTTCATACAAAAAAATGTGCGTATAAATTTGAATTGACTTAGTTGTTTGAAACCGTCCCGTAGTAACTTAGCTGTTGCCGCATCGCCATTTCATTTCGCAACTCAATGAAGCCACCCCGTACTGTTGCCATATTTATCAAACAAATGCCGCCCCGGTCCGCGCCGGCAGCTCGTCATTCATTCATCAAAGCGCAAGCCGACGACGGCCTACCCCCCTCCCGCCTGCACTACCCCGTTCGTCGCACGCGCTTGTGTTTGTGCCTCAGTTCGCTGTTATCAGTTCGCGCATCCGTGCAGCTTCATACATTTGTCACAGATTTCTACGGGAAAAACCGCGCGTTGAAATTGAAAAAAACCCAGCATTTCATTTCGCAAAACGTCAATGAAGCTATTCATGCAAACTTACAAACAATACCGCGCGTCGGCATCGTTCGTCAAAGCGAGGCCGAAGACTCCCCTGCCCCACCCGCACCCCGTTCGTCGCTCGCGCTTGCTTTTGTTTTTGTGTGCCCCGCCCGCCCCAGTTCGTTGTTATCAGTGGTCAGCGAGGTGTGAATTGTGCGCGCATTCGTTAAAAATGCCTCCCAGACGACGATATTCAAATCAAGAATATGTTGAAATGGTATGGTGCTATCGCGAGTGCAATAACATAACCACGCATGCAGCGAACTTATGCCAGCAGGGGTTTGGTGTGCGAATAAGTCCTCATACCATTCTGGACGCCGTGTACACGGCCCCTTTGACCTGCCTCCGGTTGACGCAGAGAAGAGGAAGTGTTGGACTTCTTCCGACGTCATCCTCTTGCGAGCACCAGAGACGGGGCTAGAGTCTTCAACGTGAGCGACAACTACGTGTGGCAACTTCTAAATCGGGGAGGGCTATACCCTTACCACTTTACGAGAGTACAAAAATTGCAGCCACAGGACTACGCGGCTCGCCTCGCGTTCTGTCATTTGATTCGAGAAGAACGCCGCAACATTCTGTGGACTGACGAGTCACAGCAAAAACATAGCGATTCTTGCACTAACTTGACTGTCCGTAGCCTGTTTTAAGTGTGATGGGGAGTTAAGCATCTTATTACGTCAGTTTTTTTATCTGCAGTAAGCTTGGTGGAATTCAGTAACGGGTAAGTAAGTGCAATTTTTAGCTTTTGCCTGCGTATTATTGTGTAACTAATAGATTCAGATAGTTACGTTACGAACTGGTCAGCTGATTTCAGAGTTCATTGACAGAATTATTTTATTTATTTTAAGAATTACATTGCTACACCTTATTGGTAAAATTACATTGTAACTTGTATTTTTAAAAAAACACCTTTTATGTACATGTGATTTATGGCAATAAATGAATTGAATTGAATTGAATTGAACAGTTAGAAAGAGATAGCAATTGTTTTCATTGACGAAACTACACTACGCGCGTAGTTTGTGAACCACGTTATGCAGAATAAAGCAAATTTTAATTTCACTACTTTATCTTCTCAAATTGATTTAACGATTCCGGGATACGAACTTTATGTATTATTGTAATCTATAAACATAATAGTATCTCCTATTTCATCCGTGGCAGGTATTACGATTACACCTTATATATTTAAAAAACTAGGTTAGGTTAGGTTTGAACATTATGAAACAACTCAGAGCCGAGCGAAGTGGAGCGGAGCGAGGCGTCCCCAAGTTGGATACTAAATAGGTGTTCAATGGATAGGTCGACATATATTTAAAAAAACTAGATTAGGTTAGGTTCAAACGTTATGAAACAACTCAGAGCCGAGCGAAGCGGAGCGGAGCAAGGCATCTCTGAGTCTGATACTAAATAGGTGTATAATTTATAGACTGAAATATTAAAAAAAAAACTAGGTTAGGTTTCAACATTCTGAAACAACAGAATGTAAAATATGTAGGAAAACAAGTCCAAATATAGTTTTTAATAAATAATTACGTTTTTGCTTAACTCCCCCGGCTCAGGGGGAACTCCCTCTTCTTCTTCCTTACTATATCCATGTAAGTCCTTCGAAAATACATAAATTATATAGTACTACCAACATAAGGTTTTCGCAACCCCCCCTTTTAATTAGGGGGTGCAGCCCCTCCCCCCCTTAAAAAATTCCCAGCCCTTAACTCGTTACCGTAAATTGTAAATTCCTTCCAGAACACTGTAAACTTAGACGTATTGGTGATTGTGGTCTCATTTTTTTTCACTTTGAATCAGTGTGGTCTTGAACAGCTATGGGTTTCCTTTGGGGTAGGAAAAGCTACATAACGGCCCATAATCTAGCAAAACATCTGGGTTTAGAGATGGCAGAGGCATTGATAGGTAACCATGCCTTTGCGAGCTGCGATACAGTGTCAGCGTTTTACTCGAAGGGCAAAAAACAACATGGCGAACTTGGAAACAGTATCCTGTTGTTACATCTGCGTTTCAGAAAATTAACCGAATAGCTTCTCACAGAGCTGGAAAAATTCGTTGTGACACTATATTGTGGGCCCAAAGTGGAAATAAGAAATAAAATGAGCTCAGAAAATGAAGCAAGAAAAGTCATTTTCTCGCAAAAAACGCAGCAAACTATTTCACCTACTAGAGACGCATAAGATGAAAGCAGCTTTTCAAGCAGGGCAAGAGTGGGGACAAGCATTGGATCCGTCAGCAACAATTCCCCCTCGAGGAGATTGGGGTTGCAGAGAATGCGTCCAAAAATGACCAATCTGGACTACTCAGGAGAGCATTTGAAAGAAGGCATGCAGTGTACACTTCTGTGCGAGGTCTGCAAAGGAGAATGTAAAAATTCCAAGTGAAATTTTACAGTTTATGTAAGTAAAGTAAGAGTTATTATTTTCCAGTTGTTATGATGACTAAATATCTCTTTCTGTTACAGTATAGTACACGAAAATGTCCTTAAAGATGATGCGAATGACTGCGTTGAGTTGGAGGAACACACAATTCGTCACCCTTACGTTACATACAGAAAACACAACTAATTTATTTGCCCGATTATACCTAACACATTATTATATGGTTTGTATAGTAAATGGAGCTTTGTCAATTATGAGTCTTACTATGAGCTCTTCAATAAAGTTACGTCAATGATAAAAAGAGACCAAAAATAAAAATTGTATCTTGAACTAATTTTAAGAATTTCATCAGATACACCTTTATGTAATGAGGATGACGAAATTGAAGACCAAATTAAAGACCACACTTAAACATATTAGACCCCAAAATAATTTCAAAGTGAAAAGTGTGTAGTGAGTCTATGAGCAATTCCCAAGTGATTATGGCAATAAATAGCACAAATAAAGTTCTGTGCATAAATAAATAATGTTTATTTATTACAAATAATCTATAATTATATAAATATATTATATAATTATATGTAAATTATTACAGGTGAAGATCAGCCATTAGCAGTAGTCTTTTGCTATTTCAACCACGTGATGTCGTTTTTATTTTTCATTCTCATATAAAAAATAACTTTAATCTACTTACATATTTTTATTCTAATTTTTTTTTGTTTTTCCTCGTTCGAAAAATTCAAAATTGATAAAAAAGTGGGATTCCAATTTAATTGTAACTTTTTATATAATTTTCGGCTACCATATTTAGACATTTCCTGAAAACTAGAACCCAAAATTATTATTTTTACTGATACCCCTTCTAAATAATTAATTAATAGGTCCTGAGCAGTAACTATGCAAAAGGAATCCTTGTAATCATCATTTGCCGTATCCTAAGGGGTACACAGGGTACTAGTAGCTTTAACAGAATTCACGATATGATGACGAAAAAATCCTTTTCCGAGCACTTTCCGATGACTTAAGGTTCAATCACAGTATATAATCACACTATCACACTTTACACTATCACACTAATATTATAAATGCGAAAGTTTGGGCGTATGAGGGTGTGTGTGTGTGTGTGTGTGTTTGCGTGTGTGTGTGAGAGGGTGTGTGTGTGTGTTTGTATGTTTGTTGCTCTTTCACGCTGAAACGGCTCAACGGATTTGGATGAAATTTAGAATGGATATAGCTTATACCCTAACTTAACACATAAGCTACGCTTCCCTCTTCCAACTGTACATTGCAAATTGAACTTTATTAGTTCTAACTAAGAAAGATATTCCAACAGCTCCGTTATGACTTACTGTTCAATAATTTTAAAAATGAATGGACCGGTAGGTAGGACCGCTTACGGCCCTTTAGTCACTTCATAAAGTATTATTTCTTTCTTCAATTCGATTTTCAGTTTTCATTTCGCGAAGATCTGATGAAAATATTTTTATACATCACATTA
This sequence comes from Ypsolopha scabrella, assembly GCA_910592155.1. NCBI lineage: Eukaryota > Metazoa > Arthropoda > Insecta > Lepidoptera > Ypsolophidae > Ypsolopha > Ypsolopha scabrella. Next base: position 4,646,341 of record OU342989.1, on the reverse strand, counting down.
TAATTGATTAGAGTTATTTAGCTTTATTAATACCCTAGACTAAGATGATTAAGGCGATATTAGTGTTTAACAATCATGGGAAGCCTCGGCTCTCGAAGTTTTATCAATATTTTGTAAGTGAAAGCTTTTTTATTTAGTCGTACTATTCTGTTTTAGTCATGTTTTTGTACCTGAACATCCTTAGATCAGCTTACAGAAATCAATAATTTTTATTATACGAATGTCTAAAGTGCCAACGATATATTTTTGATGTTTTATAAGGTTATGATGAGTATGGTGTTATTCGTTTCAGAATGAAGATATGCAGCAACAGATAATAAAAGAGACATTCCAGCTGGTCTCGAAGCGCGATGATAATGTGTGCAACTTTCTGGAAGGCGGCAGGTAACATTGAAGATTTTTTAGTCAACAGTAGTAGTCTTCAGTAGTATAAATCAAAGCCGTTTTATCTGGCTTCCTATAATGTGTCTCCGCACATTAGTTCCGCCAATATCTAGTTTTAAGAAGTAGCTATAGTAAGTTTGAGATAGCATGATATGGGTGACAGTTCATAATTTTCCGTTTCACCTATACTACTCACACCATACTACATACACCCAGGTACAAAAGAAAATATTAGGTTTTAGTAAGAATGAATAGGTATCATGCAAAAGTACAATAAATTATTTATCTATAAATCGAAACAATAATTACAGTGTACTCCTTAAATTTAACAAAAAAAGATTTAAAAAAGAATAATGTCTTTTTGCTACTTGTTGCATCCATGGATCGGAACATTAACCCATAGGTACTGACACTACATAATCGAAAATACATTGATGAATCGGTGCGGCCATCCTAAAGGATTGCGTCAGTATGAGTTCATCTTTTATGCAGTTTATGTTTTCGTTGCGGTTGCTTTACGTGCTATTTGTTTTGACATTTGTTACAATTTTGTTTTGTTATTGTTGTTTGTATTTGGTGAAATGCTGAGAAAACAAAAAAAAAATTTTAAACTCTCAAGCCCAGGCGTTATTGGTTTGTTTAATTTAATTAATTTAGAAATTAACAAAAAGCAGTTCGGATAATCAAAGATCAATCAAATAAAAAATCAATTTGATAGCCCTTGTTAACTTTCTCGATACAAAAAAAATCAATCCTGTTTCATTAGGGCACATAACTATAACTTTCAATTTTAAACTGCCACTCATATCATGATAACTCGAACATACTATATAGTAGTTAGATAATCTGACTCACACTAATCTGGCATTAGGGAATGCAATATTGGGTTGGGGTGTAGCAAAGGGTGTGCAAGGGATCCGACACTTAGAAAAATTTTGACCAAATTTTTTTTCTAGTAGTCATTTTCATTCTTGCAAGATCTTGTTTCTGATGTTATTAGGCGACCCAGTCGTGTCCAAGGTTTTAAACTGTGAGAGCTTTACTTACTTATAGCAAAGACAACAGCACATTTATATTTTACAATTTTATAATCAATCCTTTTTCATGACAAATCGAAAATAAAAAATGTCACTATCGCAAAAACACGATTTTACAGTATACAACAATTTAAAATTTAAACCTTCGGTGTTTCATAAAAGGTAATACCAAGCAATCGTATTGTCCCTTTAGCATATCGAAAGAGATGTAAGTTATTTGAATCAGTTTTTTATAAAGTGTTTTTTATATTTTGTTATAAATTACAATATTAAGTTATATTACTTTTACTTTTATTCCAAATTCAATCAGAATCAAATTAATTTATTAAAAGATGGCTGATCTATGGCAAGACTCATACAATGTATCTGTCAACTATACAAACTTCATATTATTAAAGAATATTATATAAGTAAAATTCGTTAGTTTCAATGAAGAAACAACTTACTCACTAAGTTAATCTCTTGGTTTTCGAAACCACTAGAATCAAAAGTATTCCCAATGTTTTAAATTTATTTTTCTGGTAAGAATTACAAAAAAAATTGAAAACTTTCAAAATTTCGGACTTTTTGGAAGTTTTCACGAAAACTTCCTCATAAAAGGAAAATTTCCCGGCTATTTTCACCTCTAATTACAATACAAAGGTTGAATATGTACAAAAAACTCTTTTGACAGTTTTGGTGAGATCTCATCGGTATTTTACGAGATTAACCTGAGGTGTAAATCATACCTATGTTGTCCAAAGTGCAGTGTTGAGTAAAAGTAGATTAGAGGCCGAAGTGGTTTTTTGTATTAGATTCACTATTTGTTGGACAACAACATAGACTTATAATACTTCATAAGAAGCTTTTCCAAATGATGATCCCTAAGTTTAAACATGACTAAATAATACAAGTCTATGGATTTAATTGGTTTCAAAAAGTGATTAAAGATTAAAAACCTAAATATATTTTTAAATAATTGTTAAGATAATACATGATATTTTTTGTTCTAAAAGTATTCTATCTGTGTGAAAATAAAAAAAAAAAATCAATCTGAAGGGACGGAAAGAAGACAATTTCACACGCTTTTCATATGCCTCTGTTTATCGCGTCATAAATGCTGTGTGATGATATTCTACTAGGTATAATTCCTAAAAAGACACGTAAAGCATGTTATGAATACGTACAACAGGTTTATATTTTAAAAGTTTGATATGTTCCTCCATAAAGAGCTTGTAAAAATCAGCCGCTTTCGGCCTTCGCTAATTATCGCATGTGCGAGAATCACCGTCTGTCTTGCGAGATCTCGCCTTGGCTAAAATCTCCCTCTCCAGCATATCTCATAGTTTGGCTTTCAGTACTCAACGCAAATATATATTTCATAACCTGGCATCACAGCAGAGGAGATATTTTTGCTATATGCATCCAATAGGCGGTTTGGGCATATTGAAAAAGTGAATGAAAGAAGTGTTAACAAAGTGTGTGGTCAGTAAAATTGTGAAAAATAGTCAAAAATATTTGGCACAAGTAGAAGGTAAAGCTCAATCAGGCCGCCTTAGAATGACGTTCGTTCGTTCACCAAATTGATGGAATACTGGAGGTGGGCAGAATCAAAAGCACCAGGAATATAAGAGTTTGTATGACTATGGATGAAAAAGCGAAAAAGGCAAAATTGGTGTGTCAGGATCGTAGCAGATCTGATCGAAAACCTGTAGTCCCTTTGGGAGACAGGCGTAAGTATATAAAAGTATGACACTTAGTGTACATGGTTACTTTAAGCCCCTTTAGACGATGATGACTACTCAGATAATAATTAGATGACGAGTCTGACAGCCTTTACACTATGATGATCAGTGGCGTGCATATGATTTTTAAGTAGGGTAGGCACAAAATTGTAAATTTGGAATTATAATCCCATATAAGATAATGTTTCATTTTGCATACGAAAAAATGGCGGCACCAGCCAAACAAAACATTGAGTAATTAATTAAACCAAGTGAAGATTCCGTGATTATAATATTGAAATACTTGTGTGTGTTCATAAGTTTAAATAGATAGTGCGAAGTTAGCCAAACCAAGCCCAAAGTAGGCGTTGCGTATTTGCCTATATGAGATGCACGCCACTGATGATGATTACTCAGTTAGCTAACTGAATTCATTCACATCTAAAGCGGCCTTCTGTATTAATGAAGAATCAAAATAAATGTGTTCTTTCTTTCATCTTCATAAAATGTGTTTTAACTTCCAGCTTAATCGGCGGTTCAGACTACAAACTCATCTACAGGCACTACGCTACTCTCTATTTTGTCTTCTGTGTTGACTCTTCTGAAAGCGAACTTGGAATATTGGACCTCATTCAGGTAATTTCACACGTTTTCAGGATATTGTACGTCTTATGAGATCACTGTGTTGTATATCTGTCTATCCGTCTATCAAGACCCCTTTCCTCGGGCCCGTTAGAGATACCAAGTTGAAACTAATACCTTCTACAAAAGTCTACGGCTATGCGTGCTATTCAAAAATCAGGCTTCTAACTCAATGCGAAAAAAATATTTTCATACAAATCAGCTCACGATGAAAACCTATAGGTAGTTCCAGTTGACTTAAAAATTTGAAATTCCATTCACAATTAAGTTTTATAGCATAGGAGTAGAAAAAAAACCAATATTGCCTAAAATAATTATTTAAGCAAATAAGGACCAACTTAAGAAGACCAGAATAACACCCTTTGGATATGTCGCCGCCGTCTGGTTAAATCAGCCGCCTGGTTTAAATTATTTTTTCGGAAGTCCTGCAGCGCAGAAGAGAGGCTTAGGTTACAAGGTTAGGTATGGCGAGTCACGACATTTCTTATGACCACCCAGAAGTAAAATTTAAACCAAAAGGCTAGCCGTTTGGAAGCGGCTGATTTAACCAGATAGCGGCGACAGATACATATCGTTTAAAAGATCGTAAGTGTCACGTAAGTTTGGACATTTTATTTAAATTTTCGCGCCAATATTCATACTAGTTTTTTACTACTTTATTATGAGTGCGGTACAAAAACTACAATAAATACCAACGATTCGGTCACGAGCTCGTCACGAGCCTCATCAAATGTCAAAAATTGTTGGGAAAAATGGGCTGTCAAACGTGTTGTGCGGCTAACTTCAGGCCACAACGAACAACAATGCTAAGTACTATGGGGGTCGGTTGAATGTGTTGTGGTTTATGGTCGGTCACGAAGTCCATACGGATTTGTTCGGTTTATTTCGTTTATTTTCGTGACGGACATTACATCGATAGCTGAAGTAGATTATTCTGTTTAAAGTCATAACCGCACTCTATTACAGACCATTCATCATAACTTATCCTTCGCAGCCATGTTGGCGTCACTGCTTGTCACGCTTTTGCTGTCATATTGTTGTCAGTCAGATTTTTTTAAATTATTTGATAAATTATGTTTTATTATTGCCAAAGCTGTTGAACAATAGTGCAAAAGAGATCGTGTTGAAGGTACGCCTTCTGTGAAAGACAAAATGCAAACAATTCACCGTGATTCCTCTCGATCAGGTTCGATCTCGTGTCAGTGCCATGACGGTTAGTAAAATAGAGATACCAGCGTTAAACATAAAGCCAATTTTATGGGCAAATAATAATTAGCTATTCACTTTTGCAGGCATATCGGAAATAAGCGTTCACATTAAGTCGCCTGGAAAAAATCGTCAAAAACGTAAAAAACGGGAGCTTGACGATTTAGAACAAACGTCGTCGAGCTAGAACAAGAAATAAAAAATACCGTTGTAGTATAGAGATTGTTAGTTTTTTATTGTGAAACATGTTATTTATTAAATGAGAAAGCATTCTACTTTATATTTGTGTTTATTCGACATTTTTATCACATACAGAACTCAGACCTAAAACAACCTTCCTTTTTACACAGACTAACACTTTTTTTAAGAGACAACACAGACAAAAGACCACAGACAACATTATTTGAAATTGTAAAATTGCAACTTTATAACACTCTTCCTCAAATTTACAATTTCAACTTTAATTAAAAGATATCCTTATGTTCATACAAACTTTCCTTACAAAAAACATTAACCAAAACAGACAATATTCTAAAATTTGAACAACGTCCATAAAACAAATTTCAACTCTCAAAATTCTGAACAACATCCATATCAAAAGAAATATTAATAATCTAAATTTAATCCAACTTCTCTTACAAAATGTTCAAGTTTATTTTTTGTTACAGGTTTAGTTAAAATGTCTGCTAATTGTTCCTCTGTTCTAACATATATTACTTTAATTAGTTTTTGTTCCAACTTTTCTCTAATAAAATTATATTTGATGTCCATGTGTTTTAATCTTTTCTGATCATAATTTGAAATAGCTTTAATGGTACTTTGATTGTCTTCAAACATCGGAATACATTTCAGGTTTATGTTTAAATCAATTAAAATCTTTCTCAACCAACAAGCTTCCATTGTTGCTTCGCATAGTGACACAAACTCAGCCTCAGTTGTGCTTAACGCAACTGTATTTTGTTTTCTTGATTTCCAAATTATAGTGTTATTAAACAATTTAAATATATATCCTGAAGTTGATTTTCTGTCACTGTCTCTTGCAAAATCTGCATCTGCATAACTAATCAAAGGAGATTTACAATTATTTTTCTTATAGATCAAAGTGTAACTTATAGTTTCTTTTACATAACGTAATATTCGTTTTAATGCTTGCCATAAACTTTTGTTTGGTTTGCTCTGAAATCTACTTAAATAGTATACAGGCATAGCTAAATCAGGTCTAGATCCTACTGTAGCATACATTACTACTTCTACTTCTGACTCGTCTAATTTGAAATTAGAATCCATAGGTGTTGTGCAACCTTTACAATCTGCCATACCCCATTTATCTAAAACTCTTTTCAAGTATTTAATTTGGTCAATATGAATTTCTCCATTTTCCTTTTTAATTGAAATCCCCAGATAGTTCAAAGTTGTTGCAGTCATATCTTTCATTCTGTATTTTTCATTTAAATACCTTTTCAATATATTTATTTCTTCATTGTCAGGTCCAATAATCAACAGGTCATCTACATATAGTAACAGGTACATTTCACCTTTTGAATATAAACAATAATCATTTGTAGATCTTTTAAAGCCATAGTCAGTAATTGTTTCATTAAAGTGTTCGTACCCGTATTTTGGTGACTTTTTTAATCCATATAGAGATTTGGTCAATTTTAGTACATGTCCTTTTCTAACATCGACACCTTGTGGAGGTTTTAAGTACACATCCTCATCTATACGTCCATAAAGAAAGGCTCCCTTTACATCCATCTGATGTATATCATAATCTTTTTGTGCAGTCACTGATAATAAAATCCTTAGTGTTTGTAGTTTTAAAACGGGTGAGTATGTATCTTCTAGTACTTCCTTTTGTTGAAATCCTCGTACTACCAAGCGTGCCTTGCAAATATCTTTTTCTCCAATATTCTTTTTAGTAAAAACCCACTTGCTGTCAATAAAATTTTTGTTCGTTGGCTCGGGCACTTCTTTCCAAGTCTGACTTTCTTTTAAAACATTTATTTCTTCTTGAACTGCTTTTAACCAACCATTTTTGTCCTTTCTATTTTTGATTTCTTCATAAGATTCTGGCACATTATCACCACATGTGAGTAAACTATAAAAAGTTTCATCGCTATCCTCATCAATAAGATCCAATACATAGTCTTTTTGCCACATAGGTTTCTGTATTTTCCTTTTACCTCTTCCTGTTTCCAAGCTCTCTTCCTGTTTCTTTTCCTTATATATTTTTGACCTTTCTGCTTCTCTTTCTCTACATTCATCTTCCTTTTCTTCAGGTATTTCACTTCTTCTATCAGATGTATTTTTCTTCTGTTCTTCATATTCTGTCCTTTCATTAATCATTTTCTCAGGTATTTCTTCTTCCGGTTGTTCTGTTAAGTTCTCTATTGGTATCTGTGCCATATTATTTTTTTCATCCTTTTCTCTTTCATCAAACACTACATTCCTTCCTATCACTACACTTTTAGTCTCTTCATCATACAATCTATATCCTGCCATTGCATATCCAATCATAATCATTTTTCTTCCTGTATTATCCAATTTTTGTCTCAATGCCTTTGGTACATGATTATATGCTATACTTCCAAAACACGCATGTTTATTACATTAGGTTTTCTTCCTTCCCATAATTCTGATGGAGTTTTATTTTTTCCGCTCGTTGGGCTTCTATTAGTGACATAAGCCGAGTATAACACTGCATCTCCCCAGAATTCTTTGTCCATTTTTGAATCTAGCAACACTGATCTTGTTTTGTCTACTAAAGTTCTATTCATGCGTTCTGCTACAGCATTCATCTCCGGGTTGTATGGTACTGTGTATTGAAGCTGTATTCCATTATTCCTGCAAAACTCATGAAATTCCCTAGTCACATATTCTTTTCCATTATCAGAGCGCAATTTTAATAAGTCACAATTAAAATGTTTAACAGCATAATAATAATAATCTTTGAAATTTTCAAAAACTTCAGATTTTTGTTTCATTAGATATACCATGACAAAATGTGTGTAATCATCAATGAAGGTTACGAAATATTTATATCCTTCTCTACTCACAGGTGTTATGGGGCCACAAACATCTGTGTGAACCAGTTCAAGAGGCCTATTTGCTCTATACCCTGTCCTATTAAATGGTTGTCGAGTCATTTTACCCAATATGCATGTTTCACATAATGTATGCTCAATAGAACCGTTTTTTAAATCATTCAACCCATTTACCATATCCTTTTTTGCCAAATTGTTTAAATTTTCCATTCCCAAATGACAAAACCTTCTATGCCATAATTGAGCACTGCCTGTAGTTAATAAACAATTACCAACATTTGGTTTATTACTTTTCATTTGAATTTTATACAAGGAATTGTCCTGGTTACCGATCATGATCAAACTTGAGTATTTAAAAATTTTAACCTTACCTCTTTCAAACGTTACAGTCAAGTTTGCTGCCTCCATTTTAGACACTGATAACAAATTTTTCCTCAACTCGGGAACATAATAAACATTTTTTATGGTACAGTCCACGGATCTCCTACCTACGTAGCATTGCATCTCAATGTTACCAACACCAACTGCTTGCAGAGTCACTCCATTCTTTGCCGCTGCAATGTTTTTAGGGTTTTTTAACTCGATATAGTCCACAAATAAGTCCTTGTTATTTGTCAAATGGTCGGAACACCCTGAATCAATCACAAACTCTGTAAACTCACTACCCGCACTGTTTTCACTTTGAATTTCTGCATTAAAAGCTACACGTCCACTATTAGAGCTTTCAGCATGATATGAATGTCCACGACTACTAGATCTTCCTCTACTGTGACCACGTCCTCCTCGGAATACTCTTGTTTGTCCTCTTCCTCTGTAGGCACTTCCTTGAAATGTACTTTCTTGATAATTACTTCTCCCTGGTCCTGTATGTCCTCGACCTTGTCCTGAAAACCCTGGTCCTGTAAATCCACGCCCATGTCCTTGTCCTGAAACTCCTAGTCCTGTAAATCCACTTCTATTCAATCTGCATTCAAACTTCTTGTGTCCAGGCTTCCCGCAGGTGTAACACAGAAAAGCATTAGGAGAATATTTGTCTTCTTTACTTCTGTTTTTCTTCCTCTTTTCTTCTTCACCAAGTAACCTATCCTTGACCATATCTACTGTCAAATTAGGTAAGGATTCAAGTGCTGTGACAATAATTTCATACGACTCTGGCATAGATAGCAAAATTACATTTATTTTCTCCTCTTCAGACAGACTACTTCCTGCGTCTTTCAGCTGGTTAAATATTTTCGTCATTGTCGTAAAATGTTCCATTAGCGGTTTGCTTTCTTCGTATTTCAAATCAGTTAATTGACGTCTCAGGAACAGCTTACTTCTTGTGCTTTTTTTCATAAAAATTTCCTCTAACTTCTGCAACATGTTGTAGGCTGAAGTCTCATCTTTTATAAAGTCCAAGTGACTGTCTGCTACCGCGCTTACTATGATGCTTTGAGCTTTTGCTTCCAATTTCTTGTACTCTGGTGCACTGGCATAACCGGGCAACTGGATTGCCGGTAAACAATCGTGTTCTTTGAGTATGCTGCTTATACGAAATTTCCATGTTGCAAAATCTTCCCCTTGAAATTGTTTTATGTTGTGAAAACGTAGATCCGCCATCTTCTAGATTTTTCTCGACACAACAGGAACCAACCAATAACCACACCGGTCTCTTCTTTTATTCTTCTATTTTACTGATTAACCACGCTCTGCTACCACTGTTAGTTTTTTATTGTGAAACATGTTATTTATTAAATGAGAAAGCATTCTACTTTATATTTGTGTTTATTCGACATTTTTATCACATACAGAACTCAGACCAAAAACAACCTTCCTTTTTACACAGACTAACACTTTTTTTAAGAGACAACACAGACAAAAGACCACAGACAACATTATTTGAAATTGTAAAATTGCAACTTTATAACAGAGATACATGTATAGAAGATATTCATACCATTAGATCATACGTATTGTTTGCAAAATACAAATCAATAAGTAATTGATCATTTTGATTTTTTCATTCTGTACATTTCATTTTCATTAAAGAGTAATTAATATATAAAAAACGCAGTTAAGTAAATATTATGAATGTGTAGTAGGGTGAATGCTACGTGAGCCATTGGCAACATTATATGCAGTGCTACCATTTCCTAAGACAGGGAACTTAACTTAACTAAGACTTCTTATAGTGAATGGTCTGTAGTATACATTTTTTTTTCAGAGTGTCCGTTCAACTTCAGCTTTTTAATGGGTTCTCAAAATTTGATTAAGCCCTATATGCCTCCAAATGTATAATAACTTTTTGGAATTTTATTTGATCACTGTTATTGTTTTCTTTGTGCATTTAAAAGATTTAAAGCAGTGGTGCCCAACTGGTATTGCACCGAGGGCTGTTTTGAAAATCTTGACAAGCTTCGAGGCACCTAAGTTGGATAATGGAAACTACACTGGTGGACAAAAAAATCGACTCAAGCATTGTTGTTCTACATTTAAGGAAATAACCCAATCATACAAGCATAAACTTACATAATCCGTAAATCATTTTAAAGGTATAGGCTCTTCCGTCGTTGCCATGCAAGCGCATGAAGTCGCGCTTGCCGATGAGCTGTGGTCAGTTGGGGCCCGGTTGCTGGTCTTTTTGGTGTCAGGTTAGCTTTCTTTAGTCTTCTAGCGATCGTTCGCCGACTTACAGCCCGATCTCGTACTTGTCTGAGTTCTTGTTGGATCTCAACTGCGGTCATGTGACTATTTCTTAGAGAACTTAAAACGATGAAGCGGTCATCTTGCTCAGAAGTGCATCTTGTTCTACCAGACCCTGGCCTCCGAATGACGCCGCCGGTCTCCACGAAGCGTCTGGTCTGAAAACTCTGGAGACAGCTGATTGGCTTATAGGGGTAATTCTGCTGCCAAGCTTCGTTGGTTTCGCCCTATTTGCAATAGGGCAAGCACTTGAGTGGTCTCTAATGGCGTGGTGTCCATTTTCGGATGACGTAATCACTGGGTAATTAGGGTAGGTGTTAACAGGTTGAAATTGTGTAAGCAAGTGAGGAAAATAAATTATTGCACGTCCTTTTAACGGGATAAAGGGAGCTTAACGCGTACGTATCTGTACGAGGTAAAAACTCTTCAAATACGGTAAACGAATTTCACGTCCTGTATAGCGAATACTTTTAAACCAAAATGCATTTATTCAAAGGTGGAGGCCATACCTTTAAAATGATATATATATATTTCATATGTTTATGTTTGTATGATTGTGTTATTCCCTTGAATGTAGGACAACAATGCTTGAGTAGATTTTTTTGTCCACCAGTGTATATTATTTTCTTACATCCCTGTTTATTTATTATGACTTACTACAAAAACGATAGACCGGAACAGCACAAACATAATGTGATACTTGGCTGTTCACTCTTCAGAAAGCTTCTGAAAGTCTAGTTTGTAATCTTCTGTGTATCCCAAAATCGTAAAATTTTTGACGTGCTCGTTTGTTAACATACTTTTGTACTTGATCTTTATAATTTTTAGTTGAGATGAAAAAAGGCGCAGCACAGCACTCATGTGCGCGAGAGTGCCTTCAACTGTCAGCGTTATTTAGATTTTCAGAGTTTAGTTAGGGTTTATTTAATTTCATCTAATTATATCAATTTAGTGTGTGCTTGAATTTTTATCCCATTTTGTTCGCGGGCGCCTAGAAAATAGGCCGCGGGCTACTAGGTGCCCGCGAGCTACAGGTTGGGCACCACTGATTTAAAGTAAAATTACTTACTTACTTATTCCCAATCTCCGCTGGGGAGCAAAGGGCCGAAGTGAAGCCATTCTTCACGCTCTTGGGCCAACTCAGAGACCTCCACCAATGTCATTCAATACAAAATTCAAATAATTTACTCTTTAAAATAGATACAACAATGTATACTTTCTACAAGTAAATATTAATTTTAAAAAAAACAATAGAATATGTAAAAAATAAATAAGTATAAGGTGACTCTCGCCTACACAGCCAAACCTCTCTGTCTGGTATGAGACCCGGCAAGTGGCAGAACCAAGGCTCAAAGACCTTTCCGCGAAATACGCAAGATAAAATTCAGATACACACGAATTGAGTCGAGGTTGTTCTCAAATAAGTATGTAGGCACAAAAAATATTTCTCATACTTCGCAAATAGGTCACCGAACCACGACCCCGACCATCCACCGAGTCCCCAGCACGAACCCGGCCACACGAAAGAAAGTCATCCTATATAATACATCCCTATAAAGTCATCCCCGCCTGATCCAGTTCTCTCTTCACTGTGCGCTGCCAGGTCTCGCGTGGTCTGCCGAGTTTTCGTCTTCCGCCTTCAGGATGCCATGTCAGTGCTTCCTTTGGGCCATCTTCACTATGCCTGAGAACGTGACCTGTCCACCTTCCTTTGCGTTCTTTTATGTACTCTGCTACAGATTTTTGAAGAGTTCTTCACTGAAGTTCCTCGTTGGAAACAAAAAGTAAAATTATGTTTAATTTTCAGGTATTTGTTGAAACCTTGGACAAGTGTTTTGAGAATGTCTGCGAGTTGGACCTCATCTTCCATGCGGACGCTGCGCATCAGGTGAATATATTTTTAAGCCCTTTTGTTATTTTTGCTAATTTGACTTTATTATGATTGATTATTGAAGTAGGTATCATATAACCGCAGTAACCAGGATTAAAAAATATATATAAGGTGACTTTAATTTATGCAGCCAAACTCTTACTAAAGACTCGGTAAGTGCTCAGTAACAAGTTTCGATGACCGTTTTTGTGAAATTCGTAAATTATTCTTTTCGTGTTCCTTACAAACGCAAGCCCAGCCCCGAGTCAATTACTATGGGACGTCAAGATTTTATTTTGCGAAATTAGCAAAAAGTGTTATCGATCCGTGTTACTGATCACTTATCAGGCCTCCAGTATGAGTTTAGCTGCATAAATTAAAGTCACCTTATATATTACCGCCATGAAACCTCCTCGGTCGGGCTGCAATGTATTGTTATACGTATTCGCCAATATTGTTTAAAAAGCTCATTGCTATTACCAAAAGTAGTTTATGCTATGAGTGCGGTAAGGGTGCAATAGCTTACGAGAACGATTTAAAACACGAGCGATAAGCGAGTGTTGTAAACGTTACGAGTAAGTTATTGCCCTTACCCACGTGTATCATAGTACGTTTTTCAATTTTTTATTAAAGAAAAAAACAACAAATACTCAAACTTGACGGAAATAAACTGCTTTCAGTTTGATGCGTTCTTAGGCTGCTTTCAGTCACTTAACATGCTGTCTGTGGGTGGATGTCGTCCGACGATCAAACTGAACGCAGCCTACGAACGCGTCAAACTGAAAGCAGTTCATTTCCGTCAAGTCTATCTATTATATATATAATTTGTTATCTCCTTGCGATGGATAAATCGTCAAGTGTTTAAAAATATATAAATTTATTTTTATCATAGTTTCTATCTATGGTACACAAGAAAATACTGCCAACTTTAATTTAAACACTTTATTTATTACAATAAATTTAAATTTAAAAAATAAAGCCTTTAGTGTGGTAAAAATTACGTTACTTTGCCAACAGTTTTGATGCATATAATGGGCCTTTACGAGCAATCCGTTTTTTTTTTCGACCTGCTTTGTCTGTTACTGTGGTCTTATGGATCAAACCAATAGTATTATTTTGCCCTAAAATTACTAACAGCAGAGATGGTGATGATAATTTGACTCCACCTGACATTCTGGAAATAACGACGAAAATTACGAACACTTTTAGAACGAGCTTTTACAAGAAAAATCAAAAATGGCTAACGACAAATTTTATCAAGATTATTATGAAAACAGGTTGTTAGGCATGAGTTTAGATAAAGTAGTGTATGAAACTGTACATAACTAGGTGTTAAAAACACTCGTGTTCTATTAAAAAACTCGCCTTCGCCTCGTTTTTTGACCTGACACTCGTGTTTTTAATAACCTTTTTATGTATTAGTTTCATAAACTACTATTGTCAAACCGGCTGTGCTAAAGAACAGCGTAGCGTGATCTGTTAGAACGGCGATGCGCATTACATACATACATGTAGTTTTGGCAATGCAGATATACTTTTTTTATTATCAGACATGCATATACAATTTTAAGTCACATGCTTTAATTGTTAATAATAAATAATTTAAATTAAATTTCAATTTGAACAATTTCATGTGTTTTTTCTTAATATATAATTAATTTTAATCAATAATAACACGTTTCCAATTGATGTGAAGTTTATATGATGTTAATTTTAATTTTTTGTTGTATTTATTTATGTAACTATATTGATGGCCCAACGAAGGGTATGTGTAAACGAACTATATAAATACTTACTTGTTATTATTAACCATGCCAACATATGTACTATATGTCGGTCCTCCGTCCTCCTCATCCAGCCGCCCCCCGCGACGTCCTTCAGGTCGTCGGTCCAGCGGGCACGAGGTTGGCCTACACTACGCTTTGCTGTACGTGGTCTCCATTCTAAAGCCTTTCGGCCCCAACGGCCATCATGTCGGCGATAAATATGGCCTGCCCACTGCCACTTCAACTTACTGATATATTAAATGAATGCAATAAATGAATAATTAATTATTGTTTTGGCTTTCAGGTACTGGATGAGCTGGTGATGGGCGGGATGGTGCTACAGACCAACATGGCTGACATTCTGTGTCGACTACAAGAGCAGAACAAAATGCAGAAGGCTGAGGTATATCTTTATCAGTGGCGAAGGGTTCATATAACACGATTCCCAACGGCTTGTTTAGGAAATGGCATCCATACTACATTTCTTTATTCCGTGCTCTTCGCTTTGTTAAACAAATTCAAATTCAAATTTTTATTTGCATAATCACATACATAGTAAAGATGACAGGGTTTTTTTTGAGATCAAGTGATACCCCGTAGGGGCACAGCAAAACAATGACAATGAGGGGAGGACATACATTGTTTATCATTATTAAAGTATTAATACGCTTACAATATATAACTTCACAAAATAAAATAAAAATCACATTTAACTCAATAATCTTAACTTTCGATTGAAATTATGCGCAAAAATAATGATAATCAATCTACTTACACTTACTACTAAGTACTAACTTATAATTATGTAGACAGCTCAGAATAGTAATAAAGCAGACAGATAGTATTTATTTATGGATTGTGGTTATTAAAATTATTGTAAATATCCATGAATCTCAATACGACAAATAAACTTGGCTGACGGGGAGTTGCAAAGTACAAAAAAAACATGTTTTCCTTGGTTGCTTTTCTGAGTAAGGTGATTTTTTTGCCCGGCTTCCCTTTTTAAAATGTTCACCCTTCGACACTGATCTTCGACTGAGCCAAAAAAATTTGTGAAAATAATTTTATGCCCCCCTCTAGACCTGGACGATATTTTATTAGAAAGATTTTAACAATATCTAAATTTTGTGAATGTGAAATTTTGATAACTATTTTAGTTAATTTTATATTAATTTAAAACCCACATTTTTCATTTTTTTCTGGAATCCGTCCCTCTCGCTCTGCGGGTCGTTCCGCATGGAGTAATAGTGACCGTTGAAAAATTCACATATCACCTTAATAAGGCTCCGTGTTGCCCTTCGGTTACGGAACCCTAAAAACTATCAACATCATTATCATAGACACATTTGATTGATTTTAAACATTTGTCAAAGCAGGTTGCCCTCTGTAAGTATTGTTGGTAGCGCGGAAAAAATTATTACTAAGTAGCAGACCAAACAAGGATCAAATAGCGTGGCAAGTTTCCATACAAAAAATAAGCTACGTTTAGGCTTCATGGTATGAAGAAACGTATAAAAATGGGTTGTTCTGGCTGGCTTATGCTTGGAACATATTTGTTAATTCCTAATCTCTAGTATATATTTAGTTTGGAAACAAGCAATATTTATATTTAAAAGAGCCCGAAGTTCACTGAGCTAAAATTGCCACCCGTCGACTCTATGCGTTTATTATTAAGGTCTGCCCAAATATTACTGAAGAGCACTGTGTATTTAGTTGTACCGCAAGCGGTTCGTAATGTATTTAAGGTGAAATTTATTTATACAGCCAAATTCATGGGTGTATCACGGATCGATAACAATTTTTGCTAATTTCGGAAAATAAATCGTGACGTTTGACATAGTCATAGTAATTGACTCGGGGCTGGGCTTGCGTTTGTAAGGAACACGGAAAGAAAGATTTACGAATTTCACAAAAAGGTCATCTAACATTGAAACTGTCTCCACAATGAATTTGGCTGCATAAATAAATGGCACCTTATATAACATTGATGTATTAACATCTTGCTAAGTTTCTTGCCCTTCTTCTTAGCAAGACTAATCGAATGGGCAGAGTTAGGCATGTATTTATACATATATGTAACGTATTAGTATTTAGTATATGGGTAGCTATTATTATTATATTTGGTATGTACATTATTGTATAAATTAAATACACCTTTAATTTAGTTTTCAACGCACTTGCTTATAAAGTGGCCCTTATTGCAGCGTTCTTAGGGTCATAATACAGCATTAGTGTCGCACTAGTGTTTTTTCCATTACAGTTTTTTTTTAAATCTTAGCAAAGAGTTTTGATGTCTTGAGAAATAGTAAAGTTTTTGCGAAAAAATAGACTGTCTCAATTAAAATATAGTAAATAATTTCATCAAATTATTAAAATTAAGTATTCTTCTCATTTTATTTCATTGCAGGCGGGTATCGGTGCGGCGCCGGCACGCGCGGTTTCGGCTGTCAAAAGCATCAACTTGCCTCAGCAGTTCCGGGATATGAAGTTACCCGACCTCCCGCAGGCTATCAAGGTAAAGTCAAAAGTGTTTATATGTATTATTTGCATCAGTTTTTCCCATAACAACATCAAAAACCATAAAATCAGCAAACAGTATCAGCTACTTTTTCTTTAAAATATGGTAAGTCGTTCACATAAACAAGGAAAAGGAATGGGCCCAATATGGATCCTTGTGGAACGCCCATTTGTATAGAAGAGCGTTTTGATCCGACTCCGTTTACCTCAACTTGTTGCTTTCTGTTAGTTATATAGGTATGAAAATATACCGTTTAAAACATTATTCTTACTTGCAAACCCTCCGAAGTTATACGGGGGAGAGTAAGAGGACAGCTCTCAAACAGCACAACCAGGTGGCCCACCATTACCTGGGACCGATTGATGGCATATCCATACCGAATTTTCAGGTCTTGTATAAAACAGACTGGTGACGGGTAGCGCCGTCACTGGTTACGTGTTACGGCACCGCGCCCACCAACCCGCCTATTAATATTTTTTTGCACAAAGGAGGAAACTGACGTGGTAATTGGAAAAATATCAAAATCAATATATTTTTTTGTAAAATAACGGGAAATACATACAAAAAATATTTAGGTTGGGCTACTACTAAAATGTAATAAAATTACACACCTGCATAAAATATAGCAATATAGGAATAAAAATATTATATTATATTGATAAATAAACTAAATGAACCATACATAAAAATAATGCATCACCATCCGCCCATTCGATTAGTCTTGCTAAGAAGAAGGGCAAGAAACTTAGCAAGCATGTCTTTTTTCAAATTTATTTAATTTATCCGTTGACCTAGAACTATGAAATTTGGCAAGTAATACCGTCTAATACTACAAGTAATTAAATCACAAAAAATATAGTCTAACGGAACCCTCGGTGGGCGAGTCCGTCTCGCACTTGTCCGGTTTTTACATTTAATTCACCTAAAACCACACTTTTGTTTCAGGATCTGAAGTTCTGACCGCTGCAGGCGGGCGCCTACAACGCCACTCCCGTTGCCATAGCAACCAACATCCTAAACACCATCTACCCCCCAAACGAGAAATACCAAGCATTGCAGAAACCCACAGAGTTCACAACAAAATTCTTCGGTTCCGAAACCTTTGGAACCAAATTCTCCGAGACATTTTCCAAGCGGGACGAGTATGAGAATTACCAACAAACCGAGGGAATTAATTTCCCCAATTATGAAAGTCATGCGATGGAGGGATATCAGGATATAAGTGGGAATACAACGGTTAATTATGAGGACGCGAATAGAAGGAGGAAGAAGAAAAAGTCTAAAGTTATGTTTGAATAGAGGAAATCGTTGGGGAATCTTTTGTGTGTAAGGTTTTATGATTGGATTGTGGTGTTAGGATATTTTAGAATTTTTAGATGAATTTTAGGGTGAAAATGTCTGGTTAATACAAACTATAGTGCAGAAGGTGAGACTGTAGAATTGCGATTGTGTGCGTGTACATCATTGACATTGTGGAAAACAACTCCTATAGCAGTCAAGGCAAGGTCTATTTTTTGAAAAATCATGGAAACATAAAGTATGCAAAAGAAGAATAAGATAAAAGTCAAACAATAATTTTTATTACTTAATAGTTTTTAAACTAAACTAAAACTACCTAGCAAAAATATTTAATTAAATTAGATAAAAAATTGAGCCGAAATCGCTGTCGTCACGTGGAAGAGTACCTAGGATACTGGCAGCATTATCTCGTTGAATGCTAGGCCAATTCTTTGGCGGAGGTATGTGCCAGCCCTGGGATCTCCGGAAACGTCGACCAATCTCGACGACAGTTCTTTGTAGAGCTGCCGCGTTCCCGGCCCCCACGGCCCGAGGGTTTCAACGCCAAAAGGAAAGAAAGAATGAAAATAAATTTATTCGTCATCCATCATACACACACAAAAGATACAAAGAATAAAACATGAAAAATGAAAGAAATGACGAAGGGGGGGGGGGGCAGACTCAGCTTGTGTTGTGAGCTGCAGACAAGGGACAAATACATAGGTATCCTACGCCAAGGGATGCATATTTGCGCCGTTTCGCCTCCTCCGCAGACGCTGCCGCCGTCCCGGCCTGTGACGAGGTCACCTGTAAGTGGGACGGAGCAACTGTGTCAACACAGGTCGCGTCCCACACCAGGGACCTCCCGTTCTTCTACGGTATCATCCCGTCGGGTCTCCTACCATCGTCACGTGACAGGCCATTCGGAACAGACCTTGCCTGGACTGCTGTAAGAGTTGTTTTCCACAATGTCAATGGTGTGCACGCACACAATCGCAATTCTCCAGTCTCACCTTCTGCACTGTACACCGATCAAAAGAAAAATAATTTTTAAATCTTAAAATCCGCGAGAATTTTCAGCATACATTACTTGAGAATTTTCAACATACATTACTTAAGACTTTTATAAGGCCCTAAAGTTTAGGGGATGTATTTTTATTTTCAACATACATTACTTCGGACTTTAGGCCCTAAAGTTTAGGGGATGTATTTTGTATTTCGTTTCCTAATGTAGCTGCAATTTCAAAATGACAGAAGTTCTGCGTGCGCAGTTGATGAGAGCAGGATAGACAATTAAAAATCAAAAACGTTAGAGCAGAACGAAAGTTTACTTTGGCCAGTAAAAACCAGTAACATGCATAGACAAGACATATTCTCTCTGTTCTTAGATGAATTTGAAATGCGTTAGTAGGCGTATCAGGATCGTGGCTTGTGAAGATCTGTAGCTTTTGCCCAATCGTCTGTAAATTCTAAAATATTTGTATCTCGTAAAAAGAAAATTTAAACATTCCGAGAGCGAATTTATTGAATTGTTTATTCGCAAAGTATTTACAAAATTAGAAAAGCTACTATGCGTTGCGTATTTCAAATTATTTAACGTGCAATAATTGTTTTTTAAGCACTATAATAAATTATCTTGCACTAGAATTCAAGCTTGACAAAATTTTCTTACCGATTTTATCGGTATGATTTCTTTTGATGTTTTCTATGGCTGACTGGAACGTGTCTAGCTTATTTTATTAGATGTAAGAAATATATTTATGTTACACATGCTGTTTGATTTTCATTTAAGAACTTTATCATTATTATTTAAATACCCAGGAAAGAAAATTCCCTTAAACTTTAATTTTTAATTACATGGAATTGTGACAATTCAATGAAAGGGATGGAGCTCTACAAGTAAAGGAGAAACGATACAGTTCATCTCGCTTTCTTGGACAACTCCCTTGAACTGTCACAATTCCATATAATTAAAAATTAAAGTTTAGGTGTTTTATCCGTTTTTATCATTTTAAAACAAAACTTAGATACCTACCTAAAAGGGCTTTCTTTTATTGTATGAATTTAACACGGAATTCTTGTTTCGAATTTTAAAGGGAGTGCCTCCACTGCCTGCGCCGGCACCTAAAAATAACGCCGTTGGGAACCGGCAGTACATTACTGCCGGCAGCCGAGATCAACAACATCGGCTGACGGTAGAAATTTCTCACGCGCAAAGGACTTTAAATTTCAAAGTGTGAGATTGTGTATGTATTGTGTTTGTTTTTTTGGAAATTGTTGAAATCGCCGACTTTCATGTCAACCTAACACGCTCCTCGCTTCGCTCGTCGTTGCACCTATTTTTTTTTCTTTTGTGAAAGTTTTTTCTTTGCTATGACTTCAAAGAACCAAAATTAAAGTCAGTGCCGGCCGCCAATTCAGTAACCGGCGCTGGCAGCTAATTCAGCAACCGGCGCCGGCAGGCAAATTGGGACACGGCGCCGGCAGCTGAGGCACTTCCATTTTTTAAACATGACTAACTCCATCTATTATTCAAATATGTAGCACTGATTAGTTCTGCTATTCACCACTAGGCGTCAAAACAATCTTTCGCACCGTCATCTATAACAATTTTATGTACTGAATTAGTTTACCTACTTAGCAATAGATGGCTCTATTAATTGTATATGTAGCGCCATCTATACTAATAAAACAAACTGGTTTTAGTACTCTATTAGCCAGTAGATGGCTTTTATGTAAAACTATTTTAATTTTGCTATTCGGCAATAGATGGCGGACACATAGTTCGTAATAAGGGTGCTAGATGGCAGCAAACAAATCCATGGAGTATTTATTGAGTTCTCGGAAAAACGAAAAGTTATTAGCACCAAAGTTAGGTAGGCAATTCTTTTTTTAACCCGACTATGTCGAAGCCTTCTTGAAGTTAATGTTTTTATTATGTAGACATTTACTACTTAAATATTGTGTATACAATGAAAAAAAATGCGATTGGAACTTATGCACTCATGCTGCGTATTCTGTACTAATGTATCAATAAAAATACAGCCATAGCGCCATTTTCAGTAGCTTTGGCATGGAAACATCTGAAAAGTTCCGCTAGTGTCCGCTAGGGGCGGTAAAGATTCCATACGAAATGTAACGTGAACGCTTACTATTAACGTAACCGAGATGTTTCATTCTAAGGTTACGAGTAATTTAAATGTATATAAAGCGTGATTCTCAATGCAATTCGTAGATAAGTGCGACATAGGTATTCTTGTTTATTTTGAAGATGGGCTTATTCCAATAACATTCCAATTTGCAATACTTTTGCTAACCGTCATTCATCTTTTTTAAGCAAAATAAAGATAATATTTAGAATCCTATAATTACGATCCCTTATTTATATTAAAAGTACATTTAAAAAACCACAATTGGATATATTACTTCTCCCAAACATTGTATTAAAGTAAAATTACATACAAATAAGTGACCACAGGATGGACAGATGGACAGCAAAATGCAATTATGTATGTCCAAGGAATACAAATAATCTTAGCGGACAGTAAAATGAAATTTAAAAATTCAAGTGTTTTTGGCAGTCTCTTCGGTCTTAAAGTTCGAACAATGTCTCAAATGGATAATCCGGAGTGGATACTACTACAACGCCCCTAATAAATCGTCTGCGAAATGGGGGTGTACGACTGTTCCAGACACAGGGACAGTTTGCAGGTGTATAATTTTATTTTGTTTGTATGTATTTCCCGTATTTATTTATCAACTTATTTGTTCTTTGCATTACGTATATATGTATATATCGTTATTCCTATATTTCTCTATTTTGTGCAGGTGTATATTTTTATTACATTTTAGTAGCCCAACCTAAATATTTTTTGTATATTTTTTAGGGTTCCATACCCAAAGGGTAACCAACGGGACCCTATTACTAAGACTCCGCTGTCCGTCCGTCTGTCACCAGGCTGTATCTCATGAACCGTGATAGTTAGACAGTTGAAATTTTCACAGATGATGTATTTCTGATGCCGCTATAACAACAAATACTAAAACCGGCCAAGTGCGAGTCGGACCTGCGCACTCCCATACAACAGACATATTTTTTTTGCCGTTTTTATAGAAACTTCATGCGCGAGTTCGACTTGCACTTGGCCGGTTTTTCATATTCTATTGTTTTTGTAAAGATTAACTTTGACCTGTAAAAAGTATACATAGTATCTATTTTACAAAATAAATGGTTTGATTTTTGATTGACAGCTTGCATGCATTCAATAACATCTGCAGGCACTTCCCCGGGGATACCTAATGCATGATTTTAATTTATGTGTGATTTATAACGAAGACTCGGTAAGTGCTCGGTATCAAGAATCGACTACACTTTTTGGGAAATTCGGAAAATAAAATGATGACCTCTGTTTAGACCAGATTAAGGGCCGTTATACCTCAATTCGCAGTCCTGCTCTAACGGTTCTGCTTTTTAACTGTCTATCCTACTCTAATCAGATGCCGCGCACGCAAAAACATCAGTTATTTTGAAATCGCGGCTACACTGATGCTTTTTTCATTTTTATGTTACAGTCTGCAGCTGCTTTATACTAATATCAGTTATATTATGCAAAGTTTCAGATCTAATTTCAAGTATTCATTGAATGCTATCGGTTTATGGTACGGTTTGGAGGTAACTTTGTAATTTTCTTCTATAGAGAAAATTTAAGGGAATCAAGTTTTCACAACAGCATGGACATATCATTAGTCCTCAACTTTATCATATATTAATTTCAGAGTGATTGTTGCAGTATTTGTTGGTATAAAACAGGATCATGCGAAGCGAAGTGAGGTATTATACACCCTCAACATCAAGGGACCTCGCCGATGTGTTGTGGTTGTATTGTGAGTACAATGTTGAGAGTATTGATGACTTTTTCCGGTATGGAAGAAGTTTTGGAATTTACTTATTTTGGCCCCGCTAGATTTCAGTTCATCATTTCGCTTTTTGTTCCTGTCTTTCATAATTATTTATTGGTATGCAATTCAATCGTGTATACTTAAAATAATACACAAAACAGCACGAAAATGATTCTCACGCAAAATTCTGTTTTGACAGTTCGGGCGGCGGACTTCCAAACCACCCTTGCTTACCGAAACCAACCTTTATACCTTTGCAATAACAATCTAAACTCACAATAGATCTAAAGATAGGTTTGTAATTTATTGATTGCGGCGACGTTTTGAGTCGCGTTTTTTCTTACCACTAAACGGTGAATGAAGGTACCTGTAAATCCATATATCACTGCACAAAGTGCGTCGGTTCGTTTGTCACATGGGTGGTCTGGCAAAGGCTGAAAAACACACAAAATAGAGGCGTTTTATTTTGGTACCGATCGTCGATTTAGATAGTATTTGGGTGTTTATGGACGTTTTGGATCCCATTTTGGGGGCAAAAGAGTTAATTTCTAAGGTAAATCGATGTTTAAAAGCTACCAAAGAAAGATAGCTTGTCTTCTTTAAGCGATCTATAAAATGGGAGGTTTATAACGGGCGCTAGAAAGCTTTTCATTGTTGTGTTCAGCTTTACAAAAAAGGTTGAATTATTGAACTACCTCGTGGTTTAGTGACTAAATCGTGATATTAAATTTATGTTACAAAAAATTTACCTACCTACAGTGAAAAATGTTTAAAAAGTAAATACCCAGACCTGAGTTCCCTCAGAATTCGATATGTTAGTGTCAACTTAATTATCTACTTACTTCCATTCATGGGAATAATCTGTGATACAAAGGAAAGGATAAATAAAACATATTTTTCTTGCAATCTTTTTTTTTCTATTTTTATAATGGTATGTCAGCTGATTATAAATCAAATTTAAACAAAAATATTATCTTATCATAAGCAACCTATCAACCAAATTTCAAATACGTATAGGTCGTATACTTGTATAATGTGCAAAACTTCAAATTTGTAGGTTGTATAGTGTTTAAATCGTTTGCAATGCGCCAAAACAACCTTGTCGCAATGTGACGCTGACTTTCTTAAGTTATTATAATTAATGACCTATAGAAGACAGGCGTTTCTATATTTCAAGTAAAGAAAAGAAGATATAAACAAATATCAAAAGTTCTTTCGAAAACAATAACAGGTAAAACGCGTTGATCTCTTTTGCCCACGCATTCAACTTAAAATGGGTACTTAATTGCCTATTTCCAGAAATACCCAAACCGGTTCTCGTCCCAACTCCGTAAATATTATGTACAGTATATATAGAGTCATCTCGTAGATTATATAAAGTCATTCCCGTGGTTCATTACCGCAGCCATTATTAAAAAGTGATCCAAGATGGCTAACTTTGGGAGGCGGGTGACCATGCACGTTTAAAACAAGGTACATCTATACTAATAATAAAGCTTAGTCAAAAGTATATTTTTACGAAATTGTTAAAGAAATGGGCTATTACTGTAGGTTTTCCGTTATTTTGTCTACGATCTATATGCTAAGATACCTTGTTAAACAGTTATTATTTTGCTTGAAGAGTGTTTAGAGTCATTAAGAATATTTTGTTACTAATGATATTGGTTTTGTGGGTAGTCACGAATGCTGTCACTGTGACATGTATAAATACAGCTCGCCGTTGTACAGTGACGTCAGTCTTGCTACGATCTTCAGTGTTGAAACTGCTCAAATATAATGTGAATTCGGGAATCTCAGTTTTATTTTCCATCGTACCTCCGGAGCGCTTTTATTACTATTGTACGAGGGCAAATCTATTTTTTTATTTGAATTTTTGCCTGTCTGCCTATCGGATTAAACTCGAGAGTCACTCAATAGATTTGAATACAGTTTTTTTATTATCTTCATTTAGTTTATTATTAACATATAGGTTGAATTATTGACATTAGGTATAGGTTATTGAACTCTATGAATCAGAATCACTAATAGAACACAGAACCATAAAAAAAGGTTTATCTTCTTCATTCTCTTTGGTTTTCAAATTTTGAAAAAATAGCCAACCTACGCACCGGACATGTGACTGACAATAGACCGTACATATTCCCGGCGGTAAATAATGCACATAGGCTATGTACACATAGGTTTTGTAGAGCGTCGTCTCTGCTGTCATCGGAGTATTGTGCTTCTTTGGCAGTCGCGTCGGGTTCTTTTTCAACCGGTATAGGCGATAAGATATGTTGATAAAACTACCCCCAAGCCAAAAACTATATCGGTAATACTTTTAAAGGAAAGATTAGAAAAATATAAATATTTTGAAAATTGCATTTGACTGTTTTTATTGTTTTTAAAGCCCCGCAAGTAAAATAAATTCTGTAAGAGTGGCTTTTCTTCCATTTAGACCAAGGATTCCCAGCCAGTGGGGCGCGCCCCACTTGGGGGGGCGTAGAATGATTCAAGGTGGGGCGCGGCGGCTTCAGCTATATGTTACTTTTTATTAAGATAACTGTAACTTTTTATTGGACTTGCGCAACCGATACGAAGTTCTATTCTAAAATTCTATTACCATTTTCAACTACCTACCTTTGTGAACGTGGTTTTTCAACGCTGTTGGGAATAAAATCAAAGCAAAGAAACATGCAGTCTATGTTGAAAATGATCTCCGCTGTGCACTGACTACCATGAAGCCACGGATTAACAAATTAATTAATAATGTCCAGCCACAGTGATCTCACTAACTATATTCTTGTTATTTGAATAAAAATAAAAAGACTGATTTAAGAATTTTATTGTTTGCTTATATTTCTTATTTCGACCACCATTTCGGCCGATAGGGGGGCGTAGTATTTTTGCAAAACGTTGGGTGAAGCGCATAGGGTTGGGAACGCCTGATTTAGACAAACCTAGCAGACCTCAATTTCCGTTGTGCAATTCATCATAAAATAGAAAAAAAAAGTTTTGTTTATTAAAAAAAAAAAAAAATGTGTTGCAATTATAACTGAATATTATCTGAACGTAAAAACGTGAAAAAAATGTATATTAGACCAGTTTCGGCACCCAAAATCCTTATGAAAATAGTTTTGCTTTCATCATGGAAAATCTCATCTAAGATACTAAAATGCTCTCCAGTCCCTATGTTTCTAAACGCACAGACGCCCTACTCGGCGGCTTGTTTTGACAGCTACAAAAAAAAGACGAAGCGTTCTGGAAATAATTATCATTTTACGGCGCGAGCAGTGAGTTATGTTCTACTCGTATCAGCGAAGTGGCGGTTTGTGTTATAATAAAATAGTCTATTATTAGGCGAGTCTTGGGTGTCTAGCTAATCCTTTGCATAAAGCCTCCATGGTTTTTTTTGCGGTTCCTTCAAAACGAAACCCTTATAACGAGGTAACGTGCATATCAAAGCAACTTGACTGCATACAGAATGTTTTTTTTGTTGATGACGTCACATATAGACGCTTCAAGGGACTGTAAACCTGAGGATATGGTTTTAATTTCAACTCGATACCTCCACCGTTATTGAGAGGGTCTTGACAGACAGACAGACAGACGGATGGACAGAGGACAGACGGACAACAAAGTGATCCTATAAGGGTTCCAGTTTTTCCTTTTGAGGTACGGAACCCTAAAAATTATAAAATAATTGTTTTAGAAATTTGTCCTGACTGCTTGGCTTAAGACTCTCAGGTACGAAGACTCAAAGAAAATTTTTCGTCCTATATTATAAATTTAACAATTAACCAAAGTGGTAATTATTATTTATCACATTATTTACATCAAAACACTACGTAATTATTTCTCTCCCACTCACAAACATCCTTCCACACTCACACACCTTTACACACCCCCACTCACGAATAAGAACTTACATTCAACACTTTTGTTTCTTTTGTTTTTGATTTATATTTAAAATGTGTTTTTTTTGCTACTCAAATTTCAGTAAAATTGTTTATAACTTTAGTATTTAGTTCTTGGTTGACACTTGTATAATTTATGGCTATGGAAGAGTGATGTCTTCGGTCACAAGTATTTTATACTTACAAGGTCTCAACAATGTTTTTGTTAAAATGTGTTTTGTACTGAAATCAATATTATTGATTGTATTTTTTGTATTTTGATTGTTTTAGATAATCCTACATTGTAGAATTTGACATATAATGAAAAGCTTCTGCAGATCGTAAGGTATGAAATCGTTTTTTTACCGAAGGCTGAAAATAGGGTGCCATGATGAGCGAAGCTAATGATTTAAGTGATAACTAATGATTGATCTGATAACTGATAATATGATAAATAACTGATAGAGGAAATGAGTACGCGACAACGTCTGATCGTGAACTGAACTTTTATTGTAAAATAAGTAAACCGCAGCGATCTTGCACGATCGCTGACACTTGATAAAGCTATATGTACTGCTGGCTCGTACATGCACCACAAAATAATGTACGGTGACGTACAATATTGTTTGATATGATTTAAGTGATAACTAATGATTGATCTGATAACTGATAATATGATAAATAACTGATAGAGGAAATGAGTACGCGACAACGTCTGATCGTGAACTGAACTTTTATTGTAAAATAAGTAAACCGCAGCGATCGTGCAAGATCGCTGACACTTGATAAAGCTATATGTACTGCTGGCTCGTACATGCACCACAAAATAATGTACGGTGACGTACAATATTGTTTGATATGATTTAAGTGATAACTAATGATTGATCTGATAACTGATAATATGATAAATAACTGATAGAGGAAATGAGTACGCGACAACGTCTGATCGTGAACTGAACTTTTATTGTAAAATAAGTAAACCGCAGCGATCGTGCAAGATCGCTGACACTTGATAAAGCTATATGTACTGCTGGCTCGGCTTGTCAGGTTTACATACAAATAATTTCGGAAGCCGAGCGAAGCGGAGCGGAGTGAGGTAACCCTTCTAGTTTTAACACTACGATCTGACTAGGCAGATCTCACAACTTTTTACAGTAGAAGAACTAAGTTGCGAGACTTGGTTTCTTTACAAGTTTTGTTTTTGATGGCATGTTTTTGACAAGTCCATAAAATTTAGTACCTATATATTTCGCGAATGCCGAAGTCACAATATTTCTCAATAGACCTGTAACGTGGTTGGAGGTGGTCGTGCTGTGTCAGTAATTAGTCCGTTACCAACTTCCGTAGATTTTGCAAAATCAACTTTCCCGATTCATCCTAGGTCTTAGTGACGCTTTCCATAGTCGAACTCGCGCACAAAGGGTTCCGTACCACCACACAATACGGGTACGGAACCCTAAGAACATAGATAATAATATCAACCATATAGATGCTTGCTATACATAACATTAAGGCGACAAAAACCAATTAAAGCACTAAAATGTTAAAACCTGACAAAAAATTTAGCATCCCCTGAGTACGGAACGCTAATTTTATTATTTGTTAATTTAGTTTAGAGTATGCACAATAATGTGTGCAGATTTGAAACTTTTATGTATTACCGTCTTGAAGATAGATCTGAAACAAATAACGTTAAAAAATGCATTTTTTCGAAGTTTATTGTGCGGGGACCCCTTTGGATTTCATTTTTTTTCAGTTTTATTATTTGTCCTGGTAGAGGCCATGATAACACGTATTTTGTAAAAATTTCAACTTTCTACCCATTACGGTCGACCTTTGTGACAAACGGACAGACAGACATACAGCGGAGGCTTACTACGGAACCCTAAAAAAATAGGTACTTATTTTCAGTTAGATACATCTTGATTGTCAAAAACCCGCAGTGGACGACGAGCATTAAAAAAAAAAGAAAGCTAAAGATATTTGACCCAATCAGACCTCTCACTAGAGCTGACAAAAAACAACATAAACCCCCTCACAATACGCTTCCAATCGAAATAGAAAAATGAACATAAAATAGAAATAATACGATATTTTTTAAAAGAATCACTTCGAATCGCCGTGGGACCTCCGTAAAAAAGTATAGAAAAATCGGTCGAGCACGAATCCATCTTAGAGATTGAGAGTCCGCATATAGGGTAATTACTGGGTGTTAAGATGATAATATGTTACGGGTAATGCTAGAAGATAGGGTAAACCTAGGTTTACCCGGGTAGTTCCGCTCCGCTTCGCTCGGCGCCCAATGTTAGTCGTCGCACCTATTTTTGACTTTTTTCGGCCTTTACCCGTAACATATATAATCTTTTTCCTTTAAACGGGCTGTTCTACTCATCCATATGAACAACTTTTACTATGGAGCCAACCCTGAAATTGCGAAAACAAAATCAGCTGTTCCATAGAAAACCCGAACTAAATGTATGAAACAGCTGATTTTTATTTCGCGATTCAGCATATAGACTGCCATTTTGGGCGAGTTTTTAACTGTCAATGTTGACAGTTCGGATACTCACTCAAAATGGCGACCTTTGTGATCTCTGGGTATTTATGCTACAACTTAAGGCGAGGTTATCCAGAGAAATCTCTCCTGCTCCAACGCTTTCATTTTACACATGCTTATCCTGCTTAGCGGAAGCGGGCCGCTCAGAAAACTCGCGGTTTTGAGGTGTTTTTATTTATTATTTTGAAATTGGAGGGATTTTTCACGACGTTTATTTTAGTATAACTTTTATTCTCCAAAATCTAATATAGCTCAAATGAAATGATAGTTTAGACCTATCTTTGCGATTTAATTGGATCGAGCAAAATGTAAGTAGATAATCGTTTATCGAACGGCCGAAATATCAAGATCAAAAAGTGAAATTTACAAAATTTTATCATCGGTTTAAAATGAATTTGAAAAGGGACAAAATGAGATCACCCCTCCTTAATTTATTACCTAGATAAAAAATTCAAAATTTCAAACTGTGGGGATTATGAACAAGCATATAACTACATTATAAACATTTTTAGGGCCATGGTTTCTATTCCTACCGAACTCTAGAAGCGTTACATAAAACTTGGGCCATACATAATTATCTTACGAAATAGAGTTTTCATTTTTGTCTATTTTTTGGGCGCCATGTTGATTTTCGAATTGTATTGGGTTTTTTATCGCAGTCATTTCCTTGCGTGAGTCGGGAGAGTGAGTTATAACTTGGCCTATTCTTGTCTATGGAAATAATTTGTTTCTTTTTAGAGTTCCATCATGAAAATAAACCCGTATTAAAGCACAGGTTCGGTCTGTAAGTCTGTCCGGAAATGCCTTGGTTAAGTAGTAGGTAAAGCTATCGCCGTACTTCGGGCAAAAATACATATGCTTTTAAGGCATGCAGATTAGGGATTTTTTTAGAAGATTTCCCTACGCCTTTAAACAAATAGTAAATTCAAACTTATTGATGCACGCTCGACTATGCATAAGGTGACTTTCGTTTATATAGCCAAATTCATACTGGAGACTCGGTAAGTGGTCAGGACCAAGGTTCAATTACCCTTTCTGTAGATTGAGCAAAACATTTTTTTGTGCCTCTATATTTGTTCAAGAACAATATCGACTCAATTTGTATAGGAAATCTACATTTTAATTGCTGCGGATTTCACAGAAAGAGTCTTTGAACATTGGTCATGACAACGTACTGAGACTCCAGTATGAATTTGGCGATATAAACGAAAGTCACCTTATATAATTTGAAGCCAGGGTCTCAGGTAGAGGGATGAGCGAGCTACTCAATGAGCTGCTTAAATTAAAAAAAAATAGAATGCGCTTGATTTTTCTCGCTTATTAAAAAAAAAAACAAAAGCGTTCATGTCATTTTAAAGTATTCATGCAGATGATTGTGAGCAAAGTATGTAAAATGCGTCTGTTGTAAATAAAATGCAAATAAGTCGGTAAACACTTTATCGCGACGCGAGTGCAGCGTCTCCCTAAATTACGTAAAAGAAACAAAAATGGAACGAATTTATACGCAGCAGCGGAGATTTGAATTTTGGAACGGTTTTGCTTTTATTTTTGGAATGCATTTCGGCGGCAATATTGTACGGTAGGTTTTGAAATATGAAGAGTTGGTATTATTTGTTTTTTTTTTACAAAGAGAGAGTTTTTTTTGGATAATAATTAATACATTGAGTGCCACTAACTGTGAGTTAAGGCGAGGTTATCCAGAGAAATCTGTCTTTCTCAAATCCTTTAATTTTACACCTTTCTCTTTCAAACCTTCTCAGTAGGAGCGGGTCGCTCAGGAAACTCGCGATTGCGAGATTTTTTATTTTGGAATTAAGACGATGGATTTTAAATACGACGGCCGTTTTATATCACATTTCTTAAAACGTTTATTTTAGTTTAAGTTTTATTGTCTATAACCTAATATAACTTCACTAAAATGGTATTTATATCATAGTTTAGGCCTATCTTTGCGATTTTATTGGATGCAGTAAAATAAAAGTAATTGTATATTAAATGGCCGAATTATTAAGTTAAAAGAGTAAAATATACTTATAACATATATTTTTTCAAATTATTTTAATTTCACGGCTTAAAATGAATTTTCAAAGAGACATTATCGGGATAACCCCCCGAAAACATCGGTTGCCGGCGCCGCCAGCTCCCACAATGGACACCGGCGGCGCTGACGGTAGAAATTTCTCACGCACCAAGGACGTAAAATTTCAAAGTGTGGGATTATGTTGTTTTGGAAATCGTTGACTTATAAATACAAATTTGAGTTACAGTCAAAACTAGGGACATCGTCGCCTCGCTCCGCTCCGCTTCGCTTTGCTCCTTATTAAAATAAATAAATAAATCTTTCATGTCAACCTAACACGCTCCTCCTCGCCTCGCTCGTCGTCGCACCTATTTTTTTCTTTTGGTGAATTTTTTTTTTACTATGGCTATAAAGACCCAAGATTACTTCCTATCCTATCCTTCCTAGCCCTATACCTACTTAATATGCTAACCCTATTCCCCGCTTCTTTTTCTAAAGTCAGTGCCAGAAGCCAATTCAGCAACTAGCACTGGCAGCTAATTTAGCAACCGGCGCCGGCAGCTCAAGCATTTTCTAAAATATAATATGTGAAAGGAGACTCCTGTGTTTTATTGTTCCAAATCGTTTCTGATTTCAAAATTCGGTAGGGCATTACGCGCTTATCGGGTACGATTTTTCATTGGTCCCTTTTAAAGATTTCGTTTTTTATATTACAAGGTGATAAGTTTAGTTGCCATACAATGTTGCCATACTGCAATATGTGTCGCGGTGTGTTATATTCTATAAAACATCATCAAATATCTGAATATCAGAAGAGCTGTGAACCCTAACGCACCGACATACGGGCGAGTTTAGAGAGAGCGTCGTCCGTTTCACGGACACACTCTCTATAAACTCGCCCGTATGTCGGTGCGTTAGGGTTCACGCGTTTTTGTTTGGAACTTAATTATTTCCCAAACTAAGGGTGTCCGCGGGTATGACTCTTGGGAAAAGTGGTTAAGTAGGGTCGGTAGAATATGTGGTTTCATTTAATGGTAGCAGTTTATTTACACCCGGTATAGATTGATGGATGTGGAAGAGGCGAAAGAGGCGTGTCAGGATCATAGCAGATAGAAATCGACCTACCCCTCTGGGAGACAGGTATAAGTATAATTATTATACACATTAAACTAGGGAAAAATTACAAACATCCATATTACTTAGGAAAATAGTACATTACGATACGAGAGCGATGAAACGTTTTCTGACGAGTGTGAGTTTGCGGCACGAGCCGAAGGTGAGTGCTGCAATCACACGAGTCGAGAAAAAGTTTCTCGCACGAGTATCGTATAATATTTTATAGCACAAGTGGGGAAAATGCCGACTTTACGCAAGCGCAGCGTGCGTAAAGCGGTCATTTTACGCACGGTGTGCTATAAACTAAATATATGTACATAACATACATATCATATTATAATTGGTATGTATGTCAATTCTACGCCATGGACACTATTGGACCTTGGTGTGAAATTCTGGGTAAATTTCGGCTGAGGAAAAAAACTTTTTCGCTTGATACTTTTTGCTGTAGGTTCTTGATGAAACACTTGAAACATTGTGAATCAAATTATTACTTGGTAACTGTTATGACACTGTTCTATTGTTGTCAGCGACTGGTTTCGTTAATTATTGGATTTTTTATAAGTAAATGTATATTTTCTGGGTTAAGTACCAAAGACAATGTTATCAGCCCTTTCAAGGGAATGAAATCAAAGACAATACCTTTTGTGGACACGGCTAAAGACATTGACGCCACTATTCGAATCGGAATCATGTTTCCTAAAAAGCCTGCCCAAGTCGAGTGACATCCGTAAAAATTGCTGTAATTAAACTAAAAAAAGTCATTCTAAATTCGAAATTCCAGCGTTCGAAATACAATGGCCCATTAGGAGCCCATAGATAAGCATCTAGACGAGCCAATTGTAGTTCCTTTTTTGAATTTTAGAACTCAGTTCGGCGCACGAAACGTTCGGTGTCGATTTTTGCAGCTAAAGATTTTGTGAAGGAATCCAGTACCAATTATTCGATTCGGAACGCAGTATTAACCGCGGATTTGAATTTCGAATAGAGCTACAAAAACATGGTCGCATATTTATTTATGATTTTTAAATTAATAAATATTTATCTCTGAGCAGAATGTGTAGTTGAGATATTTACATTTTTGACTGGCAGTATCTTGTATCTTGAAAACTTCATACTGCTCGAGAAATGAAATCGTTTGATGAATTAAAGATATATTTGCGGATTACTTACATTATTCATTGAACGAGCAAAATGACTACCAATATTGATATTGTACAATATACCTTTAAAAATTAAAGAAGCGGTTATGATGACTTTATTGTTTAATTAATTTAATCTTCAGTTAAAATTGTTAAAATTGTCTATCCTTAAATTATTTAAAATTACTTATTTATATTTTTAACTCATTTAAATTTGAAACATTCGACTTAATGCTGGCAAAGGCAAATTGTGTATTTAACCATGATTTAACCTAATAAAATCCTACTAATATTATAAATGCGAAAGTTATGCGTGTGTGTGTGTGTGCGTGTGAGTGTGTGCGTGTGTGTGTGCGTGTGTGTGTGTATGTTTGTTACTCTTTCACGCTGGATTGGAACGACGGATTTGGATGAAACTTAGAATGGATATAGCTTATACCCCAACTTAACACATAGGTTACTTTTTATCCCGGAAAAAAGCATGTCGTTAAACCGAATAACACGCGGGCGGAGCCGCGGGCAAAAGCTAGTGTTTAGTAAAATATAAATCTGATAATTGATTAACCCCAAATTTATACCTCTTAGCCACAATAAACGGTAACATGTTTATAAGCAAGCCCTGCAAGAAACTTTATAGGTAGTCCCGACAACTTTTCAGTCATTTTTAGCATATATAAAACTTATAAAATAATTTAAAATGTCAAATAGAATGTCTATTTTGAAATTCGAACACGGTTTTGACGCGCGACCACCGCGGACCACACACGTAGCGCGCACAATCGCACAAAATATGCGCGATCTTTGACCGGGCACGTAGAAGAAAAAACGCAGCTAAAAAACTGCATATTATTGAGAAAAGTTCACTGGGTCAAGGAGCAAGGAGATTCCAAAGAAAAACAGATTCTTTATTTCAGCCACGCTGTCATTCAAATCGTGGGAAGCAAGTTTGGATTGATGTTTGCGCGGTTCAGGATTTGAAATTCAAGTGTATTCTGTCATTTACTCCGTTTTGAATAACTTAATTTGTGACTAGCTTTTCCCCGCGGCTTTGCTCGTGTGGAAGTGTCTTTCAGATAAATATCTACTATTATCAACATTGACAGTTACCTATTTTACCAACAATCATTAAGAACGATTATGTTGACCAGGGACCAGGGTCACTACGATGATAAGATAATAAAGTAAACCACATCCAAGTCTGTTTAGTGGTTCTCGAGTAATGGAACAGACAGAGAGACAAAAATAAAAAAAATCGCTAAAATATGTTTTGGCCAGATTACAAAAAAAAAACCATACCTGTGTCAAGTAGTAAGACACTGGGAAAAATTAAATTTTATAAAATAATACTAGAACATGAACCAATTAAAATGACAAGTACTTATACAATAAAGTATATAATATAATAAATGTTACACATACATGCAAAACTCTGCCACATCGATTAGTCTTGTTTAAAAGAAGGGCAAGAAACTAGACAAAACTTTTTTTTCGTTATAATTACAACAAAAACACTCTAGTTTTAATAATCTACATCTACACTATTATATAAAGAGAAAATATTTGTATGTTTGTTTGTATGTTTGATGTAAACTTTGGAACTACTCAACCGATTCTAAAAATTCTTTCTTTTGTAAGAAGCTACACTATTGCTGAGTAACGAAGAAGAAGAAGAAGACTTCAGACCCTTCGAGTTTGGGCTTATTTGATTGGTATTTATTAGCACTTTGGTAAAATATGGTGACCAGGGTCTGTTAATGGGACTGGAAAGTGAGTACGGGATCTCATCAACGGACAACAGCAGATCCTTCGAGTTTGGGCTTATTTGATTGGTATTTATTAGCGCTTTGGTTAAAAAAATCATTTTTTTTCCTTATTTCCACGAAAATCTCACCGACGCGGGCGGAGCCGCGGGCAAAAGCTAGTTATTTTATAATTCGATTTAAACTGCAGTTTTGTTTGCGTGAACGTCACGCTGACATTCGGTTTCGCGCGCTTCCTGTCGCCATAGATAAAAGGGTTTATTTTTTATCCGCCAGCCCTCGAGTGCTGGCATCGGTTAAAGAGTTGCTAAGCCAATTTAATTTGTATAAATACGATTCTTAATTCTTCCATTTCAATTCCAGTCACATCCAGTTTGTGAGAACGGAAGTTGTTTTTTTAACTTAGTTTTAGGCATCCGGTTCGAGAAATCTACTATAAAATGGATAGGAATTATTATTGCTATACAGTTGTATCAAATATTTGGTGTTTAATAAATAATTTAGAGATAATGGATTTAGTGCCAATGATTTCAAATAAGCGATTACAGATATTCAATGTGTTTTCTATGTCTTCGCATTCCTTTGAACCGATTATTGTTTTACAGGTATTTTAAATGGCGTTATTTATAGCATTTTTGGGTATATTAAACATTACGATTATTATATAAATACAAATAAGTAGAAATTGACTGATTAAATTAACAATATATGTATTTAAAAATAAATCATAAGTATATACTTAAATAATAAATCTTACCTACAAGTTAAGGAACTTTGACAAAAACATGACCAAAAATAATAATCATTTCTTACAATAAAACTCCCATTTTAAAGATTTTCCCCCGGCTCTTGAAGCGGTGTCTGCAAAGGCGAGCCCCCGGCGACGCGTGTTCTTATTTTGAAAATATTTTGACGTTAATAGCGGCTTTTGTGACCGGCCAGTGACATATCGTTCGTTTGGTCCATAGAGCTTACCTTTTTTTCTTTTCTTTTTTTGCAATCGGCAAAGGTATCAAGGCAAAGTGACCGAAGCGTTGAAGCGTTGTAAAGGTAATGTTTGTTGTTACCGAAACCATTCAATTTTTTTTTACAAATCTGCTGTAGGTAAATTGCATTAGAATCAATCCTGATTTGTATCTGTGTACCTTTTGACAAGTTTCTTTTGCTATTCTATGCGTTGACAATGACAATAAGATTTTACTTTTCTGTAGTTATTTTTATAAAATCTGATTTAGTCAGTATTACTGATAGAAAGTGTTACAGCAAGTACCTATATGTTTCAAGGAGACAAAAAAAAGTGCAACGATATATTTTGCTGCAAACGTAATAAGATAGCAAATCCAGAATGATGGTGGAATGGTGGCATACATAAATGTCAATTTATAATCCACAAGTTCTCATTTCTGTAAAGGAAAAGAAATATAAAATTCTATGGAGATATATTTTTATTCTTATTCCGAAAAGCGTTTAAATATTTTTTTTATTCCTTAGTTATAGAGATATGTTGAAAAAAAAACAAATTTTAAGGATATTGGATGAACAGCTAAAATACATTTGCCTCACAATAAATAAAAATACTAGCTGTCAATGACATTTGATATATTTTACATCTTGATATATTAAGATCTATGGTCATGCCATTTCGTTTTTTTTCTTTTAATACAACCAAAGTACCTAGTTACTGGCATTGGTACGAAAGTCATTATGCCTACAAGGCTTTTGTTGAAAAGTAAAATATTTAAAAAAAAATTTTACTATTAAAAATTCAAAATTTTGGACAAGGGATATATATATATATATATATATATAGGTATATTCAAGTCCCTTATCTTTTTACCTACTTTCTAAATAGCTAATGAAATTAGCGGTTTAGTATTTTGAAATGTTATGGATTGTATTATTAATTATTTATATTGATTATTCTTAAAACTATTTTATTTTTGTTTTTATTATTGATGTGACAACGTCGTAAAATCATAAACACTTCTCATTTACCCACTACAAAAACACAAATTTGAGACTTTATAAAAGATACTGACTGATACTAAACAGTTTATTTATATCCCCGAAATAAAGATTTGTGTTTTTGAAATGGAATAACTTATAAAATTTAAGTAACATACCTACCATATTGCGCTTAAGTCATTCGAGTTTTAAGAAAGATTATTCTTATTCTTATTATTTATTGTACACACAGAAAATAAATATTTACTAACAAATTAACATGTACAAAGGTAGACTTACCTCTAAAAAGAGATTTCTTCCAGTCTTCCTTTGGGGATAAAAGAAAATGATTTATATAAAAGTAGGCATGCATACGTGTACGTGTAATAAATAAATAATAATTTGTAAGTATATCAAACTAGTATTAATATAAAAACTTACCTAATTATAATAAACAAAAATACTAATTCATAAAAAATATATCTAAATTTCCAAAAAAAATTACATATGTATAAATATCTACATACCATAGACTACCTATTTAATAAAATAATACATACTATATATAATACCCAGGAAATAAAATACAGAAAGAATCTGTAACTCGCGGTGTTAAAACTCTCGTTAGGTAAATATTTAATATGGCGGAAGAAGTAGGTATACCGTAGATTTGCAAATGCAATTTTGTATTGTTTTATTGTTTCTGCCAAATGTAAAAAAAATACGCGCACTATTAGTTACTGTTTTCTACAATCCTGATTTTTCTCCTCGATAAATTTAAATATATTTGTTTGTCGTCTGCCAGCTGTTCCATTGTCCATTTGGAGGTCAAACATGTGTTCTTACTTATGTTTGCTTGTTGTCCACAAAGCCAAAATAGCCACCACAGGAAGGGAAGTAAGTACTGGCCACTTTCTGCCGACAAAACTCAAAACATACAATTTGACAAAAACACGAAAAAAAGTTATAGTTAGGTACATTCAGTCGGACATCAGCTGTCAACCGCAAACTGACCAATATAATAAGGAGAATACAAAAAGGATTTCACAATTGCATTCAAAACAACAAAACCCAATGTAACAAGAACTTTCTTACCAAAATCTTATTACATTACCGCAAAACCACGATATCCTTGCGATTTATTCGGTCGAAAACTGTCAAAAGATCCCAACTTTGAACAAATTCTGAAGTAAGGAGAGCTCAGGTGTCTATGGTTTTTGTTTTTTTTTAAGTCTCGTGCGCAAAACGCGTAATTCAAGAGGTTCATTGTAATTATTTGTTTGCTCAGACAATAGAAGGTCTGTGGGCGCTGAGATAAATAGCTTTGTGTAACGTTGTTTGTTTGCTTTGGCGTATGAATGCTAATTCGTTTTGGGCTACCGGGCGTTTTCGGAGTGTTGTTTTCGAAATTTTATTGTTTTATTGTGCTAAATTATAAGATTTACAGGCGTAGTAAATTAAAAATTATACTCAAAGCATGGCGTTCCTTGCAAGCTCTAACTGGTTTTAAATACGGAGCATAAAAAAATTCACTTCGCCTTTGTTTTTGGAAACACTTTAAAATCAAATTGTTGACTTAAGTTTAATCTGTTCAGTGGACATTTTTTATAACAATTGAAACACAATAGTTATGTTGCAGGATCGCACTTTGTGAAATGGTACGATTGTAAAAATATTAACGCATAAAACACGGGTGTACCGAGTGTGGACTGTGACTTGCATTTCACAGTTTACACCCGGAACACTTCTGACACCCCCTCGGGGATTCATGTCGTGACGATATATTTGTGTTGTTGTTTGTAAAAATATTTATGTTATAGGGCATTACCGGCCAAACCAGATTTTAGGTCAAATTAGTTTGTCCTAGGCCAAATTGGCGACAACGAGCGAAGCGAGGAGGAGCGTGTTAGGTTGCTTGTGAATATAAATTCAGGAGTCGAGCGAAGCGGAGCGGAGCGAGGCGACGCAACGTCATAAGTTTTTAACAAAAATACGATCTTACCATTAATATATGAACTAGTTTGGCCTAGGACAACCTAATTTGTCCTAAAATCGGGTTTAGCCGGTGACATATAGATACATGTCACCGTAAAATCGTCTCCTCCAGATATTTCATGAAAAAGCGACATTTAAATGAAATTACAAAAGTCTTTCAACAAAAAGTCAAAAATAGGTGCGACGACGAGCGAAGCGAAAGAGCGTGTTGGGTTACATGTAAATAAATTTGGAGAGCCGAGCGAAACGGAGCGAAGGAGCGTGTTGTGTTACATGTAAATACATTTGGAGAGCCGAGCGAAACGGAGCGAAGGAGCGTGTTGGGTTACATGTAAATAAATTTGGAGAGCCGAGCGAAACGGAGCGAAGGAGCGTGTTGTGTTACATGTAAATACATTTGGAGAGCCGAGCGAAACGGAGCGAAGGAGCGTGTTGGGTTACATGTAAATAAATTTGGAGAGCCGAGCGAAACGGAGCGAAGGAGCGTGTTGTGTTACATGTAAATACATTTGGGGAGCCGAGCGAAACGGAGCGGAGTGAAGCGAACCCCTAGTTTTTAAACAGAAAATAGTAATATCGTATGATCGCACAATGGGACTATGATCATGCAATAATTCGGTTTTTCTTCAAAAAGCGCGTGAAAAAGCTGTTTTCGTCATACTCCGACGACATCATAACCTACATAACAAAGCGTGTACGTACAGTCAGAGGATTTAGAACAAGGCACAAAAAGTGAAGAAGAAAGAGTCTTTAGCTCTCAAACTTGATTTCTTACAATACTAAAAATCAAGTTTGACATCTGCTGCTGTGTTTGACTCTATCAAAAGACACTAATTTTAGACGTCATAATTTATATTCTATTTTAACTATCTTAGAACTTATTATTAAAAAATTTTAGAAATTGGTTTTTGTAGTACAGATTGGCGCCAACCAGACTGCGTGTTCTTCTGTCGACTTGTATCTGTTTTGATTTGCAACAAAATTGCTTTTGTTTTATTATTTCATGTAATTTTTCGCAGGTGTATTAAAAAACGTCGTTTGATATACGTGCGAAAGTGTTGATATTTCTCGTGCCGACTGTTTTTTGCCTCGACTGCGACTAGACTCTAAATATCTATATCATCTATATATTAAAACTAAAAACATTACTTTGGCATGACGTCACTGTAGTAAACCGTGAAAACGCGAAAATTATTATGCACAGTTTGTAGGACCTTATATTTCAGTTTGGTAATCAAAATTTCTTATTTCAAACCCTAAAATAAAAATATCTCAAAAAGAGAGCAACGCGTGATCCCCCCAATTCACAAGTATAAACCATCACGCTGAGGCGAGAGGGTGGCGGGCAGTGACAATAAACCGCTTAGGATTATGTTCATTGTTTATGTATTTAATGTTTGCGGTGTGGGAGATACGTCATAAATAAACGGAATAATTGTTTTCTTGTTCAATTGGGGTGCCTTTGTAGGGAAAAGTGGGCTTACAAATTATATCATGCATAGGGGTTGCTTTTTGAATTAAATTAAATGTAGAGAGAGAATAATTCAGGTAGATGTTCTTTTAATCATATTTAATAATTTTATAATAAGCGGGATTTTGTGCATTTTTGTATATTTAATAAAGCAGTAAAGTAACGTTTGTGTGCCAAATTAATATGTACTTACGTCGCCGTTAGATAGTAACATTCGAAAGTAATAATAAGTTGGCATGACGTCCAAAAAAAAAAATTTATTGTCCGTCAGATAGATTATCAAAAAATATTGGACACGTATTTTTTCTTTTTTCAATTAAACAAACAATGATGAAGATATAGCCCGCTGAAGTTCCGCGTGACGTCACATCTAGGTACAATTTTACATAGAAGTGACGTCATTTTCCCCCACTCCCGAACTTTGACGCGCTTTATCTCTGTCATTTTTTGTTTGATTGACAAAAGAAAAAATACGTGTCCAATATTTTTTGATAATGTAAATGACGGACTAAATAGAATAATATTTTCTTTACCCTGTCTACAAGCGTATTATGAATTTCTTAAATAGTTTATTTGTGTAATATATATTATTATGATAACATTTTATTTGTGTACGATTATTACCGACGACAATTACATCAACCGATCGGTTGACATGAGCGATAAAAGTTTTTCATGATTTTTTAAACATAATTAAAACTCAGTGACTCTTGATCAAAACCACCTCTACTGATTACAACGAACAGCTCTCTGAAGAAAAAATCCCGCGCAAATCTTCAGAGACGAAGATATTCAACTGTAACTTAAGGTGGTAAAACCGAATCCCGGTGCAAAGTGCACATCATAATATTGTTTTCCTTACTTTTACATAAAAAGTATGCAAAAATTGCATTTTAAAGCAATTTGCGGAAATTTCCTCGTAGGAAGGTCTATTTAAGAACACTGCGCTGTCTGTCCGCGGACAGACGGACATGGCGAAACTATAAGGGTCCCTTTTCTGTCTACGAAACCCTAAAAAGGAGGAAAATGTGTTGCATAGTTAAAACAATTATTTAAGGTCCTAAAAGTCAAAGTGTAAACAATTCAAGATATGCTTGAGTATCGCTAAGAGACCACTATTCAACGCGAAGTTTTTTTCCACTTTTTCATTGGAAATTCCAAATTTAGTCATCTGATTGAACTGAGAAGTAAAAAATGTATTTTGATCAATCAGTTAACGATTCGATACACAATCTACTCAAGAATTATTTTCAGTTGTTATTGTAGGGCCTTATACCGGGTGTAAATAGACCGCTACTCACACACGCTGGGCAGGCGGGTTGGTGAGCGCGGTGTCGAAACCCTTGCACCAGTGACGCCGCTGCCCGTCACCAGTCTGTTTATATAAAGATACCGCCATCCATCGGTCCCAGGCAATGGTGGGCCGCCTGGTTTTGCCTGAGAGCTGTCCTCTTACTCTCCCCCGAATAACTTCGGGAGGATTTGCGAGTAAGATGGTGGTACCTCCACAGTCGAGCCTGGCATCAGCACTACCACATATAGCATCAGCTCTACCACCTAATATATCAAATTAACATGTTACACCTTATTGTTATTGCATATAAAACAAAGTCTGCGATGACACGGCTTTTGCTAAAATTATTCCGGCAAAGATTATTAATCATATAAAATAGCAACGATATTTCGTTTTTCGAACGTATCGTAAGCGCAAACAAAAGACGGTGACGTTCCTGATTTCCAAACACAATGAATCCGCAACGCAACCTCCTTTCAGGCGAAGTTGCAAATCTGCTGCCAACGCAACAGCAGGAAATTTTTCCATGCGAAAAACCGACGCATGTTTATATGGGTGGATGGATCGATTTTTGTGTTTTTTGGATTTTCATTTGGGCGCGCGGGGTGCGGAAAAATTGCTACAAGAACACAGATAAATTAAAAAAATATCTTTCAATGTTTTGTACTGCCCCAAGGGGTTGAAGTTTAACAAAATGTTTGAAAGGAAAAAAATGTTTAGTTTTTTAATATTTTGTAAGTAATCAAAAAATAGGTCATGAAAATTCTGTTGCGTTCCGAAGTCGCAAGATAAAAAAATGTGATAAAAATGCCTCAAATGGGTTTTTATTTAATTTGAGAGATGTGAATGGACGAATATTTTTATATTTATTTTTATGTGATATACTTTATATGGCTTAAACTAAAACAAATGTAGAAACTTTTTTTTTTTCCTTTCCTACATTTTGTTAAACTTCAACCCCCTTGGGGCAGTATAAAACATTAGAAGACTTTATTTACTATTTTTTTCATTTATCTGTTTTCTTGTGGCAACTAATCCGCACCCTGCGCGCCCAAATGAAAATCCAAAAAACGCAAAAATCGATCCACCCTAATATATAAGTATCTATAGGTCATTGATAAATATTAATTAATGGTAGAGCCGATGCCGGGCTCGACTGTGGAGGTACCACCATCTTACTCGCAAACCGCACCGAAGTTATTCGGG
This sequence comes from Ypsolopha scabrella, assembly GCA_910592155.1. Lineage (NCBI taxonomy): Eukaryota > Metazoa > Arthropoda > Insecta > Lepidoptera > Ypsolophidae > Ypsolopha > Ypsolopha scabrella. The sequence goes on along the minus strand of OU342989.1, from coordinate 4,602,932 downwards.
GGAGAGTAAGAGAACAGCTCTCAGGCAAAACCAGGCGACCCACCATTGCCTGGGACCGACGGATGGCGGTATATCCATCCCCAATTGCCGAGCCTTATATAAAACAGACTGGTGACGGGCAGCAGCGTCACTGGTGCAAGGTTTTCGGCACCGCGCTCAGCAACCCGCCTGCCTAGCGTGTGTGAGTATGGGCATTTCTTCCAGGAGGACTGCCAAGAGTGGCGAAATCCTGGAAAGGCCTATGTCCAGCAGTGGAAGAAACAGGCTGATGGATGGATGGATGGAAATAATATTAAATAATGTGATAAAATGTAAAAGGTAAAATGAAATGTGATGCTTTTTCTTATAATATGTCATAGACAAACCACACTAATTTTGCAACTTTACGTACCTATCTAAATATTAACATAAAACATAAACATAAACATAAAAACATTTATTGATGAAATACATGCAAACATAAAAACATCTTTATAAGATTACACAATAACTTATTTACAGTTAATTAAATCTGACAAGATGTACATAGCTTATTAGTACCCTATACTAGACTTTTTAGGTCCGTACCATAGGGCACCATCAACCTTGGAGCAAATAGTTGTGTGTGTCAAGGCTGCGTGAGTGTAGTATTGGTGGGCGTAATTTGTGAATAAATGATTATTTTGAAGTGCATTAAAAAAGTATTCTTATTTATCGAGTGATATTAGTGGTGAGTGTAATGCAGTTTTAGGACTAAGTTGACGTGTTTAACATGGTTAAATGAAGTTATTATTGTCGTTTACTATAAATATGACTAAAATATGATATAGTAATAAAAGACAAGGACATAGTTTGTTAGTGGTTCAAAAAATAATAATAATAAAGAAGGTTATAGTAAATGAATAAAACGAGAATAAACGAAATTTTAGGGATTAACTTTTAAGACAAAACAACTATCTACTTTATAATTTGGAGGAGGTTTTCGCAAGAGTTATAGTCAAGGGTAAGCAGGTGTTGTAAAAGGGTCTTTTTCAGGGTTGTTCCTTTAAGTTTTGTGAGACGAAGAGTTTTATTTAATTTGTTGTGTATGTATGGGGCCAAGAAAACTTTATGTCGTTGGCCAAAAGATGTCTTCATGAGGGGAACTTCCCACTCGCCAGCTCTTCTGTTTGACCTTTCATTATTGTGTTTTAGAACTGAGATATTACTTGGCTTAGTGATTATCTCCATGATAAAAAGTTTTCTGACGGTCAAGAGTTTGGTTTCCTGGAATAATTGAGTAGTGTCATGAGTAAACGGTTTCTGAAGCATCACTTTCAATACCATTCTTTGAGCTCGTTCTAAAGCGATGAAATGGCTTTTAGCTGCTCCACCCCAGGATGTTATGCAGTAGTTTAATAAGCTCTGGCACAGGGCAAAGTACAATACTCTTAATAGATTCCTCCCCATCAGATTCCTGGCTTTTTTGAAGAAGTACATTAACTTTCTCACTCTACCTGAAAGTTGGGCAATGTGAGGTGCCCAATTTAAATGTTCGTCGATGTTAACTCCAAGATAGCGCATGTAGTTAACTCTTTGGAGTTCTTGACAGGGACAGGTAATTTGGTAACATGTCGATTGACATTCATGGGCTTTTATGACAAGATTCTTTGGAGGCTCTGAGTGACGCGTTATTGTGAAGCTGATATATTTAGTCTTCTGAGTATTCAAGGTAAGCAAGTTGTGGTTTAACCATTCCTTTACTAAAGAAAGCCCTTTATTTGCCTTTGAATAAGTGTTCTCCCAGGAATCGTCCGCAAACAGGAGTACAGTGTCATCTGCAAAACAAATGGTTTTACCGTTCGTTTCAAGCTGTGCTAAGGGATCAATGTACACGAGAAACAGGGTCGGGCCGAGAACGCTGCCCTGGGGAACACCAAACTCAATGTTTGATTCTGTGCTTGTATTACCAGAGATTTTTACAACTTGTTTCCTGCCCAGCAGATAACTTTCGAACCATTTTAGAGTCAGTCCTCTGATGCCAATTCCTTCTAGTTTTTTTAAAAGTATTGGTAGAGACACTGTGTCGAACGCTTTAGCGAGATCTAGAAACACCCCAACACAGTGTCTACCCTGATCAAGGTGATTATTAACAAATTCTGTTAAACTGTCGACGGCATGACCTGTAGATTTTTTTGTTTGGAATCCATATTGATTATTGGATATTAGTGAGTTTTTAACAAGAAAATCTGTAACACGTACTTTAATTATTTTCTCCAGGACTTTGGACATCGAGGGTAGCAAGGTTATGGGGCGGTAGTTAGAAATGTCTGTTTCTGGGCCATTCTTAAAAATTGGACAAACAACACCTTTTTTAAAGGATGTGGGATAGGTACCACTGCCTATACTAAGATTAATAATGTGAGTCAGGGGGATGACAATGTGGACTATGGTTTTTTTCAGAAACTCGTTGTTAATGCCGTCCCAACCTGGGGCGCTTCCTGATTTTAGTAGTAAATATTGTTTGCGTTTATCCCATATTTTATTATTTCGGTACTTTGGATTCCGTACAATTTAAATTTTATTAGAGTGTTCTTTTTTGTAGAGGGCTGAATAACTTTTTAAATGGAGAAATATAATATTTTTAAGGTAAGTGTACTAGATAAAATTTTAGAAAAGATCCTATAACGTAAGACTTAAAAACGGTTCCATGAAAAAAGATTTTTTCTAAGGCCTATTTAAGATTTTCAGTTGTCTAATAATAAGGCTGGCTGCCAATAATAAAATGTTTCTTAATAATCTCTTAATCAGCCTAAATTTAACAGTCTCGTTGATTATAAGCAGACTGAATAGTTCTGGTTTTTAATGAATAAAAATTAATTTCAATTCACACAAGGGCCTTTTTGGAAAAATACACCCTACTATGCTTTAGAAAATGAGTCAATATGTTTAAAACCAGTGATATTGTTGTTGGTCAGTATGGTGTGTTACACGACCAAAGAGTTTTTTACTGGTGTCGCGTTGGCCCAAGTAAAGAAAAAATTAATTATAATATGCTATTTTTACTTTTTAATTTTTACTTTTTACTGAATTCTAATGACTTGTTAATTTTCATTTATCAATAAATGGTTTGTATTTGTATATAAATATTTTATGTATAAATATCGCTGTTTAAAACAATATTGATTTTTATTTTCATTTTATTAGTTTGGAGCGCGATAACGGCTCAAGATTTGGGGGGGGGGGGGTCATTTTAGCTCAAGCGCAGTTGAAAAGCCAATTTTAACAGTAAAACAGGTCAAGCAAATAGAACTTTTTTAATAAAATGAAAAATGTCAGTCACAAAAGAAATGGAAACCTTCTATTAATTTTATGGGCCTTGCACCGTTGACGTCCGAGTTTGCACAAATATTTCGCGGGCTTTTCAAATTTAGTTTGCGCCGTTTGAATTTTACTTAAACGTTAGTAGCAGATAATAATTTGATTGGAATGTTCGTAAACCGTTAACTTTTAGGAGATTTTTCGAGTTGACGTGAATGATTGGGGGGGGGGGGGTCATGACTCCTGTGACCCCCCCCCCCCCCCTCGAACCACCACTGGGATGAGCTACTGTTTTAAACAGATAAGCCTTTGCGTTTTTTTCGCTGCAGCGAGCATTTCTCTATTACGTTTCGGGCCCTGTTATTGTTTTTGAAAAGGCCTACTTTGTGACGTGTTTGTTTTTCAGAACCCTATGTCTATTGCAATTTGGGAATAACAATGTTTCAAAAAATCCTTTCACTAACTACATCGTCTTAAAAATAGGAATCTTGAACTCCAGGCGTCTGTGCTAAGCCACGCCGACCCAGCACCAACAATACAAAGTCGGCGCGAAAAAGAACCTCTCACAAATTACGCTGTACCAACTTAACTTTACAATTTAAATGACTCTTTCCACTCAGACAATATCGACTGTTTTTGTTTGTTTGTTTAAATAAAACAAGGTGGTTTTAAAGGTACATTTCCATAGAGAAGTGACATCATACACACAGGTACATTTGTAATGCCATTGTGTTGGAGAGTATTATATCTTTACGGTTTTTCTCCCTTTATTTATATTTATGAGGGTGTGTTTCCATTCCGTGGAAACATATTACTTTACTCTTTGGTAAAAACGCTACTACAGTGTGCGTCTCGTTAAAGTGCACAGTTGAGATTGGGTAAAACTAGACCCAGTTTTACCGAGAAAAAAAAATCTAATTTCATCCTTTTTTTCATAAGTATATCTTTATTTTCTATACTAATTTTATATGAAAACGCCCAGAGTGCGTCTGTTTTAGGGGGTAACTTCTTACCTCGGTACAAAATGCACATCATAACATTGTTTTCCTTACTTTCGATTATAAATTATGCAATCAATGTGTTTTAAAGAAACATGCGGAAATAGTTTATTAATAATAAAGTCTTCACAAAAAAATTACGTACTTTAATGTATTACATTTTGTTTGCATTGCATTACCAAACTTAAAAGCGTGCTTAGTTGTAATGCAATGCAGCTAAAATGTAACGCATAAAATTGAATAATTTTCATGTGATCACCTAACTATTAACAAGCAGTTTGCGCGAATTGCTATAAAACACATTTATTGCAAACATTTTATTCAAAAGTAAGGAAAACAATGTTTTGATGTGCATTTTGCACCGAGATCCTCCGTTACCACCTTAACCGCTTATAGAAATTGTTCTGTCCGGGATAGAAACGTGGTAATTATTTTTATTTTATGAAAGTTGATATGATATAGTTTAACGTAAATTAATAAAAATTGGAGGTTAACTGGGCATTATTCTAAGAATTTTAACTATTATCGAAAACTAGCTTTTGCCCGCGGCTCCGCCCGCGTGTTATTCGGTTTGACAACATGCTTTTTTCCGGGATAAAAAGAAGCCTATATGTTAAGTTAGGGTATAAACTATATCCATTCTAAATTTCATCCAAATCCGTCCAGCCGTTACAGCGTGAAAGAGTAACAAAAATACACACACACACACACACAAACTTTCGCATTTATAATATTAGTGTAATAAAACTATGAAAAAAAATTTAATTAATTAAACTCTAATAATTTCGTGAATTCCGTAAATTATATTTTTTTATTACTATGGTAATTATTTAGGTAAATTGTAATTTAATTGTCAATGCCCGTTGTTAACAATCATTACCGTTTTTGCTTTAACATTATAGTGCACTTGGTTCAAAAACTACAACCTTTCCTTTACAAAAGGTCTACAGAAAAATATCAAGGACAATTTATTATTGAATTTTTATTCATAATTCATATGTGCACTTTAACGAGACTTACACTGTATAAGCTTACGATACTCAGAAAACATATTACTTTACCTTTTAATTATAATTATAATTACTTTATTTTCCATGCGTTAACTCCGAATAAGTTATACAAATATTGCAGGATAATTGGTTAACCTATCTTAAAAACTTTTGACAAACATAAATTATAAAAATACTAGTATTAAAAACAAAAACATAATAATACTTTACCTTTGGTGAAACACTGCCATAAGCTTACGATACTCAGAAAACATATTACTTTTTACATTTGGTGAAAACGCTGCTAGAAGTTTAGTAATATTAATAATAAAAATAAAATTCTTCATTGCACATTAAGGTAGATCAGTACAGAGGCGAATTTAGCAGTGCTAATTAGCATTATCTTCCAGTTAACCTTGGGTGTTGAGGATAATTTAGGATAGTGCCAAGAGTATAATTATAATTAGGAGAAAGCACTCCAAACATAAAACGGGGGAAGGGGGATTTATACTAAATAAACTATCCTGATATTTATATATTACATATTAAAATAAATGTTAGTATGATTGTTAACATCAGAAAAATTTCGATGAGGTTGGTTTGTCTGTAAGTTAGTGCTGTTTATTTAGTCCAGTAGCCTTAGCATGAAAACATTACGGTTACGTTTAGTTTGAACGTAACGCGGTTTTGTATGGAATTCTGATAAGTTCCGCTACTGACCGCTAGGGGCGGTTATCAGATTTCATACAAAACCGCGTTACGTTCAAACTAAACGTAACCGTAATATTTTCAATAACTTACAGACAAACGAAATTTTTCTGATATTAACACTCATACTAACATTCTTACATCCCCTCTCAAACACACACACACTCACAAACACCCTCTCTCCCTACCCCACTCACATACTCTAAAAAAAGGTAGGTGTAGGTGTAGGTGATTTCCTTTTTTTCAATCTCTTTTTAATACTAATTGTCACCATGTCATTTTATGTGGCATAATTTCATTGTAAATGTCATTATTATATCAACTGATGCCGGGCCCAGTAGGGTCCGAAATATATCTTGAAATTATTATTTTTTTTTCTTTTGTGTACATATATACTTTAATATAATAAAAAACAAAAATAAAAGAACAAGCTGGTAAAGTTTATATACATTTATTTTATATTAAAATAAATAAATAAATATTGGACGTTATTCTGATAATGACTCTGTAATGACAGAACTGAGCTTACATCTTAATTAATTTTGCAGTTGTTAAGGCGTAGTAGGTCGATCGCACAACGAAAGAGATAGCATATCTGAAAAAGCACGCGTCTGAGCAGCGCGGTAAATCAAGAAGAGAGTGGATAATGCTGTTTTTGAACTAATAAAATTTTATATAAATTCATAGAAGTGCACTTTTAAAAAAATCGCTCTACTATCGTTTAGATAATGGGTTTATGTGTTTTAAACAGTGATCATTGTTATTTTTACTTTATTAGTTTCGACAGACTGCTTGTTTGAAAGGAAAAAATAGCTTTCACCATGCAATTTTTTTCTATCGAGCCAATTTTTCTCTATCGCATTGGGAAAGGCTTTGTTTGTAAACGTAACAACGAGTTCAAATGTCATTTGGACTGTGAAACCAATCACCAGAAATTCATTTAGGTCATGTCAGAGACAAAAAAATTGTTTGCAGCATTAAGTTTTTGTTATGAATTTTATCAATATTTCAAACACTAAAATAATTAAAAATAAGTACATTTGACTAAGCTGTCCATTTATTAATTCAACATCCTAAAATCTCCTAATATTGCGAGTACAGATACTCTATCTCACGAAGTCCGTTTGGCCATAGATAATTATCTATATATACATATAGGTATACCACTAATAAAGTAGTACAAAAGTCGTGTCTGTACATTGAATATTTTCGCGAAATTTAACATGAAATGGGTTATTGGTACTGTACTGGGGCCTAAACAACAATTGTTAGAATTTTAGTGTTTCTGTCTGTCTGTTCAGTTTTAACTCGAGAACCACTGAACGGATTTAGATGCGGTTTTCTTTATCATTATTGTAGTTACCCTGGTCAAACACATAGATTATAAGGGGTGTTCATAAAATAACGCTCAAGACAAGACAAACATTGAATAAACGCAAACGGAAAACGCTATTGTTTTATAAATCTATGGGAAGTCTGATTCGAATTTATATCCGAAACCCACGCGAACGAAGTCGCGGGCAAAAGCTAGTTTTAATATATAATTTTATCTATGGTTTGTCTATGGTTGTATTAGTGACGTGTACAGATAAGCGCGTTCTGTGTGTGTGGCGCGTTTTGTAGCGCTCCCGAGGTTACGCACACTAGAAACAGGTGCGTGTGCATGCACTACACAACCATAGCCAAACGGACTTCGTGATATTGAATATCTGTATCTCATTCCATCCACGGCCATCTTCATCCAGCCATTACCAAAGAAAAATGAATAAAGAAACTGATTCAATGGGATTCCTTAGCGGCAGGCGTCCATTCTCTTCACAATCCTGTCGATTGAATTATGGTCTAATCCGCAAACTACCGCTATTTCCACAAACTCAACTCAATTAGCGCCGATATAAAAATACTTGACGATAATTAGAGCCCATTATTATCACGCAAGCTCTCTATTATTTGTTGGAGTTCTGTAGCAATACGAAAACCTAGCTGAGTCGAACAGTCATGAAGTAATAAGTAAATTTTATCTAACCTCATATCGTAAAATCCCTAATTTCAGCCTATAGAGGGTTATGTATATGAGGATTTTATTTTGCATTTTCCGGGAGATATCGTGGACATTTTTTCGTGAAAAATACCATTTCATTGATAGCTGTAAAAAATACTGTGAATGCAGCAGTAAAATAAGTCTGTCAAAAAAGTGTTGAAATGAATATTGAACTTTAATAAACTTTATTGAACTTTAAACGTTCAAGTACGATAATTTAGGTAACATAGTCATGAAATAACAACGCGGTAAACTCGATTTAACAGATTTTATACCATTCCTACTCTAAAAACCTTATTTTATTCACCGAAAAGAGTGAATTAAAAAAAAGGCCTTTTAGTAACTATTTTGGTGTTTGAATTTAGAACACGACAATATATTCGAACCCCATCTCAATGCTTATACAACCTCCTTGCGCAAAAAATACTCGATACAAACCCCTTGCGCAAAGAATACTCGACATACAAACTCTTTGTGTAAATAACTCCTCGAGATTTGATTGGTCGATATTTGCGACAAGGAGTTTAGCATTAGAATAAAAACTGTTTTGTGTACTTTTCTGCCATTATGTACAGAAAAAAAAGTAAGTTGGCGCCATTTTTTCAATAGGTACTGTAAGTTGTAGGAACACAAAGTTTAATGTTACTTTATAATAAATCGATTGAATATGTATTCAAGTGATGAAGAAGATGTGTTAACTCCTGAGTTTATGAAAGAGAGGGCAGCCGATACAATAGAAAACTTGCTACCCAACAAATCACGGCTCGTTTACATCAAAGCCTACGGTGAGTTTTGCAAATGGAAATATGAAAATCAAGCTTCGGGCACATTTTCAGAGTCTGTTTTCCTAACTTATTTTAACGAACTGTCATTAAATGTCTATTTTCGCTTAAATTATTTCTTTTTCTCGTAGTCATGGTATAAAGTATAGTATGCAACTCTTGAATAAAGTACGGATTTATATTGAGGGCCATGAATCACTCGCGTCGTTCAGGATTCTAACACTTGAATCACTCGCTACTCGTCGTGATTCAGTCGTTAGAATCCTTTACTTGCTCGTGATTCATCTATGGCCCTAGCTTTAAATCCGTCCTTTATTCACTAATTGCATAAAATACTTAAATATAATATTGTACCTTGTTTGTTTCGTGTAATCAGGCGAAATAAAAATAGTTTCTTCAATATTCATTTCAACAATTTTTTGACAGACATATCAAATTAAAATTATATGATTTATAGCCAAATCCATAAACATTGTTTTGAGTGCATTACAAACTGGTATAAAGATAAATACGAAACAAATTTGAAGACAATTCAAAATTGCCGAGCGCTCGCGCGGTTTAGATAGGCAAAATTGTCGAGCGTTCGCGCTCTTACATAGGCCAACATTGTAGCGCGAAGTGTTCAAAGAAACGATGGCGCTAGTGTTAATGTTACTCGAGAAGTGCCTTTCTTACAACACAAATAAATGAAGGCTCAAAGGAATTTCTCCTTCAACGTCTGAAGAAGTCGGCTTCATTATAGCAATCCATCCAACCATCCATCAGCCTACTTCATCCACTGCTGGACATAAGCCTTTCCAGGACTTTGCCACTCCCGGCGGTCATCCTGGATGAATTGCCCATACCACACACGCTGGGCAGGCGGGTTGGTGAGCGCGGTGCTGGAACCCTCACACCAGTGACACCGCTGCCCATCACCAGTCTGTTCCATAGACCGGCAATTAGGGATGGATATACCGCCATCCATCGGTCCCAGGCATGGTGGGCCTCCTGGTTTTTTACCTGTGTGCTGTCCTCTTATTCTCCCCCGAATCACTTCGAGGGGGTCTCCAAGTAAGATGAGCTTGCTAGAGCTGATGCCGGGCTCCACAGTCGAGCCTGGCATCAGCTCTACCACTATATTACCACTACCTACCATTATAGCAATATGTTTAAATATAAAATGGAAAGAGATGATAAGTTAAAAAAAATTGGACAAAACATCATTGGTTTTTAGTGAACCTTTAACTTTTCCATCACGCTTCTTTTATTAATATTTTAAAAAGTCTAATTTATACGTTAAACTCAAACTTTGGCGGTAAAGAACTTTTCCTGTAGTCTTTAAAAGTTTACTTTTAGATACCTTGCTCTTCCATATTTTTCCAAATTCTGTTTTTCATTTTCTCTATTTGATAGATAGACAAACAAAAAACTCTATTTGATACATAATCGATCCAGCTTCAAAGAAAAGAAAAATAGGTATCTACGTTAACGCGGAACCCGACCGTGGAGTTCTATGTACACTTCAGCGAATTTTTATACCAAGTGTGAAGTGAATTTTCTCGCAAAGTGCAAAAAAGCCTGAGAGCTACAGTTTCTTTGAGAATGGAAATGTATTCAGCACGTATTTGGCGCGAACTAACAAGATGCTCACTAAAGAAATCTGCTTTCGGCATGTCAAAGAACTTCTCTTGCTAATCATAAAAGCGCGTGAATGGCTTGCTTTACAAAAAGGTTTTTTTTTGCATCGCGCGACCAAACCATAGACAATTTGGTGACTTTCTTTTTTCGGCAGAGACCAAAGGTTTTATACATACAGCCAATGCGGTAGGTGAATCCCAAGGGATTGCGTATTCGTTTTTCTTAAATCCAATTTTGTGTTAGCTTGTGATTGTTCAATGATACTTGTGAAGTCAGTGTTATGTTTGAATTGTGTTTTAACTTGACAAAAAGTTAAATTGGATTTCGTGGAGATTAGTGCTGATAAGTTTTATTTGTTGTCACTGAAAGCAGTTAAGTGTGTTTTTATGGGTTACGTTATTTAAATAAAATGCAATTTGGAATTTAGTATTGAGCTTGTAAAGAGAAAAAAAATGGTTTGGTAAGTTTACAAGAAGTGTATAGTGTAAGTATTAAGTAAGTATTACTAAAATGGCAACAGTAGATAGGTTATTATTAATACAATTAGGTAAGATATGTACATTTCTTACTGCAATAGCATCAATTTATTTTTTAAAGCGAACCTTTTTCCTAGTAAGCATAATTCTGCTCACGACTCAGCGATTTTCCAAAGACAATATTACACTTTAGGTCTTAGTCAGCGGCTGAATGTAATATCGCCAATGCCGAACCGCCAAGCCAAGGCAATAAAAAAGAAAAAACTTTAACAGGAAAATTGGCGCAAAAGTAGTTGACAACACGTGACGCACCAATATGGCTGACTCGGTGGTTTTAGTTATTGCTTTTCGGGTGCCTAATATCAGCGCGGAAAAATGTTATAAATTGAAGATGGCAATGGGTTGGCCAAAAAAAATCTACGAAAGAATATTTTCATTCATGATTTTCAATTTAGAGCTTTAATTATTTTGTGTGTCTCCTGAATAATCAAAGAAAACAAAATAGATTAGCCATATTTTTGATGATAGAGATGCCTAATCCAATAAAAATAGGTAGATATGATTTTTTGAAAAAAAAAATGCGTCGTGTTAAACAAAATCTTTTGGAATTTTTAAATCTTTAGAAATTATTTTGTGCAATTAAGGATTTTCATTATATTCGTATGAACATCATCATCCTCTATATCAAATTTCGATAATTTTGCATAACGTTGAGATAAAGAAAACTGATCAGATTCCAATAAATTCAAGATGGTGGTCAATTACTTCTTGCAATAAGACTGAAGGGACAGAAAATCGGCCGCCATATCTAAAGATAAAAATTTCTGTCATTTACGATGGGTCTTGAAGTGCCCATTAAAAGTTATATTAACCAATCAAAAGCTGATGAGGAGTGGAAGCTTGTCGTAAACTCGTGAATTTATGGCGAAGAGCGTTCAAGTGACGTTTTATTTTCAAGCATTAATGTTTTCTGTGGCTTATTAATTAGATATACTTGGGACGTGCTCTTTTTACTTCAATTTTCTTCTTAAGTAAGAAGTTTACTAATCCCGTGTTTGTGAGGTTGTTGAACCTCTATCGGATGCTGACGATATCGATACTCATGCTGATTTGGTCGTGGCATAATTTAGGAGAATTTACTTACAAGGGCGTATGCCGACCAAATTAGCGACATTCTAAAGAAGGGTACAGAAAACATCCTAAAAATAAGAGCCTGTATCATGGTATTGTAGTGAAAGAAGTGAAGGACTAGGATGTATTTTAAGAGTTTTTGTAGACCTTTTGTGTTTTATAGTAGGAGTACACGCTGGATAACGTCACCGCCTGCACTACACCACTAAGGCGGATGACATCGCGGAGTACGTGCGCCAAAAGACGGTATACCTGCCGAAGGTGCAGTTGCTGGAGTCGCGCCGCAACGTCAACTTTTCGGCGTTCGTGGTGCGAGTACCGGACTGCTTACTGCACCTCGTCATGGAGGAAACCTTTTGGCCGCAGGGCGTGGTGTTCCGTCGCTTCCGCGGACAAGTGCCACAGGACAGCACAAAGACATAGTGCGAAGTGATGTTATACTAACATAGAATTAAGCTTTATTAAATAACTCAAGTTTGTATTCATAAATAAACTGTAATATATGTTAGTTTGTAAGGTATATAACTATGGGCCACAGATGCCTGATAATAGATGATTTGATTTGATAGCATAATGTAAACGTATCCATTACATTAACGTAGACTTCTCTGAATCATTACTTTTCGCATTGATCGTATTTTGTGTTTTAGTAGTTCAAATGTATTTTGTGTTCTAGTAGTTCGAACGTTTAAACCACTAATCTAGAGGTCACGTGTCAAATCCCGTAGAGGCATATTCTTAATCAGTTTGCTTCCTTCTGAAGATACATTAGCTAGAGCTGTGAGTCCATGTATCTACGGCGCACGGTAGGCCACAGCATCCATCACGCTAGGATGTCATAATCGTCGGCAAAACGTGGGTGTGCGAGCGTAGACCGTGAATTGCACTTCTCAGTCCATATTCGGAAACACTTTTGACACCCCTCGGAGATGCCTGCAAGGATTGTTTCTTAAATTATTATTAAAAAAAAAATATCAACCCTAAAGATTCATGAAATTTTGACAAAATATTTCGGATATAACATATCAATAAATATTCTAACTAGGGACAAAAATTCAATTCCCCTATCTCCATCGACATCATCATCGGCAAATCAACGCAGCAAAGGAACTAAAAAAACGAGAATGTTAGCCATTATCCACCCTTGTGTTGTGGTTGCATCATCCCTAACATAATTTTCGACCCCTACCACAAAATGTATTTATAAAAACACCCAATAACATGCGTTAATACTGGCCGAATACACGCAGCTGTTGTCTAGATGAAAAAAATATCGCGCTCTCCCATTGGTGGAGGCGATATCGCGGGAACATTAGCAGCATCTGTCAGTTTCTATATTGTCTATGATTGTAAGGCTGTACGTTCACTATTTTTATTGCTTCTCTTATTCTTACACACGTTGTGGCGTGTGGGAGAATATTTTTATTTCTTCCAATATTGTTAAGTAGAATTAACATCTAAGGCTATACAATTTTCATCTTTCGATGTGTTTTCTTATTAAATATACCGTAGTTTTCGATTAATCTTTACTACCTGGGTTGTAAACTTAACATTTTTGCCACTTTCACTAATAAAGTTTTACAGCTTGGCAATTTACCATTTTCGTGTACATTTTACGCAAGGTAGAATGGCATGGTGGAAAATTAAAATTTTCATATTTACTTTATATAAGTTTTTACTTTACTTATAATTTTCAATATTATATCATTTTACTTTTTAACTGAATTTTTATGCCTAGCCTAATTGATGTTATGTCCTGCCCTTTCTATTTTAGAAACATAACTGAAAATAATAATAAAATAATAAACCAAGGGCAAATTAAGTTTGTAAACAAAAAAAGAATGTAGATGCTAGCAAAAAAATCTTCTATCTATTGTTAGAGTAAAACTCTAACTTTATCATTAATAATTAATTACTTTAATTCAACAAATAAAATATAAACAACGGATATCTCGAGTACGCGCTTAGTCTCGGCAACACAGAACAGAGAGACAGCTCGCCCAGTGCAGCCATCGTTCCATAGAGTATACTTGATAGAGTTTCAAAATCGATTCTCGCGGATACTTCTCTAATACAAAATAAGTTGAACTTAAAATCGCATTAAAATACCTATAAATACAAAAGAAAAAACTTAATTATATAAATCTAATCTAAATAAAATATTTACTTAAGGTAGAAAATAATGGCCAAATTTCCACCGCGGTCGCGTCGCGCCGTTCGCCGCGAAGGGGTGGCTAAAAGGCTACTGGCAACGCTTCCACGCTGGATGGGCAGTGGGCAGGGCAGGCTTATTCTTTGGCCGAAATAGGCCCCAGCCCTTCAGTCATCCAAAGAGTTGTAGTCAACAAGGCACGACGAAATTTATACATGATTCCATCATTGGTATCTTGAAAGTACCTGCTTGTTGTTGAATGTATTCAAATTCTGGAGAACACGATTAACTGGTATATTAAACTGGTTTTAATAACTTCTTTATTTGTGGGCACACGAAAATTAATTTCCGGTGGGCGCAAAATTAGCAATTGAAGGGTTCTCATAGGAAATTCTACTTCGATGGTGTGGGGTCCGTCATACCTGACATTGATCTCATTTTGCGTCAGGTAGAACTGAACTCTATGACATTTAAATATTGTTCAAAATAGCGCGTTCTGATACGCTATTTTGACGCTGTTGTTACGACAATAATAAAAAATCGCGCTTTTCTTAAAAAAAACGTACTTATGATAAAATTAAAAAAAGTATCCGTTGATATACTCACCTGGTTAATTACTACAATTATCTGTAACTTTCATGGAAAATCGACTAAGTTTCCTTTTTTTTTCTATTGGACAAAGTGTACCGTATCGCAAATCGAACATATTTTTTTTCAGACATAATAAATTCCAATTTCATGCTCATGGCGATATTGGTGATGTTTCATGGTGATAAAGCCGGGAGAACCAAATTTTGGCAATTCTTTCTCTTTGATAATTAACTTCGTACATAAAATGGTACCCTGACTGACTGACTCATCTATCAACGCAGAGACCAAATGGCTAGAATTGGAAACACAATACTTGGTCGTAAGTTATTTTTTTGACGCAGACATTCGTTAAAAAATGTTTTTTCGAAAATCAACCTCAAGGGATCCTGTTTGTATGGAAGTTCGTTATTTTTGTAGATTAAACCATAAAAAAGTGGTATTTTAGTCTTTTGGTTTACAATTTGTAATATATGGAAAATTATTCCTGAAAGAGGTAAAAGCAGGGGTGAAAGTTTTGATTGCATTCCGAAATGTTTGTAAAATGAAAATTATTGGTATTAAGTCTTTTGATTGGAAATTAAGAATGCCGTTTTAGCGTTTTCGGAAAATTATCCCCTAAGGGATAAATAATAAATAAATAGGGTTGAATGTTTAAATTGAAAATTCGTTATTTTTGTTATTGAGAGAATGAGAATTTTATTAGGCGTTAGGGTTTAAGAAATACATGTCTCAACGATTTTCAAAATTACCCTCTATAGTGGTAAAATAGGGGATAAAAGTTGGCATGGAAAATTTGAAATTTTTATTGTTGTTATGGTGAAAATAGTATTAGTAAATATGAAGTATTTTGGTTGGAAATTAAGAATGCCGTTGCGTTTTTAGGAAACCATCCCTTGAATGGATGAAATATAAAATGAAAGTTAATATATTAATCCTTCTGTATGTTTTTAGCATGTAGTATAATATTATTTACTGAGTATTTACGTAAGTATTTACGGAATTTATCTGTGTAAATCCACATTCAATTTTGACATGATGTCTCTCTGTTGGAAATTAAGAATGAAATGTTAAGCATTTTTGGAAAATTATTAAAAACCTGGAAAATCCGATGTTTTTTAGTAAAAACGTAAACATTTATTTGAAGCCTTTTGGTTGGAAACAAAGAATGCCGTGTGTTTTTAAAAATCACCCTTAAAAGGATGGAACATAAGATGAAAGTTTTAATGGAACATTCGTTATTTTTCCAGTGAAAAGAATGAAAATTTACGTATAGCTCCTTGGTTGTAAATTAAGAATAAAATAATTCAGCGTTTTTGGAAAATCATTGAAACTTTAATGAATAATCCGATTTTTTTAGTTGAAACCATTGAAATTGGTCATAGAGATGAAATGTGAACATTTTTGGAAATAAATAATGCCCTGTTTTAAAGGGTTGAAAGTTTTAATGAAATATTCTTCATTTTGAAAATGAAAATTATATTTAGCCTTATCGTTAGAAGTTAAGAAATATGTGTCCCAATGCTTTTTAAAATCATCCCCTAATAGGATAAAATAGGAGATGAAATTTGGTATGCAAAATTCAGAACTCTTGCATTCTTTTTAGTTTAAATTTTTGTAGTTAAAACCAGAAAATAGGTAAGTATTAATTCTTTTGGAAGGAAATAAAGAAAGCTGTGTTTTCGTGATTTTGGAAAATCATCCTTTAAAGGGGCAAAACTGAGGATGAGAGTAGATATTAATAGAAAATTCGTTATTTTTGTAATTACAAATTTATATAGACTCTTGGATGGAAATTAAGATGGATCACTAAATCAACAATTGTCATCAACATAGCTTTTTCAATAATAAAAATTTTCTTCAATTTGTTGTTAAATCATTACTCAAGTAATAGGGATAATAAAGGAAACATAATTCACTGAGGAAGAGATTATTTTAGGATCAAAGTAAGACTGGAACTCCCAAGAGAATATGATTACGTTTTTACATACCTATACTTAAATTATTTTTGCTTTATTTTAAAGCATGTTATGTAGTTTAGTGTACACGTATGTATGTCTACGTATTTATTATGATTTTTATTTATCAACGGAGTTCACTGGAAGATATCTCTGTTAAGAGATAAGCTTGTCTATATATATTTAATTTCTGAGTGCATGTTTGTGTTCATTAAAGAATAATAACGAGAGAAGAACTAACCCAAGACTTCACATCAATATGGTTTTCGTTTTAAGCTGGACCCCTAATAAATCACCGCACTAAATAATTTAAGTAATGCCCACCTCGCATGTCATAATAACATTATAACTTGCTTATTTAATTATAAATAAAATAATAATTATATGTTTTAAATTATTAATTTTAAACATTAAGTAATTATAGAGCTGGCTTTCAGTGAAGACGTCCTGCGGCGATGGATGATAGAGAAGCCATGTTCTTTAAGGTTCCATAAAAAAAAATAAAAAAAATAAACTTGGACTGTTTCTATCCTATTAAATTCGTAGTCCACTTAAGGCGCAATATGTCCATCGCACAACGAAAGAGATAAACATATCTGAAAAAGTGCGCGGCCGAGTAAATCAAGAAAAGGTTGCATAATGCTGTTTTTAGTAAAAAAAATATATATATATATAAATTCACACGGAAGCGTTTTAGAAAAATACAATTCTATTCTATATTTTATATATATACAACAGTCATTATTATAATTTTTACTTTATTAGTTTGGATGGACTATTGTTTGGAATTGAAAAACAGCCTTCAATTCGCATTATTTTCGATGCAACGAATTTTTCGCCTCCTTTTTATAAAAGTTTTTTTTTTCAGAACCCTCTCTGTTGTATGGGAGTTCCACTGTTGTAAAATCTTATTTTGGTCGTCATAGAATTCGATGTAGGTAACGCATAAACTAAAACTGTTTACAAAAATCTTGTAGCCCATTGTAATTCTGAATGCGGTAGTAGATTACTCGTAATTTATAAATATTAGTTTTACAAAGAACTTGCGGGATTTGACATCCTTTTTTTAGGCAAAATCTGAAGCACTGAACGAATGAATGATAGAATGAATGAAAAACACTTGGCTGTGTAAAATAATGATATTTACAAAGAACGTACAGAAGGCAAGGACGGACTTATTCCTATAAGAATTTTTTCCCAGTCAACCTGGGGAAAACATAGCCTTTGCCCGCGGCTAGGTCCGCCCGCGTTAATTTAGTCTTTGCCCCGTTTTCGGGTTGGGCGTCATTTAATGAACACTCCTCATAGCCTATGTGTTGACCGAGTCACTACGATGATAATAAAATAACCGCATTTAAATTCGTTAAGTAGTTCTCGAGTTAAAACGGAACATACATACAAACAGACAGACAGAAAGATAGACAAACATTCAATGTACAGACACACGACTTTTTTACTACTTTATTATAGTAGGTAATAGAAGATATAGATTTAATTGAAAGCTTATGTTTCTTAAATCGCCGCAGAAATTAAAACAAAAATAACCGTCCGCCATTTTGTGACGGAGCTGGCCCGTTCTGCATCCGTCCCGTAATTCGACCCCTGGAATTAACATATAAATTGTTATTTGTGAACTTTGGACCCGCTTGCCGCGATAAGGCACGGTTTTGTCACGAATTAATGTAATCAACACCGAAATACCTGGGCTTTGGGTATTAAATAGCTTATTTTAGTGTGTTGTGCGCGTAAATTTGTGCTTAGGAATGATTGAACAGTTTTATTGATTGCGTTTAATTCTCTTATTACATTAAATACATAGGCAGTACACAATTATTAGGAAATTCTAAATTATTAGAAGCCTGCTGTCAATCGTCAAATAGTTAATAATCGCTTACTTGTATATTAATTTTGTTAGTTCTGTTGGCTCGACCTAATTCATAACACTATATCTCCCACACGATCACTTACGATAATATCCAAATTAGACGAATTTACCTCTTCTACATCTATGCTGCTTACCTACACGACTCATACACCCGAATTTATATAATAAATCATATTTTATGTAACTATACATACTGCTATTAAAATTATGTTTCTGTTGTTTTTAAATGTTTAACATTCTTCTAAATTAAGGATTTACTGTGATATTTCTACAAACTTGTAACTAAAATTCCAGCTACGATTAGACTAAGTAAGTCTCCTTTACTGCATTGCTTTTATTTATTTAAGACGTTTTTTGTTATGTTTTTAAGAACTCAGTCCGATGTAAGGCGCTGGAAACCATAACACAAATTAATTTAGCTTGGTTTCCAACGTTAACCTACACTGCTATGTACGGCTTTACCTAAGCTAAAGCTTTACCTATAAGCAAATTGTGTATCTCCTGGTTAATATTTTTCTATGATGTTGGTGATGAATAAATATTATTTCATTAATTATTTCATTCATATCATTGATTACAGATTGCTATATTCTAGAACACAACATTCAGCTTGCGTCCGTTAAGGAAAAGTAATTTACGTGAAAAGACAAAAAGATTTTTTTATAAAAAAAATTATACCTTTATTGTCACGACTTGAAACCCGCGGGGACGTCAGAGGTGTTCCGGGTGTGAACTGTGAAATTCAAGTCAAACGTGATGGGTGGTGAGCCCTATCGCCCTTTTTAGGGCATGCAGGTTCCCTCACGATGTTTTCCTTCACCGTTCAAGTGGTAAATATTAAATACTCTGCACATAAATTCCGAAAAACTTATCGGTGCATGCCCGGCCGGGGATTGAACCTGGATGTCAAAGATTAAGAAACCAGCGTTCTACCCCTGAGCTACCGCCGCTTTGTTTAAATAAAGTATTTTTTTAATCGCCCAATTTTTTTTAATTTATTTCAAGTATATACATGACGTCATCAAAGTCTTCCCGTATCTTTTAAACCCTTGCGAATTTCTGTATGTATACCAAATATTAGCCCAATCGATTCAGTAGTTTTTGACTTATGTCGCGGACAAAAAACTGACAAACACGACAGAAGATTTGGGTTCCAAGTATCAAAGGAAACCTCAACAATTTGAACATTCCAACCTAAGAAAAGATGTCCCAATACAATAGTAAAAGAAGAAAAACCTTAAAACTAAAAGTTTTCCCGTACCAAAAGATTTTTCATCCTAATAAACAGAAAAGGATACTTGACTTCTCTCCCTACTGCCCTTTGTTGAAAAAAACCTTGAAATTTGACCTTGGTGTATTTGCATTTCATCTTAGAGGGGCGACTCTATTCGGGTCCTTAGAAAACTCTTTGGTTAAACTGAGACGGGGTAAAAATAAACACTAGTTTTGGTTTGAAATTACACGACGATGGGGCTAAAATAAAAACATTCCAATAGTTCACTGTTGGGACAAAAACAAAAGTTATAAAGAGAAAGCCGACCTCGAAACAAGAAAAGGTTTGATATTAAATTTAATATACCTAAGGTTTAATAATATTTTAATATTGTTTCGAGGTCGGCTTTCTTTAAAACTTTTGGTGCGCTAGCCCATTTTTCGCATCACATAAAAATAACCATTACCTATATTCTTTTGTTAATATTATGAAGACATATTTATCTTATTTAACCCGTCGAATGTATTCGAGCTATCAGGCTGGTTCATCCACTGCTTGGCGGTCCCCTGGAAGAAATGCCCACTCTCACACACGCTGCGCAGGGTTGGTGAGCGCGGTGTCGGAACCCAGTGACGCCACTGCCCGTCACCAGTCTGTTTTATATAAGAACTACTGTACCGCACCAATCTTGCCTGCTTTTCAGTAGTTTACAATTGGTTTAGTGATAGTAAGAACTCATAATTAGATAAATACAGAACATTTTCCGTAATTCGGCCACTTCACTCTAAACATTTAAATTGAGTTAGTAGTTTAAGATGATCAGTTGCTGCGGAGAAGCCGAGCTAGCAACACATCCCGAGGATGCCTCGTTCAGAGGCGAAACACGTGTCGATAAGTTTTCTTGCTTGTTATTTAAGATTGCTTTGCTTGTATTGCCTGCTTGTTGCATGTTTTTATGCGGGCGGGCGGGTGGTGCACGAGTCTGCATTTTGAATAGCACGACAAGAATTGTTTAGCGGAATATTGCAAATTACTATATTCATATATCCTTTACTTAGTAGTTTAAGAGCAATGAAATGAAAAAATCGTCAAAAGACTCCACTTAAAAGGTTCCACATTTGATGGAACCCTAAAAGCACTATCACGCTCCACATTACCATCACATAATGAACCAACAATGAAACTAAATAAAATTATTATCCTCAAAATCCCGGGTGTACATTAAGGTTCTCACGTCATATTTTGAACCCTATGTCCGGGTAATAAGAGTTATTAGATTAGCCACAATACCCTCCAGGTTTCAATCCCGAGGGAACGTCAGATCGTAGATGTGGGTAATTTGGTCTTGTTAGTGCGGAATTACCCCAATTCTGTCTAAAGATTTATGGAAAGATGAATGTGGGTACTGTTGCCATACGTCCGGAATTTTCCAGACATGTCCGGGAATTTTCTTCTTTGTCCGGAATGCCGGGAGAGTTCTAAGATGTCCGGAATTTTTAAGGAATTTTTACGCAAATTAAGAAAGAATAAATAAACTAAAATGAATGTTTTGAATTAAATCAACATCACCAATACCTACGAGTACTATACCTATTCAATACAATTATAATTTTAATATTAAGTTACTTAGGTATGTATTTGTGTAAATGTACAATCAATGTAATGTATAGGTATGTATTTTTGTATTGAACCATTTTTTAAATATTTAAACTCCCAGATATACTATACAGCATTTCTGTTTCTTTTATAATAATGTTACAAAACATTTCACAAGAAATCGACATGCCGCAAAATTTGCAATTTTACAGAAAATGTCCGGAATTTTCTGCAATTTTCCGGAATTTTCTCCGGATTTTGATATGGTAAGGTAAGATAAAGGGATAGTAATTTATTTTAATAACACGAAAAAAAAAAACACGAATAACATACATTGTTATACCTATAGCACACGTGGTTTAAAGGAACGTAGTACTTTTCCTAACACCCTGTATAGTCATTGGGACACTTGTGCACTCGTCCCCCGACGGCTCACATTATGTTACAGTTGCATAAAGTGCTGTTATTGATACAAACAATTACTTAATAATGTTGATTTTTTAATCTGCAATACAGCACTTGTAATTTTTCATAGATATTTCTGATAGAAAAACAATAGACATTCAATGCAAAACTAAGCTATAAAACAAGTTGTACAGGAGTTTACTATTAAAATGCTTTCATACAAAATGTCTTTGTCGAGACGTTACGCTCTAGAAAAAACATGCTGTTTAATCACGTTTAATTTAAACAAACACGATCTAAAACTACTCTTTTTCAACCAACCAATCGTCTCAAATTTCAAGTCACCCAATTATGTACTAATTTTACTTAATTTGTCCTCCAGCTTTATCTAACCATCAAGAAAATTCCCACCAAAAAGTATACGGTTCCACGTAACCTAACCTCTTCGTGGTCCTTTATTTTTTAAGAACACAGAAGGTATTTAAAATAAGCTATACCTTTACCTACTTTATTACTGGTCGATAACAAACTAATCTTCAAAGACCGAGCCCCGTGCTTCAGTGGGGAATATTTAAAAAGCTATAAAAAACCGAATCCGACATCAGAAGCGGCCGAAACTAATAAACTTGCCTAATTTATGCCTCAGCCGAAAAAGTTGCCCGAATCCTCTCAGTAATAACACAACCACAACAACATTATTCGGCTTATAATTTTTTTCCACCATATAAAGAGGCTGTATATGTGTGGCTGTATATACGGCTAGCTCACGCCGCTGGCTGGTAAAAAAAAATAAAAAAGCAAAAAGAAGCCGATGATGAGGTAACGAACGAGGCGCGGTTGGCGCGTTCTTTTTTTAAATGCATCGCCGCATCGACGTGTGTGGTCCATTTGGATTCTGGCTGGAAATAAAATTTAAACTCTATTCTGTTTTTAAAAAGCTCATTTTCACTTGTGAAGGCAAGAAATTTTCCGTTCGACGCGGTTCTGTTTTGAAACGGACACAGTTTTTGATAAAGAAAGTGTAATTGGTACAAAATTGTAGGTAATTTCTGTCTTTGAGACACTGAATTTTTACGAGTTTTCAGCTGAATGCTGTAAGGGTTAATCATTACTTCTACGTATCACAGAGTACTTCTGGTTAGTAGTGAATTATTTATTTGAATTGCTTCCCTGCTTCCTTATTTTTACGATAGAAAAAACTACAATAAAATAAAAAGTAGCAAATGAATAGATACTTCCTATAAGTAGTAAAAACTAGGTATGCTTCATACTTATAACGTGGTTTATGTATATGTACTCATTTAACTGGCAAGAAGTGTAATTATGAAAAATTGCTTTTTTATTTAATTAACCCTTTCGTAATAGGGTAGCAGTTGTTCTTTTTATTTCTTATACCCATTAACTAGTCCACGTGTAATTACTCATACTGTAACATTACAAGTTAGTTAATGCATCGCTTTATGGCGTAGATCAATAAGCGCTTTCGATCGACGACAGTAGAAAAATATGATGTGACTTTCGTCTGTATAGCCAAATTTATACTGAAGACTCGGTTAGTGGTCAGGACCAATGACCCTGTTTGCGAAAGACTGGTGACCGGCAGCGGAGTCATTGGGTTTCAGCACCGCGCTCACCAACCCATCTGCCCAGCGTGTGTGTGTGTGTGTGTGTGTGTGTGCATTTCTTCTAGGAGGACCGCCAAGAGTCACGAAATCTTTACTTGGAAAGACGTTCACATTAACTAGACGCTTGACGTTGATACGTCCAAAACAAATACCAAAATTACAGAAAAATTACCAAATTATCGACAGTATGGTCAGCATCTTTGTAACCAATACGTGTGTCGATAATTTGGTAAGTTTTCTGTAATTTTGGTATTTGTTTTGGACGTTATTGTATCAACGTCAAGCGTCTAGTTAATGTGAACGTGTTATTTGTCCAGTAGTGGACAAAACAGGCTGATGGATGGATGCCTCTTTAACTGAGGCCTTGGTTGCCGTCTGGCAGACAGTCTGTCCATCCACTGAATAGCAAAAAAAAACACGTTCATACGTTTACTAATGAAAAAATATAACAATAGAAGTGTATTGTTACGTTGAATGAATTCGTCTGTTTGTAAGCAAACAGGTTAATTTGAAGTTCAGCATGAAGGTTTAGATTACAGTAGGAAACTGTTGTATCGATTGAATACTCATTGGGAGTGTCAATCGAAGTATTATCGAGCCCATCACTTCAATGACGGGACGCGTAACGTAAACTGTACTTCGCAACTTTACAGATTTTCTCGGTTATCCACAATGATCCGTGGTTATCCACCTATTTTCCCGCTATATATTCTATGAAGATTTTTTTTCTGCCCGTTTTTTGCGGCCAGTATCATATTATATGAGGCTGCAGCAGCGTTTATCCTTTGCCAATATTTGAAAAAAAAAAGTTTAATATATATTATTTGGAATGGATGTACAGTTTTGTCAAGGAATCTTGAGAAATATAGCGCAATAAAAATATCAGCTAGAAAATATATAAAATGACTTTTGTTTATGCAGCTATACTCATACTGGAGACTTGGTAAAAAAAAAATAAAAAAAAAATATGTTTTATTTCGTTTAAATAGGTTAAACTAACATAAATAGTGGCTGGTGTCTCCTTGTAAGCTTGAAAGGCTTGAGTTGGGAGGCACCGCTCCTCTTTAGAAAACTAATTATACCTAAAAATAACATTTTGCTTAAAACTACACACAGGAAATACATTAAGGTAATTATATTTAAGTTTAAATTCAATTTCAGCATTAAGTTTAATTTAGCCATGTACGTGTATGGCTTGTGGTGCATCTGTGTGTATGTGTGCGTGCGTGTGTGAGAGGGTGCGTGTGTGTATGTGTGCGTGCGTGTGTGAGAGGGCGCGTGTGTGTATGTGTGAGTGTGTGTGTGTGTGTGTAAGTGTGAGTACTGCATAAAATGTAGTTGTAGCCTTCATTATTTCTCTATTATAGCTTCTATCTCATCATATGATTTTGTTTCTAACCATGAAGGAATAATTTTCTTGCAATCGTGAAGTGTTTTGGGATATATGTCTAGTTCCTTGTTTATTATATTGTACAGATGAGCTGCACGTCTGGTGAACTGTCTTTTAGCGGAGGTTGTGTTTGTTTTTGGCACATCCAAAGTATAAGTAGTAAGTGATCAGTAACACGGATCGATAACGCTTTTTGATAATTTCACAAAATAAAATCATGACGTCCCATAGTAGGAATTGACTCGGGGCTGGGCTTGCATATGTAAGGAACACAAAAAGAATAATTTATGAATTTCACAAAAAGGGTTATCGAACGTTGTTACTAGTCTTCGGTAAGAATTTGGCTGTATAAATTAAAGTCACCTTATATATGTGGTGACCAGATCATAGAATTGAACATTTCATGAAATGGTCGACCATTTGAAATAGTCGCATTTCATGAAATAGTCAAACGTCGCTGACCAAATCTTTAAACGTTGAACATTGCATGATCTGGTCAGTGACAGTTGACTATTTCATGAAATAGTCGCATTTCATGAAATACTCAAACGTCGCTGACCAAATCGTTAAACGTTGAACATTTAATGATCTGGTCAGTGACAGTTGACTATTTCATGAAATGCGATAATTTCATGAAATGGTCGACTATTCAATGAAATAGTCGCATTTCATGAAATACTCAAACGTCGCTGACCAAATCGTTAAACGATGAACATTTCATGATCTGGTCAGTGACAGTTGACTATTTCATGAAATGTTCAATTCTATGATCTGGTCACGACATATACACAAATAATGTACGTTACTTCAAATATATATTATTGTATAGATGTTTTATTTTACGCACATTCTTCTAGGATGTTTACCGTGACTTTACTTTGCGCTACAAAACACGCTTGCCTGTACATGTTACTACTATTATTCCGTACCTCTATTTTTCATATCGTGATTTCTTTTCTGTATGTATGGCTAAATTCGTGACTATGGAAGATTAAATTATTTCAAAGCTACGAGTAATGTAGTTAAAATCAGTTTTTGCATATAGTCCATTATTTGTATATGTTACAGGCCAAACCCGTTTTTAGGACAAACTAATTTTGCCTAGGCCAAACTGATTTTATGAAAGGTATTGCGGTACCTCCATTTTTTATTTACTGAAAATATTATTTGATTTTGGTGTGTATGGTGTGATGTGTATAGATGGAGAATGGGGTGCTCACAAATTAATGAGCTGATCAGAATGACGAGTCCAAAACCAACCGGTCAAGTGCGAGTCGGACTTGTGCACGCGGGGTACCAGACCGCCACACAAGTACGGAACAACATCAAAGCGACAACAAACATGGCGCTAACACGGTAGCGCTTGACAAACAATTCGGCATACTCTAAGTACGGAACGCCAAGTTTTTAATATTTTTTAGTTTACCTTAAAGTATGTACTACAATTTGACAAAATTTGGAACTTGTATGTATTACAGTTTTTGAGATAAAGCTGAAACAAATAACGAAGAAAAAAGGCTACTCTTTTGAGGTTATGTGTAGTTCTATTCAGTTCAAGGTTTTTTTAATTTCTTTTATTTTCCGTGCAAGAAGACATTAAATCAAATTTTAACTGTCTATTTATAACGACTGAAGCTGTAAACTCCTGTGAGTTTATGGTCTTGGGGGCAATTCTGGAGAATCACTCGAATCGAGATCTCTAAAACCAGAACATAAAATGTATGGAGTTCGACTGATAAAATGGGTTTTTACGATCGAGAAGGCTTATTCGATAGACTGAGAATTAGGCCAACTGTTTGGCACTTTTGCGTAAAAAAGGGAAATCAAACACAAACAAGACAGCATTTAGTGTATTTTTCAAGTAATTATAATGCATAATATATATATTTTTCTGATAGTTCATGATGAGCCAGTGATAAGTTGTTTTATATTATTATTATTTGACTTATAAGTTATATTATAACGCTTTAGATTAAGCCTATTATTTAACTGTTATTCAAATATAAATAACCGAATAAATTCCAAGCAGAATACACATTTACATTGACGAAACTTTTACATTGTGTAAGTACGTTTTGAGCTGTAACCAGAGACAGACAGAGGGACAGACAGACAGACAAGAGTTCACTCTAACACTATTATTAATCAGCGCGAGTAATAAAGGCTCAAGCCCACGTCACGCCTTTACATGAGATAATTGCCAACTAAAGGCATATTCACATGAAGCTATAATTACAAAGCCAGTAATTGGTGTGAACGTAATTGGCCTCTCTGCACTTAATTATGACAGTGCGAAATGTCTGCTGGCTCTAACTAGGCTTGGCAATACGTTATTTAATATCTGGTTCACTTTTTTGGGTTCTGTTGGTAAATGGAAGCCGGTTTTTCATGCTACAGGGCTTCGAAGGCGTGCGGCGTGAGTTCTGTAGATAAATTGCCTCCATAAGTAATTTTTTTGTTGAAAACCAGGCGGCCCGCCTTTGCCTGGGACCGATGGATGGCGGTTTATCCATCCCCAATCTTATATAAAAGAGACTGGTGACGGGCAGCGGCGTCACTGGTGCAAGGGTTTCGGCGCGCTCACCAACCCGCCTGCCCAGCGTGTCTGAGTATGGGCATTTCTTCCAGAAGGACCGCCAAGAGTGGCGAAATCTTGGAAAGGCCTATGTCCAGCAGTGGACGAAACAGGCTGATGGATGGATGGATGGAAGTTTTGTTAGGAACATCGCTATTGTTTTCCTGCTTAATTCTCTGGTTGCATTTTAGCGGTGTAAAGAACAAAGTTGTAAGAAATATTTTAAGGAATTTTCAGTCTTTATCTACGATTCTGTGAAACTTCCTATTTCATAATTTTTCTCAATAAAGGGAACATATTTTTCGCGGTGTTAAAAT
Organism: Ypsolopha scabrella; assembly: GCA_910592155.1. NCBI lineage: Eukaryota > Metazoa > Arthropoda > Insecta > Lepidoptera > Ypsolophidae > Ypsolopha > Ypsolopha scabrella. The sequence goes on along the minus strand of OU342989.1, from coordinate 4,575,204 downwards.
GAAGAAAATCCATTTTTCGTACAAAATACTAAATGCAGGTATTAAAAATTTGTATGTTATCATCTAAGTTTTTGAGATAAAGGTATTTAAAACAGACTCTTGCTCATTTGATTATTATTATATCAAATCAATCAAATCAAATCAAATCATTTGTTTTTCACCATTACTTTTCGAAAAGGGGTTATTGGTTCACCAAAAACAGTGAATAAAACGCTCTTTTCCTCACTGAGTGAGAACAAGTAACTTTTTAAACTTTTTGGATAGGCAAAGCCATGGCAAAGGTATCTATGACCATACAGCCATCTTAAAACATAATCACCCGAGAAGCTATAAACTATAAACCTTGCAATCACTACATTTTATGTTCCACAAAAATGCCCGAATAAAGCATTTTAAATTTGGAACAAGCGTCAATGCACAATATAAAAAAATATCTTACAAAACGTCCAGGCCGCTTGGAAAAAAGACCAAAAAAAAAAGAACCGCCATTTTTATGTTTTGTTCTCTTATTAATTTACTATGTACCGATTGGTTGTAAGTATAATAAAATTTGATTCAAATAGTTAATATGGTACTGTTTATTTTCTCATAGTCAATGGTGAAAAGTAGAGTACATAACTCGTGAAAAAAAAATTCCATCTCGGCTCTTGGATCTCTCGCTCCGCTCCTCTCGGGATCCACCTTTGAGCATCGAAAGACATTCCCTTTTTTTTTCACTTGTTGTGTAATCTACTATTCAGGCATCTGAGTTAATTGAGTTAGTCATTATAGCTTATTACTATGTTAGTAACACTTCACTCTGCACTATGTCTTTGTGCTGTCCTGTGGCACTTGTCCGCGGAAGCGACGGAACACCACGCCCTGCGGCCAAAAGGATTCCTCCATGACGAGGTGCAGTAAGCAGTCCGGTACTCGCACCACGAACGCCGAAGAGTTGACGTTGCGGCGCGACTCCAGCAACTGCACCCTCGGCGGGTATCCCATCTTTTGGCGCACGTACTCCGCGATGTCATCCGCCTTAGTGGTGTAGTGCAGGCGGGAGAGTACACCAGCGTGTTCGGCTTCGCGGCACGCAAGTTCAGGTTCGGCTCCAAAGGAGCTTTTCCGCAGCGGTTCTGTGTTTTTCGTGGTTGGCGTTTCCTCCTTCGCACTGTCACAAAACCATCATCGTTAGCCCGATTCGGCGCCTTTTCTGGCACGGGCGAATATTATATTTCCTTCACCGCTAAGAAAGTTACATAAAGTATCCAAATACTATGGACATAGAGGGACAGACAGTGTTGTATCGAGCTGTCAAAGCTCGATATTATCGCTGTTTGTTCTTTATTGTATACAGATAATTTCATAATTATACATGATTGATTGATTAAAGGTGGTAGAGCTGATGCCGGGCTCGACTGTGGAGGTACCACCATCTTACTCGTAAATCCTCCCGAAGTTATTCGGGGGAGAGTAAGAGAACAGCTCTCAGGCAAAACCAGGCGGCCCACCATTGCCTGGGCCCGATGGATGGCGGTATATCCATCCCCAATTGCCGGGCCTTATATAAAACAGACTGGTGACGGGCAGCGGCGTCACTGGTGCAAGGGCTTCGGCACCGCGCTCACCAACCCGCCTGCCCAGCGTGTTACGTGAGTATGGGCATTTCTTCCAGGAGGACCGCCAAGAGTGGCGAAATCCTGGAAAGGCCTATGTCCAGCAGTGGACGAAACAGGCTGATGGATGGATGGATGGACATGATTAATTAGAAAGTATATACAGAGACGAGCTTATATCTAAAAAGAGATTTCTTCTAGAAAACCACAAAAAGGAAAGAGAAATTGTATTAAAATAAATAATTATAGTGTACTACTACAAAAGATATGACATACATACATATTTCATTAATCAGCTAGTAAATTCAATAAATATAAATAACTATAAGAATTGGAAACTATTTATCACGTAAATAAGAAGGAGAAATGCTACCATCCTAGAGGTGCTGGTAGGATTAGAACTTGAATCTTAAGATTGAGAACCGGTGTCCTACCACTGAGCTACCGCTACTTAATTATACTACACTTAAAAAATACTTATAGGTTCATCATAATACATACAATACGAATGTAGATATGAAAGGTTTTTGATTTATTTGTTTTTATTTACTTGATCGCGTCGATATAAAATAAATAATTTATATCCCTCCCCCGTCGACTGATATGGATGTATTCATAAAAAATAATTATCTTTCCATGGAATCGTTACGTATGAAGCCATATTTTAAATCCCTCGCTTCAATTAAGCACCTGCCAACAGGCAGACACCGGCATAAATTAATACATTACTATCTAAAACCAAAATCACTGGTATAAAAAACCTTTACAAAAGTATTTTTTTAAATTAATTTCCGAGCTGGCATTTTGGACTTGAGTCCAAGCCTCCAAGCCTAGCGCAGCGAAGAGTGGCGTTTAAAAAAAAACGAGAGGGATATTTTGACAGGTAACACAAAGAATGTTTTCAAAATGGTGGCCACATGCGGCGATAGTTTTGGGATCGTTTTGAAAAAGTGCTATTGTAGCCAGCGCTTTGCTTTCACCGGTATGTTGTGTGTTGTGTAATTAGTTGCCGGAGTGGGGGATGTTTTGATGCCTTTTGCTGATTACTGTGTCCGTAGTTCTTTATAAAAATCTGGTATTTGTGTAGAACAGATAGAACGCAACCGGAAAAAAAATCAAGAAGACTGAAATACAGATTGTAAATTCACATTAGCTGATAATGATAAATGTCGTGAGAAATCAATTCAAATATTTTTGTACAAAACTTTAAATGGTCTTGTTGACTCACCATATTTACTTCATAAAATTACTAGTTCAAGGTCCTGTATTATTCTTATTTTTTACAAGATGATAACAAAACAAAAAAAAATTAAAATTATTTCATACAACAAAAATATTTTTGAAATGCGAACAAATGACGAGTGGCATGTTTATCGTAACTTTTATTACAGTGCAACAAGATCTATGTTACTTCCCATTTTGACAGTTCACCAGCGCACAGTGAGAAATTTAGGCTTGTTTCGGATCAAAAATCGATAACTTTTTTATTTTTACTGAATTACTGTTCAAATTTCTCACACAGTAATATAAGGCTTCTATCGCTTATTAAATATACATTACAAACATTACATTTTCTGACTTACATCACATTTTTACCAATAACTTCGCAATCCGAAAATATGCGCAGCTATTTTCTTATAAATTTTTGTCATGATTTCTTATGCTACAAATTCACATTAGATATAAAGCGTGGGCAAACGTGGGTAACTGTCAAAAGCCTCGATGAACTTTAAGAATTAACTTCTTTTTTTTCATTTTATTATTAATTTATTTACATGTAAAGTGAATTATAAAATTTTACACGCATAGTTATTTTAAAATCATCATAAGATGAGCTTGTCAGAAACGTATAATACTTTATTTTGATTATTACAAAGTTTAACAAGAAATTTATTTTCAAAGTGATGAAGTGAACAGACTTAACCTTGACATTTCTAAAAGCATTAAACCTTGTGGCACTGAAAAAATGAGTTTTTTGCACAACTTATATAAAATTCCCTCATTATAGTAAAGTTTGACTAATAAACTACTAGATAAAATTAAAAAAGTATTTCAGTAGCGTCATTGGTAAGAAACATTTTTGATATGCCGTTGTTCTACCATTTTCCACTGTGCAGTGCCCCCACTTGCATTTAACTCATTGTTACACTGTACCTTTGTAGGCCATCACAAGTAGTATTGTCTGTAACAACAAAATACCAAAAAATAAATTCATTAAAGTCATAAAGTCATTCTAGTGACAAATGAAAATAATTGTTTTAATTTCTATTTAATTAATTTTGTGGACGTTAATAATAAATCAGCAAGCAACTTCTTCGGCGCTTAGCGTCGTAACGTTTGCTACGCCGTAGCAACGGAAACATTTCTAACGAAACCTCTTTGTCTGTATGTCTTTTAATTTTGGAACATCTTAATCTGATTGAGTTGGGTACGCCTATTAATTGTACAGTTGTATTAATTGGCTTCAAGTAAATTGTAGAAATAGCAAATAAGTAATATATTTACTTTTTAATGTTCAATGACTTATACCCACATTATTTTACTTTTAATTTATAAACATTAGAATATATAATTTATTAAAAATGTATTCCACTGAGAAACATTAATCGAATCGATTGAATACTTTTAATCTTCATTGGTTTGGTACAATCGTACTATTTTCAAATGAAATAAGAAATAACAATATTTTTAATTCACAAATAAAAATAAGCATTGCTCCTCTTAATAGACATGTTTTTTCTACACAAATCATTCAAAATTAATACACTCAAGTTATTTTAGATTTGCATCAAAAAGTAATAAAGCGGTTAACGCGCCAGGCAAATAAATCTGCAAGAAAATCATAAAAACATCAACAAATGTCAGTTACGAGATGATTATTTCAACGCTAAACGACCATTTAGTGTTAGATTTTGTTATATACCTAATAGCGTTATAACTTGTTTAGCTTTATTCTCGAAACTGCCATTTTAGGCACATCGTTAGATTTACAAATTTGGCATAAAACAATAAAATAATCGTAATTCTACATTTACATCTTTCTCTGTCTACATTTATACTAATAAATAGAATAAAGTAAGAGATAAAATTCATTTATGTTTGCTGAGTAATCGTAAAAATTATATTAATTCATGGTTATGATAAATAATCTTTTTAGGCTTTGTGTGCATGGGAGGAACATCCTGGACTGGTTGATAAACGGCCTTCTTTCACTCTTCTACTTCCTGGATGATCGCCTTTTATCCAAAGTTTCAACGACGCTTTCTATTAGGCGCACTCACAGACCACCAAAAAGTTCGTGCAGAAAAAACATCTCTTTTTTTTTAATTTTTTTATTTTCTACGATCTGACTGCTCCTTGGAAACCGCAGAAAAAAACATTGTTTAACTTTCATAATGTGATATCAACTGATAATTTTATTCTTAGTTTATGTAGTAGCTGTTTAGTTATGATGCTACAATATTAGTGTTAATAAAATGAATGTATTTTAACACACTACTACACCATATTTTTCATCACTAATGCTTTGAAAGTAAGTCGGTCGTATTCATAGATTTACTATATACTACGTTATATCTATGGTCGTACTTAACTCGAAATGCTAAAATAAATTCGATTTACAGTACTCCCAAACTTATAATGCGCATACGAATCTTCGCCATTGCTCGGGAAAGTTCGTATTTCCCTACACTTTGTATACAAGCAGTAAGGTCACGTGGTACGTCCGGTCGCTCGGCTATAGATTTCTATGCGCATTATAACTTTGGGCGTACTGTACAAACCTAAGCAGTTAGGTAAATTTGAAAATCGAACGAGTGTCCCTTACAGCCACTATTAGTAAGTCACTCGTCTAGTTAAATGTCAATAGAAAATATATTTCCCTTTTATTTTGTTATTCTGTATTTTATTACATTATTATGGAAAAATGTGACTTGCATATTTGTGACTCACTTCCCTCGCTCGTGCTTATTTATTACTTAAATCCCTTAAATCCCAATCACTATTTCTGAATACTCTTATTTGAATTTAGAGAGAAAAAATGCTACGTTCCCGATACGTACTTTGCTATTTGTGACTCGTAGCAATTCGAGTAAATATCTGCTACGCCGTAGCAACGTTATTTACCTATAAATAAACATTGCTGCTTATCCACTTTTGATCCAAATTATTTTGTATGATGAAACTATCAGAAAAGTTCTAAAAAATATCGAACGCATGGTCTTCCTATATTCCCACCTCTGGCTCAACTTTAAATCGATTGGGCGCGCAGTTTGAAACTTTGAAATTCGAGTTGCATTCGATTGTTTGAAATGTCACCTGACTGGAAGTCGTGGCTCTCGTTTGTTGCGAACAAGCGCTTTTACAGCTAGATCTAGCTTTGTCAATTAAGATGAATAGAATAAAAGCGCTTTAGGTGTATGTTGTGTCTGATAAAATCTGCTTTCAAGAAATATGATGATTAAGTTTCAAGCGCTTTTAGGCTGTTCGTACAAGTCAACTGTAATTTCAAAATTGAGAAAAACTTATAAGAAATAAAAATATATTCACGAAAAATATAATTTTTATATGCATATTTAGTTTATTATATTGCACGGCTATTTTATTGTAAAGTATATTTGTTTGATTAAAAAAAACAGCGAGTTGTGTCAAATATACAACTGTAAATTATTTTAGTGGATACTTCTTAAGTCGCCTCTTTACTCGATCAAAGAGTAAGGAATTAATGGCGGCCATAATAATATGTCAGTGATAGACAAATACACAGATTTAGTCAATAAGCTTATCATAAAGTTCTTTTCACGAAAGAACACCCCTGTGAAGTACTTTTATTGTCAAGCACTAAATACGAAAATGCCTCGATCTGCGGGACTTATTTCGTGAAGTTTGTCCCAGAAGTGACGGACAAGTTACGAACAGGCCTCTTTGTACTGGATCCGAACATACAGGTATCTATTTAAAAAAAAAAAAACGGAAAAGTGCGAGTCGGACTCGCCCACCGAGGGTTCACGTAAAGACTATATTTTTTATGATTTAATTACAAACATATAGTTTTCAGATTTTCCCTATACTTGTAGTATAAGACGGTATTACTTGCCAAATTTCATAGTTCTAGGTCAACGGAAAATACACTATAAATATTAATTCCCTTGAGAGTGTCGAAATCTACGTTATTTGCGGCATAAATGGCCGTATCTCTTTTTTTACGCTAACTAACGCTAAGTTTGATTTTTTCATAGCTTCAAGGGACTGTAGACCTGAGTATATGGTTTTAATTTCAACTCGATACCTCCACGCGTTCCCGAGATAAAGGGTCTTGACAGACAGATGGACGGACAGACAGACGGATAACAATGTAATCCTCTAAGGGCTCCGTTTTTTCCTTGTGAGGTTCGGAACCCTAAAAACGTAAGTATTAGACTCATTTAACTTAATCTAGATTTAGGCAGGCAGCGGAACGCGCGAGTTCCAAAAAGTCTGGCAAAGAATGTTGACAAAAATAACGCGTATTTAGCTATTTTCGTTAGGCCCAGCAGCGCTTTTTCGACAGTTGGCGTTTCTTTTTTCTCTTTATTCTACACATGTTCGATTCGTACAAAACAAATAACTGGCTGTTTGTTACAGCGACGATTTATTTAGTAACCTTGTTCGTTTTAGATGGAATACATTGGAAGGTAAGCTTAAGCGACGAATGAGCCAATCACAGCGTTTTATTGCATTCTAACTTGTAAAGTCCGTTACGGCTACAATTACTGCTGGTGACCCCGGGTGGTAGAGCTAATGCCGGGCTCGACTGTGGAGGTACTACCATCTTACTCGGAAATCCTCCCGAAGTTATTCGGGGGAGAGTAAGAGAACAGCTCTCAGGCAAAACCAGGCGGCCCACCATTGCCTGGGACCGATGGATGGCGGTATATACCTATACATCCCCAATTGCCGGGCCTTATACGTGGGACGCACTATAAGTTTCCGGAATGAATATGAAAAAATACTATTAAAGGTACAAAATTAATTTATTGTTTTTCAAAATAATCTCCCTTGGCGTCTATGCACTTTTTCATTCGATCAAACCAGTTTTGAAAACTTCTGTGCCACTACCCTGTGGTGACCTCTGAAACGTGTTTTTCATACTCCTCGACAGCCTCTTCTGGTGATGAAAATCGTTGACCGCGTAATTGGTTCTTAATTTTTGGGAACAGAAAAAAGTCACAAGGTGCCAGGTCGGGACTGTATGCAGGATGACTCATGAGTTCTACATTTTTCGTCTTCAAAAAGTCGTTTGTCTGTCTGGCCGTGTGAGAACTAGCATTGTCGTGGTGCAGGATGATACGGCGTTTACGGTTATTTTTACGGAGTTCGTCAATAACTTCCGGCAAACAAATGGTCGTGTACCAGTCACTATTCACGGTACGACGATTCTCTAAAGCAACAGTAGCCACTTGTCCAGTTTTATTAAAAAAAGAAGCAATCATCCGCTTAGATGCACTTTTCACGCGCGCCATTTTGGTTGGTTTCGGCTCATCTTGAAAGACCCATACGCTCGATTGCTGCTTTGTTTTGGGATCGTAGCAATAAATCCATGTTTCGTCACCTGTTACTATGTCCCACACCAAATTTGACGCACCTTCGTTGAATCTGGTAAGCATGGCACTGCACCAAGTGACGCGGTCCGTTTTTTGAGCCTCGGTCAAGTTGTGTGGGATCCACCGCGAGCACAGCTTTCTCACACCCAAATGTTTGTGTAGGATTGATTGTATTTGACTCATGCCTATTTCTAAGGATGCGCGAATTTCATGGTAGGTCACATGCCTGTCTGTTTCAATCATACGGCGCACAGCATCGATGTTTTTGTTGGTCACAGCGGTGGACGGCCGACCATCGCGAGATTCGTCACTGAGATTGATACGACCACGCTTGAATTCTGCAAACCAGCTATAAACAGTCGTCTTGCATGGTGCTTCATTGCCAAAAGCTGTTTCAAGCCGAGCGATGCTCTGTTGAGCTGTAAAATTACACTTAAAATCGTAGAAAATCATACTACGAAAATTTTCCGGAGTTAAATCCATGTTGATGCAGACACACAATTTTTTAAATGGCGCCACAAGGTAAAAACAAAAGACAGTCAGATGAAACAAACTGCATTCTACAGCCAAAGAGTTCTATTTTCAAACGTTGCAATGAATTTTTAAATATTGTTTATGTAAGTGGCCAGTTCCGGAAACTTTTAGTGTTACCTATGTATAAAACAGACTGGTGACGGGCAGCGGCGTCACTGGTGCAAGGGTTTCGGCGCTCACCAAGCCTGCCCGGCGTGTGTAAGTATGGGAATTTTTTCCAGGAGGACCGCCAAGAGTGGCGAAATCCTGGGAAGGCCTATGTCCAGCAGTGGACGAAACAGGCTGATGGATGGATGGACGGACCCCGGGTGCGTGCGTCTCATTCACTCTCATGACTCGTCCCGTTCGATCTCTCCGTCACTCGACGGGGAATAAAGATGCGAACGCGCTGAAATATACGTTTTTATTAAGATTCTAACAGACTGAAACTAAACTTTGCTATAAGGTTCTCCGTTGTTTACAGAACCCTTCAAAGACACAAAGTAAATATTTGACATTTAGCTTGTTTTCACACTCGGCTTTGCCTTATCTAAACATCGTGTAAGTAATTACAGTAATTACAAAGATAACACATCTATTAACTAAATAAATAAAGTAGCAGTTTCCCAACCGTGAACACATTGCAGTGTGCATGCGCAAGTGAATGTAAAAATTAACACCTTTAGTGGCGCTACCTATCTACAAATTCGATCGCAATTTCATGATTTAACACCTTTAGGTCCTTCTCGGATCAAAAACTCGATGGGCTTAGGTATGTCATAGCATATTTTGTTATTAAAAAAAATATGATATTGGAATTGAAAACTAAAAAACATTTTACTTATTAATTTTTTTGGTTTCCGTAGCGGAATGGTGCCAAACGGGACCCTATAACTAAGTATGTCTGTCTGTCTGTCTGTCTGTCTGTCTGTCCGTCCGTCTGTCACAGGAGTCTACAGCTTCAATCGTAATAGGTAGACAGTTGAAATTTTCACAGAATACGTGTTATCATGGCCTCTATCACAACAATGGTAATAGACAATATGAGACGAGTTGACTAAGATACATTTTTTCTCGAGACATAATTCCTGCAGTCTTATATTTTTTATGCCTTTACTTCCATCCATCAGCCTGTTTCGTCCACTGCTGGACATAGGCCTTTCCAGGATTTCGTCACTCTTGGCGGTCCTCCTAGAAGAAATGCCCATACTCACACACGTTGGGCAGGCGGGTTGGTGATCGCGGTGCCGAAACCCTTGCACAAGTGACGCCGCTGCCCGTCACCAGTCTGATTTATATAAGGCCCGGCAATTGGGGATGGATGTACCGCCATCCATCGGTCCCAGGCAATGGTGGACCGCCTGGTTTTGCCTGAGAGCTGTTCTCTTACCCTCCCCCGAATAACTTCGGGAGGATTTGCGAGTAAGATGGTGGTACCTCCACTGTCGAGCCCGGCATCAGCTCTACCACCTCTTTACTTAAGTAGGTATAAAAAAGTAGGAAAAATGTTTTTTTTTTAAAAGAATGTTTGGTAAGTTTCTTACCCTTCTTCTTTGCAATACTAATCGAATGGTGCGGATGGTTAGGCATTATTTTTATTTATGGTTTATTTAGTTCATTTTTTAACACATTTGTCCATTGCATTATGTATATATAATAGGTATGTTTTTTCCTATAATTCTTTATTTTATGCAGGTGTATAACTTTATTATATGTTAGTAGCCCAACCTTCATATTTTTGTATGTATTTCCCGTATTTATTTATCAACTTATTTGTCCATTGCATTATGTATATATAATAGGTATGTTTTTTCCTATAATTCTTTATTTTATGCAGGTGTATAACTTTATTATATGTTAGTAGCCCAACCTTCATATTTTTGTATGTATTTCCCGTATTTATTTATCAACTTATTTGTTCATTGCATTATGTATATATAATAGGTATGTTTTTTCCTATAATTCTTTATTTTATGCAGGTGTATAACTTTATTATATGTTAGTAGCCCAACCTTCATATTTTTGTATGTATTTCCCGTATTTATTTATCAACTTATTTGTTCATTGCATTATGTATATATAATAGGTATGTTTTTTCCTATAATTCTTTATTTTATGCAGGTGTATAACTTTATTATATGTTAGTAGCCCAACCTTCATATTTTTGTATGTATTTCCCGTATTTATTTATCAACTTATTTGTTCATTCCATTATGTATATATAATAGGTATGTTTTTTCCTATAATTCTTTATTTTATGCAGGTGTATAACTTTATTATATGTTAGTAGCCCAACCTTCATATTTTTGTATGTATTTCCCGTATTTATTTATCAACTTATTTGTTCATTGCATTATGTATATATAATAGGTATGTTTTTTCCTATAATTCTTTATTTTATGCAGGTGTATAACTTTATTATATGTTAGTAGCCCAACCTTCATATTTTTGTATGTATTTCCCGTATTTACTTATCAACTTATTTGTTCATTGCATTATGTATATATAATAGGTATGTTTTTTCCTATAATTCTTTATTTTATGCAGGTGTATAACTTTATTATATGTTAGTAGCCCAACCTTCACATTTTTGTATGTATTTCCCGTATTTATTTATCAACTTATTTGTTCATTGCATTATGTATATATAATAGGTATGTTTTTTCCTATAATTCTTTATTTTATGCAGGTGTATAACTTTATTATATGTTAGTAGCCCAACCTTCATATTTTTGTATGTATTTCCCGTATTTATTTATCAACTTATTTGTTCATTGCATTATGTATATATAATAGGTATGTTTTTTCCTATAATTCTTTATTTTATGCAGGTGTATAACTTTATTATATGTTAGTAGCCCAACCTTCATATTTTTGTATGTATTTCCCGTATTTATTTATCAACTTATTTGTTCATTGCATTATGTATATATAATAGGTATGTTTTTTCCTATAATTCTTTATTTTATGCAGGTGTATAACTTTATTATATGTTAGTAGCCCAACCTTCATATTTTTGTATGTATTTCCCGTATTTATTTATCAACTTATTTGTTCATTGCATTATGTATATATAATAGGTATGTTTTTTCCTATAATTCTTTATTTTATGCAGGTGTATAACTTTATTATATTTTAGTAGCCCAACCTTCACATTTTTGTATGTATTTCCCGTATTTATTTATCAACTTATTTGTTCATTGCATTATGTATATATAATATTTTTATTCCTAGATTTCTCTATTTTATGCAGGTGCATATTTTATTTCCAGTATTATTATATTTTTTTTATATTCTAAAGATATATATTGTAAAGATTAACTTTGACTTGTAGAAAGTATACTTTATGTATCTATTTTGCAAAATAAATATTTTGATTTTGTTTTGATTTTGATTTTGACAATTAAAACAACTGAAAAAAAAAATTAAACCCAAGGGTATCCCTATACAATAAACTTTGACAAAATAGCATCTTTTTACGTGATTTGTTTTAGCTCTATATTAAATACGGTCCTACATACAAGTTTAAAATTTTCACACATTATTGTACATACTATAAACTAAAAGAACAAATAATAAAATTAGGGTTCCGTACTGAGAGTGTGCTGAATTGTTTGTTCAGGTGGTACGATTTTAGCGCCTTACGTTTTGTCATCTTATGTCATTCATTTATTGTTAATATGTATGTTTTTATAGTTTCGTATCCGTATTTTGTAGTGGTACGGAACCATTTGTGTGCGAGTCCGATTCGCACTTGGCCAAATAATTTACTACCTATGTCGCCTTAGAGATACCTGTTCATTTGCATCCGGCAGCTTACAAAGGATTCTAGTTGAATTAACAATAATCCAGTACACAGAACAAGTTACTTGTTTTTTAGGGTTCCGTACCCAAAGGTTAACCAACAGGACCCTATTACTAAGACTCCGCTGTCCGTCTGTCACCAGTCTGTATCTCATGAACCGTGATAGTTAGAGAGTTGAAATTTTCACAGATGATGTATTTCCGTTGCCGCTATAACAACAAATACTAAAACTGGCCAAGTGCGAGTCGGACCCGCGCACTCCCATGCAACAGACATGATTTTTTTGCCGTTTTTATAGATAATGGTACGGAACCCTTCGTGCGCGAGTCCGACTCGCACTTGGCCGGTTTTTCACATGAAATATACTTGCTGAATAGTATTATTTCTAAAGTAAGGTACCTCTATGATCAAGTAAAACTAGTACTTGACCGGTTTTGCTACATTCTAGTTTCTTCAGCTGTACTCTGTAATTAATTTATTAAATTTAAAGGTGAAATATTTAATAACAACTTACTGTTCAGTATTAATATGGGAAGAGTCTATGTAATAAATATGCATGCTTGTTTCTCTGTATATCATGAAGTAAACGAAAAATTTCAAAATTTTTTTTGGTATGTGGATTTTGACTAATGATCTAGGGTTTTGTTTTGGAAAACACGTTTGGATAAATTTTCCTCTATAGGAGGGAATTATTGAAATCAATATTAAATATTACAAAATAAGTGCAAATTTTTTCAACAATTAATCTTTGTTTAATTTTTTTTTTTTACACTTAACTTTTTAAGTATATATTCTATGTTTTCTTTACTGGCTTTTCTCTTTCTCTTACATCATAACGTATTTGTGTTTATTTTATTAATATTAAAAATTGTAATTTTGTTAATGTAAGAAAATATTTAGTAATACATTATTTTTCAAATGATATTATATAAAAAAAAACTTCGTACTAACCCGTATCTATAAGTAAAAACTTGTAAATGACCCTCTGCATTTATTACTTTTAAGTTTATTATAATTTATTGTGCTGTAAGTTTAAGAATAAATAAATAAAATAAAATAAATAAATAAATATTGCACCTACATTAATTTAGTTTCGTACCCAGCTCTATCGAGCAAAACCGTTATCCATCCTCTAATAAAATAACACAAAAGACCGCACGTCAAAGTCCGTCAAAACACCTGATAATCAATTTACCCGCAAAAATCACTAAGAACATTCTCGGAAAAATATCCAGACCAGAATAAACCAATTCATTAGTTCCTAGCGTATCTTATTAGGCATCCGCCGTAAATTTACATCTATTTGAGTCTTATTTCCTGTGGCAAAAAGTCGAGTTTTCAATAGAAAATGTGTTTCTGAACGCCCCACAGCGTCGCGAATCGCGCCAAAATATTGACGTTACGTTGACATTTTACTTTTTAAATTGTCTCTGCGTGCCACCTGCAATGGACAATGGCTGTTATGCCTTGTTTACACCGTCGCCAATGCGCTTATTGAAGTGTGACCGTCTATTGAGATTTTTTTTTGGAGGAAACGTTAAATGTTTTGGTTAATTTATCTTTACCTTTATTTTGTGTTCCATTGTGCCTTTTGTTGATTTGTGTGGTAAAACAGTGACCGAAAGGTTTTTAAAGGATTTGTTTATATTAATTAACTGTGAAATTGTGTGCTTAGGTCTTCAGTTTCCTAAAATCACCTACCATATAACTAATCAAAATGTTAAGTAAGTAGCTAAAATATCCTATAATATAAATAAATTAAAAACACATCGACATAAATATCCGATGAGGTGACAAAAGTGTTTCCGAGTGTGGACTATGAAATGCAAGTCACATAAAATATAAATATGTATAAATATATAATATATGTATAGACGATACATTTAAACCAAACCAACATGGCGGAAAATGCTTCCAACAAATAATAATATAAATTCCCTGCGTTACGACTCCACAATTCCACCTAAACCTATAAAACTATAATCGTTAAACCAAAACATTACGGTAGCTATCGGGCTGGTTTAAACTCAAAACTATAAACTAAATTAAAATATGGCCTCAACAAACAAACGGAAAATGGCGGCGATGCGAGAAACCCCAACCAAAACAGTTTAATTACAAACAATCCAAGCCGAGACCACACACACAGTTCATTATACCGTACAACAACAATCATAATTATATTCAAGCCTTATAATTTCGCGCGCTTGCACAGAAAAAAAAGTAATATTAAAACATAACCTTACCTTATTAATGTGTCAACAACTCAATTTATGGCGGGAACTCGACGGTGACGCCCTCTTTGCGGGATGAATGCACCAATCACGTGCGAGAAGTTCTATTTTCATCGCAGAGGAAAAAGTATAGCTATCTCTTTCACACGTATTGAAAATTCTCGATAAACCAATTTTAGAAGAGCTTGGTGTGTCGCTTAGATTTTCCTTTTTAGATCTGTAAAGTCTGGGGTTGCGGGGGGTGGGGTATGTTTTGTTGAACTGGTGAAAACTAAGCTTTGATTTAAAATTGGAAAGCGCCTTCCTATTTTATAATAGGTTGCTTATGCGCGCGCTTTTTTTTTAACAAACACAAGGCAATGGTTAATGAGGCCTAGTCCTGGATGACATTATTTATTTATGTATGCCTGGACGCGAAGCGTGCGTTATTTTTTTATTTTATAAAAGGCTTACGCTGTGATTATACGCGTTTTAAGCCGAGCGCTACGTGATCACGAATTGCGGTTGTTCGTTTTGCGTTTCGATTCTCTTTTTATTTTTTTTGCGAAGTCGATTTAGTAGCACGTGCGTTTGCCGCCTTTATTCCTCAGATAAGTGGAAATACGGCTTTATATCTCTGTTGTTTTTCAGAGCACGTTTTTGTTACTGACGATTATGAATTAGAAATAGGAAATAACAGTGCCGGCAGTCGATTACGCCTAGACTAAAGTAATATATTGAAACATCCAAAAAACGCCCAAGGCAGGGAGTTCTAGTCATTTGTAATAAATCAGCCTGGTATAGTATACCCCAAATGTGTATGGCGTGCCCGCCTTCGATGTGCCTCACCCTATAATTATGTTTGAAAAAAATATACCCGCGTCGCCCGCCATTTTGGTTCGTTCAGAAAGCTTGATTACTTCTTCAAAAGGCAGCTACGTTTAAAAACTTCATTTTCGACGCCATGATTACGAAGAAGTTTTGGACAGCGGAGATATTTGGATGTGGATAATAATATCAGTGTTTTTTTACGTATGTGGCATCTTTAATTTGTTTTTTATTCTCACCACATTTCACTCTCATGGTACCATTATGGCGAGACCAGTGGCGGATTTACACATATTACAAGTATAGGCTATTAAATTTTTGCCGCTCTAACCCTACAATTGGCAGTTCCTAGATTATTTTTGCAATTCAGTAATTTCGTTGAAATTACGTTATTTCTAAACAACGAATAAGTAAATTAGATTACGTACACAATAATGTAGATTCGGTAAAGGTAATTAATAATTATATTTAAGGTAAGTTTTTTTGTAATGATTTTTCGTTAGGTACTTTAATTTATATTTTTAATGTTATTCTAGTTTTATGATTAGAATTAATTCCTATTTATCCCATTAAATAATCTTTAGTGGTCACAAATAAAGACACGGTCCCCAAATTTGCCGCTCCTAAAATCTGCCGCCCTAGGCTCAAGCCTACTCAGCCTGCTGGTAGATCCGCCACTGGGCGAGACCCCGTCCCGTTGTTGGTCTCTCTATTCGTAGGTATATCAGTCACATAACTTTTAAGAAAAACCATAATTTTTTCTTCCTTGTTTGAAGAATCTAACTATATTAGATATTTGAAATAAAAATTACTTCTGTCAAGAATATAATGCACACTCTTATCAAAACAGAATCCTCAGACATCATTCCAACATTGAGTCATAAAAAATCAAAGATGACTCCAAAAAAATTTTTCATATCGGGTTTTTACATTATTTGAGCAAAATCATATATTATTATTTATGATTTAAAATCTGTATAAACTTTATTAAACTCTTATCCGAACAGATATTTGATACAAACTTTTTTTTTTAAATAATAAAATTCGTGATAATTTTAATAATTTTCCGGAATTCGTCCCTCTCGCACTGCAGGTCTTTCCGCATGGAGTAACAGCGATCAATGCAATCGGAACCTATTATCTTAAACTAAAGAAAAAAAATACTTTAAATATGACGCAAAACTGGCGCTAATTTGTTTGCTATAAAGAGGGGTAATGAAAATTAAGAAAAAAAAAACTAATTTGCGCAAAATATTGTTACCTACAATGAGAAAAAGAAACAAAAAATCCTCCTAAAACTCCAATATTAATCAAATGGATTTCTATATTCTAAGGTTTTGTTTTTTAAAAAACGTTTGGACACATTTTTCCCGACAGATATGATTATTGAAATGAGGTCTTTAAAAATACTTTTTCTCGCCTTTGACGAATAGAAATTATTAACAGAACTCAGACACATTTATAGATGGTTTAAAATATTCAGATTTTAGAATTTTTTATATCTATTTTGCTTTTTTTTCTAGAAAAGTATAGGGGTCTACAGCTTCAGCCATTATAGGCAGAAAGTTGAAATTTTCACAGAATACGTGTTACTGTAGCCTCTACTACGACAAAAAAAAATTGAAGCCCTCGGGGCACCCATACAATGAACCTAAAAAAAATAGACAAGTGCGAGTCGGACTCGCCCACCGAAGGTTCCGTTAAAGACTATGTTTTTACTAGCTTTTGCCCGCGGCTCAGCCCCACACTGGTTCCATTCTGAAAAATTTGGAACTTAGGATCCAAGGTTAGTAAATCGGCATGATTTTTTTTAACATGACAGGCCTTTTAATTCTGAACACCTTTTACAGATACATTTTTTTTCATAAAAAATATTGATTTCTTTTTTGTATGAAGCAAAATGATTTTTTGGCGATTTTATCCATAATCGCAGCTCGGTTAAAATGAAACTTGAAAATAATTATAAAGAGCATTATCCTCGATAATTAATCCCCAGGTACCATTTCAATATCTTTACGAGTTTTGGAGCTAGAGGCACTTCAAGGTTATTAGTTGAAATATTGGTCTCTAGACGAAAATTCAACCATATTCGAAATGAAACCTAGCTTTTATCGTAGAAAGTATGGTCCATAATAGTTTATCCTCAGATACCGACTGCATATCTTTGCCGCTGAAGATGGGATTACTGGAAATAAAAAAAAACAGACGTCAGTTTTGACATTACTTTTTTTTTCTTGTGGGCAATGGCATATTTCCTTTAATGCCTAAATGACATGACTATTACGTCATCAAAGCTATTTATTCAGTTCCTGAATATTTTCATGTAGGTATATCTTTTGTATTTCAAAAAGAAAAAAAATTATAGAATAGAAATCGTTTATTTGCTGTCACAATCACACAAGACACAGAAAAAGAAAAGATAAAACATACAATAAAATAATATAAACAGTAGATTCAAGCAAAAAATAATAACAATGATAATTTTAATAGACATTTAACAAAAACAGAACATGTATACTTTTATATGACATTAAAAAAGTCTATTCCTTTCAAAAAAATAGACAATTAGGTGCTATAGTATTCTGGACCATTCGAATTCAAACAAGCGTGTGACTATGCCGCGACTTTGCATTAAATCTGTCTAGTCTCTAAGAAAGTCTCAGCAATCTACTAAAACTAGAAAACATACATAACAAACATAATAATATTGAGATTTCATTTTCGATACCTTTCAAACCTCTCCCTCCATCTCTAGGTACCTTTTTAATCTACTATATCTATACTAATAATAAAGCAGTACAGAAGTCGTGTCTGTACGTTGAATATTTTTTCAAAATCGTATTCTACTGAAAGGCAATTCCACGGAAGATGTTGCACCCGTTACATTATTTAAATATATGTAATTTATAGGGCAGAGAAAACGGGCTTATGTATGTAAAAAAAAAACACTTGCATTATAATATAAAATATCAAAATAAAAACAAATACAATTTTTTATCATTCTTTTATTATTATTATTTTCTTTACTTTTAATCTTCAGTATTCTTTTTATTTATCTGACTCTTCCAACAACTTTGTATTAAAAATGACAATTTACTAATAATTTTTTTATTGATTTTTTTTCACAACGTGGGCGACAATATGGTGTCCAATATATGGCCAGAGCCTTATAAAGGGATAATTAATCAACAATTTAAGAACGTAGTATTTAAATCGAATTTTTCAAGTTACCAATGCACATTAAAATTGATAATGAATTATCAATACTTTACCTACTTAAAAAATTGTAACAGTATAATCAGTTTTCATGGAAATACCATGAAGCTAAAATTACTATTTTTAGAATTTTGTCTTTCTTGTCCGTCTCTGCGTGTTCCGTTTTAACTCGAGAGCCACTTAACTGATTTGGATGCGGTTTTTTTTTATATTATAGTAGTGACCCTGGTCAACATAGGCTAATAAAATAACGCTCAAGCCGAAAACGGGGCAGATATTGAATAAACTCGGATGGAGCCGCGGGCGAAAGGCTAGTAGTAATTCATAAAACTATCCCTAGAGGGCGCTAGACGATGCGTGCGCGCATAGCTAAACTAGCAAACTTAATCTTACCGAAACCATCGCTCTTATTGCCTTGGAATAAGGGTTTTTTTCGTCTGTCACAATTGTTTTTGTCGTTGGTACAGTACATAATGATTTAATAACACCATTCTCTCCGTGATGGAGGCATTAACTACAGGGTTTGGGGATCCGTAACTATGATACCATTATAAATAATACAATTTTATTAAATATGATTTTACCTAACAATGAAGTTTTTAATAAAAATGATAAAAAGGACTTCGAAAATGGAACTTGAACAGAGAGTTTTACAAAAAAGATTCAACTGAAGACTAAATGATTTCAAAAATATGACACTGAAGGGCAGCGATTTTTCTTTTGCGGCGAAGCAAAAATGTTAGGTGCTAATCAGTTATGAAATCGGTATAAAAGAATTTTTTAGAGAGGTATCATGTTTATAACTTGAAAAAAATATATGACATTTTAAAAATCTTAAAGCAGCCATTGTTGGAACCCAAAAAACAATAAGAGATACTTGGTGCATAAAATAAAAACAAACAAAAAATGTTTCTCTGTAAAGCGATTTTTTTCCGTAATTATAATTCACCCTAACATATTCGATAAAATTTTAAATTCTATACTACACTTAGTTTATTTTTATTGACAAGTAAATATTAAAATTTAAATTAAATTGCGAAAACACGTTTAAATTAAATCAAACGCTTCGCCATTTTCAGACTTTTTTTGTTATAGCCTTTGCCCGCGTCTCTGCCCGCCTTTTTTCAATCTGTGCCCCGTTTTCGGCTTGGATGTTATTTTATGAACACTCCTTAAGAGCCTATATGTTGACCAGGGACACTAAGATGATAATTAAAAACCTCCGTCTAGTAACTTTCGAGTTAAGGGGGTAACTTTTTACCTCGGTACAAAATGCACGTCATAATATTGTTTTCCTTACTTTTGAATAAAAAGTATACAATAAACGTAAAGCAACTTGCGGAAATAGTTTATTAATAATAGAGTCTTCACAAAAAAATAACGTACTTAATGTATTAGATTTTGTTTGCATTCCATTAACAAATTTAAAAAATATTTTTTTATTTTGATATTTTATGATATAATGCAAGTGTTTTTTTTACATATATAAGTAAGTGTTTACAGTTGTAATGTAATGCAGCTAAAATGTAACGCATAAAATTGAATAATAACAAGCAGTTTGCGCAAATTGCTATAAAACGCATAATTTTTATTCAAAAGTAAGGAAAACAATATTATGATGTGCACGGAACATACGTAAGTACACATCACAGACAAAAATGCAACATTTTTTATTTTTGCCCATTATATTAAAATTTAAAAAAGTATTTATTATGTAGACACGACTACAGAACTTTTAATAAAGTTCTGTGGACACGACTTTCTTACTTCTTTATTAATAGTAAGCATAGATAATACTCATATTGGCATCTCTAATTGACCTTTTTTAGCTCTGATTTATCACTCTAATGATACTTTATTTTAATATCTGCTAAGTAAAGTGCAATGAACAGGAGATTGATATCTATTTTAAATAATAATTGAGTCTTGAATCTCATTTTGGGTAAGGAATAAATAAAAAAAATTTCAGAAATATGTTCTAATTTAGTCTGCACATTACACAGACTTTAAGATTATTTTGACAAAAGTGAAGAAAACTGAGCCAGATATATTTTATGTTAGTAAAAAAGGCCACAGAACCCACTATATATTTAAAACGAACGGACACAAAGAAGATAATCTAAGCCAACATCAACATATGCCCGAAAATTATGACTCGGATAATACGTTTATTATTACTTCATCTCTTTCTAGCCTATTCATTTGTCTCTTTCTATCGTCATTTTGAAAATGGAACACGGTGCCCGAACGCACGAATTAGTCCCGCTTTTTCATCTCCCGCCGCGGCCGATTTGAATTTGGAAGCTTTTTATTTTTTTATCGCCGCCGAAGGACGTTGAAAGCGTTCGGCCATCTTGCGTGAGTTTTTTTTTAATTATCAGCGTTTGGGGCAGAGATATACCTTAAATTGGTGCTCCTTTATATCAAGCTTGTTTTTCGTTTTCGATTTTATATTTTTCGGTAGAATGTCATTTAGGTTCGTGTTACATGTCGACGGTTTAAATACAGGCTGTTGTTTTATAAAGTTTTCAAATGTACAAAAATTGCACGCAATGTTGGGGTTCCGTCAATGCGATCTGAAATTAAACACGTTGTCTGATACGGTTTACCAGAAAAAACATATTTTTTTTGAGTTCGTTCCCAAAATATTAGATCCCAAGTTTAGGCATATTTGATAACACGTGAATTGTTTAACTGTAAAATTTGTTTGACTATTGTTTTGGCGGTAATGGGAACTCAACCAATTAATCCTAAATTTCAACTCAATTGGGCTATTATTTTCCGTTTATACTGTAGAAAGTAAACAGACAATGTAGTTATATCATACTCTAGTTAGTACCAGCAATCGACAACGTTACAAATTAATAATTGGTACAAAACTAAAAACCATTTCGAGATATTTTTTTTGGCTTTTTGAGCATCATATATTTTTTTCAGAATTAAATCATTATCAAGTGAAGAGATTTTTTTTTAATTCAAAAGATGGTAAACACAGGATTTTAAAAACCTTTGCTTTCAAGTTCTTTCCGTATTAAAAAAAAATAAACTGTCATGTCATTGTGACTGTTGACATTAACAGCGAACATAAACATGCCAAGTTTTTTTTTTAATAATCCCTTGGCTATGAACATCGAGTTTGAAATCCTCAGTTGTGACTTGCGTTCTTTTAGAATGAGTAAATAAGAAAAATATAAAATAAGAATTAAAAACACACAATAATACAAAATAAAAAAATATTTAAGCTTTATTTTTACGCAGACTTTCAATATAAATACTGAAAACAAATGGTTACCTGAAATGAAATGATGTTTATTGCAATTTTTTTTTAAATAAACAATAAATAAAACTACACAGGTACTGCTTAGGTGTTTAATGTAATTAAGGGTTGGTGAAATTTAATAATTGCCATAATATTTTGGTCATAGGCCGAAGTCTTGGCAATTCACTACGAGATCTGCTACGGCGTAGATGGTCTACGCAGTTAATTCATATTTCAATGTTTTTTTTATAATTATTATTTTATTTCAGTGCTTCCAATTCTAGTATAGACTTATTTAAATGAATACTATTTTTATCACTTTATTAAAAAAAGGAAGATTGTCAATTGTTTAGTCAACAATATAAAACCCTTATTGTACATACCTACTTTATTTTAGTTCTGTCTCGTACTACTTTAAATTAAAAACCATTGAACATAATTTGATTTATATTAAAATAAGGCTATCATTTAAATGGTCAGCAAATTTAAGTGGTTTTAGTCAGCTCCAAAATATATTTTGTCAGCAAACAAAGTGAGTTGAGCTGCTTCTGGTGATCGGCAAAAATAACCAATTGATCAGCAAGTAATGTTATGCATTGGACAGCTTTAAAATTGATGTCATAGGTAATTAAATATATCTGCACCAATATTAGTAATAGAGCAGCAAATCGTGATACGGATTTTATAAAATTTTGGCAAGCTGTAAAATTTATTTTTATTTACTGATTAATTTTATTTATACAGCAACAAGAGTGTGCATTTTTTGCCGCATTGAGTTATTCTGAAATAATTTATTGCATTCACTTCTATGGAATTTGATAACCGCCCCTAGCGAACAGAGCAGAACTTTTTAAATTCCAAACAAAATCTACCGTAAACGCAACTATAACGTAACGGTGATGTTTTCATACTAAGGACTTAGATGACAGATTGTCCACTGAATATACCTAAAACAATTCTTAAAAAAATCATCCTATAGATGCTATTTATATCTCATTTCTGTAAATTCTGTGATAATTCACTTTTTTTCTTAAACCCGACGATAGCAGATGGGGTCAAAAAAAGGTTTTTTGTGGCCGTTTCGGTATCCTCATCTCCTTTGTTTAGATTGCAAGCAAGAAATATATTAATTGGTTTAGATATTAGTGGGCAACACTGATTAAGATCCAGGGGTTGAATGTTATTAGTTTTTTTTTTGTTTCCTTCTGCATATATTTATTTAATAGACAAAATTAATTTTTATGTAGAATAAATGGACAAGTATTTTTAAACAAAACAACATAATCTACTGAATAACTTTCCCAAGGAAACATAGGTTTACCTGAAAAGGGAAAATAAATATTTCCCCGTTTCGTTACCAATTTCAACCGTATTTTAATCTGACAGCCCAGTACTGTGGGCCGAAATGTTATATCGCGGAAATTCAAATATATTTTACTACCCCATGAAATTAAAGATGCAGCCCTCAATTATTTAATAGGAGACTATACAACTGGCTCGTTGAGAAATGTTTTTATACATAATCGAAACCACAGCTGACTGAACTGAACTGACAATTTTCTTCGAAAAATGGCGGCGGAGATTTTGTTTTACGCAGGTGGAAATAGAGGCACTGACTTCGCCAAACAGCCAAAAATTTAATATTAACAAAATTTTTTTTTTGTATTTACAACAAAAATAAGAGTTGATTAATTTGTTGATAAAATAAATAATTTGATGAAACTAAATGATTATGTATTATATTTTAACTGAGACAGTCTATTTATTCGCAAAAACTTTACTATTTCTCAAGATATCATAACTCTTAGGTAAGATTAAAAAAAAAACTGAAATGTTAGAAACACTAGTGCGATAATATAAAGTAAAAAGCACGCGTGTTTAATATGCTGATTTATGACCCTAAGAACGCCGCAATAAGGGCCACTTTACAAGCAAGTGTGTCAAAAATATTGTAAAATATATGTGTATTGTGACATATTAGAAATGGTATTTTAAATTATAAAATAAAATTTTTCGTATGCAAATTTCTGTGACATTGTAATTTTAATTCTGTGCTAATTAATTTCTTCTTGACATGTTAGTTTCTGAGAGGAATGTGTTTTTATTTTGTGTAACTTTTAATAACTTTCTCTTAATGTTTTGTGTGTTTGGTGACGTCTCCAACTTCTAATAATTAAAAGTTTTAAATTTAATTTCTACCATTTGTAAATGTTTGCATGCCTTCTTATGGTGAAATATGTTTGACATTTTTAAATATAATATCTCTGTATGTACCACATTTGAAGCAAAATTTTATCTTTTTATATTTTTTGTTGTCTAAATTGAAGAATAATGTTTGAAAAAAGTAAAATATATATTTATTCCAATTTTAATAGCGCGTATTTATAATAAAATACCCATGACTCAGTAAAAGAGAGTAGAAGCATCTCATCGTTTAAAAATAAACTGAAACCTTTTTTGCTTACTTAGTTGATTGTTAACACTTGGCGGAAATTAATACATATTATATATATATTAAACTCATGTACTTATCCCTATAAATATATTATATCATACCCTTTTTGCTTACTGTTAGCGAGCTACTTGTTGAGTCAAATATTGTTACTTGTATTTGACATATCTAACAATTTCATTTTAAATAAGCTGACATACCAACCTACTTATTTTTTGTATTAGTTTGAAATTTCAATGAAACTAATATTATAATAATTATTATAATTAATTATAATTATAATAATAATTAATAATTATAATTAATAATAATTATTATAATAATAATAGTTTTTACTACGTAGGTCGTCATAATAATTACTGTGCATTATATATAAGGTCCTACAATTCAAAGTGAAAAATATTAACTGATGATAGAGTATCCCTAATAGAGCACATTCCACTGAAAAAAATGTTTTATGCGCGTGGTTTTTTTTATACCTTTCCATAAAAATTTAGTCAGCTGACTGAATCACTTTGTACTGGGAAGTGAAAACATTATTTAAGCAAAAATGTTTTTCTTCTACTGGAATTTGATCAGTTAACGATACTTGATCTACCCTAGAATTATTTTCACTTATTGTTGTAGGACCTTATATATTTATAGAAGGTGACTGTTACTTATACAGCCAAACTCACACTAGAGACTTGGTAAGTGATCAGTAACACGGTTCGATAACACTTTTTGCTAATTTCGCAAAATAAAATCTTGACGTCTCATAGTAATTGACTCGAGGCTGGGCTTGCGTTTGTAACGAACACGAAAATAATAATTTACGAATTACGAGCACTTATCAAGTCTTCAGTAAGAATTTGGCTGCATAAATTAAAGTCACGTTATACAACGTGAAATTTAAGTCATTTTGTTAACGAAAACTGGTGATAGTACTCGTCCATATGAACAACTTTTACTATATAGGTAGAGCCAACCCTGAAATCGTGAAAACAATATCAGCTGTTTCATAGAAAAGTTAAATACCTACTCGACCCAAATGTATGTAACAGCTGATTTTTTTTTTCACGATTTCAGGGTTGGCTTCATAGAAAAAGTTGTTCATAAAGACGAGTACTATCACCAGCTTTCGTTAACAAAATTACTTAAATTTCACGTTGTATATTGACGTAGCCAAATATAAAACCAAAACCTACATCTAAAATCCATACAAATAACTGCCATTTTAAGGGTCTATGCACACGGAAGGGAGCAAAAATTCATTTACACAGTAGGCGGGGTCCGTTTTCCCTTTGTTGGAACACCTGGCGTCTCCCACGGAACCCTCCGCTCATAACTCATAATCTGCGGAACCATTTTTCTTAATCTCTGAACCTTTTAGGTAGGTGTGAGCGTGGCTTTAGAAATGGCGGAATATTCTAGCGATATCGCTACAACAGTTTCTAAGTTTCTTGCCCTTCTTCTTAGCAAGATTAATCGAATGGGCGGATTTAGGCATTATATCTATTTATAGTTTATTTATCTATTAACTTATTTATTCATTGCATTATGTAGGTATAATAATATTCTTATTCTAATAAGTCTTTATTTTATGCATAAACAGAACTTTATTAGCCCAACTTAAGCAGTAGAGTTGCTATCGTAGAGCCGGGTGGTGCAGTGCTCCGGGGCCCCGGAGCTCAGGGGGCCCTCTAATCTAAGTATTGATCTCATCAGTATACTAAATATTTTATATTGTCATGTGTGTCGTTTATAGTCGTTCTAAGGTCGCTCAGCGAGCTATGGAGCGGGCTATGCTTGGGGTATCTCTGATGGATAGAATCCGAAACGAGGAGATCCGTCGGAGATCAAAAGTAACCGACATAGCCTGTGAATCAGTAAGTTGAAGTGGCAGTGGGCAGGTCATATTTGTCGCCGAGATGATGGTCGTTGGGGCCGAAAGGCTCTAGAATGGAGACCACGTACAGCAAAGCGTAGTGTGGGACAACCTCGTGCCCGCTGGACCGACGACCTGAAAGGCGTTGCGGGGGGCGGCTGGATGAGGAGGACGGAGGACCGACATGAGTGGCGAAGTTTGGGAAAGGCCTATGTCCAGCAGTGGACGAACACGGGCTAATGGATGGATGGATGGATGTGTGTCGTTTCTTATTTATCCCCATTTTCTTTTATTAAATACATAGATTCTACCCCTCGACGACGTATGAATTTAGCCTACTAATGATAAGTTCAACTCACTGTATCCTATTCTTATTCCTATCTTTAATTTTGAAGGCCAATATAAGTTCAAGCTACGTGGAAAGAGGGGGTGAGGGTCCGATTATTTCTATACTGGGGCCCTTGTCCACCTAGCTACGCCACTGAACTTTAAGACCTTTTTTATGTATTTCACGTATTATATTAGTTAAATCATATAATATTATTTTTATAAAGTATGAATAAATGTATATTTTACTCCTTTTGAGCCTTTATTCACAATATTTATATGTAAAATCACAAAAATATATATATTTATAATTTTCGATATATTTCGGCCCACGACTCATGACGGCCCCATACCGTGGGCCGAAATATATCGAAAATTATAAATATATATATTTTTTGTGATTTTACATATAAATATTATTTTTATAAAGATTAGATTTGACATGAAAAACGTAAAAACGTGTCATGTAGCCAAAATTAGCTTTTTATATCTTCACTAAATATAAAGTAGTAAAAAAGTCGTGTACATACATAAATTCTCTTTGCGATTTTAATGAATTTGGTTATTATTATCACTATTATTGTACTGAGGCCAAAACGAAAAATAAGTGAAATTTGATCGTTCCTTTTTACACTATGCTATCACTAAGACTCCGCTGTCCGTCTGTCACCAGGCTGTATCTCATGAACCGTGATAGTTAGACAGTTGAAATTTTCACAGATGATGTATTTCTGTTGCCGCTATATCAACAAATCCTAAAAAACAGAATAAAACAAATATTAAAAGGGGCTCCGATACAACAAACGTGATTTTGTTGCTCGTTTTTGCTCGATATTGATAACGGCAACAGGTAGACGCTTCAAATATTCACAGAATATTGAGTTATGTTATTTACTTTAAAAACAAATAATTAAATTAAAATAAAATTAATATTTAAGGGGGGCTCCCATACAACAGACATGATTTTTTTGCCGTTTTTATAGATAACTAGCTTTTGCCCGCGGCTCGGCCCGCGTATTATTCGGTTTGACGACATGATTTTTTCCAGCTATATCCATTCTAAATTTCATCCAAATCCGTCCAGCCGTTTCAGCGTGAAAGAGTAACAAACATACACACACACACGCACACGCACAAACTTTCGCATTTATAATATTAGAGTGAAGTGTGATGTTACGGAACCCTTCGTGCGCGAGGCCGACTCGTTTCGTTTCAACTCGAGAACCACTCAACGGATTTGGATGCGGTTTTCTTTTTTATCATCGTACTGACCCTGTTCAACACATAGGCTGTAAGTGGTGTTGATAAAATAACACCCAAGCTGAAAACGGGGCAAAGATTGAATAAAGGCGTGCTGAACTGCTGGACAAAAAGTCCAGAAATCCCCGTCGTAGGGGATTATTGCAGGGGATTAATGGAACAATTTAACCATTTTTGAGTTCGTAATAGTATTTACGATATGATAAACATAATAAATATAAGGTGGCTTTAATTTATACAGCCGAACTCATACTGGAGGCTTGGTAAGTGATCAGTAACACGGATCGATATCACTTTCTGTTAATTTCGCAAAATAGAATATTGACGTCACGTAGTAATTGACTCGGGGCTGGCCTTGCGTTTGTAAGGAACACGAAAAGAATAATTTACGAACTTCACATAAATGGTCATCGAACCTTGTTACTGAGCACTTACCGAGTCTTCAGTAAGAATTTGGCTGCATAAATTAAAGTCAGCTTGCAAAATAATAAACAAAAAACATTGTCACGAAATAAATCCTTAAGAGGGTGTTTCCCAGTATGGAGTGTGAAGTGCAAGCCTCAGTCCAGACTCGTACATCCGCGTTTCACCGACGATTATGAGGATCTAGTGTGATATGTGGCTGTATTTTTTATTTTATGAAAAATATGCAATTATAATATCTAATATTCGCTTTCCATTGAATAGCAACTCTGCAAAATGTTCGGTCCTCACATCTATTATTTATAATATAGAGAATAAAAATAAAAATACTTTATAAATAAAAAGGCTTCGAACAGCTTCATGTTTCACGGACGACGCTCTCTCTAAACTCGCCCGTATGTCGGTGCGTTAGGGTTCACGCGTTTTTGTTTGGAACTCGATTATTTCCTAAACTAAGGGTGTCCGCGGGTATGATTCTTGGGAAAAGTGGTTCAGTAGGGTCGCTAGAATATGTGGTTTCATTTAATGGTAGCAGTCTATTTACATCCGGTATATTTGTTTTGACGAGTGAGGTGGGAGTTTTATCGCTTTTACAGATGTGAACTGAAAAATGGACCTCTTTTTAAAACAAGCGCCACCGATCGACAGAGATCAATCCCCGTCGCTCTAGCGACAACTTTTGACAGTATAGTACAAGCGATACAATATAGGTCCACTGGGCCTATATTTGCAGGGCTGTGCGCGAGAAGCGGGGTACCGTAACTTCCTTTTTTATCAAAGCCTTAAACAGAGCGATACGCGAAGTAGCAACTTATAATGCGACGGGCGTTAAAAAGTCAGCAACCGCTACGGCATAGTATAAATAAGTAATAGCTACGGTTAAAAGTAAATGACAGTCTAGTCTGTTAATCCGTCTGTCAACGTTACAACTCAAGTGCCTGAGTTTGCTATTTAAATAGACAGTTCCACTGAGACACTAAAATACTCAAAATATCTTCGACGACGCCATATTGTTATTAGAATTATTAATTAAAAATTAATAAAAATTATTTCAGTATAATTGACATGTTTTGTAATAATAGTTATTTTCAAAAGTTATTTTTTCGTAATGCATGAATTAAAGTTACAAAAAATATTTGTACGCCATTCTGTGGATGAATTTGTTGGGACTGTAACAATATGTAAGATCTCTTGTAAACCCAAAGTATTACAAATAAACGATTTACTTACTTACTTCATTTACTTACCAAACAAAGCACATTAAATTAAAAAAAGAATAGAAATTAGACTAACTTAAAGTATAATAAATTAAACACAAAGGCAAGTTCCTAACACAATTAAAAATGCTAAATTATGTAAGGGTTAATGATATCCTAAGCTAGCAAACTTTAAAACAAATTTTGTTTGGCAAATGGTGGCACGCTCAGCATTTGCTATCGGAGATTTTTCAAGAATCCTTACAGCGCTGATTTTCAGCGAGCACCTTAATACTTTGACAAAATAAAATACATTTTGAAATTGATAATTTTGCAGCGGCCGCACTAGTTTTATTATTTAATTACATTATTATTAAACTAATAAATTAACAGGATTAATCTATAAACAATTTCACTATATTGTATTTATGTATATACATACATATATAGCTATGCAAGGTTTATACATGAAAGTAAATGTAAATGAGCAGCATCTAATACATGCTGGTATTTACCCGAAGATTGTACGGCGTACAAAATTAGTCCTTTTTTTTACAGAACACGTTAAAAATTGTTCTAAACTTAACCTTCTACAAAATCACACTTTACTTCTAACAAAATGGTGCTCGAAAAAAACAACACCAAACCTATCAAGTTAATCGTCTAAAACCGATGTTCTTTCGCACAAAGAAAACAACATTTACCAGCCATTAACGATTCCAAGGGCCCACCCTAACCAGCCCCAAAATATACATTTGAGGTTCTGCCATTGAATACTGCACGCAAAATTGTCTAATCACTCGCTTACATTTCACGGCATATCTCCAAAGTTCATCGAAGAAAACTAGACTTTATAAACAGAGCGGAAAAGTGGAAATTGGAATGTCAAAATTGGAACTCGTACACGTTTCGAAACATAAAAAGAAACCAACAATACGCAAGTGATATAATTTGTAATGATACTGGCACAAAAGAACATAAGTTCATAACAAAGGAGAATCGAATAAAGTTACGATTCATGTAACTGGCTGGAAAGAAAACCATTTCATTTTGTGTTTCTGTTCACGAAAAACCTACTGAGCGTTAGAAAATCGGACCACACCCCGCGCGGGAAAACTGACAGCTGACATTTCGAATGGTAGAAAAAATAACATTTTGGTTGCGTTGCTAAATTGATGATGACCTTTCATTTTTAGAATGATTGCTTTTAGAACATGGCTAGATATAAAAGCGGGTCTGTCAGTCTGTCTGTACAATTAGATGAGAAAGTAGGCTTTAATTAAGGTTAAATTAAAGGTCAATTGGTACGGCCGTAGCCGATTTAATCAGGAATGTTCGAATAAGCAATGGTTATTTATTTACTGTGATGACGTCATCTTGGCGTTGTTTTGTCTATTTCCGCTAAGCAGCGGGATAATTACTTTAATTATATAACTGGTACTAAAAACTCAATAATTTGTTGAGTAAGTAATTACTGTTTTTTGGGTAAGTGAATAAATTTGGGAAGGCATACTACATGTTATAGTACATGCTAAGACCAGGAATTAAGCAATCCTGGACGAGTAAGTTAAAAGTCCGAGCCTGTAGGGCGACGACTTTTATATATGAGGCCAGGATTGCTAATTAATGGTTGAAGCAAGTACCTATAGTGCTTTTCTCAAAAATTAAATGAAACTTTTTAATGTTTTTCATTATAATGTTTTTTTTTTTGTTATTGAGTTATATCAAATATAAGAAACTGATTAGTAAATATTAAAAGTTACTTACTTGGTCATATTTGGGCGATTAGTCATGTTTATTGTTATTGATTTCTTCAGCAAAGCATTAGTGGAGTACAATCTATATCAGAGCCCGCTCCTGAACTCATTTTGTAATTATAAAATCTACCAAACATTTTTACATTCTAAACATGAAATTGTAATTCATTTTATTTTTCTTTGTAAATTGGCTGCTTAAAATCTTATGATCGCCAAACTCTATATAGTCTCTTATAAGCATAGACACGGGTAGTTTTATAAAGAAAACATATGAAATATACTCTGTGAACATATGGTATGTAATGGATTTTCATACGAATTTCCTGGACAGTTATTCAGATTTCCTGGACACTTTTAAATAGCTCGCCAGGATGAAGTATTTTCTGATAGGTCTTTACAGTATGTAATGGTAATATTACAATGTATTTTTGAGAAAAATGAATTTAAGGATCCAACGAAGCTGGGCGAAGTTAGGCAACCACCTTATTTTTAACAGAAAGACGATCTGACTAGGCAGATTATGTTATTCCAAATCCTTATAATTATAAAGATCTAATGTATATATTTTTATTAATCATATCTTTAAATGTATAAGCATAAATGTTAATGCAAGAAGGCTAAATAATACAAAAAAATACATATCTGAGGACATTGGTGTTTCAGTCATTAAAAATAATAATATGTATAACGCAAAAAATTATGTTCCAAACGTAGAAGACCTATCCATCCAATTTTCGCCTGTTAGAGTTGAAAATCCAAGAAATCCTTCTTATTAAGGCAGAAAAATTGCAGTTTTCCGAATTGGTCGGTTAAGGTTGGACGGAAAAGGTTATTTTTTGGTAGGAAAAGCAGAAAAATAAACTCAGAATAAAGTAAGGAATATAATTAAATAAATATTTTCACACTTTTGAGTTTTGTTTTCCACGGAAAACGATCTTTTAAAATTTTATATAGGAAACATAAATGTTATAAATAGACAAGCAGGGATAAAATACATAATTTCACGAAATACGCTTATTTTCGTAACATTATTTTAAACCTCTTATTTCCACATGTTTTTTGCACTCAGTAAAATCGTACAATAAATAGCCAAAAGTAATCCACCACAAAAAAGATTCGTAACGTTTCTCACAAAGCTTTAAAAACATGACCAGAGACAAGACAAACCAAACCATAGACATTACAAACCCAGTCGAGCATTACAGAAGAGCAGGCATCCACATAATTCCCCCATAAATCATTAAACCACTGCAATGTCTAAATAGCCCCCTAGCCCCCCCGTAATGGCTAAACGACCTTAAGATTCTAGTGTTCAGTGTAAGCACTAAATAACAGGCTACAGACAGACGGACAGACTACCCGTGTTCGTTTATATAAGGAGCGTAATGCAAGTAATTGTCAATGGGAAATGGGCCTGCGTTGCGGGCGAAACATGTCATTTGGTAGGGTGGCCATACGTTTTGATTGGACAGTGTAGACATAGTACTTGACATAGTAAATTTGACTAATTATAGGACAGGAGCATTGATTCTACAAATTTTAGGCATTTTTACTGAAAATTGCAATATACGCCAATTTAAAAAAAAAACACCTATTATGAAGCTGTGTACTCAAAATCCCCA
Organism: Ypsolopha scabrella; assembly: GCA_910592155.1. Lineage (NCBI taxonomy): Eukaryota > Metazoa > Arthropoda > Insecta > Lepidoptera > Ypsolophidae > Ypsolopha > Ypsolopha scabrella. The sequence continues at coordinate 4,542,290 of OU342989.1, read as the reverse complement.
TTATCCTGTAAAAATACAGTCCTAAAAATAAAAAGTATTAATATTGCTTGTACACTTTGCAATATTTATTGTTTTGCTTAACACAGTTTTTGGTTACATTAATATTAACCCTTGATTTAAGATTAATTCCGTTGACATCTTTTTCTTTCCATCTAAGGGTTGCCTGGGAGATATTGCTATTAGCAAATATGTGCACCTTTGTACACAATGTTTGTTCTGTATGTTAACATATGTGTTGTGTAAATACACAAAGGCTGTAATATTAAAAAAAATAAAAAAGGATAAAATTTTATTTTACGATAGTCGAGCATCTGTCGTTTGTCCAACATATTTTTTTTTTAAATGAAAGAGTGGATGCGGATATATCTATCGCTAACCTTTATCGTGTATTGGTAGGGGGCTGTTTGTTTATTAATTCAGACAGTTTCAGCCCTTTTGTGACCCCTCCCTCCCATATGTAAGAAATAATAAGATTTGTTTCAACCCCCTCTCCTCCAATGAATCTTACGTAAGATTAAATTTTTAGGTAAATATTAATAAAACCCAAATTAATGGATTAAGTTTTGAGTAGGCGTACAAAACAAGATTGAAATTGAGGATAAGAATACATGAATTTGGACTAGCCCAAGGGCTCTACAGCCAATCAGATAAAAAATCAGCAACTGGAAAATATGACACATAATCTTACGTAAGTAACATCCCAAGACTTGGCCTGAGCCCCTCCCTCTCTAAAACGTTTTACGTAATAAATGAACTGCCCATAACAAAAAAAAATCACGGCTTTATAAAATATACAACGTTAAGGGGGAACGTTTCGAGCTCGGTGCAAAATGCACAACTTATGATTGTTTTTCTTACTATTGCATAAAAAGTACTAAATAAATGTGATTTATGGCATTTCGCGACCATTGTTTAGTGTCAATTAGGCTTTAATACCAAAATTTTGTAATTTTATGTATTACGTTGTAAATGAATGGGCATACAAACTTAAAACACGCTTTTAAGTTTGTATACTCATTCATTTACAACGTAATGCATAAAATGACGCAATTCTGCTAAAAACCCCTGATAATTATTCAACAATAGTCGCAAAATAAGATGAAACTATTTTATTTCATACATTTTATTTTAAAATAAGGTAAACAAACTTATGTTATGCACTTTGCACTGAGCTCGAAACGTTACCCCTTAAAAGGAAAACTATGACAGCTAAGGGCCTGTCCGAACTGCGAATTTCCACCGCGTGGTTTTTTTTCTCGCAATCCTGTAACACATTGAATCTTTTACGGGTATCCGCACTGGCGGATATCAAAAATAAAATATAATTAATAAGACACGGAAATAATTCGCGAGAATAAATATGGCGCGGTGAAAATTCGCAGTGCGGGCAGGCCCTAAGTTTTCAAGTTAACGAGTAATAGTCAACCAACTTAACTACTTAATTTTACAGTTTTGTTTCATACATTTCATAAGTTTGTAATTTTTATTAACCTTTTTAATAAATACAAATTGCGCTCTTTGAAGGTATTTTTCATTTTTTTATTTTACATATTCTTATTCTTATTCTTATTCTTTATTGTACACAAAAAAGGAGATTACAAATATTTGATACAATAATTTGAGTACAGCGGCGAGCTTATCTCTCAAAGAGATTTTTTATAGCAAACCGAATGAGTATAGGAGTGCTTTAAAAAATAAATAGGTAACCATATGTGTACGTACTACATACTAAAATACTTACATAGGTGTATAAAATATATATAAATATATCTAACATACATACTAATATAACTAACTCTAATATAAACTGACTATATATAAACATGACATAACGATACATGATAATTGATAATACAGCAATAAATAATTAAACATATTTAGGATAGCTTAAGGATTTGCTGAATAGTATTCCTTTAGTTTCTTTTTAAAAGAGGAGATAGTGCATATATATTTCTAAACCACAAAAAAAAAAAAAAAAATATAATTTAAACAAATATAATTTAAGATATATTGATATTTTTCAACTGATTCCGGGCTCACTAAGGCCCGAAATATATCTTGAATTATTTGTTTTGTTTTATAAATATATAGGTACAGGGTGTAATCATGACAGAACCACTTCCATAGAAAAACTTTTGATAAAACGCGAAAAAAAAATTAAAGTTTCCCATAAAAAATTACAAAGGAGGTATTAAAAATTTGTATGGGGAAGTGAATTTAAATTTCACGTTTTTTCAAAAGTTTTTCTATGGAAGTGGTTCAGGATGATCAGTAGAGCATGTAGTTTAATTTAATGAGCACGTCATTATCACACCTGTATTTTATATGTAAAATAAATAATAAAAAATAATATTTATAAAAATCATTTAAGTCTATAAAATTATTTGAATGGTACGCACCTACTCGCACTTGACCAGTTTTTGTTGAAGTTCATTTTCACAGATAAATTAATTGGGCTGAGCCTAGTCCAAATAAAAAAATAATATACTACACAGTTATGGAGTTTTTAACAGATATATAGTTACTAATTTGGAAACATGAGCCAGATAAGTTTTAAACTCATAATATATATAATTTTTTCAAGTTTTGGTAATTAATGTGTTACGGATATTAAAATATTATATATATTTTTTTTAATGTGTGACATGATGCTTAATGATTATTTATAACAATTGATAATATTTAATAATGTTTATAACGAGTGTTCTTTAAAAACAATTTAATCTGTTATTTAAGGTTTAGTTTTCTTAAAATGTTTTCCTTGATGTTAAGTATTAAGTTTATATTTTTGTATGCTGAATGGCAAAGCATATGGGACAAATTTTTATGTTTATAACAACCCTTTACCTATGTCTGTACAAATAAAGATTTCTCATTCTCATTCTCATACTTTCGATAAAAATAATTATTAGTAAGTATAATAGTAATAGTCACCCTACTATCACGTAAGCGCCATCGCGTACCGACCGTCACGTAAAATATTCATTATTTTGGTAAGCGAGCGGGAAGCGGGGTACGGGGAGAGGGGGGCGGGGTAGTGCGGTTCACTCACTAATTTTACTGCTTTTGCTTTGCACTTATGAAATTATTGTGTGTTTCCACCTACCGTGTAAAGCAGAGTACCTCAGCCGCTAGGACCTGGACTCAGCCTTGAGTTGAGCGTGCAACAATTAATTTATTGGAATTTATGTTTTGTTACATGATTTGGGCATCCAACCTGCAAATCACACTAATATTATAAATGCGAAAGTTTTGTGTGTGTGTGTGTATGTTTGTTACTCTTTCACGCTGAAACGTCTGAACGAATTTGGATGAAATTTGGAATGGATTTATAGCTTATACTTAGCTTTTGCCGGCGGCTCCGCCCGCGTGTTATTCGTTTTAATGACATGCTTTTTTCTGGGATAAAAAGTAGCCTATGTACGTGTTAAGTTGGGGTATAATATCCATTCCAAATTTCATCAAAGAGTAACAAACATACACACACACACATACGAACTTTCGCATTTATAATATTAATGTGATTTTATATCCACCCATCCATTCATCCATCAGCCCGTGTTCGTCCACTGCTGGACAGAGGCCTTTCCCAAATTTCGCCACTCATGTCGGTCCTCCGTCCTTCAGGTCGTCGGTCCAGCGGGCACGAGGTCGGCCTGCCTTACGCTTTACTGTACGTGGTCTCCATTCTAAAGCCTTTCGCCCCACCGGCCATCATGTCGGCGACAAATATGGCCTGCCCATAACTTACTGATTCTGCAGGCTATGTCGGTTACCTACTTTCGATCTCCGACGGATCTCCTCATTTCGGATTCTATCCATCAGAGATACCCTAAGCATAGCCCGCTCCATAGCTCGCTGAGCGACCGATCATGCCTTTTGTAAGTTTCAGCGCCATACGTCATCACAGGAAGGACGCACTGGTTGTACATCTTAGCCTTTAAGCACTGCGGTATTGACGACGTAAATATGTGACGCAACTTTCTGAATGCTGCCCAACCCAAGCATATTCTTCTGGCAGCCTCGGCGTCGAAGTTGTTTTATCCAGCTGTATAATGATTTTATACATAAAAAATATGTTTTTAGTCGATATATTTCGGTCATCAGTCGAATTAAATTAAACTTTTATAATTATTTAATACAACTTCTTTCTTTGTTACTTATATGTATTATTATATTATATGTATTTTATTATATTATATTATATGTATTTTATACGGGCACGTCTTACTCCTCCGAACTACTTTCTTAATCCTTTTGTTATGGTAATGTAGACAGTTGAAATTTTCATAGAATACGTGTTTTTATGGACTCTACCATGGTAAATAAGAAAATGAAAAAAAAAATAAACCCATGCAATAAACGTTAAAAAATAACTACTTTTGCAATGTTTCTTTGGTTCCAATTTTATAGATTTTAATTTTTTTGCCTTGATAGAGACCATAGTAAGACGTATTCTGTAAACATTTCAAGTGGCTACCTATTACAGCTGAAGCTGTAGACTCCTCCAACAGACGGAGGGACAGCGGAGGCTTAGTTTACTCCCGTTTGGCACCCTTCGGATAAGAAACCCTAGAAATTGAACTATAGGTCTAGTAAGAAATATTTCGACTTTGGCATTCGCGAAATCTATGAAAAATCGTATTTATTTAATGACGTCTTATGATAACTTAATACTAAATTTTATGGACTTGTCAAAAACATAAGGATAAAACGAACTTCGCAATATTTCTCACTATTAGCTGTACTTCCCTCACGTAACACACCAAGTAGCTAGTAGAGTAGGTATCCGCCACACACACACACGCGCGCACGTAGAGTAGCTCCCCGGCTGCGCCGGCGCGGCGCATCGGCAGGAAAGGGCTATTTCTGCCGCGACGTGTGTGGCCTCTGTTGTGGCAACACGGCGTTTATGAGCACAACTGGGATGTTAAGGCGAAGTTCTGTTTTGCTCCTTTCAATTCAAGCTCTATTCCTACAGTTGTTCATTCATACGAATAGGTTTTTATTACACATTAAAAGCTATAGTCTTGAGTAGTACGTGGAAGATGATAAGGCAAGAATAATAAGTGAATAATAAAAAAATTAGGTCTAAAATAAGTTTGGATAATTCTAAAAAATCCAGCTTTCTCGGCATTTCGATTACCTAAAATATAATACAATTATTATCTTTTACCCACATTACTAACAAGGAATATGAGTACTTCCATCCATCAGCTCGTGTCATTCACTTCCAGATTTCGCCACTCATGGCGGTCCTCCGTCCTCCTCATCCAGCTGCCACTCACAACGTCCTTCAGGTCGTCGGTCCAGTGGGCACGAGGTCGGCCTACGCTACGCTTTGCTGTACGTGGTCTCCATTCTAAAGCCTTTCGGCGCAAACGGCCATCACGTCGGCAACAAAAATGGCCTGCCCGCATTGCCACTTCAACTTACTGATTCTGCAGGCTATATGTCGGTTACTTTCGATCTCCGACGGTTTATGATCCTATTCATCACAGATAACCCAAGCATAGCCTGAAACATCGCGCGCTGTCAAAAATCGCGTTTTCTTTCAAAAACATACTTACTCTGAAATAAAAAAAAAGTATTCGTTAACATTCTTAGTGAGAACATGTTTAATAATAAAAAAATAAGAAAATAAGGAAAATATTCGATCCATCTAACTGCGCTGTAAGATAGTTTCTAAAATAATAGGAAATTATATCTAAAACATATACCTATGGTTTCAGACATAAAATATTATAATTTCATGGTCTAAAATTAATTTGAAAATGGACAAAGCCGGGATAGCCCCCCCCCTTAACAGCGGCCGCTCTGCGCTCGCGCACGCAATCATACAAATACTTACTTACTGTTAGTATTGTGTTAACTGATAGATACTATTACTGCTGAGGTTAGCTGTCACGAGAGCTGACTGGAGTCGCACAAACGTCAGATTGCAGTGTTACCTACTGTAAGACTTGAAAGGTTTCCCCTGTCTTTTAGAATACTTACTGGTATGTTCATAGCGGTAGGTGGTAGAGCTGATGCCGGGCTCGACTGTGGAGGTACCACCATCTTACTCGCAAATCCTCCCGAAGTTATTCGGGGGAGAGTAAGAGAACAGCTCTCAGGCAAAACCAGGCGGCCCACCATTGCCTGGGACCGATGGATGGCGGTATCTTTATATAAACAGACTGGTGACGGGCAGCGGCGTCACTGGTGCAAGGGTTTCGGCACCGCGCTCACCAACCCGCCTGCCCAGGCATTTCTTCCAGGAAGACCGCCAAGAGTAGCGAAATCCTGGAAAGGTCTATGTCCAGCAGTGGATGAAACAGGCTGATGGATGGATGGATGTATAAGGAAGTTCGGATAGGTATATAGATTATTTATTCAGGAAGGTTAGTACATGGAGGAAGGGTAAAAAATTCTAACTCGGGTATATTCGTCAACTGATTTTCTCGCTATGGTGTCATTAATTTTTTGGTATGGAAAGGAGGGGGGTGGGGGGGGGTATCCTTCAACCTAAGGGGACCCAATATGACAAACAATTTACCCATTATATTTTTTCCCATTTTTCAGTAAATTAAAAGTAAAAATTACAACTTTTTCTTCCCAAAAAAAATCGACAAAGTGAGGTCTAAATAGCTTTTTTGGAAAATTTTACCCTTTTTTACCACATTGAGTTTTTTTAGACGTGAGCGCATTTTCTTGGCCGTTTAATTTTTGCATAGGTATTTATATTTGTTGACGTTTATAGAAGAAAATGTAAAAAAATCACGACGCTAAAATGTCCTCTCTTTTTCTTTTTTTTCTTTTGCCTTCCATTTGGTGTATCCCCCCTTACCTCCGAAACTAGAAGAGCGAAAAATATAGAAAAGAAAAAGTGCTATGTATAGGTTATAATTATATCATGAAAATAACAGAAAATTACACCAGAAAATAATATACATTAAAAGAAGGCTTTAGTAGTAATTTATGACATAGCTTTATCGGTAAAATGTTTAATACAATTTTCCTCACTTTTCCCGAAAGTGACGAAGTACGGAACCCTAGATGCGTGTCTAACTCGCACTTGACCGGTTTTTATTTCATAAGCTTCCATTTGTCATTATAGTAACGTGATAGGCGATGGTCGACTATATTATAATTCCTGTGTAGATAAAAGCTAGAAAAAGCTTTCTATCCATTACTGATACAAAACAAACACACTATCTAACAAGTTCACGTAAGAAGAAACCGGACAAGTGCGAGTCAGACTCGCCCACCGAGGGTTCCGTTAAAGACTATGTTTTTGATGATTTAATTACAAATGTATAGTTTTCAGATTTTTCCCTATACTTGTAGTATAAGACGGTATTACTTGCCAAATTTCATAGTTCTAGATCAACGGGAAATACCTATAAATTTTGATTCCCTTGAGAGTGTCGAAATATATATATTTTGCGGCATAAGCGGCCGTAACTTTTTGGCCACAATACCAGAAATAGGGAAAAGTTGGTTCTTCCCTGTAGAACTTGTGTCAAGGTATAAAATTATTTTATCAGATTGCAAAAGAAATATGTGCTTTGAAACATTAGTCATTTTTAGGGTTCCGTATCCAAAGTGTAACCAACGGGACCCTAATATTACTATATAAGGCTCCGCTGTCCGTCCGTCTGTCACCAGGCTGTATCTCATGAACCGTGATAGTTATTTAGACAGTTGAAATTTTCACAGTTGATGTATTTCTGTTGCCGCTATGACAACAAATACTAAAGCCGGTCAAGTGCGAGTCGGACCCGCGCACTCCCATACAACAGACATCATTTTTTTGCCGTTTTTAACGATAATGGTACGGAACACTTCGTGCGCGAGTCCGACTCGCACTTGGCTGGTTTTATTTAATAGAATTAGGCAGCAACTTATTGAAAAGACCTATTATATAATTAACGAGGCTTTGGCTGATTGAAAAAAATATTTTTATTGAACGAGCGAGCGAAGCAAGCGAGTTCTCCGGGTCTACTAGAACAATCCGGCGTTTGTATGTATGTATGAATGTTTGTTCGACGATAACTCGAGTATCGTTGATCGGAATGTCATAAAATTTGGCAAATGAGTAAATAAGGAAAATAAAACAATTTCAAAGGTAAGCCAAATCGGTCAAGCGCGAATCGGGCGAGCGCGAGTTCACAGTTCGGGGCGAACCACTCGTTTATGTGTGATAGTAATAGGATAAATAGAGATAATCTTCCATACAATCACCTAAAAAATTTGAAAAAACAACAAGTTGGATAAGTGGATAACTCCCATTTTGATACTTCTACATTATGTACTGGTATACCTATGTACTCTCCTTTATTAAATGTCATGACACCTATTTTTTAACCGAGTTCAAAAAAAAGGGGGAGGTTCTCAATTCGACGGTATATATATTATATATTTTTTTTGGGTACGTTACTTCATAACTCTGGAAAATCTAAAGCGATTTAAATTTTTTTTTTTCGTTTGGGAGAGTTTGCTCCCAGGTAAGTCTTATTTTAGTTTGGTTGTGATCTGATCATGGACTTCAGAGATAAGCAGGAGAACTCCTCAACGGATGACAGCATTCACTCGATATTGAGGCAAAATCTATCTTAACCGATTTGAAATATTTTTTTTCTTTGTTTTTTTAGTTTGCTCGTGATCTGATGGTGGGCTTCAGAGATAGGCAGTGGAACTCATCAATGGATGACAGCATATCACTCGATATTGAGGCAAACACTTTGTAACAGGATGCAGATTGCAGAATGTTACTTGAAAATTTACATATTCCACTGACCTTTGATCCTGGCCACATCACCATAGAACTCCTGAATGAATGACAGCACATAACTCCAAATAGTGGCAATCGCTTTTTGTTACTGTGCTCATTGCAGGATATTATTTGAATATTATCATTATGCCACGAGACATTCGAATTTGAAATTCCTCAAATGAGGCAATCAGAGTCCTCACTGTAGTCTACTCATTTTTCATAATTTGACCCGTGAACACTAAAAAGCGAGAAATAAATAAACTTTGAAGAAAAAAATAACAACCGACTTCAAATATTATAGCAGCCATTCACTAAAAAGTTTAAAATAATATTATTCTTTCTTCCTGAAGCATATGTTATCTAGAAGTCGGCGCATTCCCCATAGTAAATAACACAAAAACTAGTAGAAAAAAATAGTAGAGCGCCGACTTCTAGAGAACATATTATGTTTCAGGAAGAAAGAAGTCGGCAAGTGTTATTTTGGTACCATCGGTCCGTAAATATTATTTTAAACTTTTTAGTGAATGGCTATATACTACTAGTAGTTCGCCCCGAGCTGTGAACTCGCGCTCGTCCGATTTGCGCTTGACCGATTTGGCTCATGTTCGAATTTAAAAATTATTATTGCCTTATTTACTTACCTGGCAAATTTCATGACATTCCGATAAACGATACTCGAGTTATCGTCGAACAAACATTCATACATACATACAAACGCCTTCTCTACGCTCGTTCAGTAATATTTGAAGTCCGCTGTAAGTTTATTTATCTAAATTCTTCTCTGCAGGAATCTCAGGACTTAAGACCTAAAATATTTCATACTGCTCTTTTTTACAGAGTAAACACTCGACACGCATCAGCATTCCTGGATTATACGCTTCTACACTGACGCAAGCTGAATCGATGCAGCTAGTGGATAGTGTTACAGACAGGGTTTTCCTTTGGTGACTGAACACCAAAAACAAAAACATTGTAATAGAGGAATAGAAACCATATTTTAGACTGAATTTACTTACTCACCTATTTATTATGATTGCTTTTAGCTAGAAAAGTATTCTAGTTATGGTTACTGTATTTAATTGCGATAGAATATTATGAACGTCGTATCCCCGATGGTGTTTCGAAAATCGAAGAACTTAGAAGTCAACAACCTGTGTACCCAATTTTCACAGATGATTGTGCGGCCCCCACGTGATCGGGAATGTGATGGGACTTTAACTTTTAGTATGCCGGAAAAAAATTCAAGAATTCAACCTATTGTGTCTGAAGCGTAGATCTACACTAAAAGCGTACTAAAGGTAAATAATTAGAATAAGTCATTAGACTTTATTCGGATGGTGTACTGAATATATTATGTTTTCTGAAAAGAGTAGGTGTACCTTATCGCTTACATGTAAATCTAATATTTTCAAAACTAATACTATGTAGTTCAAATGATGTCGAGATGTTTTAGTGCTTAGATAATCCCCACCACCTATTAGGTCTGAATTTATGTAAAGATATTGGAGAACATATAAATATGGTCATAAAATGTTTAGTTTTAAGGAAAAACCTTACGTTCATATAGACCACATAGACCGTAAACTAATGGGAAAATTGTAATAAAATAAATGAAACAAGTGTACAAGTGTTTTTGTTAATAATCAAGATAAGGAAAACAATTGTTTTAAGGGATTTTCGTATAATCCCCCCCCCCCCCTCCTCTCCATGTAAAAGGTATTCGCCCGTTTTAAAGGGCGCACAGACTGTCATCAAAGGTTTAGACTAAATAAAGGCATCTTAGGCTTAGAAAGGCATCAAATTCACCATCATCAACTGGAGCACCAAAGAGGTGCCAACCTCGTCACGCACAAACAGCAAAGCCTTTGCCTAGTAAAAGAAAAAGAACAACAAACAAACATGGCGTCGCTAACGAGCCGACGGGCGCTGTCACTTCGCTTTCCCACCTAAAAAGTGTTACCAGCATGCAAATTCAGAAAACGATAAAGTTTATTAACAATTTACACACGAGTCAATATACTCGTAAATACTTTTCCTCTTGAAGGAGCGAAGAATTTATAAGTCCTTAGAAAAATCACAAATCTTTATGGTTTGTTAAGCTGAAAAAAAAACAATATGTGAGCTTAAAAACTTAAAACGTTTGCGTAATTTACGTTCCTCAATTTATATCTGAGTTACATTTTTAATTGTAATTCTCATATATAGCTTTTTTACACTTAAAGCTATAATTTATTTATTTTTAGGTGTCATATTTATCTTTTGCACTATTATATTACTCCCACTAAGAGCTGTGTGTTTATTGTAAAAAGTTGTTGGACCTTGGCATTTCAAGTTGAAAACGTATGAAAAGTTATCTTTATTTAAAATTAATAGCCCAATATACTTGTCGTCCATAAAACCAATAAGAACTATCAATCTAGTGGTATCCCATATTTAATTTTCTCTGAATATTTACCTTTACAGTGACTTTTATTTATGTAGCCATATTCATACTGCAGACTCAGTAAGTAGTCGGTATCAAGGTTCAATGACTCTTTTAGGGAAATAATAAATTTATAAAATATAATTAAAAAATAATTTTACTGTTTTAAATTTTGTTTCCGTTTCGGATTAAAATCCCAGGTAGTAGTTATTTAATTTTTAACGTTAGGAAATCATTGACTTATTACCCTTTCCCTCTGAAAACAAAGCTAATTACTATTCATCACCGGTTGAAAGGTCCTAAAATACCCCACATCAGCGTAAACCCAGAAATCGCTAGTAACACCGTACCCAAATAGCTGTCAAATGTCAATCTGGCAGTGGGTATTGTCTGGTGTTTGCTGACGCGACTTGGAGACGCCTCCTCAAGGGTACGAGCTTTGATGGTGGCCGACTAATGTTTTGGACTAGAATCGATGCTTTTAGGGTTCCTCTTCAGGATGAAAAAGCGGCGGGTTATGTCAATGAATAATTGTAAATTAGATGGATTACTCAATTACGGGGGAAGGAATCAATATTTTTTTATTTGTATACATAACAGTTTGGAACCCTCAGGACTAAACTTCTAAACGCACTTGATCTGTTTTGTCCAACGCATATTGTAATCCTGTACTTTAGTTCTCGTAATTAACACTGGGCCCCGACGTTTACATTGTTTATGTATTGTAATCTTAATTAATACACTTATTTTATTTTATTATGATATTTCAATACATTGAAAGAAGACAGTAAAGTTTTATGATTTTTGTCATTTGCCTACATTAAAATTAAATCAAAAGCCGATCAATTTCTTAGTTTTACCCTAAATTTACCAAAAAAATACGAATTACCTATCAGCGAAAACACTATAATTTTTATATATTATTTCTAAAGAAACACCTAACTTTTGCCACACAATATTCAACCCCAAGACAATAGTTGTTTCACTAAAAGAGTATGTATGTATAGGTACATAACCGAACCAAATTTGAAACTTGTACTCTTATGTTTTACCCTCTCTAAGACAGAACTGAAAAAAATGGTGTTGAAAAATGCTACGTTTTTGAGGTTTGGACCTCTCAGATTTCAATTTCTTTTTGTTGTTAGCTATACTAAGACGTATTCTGTGAAAATTTCAAGAAGCTGTAGACCATGTGACCGATGGACGGACAGAGAGGCTTAGTAATACGTGGGACGCACTATAAGTTTCCGGAATGAATATGAAAAAATACTATTAAAGGTACAAAATTAACTTATTGTTTTTCAAAATAGTCTCCCTTGGCGTCTATGCACTTTTTCATTCGATCAAACCAGTTTTGAAAACTTTTGTGCCACTCCCCTGTGGTGACCTCTGAAACGTGTTTTTCATACTCCTCGACAGGCTCTTCTGGTGATGAAAATCGTTGACCGCGTAATTGGTTCTTAATTTTTGGGAACAGAAAAAAGTCACAAGGTGCCAGGTCGGGACTGTATGCAGGATGACTCATGAGTTCTACATTTTTCGTCTTCAAAAAGTCGTTTGTCTGTCTGGCCGTGTGAGAACTAGCATTGTCATGGTGCAGGATGATACGGCGTTTACGGTTATTTTACGGAGTTCGTCAATAACTTCCGGCAAACAAATGGTCGTGTACCAGTCACTATTCACGGTACGACGATTCTCTAAAGCAACAGTAGCCACGTGTCCAGTTTTATTAAAAAAAGAAGCAATCATCCGCTAAGATGCACTTTCCACGCGCGCCACTTTGGTTGGTTTCGGCTCATCTTGAAAGACCCATACGCTCGATTGCTGCTTTGTTTTGGGATCGTAGCAATAAATCCATGTTTCGTCACCTGTTGCTATGTCCCACACCAAATTTGACGCACCTTCGTTGAATCTGGTAAGCATGGCACTGCACCAAGTGACGCGGTCCGTTTTTTGAGCCTCGGTCAAGTTGTGTGGGATCCACCGCGAGCACAGCTTTCTCACACCCAAATGTTTGTGTAGGATTGATTGTATTTGACTCATGCCTATTTCTAAGGATGCGCGAATTTCATGATAGGTCACATGCCTGTCTGTTTCAATCATACGGCGCACAGCATCGATGTTTTTGTTGGTCACAGCGGTGGACGGCCGACCATCGCGAGATTCGTCACTGAGATTGATACGACCACGCTTGAATTCTGCAAACCAGCTATAAACAGTCGTCTTGCATGGTGATTCATTGCCAAAAGCTGTTTCAAGCCGAGCGATGCTCTGTTGAGCTGTCAAATTACACTTAAAATCGTAGAAAATCATACTACGAAAATTTTCCCGAGTTAAATCCATGTTGATGCAGACACATAATTTTTTAAATGGTGCCACAAGGTAAAAACAAAAGACAGTCAGATGAAACAAACTGCATTCTACAGCCAAAGAGTTCTATTTTCAAATGTTGCAATAAATTTTTAAATATTGTTTATGTAAGTGGCCAGTTCCGGAAACTTTTAGTGTTACCTATGTAGCACAGTAGATATATAAACAGTGGGGAAACTCCACGGTATTCTCGAGATAATTATCTACGCCCAATCAGCGCGTTAGGGCTGACAATCTGGCATCGGGCGAAATCTTCAAGCAACCTTAGTACACGGTACAGCGCTCGCGACTGCCAACCGATGCTAACGTTCCGCGACAATGGCCGAGATGGCGTGTAAAAGCACGCGTGTGGGTATCGATTCAGGGCGTTTCCTTGAAGTTTACGTACAGATTCATATATCTTTTGTAGTAATAGGGTAACGTTTGGTGGTAGCCTTCAAAAAATGGACCTCGGCTTAACTTTTACCAGACATTTTTCGAATATCGAACTAAAATGGCTACAGCTCAGCTATGAGTTAAAGCGATTAGAGTTTGGCTAAAATCGTTCTGTACCATCATTGACACCTAATCCCAACAATATGTGTAAAGTGACGGTAAACTGTAACCAGCTGCTCACTTGGAGTCAAGGGTTTGACCTGCACACACACACACACTCTCTTACACGCACGCATGCAATACTCTCTCGTCACCAAAGTTTACGTTGGCTCTAGAAGAACATGAAACTTTATGTAATGGACCGGGAGCGGAGAGCAATTCTCTCTAGGTGCACTAGAAGAAGAGTTTATCTCAATTTTACTACTAAATGATTCGTGGTTTAGATTCATACTGATATTGAAACTGCTACTCACAATTTAATAGTCAGATTTCGCCTGACTAGTTTCACTGTATTTCGTACAGTTTCTTCCGAGGCAAACATTCATACATACAGTGAAACTAGTCAGGCGAAATCTGACTATTAAATTGTGAGTAGCCGTTTCAATATCAGTATGTCACAGCTCAAATTAATATTTTTAGGGTTCCGTACCCAAAGGGCAACATGGCTGTCTGTTCGTCCGTATGTGACGAGTCCTTGCAGACGGAATGAGTTACAGACCTGAAATTTGGATATATTACGTAAACTGTTGACCCAAAACCGAATACCGAATTAAAAAAAGAAAAAGAAATTAGACGATTTTTTTTCCTACCCTTTCTCTAGAACGTGATATTATTGCAATAATTCATCTCCAAAACTAAAGGAATGGAGGACCATCAAAGTTGTCAGTTTTAGACCATTTTAGGGTTCCGTAATCCGACAAGGTACCCTTATAGTTTCGCCATGTCGGTCTGTCCGTGGCTAAGCTCAGAGACTAAGGCTGAGATTCTCAGTGCCGCCGTCGTCGTTTCAGCACAACTCTACGTGGCTAAGCAGAGTTTGAATCTCATGCTCAAGACTGCAACTCACAAATTTAGTATTCACAGACAAGTTTAGGCTTTTACTTCTGTTGTGCTTAGCCGAGTTCACAATAAATATGGAACATCAAAGTTCAAATGAGTGAGTGAAACAAAAGAAACGTCATTTTTGTGATTTGTAAATAGCGCTACTGTAGCGCTGAATTCGGCTTGAGTGTCCGATGTCGAGGACTTAGCCCGTCTCATACTCAGCCAGAGTTAGAGATGAGTCGCAAAATGCGGGTTTCTGAATTTAAAATATGTGTTGAGCATGAGATCACGTCGCTTTTTGACGTTCGTAAGATTGAGTTCGGACTCAAAATGCACTCTGAATCTCAGCCTATTTGTACTAGAAAGTTGTAATTTGGTATGAGTATAAATATCAATTACGCCAACAAAATGGTAAAAAAACTCCCATACACGTAAATTGGGATGTTTTTTTATCTCGTCTATCCCATAGTGTGGGGTATCGTTGGATAGTTCGTTCAAAACCATTATGGGTTTGTGAAACCATTTATCGATTTAGGGATCCGTTGGTGAACTATTAAGGTTGGAAGTGCTAATTTTTGTTAGAGTCAAGCGTCTCCCTCCCTCTGCCGGCTAAACGGTTGTTTATATATATGTGAAAAATTCACAGAAGTAGTATATACAGGGTGTGATCATGATGTGCTCATTAAATTAAACCAAGAGCTCTACTGATGATCTTGAACCACTTCCTTAGAAAATTTTTTGAAAAAACGCGATATAAAATTCACTTCTCCCCATACAAATGTTTAAATCCTCCTTGTCATTTTCTATGGGAACCTTTTATTTTTTTCCCCGTTTTATAATAAAAAAATCTATGGAAGTGGTTCAGGATAATCAGTAGAGCATGTGGTTTAATTTAATGAGCACGTCATCATTACATTCTGTATAATGAATTTAAAAGGAGAACTATCACAGCTAGGTAGGCTTTACAGGTTTATGAGTACAGGTCGCGCCAAACTTTTAGCCCCTCTAAACACGACAATGTATGGGCCGTTCTTCTAAATGTATGGGACTAGAAGTTTGGCGCGATCTGTATTAGTAGCAGTAGACCAACTTATAAAATGTACCGGCCAACTACGGAACCCTACACAGCGCGTGGCCCAACACGTACTTGGCCGATTTTTGTTACGTTTCGTATACGATGATAGTAAAAAAAACCGCATCCAAATCCGTTGAGTGGTTCTCGTGTTAAAACGGAACGACATACATACAAGCAGACAAAAATTCAAATGTGCATAAAATAACGACCAAGCAGAAAACGGGGCATAGATTGAATAAATGTTTAGTTATCTGTAGGGAACAAAAGTATCTTCTATGGGCCTCCCGGTCTTTTCGGCGAGTCGGCTGTTGTCAAAAGAATGGGAGTTGTAACACTTTGACACTTGCTCCTTGTCTGTCGTGTTGTAGGAGGCGCTGCTATCTTTGTGAGCATTAATTTTTCAAGCATTTTTACCGACTTCAATAAAGGAAGTTCTGAATTCAATGATTATGATGTTTGTCCACTTAACTTAAGGCCTTACCCCTGGTGCACGATAATCTTACTGAGCGACTTTGTACTCCAGTATTTTGTTAGAAAGTCTAAATTATATAAGGTCCTACAATTCAAAGTGAAAAAAATTTAAGACATGGTAGGGTCACAATAGACCGTACATATTCCCGGCGGTAAATAATGCACATAGGCTATGTACACATAGGTTTTGTCTCTGTCACCGGAGTATATTGGGCTTCTTTTGGCGGTCGATGTCTTTTTTTTATGAATCATGACAAATGTAACAAAACATGTATTTTTTTCATTTCGTACATTCAACCGTTTTCTTTGTTATAGCTACAGGGCTCATTTTCAACCGGTATAAAATTTCATTTACATTTTTTTTGCTTAGATAGGTTGTGAACGTTGTTGCCAATGAAAGAGTGAGACAAGCCAAGCAAAATAAAAAATAAATTGCTAATTCGCGATGTTCTTAATTTTTCAAAACACCAATTTCTCCCTGAGTGAGCAAAATTGGCTTTTGCTCACTAATTTTAAGCAACAAAGGCGCACTTTTTGAGCTAGTGAGGTGAAATAAATCTTTTTTCTACGATCTTTGTCAGAAATAAAATAAAAAATAAAAACAATTTCAATAATTAAATAAATAAAACTTAAATAAACTAACCAGAAACTAAAATATCCTAAGAAATAAATATAAAAATTCCTATCGAATAAAAAGCCTCATCTAAATCGCTGCTCCGCGGCGAGGTGCCCAATTATCAATAATTTAATTCATTACAACTTATTACAACTCTTACAATACAACCGCCCAACATTTACGAAACAGTTGCCAAAACGACGAACGCTCAAAAAGTACAGTTGACAACAAAAGTGATAAACCAATTTCGCACAAAATAATTGTTTTACGTCTCATACCATCTCAGTGCTTCCATTATTTTCCCATTATGCATACAAAATGTGTTAAAACGGTAGGTTACTAAATAAAAAAATTGCTTTATTAACCAAGCTAAGCGATTCGACTCAAGTCTAAACGATCTAATAGCGTGTCCGCAAAAACGCGCTAAAATAATCACTCAAAATTTAGCTATTAAGTTTTATTCTGTAATAAATTATATATATACATACACACACAGATTACTAATAATTACATCGATTATGTCATAATTCGTAAAAAATACCGCTTTCCGAATCAGCTTCTATCAATTATTCATCAAGATGGCGGTCTGTCTATCAATATAATAATTCTGTCAAACTTTAATTGAAATTCCGATGTACGGACGCGCGGACAAAGCGACCGGCAACATTATTGATACATTACGAGCCCCGCAAAAGAGCCATAGCGGCAATTTACAACTGAATTACAAATCTGTACTAGCCCCACTAAATACACAATCACGTTAAATCAATTGTCAGATACCCGTCTTTGTTACTCTACCTCAAAAGAGAAAAGAGTAAGAGAGATGGAGTTGATTTTGACAGCGTAGTTGAACAATGAAAAGCGCGAGAACGAGCACCGCCTACAAATCGAGCAGGGTAGGGTAAAAAAGCTTGTTTGTTCGGGGGCGTGTCCCCCAGGGCTCTCACGGAACGCAGTCGCTCCGTTGCCGCCGTCGCGAGTGCAGTCTTACGCTCGCATCAAACTCAATTTGACATTTCAATTTGACAGCTACAGCTGTCCATCAAGAACGCGTTTCCGTAAAAAAAAACCGGACTAGTGCGTTCTGTACGCAGCATTTTAAATCGAGTCTCCAGAATCGATGACGTGACGTTTGAAGAATCGAATTAAGAAATCATGCTAATGACTCTGTTCTCCTATACCGTTGAATAAGTCGATAAATATTAATGTTTTATTTAAAACGTGTGTAAACTGTGCTGTCAGACATTCAAATAATAGTCGTCGTGGACGTTAAATCGACTGTTTAATGAATTTAAATCGAGTAAGGACTGCATAATATTGTTGGGACAATGAATTCGTGTGTGTTTCTCTCGCCAGATGCTTAAAAGGCATTCCGACACGGTGTATTAAGATCTCCAGAGGTTTTTAAAGGTGTCAACGCTGCGGGTGGCCGAGGTTTTGTATAGACTGTTTGACTCATTGTCGTGGTGTTGTGACAGGTTGAAAAAATGGCTTTTGAAGACCGTTGCAGTCCGAACCAGGCAAACAGTCCGGGGCCGGTGACCGGAAGAGTGCCAGCGCCTCATGCTGACAACGTTATGAACTATAGCCAGCCCAGCCAGTATACCTGCACCACCATAGAACCAAGGTACGAAAGAAACCAATCCCCAAACATAACTATAGTAAAAGTCCAGCCTAACTCACCGCCTTCTAGTCCAATGGAACAAAATCAGCATGAAATCGATAATTATCAGAATTTTTACCAAGAACGTCCTGAAACGCCTGATGTTAAACCTGTCATCAACCAGAACCTAGAAGAATGTCAAAGATTTAACGATAAGCTCAGAAACCAATGTCAACAAGTCACTACACCAATAAACTTCTCCATTAGCAATATTTTACACCCTGAATTTGGTTCAACCGCTTTGAGAAAGACAAACAAAATCGAAGGACCAAAACCCGTCGGGCCTAACCACAGCATTTTATACAAACCATACGACTTATCTAAACCTGGAAACGTGCAAGCTGAGTACCAGAAAGGCTATAGCTTCGATTATTTAAAAACGAAAGAATCGAATAATGATTTTAATCGATTGCCGCCGCTCGGTGGCTTGAGGCAAACGGTATCGCAGATTGGTGAGATTCAAAAAGAGAAAGAGCTCCCCAAGATTGTTGAGGCGCAGAAGAGACCTGATTCAGCAAGTTCTATAGTTTCATCCACATCTAGTGGTGCCCCTTCGACCTGTGGAAGCACAGATACAAACAATCCAGGGCAAGGGAACGCGAACTTGTGGCCTGCCTGGGTATACTGCACTAGATACAGCGACCGGCCGAGTTCTGGTATGTTTTTTTTCTTTATTCCATACTTTTTCCCAAAGGTGTAGGTAGTGAGGGCAAACTTATATTTGTTACGGTACTAACACACATTTAAAAAAAATATATATCTGATATTGGACTGTTTATAATTATTTCAAAAGGTTTGATTCTACTTGGTCATTCATTTTAAATGTTCGTTTGTTTTATACGTTACTCTACATTAAGATTTTTATAACATACGGTGCCATTGTTTTGATGTAGGTAGGCACCAATTGTTTTGATTTTATGACGCTAGGATTACTGGACTACGGTTTGTTTCAATGGAATATTATTTTAACTTCATTTTAGTCTGTGGTTTACACTGACCTTCTGATTTTTTTGAAATCCATGTTGGTTTCTAACATAAATGTATGTAAGTAACTAAACCAAAAGTACTTTGTCATCGACTGTACGTCATTCCCTACAAACTTTTATGTACCTATACCTGCAGATTAAAGATGTTTTGTATTTTTAATATTTTGGCATAATATGTAAAAAAGTAGAGGTTTAAAAAAATTTTAGACAAAGATCTCTGACTTTTACAAATGGATAGATATGAATATTATTCATGAAGACACATATACTTACCTGCTTGCTTACGCAATCTTTTTTTTTTAGGTTGAAAGATTTAAAATTCATAATTATTATTTATTTCTAGCTTCTGCTTTCAACAAGGTTCTCATCACATTTCCATGATAGTTATTTTCGTTTCATTGTATTTTTATTTGTTTTTATTTTGAATAGAATAATGAATATCTTGTTAAAAACTTGAATAGGTATTTACATTCTTGATGGTTTTTTTTTCTTTCGGGGACAAAGAACATTTTTTGTAATTTTTGTTACCCTAAATACTTTAAGAAACGTGACAAAATCAAATAAAAATTTAATTCTCTGAGAAAAATCTACCGTAATAGATCTTTCCATCAGCCTGTTTCGTCCACTGCTGGACATAGGCCTTTCCA
Organism: Ypsolopha scabrella; assembly: GCA_910592155.1. Lineage (NCBI taxonomy): Eukaryota > Metazoa > Arthropoda > Insecta > Lepidoptera > Ypsolophidae > Ypsolopha > Ypsolopha scabrella. The sequence goes on along the minus strand of OU342989.1, from coordinate 4,521,863 downwards.
GGATTTCGCCACTCTTGGCGGTTCTCCTGGAAGAAATGCCCATACTCACACACGCTGGGCAGGCGGGTTGGTGAGCGCGGTGCCGAAACCCTTGCACCAGTGACGCCGCTGCCCGTCACCAGTCTGTTTATATAAAGATACCGCCATCCATCGGTCCCAGGCAATGGTGGGCCGCCTGGTTTTGCCTGAGAGCTGTTCTCTTACTCTCCCCCGAATAACTTCGGGAGGATTTGCGAGTAAGATGGTGGTACCTCCACAGTCGAGCCCGGCATCAGCTCTACCACCTGTAATAGATAGTCAGTTAAAATTTTCACATAATACATATAACTATAGCGTCCACCACGACAAGACATATAATTTTTTTTAAATGAAAATCATCACCCCACGAAACCTTGAATTTTTTTTATTTGTTTAATCTCTATTCCATCTTAAATACGATAATTTGGTCAAATTGTTACCCATACTCTAAAGTAAAAGAATCACACTAATATTATAAAAGCGAAAGTTTGTGTGTATGTATGTTTGTTACTCTTTCACGCTGAAACGGCTGAACGGATTTGGATGAAATTTAGAATGGATATAGCTTATACCCTAACTTAGCACATAGGCTACTTTTTATCCCGAAAAAAAAGGATGTCGTTAAACAGAATAACACGCGGGCGGAGCGAAATTATGCTGAATTATTTGACAAGCACTATCATTTTAGCGGCTATTTTTGACGTCTTGATGTTGCTATGGCGTCGATATTATTGTTATTTATTCCTTACCAGTATTGTATGGCGGTATGGAACCCTTTGTGAGCGAGTCCGACTCGCACTTCGCCAAATTATTTTAAGTACATTATTATTGCCTGCGGTATAGAAAACTACAAAACTGATACAAGGGCGAATACAGAAGGAGAAGGGGGGGAGCAGGGGGGCCATGGCACCCCCAGACCATTGGCCTTAGACCTAGTACCTATCATAGTTTGAATGAGGCCAAGTGATGAGTTCACGGTCTGTTCACTTATTTTTTTTTTAAACTATGTGTTTACTTGTACTTGGAATCTCGTGTTATTTAGGTACTAGCTTTTGCCCGCGGCTTCGCCCACGTTGAATTAGTTTTTGTGTACTCCTATAAAATCAGTCAATATTTTTCGGACTGTTACCTACAGTAAACATAGATGGTGAAATGTGTTTGTGATGCGCCTCTGTTTCCCATTTTATATGCCTCTTTTAAAGCTTTTCTGTGGGAATTGATTTATGGGATAAAAAGCAGTTCTTGTTCTATTCTAGATCTAGAACTTTATTTGTGCAAAGTTTCAGTCCAATCGGTTCAATAGGTACGGCGTGAAAGGGTGATTTATCATTTTTATATAGAAACTTGAAACCTCATTATTACCTCATAGGAACTGATTTATGAGATAAAAAGTAGCTTATACCAGGTCTAGAACTACATTTATGTAAAATTTCAGCTCAATCGGTTTGGTAGTTACGGCGTGAAAGAGTAACAAACATGCATCCTTCCATCCAAACTTTCACATTTACATTTATCATTTAGTTATTTCTCAAACCCTGAATTCCTTTAAAAGTCTTGACACGAGGCCAATTGAAATCCTGGGTCTGCCCTTGATTGACAATAAAACGGCAAAATGGTTACAGTAATCCACGAGTAAATAACAAAATACTTGCCAACCACATCATTACGAACATTGTTAAAAGCAAACAAATGAACGGTTGACAAGTACAGTCGCAACAAAAAGTTACAATCATAAATTAGCTGAAATTATCTGTCAGTTAGTGTCACCTTGACGGCAAGATGGCGCCACGATGACAGCTGTCAAGTGCCAAGCACAACTTGTGTCAAATTGTCAACACAAGAACGCATTAAGGAGGTATTTTACTCAAGCTAGTTAATATTATTGTAAATTTACGTTCCCATAGCAAATTGTGTACGTTTGATATTTGCCATGTTTTAAACAGAGTGTTTTAAAGGGGGCCACCTTTGTATGGCGGCTTTCGTTTTTAAAGAGTGAAATTCAATCAACCGACTAAATTCATACTGGAGACTCGGCTAGTGATCAGGAACTAGGTTCAGTCATACCTTTGGCCAAATTCGAAAAATATATCTTTTGCTCCCGTACCGGTTGGAATTCCTAGCCCAAGTCAGTGAGGAAGCAAAAAATTATATTTATCGAATTTCACCAAAAGGATAATTGAACCTTGTTTCTGATTACAAACCGAGTCTCCGCTATAAATTTGGCTGGTTGATTGAATTTCACCTAGTATAGCAATTCATACTGGAGACTCGATAAGTAGTCAAGACTAAGGTTCAATGACCCTTTCTGTGAAATATGTAATTATAGAATTTAGACTGCCCATACTAATTGAGTCCAGGTTGTTCTTGAAAAAGTGTAAGCACAAAAAATATTTTTCTTACTTCGCAAACAGGGTCACAGATCCTTAGTCCAGGCAGACCACTTACCAAGTCTTCGGTATGAATTTGGCTATATAAACAAAAGTCACCTTAATATTCTGTATTTTAACTTGCTATAGACAAATGGTGACACTTGAAGGTGGAAGAGCTGATGCCGGGCTCGACTGTGGAGGTACCACCATCTTACTGCAAATCCTCCCGAAGTTATTCGGGGGAGAGTAAGAGAACAGCTCTCAGGCAAAACCAGGCGGCCCACCATTGCCTGGGACCGAAGGATGGCGGTTTATCCATCCCCAATTGCCAGGCCTTATATAAATCAGACTGGTGACGGGCAGCGGCGTCACTGGTGCAAGGGTTTCGGCACCGCGCTCACCAACCCTCCTGCCCAGCGTGTGTGAGTATGGGCATTTCTTCCAGGAGGACCGCCAAGAGTGGCGAAATCCCGAAAAGGCCTATGTCCAGCAGTGGACGAAACAGGCTGATGAATGGATGGATGGAAAGACAAATATTGAGTACTATACCTCATAGATTACATTAATTGCTTCGTCAAAACTTCGTCTATGGCGTATAGGTGGTATAAACTCAATCAATTTTATTATAAACTAGCTTTTGCCCGCGGCTCCGCCCGCGTTTTATTCGGTTTAATGGCGTGCTTTTTTCCGGAATAAAAAGTAGCCTATGTGTTAAGATAGGGATAGGATAGCTATATTCATTTTAAATTTCATCCAAATCCGTTCAGCTGTTTCAGCGTGAAAGAGTTACAAACACAGACACACACACATACACCCTTTCTCATTTATAATATTAGTGTGATAGTGTGATAAGATAACATATCGAAGATGGTGGTTAAATATTTAAAAATAATAACAGACCTAGTTCAGTACATTTAAAAATAGAACTGAAAATACAGGTTCCGAAGAATTAAGATGAGTAGCCCTAGAACGATTATAAAACTGTAACACCTACATCCTATAATTTATTTTAAAAAGCAGACAGTTAAGTCTTTTAATAATACTGAGTCGTCGACAACGAGCATGATAAAAAACTCACCCGTAATAAAAAGTAAAATACGATTTGACAACATAATCACTCATTATTTTGCACGTTCCATTTTTGAAATGTTTCTACAATACTGGCCAGCATAAATTGGCCTGCGACTACGAACTTTTTGAAATTAGAACGTATGCGTCGCTAAGCTCGAGTGATATTGGCAAAAGTGACGCGGCAAAGTGAGGTGAAACAGGTGAAGTAATGAAACAATTTTTGTAATTATTTCGTGTGATTATCAGCTGTTTTTTTTGTTTGGCCGCCATCTTGGTGCAGTAATGGTGGCACGCCCTGGAAAGGCGTAAGTGGTAAACGGTAGGGTAGCGCGAATTAAGGCCCTTGGGGCATTTTCAATCGATTAATTTAAAAACTGTTGCGGTACTTATGATATGTGTTTTTGTTTTACATTATTAAGTTTTTAGTAACTAGAATTTTGACAAACTTCCTTTTTTTTATTTGATAAAAGTGTATGCGTCTAGCATGAAAAATTCCATGTTATTATTGGACTACTTTTTCGACTAGATAGTTTTGAAATTCGTTTTTTCATACTATATATGTATATACATAAGTTAACTTTAGTTTATTCCGCCGAATTCTTACTGAAGACTCGGTAAGTGCTAGTAACAATGTTCGATGATCTTTTTTGTGAAATTCGTAATTATTCTTTTCGTGTTCGTCAAGATTTTATTTTGCGAAATTAGCAAAAAGTGTTATTGATCCGTGTTACTAATCACTTACCAAGCTTCCAGTATGAGTTAGGCTGCATAAATAAAAGTCACCTTATACATATAGGGTTAAATAAACGACTTTATTGTCAAATAAAGAAAATCCTATACGTAATGCAGTACAGTCATTGACAAAAATGTTTCCTTTTTAGGGTTCCGTACCCAAAGGGTAACCAACGGGACCCTATTGCTAAGACTCCGCTGTCCGTCTGTCCGTCCGTCTGTCAACTGGCTGTATCTCACCGTGATATAGTTAGACAGTTAAACCGGCCAAGTGCGAGTCGGGCCTGCGCACTTCCACAACAAAATTATAAAAAAACAAATTGTAACAGCAACCAAAGATGAATCAAATATACAACAGCTAAAACTCTACCTCCTGAAAAAATGTTATTACTCCATCTATGAATTTTTGCAAGACTGAATTTATTCATATTAATTTTCATACTTTAGAATTCAAATACCAAAATTCAATTATTATGTTAAAAAAGATGAACGATTTTGAATCGTTAAGAAATGAATATAAATATTGAACTAAATCTATCTCCTAGACTATTTAAATTAAGGAAATTGCTATTTGTTACCTATATAAAGATTGAATAATGTATCTCCTAGGCTAAGGCATACTTTATTATTGTAATAATTTATTTAAATTTAAGAAATTGCTATGCCCTGTCAGGGTTCATGTTTATTACAAAAATGTTATTTAAGACCTGTACTGTATTGTACAATTTACAACATGAGTGCAATAAAGAAATACTGAATACTGAATACAGACATGATTTTTTTGCCGTTTTTATAGATAATGCGGAAACCTTCGTGCGCGAGTCAGACTCGCACTTGGCCGGTTTCTAAAAATCATTTGGATATAAGAAATACACAGAGTACCTATGTACCTAGTGAAAGATTAACTAGGTACATTATGTACTTAATATTAACCTTCAATACAAAGACAAACATACACGTTAATAAAGTTGAACCTTATTTTGATAGCGTTAAGAATGATGTTGGCTTGCAACAATATAACTTGGTAAGGCCACAGAATAGGCGCGAGAGTTCCAAGAAAAAATATATTTTATTGTTCTAAGAACATAATTAAACATGCAGTAATTATTCTTATTAGAAGACGCCATTCGTGTTCTATTTTCAAATCTTATTAGAACACCTATTGGGTAGTATTAAAGAACTGGAAGGCTAGTGAGGTTATTTTTTATGCATTTATAGCTTTTGCCCGCGGCTCTGCCCGCGTGTTATTCGGTTTAACGACATGCTTTTTCCGGGATAAATAGTGGCCTATGTGTTAAGTTAGGGTATAAGCTATATCCATTCTAAATTTCATCCAAATCCGTCCAGCTGTTTCAGCCTGAAAGAGTAACAAACATACACACACACACCCAAACTTTCGCATTTATAATATTAGTATGATAAAAAAAGTGCAAGTGACATTCCACACTCGTACACCCACATTTCACCGACAATTATTAAGTTCCAGCGTGATGGGTGAGCCCTATTGCCGTACTTCACAAGTATGGACGCCGAAGAACGTAGACCGATCACAAAAGTACTCCTTCGGGATTTGAACCAACAAACACCCATTGATCTCTCTTAAACAACTAGACTCACAATCATGCTCAAAAAGCGTCCGTGATGCATCTTGTCACCGCTACGACGTGACAAGATCGAATCGATTGCGTACAACTGACATTGCATCCTATTTTAACGATATAACGTCTTAAGAGGCCTGTAGTCGGCGGCTTGAAGTCAGTTGCGCACGGGGTCGCTATATGCTTGCTATTTCATTCTACATTCAACTTCGGATTATAGAGCACTGACTGACTATTACTGGTTGGCACGAACCTTCATTTCCCGAGCTCGTACGGAACTAACCGAACACTAAGCTAACGCGAGACAAAATTCATGTCTTGAAAAAACTCGAGAATGGTTTTGGGTCTTCCTATGATTTCAGGAGAAATATCCCAAAAATGTAAATGAAACTAAAATATTTTTGAATAGTATAAAATATACTATTCTGTGAACCTAAAATTATTTGATTTGTTGTATCGCTTCTAGGACATTACGGTACATAAACATTCATCAAAATATGTGTAAAATCCAGGACTTTTATACGCTTGTAACTTTTGTATGTATTTGATTTTGATAAATGTTTTAGGTTCAAGTCATGGAAATTGTATGGGATATGTTGAAAAATAAAAAATAATAAGCAAGTACCTATAAATAAGGATATTATCAGAGACTGTGTGTCTTGTTGTTTATGAATGGTCAGTGCAACCACCGGATAAATGTTCCAGATGTCAAAACCTTTAGACCATAGTTAATCAATGTAGTCCTACATTAGTTATATTAAATTAAACCGGTCTAACTTACTCAATGCAAATACTTTTTTGCTTGTTTTGCAATAAAAAGCGATTTCATACAGTTTTAGCCCGCAGACAACTTTATAATGCTGAATGATTAGTGTTTCCTTCGTCTAGACACGCGAGGAAATTAAAAAAAAAAACGCAATAAAAAGGCGAGCGCGGGGCGCGGTGGTTAAAAAACCAGCCAGTATGTATATTCACGCGAAGGTTCTGTAGGTTTGGTGATATTTTTATAGTTCTGTTTTTAAGCTGTAGCTGTAAAATGACGGTTCGTTTTCCACCCTGAGTTTTGTGGTGAAACAGAGTACCTTTTATATCGTAAGATTCATTAAGGGTTGTTATTCATTTTTACGTTGCAATTTGGAGAGAAGTAGCGCTTGAGAGGAGGCAAAAGGTGTGTCAGAATCGTAGCAGATGGAAATCAGAAATCTGTAGTCTTTGCTTACCCCTTTGGGAGACACGCGTGAATATAAAATGACTTACGTTTACATAGCCAAATTCATACTGGAGACTCAGTAAGTGGTCAGGACCAAGGTTCAATGACACTGTTTGAAAAATACGAAAAAAAATTGTGCTATACTTGTTCAAGAACAACCTCGACTCAATTAGTATAGGAAGTCTAAATTTTACTTTGTATATTTCACGGTAATGGTCATTTAACCTTGGTCGTGACTACTTACCGTGTCTCAAGTATGGATTTGGCTATATAAATGAAAGTCACCTTGTATTATGTAGATAGTGTCGTACTAGTATGTACGTTAAATAAAAAAAAATAAAAGTTATATACTTTTTGTTTAAATTCAATATCAAAAAAATTTTTTTTTTGTAATTGTAGATTTTTTTAGACTCATTTTCACCGGGGTGGTTGGAAGTAGCACAGGACCGCAATGTGTGGTTTCAGCAAGGGGAGGCCTTTGCCCAGCAGTGGGACACAATAGAAGCTAAATAAAAAAAAAAGTTGATTAACGCGGAGCTGTAAAGCCTCTAACCATCTTTGTCTTTTTTTTTCACATACTTTCTATCTTCTTACTTGAAAAAAATCTTTTTATTTTTTGTACTTCCCTTATTATAAAAAAATATATTTTAAAACCCTCAGCGCGTTTTCACTGCGGGCCCCAAATTTAATGAGCTACTGATTGCTAACACGCAACGCGAGCATCTTTATTGATTTTAAAATCAATAATCTATTGTTCGAATGACCATAAAGTTATGTAGATTAGAGTCTTTATATTCTTTAGGGTTCCATTAAACTGGAACCCGTTTTGTGTTAAATCAATCATTTTACCTAAATACAGTTTGATGGATTCTCTTTTTATACTCAATGGGCTTTGACTTGGGGACTACCGCTAGGATGAATCACGCTCGCTTAGAAAGTGGGAGAATGAAAGCAGGTGAGGATTCCTTCAATCAGTCTGTCCCGGGAATTTTGCAAAATCTACGGAAAAAGTCTTGTACGGCTATTGATGACGTCACGCCGGTACACGACGAGTCGCTTGGCGTCACGGTGACGTCATGAGGGCGGTCATAAGCCGCGGCCGAAGACTACCGCCAGTTGAAGTGAAAGGATTTATCAGTTAAGTTGGGTCTTGGTCTACCTGTACACGGTGTGGAAGTATTTATAGTATCAATATTTAAAACCGGCTAAGTGCGTGTCAGACACGCCCACCGAGGGTTCCGTTTAAAAAAATCTACAAAAAGATTTGGTCACCCGTACAATTATGACCGCGCATACCGTTGCTTAACCTCGATGATTTTTTTATGATTTAATTTCATAGTTCTAACGGGAAATACCCTATAAATTTTGATTCCCTTGAGAGTGTCGAAATGTACGTTTTTTGCGGCATAAACGGCTGTATCTTTTTTTCACGTTAACCTAGAAGTTTGATATTTTCACGGCTTCAAGGAACTGTAGACTTGAGTGAATGGTTTTAATTTCAACTCGATACCTCCACGCGTTCCCGAGATAAAGGGTCTTGACAGACAGCCGGACGGACAGACGGACAACAAAGTGATCCAATAAGGGTTACGTTTTTTGCTATTGATGTACGGAACCCTAAAAACGGATACGACTCCCTTTTTAACAGTGCAAGGAGGCACAGGTCAAGCTTTAGATGAGATTATGATTCATCATCATCAGGACTCTTCGGGAGTACTTTCGCGCACGGCGGTCAGTCGAGTACTAAGAAAGCTCGACCTGTGCCTCCTTGCACAGTTAAACAAGTGAGTCCTATCCGTGATATTGTCAACTCACTCTAATTTTAATGAATGTATTTGTTGTAATCAGTTATTGTAAAACAGTTTTTCGGGAAGGGCACTTCCATTTACCACATGGTTCAGTTCATAACAAAATAGTTAGTGCAAAGGGGGGGGTATGTAGATTTCTACATATGATGATCCCGAAACAAGGACACAAACACAATTAAATACTACATTTTCAGTATATGACACTAGCTTCTGCCCGCGGCTCCGCCCGCCTGTTGTTCGGTTTAACGACATGCTTTTTTCCGGGATAAAAAGTAGACTATGTGTTAAGTTAGGTTTTAAGCTATATCCATTCTAAATTTCATCTAAATCCGTTCAGCCGTTTCAGCGTGAAAGAGTAACAAACAAACACACACACACACAAACATTCGCATTTATAATATTAGTGCAATGACATAAATGTAATGATTGTTAAATCATATCTTAATAATATTATGTTATCTTTATTGGTTTATGTTATTATGGTCACATTTTGAAATTAATTTTTGCCTGTTGGCAAATTTTATTTTTATTTTGTTCATTATGTTTTTTTGACTTTGACGATATAGTATATACACAGTGACGATATATCTTTGTAGAAAACAATAATGACAATAAAAACAATAATGACAATAAAAACAATAATGACAATATTTGTATAAATTTGATGACGATGACGAGTATTGACGAACTCGTATAAAGGTGACTTTAATTTATGTAGCCAAATTCTTACTGAAGACTCGGTAAGTGCTCAGTCAGTAACAAGGTTCGATGACCCTTTTTGACCCTTACAAACGCAAGCCCAGCCCCGAGTCAATTACTATGGGATGTCAACATTTTATTTTGCGAAATTAGCAAAAAGTGTTATCGATGCGTGTTACTGATCACTTACCAAGCCTCCAGTATGAGTTTGTCTGTATAAATTAAAGTCACCTTATATTGTATTATTTGATACCGACGATGAGCATGTACGGAACTCGTGTATAACACGAGGTTGTACACTTGACAGCTATTTCTTTGTTTGGTTTCCGTTACCGCCGCATGAAACCGGTTGGGTGTGTTGGCCGGCTTGGTGGCCGGTTTCACGTTTGAGAAACCCGAGCTAAGTATACTCTCAATATTTTCATTATTTTTCTTATTTCGCAAACATTTTTATTTCACTTTTAAATATTTTGTCACGATCAACACAAAGCCAAAGATTTATTTAAAAATATTTTTATGATTGTAAAGCTAAAACATTTTTGAATATAAGAGTTTTTATTCATTAAAATAAAATAAACAAATTTTCATACAGAGAGGATGAATGGAAGTAGACTGACGAGAGATACGTTGGTGCACAAGTGAAAGGTAAAGGTTTTATTTTATTTATTTATAGAAGAGCTTGTATGAATATATTGATAGGTGTGAAGAGGCAAAAGAGGTGAAATGAAATGAATACTTATATATAGGTACATAAATACACTTTTCGCACGTTAGGATTTATTAAATAGGTAATAAAAATAATCAAATTTAAAAGAGGAAATACAATATATTAAAATAGGTTTTGGGTTTGCTTATATTTAATAATCATAAGTGAATACACGTACATGAACTAAAATATAGGTATATTTAATGTATACAATTATGTATATAATACTGTTACTCGCAAATCCTCCCGAAGTTATTCGGGGGAGAGTAAGAGAGCAGCTCTCAGGCAAAACCAGGCGGCCCACCATTGCCTTATATAAATCAGACTGGTGACGGGCAGCGGCGTCACTGGTGCAAAAGTTTCGGCACCGCGCTCACCAACCCGCCTGCCCAGCGTGTGCGAGTATGGGCATTTCTTCTAGGAGGACCGCCAAGAGTGGCGAAATCCTGGAAAGGCTTATGCCCAGCAGTGGACGGAACAGGCTTATGGGTGGATGGATGGATTTATGTATACATATGATAATAATAATAGCTACCCATATACTAAATACTAATAGGTTACATATATAAATACATGCCTAACTTCGCCCATTCGATTAGTCTTGCTAAAAAGAAGGGCAAGAAACTTAGCAAGATCATGTCTTTTTTTGTGTATGGTGTGTTAGGATCGTAGCAGATGGAATTCTGTAGTCTCCGCCTACCCCTCTGGGAGAGAGGCGTGAGTATATGTATGCATCTCGGGGAATACAAATAATATATTTCGTATTTTTGACCAACTTGCCGAATTTGGCTATATTAACCAAATTCGCCTTACATATCGCAGAACACTAAATCTCTACTTTCCACTGAAGATGTCCGTTTTGCGGCCGAAGAATGGCTCATTTACACATTGGTTTTCTTTTATACTATAATTATTATAATTAACAGTGATTTGTCTCATGAGCACAATTTTCCACGATGGTACAAAACATGCAGAGCAATTTACCCTGATATGGGCAAAATAGTTTCTTGTAACATGGCAATAAAAACAAATACAAACAGAATGGAATCGTGAGACCCCGCAGGAGAAGTGTTTCTAGAAAATGATTGAATCAAAACTACTCAATTGTTCTAATTATACCATTAGGTAATTTTCTTATTACCCAGTTAATCTGTTGAGTTCTCACTGTAACTAAAACAACATAAAAAACAAGATCGTAAGACGGAATAAAAAATATATCGAAAGTACGGCAAACAAATAATTCAAGATAGCTAAAAATTTTTACTTAACATTGATTTTTTTATACATTTTTATCGTAACTATGACGGTTTTTTTATCGTATGACAGTTTTTTTTAATCATATTTGATGTATGTATTTGTATCATAAATATAATATTTATAAAAATATCATATAATATATTATTGTTTCACGTTTGGTTTGGGAATGAGGTGCGATCGTCAACTTTACGCGAATGTATGAAATGACAGTTACCAAAGGTAGGATGTGCAAAAATACGTAAAAACTTTTTCAGTACTGCGAAATTATAATGTGAAGAAAATGTTACATTTTACCTAAATAATATTTCGTGGAGTTAAAATAAAATGATATTCTTAAAAAAATTGTCAGCTCGCCAATTGTTTTGATGATCAATTACTAATGGGTTCATCAACTTCATCATCAATGCCAAATAGTGACAGATTTGTCAAATAAAATTTAAAGATTTCATTTATAAATTATAAAACAATTGAAAATAGATTCAGCAAACAGTTCAGACAACTAAATCAGCGATCATTTAATTTTTTAAAGAAGCAATATTTTCGATCAATAAACTTTTATAACATCAGTAAGTACATAAAACGCAAAAATTTGATAATTATTTTACTTGATGGTCTTACGTACCCAGTAATCAATTCATTTGTACTATTATGCAAACGGTACTTTTGAATCCCAATCCAATCGTGAAACAATAGTACCTACCTACTTTATGTGGCGTGAACTGAATTTTTTGCTGGAAAAGCAATGAATATTTCAGTACGACTAGCAAAAAACTCAACTCAACAGATTTGGGTGCAGTTTTTTATTATCATCGTAGTCAACATAATAGGCTACTAAGGGGTGGTTCATAAAATAACGCCGAAGCCGAAAACGGTGCGGAGCATAGTAGTATTTATTATAATAATTCTGATACTAGCGCAATGTTTTGAGCTCTCACAATTTATGATTCGGTTTTTTTTTTAAATACGAACTTTGGTGAAGATTTCCATGCGGATCTGTACATAGCGCAATGAATTCGAATTAATTTTATTATCTTTTTAAATATGGTAACACTGATTTATTGGGCTATTCTTGTAATGCATTCTGCATTTAAATTATTTTCTGAAGTCCACGTCTTTAATTAAATTGTTAAGTTAAAATGTGAAGAGTGAAAGGATGCCACAAGTTCCTTTCATAATACAAAAAGTGATATCGAAATGTGACTTTAAAATTCAAAAAATTGGGTACAGTCACGCACAGAACACAGCTGAGAAGATTCATAAAAAAAAGAAACTGCGTTAACTTTGGTTTTGCTCGATGATTGTACATGTGTACTCAACAAAAATATTTTTGTTTTGTTTGTAGTCAATACTCAATACTCAATAATTTTGTTTGCGTTCCACAAAATGTTTCTTAATGCAACACATTCACATCATACAAGTTGTGGACCCTGTTGGGCACAGCAAATTAGGAGGAGGAAGACAAAATTATCGATAAAATATCTATATTTATATACCTACATAGATGTACACATGCACACACTCAACCAATGACATTATTATGTAATAATTTATTGTTATAGATTCTATTTTAAATTAACATTTAAGTATTCCCTAACACTATAATAACATTTATTTATTAATATTTTTTTCAGTAAATGAATAAAAGTTTTATTATTCGACTCTTCTTTTAAGGTCTTTGGTAGTTTATTGTATATTTTTATTGACATTACATAAGGACTAGATGAATGCAAAGAAAGATTAGATTTTGGCAACATAAGTAAATTTTTATGACGCCAAGAGTAGGTTGAAGTTGAAGGTTTTTCTTTTCGGGTCACAAATAATTCGGAATTGTATCTGACAAATTTACAAATTTCTAATATATAAATGCACGGAAGGGTAAGGATTTGATGTTTCTGGAAGTATGGTTTGCAGCTGTCTATTTGTTTTATATTTACTAATATTCGGATAAGTTTTTTTTGTAGTATAAGTAGTGATGGTGATTCTGTACTATTTCCCCACAAAATTATGCCATAGCTGAGCCATGCATAAGCATATGCGTAGTACGTAATTAGAGCGGTTTTGAAATCTGTAGATTTCTTGATTTCTTTTAATGCGTACGTAAATTTTGATAATTTTTTTGTTAGTTTAGTGACATGGCTTTTCCAGTTTATATGCGTATCTAATTCCATTCCAAGTAGGGTAAATTCGTTGACGATGTTTATTTCAATATTATTATATTTAAATGTTATATTCAAAGGAGGTTTTTGTCGCGGGCGGTAAATCATTAATTTTGTTTTTAAAAAGTTTATTTGTAAGTTATGGTCATTCATCCAATCTGTAATTGAGTCAAATAGATAAGTTAATTTTTCCGTTAGGTTTAAATCATTCTGGCATTTTGTAAGTATAGATATATCATCGGCAAACAGTACACAGGTGTCATTTATTATTTTAGGGAGATCGTTTATATATATTAAAAAGAGTAGGCATCCAACTACACTGCCTTGAGGAATGGAAGCGTTTATTGTTTTATATTGAGATCTAATTTTTTGAATTTCATTTGTTTTTGTGTCATAATACTCTATTTCAACCAGTTGCTGTCTATCTTTTAGTTGTGTACTCTAGCACGTGGTTTAACAGTTTTCATCATGACTGTACTTTCGATTTCCTGTAACAATGACAATCCATTACAGGAAAAGGATCTTAGTGATGATCAAATTAAATATCGATAAACTAATTATCGATGTTATTACTTAGGATCGTTTTATATCGGGTGTAAATTTGGAGCCAACCCTGTGTTCAAAAATCACAAAAATTTATGAAATAGCTATATATTTTTTTTTTCGTCGTATAGTGTAGGCGTATACTTTCTTAAGTCTTCGGTTTTTTCCGATTAAATTTATACCTGTATTCACGTTAGATTTCGTATGGAATCTGACAACGGACAGTAGCGGAACTTATCAGATTCCATGCAAAAACTAACTTGAACGCAACTATAACGTAACCGTGATGTTTTCATGCTAAGCCTACAGATGTAAACAATTTATTTTAACATTTAGGGTACGAGTAGCTAACCTTAAAAAAAGTAGGGCTTCTGTTTAAATTATTGAATCTTTGAATGTAAAATGTATGTTAATGTATGATAATAAATACAGTCTCTATGTCGTGTACAGCCACAATTAAGTTGCAGGAATGATACTTTGAAAAATCTGATCGCGTCTACACGCACTCGACTAACATAATGAACTATTAATCATTTTAAAGGCGAAATTATTGTAATAACAACGATAATACGTGAAACCACAATAATTCGACACAATTATACCAATAGGCAATCGGCGGGTGATTATAAAACTGAATTAAGTATTTATTTAATTGAGGCCCAGTTTGTAAACAAACACACGAATATTTGAGCGTTTCGTCTAAACTAATTTGATTCATTAGTAAATTGTTAGTATTATGTATTCATAAGAGGATAGGTTCCGAAAAACTATAATTTATTCTTCCTTGTTTGAAGAATCTAGCAATACTAGATATTTGAAAAAAGTCAAATCAAATCAAAATATTTATTTTTGCAAAATAGATACATAAAGTATACTTTCTACAAGTCAAAGTTAATTTTAACAATATAATATATCTTTAGAATATAAAAAATATATAATAATACGGGAAATAAAATGTACACCTGTTCAAAATAGAGGAATCTAGGAATAAAAATATTATATATACCTAGTCGGTGCTTAAATTCTGTCACAAACAAAATTGGCTATAAAATGAAAACTAGTCATGATATTCAAAAAAAGTTTTTTTTTAAGAAAAGGTAATTTAATTAGCTTACATTAAACACAAAATTTATTCAAAATGATTGCCACCATTTTTCACACAAGCCTTCAGTCTTCGCGGCCAATCATCAATAGCAGCACGGACCATTTTCATGTCGATATCGGCCACTGCTTTAATCAATGATGACTTTAGGCTGCTCAAATTTTTGTGAGGTTTAGAACAGACCTTCTCCTCCAATTCCTGCCAAATTTTGTAATCCAGTGGATTGAGGTCAGGGCTACATGAGGGCCAATCTTGATGCCTTATTAGCTCGATATTCTGGCGCTCGAACCACTCCTGAGTTGTTTTGGCCTTATGAGCAGGTGCGCAGTCCTGTTGTAACACAAATGGCCGTCCTCCAAAGAGTGTCTGGGGCAGATCTTTTACTATGCGATCTAAAACCGTGTCTTGGTACACTTTTGCACTGGTTTTGACACCTTTTTCACAAAAATGCACTTCAGTAGGGCCATAGTAGGACACTCCCAACCAAATCATGACTGATGATGGATGATGGCCGTGCTGCACTCTAGGAATGGCATTTCCAGCGGCCGCAGAGCTGGTAGCGTACACCCTGTCATTTTGTTTGTTGTACTTCTCTTCGATATTAAAAATTTTCTCGTCTGTAAACAGGATATCGCGGTGTTTGTTTCTTGCGTACCGCTTTAGCAAAACTTTGCATTTTTTGGCTCTCATAGCTATCAAACGCGCGTTCAGAAGATGTCCACTCTTTTTTCGGTAAGCTCATAGTCCCAGGTCTTCATTGAGTACTTTTTTTACCGTACTTCTGGTTAATCCCATCTCCAAAGCCATCAGTTTCTGCTTGCGGACGGGATTTCTTGCAATACGCGCCTTGATTGCTTTGATGACCCCTGGAGTCCTAACGGAACGAGGTCTGCCAGTTCTTTTCTCGTCATCGACACTAGAGGTTTCATTGTACCTCTTGATGGTACGGTACACGAACCTCTTCGGGATTTTTAATTTTTGAAGCAAGTTGAATATCGTCTTCGGTGGATGGCCGCAACGATGCAATGCAATTACTGCTACTCGGTCCTCTTTGCGAGTCCACTCCATCGTAAAAAATGAATGAATGTAATTGTGATTTGGTAGATTATTATTATTAATCAAAAAATATTTGAAAATCGAACACCATTCCATTTTTTTTCTAGGTGTTATATTTTTAAAATAAATGGCCAGTGACAGTATTTAAGAACCGACTAGGTACATAATGCAATGAAGAAATAAGTTCATAAATAAAAACGGGAAATACATATAAAAAATATTAAGGTTGGGCTAAAGTTATACATCTGCATAAAATAGAGAAATATAGGAATAAAAATATTATATATACATAATGCCTAACCATCCGCACCATTCGAAGTTTGGGCTTCTGTCAAGAATATAATACACACCCATATCGAAACACAATCTTCAGAAGTCATTCCAACATTGAGCCATAAAAATCAAAGATGACTCCAAAAAAAGTTTTCATGTCGAGTTTTAACATTATTTGAGGAAAATCGTATTATATTATTTATGAATTAAAATCTGTATAAACTTTATTATACTGTTATCCGAACAGATATTTGATACAAACTTTAGTTTTTTTTTAAATAATTAAATTCGTGATAAAGGTCGTCATTTTGATAATTTTCCTGCATTCGTCCCTCTCGCACTGCAGGTTTTTCCGCATGGAGTAACAGCGATCAATGCAATCGAAACCTATTATCTTAAACTAAAGAAAAAAAAATTAAGTAGTAAATGGAGAGTCTAAAAAACTAATTACGTAAGTACGCGATTCCGTAAACCGTTCTAAATTTTATCGCCGCTAATTATTGAAAATCGATCGCGAAGTACATCACTCGAATGCTGAGACTGTTACTCGGAAAAGGCCACCTCTGGTACTCATGTTTTTGCTCACGGCTGGTATGCGCTAATAACTTGATTTCAACTGTTTAGGTGGCCTGGCTTTTTTTTTTCTTTTTTTTACTCAGTCAGACACTGATTGGTGATATTACCGGATTGAGCCGTCAAAAACATTTTTGATTCATATTTCAATCGTTTTTTTCGTGTCCGTTATTGTAATTTAATGGAATAGTACATTGGGAATCGCACTTTCTCCCGAGTGATACATAGTGCTTTATACTACACCTGCGAGGAAAATAAAAGACAAAATCACCCATTCTTCTATATCACTACTAGACGACATTTTGAGTTACTTTTAATAAAGATACAACCAAAGAAACAGATTGATGACTCGCGTTCGATTTGCAGTTTTTTTAATTATGTACATAAATAACAAATGGCCAGTATTATTTTGCAAATTTAGACATAAAAACTTTTTGACTTTCACTTTTTCCATTTTTTTATGATCATAAATAGCAAGTGGCCAGTATTATTTTGCAAACTAAGACATAAAAACTTTTTGTCTTTTGGCATTATTGTTCAAGCTAGGTTATGTACCAAGAAGTTTATACCCTTTTTAATGTAACATTTATGCTTATCGTACGGATGTTGTCAACAAATAAAAAAAACAGCACGTTAACAATGGAGTTTCATGTACTTTTTCTGCCCGCTCAGCACGTTAACAATGGATTTTCATACATTTTTTCCGCCCGCATATTGGTATGACAGCAATGACGTATATTGTCCATCGTTTTCGAAAAAGTAAGAAGGAACTTTCCAGGCAGGTGTGGTATAAATATTTTTCTGTGTTTACTAAAACTGTATTAAAATCACATTCCCAAATATTCAGTTTTTTTTTTAAATCAGACTCCCTTACAATATTTGCACAAAGTCAAGTATATATACTTATTGTAGAGGGGACCTCACTTAAGGGTGCGTTTACACGTGTCTCCCCTCTTCAAAGTGATTGTTTTAGACCAAGATGTGTTTATGAAGGTACATTGGCTGTTGGATGTGGTTTATTGAATAGCTTTTGATTGTAACGGCATGGATTATTCGTTGTAGAGAAAGAAGAAACGTTTTAAATTAATTTTGTATTATATACTCATAATTAACAAGTAAAAAAGTCAATACAATTGAATATTTTTGCGAAACTTTAAATGAAATTATTGTGCAAGGGCAAAACTATTTTTTTTTAAATCTCTTTATGTTACGTTTTAACTCGAGAATCACTCGACGGATTTGGATGCGGCTTTCTTTATTATCATCATCTATATTTAATTGATATAACCACCAAGCCAAAAACAAAAACAATTTTTCTATTGCTCGCAAATAAAAGATACTTTCACGCGAGCGAAGCCGCAGGCCAAAGCTAGTTATAAAATATTAATGATAGTAAAGTGTTTTTTTAATGCGAAACGACCTAGAATTGGTATTGCTTTTGAAAACTTCGCATTTATTTTCATTTACAAATATTTATATCAGAACTACTAATTGTTTGAATGATAAAATTATACATAAAAACTTACAAAATATATGACTCTGCTTTTAAATCCTAAAAATAAAATAAAATAAATAAATATATTGAATAATATTAAACTAATCTAAATTTTTACATCTACTAAAGAGATACGATATAAAAATATAGAAAAACTTTCAACACCTTCTTTCTTTTATTTTTACAACATACTGTAGTACAAATACCTATACATAATTAATTAATATATTTAAATACTCGCAAAAAAATTAAATACTTACTCGCAAATCCTCCCGAAGTTATTCGGGGGAGAGTAAGAGAACAGCTCTCAGGCAAAACCAGGCGGCCCACCATTGCCTGGGACCGATGGATGGCGGTATATCCATCCCCAATTGCTGGGCCTTATATAAAACGGACTGGTGACGGGCAGCGGCGTCACTGGTGCAAGGGTTTCGACACCGCGCTCACCAACCCGCCTGCCCAGCGTGTGTGAGTATGGGCATTTCTTCCAGGAGGACCGCCAAGAGTGGTGAAATCCTGGAAAGGCCTATGTCCAGCAGTGGACGAAACAGGCTGATGGATGGATATTTAAATATAATATTGAGTTTTTTTGTCATTAATACGTATCTAATTTTAATTATACAAAATTAATCACACTAACAAAAAACTAAACTAAATTTAAAAAAATGGCCATATCGCCGCCATCTTGTGAATTTCTAATTAGTTTCGCCGCCGAGTCACTTGTAAGAATCACAATAGAGGCTGATCTTCCATGATATTTGAATGAGAGAATATTTGAATGGGAGAATTATTCGAATGAGAGAATATTTTCAACATAATACACCGTATCCAACAAACAATTTTCGCTCGTCTCTGGCTCCTGTTTTATATTCAAGACTGGTTCCGCAATCTCCCACGTCTCTCCATAACAAACTTAGCGTTTTATTCAGTTTAGATCCTAACTTCATAGGGATACGTGCTAGAATCCTTTGAGGAGACAACTAAGTGATTTTGTGGAACGTTATTAGCACTTTAGCGTTTCACATAAGGAATTGATTTTTCCTTTCCGTGTATTTAAAATACCCTCTTTTGCTTGAAGATAACAGAACCACAAGCATTTCCCTGCCTACCCCTCTAGGAAACAGGCGTTAGTATACAAAGTGACATTTATTGATGCAGCCAAATTCACACTGGTGGCTTGATAAGTTATCAGTGGCATGGATCAAGATTCACTCCGCGCAATTTGAAAATCATTTGGACTTTTCAATGTATTGACTCGGGGCTGGGTTTGCGATTATATCTAATAAATAAAATAATTTTCCAATTTCCCAAATGGGCCATCGAACCTTGATACCGCCTTAACAGGTTTTCAGTATGAATATGTCTGTATAAATCAAAGACTTCAATAAATACCAGACACGCTGCTCGGTATCAAAAATATGCTCAAGTCCACAGACATATAATTATTACTAAGTAGCAGACCAAACATAAGGATTAAATAGCGTGGCAAGTTTCGTATAAAAATGGGTTGTTTTGGCTGGCTTATGCTTGGAACATATTTGTTAATTCCTAAACTAATCTCTAGTATATATTTGTTTGGAAACAACCAATATTTATATTTAAAAGAGCCCGAAGTTCACTGAGCTAAAATTGCCACGCGTCGACTTTATGCGATTATTATGAATGTTAGGTCTGCTACTACATTATACGTCTATGGCTCAAGTTACGTAGTGGAACTGTTGTCTCGATCACTGTCACTTGCTGCGATAGACCGGTTGTCTCGCTCGCTCGCATGGGATTTGTAGCTCACGGGCCACAACTTTGTGCGCAATTTTTCAGTGACGTCTTTGGTATAAATCAATGTCACCATATATGTACAGTTTATTTCCTAAAAAAAATTTCTATATCTTTTAGAGCGCCTTTTTTTTCCCGAAGGGACACATTTATGATCGGTCTACGAGCTTCGGAATGCACGTTACTTTTTTTTAAATAATTTTGCGGCCCTGGATACTTGTCCTTTGAGCTACTCGTTATGCACGTTACACTGGGGTTAGGGTCACCAGCCACCTGATTCTGCATTGTAAAATCAGTTTCCAACCGGGTGCCTATCGTCAAAAACATACATATCCGCTTATCTAAGGATACGTTCGCACTTGAAATGACGTCACAATTCGTAAAAAGTTCAATGCCCATTGAAGATTATTTTGGAAGTTCATTTTTTATCTGTTTTTAGTGAATAGCAACCAGAGATGGCAACCGACACTGAGTTACATAATAGGCCCGCTGAACCAGTAACCCTACACCCAGTGTAACGGAGTCCCTGTCAAAATCCCTGTTTCACTTCCTGACATTTTCGTAAATGTTTTATGCTAATATAGCACTATTTTCAACAGGTTTTCTTATAAATACAATTTAACTTAATAAATACCGGGTGTAAATAGAGTGCGACCATTAAATGAAACCACATATTCTACCGACCCTACTGAACCACTTTTCCCAAGAATCATACCCGCGGACACCCTTAGTTTAGGAAATAATTGAGTTCCAAACAAAAACGCGTGAACCCTAACGCACCGACATACGGGCGAGTTTAAAGAGAACGTCGTCCGTGAAACCAGAAGCTGTTTGAAGGACGACTCTCTCTCTAACCTCGCCCGTATGTCGGTGCGTTAGGGTTCACGCATTTTTGTTTGGAACTCAATTATTTCCTAAACTAAGGGTGTCCGCGGGTATGATTCTTGGGAAAAGTGGAATATATGTGGTTTCATGTAATGTCTATTTACACCCGATATAATAATTTTAAGCATTTATGAATTATCCCAAAAATTCCTGATAAATCGTTTTTTTTACTGATTCCCTGACAGAGGGCTAAAATTCTCGACATGTAAGATAAATTCATGTCGTCTGGTAACACTAAGTGGGGTCTACTTGTGCCCGAAGTACGGCGATAGGGCTTCACGCTGAGACGTAATAATCGTCGGCAAAACGTGGGTGTACGTATAGACTGTGACTTGTATTTCACAGTCCGTAATCGGAAACACCTCTAACACCTTTGGAGATTCATGATCAATGTAGGTACACATTTTAAACTTTAAAAATAACATGAAAAACTAAATAATCAAAAACACGACTGCAAGAATATAAATTTAATTTTGATTTCAGTGCAGTTAGGGGACATACAAACAACACGTATCCAATATGATAGTCCCCCGGCAGCACTGAAATCCGAATTCAATCTCTATTCCGGCAGTCGCGTTTATTAATATTTTTCATTATTTATTTTTATATAATACTTTTTTGTATATATTTATAGCCTATTCCACTCAGGATGCTATAAGGATTCTAACGATACCACACACTTCGAAATCGGTTCAGGCATTAAGAAGTTATGGAGGAATTAAGAAAAATACCTTTGGGGTCAAAGCGTTTTCACAACGACAGTACTCTCGGGGCGTTAGGGTTGTCCAAAACAGCAATTTGCGAAGTCTATTAATGTCCAAACAACACAATTAAAACACGCAGACAAAGACATAGTGCCCCAAAAAGACATTATTTGTGTACAAAACGGCCTCAAGTTGCAACCATTAACATTCTAGTCGGGGTCCTAAATACTCTTGTTCTGATGAACGAGGCTGGTACTTGTTTATAGAGATAGAGAGGGGTAGGCGGAGTGTACAGATTTTCATCTGCCACGATCCTACCGCACCTCTTGCATATCCATCAGTCTAGAACAAGCTCTTATCTTCGGCGCTTTAATTCGTGTAGTTGCATGTTTTTCTATAATAGTACTTTTTGAAACTGGTACATAAACACGTTGGTATTACACGAGTGTTTTAATAGCCAGTTATGTACATTGCCATATACTACTTTATCTAAAGTCAGCGGTTCCTAACCTTTTTCATCTGGTTACCCCTAAGTAATAATAATGAACGTGTCTTTACCCACTTGCTAAAAGTTAATAACTATGAATATGGATATTATCAGACAATATGATAAGAATTATGAGTTAAAAGGAAAAAATATTATTACCCGTTCCACACAAAAAAGCCAATGTCAAATACTTTATTAGCTTTTGATAGAGGCGATTATTGGTTAGATAATTGACCTATTTGTCTAGGACGCGTTATACTAATAATTACGCGCGAAACAGCAGACCGGAGGGTTTTTAGCTAATACTGAAATATTTTGTAGTGAAAAAAATACTGGATTTAAGTAGAAAACCTTTGTATTTCTATTAACTATTTTATGAAAAAAAATCAAGGTGATCTCTTAAACGCTTTCTTGAAACGAACATTTGAAAACCAAAAAAAGAGGGTGTAAAACATATTTCTTTTGGCAAAAGTATAAATCTTAGTACATTGTTTATAAGTAGATCACCTAGATAAAAGATCAATAAATTTAATATATTTTTTCCAATATTAAGATAGTCCTACTTTCGTCAAAAGAACCCTCAAAAATCTGGCTTTTTTCATATTCTAGGGTTAGGTACAGCCTTAATAGGCTGTTACGACGATATCATATGAGCAAATAAAAATAAATATTGTAGTTTAAGATAAAACATTATATTTTTAAGTAATCGCATTAACTTGCACAAAAGTAGCATATTTTTCTTCCTACTGTTACAATAATTGGTATGCATTTTCTATAATTTGAAAGGACATTCCAGCCTTATTACCCTCGTCGAATAGGTTTTTTACTCCCGCGGGGGTAATTACCCCCAGGTTAGGAACCACTAATCTAAACTCATGCAATAGGATTTCTCATATTTTCATAAACTTATTTTCATTTACCTAATACTTACCGCTTGCTGAACGGTGAAGGAAAACATCGTGATGAAACCTGCATGCCCTAAAAAGCGTGTATTAGTGCCCGAAGTATGGCGATAGAGCTCACCACCCATCACGTTGGGACGTAATAATCGTCGGTGAAACGTGGGTATACCGAGTGTAGATTCTGACTTACATTCAGAGTTCACACTCGGGAACACCTCTGACACCCCCTCGGGGATTCATGTCGTGACGATATGTATGTGTATTATTTTCATAATCTTGGTGAAATTTGCCGTAATTTTTTTTTCTTGTACAACATTGTTCGTTATTTTGTTATCATCACTGTTGATAAGTTTGTTAAATTGTTAAAGCGATAAATAGTGTAATTATTACATAAAAGGAGAAAAAAAAATGTAAGCGTTATTTTTTTAAATATGTGATTAAGCTCAATTTTATAATGTGAGTGTACATAATAGTAGTTTATGAAACAGGTACATAAAGAGGTTATTAAAAAACGTGGCGTAAGCGTGCAAAGAAAAATAATGCCCGCCTAAAGTTCATTTGTTTGTTTTTTTAATTACGTTTCATTTATTTACTCGCACTATGCATTGAAAAACGTAGTATAATAAACGTGGGTAGAGGCAATAACTTACCGCACTTATAGCATAAACTACTATTATATTTGTTACATAAATATGTGTTTACATTAACAGTAAGAGCTTTTGTACAAAAAAAAGTCGAACTAGGAAAACTGACTTCACTAAGTGACTATGGGGCCCACTTTTAGTGAGGAAGATAAACTATTGTAAAACACATACAAAAAAAGTACAGTAAGTGCGAAAAGTACAATGGAGTTAAAGTTAAAACCATGAAAGATGCAGAATATTATTCTATTTACTGTCTTAAAATTTCACAGAACCACTAACGGTGGCCATTTTGCAAGTCCAGCGACAGCCAAGTTATTGCAGGGAAAAAAAAGCTTGGCATACATAAAGCCAACACCTAAACGTTGGGCCTCGTTACGGAGAAATACTCGAATTGTTTGCAAACTCTTGTTTAATTAAAAACTCGAATAAAAAAGCTACTGGCCGTTTTATCGCTTGATGGACGACTGTGGCAAGCCGTTGCTTCTAACTGCCCGCTCAAAAAAAAAAAGAAATTCAACTCTGTTTACTGAATGATAAAGTCGATTTTTCGTTGTTTATGCTGCTACACTTAACACGAAAAAAACTTTATTTTTTGTTTAAATTTAGAGGATATTATTTGAAGTTCTTACTAATAATAATTTTCTGAATTCTGAGCAGTCAAAAGGAATTTTTAAATTCCTCTGCATCGTTAAGGTTCTTTATCGAAGGTGCAAAATGGGTCGTTTTCCGACAAGAAAAACTGTAGGGAAATATAAATTTTCTGGTTTGCAGGAAATGGCTGGAAGTGTTTATAGTTGGCGTTTTCCTTTGCTGATAGGTCGAAAAACGTCTGATCTAGCGTTTAGAAAATTTATTACGGCGCAATAGAGTCGCACGCAAAAGTGGTTTAAATAGATCGCCTCGGACTGATTGTCGGACTGATTTAGAACCTCTTTTGTGGTTTATTCAATTAAATAAAAGACCTAGAAGTTAAATGGTGTGGAATGCCGAGCCTATTGTTGGAGGTACCTAAGTCCTTAACATGTATTTTGATAAGTACGTGAATAGTGTACGAGAGGATTAGCAGATTTTAGTTTACCAGTGGTATCTGGTTAACCAAGACTCGATAATTATTTATAATAAAATAAAATAAATTGCTTGTAAGATCGGGATGCTATACATCATTACTTAATTTTATATATGCACGTATAAATCCAATTAATTTTAAAAGCGACTAAAACTTTTGCAAGTGATTGTACTTATTTGTACGCAAAACACGTTATTTGATAAATTGCTTAAGGAAATTGCAATTTTTAACTTATATCTGTCTTTCGTATGCCATTTATTTTAATTAATATATATAACTGATATGCCTTATTGAAAATTACTTTCAACTATTTTGCTCGTAGATAATAATTAAAGTCATGAGTTTTGTTTTTATTTTGTTTGTCTCATTCAACTTACTAAATTAAAATATAATATTATTTACATAAATAATTCAAATATAACACGTACTTTTACCAGGCCAGATTTTTTTTTCAAAAATCTAATGATTTAGTTTTGCTTTTAATCAAAGCCCTGAAACGTTTCCATCCACGACCATTTGAAAATCTAAACCTCTATATAAGGTACCTTTTATTTATACAGCCAAACTCATACTGGGGGCTTGGTAAGTGATCACGACACGGATCGATAACACTTTTTGCAAATTACGCAAAATTAAATCTTGACGTCCCATAGTAATCGACTCGGGGCTGGGCTTGCGTTTGTAAGGAACACGAAAAGAATAATTTACAAATTTCACAAAAAGGTCATTGAACCTTGTTACTGAGCACTAACCGACTCTTCAGTAAGAATTTGGCTGCATAAATTAAAGTCACCTTATATAGGGTGAAATTTAATCAACCGACCAAATTCATACTAGAGACTCGGTTGGTGATCAAGAACTAGGTTCAGTAATCCTTTTGGCCAATTTCGAAAAATATTTTTTTTTGCTCCCGTACTGGTTGGACTAGTTTAAGTACAATTACTAGTGCAGGTTCTACGGGAAAAAAATTTTTTTTTTCGAATTTCACCTGGAGGGTCATTAAACCTTGTTCCTGATGACTAACCGAGACTCCAGTATGAATTTGGTCGGTTGATTTAATTTCACCTAGTATAGTGTACATATTATTGTCTGCGAATCGTAGAATTCAGATTCTTTATTTGAGTAAAACTTGGTAAAGTAAGATGTAACAAAACACATTATGAAGCAAAAGATATATTTTACCAAGATCGGCATGAATTGACAAATTAATTAAAATAATAAAATAAAATATACTGAACACCAAAGGTCATAAACATAATTTAAAATTTATTTCAATATTTATATGGCAAGAAAATTACACAAGTCCTTGCTTACATGTGAAAACAAAAATAAAAATAATTACTTACTTAAAATAAATTAATAATGATCAGTCCATACTCAAAGTACAAAATAAATAAACAATAAGAGATAGTCCACATACCGAAGATAGAATAAATTTAGGCATTTAATGAATCTCCTAGTTTATGAATAGTGCTTTCTTTTAGCCATGCTGAAAGTTTCTCTTTAAATAATGACATTGGAAGATCTTTTTTTTGCTTCTATTTTATTTTAATAATTGTTTTTTATTATATTATAGTACTGTATACTATTATATAATTATATAATAATCATTATTATATCAACTGATGCCGGGCCCAGTAGGGATCGAAATATATATTGAAATATTTTTTTAATTCTTTTGTGTGTTAACTTATTATAATAAAACACAAAAATAAAAGAACAAGCTACAAAAGTTTATATACATTTATTTTATTCTATTTTAATAAATATTTTTACTTTAAATATATACAATTATACACTTATTATACTATAACATAAATAATAAAGATAAAATATATTTTTAAAATATACAGAATAAAATAAACATGACAAATAGAGTATAGGAATGAACTATTTGTCATGTTTATTTATTATATATTTGACTGATGCCGGCCCCAAGTGGACCGAAATATATTTAAAATAATAGTATCTCTTTATTATTTATGTTATAGTATTTTATTGCTCTAGGTTTTCGATACCATTATTTTCCTCGGCAGGTCGTACAGTATAAAATCTAAAACCTTTCACCAAAAACTAAAAATAGGTGCGAGACGTCTGGAGCGAGGAGGAGGTTAGGTTTACATGTAAATAAATTAGTTTTAGTTTAGTTTCAACACAAATACGATCCGCCTAGGCAGATTATGATATACCAAATTCTACGATATGCCGACGACATAATAATATTCAAACAAAATATGTCCAACAACGCATTACAACCTAGCCACATAGTTTGTGGCTTTTATATGGCCGCTATAGGGTGGGGTGAGACCCCTTGTCTTGTTTAAACTAATGAAATTTTATGTTAACTCATAGGATTGGCTGCGGGGTGGGAATTAGGAGCAATAAAGGGGTTTAAAGATTATTAAAATTGATTAGGTCTAATGAAATGTAAGTGAATGATTGTTGTCTATTGCAATGGCGTCGCGTTTTGTCTATGGTTTTGAGTGTATACAATCCGTAACATTTCAAAATACTAACCCGCTAATTTCATTCGCTATTTAGAAAGTACGTAAAAAGCTAAGGGACTTGCATATATCTCTTTTCAAAAATTTTGAATTTTACATACTTCTATGCTTTTTGTAAGCTTTGACTTTATAACAAAAGTCTTGTAGGCATAATGACTTTCGTACCAATGCCAGTAACTACTTTGATTGTATTAAAAAAAAAGAAATGGCATGACCATAGAGCTTAGTAAATCAAATGTCATTGACACTTGACATTGACAGCTAGTATTTTTATTTATTGCTAGGCAAATGTATTCTATAAAAAAAGATATAATTGCTATGTTTAGCCTTTTATTTTCTTTAAATATTGCTTATTAAAAACACAATTTACAAAATATTTCGGCCTCTTCCATGAGGCCGTCATCAGTTGAAACATAGAAGAGGCAGAAATATATTGGAAATTGTGTTTTTATTTTATTTATATTTTTACTAGCAAATGTATTCTAGCTGTTCAGCCCATCCTTGAAATTTGTTTTTTTCAACATATCTCTAGAACTAAGGAATTATAAAAAATATTTAAACGCTTTTCGGAATAACACAGAAGTAAATCTTGTGAGGAGCTCTGAACTGGTACTCGAAGGTCTCGAAGTTTGTACCTTTCGTTGAGCGGCTGAGTGTTTCCCACTTTCGCATGGATAAAATATATTGGGTTGGATAGCTCAGAGGTGCAATTGTGTAAGCCAATGATATTCAAATTGATTGTCATATGGCTATTCGGTTAAGCAAATTAGCCCGTTTGACAATTGAATCGTACTTTTTTGGCTGTCAAATGAATACGATTGTCTTATTTTGTTGTTGACAACCAAAAACGTACGATTTCATTTGCCAAACGGGCTTATTTGCAACGCTTCTTCAAGAGACAAAACTACTCCATTATGTTCATCCAGCGTAGATAGCATAAATGAAACTAACAGATAAGTATTTATCTCTCAACGAAGCGATTGATCAATGGAATGGAAACGTAGGACAAGTCGTTTATCGAGGCGATGATGTCACGTGATGTAGCTTTCTTACGTTTCCATTGGTCAAACGCTTCATTGGGAGACGAAATTTCTCTATTATTGTCATCTATGCTAGCTAAAACTTATGGGCTTCCATTGCAACATTTCGAAGTTTCAAAAATAAAAATACGACATTTTTTTTGAGTTTCGTAGACTTTAGTATCTTGTAGACAAGACATAAAAAATAATGTTTCTTGTTTTGTACATGAGTTATTTCAATACCTTTTATGTGTATGTAATAAAATAGATGATGGAGTATCGTTTCCCGTTATCAGAATAAATTCAAATGATGTTGTGTGTAATACAGCAACTATGTAATTAGTAATTACATTGTGGTTGGATTTAATTACAGTTTTGGTTGTAAAAGGGGTAAAACTGTATAAACCGGAAATATATTTGATTTAATACGTTTATGTTATTACAGGTTTTTCATTATAAGGCTGTCATTAATTTTATGTAGGGATTTTAAATTTTCAGGTTTATTTTTTTTACGTTTAGTTACTTTCCTATTTTATTATGAGTCTTTAAAAAATACCAGCTAAATGGTTTTAAATGAATAATGAAATAAAATGTTTTAGCATAAGCTACTATTCCTATTCCTAACCTAAACATCAAACCAACTAGAAAATTATCAAAAACGTATTTATTTTTGAATTGTGTCTGATGTATTGATAAAAATAAGTACTAAGCTTTTTTATATTTTGTCTTTAGGTCCCAGAAGTAGAAGGATGAAGAAGAAGGAAACTGCCAGCACAGAAGAGAAGCGCCCAAGAACAGCATTCAGTGCTGCGCAGCTTGGTAGACTAAAGGTAGATAAATATTTTTATATAAAAAAAATAACAGCTTAAGAAAATTCTAAACACTAACTTCGCAATATGTTCTTTCATTATCATAAAAAGTATGTTATTTATGCATCAAAACGCAGAAGATTTTTTCCTGAAGAGAAGTACAATTAAATAACACACTTTATGTACAGGGTTAGTTTTTAGGGTTCCGTACCCAAAGGGTAACCAACGGGACCCTATTACTAAGACTCCGCTGTCCGTCCGTCCGCCTGTCACCAGGCTGTATCTCATGAACCGTGATAGTTAGACAGTTGAAATTTTTACAGATGATGTATTTCCGTTGCCGCTATAACAACAAATACTAAAACCAGCCAAGTGCGAGTCGGACCCGCGCACTCCCATACAACAGACATGATTTTTTTGTCGTTTTTATCGATAATGGGGAACCTTTCGTGCGCGAGTCTGACTCGCACTTGGCCGTTTTTTTCATGTAGGCGTGGATGGGCAAATCCAAAACTTTAAGGAATAGCGAAAAATGCTCAAAGGAGTCTCAGAACCGATTTCGATTTAAACCAAAACTTCATCATTAAATTTAAAAAACCCTAATTTTGCTAACCGGGAATAGAACAGGCTGTACTGTATATTGTTGCATCATCCCATAGTGTCGCTTATGAGGATCAAATTCTGGAAAGTAATGTCAAATGGCAAACTAAAGGAAACGCCTGCTCGATTTTCAGCCCGGGAAATTATTTTTCAAAAATTTAATGTTGCTGTTCTGGTTTTAAGGCCTTACCCCTGGTGCACGATAATCTTACTGAGCGATTTTGAACTTAAGTTTGTTGTCAGAAAGTCTACATTAGAACGCTCGCTTCGCGCGCTGGCGACACGCAAAATCAGTGAAATTTCGAGGTTTTCCTGGATTTGACAAAAAAGTATTTGATGTAGGAGTTTTTTCACCAGACATCGGAAAAATAAACCATGTTTTCTTGATATAGCAGTAATTTCAGGCATAAAACTCAAGCCGCTTAGACATAAAACGAAATAATAACTTAAAATGTGTCCAATTAGGTAACCGACCTGACAAGGGAAAGACAAAGGTATGAAAAACACGTGTCCAAGTTTTACATTGATCAGATAAGTAGTTGAGTCAGCATAGTAAAACAAAAACCGTTGAAAGACCCAATACAAGCCCTTGATCAAAATCGGCCCCGAGACTCCTTTGAGCATTGTTCGCTATTCCTTATGGTTTCAAATTTGGCCATCACGCCTAGTTGAATAATCAGGCCTGTGTTATACAGGTTGTTAAGATGATAACCTCTTTTCTTAAAACGGGGTGTTCTATCCATTAAAGGCCCATAATACCTCAATTCGCGGTCCTGCTCTAACGCTTCTGCTTTTTAACCGTCTATCCTACTCTAATCAGATGCCGCGCACGCAAAAACATCAGTTATTTTGAAATCGTAGCTACACTGATGGTTTTTTCATTTTTATGGAACAGTCTGCAGCTGCTTTATACTAATATCAGTTATATAATGCAAAGTTTCAGATCTAATTTCAAGTATTCATTGAATGCTATCGGTTTATTGTACGGTTTGGAGGTAACTTTGTTATTTTTTTCTATCGAGAAAATTTAATGGAATCAAGTTTTCACCACTGAGTTGACATAGCATTGGTCCTCAACTTTACCATATATCAAATTCAGAGTGATTTTTGCAGTATTTGTTGGTATAAAGTAGGATCATGCGAAGCGAAGTGAGGTATTATACACCCTTAATATGAGCAACTTTTACTATGGGGCTAACCCTGAAATCGCGAAAAAAAATCAGCTGTTTCTTACATTTAGTTCGAGTATTAGGTAACTTTTGGGTTTAACTTATGTGTCTATGGAACAGCTGATTTTGTTTTCGCGATTTCAGTGTTGGTCCCATATTAAAAGTTGTTTGTATTGGGTAGAATACCCAGTTTTAAGGAAAATGGTTATCATCTTAACACTGTGCAGTACCAAAAACATTGAATGTAGGTTTCTTAACTAGATTTTGAACGTCAACTTAAGACATCGCACCGTGTTGATAACTTTCTTAACCATAATGTGAACGAAACCATTTTTTTTAATGTTCGTGGAACCTATGCTAGCCTAAAAATTTTTTTCGTTGTTTTTATTTTCTTTTTTTGTTCTCCAGAACGAGTTCGCCGAAAACCGGTACCTGACAGAGAGGCGCCGCCAAGCGCTAGCAGCTGAACTCGGGCTGGCTGAAGCTCAGATCAAGATCTGGTTCCAGAACAAACGAGCCAAGATCAAGAAGGCAACTGGACAGAGGAACCCGCTGGCGCTGCAGCTGATGGCGCAGGGTCTGTACAACCACACCACTGCTACTGAGAGCGATGAGGACGAGGAAATAAGTGTCACGTAAATCTAGGTTATTTTTTATATATTTTTTTCTGTCTTTATGAAATAGGCAAAGGGCGCCAGCCCATACAGCCTTGTTTGGAAATAGATAAACAAAAAATTATATCTTGTAAATCTCTGGTGGATTTTTGACGAGAGAAAGTAAATATCAATTGTACTTCTTAAGGGGCCGGTGAACCATGCATATTTCATACAAACGAAGTACCAAAGTAATTTTCAAATGAAACAAATTCTTAAGGTAGGGTGTGTTTATTCCGATTGGATTACGGAATATCCATGTTCCCAAATACATGTTAAATAAGAACACTGATGTAAACAGGAAATATGAGGAAAATATTTTTTTTTTTGGAAATTTTAAATTCCTTATATCTCGCCTTTAGATCAGTGTCCTTTCAAAATATATATTTGGAAACCTGGATATTCTGTAATCCAATCGGAATAAATACACACTACCCTAATAATATCAATGATTTACAAATGGTTTTGGTATTTCGTTTGTATGAACTACAAATGCTTCGCCGGCCTCATATGGTGGTAACGGATGATCTCAGCACAAAATGCACATCATAATATTGTTTCCCTTTTGAATAAAAAGTTTGCAATAAATGAGTTTTATAACAATTCGTGCAAACTGCTTGTTAATAGTTAGGTGATCACATGACAATTATTCAATTGTATGCGTTAGATTTTAGCTGCATTACATTACAACTGTAAACCCGCTGTTAAGTTTGTTAATGTAATGCAAACAAAATGTATTACATGGAAATACGTAATTTTTTTTGAAGACCAATAATACATTAACTAATAATAATAAACTATTTCCGCAAGTTGATTTAAAACACATTTATTGTATACTTTTTATTCAAAAGTATGGAAAACAACATTATGAGGTGCATTTTGTACCGAGGTCTTTTCAAAGGTATTTTTATTGCCAATTTATTTTTTCGTCGTTTAATGATTAAAAGAGGAAGTCCTTTGAGTAACGTTTAATTAAAATGGTCCTGTAAGTACTTAATTACATCTTAAATATCAACTCTACTGAGGCTTGTATAAAAGTAAAATAATAAACACTTTTACAATGATTATTCTTTACGAAGCAATGTTCCTGATTGTAAATATAATACTTTATAGATAGAGATAGTTTATTTATTTGAGTTGCTTAATTCTATTAAAATACTGATTTTG
This sequence comes from Ypsolopha scabrella, assembly GCA_910592155.1. Lineage (NCBI taxonomy): Eukaryota > Metazoa > Arthropoda > Insecta > Lepidoptera > Ypsolophidae > Ypsolopha > Ypsolopha scabrella. The sequence continues at coordinate 4,488,815 of OU342989.1, read as the reverse complement.
TAGAACATATCTAAGTAGATAATGTTCCTTTTGATTTTGTACCATATGAGTAATTTAAATTTGGCACTTTATCACTCAATACAATAATAATAAAATTTCTGTTTTTTTTTTCTTAATTTTGAAATTTAAAAAAAACAGAAATTTTTCGGATAAATTTGAATGTATAAAAATAAATACAAATTAAATGATGCGATATGATAACCAATTTAATTATAGTATGGGTATTATTATACTATTTGGATACTTAAGAGTATTTATAAGTTATTGTAACAAATCAAATCAAATCAAAATAATTTATTTCGGATAAAAATCCATATTTTAAACATTAAAATTATAAGACAAACAATACAAAAATTACAAAAATTAAGTTACACAAAAGTTTACAAAAATTAAATTAAATTAAATTAAATTAAATATCCATAGACAAGTCAACGCATTAGCCCGTATAAAGAATTGGGATGTTTAATACGCTGAACCCAATGCTCCATAATAGGACCCTCCGTATTTTCAGCAATCACCCTCAGAATGCTGTTGTCACTGCCTCGAACTCTGCTCAGAAGTGAGACTGTTTTTTTGCGCAATATTGCCTGAAAACAGTCAGTACGCGCCTCGGCGAACATTCCGGACGCGCTGCAGCGCCACGGCAGTCCCAACAACATCCTGAACGCGTTATTGTATTGTACCCGCAGAGCGCTGATGGACTTTTGTGTGTAGTTTATCCACAAGTTGCTTGTATATAAGGATGTACAATACGCTTTAAATAATGTTATTTTCACTTGCTCTGTACATCTAGCAAACCTACGTGATAACATATTACTCCGGACCGCCAGCGCTCTGCGTTCCCTATCAATATCCTTGCTGTCAGTAAGGTCTTCTGTTACAATATGTCCCAGATATTTAAAGGAGTTGACCCTTTTCAGAGCAGTTCCATTCAGCGTAATCGGGGGAACAATACTAGGTTTTTTATTTGCTGCCTTAAATACAATGAATTCAGACTTTTTGACATTGTAGTTCAGTCCATGGCTAATTGCATATTTTTCACACAATTTCAGCAATTTTCGGAGAGCACTTACAGAAGGAGCCAAGAGGACCATGTCGTCCGCGTAGCTTAAGTTATTAACACACACGTTATCGATGTGACATCCAACATGTGTCCTGCTCAGCTCCTCGATCAGTCCGTTCACATACAGGTTGAAGAGCTTGGGTGAGGCGACCCCCCCCTGCCTCACACCGCACTCCAACCTATACGAGTCCGAGAGTGTTTCCGACCATTTTACAAAATTTACTTGTTTTCTGTACCAATATTCAAAGATGGAAAGCAATTCCGGTGGTAAATTTGTCTCCCTCAATTTTTGCCATAAGATGTCATAGGACACCATGTCGAAAGCCTTGGACAGATCCAAGAAGCATATAACAATATGTTTTGTTTAGTTATTTCGAAATTTTTATTTATTTTCACGAGTATGTAAATAACTTGTAACTTTAAAGATTACAACTGAGTAATATTGTTACGAAATCATATTTTAGTCATGTTTGTCTCTTCCATATAATTTTTGTAATTTATATTATTATTATACGTTGTAAATATAATTTGACTGCTAGCCTGTAAGTGTATAAATAATAAATATATCCATGGTTTTCAAGTTCATTCAGTCGTTTTATTTCCTTTTACAAAGTTTTTTGTAAAATATCATTTAAAAGTAATTTAAATTAATTTTATTCATGTGAATTATTCATTTGCATAATACAGGGTGTTAAGACGATGACCTTTCTCCTTAAAACGGAGTGTTAGACCCATCAATATAAACTACTTTTACTATGTGGCCAACCCTGAAATCACGAAATAATAATCAGCTGTTCCATAGAAAAGTTAAATACCTACTCGAACTAAATGTATGAAACAACTGATTTTTTGTTTTCGCGATTTCGGTCTTGGCCACATAGTAAAAGTTGTTCATATTAATGGATAGAACACCCCGTTTGAAGAAAAACGGTTATCATCTTAACACCAGTATATTATAGAAAAAAAAATATTTTCTAAATATATTTCTGGCAACTTTGGGACCGGCATCATAAACAACAATCTACATTTATTGAATACTTTTTATTTTCAAATAAGTGAGACATTAATGAATTGTCCGTTTGGGAACGAATCCTGTAGCAACGACCTTTTTCACCATACTCTGTTAGTTAGTTGACACCCCGGTTACATCATTTAACGGACTGTTAAAGTTAGTGAGTGTCCCAGCGTGCTATAACGAATGTTTGATTTCCTTAATCAGTTGTTAAACTTAATGACTGCTCTAGGGGTTCGTTAGATTGGTAACAGACGATTAGCACTATCACACAGATACACAGCTGTCAGGATCGGCCATGTTTGTTATTGTTTACATTGTTATCATGGCAACCGGTAACTGAACTATCTCAAAAACTCAAAATGTTCGAACCAGCAAAACGAAATGTGAACCAATTTCTATTTATTCAACAGAATAAACGGTATTTCAAATCAGTCGCCTTACCAAACACGAAACTTATAATTGAATAGTGAAAAAAGTGCCTGTGTGCGGGAAAATGACAAAACAAATAATGATATTTTGTTTTGGTTGGCTTAGAATGTGAGTGAAGGATTTTTGAGTAATTTCCTCAATGTTTGATTTACTAATGTCTTGTTAAATTTTCGACGTGGGGCATACAAAATTAACAGAGATTTTAGTGTCCTTGTTAATTTGAATCCCTCTTTAGGGTCTGATTTATGAAATAACAAACAGGGTATGGTGAAACGCCTAAATATACCTAAATAAGGTGTTCGATTTAGGTGCACTTTTACGGAGCATTGGTATATCTGTTGTGGCTATATCATAGAATTGATCATTGCATGAAAATGATCGACAATATCGTTCAGTATGAAATAAGAAATAGACTTGCAACAAAAAGTCAAAAGTAGGTGCGACGAGGAGCGTGTTAGTTTGCTTGTGACTATGACAAAACTATTTAAATTGGTAGATATTTAGTCATCGCTTGAAAGTAAAACAATGGATGTGTGTAGCTATGTAGTGCTAAATTGCTGTTCGTGGATATGGTCTTGTCTACATGTAGCGTTTTACACCTCGCGCGTAGTCGAAGTACTAGGCTCCAATACATTGCGTCCACATGCTATGTGCGAACCAACGCGCGAGTGTAAACTCACGCGCAGACTCAGGTTCTACGCAAAAATCTCGACTAGTGCGTTGTACGCGCTTATACGTGCGAGTCACGGGCGAGCCGAGGTACTCGCAACCTGTATGTCCCGTCTAGTAAAAGCGTGAGTGTTGGCGTAAATTGACGTGTTCAAGGTAAAACTGGAGCATGAAAGTTGCAGTACTGATTTTTTTATTACTGAAGTAGAATAAAGACCCGCAATATGGGATATGACATCTACTGATTATGCCAACGCCAATTCAAAACAATAACTATACCTATACATATCATTCATGAGTTTTACATACTGAAAAGTTGTTGGTTTTTTCAATTTTGTAAGCCAAAACTCAAACGTTTGGTCCAACTCCATATTGAATACTGACTGAGTTCTACACCATATCCTCGCGCTTTCATCTCGCTGTGTGGACCCAACACACGCTGTTATTTTAGCGAGGCATCGCGTGTGTAAAACGCTGCATGTGGACAAAGCCTAAGGGTAGCCTAAGTTTTCGCTATAACAACAAATATTAAAATTGGCCAAGTGGGAGTCGGACCTGCGCACTCTCATACAACAGACATGTTTTTTTTGCCGTTTTTATAGATAATAGTACGCAACCCTTCGTGCGTGAGTCCGACTCGCACTTGACCGGTTTTTCACTAGTCGTATTACAAGTTTCATGTTTGGTAAGGCAACTGATTTGAAATACCGTTAATTATGTTGAATTCAATAGAAATGTCAAACATTTTGAGTCTTCGAGATAGGTCAGTTGCCGGTTGCCATGACAACAATGTAAACGATAACAAAAATTTGTAAAATATAATTTAAATATTTCATTTATAAAACAATTGAAAATAGATTCAGCTAACAGTTCAGACAACTCAATCAGCGATCATTTAATTTTTTGGAGAAGCAATAGTATTGATTAATAAACATCAATAAGTACTTACATAAAACGAAAAAATGTTATAATTATATTACTTGATGGTCTTAAGTACCTAAGTAATAAATTCATTTGTACTATTATGCAAACTGTACTTTTGAATCCCAATCCAATCGTGGAACAATAATATGTATAGTTTTTTGGTTTGAACGATGCTTTGTAAATCAACGACAACCTAAACCAATGTAACTAATTGGCAAAGCAGTATTAGATCAAAGGCGCCCTACCGGCTCAGCGGTTACAATTAGCGAGCGGTACCACGTTCGATTCCCGGTACAGACAGTTAAATCATCTGTAACGAGAGCTTGTCATAGTTGTGTGATTTAGAGAGGAGAGTTTGTTTGTTTGCAACATAAATGTAGTAGAAACTTTTTCCTACTTTCTCTCTATAAGGTGACTCTTGTTTATATAGTGAAATTCATACTGGAGACTCGATAAGTGGTCAGGACCAAGATTCAATGACCTTGTTTGCGAAATACAAAAAAAAACATTTTGCGCCACTATACTTGTACAAGGAACACCTCGTCTCAATCAGTATAGGAAGTCCAAATTTTATTTTACTTATTTCACAGAAGGGGTCATTGAACCTTGGTCCTCCTACCGAGTCTCCAGTATGAATTTGTCTGCATAAACGAAAGACATCTTATATTTATGTTGATGGGTAAGTGCTTTCTCTCAAATTTTGAAAATTCTGTACAATATTTGTAAGAAAGGTTACTTTGCAGTGCGGAATTTTAGAAGCGAGACCCGGAAGCGGTTTTGGGAAGAAATTAGCTTCGTATCATAAACATCCTCGATGATGTCCAGCAAATGCTTACTTCTTGCTCTCAACAATAACGTATAGAATAGAATAGAAAAATACAGTACACGAAACGGCTCAGTAAAAATCTACATATACACAAAGAAAAAACTAATAATAAAGTAGTGAAAAAGTTGTGTCCGGAAAATGTACTGAGGCCAAAATAACAATTGTTAGAATTTTTGTCTGTCTGTCTGTTCCGATTTAACTCGAGAAGCACTCAACGGATTTGGATGCGGTTTTTTTAATTATAATCGTAGTGATCCTGGTCAACACATAAGCTATAAGGGATGTTCATAAAATAACGTCCGAGCAGAAAACGGGGCGAAGATTCTCTGAACGCGGGTGAAGCTGCGGGCAAAAGCTAGTTTTGAATATAATTCCAAATAATATACAATAGCTGTCGTATGGGCCCTAGCTCAGCAAATGTTGCAGATTAATCTCCAACGCTGGTTTTCAGACAGTATTACCCCCACCAACTCATGACTACATTCGTCGATTTTGACTTTCCTAATAGTGGCAGCTGGATGAGGAGGACGGAGGACCGCCAAGAGTGGCGAATTTTGTAAAAGGCTTATGGCCAGCGGTGGACGAACACGGGCTGATGGATGGATGGATGGATGACTTTCCTAATTAAAAACTGAATCAAGAATGTGTGTGGACTGAATATTCGAGAAACGGTTACCGCAATACTAGTATTGTAAAAATTAGTACTGAATCTTTTGAACGGATAGAAACGATATTTTAGTTTAAAGGTTGACTTAGACGTTTTATAATGTACTAGCTTTTACCCGCGGCTTCACCCGCGTTGAATTAGTTTTTGTATACTCCTATAAAATCTGTCAATATTATCCGTACTGTTACCTACAGTAAACCCAGCTGGTGAAATGTGTGTGTTATGCGCCTCTGTTTCCCATTATGTGTGTCTCTTTTATAGCTTGTCCATGGGAACTGATTTATGGGATAAAAAGTAGTTTTTATCTTTATTTCGGCCCAATCGGTTAACTTTTCTATATAAACTTAAAACCACATTTTCATCCCACGGGAACTGATTTACGGGATGAAAAGTAACCTATGTCCTATTCCAGGTCTAGAAATATATTCATGTAAAATTTCAGCCAAATCGGTTCAGTAGTTACGGCGTGAAAGAGTGACAAACATCCATCCATCCATACATCCAAACTTTCGCATTTATAATATTAGTGGGAAGTGGGATAGTTCTTGTTCGTAAAATTTTAAAAGTATTGAAACAAACGTTTTTCAGTATGATAAGTAGGTCTGTGTACTGATTGTAGCTTGTCATTTGTCCGTTGTGATTGTATAGTGCATTCAATATTAACTGGCGCGTTTCCACTTGAACATAAACAATACGGGTAATAAACCAAATACTCATAGAGCCCATTCATTTTTAAAGAAGCCGTTTCGGCCTCATCTGTTTTGTTGAAAACCAACCAGTGTTGATACTTTTGCATGTTCATAAAACAATTTTAAAAAGGTTTGCGTAAATTATTAGAGGAAAGATAACATAAGGAAAGTAGCAAAAACGTTTGAAACACCGCCTGCCGCACGTGTTTTACAACCGTTTATTGTTTCATTCAGACGAATTCACCTGCCACGACTTAATCCTACTGTTACTGCTAATGATGGTCTCAAGTAGAAACCCGCCAGCTAATACTGAATGCACTATACAATTTTAGGGTTTTCTGAGAAACAGACTCCGTGAACTTTGAGAATTTTTTTTTATTGAAGTTTAGTTATTAATATTAAATTTAATTAATAATTTAATTGATCTGATTGTTATCTACTCAAAATGTGGGTGGCAAAATTTACTATCCAAGCCGGTATATACATATACGCATCATCTGCAACGAACCCCATCTATTTCGGTCCAGCATTTTCACGAATCATTTGGTGTCGGTATTTTAACTGCGCATTAGTTAAATACAGGGTGATATATCGTCCACAGTTCTACTAATTGGCGGCCAATTATACGTGTCATAAATGTTGAAGAATGGCCTTACAGAGGATCTACAGGCTGCTCGATTTATTTACATAAACTTATATTATATGGTAGAAGCTAAGTATATTTTCTCTAGATTGTTTAATTAGGAAAATTGTATTAAACATAACCAACAAACAAAAAAATATCGAATACAATTTTACTGGTAAAGGTGGTAATTTAAATAAGCAATTATTTGAACTAAAACGGACATATTTATATTGATGCAAATCATTAATTTGGATATTGTATTTCTTCATCAAAAGATAGATAGAAATATGCGAATTTTTCAAAAAATTTCAGGCGCATGTACAGTGGGGGGCGATCCTGGGCTATGAACGAAGTATTATAATTGTGACTAATTTCAACATTTTGTTATTGTCATAAATAAAAACTTTACTCTTTAAACAAAACTTAAATTATATTTATTACAAGCTAAGATTCAAAACTAAAATTAATTTGTACCAGCTTATTGTGAAAATTATTTAAGTTCAATTATTTTTCACACTTTCTTGTCTATTATTTTGTAATGTTTTGTATGTATTTTATTGTATGTATTTTATTTTTTTGTATTTTTCTAAGTAATATACTACAGAGACAATTTTCTTTACATTACATATTAAATTTAGCATGTTTCGCAACTCGAGGCCTCTGACGGAAAATCAGCATCACAGTTTTGCTGTGGCATTTTGTTGATCTTTTTATATAAACTTTTTATTATAAACTACCTTAAGCTGTATAGATGGAATGATAAAACTATTTATATTTTTTGTATGTGGTTTTTCTATTGGTGTAGTATTCGAAATAAACGCCTTTTCTTTCGTCTTCTTTTTTTTAAATATCCAATTTACAGAAATTCAAATCATGGATCCCCGCCTTAAAAGGCTTAGTATGATATATTAGTCTATACAAAATACTTGTGGAAAAAAAGACGTTTGAAAACATGCTTGAATATCACAACTACGAAATTAATAAACGAACAGCCTGTATACAGGACTGCCAATAAATCACAACATCTAAAGGAGTGTCTCCGGCTTCAGGCAACATGAGAGTCGTCGCTTTTGCATCACCCTGTATATTAATAAAAACAACCGAAATAGTGTAATAGTGATCTGTGGGATGTGATGTGTATTGTATTGTGCATAGTTTGGTCGTTTGACTGCTGTTTTGTATGTAGCACAATAATTAAAGATGTGTAGGTATTTTTCTGATGCCGGGCTTGACTGTGGAGGTACCACTATTTAACTCGCTAGTTTATAAACTATACATTGACATAGGCCTTTCCAGGATTTCGCCGCTCATGGCGGTCATCCTGGAAGAAATGCCCATACTCACACACGCTGGGCAGGCGGGTTGGTGAGCGCGGTGCCGAAACCCTTGCACCAGTGACGCCGCTGCCCGTCACCAGTCTGTTTTATATAAGGCCCGGCAATTGGGGATGGATATACCGCCATCCATCGGTCCCAGGCAATGGTGGGCCGCCTGGTTTTGCCTGAGAGCTGTTCTCTTACTCTCCCCCGAATAACTTCGGGAGGATTTGCGAGTAAGATGGTGGTACCTCCACAGTCGAGCCTGGCACCAGCTCTACCACCTTCCCATTTAGTTTTTTTTATTATTTAAAGTGTAAGGTTTAAGGGGGTTATAGAGGGATGTCAGACGTGTTACGGAGTGTGGACGGAGAGTGCGAATCACGCGATGGGTGGTGAGTCCTGTCGCCGTACTTCGGGCACTAATGTCGATCTTCCGAATCCCGTAGTCCGATCACCAAGTGTCTGGCTCTGAACTCACAACCTCGGAGGTTCTGAGCTAGACGTTAGAACCACTTTTCAGAGAGGTGGTCTATTTTAGGTTTGAGTGGTGTCTCTTGCACAACAATAGCTTAATAAGTAACCTTTCAGCCGCTTAAATGTGATAAACCCGTCCTCACCCTTTACCAGATGAAACAGTTTATCTATTATAGCAGCGTCGCCCAACGTGTGGACCGCAGGCTCATCTTTGGACTATAATGTATATGTGGTGGCCATATCGTAGAATTAGTTATTTCATGATCAGTTGTGCAATTGCGTAAGAAAATCGTATTCATTTGACAACAAAAAACATACAGTTTCAATTGTCAAACGGGCTAATTTGCTTAGCTGACTAGCCGTTTGACAATCTGAATCGTACGTTTTAAGCCGTCAAATGAATACGATGCTCTCTGATCGACAATATCGTAAAGTATGAAATGAAAAATTTACGATGAACTTCCAACAAAAAGTCAAATACAGGTGTTATGCCAGGGATAAGTTAACCGGGTTTAAAAGCCTATCATCGGCCTAACCCAGCGTTTCATAGGGTTATATAGGGTTTTGAATTCTTCCCACACTGCACTTAAACAAATTGACCTTTTTCTTGCCAGTTTTTGTTTGTTTATTATATATGGGAAAAGGCGAAAGCCCCCAGCAAGCCGTGGGTCGGCTTTTCTTTTGTATTATGCTAAGGGGGATACAGTTTCAGATTATTCGGGGTTACATTAAGTTTTTGATAGGGTTTAACAAGGTTTGATAGGGTAACAGGGTTACCCTTAGCGATTTTAATAGGGTTTGCTTACCTTAATTTGTATAGGGTTTGCTTACCACTTACGGATGGGATAGCACTATACAGGGTTTCATGCAGAAGCACTTTGTAAAAGCTTTAGGGTTACCCTTTCATAGGGTAACAAAAATGGTCCCTGTTATGACCTGTTATGAGGAGCGTGTCAGTTTGCTTGTGATCATTAATTTGGGAGCCGAGCGAAGCGGAGCAGGGCAAGACAACTCCTTTTAGTTTTTACAGATTTCATGATGTTTGAGCAGATCATGAAATTATCAATTGTACGATATCGTCACGACATACACATATATAAAAGTAAGAAATAAATAACACCAAAAGTCTCTTTAGTAAAAAATTGTATATCCTATTAAGGGCCCAATATACCTCACTTTTTAACTGTCTGTCCTACTCTAATCAGATGCCGCGCACGCAAAAACATCAGATATTTTGAAATCGCGGCTACACTGATGGTTTTTTCATTTTTATGGAACAGTCTGCAGCTGCTTTATACTAATATCAGATATATTATGCAAAGTTTCAGATCTAATTTCAAGTATTCATTGAATGCTATCGGTTTATTGTACGGTTTGGAGGTAACTTTGTAATTTTTTTCTACAGAGATAATTTAATGGAACCAGGTTTACCTACAGCCTTAACATAGCATTAGTCCTCAAATTTATCATATATTAATTCCAGAGTGATTGTTGCAGTATTTGTTGGTATAAAACAGGATCATGCGAAGCGAAGTGAGGTATTATACACCCTTAACTCAGACATTATTGGGCTGTCAACGATCCAAGAAAACCAATTAGTAGAAATATCCTGTGATTTATTTTTGAAACAGAATTTTAATAATTCCTCTGAGAAAAGGCTTTCCCTACTCCTGTCTACGAATACCAAAAATAAACAAATTACACGGGGAAATACAACGACCTTAAGGTCGTTGTGGAAATACGTTGTAATTAATTATTTAGGTATTTTTAGCGCGTTCGCAACTTGATTCCCCATCGAGTGACAGAGAGAACAATACGGGACGAGTCGTGCGAGTGAATGAGACGCACATACCCGGGGTCACCAGCATTTATTATCGCCTCAAAGCGTTGCCAAACTATGAAATGAAGCGCTGGCCTTTATGCTTTCACAATTTGACAAACTTTCCTTTCTATAACGATTAGTATGATCACACTGAAAAAATAATCTTCCAGAACTAGGAGAACAATCCATCCCGTTTGACTCAGAAGGAAAAATTACATACTATTAAGATGGATTTTTGTGGGTAACTGTTGCTATATTCGCCTTAACTCCCATACTAGCGCTGTTCGCTGATAATATCCTTATGTATAGGTACTTGTTTATTATTTTTTATTTTTCAACATACCCCATACGATTTCCATGACTTCAACTTAAAAAAATTATCAAAATCAAACACATACAAAAGTTACAAGCGTATAAAGTCCTGGATTTTACACATATTTTATGTACCGTAATGTCCTAGAAGCGATGCAACAAATCAAATAATTTTAGTTTTGCAGCATAGTATATTTTATACTATTCAAAAATATTTTTGTTTTATTTGATTTTTTGGGATATTTCATACCCAAAACCATTCTCGAGTTTGAACATGAATTTTGTCTCGCGTTAGCTTAGTGTTCGGTTAGTTCCGCACGAGCTCGGGAAATGAACGTTCGGGCCAACTAATAACAGTGAGTCAGTGCTCCATAATCCGAAGTTGAATGTAGAATGAAATAGCAAGCATAGGGACCCCGTGCGCGACTGACTTCAAGCCGCCGGCTACAGGCCTCTTAATGTAGAAGATTATCCCATCATCGTGCAATCCTTCTAATAAATTTCCGTCGCTAATTCTCATCTGCTTCAGGTGAAAATCCAAAAAACCCTTCGGCATATTACGGCAGGAAAACTGAAGCTTTCCAAATTGGTGGGTAAAGGTTTGAGGCAAAAGGTATTTTTTTGTATGAAACGCAGTCAGAAGCATAAAAGTCAGAAGAAAAGTCAGAAAATTTCTTTGAGTGCAGCCGACTTCACAAATTGTAATTTTTGAGAATAGACCTCTATTAAAGTCTTGTTAGTATCTATTTTTCTGTAGCAAAACACAAAGCGTTGATTTTACAGACAGTGCTGTGTCAAAACTAAAATTTTTCCAAAGTAATATAGCTTTTGTTGTTAACACTAAAGAGCTGTCTTGGAATGAAGAAAACGTAGTTTTGACAGCACTTAAGAGTAAAAATGTTATTACCCGTCCAACACAAAAAGGCTACTGTCAAATACTTTATTAGCTTTTAATAGGGGCGATTATTGGTTCGCTAATCGACCTGTTTGTCTAGGACGCGTAATACTAATAATTACGCGCAAAACAGCAGATTGGAGGGTTTTTAGCTGTCACTGAAATATTTTGTAGAGAAAAAAAATACTGGATTTACGTAGAAAACCTTTATATTTCTATTACCTATTTTATGAAAAAAAAATCAAGTTGATCTCTTAGACGCTTTCTTGAAACGAACGTTTGAAAACCATAAAAAAGAGGGCGGAAAACATTTTTTTTTTACAAAAGTATAAATCTTAGTACACATTGTTTTTAAGTGGATCACCTAAATAAAAGATCAATAAATCAAATATATTTTTTTCAATACTAAAAAAGTCCTAATTTCTTAAAAAAAAACGCTCAAAAATCGGGTTTTGTACATGTTCCAGGCACAGCCTTAAACTAAAATTAAAGCCTTCAGAATCGGCTTTACTGAGTTCTTTATGACGTCAATTTATATTATTTCCGTTTTGAAAGGATAAGTTCGTGCCGAGCCGCGGCAGAACGCTAGTCTCAAAGTAATTCCATATTCTCATCACAAAATGAAGCTATAAATAAGTCCCTTTTAACATGATATATCGGCACTTGACAGATTTACTTAGCTAACCGTTTTCATCGCGAGCGCTTTACATTTAATCTAAGTTCTCGTCCTCGTTGACAGTTCCTGTCCTTACAATTATAGCTGCGCCTGCGCAAGTCCCCGTGAGCGGGGCTCGGAGTACCATACAAAGGAGTTTCAATTTCATTTTAAACCACATGCGATATTTTTAACATTTTTCTTTCCATTTCTAGATATCCTGCGGGCCTTTTATGTAACTCAGTGTCGGTTGCCATCTATATGGTTGCTACTCACCAAAAACATATAAAAAATGAACTTCCAAAATTAACTTCAAGGGGTATTGAACTATTAACGAATTGTGACGTCATTTCAAGTGCGAACGTATCCTTAGATAAGCGGATATGTATGTTTTCGACGGTAGGCACTCGGTTTGGCAACTGATTTTACCATACAGAATCAGCAGTCAGATCGCCTCTGTGGTTTGATGGTTTGAGTACTCAACTGCTAATTGCGGGTTCAAAACCCATCGGGGCCATTTTTGTTTGGTCTACGTGCTTTGGAAAACACGTCAAGGCGAGGTTATCCAGAGAAATCTGGGAAATCCATCGCTTTGTCATAGTATAAATTAACTATACTGTGGCTTTGTTTTTACACTTTTCGATCCTGCTCAGTGGGAGTGGACCGCTCAGAAAACTTATGTTTTCGAGCTGTTTTTATTATTGAACGAGCGAGCGAAGTCCTCCGAGTCTACTAGAACAATCCGGCGTTTGTATGTATGTATGTATGAATGTTTGTTTGACGATAAGTCGAGTATCGTTGATCGGAATGTCAAATGTGAAATGTGGAAATGAAAAAACTTCGCTCGCTCTTTTCACAAAACGGCGGTAATATTAAAAAATCTATCCTCTCTATTCCAAAATAACTAGTAGTTCGCTCCGAACTTTTAACTCGCGCTCGCCCGATTCGCGCTTGACCGATTTGGCTCAGGTTTAAACTTAAAAATTCTCTTTGCCTTATTTACTCGCCTGCCAAATTTCATGACATTCCGATCAAAGATAGTGGAGTTATCGTCGAACAAACATTCATACATACATACATACAAACGCCGGATTGTTCTAGTAGACTCGGAGAACTCGCTCGCTTCGCTCGCTCGTTCAGTAAGTACCTGTGTGGTTTATGTTAATTTTTATTTATAGTTTTGAAATATTTGCATGCTAACTATTATTTGAATAAGGCGCTTCCTGCATATTGCTTTGTTCCATCCTATGTACTATACAAACCTTTTCTATACAAATAAATGATTTATGATAGGCAGACCAAACGCGGGGATTAAACCCAGGACCTGCAGGCGAGCGCTCTACCATTTGGCCACAGAGGCGATCATCGCTTTTCGTCGTTGCTTTACATCAACTAAAAACTCAGCCAATAGGGTCTATTCTGAAGGCTTTAATTTTAGTTTTAGTGCTGTGAAAACTTAATTTTCTCCGTTCCAAAATAATTCTTTAATGTTAACAACAGAAGCTATATTACTTTGGGAAATTTTAAGTTTTGACAGCACTGAAACTAAAATTAAAGCCTTCAGCATATAGGACCTTGTATCACAATATTTAAATACTAGCTTTTACGCGCGGCTCCACCCGCGTATTATTCGGTTTAACGACATGCGTTTTTCCGAGATAAAAAGTAGCCTATGTGTTAAGTTAGGGTATAAGCTACATCCATTCTGAATTTCATCCAAATCCGTCCAGCCGTTTCAGCGTGAAGGAGTAACAAACATACACACACAAACTTTCGCATTTATAATATTAGTGTGATTAACACTACCGTCCCATTGGAAGCCTATATCATAATAAATACTAAGTTCCGTTTTTTTCTTACTTCAACATTTGTGCCAACTGCTTCCACCGCACAAAGTTCTTTTTTAAAATTATATTTTTAATTATTACATAAGGTGACTTTAATTTATGCAGCCAAATTCTTACCGAAGACACGGTAAGTGCTCAGTAACAAGGATCAATGAAGCTGTTTGTGAAGTGAAATTATTCTTTTCGTGTTCCTTACAAACGCAAGCCCAGCCCCGAGTCAATTACTATGGGACATCAAGATTTCATTTTGCGAAATTACCAAAAAGTGTTATCGATCCGTGTTACAGATCACTTACCAAGCCTATAGCATGAGTTTGGCTGCATAAATAAAAGTCACCTTATACTTATACCGGGTGTAAAAGCAAAGGCAAGAATCCTTTAAGGGTGTGTTAGAATGGTTCGACTTTGGAATGAACTTCCGCAAACCCTCAGAAACCTTCCTTCTGTGTCCTCTTTTAGATATAACCTGAAAAATTATTACTTTTCTCTCTGAATTACTCGACTGACTATGCTACTTTGTTTGTATGTATGTATTTATTATTTATATATGTATGTATTTGTATGTGTGTATTATATTGAAATAATAGGCTTGATGAAAATTGATTTCATTTTGCACAAAAACCATTAAGTATCTAATGTGTAAAATTTTCATTTTCCTAATACCATAGGTTGACTGGAAGAAATTTCTTAAAGGAATAAGTCCGCTCTTGCCTTCTGTTTTTCTGTATTCTGTGTTTTTATTTTTATTTTCTGTGCAATAAAGTGTTTATTCATTCATTCATTAATTCATCGGTAAAGATATTATTTAAATTTTATCTTCTTGCAAGCACACAAACGTAAAATAATTAACATTTTTCCAGACGACTCCGTTCATTTTCAGAAACCTAAGAATCCAAATAACTCAAATGCCCCATTTTTCCAGTCAATCAATATTAAAAGCGAGAACTCCTAATAGGAAGTGGACCAAATATTCCGTAAACACAGTGGCGCCCTCCACCGTCTATAATCACACGAACAATGTAGAGTTATTGGTTGTGGCAACACTGAGATTTGTTTTTAAAATCACATATACATTTTCTACCCACTAGAGTTTGACTTTCGACCACGGAACAACTTCGGCGCGTTAGGTATCGATATTCTTTTGTTGTAAGCGATTTGACACCAATAATCTTTAATTTTACCTCTGCTACGTAAGCTCTGCTTAGTGGTGTTTTTCATTAGCTCAAAGGACTCCTCAGACAACTCAGCATGCTTGTGCTAAATGACCAGCGAGGTTATGGTTATTTCCGGGGCATGAAGAGATAGATATTACTTAGTGTTGATTCGGTGTAACACGACTTAACTTATTTGTCAATTTTAGGCCATCCATCCATCAGCCTGTTTCGTCCACTGCTGGACATAGGCCTTTCCAGGATTTCACCACTCTTGGCGGTCCCCCTGGAAGAAATGCCCATACTCACAGACGCTGGGCAGGGGGGTTGGTGAGCGCGGTGCCGAAACCCTTGCACCAGTGACGCCGCTGCCCGTCACCAGTCTGATTTATATAAGGCCTGGCAATTGGGGATGGATATACCGCCATCCATCGGTCCCAGGCAATGGTTTTGCCTGAGAGCTGTTCTCTTACTCTCCCCCGAATAACTTCGAGAGGATTTCCGAGTAAGATGGTGGTACCTCCACAGTCAAGCCCGGCATAGTTCTACCACCTGACAATTTTAGGCGTCCTATCCTTATCTTATCGAAACAGAAAGAATAAGACAGAAAGCTTAAATTACGTTTAGTCCTGTCAAATAAGTCGATACCACTGTTGATTAGCATTATTTTGGATGAATTCTGTAGTCACCATTAGCCAAATATCCATTTCAAAGAAACTCTACACCTCGTTTCGGTTTGTTTTTTTTTTCATGCGTGTATACTAGACATATATATTTTTTTAAATATTGCATTAAATTCCGGAGAAATTATTATGTTTTTGCATAAGATCACAGTTGTGGTACACTTTTTTCTACTCTGATTAGATTAATATCGATACATATCGATGATATGAAGGGCTGAAATGCCACCACTATTGTGTTGTATGAAGAGGCTAAATATTTGTAAGTGTACTCAAAATTTTAAGTCGATCATGTTCGGTCAACATGGCGGTCGGGCAGCGGGCGCGCGCAGCGAACGTGTTAAGTGGCGTTAACACGTAAACTGTAGCAGCGATGATGGGCATGTTTGTTTTAGATTAAGTGTGTGCTTTACTACTGAATGTTTTGTTGGGAGACTTTCTTTTTAGTGTTCCGTACGCATAGAGCACAAAAGAACCTTCACGGTAAGACTTCGTTGTCGGTCCGTTTAACCAGCACCCGGGAGTAAATATTACACATCGTATCGTAGTGTCATCTCTGTCACACGAAGCACTAAACACTCTGGTGACAGAGACGACGCTCTACAAAGCCGAAGCTAACCTATGTGCATTATTTACCACCGAGATCTGTACGAGTATGTCAAAATCTCACAACTTTAATTAAGCTTTCCCACATAATACGGGAAAAATAATATGGAAAAAAATGCAAAAAGTTTTAGTACAATACTGACAGAGAAAAAAATCAACCCCTGTCTGTGTAGTATTAATTTAAGCCAATCTATATTTTTGTACAACTGCAGTATTAATGAGGTTTATTTTATTATCGATGTCACAAACAAACGTTATTCCTTTGTATATTTAAAAGTAACGCATAGGTTCTAACGAAAGGCAAACCATAATATAAAACCCGATTTAAATGAATATAACATTGGAACTTTGGCAAACTAAGCGGAGTTGACAAATTCTGTCAGTAGGTGCTATTTTAAAATTTTCATAAATATCCGGTGGACATATGTATATCCTCGTCTCGTAAAACTGGCCACATCATGAAGTATGAAATAAGTTTACGATAGTTTATTAACAAAATGTCACAAATCACCGCCATATTGTTGAATTCGCAATAGATAAACACGATATTAATAAATTGTTATTAAAATTACGTAGATTGTTAAAAAAATAATAGTTTTCTTTTTTTTTCAACTTATTACTAACAATCGACAACATTAGAAATTAATAATTGGTGCAAAACTAAAAACCGAGATATGGGCCTTCTGAGCATCATATTTTTTTTCAGAATTAAATCGTGATTAAATAAAGGGAAATTTTCAAAAAACTAAAAATATGGTAAACACAGGATTTTAAAAACAATTTCCTTTGCTATTAAGTTCATTTTGTTTAAAAAAAATCAACTGTCATATCATATGACAGTGGATATAAGCATGCCAAACTTTTTTTAAATAATCGATTGGCAATGAACATCGGCTATATAAATCCTCAGATGCGACTCGCGTCATTGTAGAATGAGTGAATACGAAAACATTAAATTATGCAGGAAAAACTTAAAATAAAACAATATAAAAAAATACATAACCTTCTTTTTTACGCAGACTTTCAATATAAATATTAAAAACAAATGATTAACTAAAATGAAATGTTGTCGATTGTTATCAAAACGTATTTTGAAAAACTCCCTGCCTATTATTGGCAATTGAATCTGCCTAAATCCTATTTTATTTTTGTAACATGAAGTAAAGTAAAGACACCTTAAACTACGCAATGTAATCAATTTGTAATCAAGCCCCTCACAACAGTTAATTAGATATGATTTCTAAAACGAATTAGTAACATAACATGCAAATTTTCGCCCAGAAAATCGAAACCAATTAGAATAAGGCAGGAATTCTCATAATACCCGTACAAAATGGCCCGGCACAAATACTGCTCTACCTCACGTCGGCCTGGTATATTTGCTCAACAAATTACGTTGAAGTAGAGTAGCATTTCCGTCGGTACGCTGTTTGGACCACACACGTCGACGCGCCAAGTTCTTGTTGCGGCGGGACAATGTCATAGAGTGGATAAGACGAGATATTTGTGAGATAAGACTTATTAATTTTTATTTATTGGCTTTTTAACTAGTCAATTAGTAGTATGATTTAACTTTGCAAGTGTTCATCCGTACTACAAGTTTTTTTTAGATCAGTATTTATTTTTATGGAACAGCTGATAATTTTCTTGCAATTTCTGGGTTGTTAAAATACTAATAAAACTACAAATAAATACTCGTTCAACTACAATAAAATGGATCCATTGTGACCGTTTGTTTTTCATTCAGCCCGACGATGTCATAGATATATACGAAAGTGGTCGTAATCACACTAATATCACATCACATCACACTCATATTATAAATGCGAAAGTTTGTGTGTGTGTGTGTGTGTGTGTGTGTGTGTGTGTGTGTGTGTGTGTGTGTATGTTTGTTTGTTACTCTTTCACGCTGAAACAGCTGGATGGATTTGGATGAAATTTAGAATTTATTTATTTATTTATTTATTTCTTCAACCACAATATTACACTATTTTTACAGCTGAGCCAATACAATAGTGAACATCAACATACTTATAATATTTACAAATCACAAATGTAATCATATTAAAACAAGACTTAAAATTTAATAAAAACACAATAACAACAATTTTAACAAAGTTACAATTAATTTACTGGTAACAAATAAAATATAGGGCTGTTCGTGTGAATTCACTCAGGGAACAATGAAACAAATCAACATGGTCGTGGATCCTGTCAAGTAGCTCCAGTGCTCGGGTCAGTGAAACCTTTCGATGGAGGTTTGTCCTACTGTGCCCTATGTCAAACAGTCGATTTTGTCGCGCCCTTAGTGAGTCATTTGGCACCCGTAACTTACATTTCGCTAGCAAAACTAAGTTAGTTTCCTTTCCACGCCATACTCTAAACAAGTACGACGCCAGGGCGAGTTCCCGCCTTACTTTGAGCTGATTATATCCCACCATGCCCAGCGCGAATAATGTGGGATACATCAACGGGTATTTTGGATACACCCCATAAAGTTTCATGTAGAGAAATCTTGTGAATTTATTTTGGATTTTCTCTAACATGAGACTATACTTTGCCTCATGGGGGGCCCAGACAACCGCATTACATTCCAGCTTGCTGCGTACTAAAGCATTGTACAAGACCTTAAGAGCTGTGATGCTAGTAAAGCTGTTAGTCGTCCTGAGAACAAACCCCAACGTTTGAAACGCCTTCTTGCAGACATTGGCAATGTGCTCACGGAATGTGAGATCTGTTGATATCCGCACGCCCAGATCGAGCAATGACCTCATACGCTCCATCGCACTGCCCTCTACTGAGTAATGACTTATGTGGGGAGAAAGACTCCGGCTGAAAGATATGACCTTGCACTTGGACACGTTAAAGCGGAGTTTGTTCTCATGACTCCACGCCACAACCTTATCTACATCACGCTGAAGCTGATTGTGATCTTCCTCGCACGTGATTTTCATATACAGCTTCAAGTCGTCCGCAAACAAAAGACACTGAGCATGTTCAACTACTTTGGGTAGATCGTTGGTTAAAATGATAAACTCAAGCGGTCCAAGATTGCTACCCTGACTGACTCCGGAGTACGTAAAATACGTTTCGGATACGCTGTTGCCGCACTGGACATATTGTTTTCTGTCCTTCATATAATTCGCAAAGAATCGCAACGTTTTATGTGTGCAACCTGCCCCTGCCAACTTCATGAGAAGCACGTCGTTGTCAACGGTATCAAACGCCTTCCTGAAGTCAAAGTACACAGCATCCACCTGCATACCTTGGTCAACATGTGGTATGGATATATCTTATACCCTAACTTAACACACAGGCTATTCTTTATCCCGGAAAAAAGCATGTCGTTAAACCGAATAACACGCGAGCGAAGCCGCAGGCAAAAGCTAGTTAAGTGAATAAATATTGTGGACCTTACACAAGGAGACTTTTATTCGTGTAAGAATGAAGTTCCATCAGGGAGTCACACCTTGCAGTATAAAAAATCGTCAACTCCGGATTGCATCGTAGCTAACTCCGGAGTTGGATACAATCCGAGTTTAGAAGCCCTAGGAGTAACTAACTTTAAAAATCTTCATCATAACTTCGTTTCTTAGCCGTTATGAACCTTACCCATCGAGATAATCCCATAGCAGTCGAAGAAAGTTGCTACTGCGGCTGCCGTAGGAAAATTCGTATCCTCTAACACGTAGCTAACGTTTGCAGCACAGACATAACAGACCAAACATTACTAATAAACGCATAGAGTCGACTTGAAGCAATTTTAGCTCAGTGAGTTAATGGCTCTTGTAGATATAAATATTGCTTCTTTCCAAACAAAATATATACGGGAGATTAGTTTAGGCATAAACAAATATGTTTCAAGCATAAGCCAGCCAAGACAATCCAGTTTTATACCTTTCTTCGTACCATGTAGCTTAAATGTCGCTTGGTTTTTGTATGGAAGCTTGCCAACGCTATTTAATCCTTAGGTTTAGTCTGTATGTCTGTGGTTTGCAGTCGTATTTCGGAGAGGGGGGGGGGGGTGGGGGGAGACGGTACTCTGGCTGAGGAGTATACCTTGTCACGCCTATAGTCCGGGTGGTGGTATCCACACTACGCGAGTCGGGAGCGACCGCATTAATAACTATAATGGTCGGATCTGCGATCGTGTTGCGAGCGAGACGCGGCCGCGAGTCGGGGACACCCTGTGTACGGAATTTGTACTCGCACTATTATTTATTGCGGTTATTTACTCAGAACTACTAGATTGAGTATACCTAGTCACGCTTATAGTCCGGGTGGTGGTATCCACACTACGCGAGTCGGGAGCGACCGCATTAATAACTATAATGGTCGGATCTGCGATCGTGTTGCGAGCGAGACGCGGCCGCGAGTCGGGGACACCCTGTGTACGGAATTTTTATTGCGGTTATTTACTCAGAATTACTAGATTGAGTATACCTAGTCACGCCTATAGTCCGGGTGGTGGTATCCACACTACGCGAGTCGGGAGCGACCGCATTAATAACTATAATGGTCGGATCTGCGATCGTGTTGCGAGCGAGACGCGGCCGCGAGTCGGGGACACCCTGTGTACGGAATTTGTACTCGCACTATTATTTATTGCGGTTATTTACTCAGAACTACTAGATTGAGTATACCTAGTCACGCCTATAGTCCGGGTGGTGGTATCCACACTACGCGAGTCGGGAGCGACCGCATTAATAACTATAATGGTCGGATCTGCGATCGTGTTGCGAGCGAGACGCGGCCGCGAGTCGGGGACATCCTGTGTACAGAATTTGTACTCGCACTATTATTTATTGCGGTTATTTACTCAGAACTACTAGATTGAGTATACCTAGTCACGCTTATAGTCCGGGTGGTGGTATCCACACTACGCGAGTCGGGAGCGACCGCATTAATAACTATAATGGTCGGATCTGCGATCGTGTTGCGAGCGAGACGCGGCCGCGAGTCGGGGACACCCTGTGTACGGAATTTGTACTCGCACTATTATTTATTGCGGTTATTTACTCAGAATTACTAGATTGAGTATACCTAGTCACGCCTATAGTCCGGGTGGTGGTATCCACACTACGCGAGTCGGGAGCGACCGCATTAATAACTATAATGGTCGGATCTGCGATCGTGTTGCGAGCGAGATGCGGCCGCGAGTCGGGGACACCCTGTGTACGGAATTTTTATTGCGGTTATTTACTCAGAACTACTAGATTGAGTATACCTAGTCACGCCTATAGTCCGGGTGGTGGTATCCACACTACGCGAGTCGGGAGCGACCGCATTAATAACTATAATGGTCGGATCTGCGATCGTGTTGCGAGCGAGATGCGGCCGCGAGTCGGGGACACCCTGTGTACGGAATTTTTATTGCGGTTATTTACTCAGAACTACTAGATTGAGTATACCTAGTCACGCCTATAGTCCGGGTGGTGGTATCCACACTACGCGAGTCGGGAGCGACCGCATTAATAACTATAATGGTCGGATCTGCGATCGTGTTGCGAGCGAGATGCGGCCGCGAGTCGGGGACACCCTGTGTACGGAATTTTTATTGCGGTTATTTACTCAGAACTACTAGATTGAGTATACCTAGTCACGCCTATAGTCCGGGTGGTGGTATCCACACTACGCGAGTCGGGAGCGACCGCATTAATAACTATAATGGTCGGATCTGCGATCGTGTTGCGAGCGAGATGCGGCCGCGAGTCGGGGACACCCTGTGTACGGAATTTTTATTGCGGTTATTTACTCAGAACTACTAGATTGAGTATACCTAGTCACGCCTATAGTCCGGGTGGTGGTATCTACACTACGCGAGTCGGGAGCGACCGCATTAATAACTATAATGGTCGGATCTGCGATCGTGTTGCGAGCGAGACGCGGCCGCGAGTCGGGGACACCCTGTGTACGGAATTTGTACTCGCACTATTATTTATTGCGGTTATTTACTCAGAATTACTAGATTTAATACAAACGTATGGGAATCATCACGACATGTCGTCGACGGGGTGTCGGAGGTGTTTCTGAGTGTTGAAACTGTCAACACTTGTTCACTCGCCTTTGAAATGAATTCTTTATTTTTGCAATGTAGGTACATAAATACACTTATCGCACGTTAGGATATAATTAAATTTAAAAGAGAGCATACAATAGGTTTTGGGTTTGCTTATACTTAATAAGTTAATACACGTACATAAACTACAATAGGTTTATTTAATGTATACAATAATATATTATAAACGGTTTTTTGTTATGCCTTTTTAATTAAAGAAATTACAAACAAATTAACACAAAATACATCTTGTTAAATAAGACACTTGTACTTGTCCACAGGATTATAATTTTACTTAATACACCCGACCGGTTTCGCTTATAAGCATTGTCTAGGGCTTTATTACATAAAAAATAACTTAAATAATATTTACATGTTTAATACGTGCGATAAATGTCAAAAAACATTTTTTATAAAATTATAATCCTATGGACAAGTACATGTGTCTTATTTAACAAGATGTATAATAAGTTCCACCAAGTGCCGACAATCAAAACCATCAACATTTTAACACAAAATAAATTAGAAAACCTAAAATACAAGATATAATAATTATTAAAAATTAAAAATATAGACTTACCTGAAAAGAAAATCTATAAGTAAGTAGATTTGGTCCAGATCACTGCCCAAACTTAGTCTTTGGCCGAGGTAAATATAAATTATAAACTATATGATAATAATAGCTACCCATATACTAAATACTAATACGTTACATATATAAATACATGCCTAACTACGCCCATCCGATTAGTCTTGCTAAGAAGATAAGAAACGTAGTAAGACTATGTTTTTTTTTTTTCGAAAATCATTAAATTTTTACAGCATTGTTTTCGTAAAGAGATAGAAAACACAGGACAAGCGAAAGTCGGACCTACTTTACACTGACGATTTTTCTTCCCTACGTTATATGCAGGCCCGAACTTACCTATATACACAGGGGCCCTAGGCACTATAAAGCGGCAGCCCCTCAAGGCGCAAATTAGGTACAAATGTCAACGGAAACAACATCGAAATAATGTTCATATCAGCTCACATTGCTGCGTCTCCGGATAGCGCAAAATAGGAGAAAATAATACTTTTTACAAGGACGCGAGGGACCGAAAATAATTGTGAACAATAATTTTACAGATCTATAAATTGTCTTTATAATGGTGAGATTCATTAAAAGCGCTTCAAGCATTCGGAAGGAGTAAAACAATTCTTACGTTAATCATAGGAAACTTAAGATTTGTTTCAGTCAAAACAAAAAAAAACGTAAAAAACTTAACTAATAAATTTTAGACTGTGACTAATGTAATGTTTTTTTAAGTATTTGGACCACTCTTATAGGAGGAGTTGGTCCTCAAAGACAGGTCTAAGATTGCAATTCGAGTATGCAAATTTAATTTACGTTTTCGCTTTGGCCGGGGCCCCCTCAGAGGCTGGGCCCCTAGGCCGGTGCTGTGGGCCCAGGCGGAAATCCGGACCTGGATATACGTATGAGTGAGCTTTATCGCCGTTCTTCAGGCACAAGCTGTTTAAGGCAAGCAGATTTACTAAGTGTTTTCAGCGTTTAGCAAGTATACAATACAAATTCTTAAGGGGGTAACTTTTTACCTCGGTACAAAATGCACATCATAATATTGTTTTCTTTACTTTTGAATAAAAAGTATGCAATAAATGAGTTTTAAAGCAACTTCGGAAATAGATTATTAATAATAAAGTCTTCACAAAAAAATTACGTACTTTAATGTATTACATTTTGTTTGCATTACATTAACAAACTTAAAAGCGTGTTTACAGTTGTAATGTAAGGCAGATAAAACGTAATGCATAAAATTGAATAATTTTCATGTGATCACCTAACTATTAACAAGCAGTTTGCGCGAATTGCTAAAAAACGCATTTATTGCAAACTTTTTATTCAAAAGTAAGGAAAACAATATTATGGTGTGCATTTTGCACCGAGATCCTTTGTTACCACCTTAAGGCATGCAGGTTTACTCACAGTGTTTTCCTTCAGCGTTTAGCAATTAAACAAATTCTATTGCACTTTAATTCCGAAAATCTCATTGGGGTGTGTTCTACCGGTGGGATTTGAACCTGCCCTCTTACTTGTCTAACTTCAATATCTATCACTACAGCCATCAAAGGTGTCGTGATTGCCTAAACGTGATGTGTGATGGCATTTCTAGCAATCGCGGCGCGTTTGAAGACGATTGAGATGGGTGTCGAAGTTAAACAACAAGGCCCTTTTAATTAATTATTTAAATTAAATTTCAAAATTCTAGGTGGTAGAGCTGATGCCAGGCTCGACTGTGGAGGTACCACCATCTTACTCGCAAATCCTCCCGAAGCTATTCGGGGGAGAGTAAGAGAACAGCTCTCAGGCAAAACCAGGCGGCCCACCATTGCCTGGGACCGATGGATGGCGGTATATCCATCCCCAATTGCCGGGCCTTATATAAAACAGACTGGTGACGGGCAGCGGCGTCACTGGTGCAATGTTTTCGGCACCGCGCTTACCAACCCGCCTGCCCAGCGTATGTGAGTATGGGCATATCTTCCAGGAGGACCGCGAAGAGTGGCGAAATCCTGGAAAGGCCTTTGTCCAGCAGTGGATGAAACAGGCTGATGGATGGATGGATTTTTTATCTGTTTTTGGTGAATAGCAACTATAGCTAGCAACCGATACTGAGTTACGTAATAGCCCCGCTGGTCACATCATATGTCCTAAAACACCTCCCTTTGCCCCCCCCCCATCCTCTTCTCCCAGAGCCGACCCGTGGGTACAGTGTACTATACATTAGAGAGAACGCATTCTTTGAAGGCGGATGTTGCCCCACAGGCCGGATGGTGGCATCAGCACAGAGTAGAGAGAGGAAGTCGTGGGCGCGCTTCCGTGAGCTTCGACTTTTGTCTACTGCGGTTTGTTTGCGTACTGGGTGTTGATTTGTTCTGTTAGGTCACATGGGTTAGTATGCACCATGCCTATGCGCCAAAAATCAGGGTCTTTATATACTATACCGGGTGTAAAAGCAAAGGCAAGAATCCTTTAAGGGTGTGTTAGTATGATCGGTTAAGATATTATTTTAAATACTGGGATCTCTAAGTAATTCGAGTCACAATAGTACTTTTTAGGGTTCCGTACCCAAAGGGTAACCACTTGTTTTAGACGATAGCCACTTGGTTTGGCAACTGAGTTTACGATACAGAATCAGGGGGCAGGTCATGGTTGGATGAGGAGGGCCGAAGATCGAGTGCTATGGCGTGCCTTGGGAGAGGCCTATGTCCAGCAGTAGGCTGATGATGGTGGTGATGAATAATAGTAAAGATTGTTGACTTCCAATCTTAGGCTGATACAAAAACATGCAATCTCTTGAGTGGATCTAACCCACGATCGCGCCAGGAGTGTATTATTGTAAATGAATTGTTATCGAGAATTAAAAACTGTACGTAGAAATAAAAAAAACCGGCCAAGTGCGTGTTGGTCTACTAATACAGACCGCGCCAAACTTCTGGTCCCATACATTATAGGGGACCAAAAGTTTGGTGCGACCAGTACTCGTAAACCTGTAAAGCCTATTTAGCTGTGATAGTTTTCCTTTTAAATAAATTATATATACTACTTCTGTGAATTTTTTTACATTTCTATAAACAACCGTTTAGCCGGCAGGGGGGGGGGACGCTCCACTCTAGCTAAAATTTTCACTTTAAAGCTTAATATTTCACCAACGGATCCCTAAATCGAAAAATGGTTTTCACACACCCACAATGTTTTTGAACGGCCTATCTAACGATACCCCACAATATGGGATAGACGAGAAGAAAATTCATCCCCAGTACAAGTGTATGAGAGGTACCATTAAAACAAATATACTTTTTTTTTTGTTTGATAAACACTTGTACTTGTCCACTTATTTATATTAATTTCCCTTACCGGTTTCGCTGTTAAAGCATTATCAAAGGTTTGTTTGGTTGTTTACGTACAATATATGAATCGCTTGGCATGCGGGTAGGACAAACAAATTCTACAACAGAAACATTTGAGTATTTTAATTTCTTAATATAACGTTGTATAAAATACTCATAAGTTTCCATAGATACACTATCCTAAATATCCAACGTTGTGGCAAGGTTTGGCAATGGTAGAATTAGTTATGGGGTTGTCATATAACAAAAATAAAGTTAACACGGTAGAAGAAAGAAAAATATAAATATCTTAAAAACAAAAATAAGGATTCAATATGCTAAAATGTCAGTAAATGTTGATTTTTTAAAATAAAATAAATGTGTAATTGAGTGTCAAGTCAGATAAATGTCAAACGATTCAATCGTGTTTCATGTCAAATAAGAGCCAATGTCAAAATACAAAATGAGCTATTTAAAATATTGAAGCAGTGGTGAGTTATTAACGTCTAATTGTTTATTTAATATTTGGTTGACATTGGAAATATTAAATAAACAATTAGACGTTAATAACTCACCACTGCTTCAATATTTTAAATAGCTCATTTTGTATTTTGACATTGGCTCTTATTTGACATGAAACACGATTGAATCGTTTGACATTTATCTGACTTGACACTCAATTACACATTTATTTTATTTTAAAAAATCAACATTTACTGACATTTTAGCATATTGAATCCTTATTTTTGTTTTTAAGATATTTATATTTTTCTTTCTTCTACCGTGTTAACTTTATTTTTGTTATATGACAACCCCATAACTAATTCTACCATTGCCAAACCTTGCCACAACGTTGGATATTTAGGATAGTGTATCTATGGAAACTTATGAGTATTTTATACAACGTTATATTAAGAAATTAAAATACTCAAATGTTTCTGTTGTAGAATTTGTTTGTCCTACCCGCATGCCAAGCGATTCATATATTGTACGTAAACAACCAAACAAACCTTTGATAATGCTTTAACAGCGAAACCGGTAAGGGAAATTAATATAAATAAGTGGACAAGTACAAGTGTTTATCAAACAAAAAATGTTTCAAAAGTTCCACCAAGTGCCAACAATCACGAGCATCAACTCCAAATATACTTTTTTTTATTTTTTTTACCAGTTTGTCGGCGTGATTAATATTTATATCCATGCCAAATTACAGCTTTCTAGTATTAATATTCTCTGCGCTAAGCTGCGGACAGACTGACAGACGGACATGGCGAAACTATAAGGGTTCCTTGTCAGACTACGGAACCCTAAAAACGGGCAGTTTGAAGTGCCCTTTTTTCATGAAATCTGATGGTTATCAACATTTACTTTTATAACGGCAATCTGTTAGTCTCATCATTAACCAGTAGAATTATTGATTATACTAATTGATTTACAATATACCTACATCCGGCTTGATCGTCTAAAGCATATCTTCCATTTAAGAAAATTGTACGCTATTTGGTTCTATAGATCCCTGAAAACACAAAAACTTTTCGATCGTAAATAAGTTTTTTTTTTAAATCTGAAGCAACAATATTGCGACTGAATAGTTTCAGAAATAATACGATGCCTCTTCCATTTAATAAATATTTTTATCTATTACACCTGAAAGAGGTCATTAAGTTGTTAGTTGGCCTTATATCACAAAAAGTCAAAGAAAAATCCCCGGCATGCCCTCATATTACATTACATCATAACATATTACAACAATTGCCATGTTAAATCCAGTGTGGCGGTCTTCCACCGACCACGTCCGTTCTCCTTTATGGTTGCGAAACGTGGAAAAGAACCGACCACGTTACGGATAAGTAAATAGACGCTTTTCATAAATACACGCTTACGCGATATCATGGGGATCTGTTGGTTTCATTTTGTTTCCAACGAGGAACTTTGGCGCAGAACTCTTCAAAAACCTGTAGCAGACACCATAAAGGAACGCAAATGGAGACGGATAGGTCACGTGCTCAGGCGTAGCGATGACGTCCCAAAGGAGGCACTGACATGGAATCCTGAAGGCGGAAGACGAAAACTCGGCAGACCACGCGAGACCTGGCAGCGCACAGTGAAGAGAGAACTGGACCGTCAGAGATCTCCGAGTTGGCCCAAGATCGTGAAGAATGGCGAAAGAGATTGGGAATAAATAAGTAAGTAAGTTGCAAAAATCTATGATATCCCACCAAAAATATACAAGCGAAAAAGGGCTCAGTTCAGTACAAAGGCAGTGCAGGTTGTCGGCTTCGCCAAAAAAGGAATTGATATCAAATTGGGTGCCAAGGCTTGCGGAGGCTCCTTCAGTTATACCTGCAATAATGTAAGTACAACGTTCTTCACTTGTTTTAAGCGAAAGTGTGATAGGGTCCTTGCCATGCTACTGAATATGTAAGATAACTTTAATTTATGTAGCAAAACTCATACCGGAGACTTGGTAAGTGAACAGTAACACGGATCGATAACACTTTTTGCTAATTTCGCAAAATAAAATCTTCACGTCCGTCCCATAGTAATTGACCCGGGGCTGGGCTTGCGTTTGTAAGGAACACGAAAGGAATAATTTACGAATTTCACAAAAAGTGTCATCGAACCTTTACTGAGCACTTACCGAGTCTTCAATAAAAATTTGGCTGCATAAATTAAAGTCACCTTATATTACCGTCCCTAAGGTAAAGCTGAAAGGCTTTAAGGTAGAGCTTGGTGTCCTTAGAGTAAGGAACCCTAAAAAGGCAGTAATACATATTGTAAAACATATTATCGTCACGACATGAATTCCCGAGGGAGTGTCAGACGTGTTCCGGGTGACTGCAAGTCACAGTCCACACCCGGTACACCCGCATTTCACCGATGATTATTACGTCCCAAACGTGATAGGCAGTGCCCTATCGCCGTACCTCGGGCACAAATGGACCAAGCACTCACACCGAACACAAATTAATATGCACACGGGGATTGAACCCACGACCTCTGGGTTAGCAGGCGAGCGCTCTAGACCACTCGCCGATAAGGCTATAAATTTTGTAATTTGTACGAAACGCGAGAATTTAAAACTGTATACGAGAGACACTCATTTTGATTAACACAGAATCAGAATCAGAATCAGAATCAGAAATATTTATTTGTGAACATGGGTATAAATGTTAGGTACAAATAGTTGTTAGTAATATTTTATAAGAGCGCCATGATCTGCCTTACGGCATACAAATATTAATTTAATTACATTTATAATTATTCATACAGTGTGACAAAGTAATATAAATAAAGATCATAAAGTAATAAAAAATTAAATTACAGTCAAAATATTACCACGTTCTATTTTCCCTTTTTAGGGTTCCGTACCCGAAGAGTCACTTGACCGGTTTTTACATTTCGGCAGAACTCTCAACCTAATTAACCGACGACATAAACTACTAGGCCGAAAGAGGACGCCTGAAAATAATCTTAACACTTTTCTTATAACCTAAAGCAGTATTTGCACAAATAGTAAAACTAACTGCGGTTCACCATTATGAAGTAGTAAGTGAAATCATTGCTCGAGATCAAAAAACTATCGGCTCAACCCGACCGGGCCATTACCGGTCGGCCGGCCCTCTGTGGGTCCGACACGTCTTGGTACTTTCACAATACGACGTATAACCCGTATCAATAGACCTTCGAATTTCATTTGGCAACGTATTTCAGTAAGATAGTTATTTCCGTGATATAATTATATCCCTCTAGTTGCAATCTAGTGATATAAGTATCGTACTAAACTAATCTAGTTATAAACATAATACCCGTTACATAATACTGTTCTTAAATGTTTTCTTTCTGTGGTTTTAAATAGTTATTAAATTAATAATTTGTTGTGTATGATGTGTATAAGAAACCGGTAGCTTAAGTAAGAATAAAAATAAATATATGGAATAAAAAGTACAAGTATATTTGTATAATTTATTAATACTGTTCTCTATTGTTCGATGGAGTTGGTGGCAAGGCTTTAGTGCAAAAAAGAGCCGGTTAGGTATGGCAAGTCGCAACGTATATCGTAGATTGCTGCTAGGGTATAATTATATCACGGATTTCCGTTATTTAACTATCTTACTGCGACATATTCAAGTGTTATAGATTCAAAAACATGCCGATAAACACGTTAATGTAGATTTTGTTTCTGAAACAATATGCAAAAACATTTGTTTTCCAAGTGAATTAATGGCTACAGGTGGTAGAGGTGCCGAGCTTCTACCACCAGCTTACTCGCAAACATCCCCAAAGATTGTTGTGATGAAAAAACACTTGTACTTTTCCACAGATAATATTTAATACTACACTACCCAACCGGTTTCACTATATAAGCATCATCAGGGGCTTTTTAATTAACTAATATACATAATTATTTTTAAACAATGTTTCTGTTGCTAGATGTCCGTGCAATATATCTAATATTTCTAATATATCTAATATATTTCTAATATATCTAATTATAGATATATTGCACGGACATCTAGCACTTTTCCACAGATAATATTTAATACTACACTACCCAACCGGTTTCACTATATAAGCATCAACAGGGGCTTTTTAATTAACTAATATACATAATTATTTTTAAACAATGTTTCTGTTGCTAGATGTCCGTGCAATATATCTAATATTTCTAATATATCTAATATATTTCTAATATATCTAATTATAGATATATTGCACGGACATCTAGCAACAGAAACATTGTTTAAAAATAATTATGTATATTAGTTAATTAAAAAGCCCCTGTTGATGCTTATATAGTGAAACCGGTTGGGTAGTGTAGTATTAAATATTATCTGTGGAAAAGTACAAGTGTTTTTTCATCACAACAATGTTTGATAAATTCTACCAAGTGCCGACAATCTCAACTATCAACATCCCCAAAGATATTCGGGGGAGAGTGAGAGAGCAGCTCTCAAACAGGCACAATCAGGCGGCCTACTATGCCTGGGACCGATGGATGGCGGTATATCCTTCACCAATTTCCGGGCCTTATATAAAACAGACTGGTAACGGGTGGCGGCGTCACTGGTGTGAGGGTTTCCGCCTGCCCAGCGTGTGTCAGTATGGGCATTTCTTCCAGGATGATCACGAGAGGCTTATGTTCAGCAGTGGATGAAACAGGCTGATGAATGGATGGATAGATTTATATCCATCTCTCACTTATTTACTATCTCTGTCTACTTTCCCAAATGACAATACAGATAGCACAAAAAACAATAGCAGTCAACAGGCAATCAACGATTTACTGACCAACAATTTGGTGAGGGCAACACATACCTAAATTGTGGCCAACCATGGTCTATGCCTCTATGGTGACGGCAAAGCCGAAGCGGGCAGCCATTTTAAATCCTAAGATCTATTTATGCGGGTATCCATCCATCCATCCATCAGCCTGTTTCGTTCACTGCTGGACATAGGCCTTTCCAGGATTTTGCCACTCTTGGCGGTCCTCCTGGAAGAAATGCCCATACTCACACATGCTGGGCAGGTGGGTTGGTGAGCGCGGTGCCGAAACCCCTGCACCAGTGACGCCGCTGCCCGTTACCAGTCTGTTTTAAATAAGGCCCGGCAATTAAGGATGGATATACCGCCATCCATCGGTCCCAGGAAATGGTGGGCTGCCTGGTTTTTTGCCTGAGAGCTGTTCTCTTACTCTCTCACGAATAACTTCGGGAGGATTTGCGAGTAAGATGGTGGTACCTCCACAGTCGAGCCCGGCATCAGCTCTACCACCTCTAAAATAATAATAATAAGTAATATAATAATATTATGGTATGGATACACATATTAACTTTGAACATTTTAAGCAAAAATAATCAAAAAACCAAACGAAAAATGTTACTACTCGACTCATACAGTTTTTATTTATTTGAACCGGATGTATTTCAAAACAACTCGAGTGGAATACAAAGTAAGACCACACTGCAATCGAAGACAGCAGTTTTTTTAAACAAAATAAAGGAATAAATACAAAATCACCGTATCATATAGCTCAATCAAATCATAAAACTGAATTAAATATTCGTCTCAAACAATTAAACTTAACACGAACTCAAAAAGCTTTTGCATTGGCAAAAAAAAAAAACAATTTTGCATAATCAACATGTAAAAGAACCCAAATTAAATGATCAAGATTGGTCTAAGAGAGTCGGACGCATTTTAGAAATACTCCAGACGTCTTGGGTGGTCCGAAAGTATCAAAATCTTTTGTCCCGTTCTACCTCAAGACTCAAGCTGAGTTTTTGTCTCTTTTTCTCGTTTGTGGGTCAAAGATTATGAGGAAAGTGTGTAAATTGATTAAATGTCAATTTAACTTTGATTTACTGTTGATATTTTTTATAGATTACGCTTTTGTAACTTATTGATTCTGCAAATCTTTAAATTGATAATAAAGTTCCTTATTCTAGGCTTAAATTGGATTTATTTCATAAACTTGTTTTCGACTTGGTTTCGCCTGATTACTTTAATGTTTTTACGGAGTTTTGAAATAATAGTTTCTTCGCACGTTCGCAGCAAATTTTAACACTTCTATGTTTTTTTAACTTTTAAACTATTCACAAACTAACAAACTTCATGCTATTATTTATGTTTAGAATAACATTTATAAGGTTCTACAATTCAAAGTGAAAAGTATTTAATAGATGATAGGAGTATCCCTAACATAATAGACCACATTCCACTGAAAACAAAAATTTTTGCGCAAACTTTTTTTTTACCTTTCCATTGAAATTTAGTCAGCTGATTCAACCACTTAGTTACCTCAGCAAAAAAAAAAATATTCTTGAATGTGCTCAGTTAAAATTAAAATTACCTCAAAATTATTTTCACTTATTAAGACCTTATACAAAGTGAAATTGAAGTCATTTTGTTAACGAAAACTGGTGATAGCACTCGTCAATATGAATAACTTTTACCACTTTTCTATGAAACAGCTGTTTTTTTTTTTACAATTTCAGGGTTGGCTTCATAGTAAAAGTTGTTCATATGGACGAGTACTATCACCAGTTTTCGTCAACAAAATTATTTAAATTTCACGTTGTATAGTAAATAAAACATTTTCCCATTATTAAGGATTTAGAAGTCCCCAACAATAAAATGTTTACAACACAGGCATGAGTTAGGTTAATTTTTTGCTAAAAAAAAGGAGTTATTCAATTAGTATCTAATCCTAATTAATTAAAATATTTTCAAATAAAATAATCACATCTACCTACAGATATTCTTTGCATTTCACCTCTACAACATTTAGTCGATTACCTTTACAATCTTCTTTCTCTTTCTAAGCTGTGCAAAAGTCGACCTTCCCTTTCCCTCCCCGTTGCACCTATGACCTTTATTAGACGGCAACCTTCCTTTTCTATCATGAGGGAGAAAGCCTTTTGTCTCTTTCTTTCTTCGTGAAAATTGTCCTTTGTTTTTTGCAAGTTATGCAGAAGGTGTCTTGAAATCTGAAGAAGATACTTTCGTATTGGTACATATACTCACGGCTGTCTCCCAGATGGGTAGGCTACAGATTTCTATCTGCTACGATCCTGACACACTCTTTTACCATCTATCAATCTAGTCATACAACCTTTTCTATTCCGGGTACCTTTGAC
This sequence comes from Ypsolopha scabrella, assembly GCA_910592155.1. Classification (NCBI taxonomy): domain Eukaryota; kingdom Metazoa; phylum Arthropoda; class Insecta; order Lepidoptera; family Ypsolophidae; genus Ypsolopha; species Ypsolopha scabrella. The sequence continues at coordinate 4,454,558 of OU342989.1, read as the reverse complement.
TTTGCCCTTCTCTAGTATGTCATTATTTTGGTTGGTATACATTGTCGTAACTAGGATTTGTATCTGGGGGGGGCTGGCTCCGACTCATGAAGGCATCAACAAGTATCTGTTCTCGATTGTGTGATCGTAACATAATTGGAGATAATCCTCTATACAACGAGATCACATACCAACCAAAACACACGAAGAAAAAGAAAAAGTTACATTCAAATGTTGGATTCAAATCTGAAATTAGAGTGGCTCTAAAAAGTATTTCTGATGATAATTCTAGATACACATCGTGTTGTGTATAGTTGCTAAAACTACCTACTTTAAAATTTATATTTTTACACTTTACACTATATATACATATATTTACATAGATAATATATATTTTACCATTATACTTATTATATATACCTACCTATATATTAAATCCATTATAACTATTTAATTAAAAACACGAATTACTAATAAAATTGCATACCTTGCATACCTGTTAGACATTTCATGATCTATTTTTGAAATACATTGAAATTGATTTACGATATTCACAAAATTAATTTTACTACCTTTTGAACTCATTGTCTAAGTTTTGATTTTTAGTGAAAACCTGTTATTGGCCTTGTTTATGTATCTAACTATTGTTATATCTCATTGTGTAATCGGTGTTGGTTTTCCAAATAAACGATAAAATAAAAAACTTAAATTAAATAATAACGCCTTAAATTGGAGACAGCATCTTTTAACATCAATGACATCCGTATTTCTGGGGGGCAGACGGTATTCTGGGGGGGTCCATGCCCCCTTGGCGGTAGAGTTTTACCTTCCATTTGCGCCTATACATTTCTTTTTTTACTCTAATGGCCACACGTATTAATTGCTGTATTATTAATGTTTTATTATGAAATAAATGTATATAAACTTTTAGAGCTTGTTTTTTTGTTTTATATAATATTATTATATATACAAGGTGACTTTAATTTATGCAGCCAAATTCTTAATGAAGACTCGGTAAGTGCTTAATAACAAGGTTCGATGACCCTTTATGTGAAATTCGTAAATTATTCTTTTCGTGTTCCTTACAAACGCAAGCCCAGCCCTGAGTCAATTACTATGTGACGTCAAGATTTTATTTTGCGAAATTAGCAAAAAGTATTATCGATCCGTGTTACTGATCACTTACCAAGCCTCCAGTATGAGTTTGGCTGCATAAATTAAAGTCAAGTACAACAAAAAAAAATCAAGATATATTTCGGGCCCTGCTGGGCCCGGCATCGGTTGATATAATAATCAATATATAAATTATAGGGCCCAAAATATACCTTGTTTTATGACAAGTACCACGTCTCATAAAAAAAATTTTCATTATGATCAGTAGTCCATGTCGCACAGTGTTTTAAAACCCTTAAAATCTGACATTTCTAACTGAAGTCATGGGTCGATACAGACATGTGTTTCGAGTGAAAGAGTGAAACTCCCACGTGCCAATTCTTTCTAGTTATGGAGAAAAAAAAAACAAAGTTGGGCATTTTTACTGTCCCTAAAAATGAAAAAATACCTCGATATTTTTCAAATGTTAATAGCTTTTTGTATAGTTATATAATTGTTCATGTTTTGAGCTTTTTTGCATTAATTTAGGAATCAAGCTACGCTGGAGACATGCTGGAGACAATTTTCTTTTGTTTTTCAATTATTTTTTGTCGCCAGTCTGCGATTTCCGCAATATGTTTTAATACAAATAGCTTGATATGCCATCTTCTTATAGAGAAATATCAATTGCGCATCGCGTAGAGTTTACGTTTTACCAACAACTATTTTTCTAGTCAATTTACAACTAACAAACGAGCAAACAAACAAGATCATATCAATGTTAAGATCAATTAGGCTGATATGGGGCTAGTTTTGACAGCTTTTGACAGCTCCGTCAGATCTGACAGTTTGACAGGTGTCGTGACAGGGCCGGCCCATTCACGCTTGTAGCAATTAGGGGTCAATAGGCAGTTGAGATGGCGTTTTGGTGTTTGTATTATGGAGGTATTCAAATGAGAAATGGCTATGCATAGGTATAATATGTAAAGTGTTGATGTCATATACGTTTTTTTCTGCAATTACTTGTCGATGGTAGTTTTGTTTGTTTTTTTTTTGTACCAAGTAACGAGGGGAAGGTTTTTCAATTCGATTTGGTTTTTTAGGGTTCCGTACCTCAAAATGAAAAAACGGAGCCCTTATAGGATCACTTTGTTGTCCGTCTGTCTGTTTGTCATGACCCTTTATCTCGGGAACGCGTGAAGGAATCGAGTTGAAATTAAAACCAAATACTCAAGTTTACATTCCCTTGAAGCTGTGAAAAAATCAAACTACTAAGAACAGATACGCCCATTTATGCCGCATAAAACGTATATTTCGACCTTAGAGTAACCAATACATTATTCTAAGATTTCGACACTCTCAAGGGAATCAATATTCATAGGGTATTTCCCGTTGACGTAGAACTATGAAATTTAGCAAGTAATACCGTCTAATACTTCAAGTATGGTCCGGCTCGCATTTGTCCGCTTTTTTTCACGATGTGCCTGCGCAAATGTCTATGATTCGTAGGATGAAGCGATACCCCATATCTCTGGGAGTGGTGAGGGGGGGCCCCCCTGGCCCCTAACCCCTAACGTCTATGTGGCTGCCCTGTACTTAATTGGCGACATACTGAAGAAGGGCAATCTCAATAACAGAGCTTTATAAGTAAAAGTAGGTGGTAGAGCTGGTGCCGGGCTCGACTGTGGAGATACCACCATCTTACTCGCAAATCCTCCCGAAGTTATTCAGGGGAGAGTAAGAGAACAGCTCTCAGGCAAAACCAGGCGGCCCACCATTGCCTGGGACCGATGGATGGCGATATATCCATCCCCAATTGCCGGGCCTTATATAAAACAGACTAGTGACGGGCAGCGGCGTCACTGGTGCAAGGGTTTCGGCACCGCGCTCACCAACCCGCCTGCCCAGCGTGTGTGAGTGTGGGCATTTGTTCTAGGAGGACCGCCAAGAGTGGCGAAATCCTGGAAAGGCCTATGTCCAGCAGTGGACGAAACAGGCTGATGGATGGATGGATAAAAAGATTTGGGCTTATATTCAGGAATAAAAGTCATAATTCAGAAAATAGTCAAAAAGTTTGGTGTTACATAGCGAACAAATAATAAAACTGGGTATTCCTAATTTAGTATCAAGGCATTTCTGTTCCATTTCTTATTAAATTCTTTTTTTTTATAAGAAACAAAACATCGTATGCTTAAGGTTATCTAGAGAAATCTGTCTTGCTCCAACGCTTTCATTTTTCACATGTTTATCCTGCTCAGCGGTAGCGGGCCGCTCAGAAAACTCGCGGTTTTGAGGTGTTTTTATTTGTTATTTTGTAATTAGCTGGATGGGTTTTTAATATTCGTGAATTATTATTTTCATGTTCCTTACAAACGCATGCGCAGCCCCGAGTCAATTACTATGACTATGTCAAGATTTTATTTTGCGAAATTAGCAGAATGTGATATCGATCCGTGTTACTGATCACTTACCAAGCCTCCAGTATGAGTTTGGCTGTATAAATTAAGGTCATCTTATATTTGGTTGTACAATAAGTACCTTTAATTCATGCCAAAAAAAATTACACATAGAAATTATTAGTATTATAAAATATGTCAATAATTATAATTATTATAAACCATGATAAATTTGTCCAAAAATTTAAAATTAAAACAAACTTACCCTAAAAATATGAATAAAGTGAAAAAATGTCTTTACTATTTCAAAATTATTAAAATTTCAAAACTCACACAATGTAGTTTTCACAATAAACCTCAAAAAAGCCATTTTTAACATTATTTAATTCAGCTATATCTTGAAAACGGTACATTTTAGACATACAGGTTTCAAATGTGGTAAAATTCTTATACATATTCTAAAATAAAACAAAAAATAATATCACAAAAATTTTGTTCCGTACTCAGAGTGGGCCGAATTGTTGGCACCGCCATTTTATCACCTTGTTTTTTGTTGCTATAGCATCAATGTTTTTAGGGTTGCGTACCCGTAATGTGTGTGGTACGGAACCCACTGTACGCTAATCAGACTGGTATTTAGCTACATTTTTTTTATTTAAAATGTGATTTTCGTTCAATTACCCTGCCTGCGAAACACAAATAATATCTTTTGTGCGTCTATACTTGTTCAATAAAGCCGATTTTAAAGGCTTTAATTTAATTCAGTTTTAAGACTCAATTTATTTCATTCCAAAATAGTTTAGTGCTAACAACACAAGCTATATTACTCTGGAAAAATTCAAGTTTTGACTAAAACTAAAATTAAAGTCGACTTTATTGTTGAAGATTAACCATTTATAGAAAGTATAAATTTTATTTTACGTATTTCACAGAAAGGGTAATTGAACCTTGATCTTGACCGCTTACCGAGTCTCCACTATGAATTTGGCTGCATAAACGGAAGTCACTTTATAAATACCACGCGGTATCAGCGCGGTATATCAACTCTAGCGCAGTTAAGATTAGAAGCAGCGTGTCACGCAAAAAACCCTGTTTCATTTATGCCCTAAATGTTCCCCAAACTAATAATTTATGTACAAAATCGGAAAAACGTTGGTAATTACTCATTATCATTACTCATAATTATTGTTATTTATAATGAGGATAAATTAAAGTGTCCGCAAAAGTCACTCCAAATTATAGAGTTAAGCAATAAAAATGACCATCCGGCGTTAAGTGACTTACGTCTGATTATTGATTTAAGTCCGTATTGTAAATTGATATATTAAGCCGCGACCACCCATACGGTGTATTATTTATTTTTACTGCGCTTGCGCGCCGGCGGTGATAGATCGGCGCGGGTGAAGCTCGCTGATTGGCTGCGGCGTAGGGCTGCCACCTATGTGATCTGCATTTTTGATAGAGCTCTTCTTTGTGTAGTAATGCGATCGTACTGTTATTAAATGTTAAACATTTGACATCCTTAAAGGATTAATAGTAGCTTGAACTCTGTTTTTTAATAAACGTGAACATATCTTCACGATCTGAGCCTCCGAGGGGGTGTCGAAGGTGTTCCCGAGTGTGAACTGTGAAATTTAACGCGTTTAACCGACGATTATCACATCCTAACGTGAAATTAAATTCCGAAATACTCAATGCCCGACCGAGCATCAAAACTGGGAATCAAGATTGAGAGGCCAGAGTTCTACCGTTTGAGCTATCGCCGCCGCTAACATAAATTAGTTTCAATTAATTATGAATTATTATAACAGAAATTGGCGTCATTATAAAAATAAACAGTTTCAGCAACATAAATAAACCCAAAGTTTAGCTGGAAAATTTGCTACCTAGCAGCAAACAGTTCTTTATTTGGCTAAGTTCGACCGAATATAAAATTGTAAATTCCTGAAGCCTTGCTTTTGTTTGCATGAGTATTAGAGCCTTATATTCAATGCTTTTGAAATGGAAGGATAATTTTCTCTATAGTTTTTGACCCATATTTAAATTAACTATTATAATTGATTTTAAAATAAAAGTAATATACCGATTGAAAATGAACCTAACAAAGGAGACTGTTCTCTGATAAAAATAAAAACTATATGTTTTGTTACTTTAGCCATGATTCATAATAAAAGAAAATATTATATCGACCGTCAAAGAAGCACTAATACTCTACAAAACCTATGTGTACATAGCCTATGTGCATTATTTACCGCCAGGAATATGTAGCGTCTATTATCAGTCACATGTCACGTCACGTAGGTTGACCATTTTTGCGAAATTTAAAAACCAATAAAAAGAAACAACACTGTTATTCCAATTGTGTGTTGTATTAGTGATTCATAGAGTTCAATAAAGCTTGAGGGTTCAGTTTCAACGGCTCTGTATAAGGATGAAGTTCTAAATATCTATGAGTATGCAATATTGAAATGTTGTCTCAAAATGCATCATCAGCTATAAATAAAATCCTACAATTCCAAGTGAAAAAATGAAAAACTTTCCAATCAAAATATTTTTTTTGCGTGAACTTTTTTTTCACCTTTCCATAGAAATTCAGTCATCTAGTTGAACCACTTTGTTTCGTACTGGGAACCAAAAATATTATTAAAAACAAAAAAAATTTCTTCTTTTATGTGATTAATTAAGCGATACATGATCTACCCTAAAATTATTTTCACTTATTATGTAGGATAAATAAGGTCCTACAAATCAAAGTGAAAAAAATTCAAGAGATGATAGAGAAAGAATAGACCAAATTCTAACGAAAAAAATTTTTTTATGTTTACTTTTTTTCACCTTTTCATTGAAATTAAGTTCGCTGATTGAACCACTTTGTACTAGGAAGTGAAAAATTTATTTGACCAAAAATATTTTTTCTTCTGGATTGTGGTCAGTTAACGGTACTAATCTAACCCAGAATTATTTTCACTTATATATAGGGTGAAATTTAATCAACCGACCAAATTCATACTAGAGACTCGGTTGGTGATCAAGAACTAGGTTCAGTAATCCTTTTGGCCAATTTCGAAAAATAATTTTTTTTGCTCCCGTACTGGTTGTACTAGTTTAAGTACAATTCCTAGTGCAGGTTCTACGGGAAAAATATTTTTTTTTTCGAATTTCACCTGGAGGATCATTAAACCTTGTTCCTGATGACTAACCGAGTCTCCAGTATGAATTTGGTCGGTTGATTTAATTTCACCTAGTATAGGTATAATGTAACTGTAATTTAACCAGCCAAACTCATACTGGAGACTTGGTAAGTGATCAGTAACACGGATCGATAGCACTTTTTGCTAAATTCGCAAAATGAAATCTTGACGTCCCGTAGTAATTGACTCGGGGCTGGGCTTGCGTTTTGTAAGGAACACGAAAAGAATAATTTACGAATTTCAAAAAAATTTTAATTCATCCTTGCTACTGAGCACTTACCGAGTCTTCCTTAGACCCAGAAATATATAATAAAAAAAACTTAAATACTCGTAAGTTGCCAACCCTACATTGATTGGCTGGCGCCTCGCGCGTTCTATTTTCAAAATTCCTCCCTGTATTGATCCAGTTTGATCGAGTATTGATCCGCATCGCTTCTCGATTGTTTTCCTTTCAATTTAATTGACCTGCTTAACAAAGTGACGTGGCGCCCGCCTTTGTTTGTGAAAAATATAATTTTACTTCATCTGAACAGGATGCGCATGCGCAGTCACATGACACGGAACTTTAAAAGCATCCAGTTTTACTGACCATACTAATCAATTTCGTTCTACGACTGGAATTTTGCTTGATAAAGATACTCTAATAAGGCACTGCTATCATGTAGTTTTTTTTTGCGTAGGTCACTGAAATCTCTTCACAAACTTTTTACACTTATATAAGGTCCTACAATTCAAAGTGAAAAAAATTTAAGAGATAATAGAGTATCCCTAATAGCACAATTCCCAAACAAAAAAATTTTTTTTCGCCTGCTTTTTTACTTTTCCTTATAAATTTAGTCAGCTGATTGAACCCCTTTCTACTGTCAAGTGAAAAAATTACCAGAGCATAAAAAAAAAATCTGGTATGTGATACATGATCTAGCCCAGAATTATTTTCACTTATTATTGTAGGACCTTATACACGTAAAAGGTTGTCTTTAACATATTTTTTACTCTTTTTGAAGGGGGACCAAAATTATACAGTACAATCATGTTTTGACAGCTGCAAGTGGGGTATAAAATAAAAAGGCGTTAGTTATGAATTATATTACTATACTAGCTTTTGCCCGCGGCTCTGTCCGCGTGTTATTCGGTTTAACGACATGCTTTTTTCCGAGATAAAAAGTAGGCTATGTGTTAAGTTAGGGTATAAGCTATATTCATTTTAAATTTCATTCAAATCCGTCCAGCCGTTTCAGCGTGAAAGAGTAACAAACATACACACACACACACAAACTTTCGCATTTATAATATTATAGTGTGATATTTTGTTTTAAATATACCTACGTAGAAACCGTGATTCTTTTCTTTGAAAAATTACGCGACCGAAGAATCTGAAATTGTTACATGATAAAGAGTGGCATGTGAAGGAAACAGTAGAACTAATAGCGGTTGTTACGAAAATAAGTTTTAAGGGTCCAGGGAATGTATTTTTGAATCATTCGAATTTCAATTCGCATATGAATCCGCATCATTCGCATACGAAAACTTAAAATTAGTATTGTATTCGAATGCGAATTATGCGGATTCGTATGCGAATTGAAATTCGAATGATTCAAAAATACACTCCCTGTAGCCGAATGCTTGAAGTTAGTCGCGCACGTGGTCGCTATGCTTGCTATTTCATTCTACATTCAAGTTCGGATTATAGAGCACTGACTGACTGTTATTAGTTGGCCCGAACGTTCATTTCCCGAGCTCGTACGAAACTAACCGAACACTAAGCTAACGCGAGACAAAACTCATGTCTTGAAAAAACTCGAGAATGGTTTTGGGTCTTCCTATGATTTCAGGAGAAATATCCCAAAAATCGAAATAAAACAAAAACATTTTTGAATAGTATAAAATATACTATGCTGTGAAACTAAAATTATTTGATTTGTTGTATCGCTTCTAGGACATTACGGTACATAAACATTCATCAAAATATGTGTAAAATCCAGGACTTTTATACGCTTGTAACTTTTGTATGTATTTGATTTTGATAAATGTTTTAGGATGAAATATCTTGAAAAAGAAAAAATATTAAGCAAGTACCTATAAATAAGGATATTATCAGCGAACTGCGCTAGTCTGGGAGTTGGGGCGTATAGAGTGCCTTTAAGTACGGAATTTGGTAAATTTGAACTTGTTTTTGTATCGTCATTTGTTCGCTTTATATTCCTGCTCAGGATTCACGCAGACGATTTTCTATTATTTATTGTGATAGAGATCACAACATTGAAATATTTTTATTTAAGGTCTTGCACCTGGTGCACGATAATCTTACTGAACAATTTTGAACTTCAGTATGTTGTCAGAAAGTCTACATTAGAACGCTCGCTTCGCGCGCTGGCGGCACGCAAAATCAGTGAATTTTAGAAGATTTTATGAAAAAGTATTTGATGTAGGAGTTTTTCCACCTTACATCGGAAAATAAACCATATTTTCTTGTTTTAGCAGTAATTTCAGACATAAAACTCGAGCCCTTTAGACATGATGAAAATCAAAAGCTAGTGTTGTTGTCAGAGGCTCTTGTCTCAAAAAAGTCTTTTTGTTGATGAACTAAAATATTTTCTAAGGTTTATAAAATAAACATTAAAATAATTATTTACGTTTATAATTATTATTTTTACTTAATTTGCAATTTGCTAAACTTGCAGTCCTGCAAAGAACCAGAGAAGCAATGAATTTTTCTTACTATGGTATTGTTTTTTCCGTATTTTAAAACTTTAGATTGACAGTTAAAAGATAAAAAACGAATAGTTTATAATTTTAAGGAGAGCAAATTTCTCATATTTGCTGCCTCAGTTTGAGCAGAGGAGTCCGCCCTTAACGAATCACGGGAACATAACATAAAGGTAATCTAGGGTCCATTTAATGTTCTAGACCACATCTGCGGTGTAAAGCCTATTTACGTTTACGCCCTAGACTCGGTGTGAGGTCTATATGCGTTAACTTATTTCTTACCTATCTGTAGGTATAATACAGTATCCTAAACGACCATACTCACTGACCTTTCAACAGAAACAAAATCTAAGAAAGCTCGGATCAAGATGTTTTGGGCGAATCTTTAAGAACGTCCAATATTCACTGGTCTTTGAGTTTAAGCAAGCTTCAAAGGAGCGGAGACCAGTGAATAATGGACGTATCTGGAAGCTTTAATACCAGGATAGATAAGTCTGGTATTTGCATTGGTTTGGAACTAAGAAGAGGTCAACTTATAATGGACAAGTCTATGGTTACTTCGATGTGGGTGGTCCGATGATTTTTAGAGGTCACTGACCTCTCCGATTAAGCTTTTTTTGTCGTCTGCACAGGTGTGTGAGGTTTTTTTTCGAGTGTTTTAACAGTTGCTTTAGAGCTTGTTAATGATCGAATGAATGTTGGTTTTTAGTTTTATTTTTTATGTGATTTCTTGGACAATGTTATAGATGTATATTTGCTAATTATTTTTAGTTAGTGAAGCTTTTAGTCAGTTCTTAGAAGGTTTATTGAATGCTCACTCTAAAATAAAGTACCTACGTTAAGTGGTACGAATATTTTGCACAATATTGCAATCACACTAACATTATAAATGTATTATAAGGGTGTGTTTGAGGGTGTGTGTATGTTTGTTACTCCTTCACGCTGAAACGGTTGAACGGATTTGGATGAAATTTAGAATGGATATAGCTTATACCTAAACTTAACATATAGGCTACTTTTTATCCCGGAAAAAAGCATGTCGTTAAACCGAATAACACGCGGGTGGAGCCGCGGGCAAAAGCCTGTCTTTAGATATGTTTTGCTCTAACGCTTTTGTTTTATAACTATCTCGCTCTAAACAACCGCCGCGCACGCAAAACTTCAGTTACTTTTATATATTTTTTACGTTAAGGCGAGGTTATCCAGATATATCTGTCCTGCACCAACGCTTTCATTTTACATATCTCTATACTGCTCAGCGGAAGCGGGTCGCTCAGAAAACTTGCGGTTTTGAGGTGTTTTTATTTATTATTTTGTAATTAGATGGATGGGTTTTTAATATGACGGCCGTTTTATATCACATTTTTACAACGTTTATTTAAGTATAACTTTTATTGTCCAAAACTTAATATAGCTCAAATTAAATGATATTTAGATCGTAGTTATAGACTTTGCGATTTAATTGGATCGAGCAAAGTTTAAGTAATCGTGTATCGAATGGCCGAAATATCAAGATCAAAGAGTGAAATATGACATATATTTTTTACACAATTTAATCATCGCTATTTATTTGTTTAAAATACATTTGAAAGGAGACAAAATAGGATAAACTTAAAATATTAAACATAACTCGATTCGGAATCGGAATCGAGTTTGGCGGTCGCACTTTCCGCGTACAATAAACGAGAATAAACTGAAAAATAAAGTTCTTTTCACGAAAGTTTTCGTATTTATTCATTAACAATACGTGTTTTGACAAGGGACTTAAATCCATAGATTGTATCAGAAAACTGATTTTCTATCATATTTTTTATGTGTTACTATGGTTTTGAAGTATGTTTTGTCATTGGTAAGTCTCTAATTTAACCACAACAACAATATAACAGGGCCCGAGAAAAAGGGTCTTCACTGACAGACGGAAAACAGAGTGATCGTACAAGGGTTTCGTTTTTAGGGTTCCGTAGTCCGACAAGGAACACTTCTAGTTATAGTTTCGCCATGTCCGTCTTTCCGTCTGTCCGCGGCTTAGACTATTTATACTAGAAAGCTGTAATTTGGCATGGATATAAATATTAATCACTCCGACAAAATGGTAAATTGAAATGAATTTTTTTTTTTCAAGGGTACCTCTCATTCAAGTAAGCTGGGGATGAATTAGTTTTTTCTCGTCTATCCCATATTGTGGGGTATCGTTGGATAGGCCGTTCAAAAACATTGTGGATGTGTGAAAACCATTTTTCGATTTAGGGATCCGTTGGTGAAATATTAAGCTTTAAAGTGAAAATTTTAAATAGAGTAGAGTGTCTCCCCCCCTGCCGGCTAAACGGTTGTTTATAGAAATGTGAAAAAATTCACAGAAGAAGTATATATAATGAATTTAAAAGGAAAACTATCACACCTAAGTAGGCTTTACAAGTTTACGAGTACAGGTCGCGCCAAGCTTTTGGCCCCCTATAATGTATGGGAACAGAGTTTGGCGCGGTCTGTGTTAGTAGACCAACTTATATGTACCGGGCAACTACGGAACCCTACATTGCGCGTGGCCCGACACGCACTTAGCCGGTTTTTTTATTTAAAGATTTCAAGAAAAACTCTCGAATAGCATTGCCGCATTCTCAGATTTGCAATTACGTAAGGTAACAATTGGTATTCAAATATGGCTATTCGGCTAAGCAAATTAGCCCGTTTGGCAATTGAAATCGTACGTTTTTGGTTTTCAACAACAAAACAAGACAGTAATTGTATTCATTTGACAGCTAAAAGTGTACGATTTCAGCTGTCAAACGGGCTAATTTGCTAAACCGAATAGCCGTATGACAATCAATTTGAATACCATTGTCTTACAGAATTGCACCTCTGAAAATGCGGCAATGCTATTCGTGAGTTTTTCTTGAAATGTCCGACTATTTTCTGGAGTAAAATTTTACAGTAATTTTTTAGAGTTCCGTACCTTAAAATTAAAAAACGAAACCCTTGTACGATCACTCTGCTGTCCATCTGTCAGTCAAGACCCTTTTTCTCGGGCCCCATTAGAGATATCAAGTTGAAACTAATACCTTCTACAGAAGTCTATGGCCCCATAGTGTTGTTAAAAAGTCCGCCTTTTACTGTTCAAATATAATATAGCTACCCTCTTTATACATGCTGTTAATAGAGTGCGACCATTAAATAAAACCACATACTCTACTGATCATACTGAACAACTATTCGAAAAAGAAAAAAACTTGCAAATCTTCAGAGAAAAAGACATTCAACTGTAACTGATTTATCTCATAGGTGGAAGGTCTATTTTAGAACGCTGCAACGTAACAGCTGTTTCACGGACGACGCTCTCTCTAAACTCGCCCGTATGTCGGTGCGTTAAGTTTCGCGCGTGTTTGTTTGGAACTCAATTATTTCCCAAACTAAGGGTGTCCGCGGGTATGACTCTTGGGAGAAGTGGTTCAGTAGGGTCGGTAGAATATGTGGTTTCATTTAATGGTAGCAGTCTATTTACACCCAGTATATTTACGAAACATGTATGTATAGTATATATTTGTGAAAAAAAAAACTACGTATCCAAAAAATCAAATACTAAAATTTACGTTCTAAAGTTATGTCAACTAACCCAATATCAAGATGTAAACTAATAAATTTTAGTTCGTTTGCCATGTGCACTAAGATATATAATAGTCCGCCAGAAAATATAATTTATTTTCAAAATGAACTTGAACATTTCTCCGTATATAAATGTTTTTATAGATTAAGTGAGTATTTGAAACAATAGCTACTAGTTAAAATCTGTTCTTGTGATCGTGTAAGTTCAAAATAAATAAACCTTTCTGTCAGTGGTACATTCTATATTAAATAGAAATAGAAATAGAAAATACATCTTTATAATATTATAAAATAATGTAAGTGCATGTTTTGTTTAGTTCTTAGTATTTTAGTTCTAAGTTCCCATTAATTGTTGTGCTTCTACGGGGTGTCATGTTATACAAAAAACACCATGTATATGACATTGCAATAAATAATTTGAATTTATAGCAGGAGGAAATAAAGGCAAAAATTCCAGAGGAAATATTAGACCCTTACCAGCTACAAAGAGTTTAGTCGTAAGTGTCAATTTATTCGGTATCTACGGAACCCTCAGGTTTCAGGGCACGAGTCCTACTCCCCCTTAACCAGTTGTTTATGGTCTTGTAGTATTTATTTTTTTTAGAACTTTTAATATTTACTATCATATCTAAATATTATTATTAGAGTGCATTACAAACCAGAAAAGATAAATTAGAAACAAATGTCAAGACAAGAATTTGAAAAAATTCTTCGGGCCAGGATTCGAACCTGCGACCTCTTGTTTCCCAGACAAGCGCGCTAACCGACTGCGCCACCGAGGTACTTACCTAGACCGTTGAATTTTTCCAGCATACTTGTCCACCGAATATTTTTGTAGCTATTTGATCTAACCAGCTTGTAATGCACATACTGAACCCTCACGAGGGCGTTTCTAACTTATCTTTTCTGGTTTGTAATGCGCTTTAATAATATTTAGGGTATTCCAAGGCGATGGATTTCGCAGTAAAAACATAATCTACTATGATTTCATCTAAAGTCGGATTGCTGAGCCCTGTTTTTGTCCGATTTACGAATCAAATAAAATCAAATTTCTTTAATGAACTAAATTGTTTTACAAAAAATATAGTTTAGACTGTGAACCCCAAACTAATATAATTGTATTTTGATTAAGAGAATAGGTTCCGATTGCATTGATCGCTGTTACTCCATGCGGAAAGACCCGCAGTGCGAGAGGGACGGATTCTGGAAAGAAATCAAAATTACGACCTTTATCACGAATTTTATTATTAAAAAAAAAACTAAAGTTTGTATCAAGTATCTGTTCGGATAACAGTTTAATAAATAATAATAATAATAATAATAAAATTTCTTTATTCCAGCCAGATTTACATAAATACAATAAAAATCAGGCCATATTACACACAAAAAAAGAAAACTAAAAAAGAAAAAAATAATAAACTCCATAGTACACCAAAGCTTGCGTGATATTGTCGCCACTTCTTATGCACGGGGCTCTGAGTCCACTCGGTGCAGCTACGTAAGATGGTGTTATTAGTGGCTAGGAGACGCGCGCGCATTGATGCTGACCGCGCACGCAGCAGCGCGGGGAATGTTGGCGTGCGGCCCGCGGCGTGCATACCGCTCGCGCTGCAACGCCAAGGAAGATGGAATATTGCGCGGTAGGCGTTATTATACTGAACGCGCATCGCACTCAGTGCAGCTTTGGTGAAATTTGTCCAGAGTTCTACCGTGTATACATTGGCGCAGTAAGTCATAAATAGCAGGCGTTTGACCTCTGCGCTACATCTGTAGAACCTCCGGGCGATCATAATAGCCCGCACGCTCGTTGCTCGACGTTGACGTTCAATGTCATCGCTGTCAGACAGGTCACGTCGCAGTGTATGTCCGAGATATGTCACCTTATCGACTCTGTGTAAGATCCTTCCGTTCAGTACTAGGGTTGGGACTATACTTGGAGTGTGAGCCGATTAAAGTTTATACAAATTTTAATTAATAAATAATATAATATGATTTTTCTCAAATAATGTTAAAACTCGACACGAAAACTTTTTTTGGAGTCATCTTTGATTTTTTATGGCTCAATGTTGGAATGACTTCTGAGGATTCTGTTTCGATAAGAGTGTGCATTATAGGTATTCTTGACAGAAGTCCAATTTTTTTTCAAATATATAGTATTGCTAGATTCTTCAAACAAGGAAGAATAAAATATGTTTTTTCGGAACCTATCCTCTTAAAAAGCACGTAAAAGTGTCTCTCATGAACTGAAATTGGTAAATAAAATAAGGCGGGGCTAGCTGAGATCGCCACATGCAAGCAATAAGGTTTTGAAACTGAATAGGCGGAGCCTTGGTGATGGTACCTATACATACTCTTTGTATATCGTGGCCATATTGAATTACCATTCTGTTCAGCCATTTCATAAAATCTGTCAAGACTACAGGGGTCGCTTCGCTCGGCTACGCTTCGCTCGGCTCCCGAATTTGTGATCAGCGACCTAACACGCTCGCTTCGCTCGTTGTTGCACGTATTTTAGACATTTTATTGAAAGACAAGAAATTTGTTATTTTGTACCAGTATTGAAGCTTTGTTTTTATACGTTTTTTATTATTATTACAGATATACACTTAAGTAAGACACAATATTTACAAATGAATTTAACGAAATCAAGATATATTTTGGACTCTACAGGGCCTAGCATCGGTTGAATTAATAATGACTTATTAACAATGATGTGATGACAAATAATAATAACAGGATGACAATAAGAATTTAAAAAAGTATAAAAAAGAAAAAACTACTTACTCATAAACAATTTTACATTTTCAAACGAAAATTCAATTAGAAATTCAACATTTTATACTTCAGCTTTGGCAAAAATGTTATTGACCTGTTATACCGATCACTTACCAAGCCTCCAGTATGAATTCAGTAACTTCTATAAGCAATAACCTCTGGTTAGTTATTTAAAAAGAACAAAATTAAATAAGATAGACTACACTCTATCTAGTCAATACTCGCAACGTGAGCACTCCTCTTAAATTACAATATAATCCTACCTAACCTAGACCGTATTTTTTTATCACCTTTTTGTACGAAATAAAAAATTGTATTGCCAACTCCGTCCTCTCTCTTTTCACGCCTAAGAATACGGGCCAAAGCAAACAATAAAACCGTTCTACCCACTTGATTAATCAACCCCTAACGCTAGACATTTTTAACGGTGAAATAATAAAAAAACAGTTTCTTTTACATTCGCCCTTTAAAATTGCCCTCCTCAGCCCTGGAGTATTTGAAGCATCCCTTAGGCTGATTCGGCTGGGCTTACATGGGGTCTAATAAGTTGATACAAGTGAGAGTCCAGCGGTGACCCGTTAAGGCGACTCATTGGAAATTTTGGCGACATAGATCTCCATTTTTCTCAGCAATAAAAAAACATATGTAATTACCAACTTATACATATACCAGATTAAGCATTTCATTGACATCATTTTGCCTGAAGATTTAGTTGATTCATTAATTTTCTTAGCAGAGAAAGAAAAATAGGTAAAACCTCTTTTAAAACAGAGATTTATATTTTACTGACAAACGGGAGCGACAATGAAGCCTCAAAGTTTTTTATTTAAATTAGTCTACAAATACACTTCAATATGGCCGATTGGACTAATTAAATTACTTATAGTTGTCATTTTAAATGAACAATACTGTTTAGCCGCATACGACCTTACGGCATAAGCTAGTTCGTGAGCGCATATTTGTATGGAGTAAGTCCCCCTCACTCCACTCCCCTAAGGCGCCGATTTGAAATTAAAACTTTACCAATTCCTCGCCTTAATAGAAGTCAAAAATAAGGTGTCGTGGCGGAGGAGTAGCCCCCTGATTCTGTATCGTAAAATCAGTTGCGAATCCGTGTGCCTATCGTCGAAAACATACATATCCGCTTATCTAAGGATACGTTCGCACTTGAAATGACGTCACAATTCGTAAATAGATCAGTACCCATTGAAGGTTATTTTGGAAGTTCATTTTTTATCTGTTTTTGGTGAATAGCAACCATAGATGGCAACCGACACTGAGTTACTGAAGGCGCGGGCGGGCGTACTTACTCATGTTTCGTTCACCGCTAGACTTTCGTGCCGCGGGCTGTATATGTATGTATACGGCCGCACTATAGAAGTCACTATAGAAAAACTTACGAATAATACTCTTACTAACCATATTAATTTATAAGCAGAAGTGACAGCCTCTGTGGGTGAGTGGTAGACCGCCTGCTAATCCATAACCCCAGCTTCTTCAGAAGGCACACGGAAGTAATAATGTTCGGTGAAAAGCGAGTGCCCCGAGTGTGGACTGTGATTTGCATTTCACATGTCACTCGTGGGAACACCTTTGACACCTCCTCGGGGATACATTTTTTTAGAATAATTTTTTATTGAAAGTCTGCTCTATTAAATGCCCACGAATAGAAATAAACTACCTATTTTTAAATTAATTAGCGACTAGTTTCGTCTCTGAGACATCTTCTGGCTTGATACAATTTTACCTTTCATTTTTATTTATTTTTTTATCAAGCAAGAAGATGTCTAAGAGACGAAACTAGTCACTAATTAATAAATACATAGTGGAACTCGCACACGAAGACTTTTATTAGCGTTAAAATGAAGTTCCATCAAGGAGTCACACCTTACAGTATAAATTATTTTTAAATAGCAAAGTTTTAACAAAGTCTATTTATAGCAGCCAGCGCATAAACAGCCGTTTTTAGCAAAAATTAAAATTAAGCTAGTCGGAAACATTGCTGTCTAGAAACAATCTATTTTTATTTTTACACGACT
The DNA here is from genome assembly GCA_910592155.1 of Ypsolopha scabrella. Classification (NCBI taxonomy): domain Eukaryota; kingdom Metazoa; phylum Arthropoda; class Insecta; order Lepidoptera; family Ypsolophidae; genus Ypsolopha; species Ypsolopha scabrella. The sequence continues at coordinate 4,436,783 of OU342989.1, read as the reverse complement.
GACCCCAAAAAAAGAGTGATTGTTTTCAGGGTTCATGTGGGTATTTTTCTTAATTCCACCATAACTTCTTAATGCCTGAACCGGTTCCGAAGTGTGTGGTATCGTTAGAATCCTTAAAGCATATTTATTATTTAATTTTGGATGCTGCTAAGGCAAAACACATCTGAACATGTACTCTTTATAAGCTACCATCCCTCAACCTGTGTTTAGCAAATGAAGTTTGGTTGATTGAGCATCCTGAGTGGAATAGGCTGTAAATATATACAAAGAAGTATTAAATAAAAATAAATAGTAAAAAGTATTAAAAACACGACTGCCGGAATAGAGATTTAATTCGGATTTTAGTCCAATCGGGGAACATACAAAACAACACGTATCCCATGTAAGAGTCCGAATGAAATCCAACTTAAATCTCTATTCCGGCAGTCGTGTTTTTAATGCTTTTTACTATTTATTTTTAATTATTTCTTAATATTTATTTTTAAAAGACATTTAATTGGGCAGACTTTTAATTTTTATTCTGGTGACATAGAGAGATTTTTTTTCAAAATTGCTGCGCTTTGTACTCGTACCTATCTTTTAGCGAAAGAAAGTGGAAATCCCCACCTGTTGCTTTTCCTCATTTATCAATAAAGCATGCTTAACTATCTATATGGTGCTCTAAAAATATTTGCCACGGCTGCAATGGGAAAGTGTACCTATTGTATATATAGATTTCAATAGTAACGATATTTTTTGGTCCTTTTTAAATTAAAATTAATTTTAATTTTTTAAAAATGTGTCTATAAGTTAGAATTGATTTACTTGTTTGAAACGGTTCCATATTAACACAAAACAGTTGAAAAGAGATAGAAATTGTTTTCAGTCACTAAACGACACATCGCGCGTAGTTTTTAAACCATGTTATGCAGAATAAAGTAAATTAGTAATCTTTTTGGCCAAATTCGAAAAATATATTGTTTTGCTCCCTTACTGGTTGGACTAGTTTAAGTACAATTCCTAGTCTAGGCAATAAGGGAGCAAAAAAGAATAATTTTCGAATTTCACCAAAAGGGTAATTGAAGCTTGTTTCTTATCACTAACCGAGTCTCCAGTATGAATTTGGTCGGCTAATTTAAATTCACCTTATTCCGGGAGCAGGAGACTTGGCTTTTTTTTCAGTATGTTGCTAGAATTAGTCTGATATTTCTCTCGTCGTCTAGTGGTGGGGACGACCTCTTTCAAATATCAAATAGTTGAAAAATAAAAAAACCGGCCAAGTGCGTGACGGACTCGTGCACGAAGGGTTCCGTACCATTATCTATAAAAACGGCAAAAAAATCATCTCTGTTGTACGGGAGTCGCGGGTCCGACCCGCACTTGGCCGGTTTTAGTATTTGTTGTTTTAGCGGCAACAGAAATACATAAAAAATTTAAATTTCAACTGTTTAACTATCACGGTTCATGAGATATAGCCTGGTGACAGACGGACGGACGGACAGCGGAGTCTTAGTAATAGGGTTACCCTTTGGGTACAAACGTACTTTTGAAACTGAAACTTTTTTTGTTTCATCGGTATTTTTTTCGTATGTCCGCTGTATGGGTACTTTAGTACAATTTTTTACCGTCCAGGGGGGGCCGCTGACTTCCCCTGCCCCACCCTTCTGACACCCATGTTGAGCAGCCATGTAAGCCTTCCCCAATATTGAAGTATGCCCGGAATGCGCGCCGCCCCAACACTTCCTTCTCGCTGACAGATCGAATTAACTGCTTTTTTGTACGATTCTCGTTTTATTGCGCGCATACTGTACCGGCGAATCGATAGCGATGTTGAGACTTGGTCTTAAACCATTTAACACGGGACCTGGCAAAGCGCGACTCTTAGTACTGAAATTATTCTGCCGTTTTCCACGGGAGGGGAGGTAAACACGCACAGCACACATTTACTCATTCACGCACACTCCTGCGAAAAATTGATATGTCACACTAAATCTAAAGCTGCAACACAAACACAAAACGCGCACACAAGGAAACTTACATGAACAAATTGTTCATCTACTTCGGCAGAGGGGGATAAGTGCGCTTGCCTGGTCCCGTGTTATATGGTCTAAGGACTTGGTGATAAATTGCGCGGGAAGTGTGAACTGGCTCTACTGGAACTATTTTGAAAGTAAGTTAAGTTTTTTTTGTCTTATCAAGAAATTTCTTTATCGGGGTACAACCATTGACGTACTACCAAGCGGACATCGGGTCTGTGCTCAAAAGTGTCCGAACCAAAAGAGAGTCAAAACCATTGAAAATTAAAAAAGGGTGCCAATCACACGTCAATCAAAATTAAGCCGTGCAGCAATGACATACGATTCAAATTAAAATGTTTTGTTTCTTAATATTTTGACACTTCACTAAGGACACTTTTTTGGTAAATTTTATACTATACCCGAGGTCCGAGTTTGTAATGTCAATGTGTACCTATTAATTATTTAGGTAACTAATTCCGAGCATCTTTTTAATTTCGTATTCCCATACCTACAAGTCCTAGGGGAATCATTGTAAGACAGGTCGATAGGTTTTTTGTGATGAATATAGCCGTGCCAGAAAGTCATTTTCACAAAAATCTCACTTAGCCGCTTTCTTATGACGGCTGAAGGAGGTTGTAAGACCGAGCTGTAAGCGAGCTGAAGCAATGTCAAATGATTACTAGAACGACTCACATTTATGCAAATAGCTACTACGAATGCGTGAGATTTGCTTGTAATGACAACAACATTATTCAGCACAAGACAATATCTTTATATTTGAATGTTCAGCGGCTCGGCCTAACAAACGTCAACCTTCTTACCACCCTGATATTACAATATATTTTTGTTGTATACTACAGGTTGACTATTAACCTAACCCCGATAATTTAGTATTTTGTAGGAGAATACAAACTGGTTTTATTTAAATTATTTTTTAAAGTTGGAGCCCTTTGAAGGTTTCCGTACAATTCAAAGAAATCATGGTCACCCGAAGAGATAAGATAATTAATTAGATCGCGCGAAGTTATTTTTAGTATTGATTCCACTATTTAGATTACTTTCAACTTTTTCCGTATGAGAATGGCTAGGATAACCATACATTTTATTTCCAAGTAACATTTTTTAATAATATTTTGACTTTTTATTTTAATTGTTTTTACATTTAAAATGTGTTCTACTAACGTTTCATAATAACTCTAAAATTATCGGGGTTTGTTTGAAAGTCAAACTGTATAAGGTCTTTCAAAATAATTGAAATAATTCTAGGGTAGATAGTTTTTTTTACTTCCCAGTTACAAAGTGGTTCAATCAGTTTGACTAAATCTATGGAACAGTGAAAAAAATTCAAGCAAAAAAATAACTTCTATGCGGAAAATGGTCCAAGTGATACTCTCTTAATTTTGTTAAACTGCATACAAGAAACAAATAGTTAATAATATACGGATCCACGTGTATTTTGTGTCGTTCCCTCTTCGAGTAGTAGAACATTTCTGTCAGGAATCCCTCTGTCACATAATTTCTTGATTTTTTCACGGCTCTCAATGCAAATCTACCCCTTTAATTCAGGGGTCGGCAATGAAATGACAGACGGGTGGAGGGTTCAGACAATTTTATTGAAATAGTTGCGGGGCGGCGCGAATCTGGCACGCGAGTTCGATTCCCGCGTTGGAAACTTTAATTTTGGCATTCTTTTTTGTTTTATAATGTTTGTAAAGGGTGGTTTTACAACTTCCAAGTGACAGCCTATAAAATTCAATTAATTTTGTAAAATGGATTGTAACTTAATTCTGGAAAACTGGCCAAATACCTTTTTATTTTGGTAATTTTAATTATTTGGCGAGGCTGATTGTAGTTTACAAAGATCTGGATCAATAAAATAAAACAAAGTATATTTCGCTTTTCGTTTTAATAGTTGTTTTTTTTCTATAAATTGCTACTTTTTAATTTACTGTATTTTTACAATTCTGCGACTAATACTGCTACATTGCACAATAAATAAATTAAATTATTTCTAATTAATTAAACCATACGTAAATCTAACTATTTATTTATTTACAAAACTCAATTTCTGAATTAAATTAAGTTTTTACAATTCGTGTGGGACATATTAATAGAGAGTTTAATTTTAAAAATTAAATTACATTTTCCAAAACTCATAGCCTATTTATTTAGGTATTATTTTTATGTCAAAGCGTCGTTATATACGATACAATATCAAACTTCATTTCTAACCTATAACGAAAAATGCATTCAACAAGTTCTTAGGAAAATAAAAAATGGAGGAACACAAAACGCAAAAACAATGAAGATGGGCACCACTGTCACCTTAATCCGAGTGTCTTGGCAAAACTATGAAATCCAAAATAAACTGAATTGCTATTCTTTAAAATTATTTTGAAATGGACTTGTAATGAATACACTAGGTGAAATTAAATCAACCGACCAAATTCATACTGGAGACTCCGTTAGTCATCAGGAACAAGCTTTAATTACCCTCCAGGTGAAATTCGAAAGAGCATTTTTTTTTGCCCCGTAGTGCCTGCACTAGGAATTGTACTTAAACTAGTCCAACCAGTAAGAAAGCAAAACATTTTTTTTTTCGAAATTGACCGAAAGTATTACTGAACCTAGTTCTTGATCAGTAACCGAGTCTCCAGTATGAATTTGGTCGGTTGATTTAATTTCATCCTACATATGTTGCTATGTTGAGCTTTTTCCTTATACTAGGTGAAATTAAATCAACCGACCAAATTCATACTGGAGACTCGGTTAGTCATCAGGAACAAGGTTTAATGACCCTCCAGGTGAAATTCGAAAAAAAAATTTTTTTTTACCCGTAGTACCTGCACTAGGAATTGTACTTAAACTAGTCCAACCAGTACGGGAGCAAAAAAAAATATTTTTCGAAATTGGCCAAAAGGATTACTGAACCTAGTTCTTGATCACTAACCGAGTCTCTAGTATGAATTTGGTCGGTTGATTTAATTTCATCCTATATATGCTATTTATTTGCACAATAAATTGAAAAAAAAAACAATATTTTATAAACATATTTCGGCCCCCTTTGGCGCATGAGAATGACGGTACTTATACAATATTTATGTCACATAAAATTATGCCGCCACAAAGTAGGCAGAACTATATCCTGAAAACTATGTTTTGCAAATAAATAATATACATTTTTAAATAGACAGGATCTATGAATTTGTAGGCTACTGTAGCAAGAGCTTTCGTTTAATGCCGGCCCCCAAAGTATATTTCGAAGTTGGCTATATCAAAGTCAGCTCATAATTAAATAAAGAAATTGGCATCAGACTAAAATCTGTATATCCCGCGAGAATAAAGAATAGTACATTACGATACGAGAGCGATGAAACGTTTTCTGACGAGTGTGAGTTTGCGGCACGAGCCGAAGGTGAGTGCTGCAATCACACGAGTCGAGAAAAAGTTTCTCGCACGAGTATCGTATAATATTTTATAGCACAAGTGAGGAAAATGCCGACTTTACGCAAGCGCAGCGTGCGTAAAGCGGTCATTTTACGCACGGTGTGCTATAAAGGAATATAAAATGTCACCCATAATCATCCCCTCTCACTCGCACTGTATGTCTGTCTTCAGTTGCACACTTGCGTACTGCATGCAAAAAAGGTAGTCTGGATTTGCCGCTAAAGCTTACTCCGTTTCGTTGACCCATCGTTACTTGTTTATTGTTTCACTGGGTTTTGTTATTTTTTATTGTTATTGCTAAGAATTACATACTGACCGATGGTACCAAAACAACACTTTTGCCGACTTCTTTCTTCCTGAAACACATGTTCTCTAGAAGCCGTCGCTCTCATATTGGATTCTGCGTTATAGACCATCGAGAATGCGCCGACTTAACACGGAAAAGGTATAAAAAAGTAAAATGTTACTCATAAAAAATAATACTAAAGAAACAATTTTTATGCTGACTCTATCACAATCCAATGCAGACACAAGTACATGCCGCCATTATAGATTCCTTTCTTTATTCTCGCGGGTTATAGCAGTCCAGTTTGAGACGACAGGGTAGCCACCATTCGGGATAAAAGTTAGTTTTGGTCCTATTAGGTGACGTAAGACATGGCAGTCTTATTATACCGATACTTGCGATTGGTGGAACTGTGCGGCAGTACTATCCGTCATGGTATAGTAAACAGCGATTGGTCTGTTCTCAAACACAACTATATTTCATATCGGTTGAAAAGACAGGACCAATTATTCTGATCATGCTTAAAATAAACTGTTAAATTACCCCTTTGAGGTTATTTCTTAACATCTTGTTCAAAAACACACGATTAAAACATTGACCTCTCATAAACAACTAGACTCACAATCTCGCTCAAAAAGTGTCCGCGATGAATTTTGTCACTGCTATGGGGTGACAAAATTAAATGACGATTTCGTACAAATGACATTGCATCTTATGTTAACGACATAACGTCTTAATTTGGTTGAAGCATTTTTGCTACTATGCACGTTACAGGTTCGGACACTTTCTGACGAACTTTTCTTAGAGACTGTGTGTCTTGTTGCTTATTAATAAAAAGTATTAAATAAATGTTGTTTATGGCATTTCGCAATCATAGTTCATTATCAGTTAGGCTTTTTCACGACTACCAAATGTCTACAACAACTAACTATAAACAAAAAACTACCTTAAGGGTGGCTTGCACCAAAATCTTATATCTAGATTTTGTCGCTAAACCAGGTTTACGATCTGTCAGTCAATATATTTCTGTCAAATTAAACTCAGATCTAGATTTAAATATTGGTGCAAGTCGGCCTTAAAGTTGTTGTCCAGGGCGGCTATTCCGCATTCGCAATATCAGTCATTCGATATTTGTTTTAAGTTTGATAAACACCATGCGATGGAAATTAGATTGACTAAACCACGCCAAATAGAAGTTTTTAATCCATAAAATCAATATATAAGGTCCTGCAATTCAAATTCAAAAAAATTAAGACATCATAGGGTACCTTTAATAGACCACAACTTTTTTTCACCTTTCCATAGAAATTTAGTCAGCTGATTGAACCATTTTGTAGTGGGAAGTGAAAAAATTATTTGACCAAAAAGAATTTTTTTCTTCTTTGTTGTGCTCAGTTAAAGATACACAATCTACCCTAAAATTATTTTCAGTTATTATTGTAGGACCTTATATATCCATACAAAATCCCTTTTAAGATCACCCGCAATCTGCCTTCGCAATTTTTTTGCACTTGCCAGAATTGAGGGCCTGGACGGCTATTCCGGCATTATTTCTCACTCGCAATAGCAATAATTAGATATTTGTTTCAAGTTAGATAAATGCCATGCGATTAAAATTAGGGTGACTAAACTGTATCAAATAGAAGCTATAGGATATAAGAAATGCTTACTATAAGTTTCCATTGAAAAAAATCAACACATATCTGTACAAAATCCATTTTAAAGTCACCCGCAATCTGCCTTCGCAATTTTTTTGCACTTGCCAGAATTGAGGGCCAGGATCATTTACAACTGAATGCATAAGACAACTTTGCTAGAAACGCCTATAATTAAACTATTGTCGCGTAATGCCATAAATCACATTTTTAATACACCTGCTCAAAATATGATAGATTACGTGCCTGTTTAGCGTGCGTAAAGTCACATATTTCGCACTAGTGTTTTTGTTTTTACTACTAACGCCATCTAGGGAAAACCGGCGACATCATACAAGAAAATCAATCATCTTTGCGTTTCGGAACAAGACCGTAAGAAATCGGAATATAAAGTCTTTGCATGGGGAACTCAGCTCACGGGAGTTTTAGAACGCTGCAAGCAAGCAGGTTTCGCGTGTGACAATGTTTCAAACAAAAAGCGGCTTTATCTCTTTGTACTAGGGTTTAGATATTCTTTGTAGTGGTTCCCAATTATTCCACGTAAGTATGTTCCTTTGGGCAAGACCACTAAAAATTAGTTCTTCCGTACAAGTTTGATTCCAATAAGATGAAGTTGAAAATAACAATAGAAAATGGTGTCTATTCGGTGTAACACGACTTAACTTATTCGACAGGGCTAAACTTAATTAAATCATTCTGTCTTTTTCTTTCTGTATCGACGAGACAAGGATAGGAAGCTTAAAATAAGGTTAGTCCTGTCAAATAAGTTAAGTCGTGTTGCACCGAATCGACACCATTAACTGTATCAGCTAAAACGAATGATATAATGATTTGTATTTTAAAACCTTTTTGTTTAATTATTGGTTTTTCCTTACAATTGATATTAGTCCTCTTTATTTTCGATATGTCACCAATTACGGTGACATGATACTGTACACATATATAGTGCGACAAGTCTCTTTTGACGCGTGGATGAGGGGGCGCAGCTCTGAAATAAGGGTTACGTTTTATTAGAATAGCAGCGTTAGTTCTTGTCGCACTGAAGTAATACTATTATTATCGATGACAGATCTTTTAGTGGTGCCAAAAGTGTCGCTTAAGTATGGCTATCCGAAGATCTAAATGAGTATTTTTTTTTGTTAGCAGGCAGCCCCAAGGATAATGTCAACTTCACAAAAAAATACCCCGTAGCATTTCTGAAAATATACTGTTTAGCTTCCCCTTCCACCCCGAGGACACCGGTCGTGAAATGGCGCTCTTGCCACACACGGAATGATTGTCACATATAATATTTGTTATAGGGGGCATAGCGTCTATGGTTGAAATTAATCTGATACACTTAAATATTTTTTTAAATTGCCGCCTTTTTCCATTGTCATCTTTCAATAACCAGACTGTACTTATAACGCTTTTGGCATCACTAACGATCTGTCATCGAGAACATTACTTTAGTGCGACAAGTTTCTCTTTGTGCGCGGAGTGCACCCTCTTTGAATGTCATCTATGCGTCAAAAGAGCCCTGTCGCATTGTATATGGAAACGGTATACCAGCACTTCATAGAAACACGAAGAATATCCATTACCACTACACAACTGGTCTGGCCTGCTGCTCCCTTTCCCTTGCCTTCATCTCCAGCTCTTCTTCTTCCCTGGTCAGCGGTACGGTGCTGTGGTTGTACAGACCCTGCGCCATCAGCTGCAGCGCCAGCGGGTTCCTCTGTCCAGACGCCTTCTTGATCTTGGCTCGTTTGTTCTGGAACCAGATCTTGATCTGAGCTTCAGCCAGCCCGAGCTCAGCTGCTAGTGCTTGGCGGCGACGCTCCGTCAGGTACCGGTTTTCGGCGAACTCGTGCTGTGGAGGTTATTGTGCGTTAATGAGGGTGGAATAGAAATAAGTTATGTAATTCTTGCCGACACGATGTGGTTAGATCAGCTTCCTAACTGGACGGCTAGGTTAGATTGTTAGTTAAATAGCGGCATCCAACTAAACATGGATGTTTAGCCCAATAGTCGAACGCTGAAAGAGCTTAGCTTTTGGTCAAATGGTATTTCTGGGTAGTCATAAAAAAATAACCACGAAGTTTAAAGGGCAGCCAACACGTTGAACGTTGAGGAGTCATAGCTTAGCCGTTTAATTGGATGCCGCCATTTAATCAATGACCTAAGCGTCCCGTTACATGCGAGAAATACTGTCAATGTCTAGCTAGACCAAACAGTTGACCTAGGGACATGAACGTAGGTTTCTTCAGTGACGTAGACATTTATCAAGAAGGGACTTTAAGAAATTTCTACAGGATCGTTGATGATGATGGAGAAGATTTGCCGCCTCCATAAAGATTTAAAAAATATAACATGTCGTTTCTATTGGTGCGTTTGAGGTAAAAGAAATATAAATGGATGCAGGCCTATGGGCTGTGACCGAACAGGCTTCGTGTTGAAAATTGCTAAGGTTTAAGGTGGTGACGGAGGATCTCGGTGCAAAATGCACATCATAATATTGTTTTCCTTACTTTTGAATAAAAAGTTTGCAATAAATGCATTTTATAGCAATTCACGCAAACTGCTTGTTAATAGTTAGGTGATCATATGAAAATTATTAAATTTTATACGTTTTATTTTAGCTGCATTACAGTACGACTGTAAACACGCTTTTAAGTTTGTTAATGTAATGCAAACAAAATGTAATACATTAATGTACGTAATTTTTTCGTGAAGACTTCATTATTAATAAACTATTTCCGCAAGTTGCTTTAAAACACATTTATTGCATACTTTTTATTAAAAAGTTAGGAAAACAATATTATGATGTGCATTTTGTACCGAAGTAAAAAGTTACCTCCTTAATATTCATTACACCAAATTACCAAATTAACGTTGACACAGTTGCTCCGTCCCACTTACAGGTGACCTCGTCACAGGCCGGGACGGCGGCAGCGTCTGCGGAGGAGGCGAAACGGCGCAAATATGCATCCCTTGGCGTAGGATACCTATGTATTTGTCCCTTGTCTGCAGCTCACAACACAAGCTGAGTCTGCCCCCCCTTCGTTATTTCTTTTATTTTTCATATTTTATTCTTTGTATCTTTTGTGTGTGTATGATGGATGACGAATAAATGTATTTTCTTTCTTTCTTTCCCTTTGGCGTTGAAACCCTCGGGCCGTGGGGGCCGGGAGCGCGGCAGCTCTACAGAGAACTGTCGTCGAGATTGGTCGACGTTTCCGGAGATCCCAGGGCTGGCACATACCTCCGCCAAAGAATTGGCCTAGCAATTCAACGAGATAATGCTGCCATTATCCTGGGTACTCTTCCACGTGACGACAGCGATTTCGGCTCAATTTTTTATCTAATTTAATTTAATATTTTTGCTGGGTAGTCTTAGTTTATTTCGTAGAATAATTTAGTTTTTTAAATTAGTTTATTTAAGTTTTGTTTATAATTTATTGTTTTTCTATGTCGCGACAATAAGGATAGTAATTTTTTTGGAATTTGGAATGAAGTTAGTTATGTGTTTTGGTCTAAAGTAGAATGGATTATCAATAAAATTGCATTTGATATGGATCATAGGTTATTCTGATATTAAATTTTGATTCTAATTAAGCTTTATTCAATACAAATTGTCATGTAGACATTAATAGGAAAAATTAAGTATTTTTTACAGTTAATCTGATAAAAATTAAAATTGTGTTACATTATCTGCACCAGTTTATACGATTTTGCAATTTTTTTCGGCAAAGTTTGAACTTGAATGAAAGCCTTTTGAAGTTAACAATATGATTGTTTTTTCGTAAACGCAGTGTGGGTGGTTGACTACTACTACAAAAAATTATTATTTGTAAATGTATTACATTTACTGCATTAAACAGTGGAAAATTCTTTTCTAAGATGGGAAATTAGGCGCTAGAAACTCCCATGAAAATGAAAGAAAAAAATAAATGGTCAGAGTTCTTCCAGCAAGTTCTGGCGATGTGATACTGATAATAAGCTAAAACTCAGATAAAGAGTTCTTTATCTGAGAGCTAAAATCACATCGAAATGGAAAGGAAATAAATACATATATTTTCTTTAGTATTTAAATAGAAAATTATAGAATCAATAAAAAGAAAAAAGAAATATTTTATATAAAGAGTGTTTTGATCAAAAATTCTTTTATTATCATTTCGTCTAAGTAAATACCTACAATCAATAAAAAAGATCAAATATTTTCGAGATTTAATTCGGCCCACTTTCACACACAGTCGAATGAAATGGGTCGAAGTATAATAAATATATAATTTTATAAGTTCACTGAAACATTTCTACGTTTATCTGACTGGAACTCGAGTTACCTTTAACCTGGCGAGCTGAGGTCCGGAGAAGGCAGTCCTGGGCCTCTTCTCGTCAGTCTGCGCGGTCTCCCCGGGAGGCTTCTTCGGTCTTCTGGTGCGGGGACCTGCAGATGTTAGTGTGGACTTTAGTTCTACATGGGAAACTTACTATTGACCGTTTTTAGGGTACCATACACGAAGGGTGTCAAACGGGTCCCTATTACTAAGCCTCCGCTGTCTGTCTGTCTGTCCGTCTATCACAGGGGTCTACAGCTTCAACCGTAATAGATAGACGGTTGATTTTTCACTGAATACGTGTCACTACGGCTTTTAACGCGAAAAATAGTAAAAATAAATGAAAAATCATTACCCAAGAGGTCTTCATACAAGAAACCTCGAAAAAATTGCATGTTTTAAAGGTTATTTGTTTCAGCTCTATTTTAAAGATGATAATACATACAAGTTTTAAATTTGGTCATACATACAAGTTTTAAATTTGGTCAAATTGTTGTGTATACTCTAAAGTACAGCGGGAACAGAATTCTTTGTCATGCGCTACCATTTAAGCAGCTTCGTTTATGTTGCTACTACATCTATATTGTTGGTATTTACCATGTTTTAGGGTTCCGTACCCGTATTTTGTGATGGTACAGAACCCTTTGTGCGCGGGTCCGACTCGCACTTGGCCTAATTATCATATCTTGGGTGAGCATAATATAGTAGTTTACCCAAACTCTACATAATATATCTTAAACGATTATCAGGGCAAATGGTACAGAGAGAAGCCATTGATCTCGAAGTGTCTTGTCTTCGATTACATTTTGTTTAATATATAAGGTGACTTTTATTTATGCAGCCAAACCCATACTGGCTTGGTAAGTGATCAGTAACACGGATCGATAACACTTTTTGCTGATTTCGCTAAAAGGAATCTTGACGTCCCATAGTAATTGACTCGGGGCTGGACTTGCGTTTGTAAGGAACACGAAAGGAATAATTTACGAATTTCACAAAAAGGGTCATCGAACCTTGTTACTGAGCACTTACCGAGTCTTCAGTAAGAATTTGGCTGCATAAATTAAATTCACATTATATAGAGTGCCAGTAGGATACTTCGCATGGTTTTATTTTGATACTTTTGGTTGGTACCTTAAAAATAAGATTTTTCATATTTGAAATGTATTGAAAAGTTAATTGATTGTTCCGTTCTTTATGCAAAAAAGATGCAAGTTACATAATTTATATATTTTTAATTATATAAAATACATATTTTATGCATATTATACTAATTAAGACAAATATAATTATAATTTAGAAAAAAAAAATGTTAGTAACGTGTTAAAAATACATCATGCAACAAAAACACACAAAACACAAAATGCACAAAAACAGTAAGAGCACAAATAAACACAGAAAGCACAAAACGATGGTCCCTCGAAGAAAACCCCGTTGCAAGCGGACGATGCAATATCTTAACCAATTCAGTTGTGTTCGAAAGAAGAACACGTTCATTCGAATTTTAAAATTGGTCAAAATATTGCACCGATCGCCTGACGGGCCGATGCGAAGAAGATGTGACGTCATAACCTGTACGGAAACACAGAAATAACAAAAACAAAAGAAAACAATATTATTCTTCAGTGCAATAAAACTTTTTTGGCGCATTGATGAAACAAGCGTTTTTAAGGTTCCGTACGAGAAGGATACCAAACGGAACTCTATTACTAAGCCTCCACTGTCTGTCCGTCCGTCTGTCACAGGAGTCTACAGCTTCAGCCGTAATACGATATGGATTTACCACGATAAATAATAAAAAAAAAATATGAAAAAATTTAATGTCACTTTGAAAAATCAGTTTTTTAGTTGGTTTGTAATTGTTTTTATATTATTTTTATCGACAAACTTGACCTTCTCATTGCTTTTCCAGCAAAAAGCTCTATGCACGCCATTGCTATACATACTCTAAAGTAAAATAATAAATAATTATAGCGACGCATTGGAAATTTTGGCGACATGGATCTCCATTTTTCTCAGCAATTAAAAAACATATGCAACTACCAATTTATATACTAGACTAGATTAAGCATTTCATTGACATCATTTCGCCAAAGGATTTAGTTGATTGATTAATATTCATAGCAGAAAAAAAAATATTTAGAAAACCTCTTTTAAAACAGAGATTTCTATTTTACTGACAAACTGGAGCGAATGAAGCCTCAAAGTTTTTTCATTTAAATTAGTCTACAAATACACTTCACTATGACCGATTGGATTTATTAAACTACTTATAGTTGTAATTTTAAATGAACAATACTGTTTTGCCGCGTACGATCTTACGGCATAAGCTAGTTCGTGAGCGCATATTTGTATGGAGTAAGTCGCCCTCACTCCACTCCCCTAAGGCGCCGATTTGAAATTAAAAGGTTCCGTACTCAAGGGATGCCGAATTATTTGAGAGGCGCTATCATTTCAGCGCCTTTATGACGCCATTGTCGCTGTTGCGAATATGTTTACACAGAACTTCTTCAAAACTGAAATGTTTTATGTTTATTATTATTATCTATACTACTAATAATAAAGTAGTAAAAAAGTCGTGTCTGTACATTGAACATTTTCGCGAAATTTTAAATGAAATGGGTTATTGGTACTGTATTGAGACCGAAACAACAATTTTTGGAATTTTTGTCTGTCTTTCACTAAACGGATTTGGATGCGGTTTTTTTTATTATCAACGTAGTAATGGTCAACACATAGCAAAGATTTAATAAACGCTTTTATAACCCGAGAACTACTCAACGGATTTGGATGCGGTTTTCTTTATTATCATCGTAGTCACCGTGTTCAACACATAGAATATAAAATAACGCCCAAGCCGAAAACGGGTCAAAGATTCTCTGAACGCGGGCGAAGCTGCGGGCAAAAGTTAAGTTATACATATTTGGTTATCACAATAAACATTTTTAATTTTTGTTTTTTTTTATTATTTAGGGTTCCTTAACTAAAATATAAAAAAGTATGGTAACATGACGCAGTCAGTTGTCTCTCAGCTAGTGTATGTAATAGCTTGATTACTTTTGGGCTGTTTTTAAAGACTTTTAGTACATTTATGTTTACACTTTGTCCAAGCGTTTATTTTCTCGATTAGATTATATAACCTACTGCAGTTAATATGTAGATATTGTTTTAGGGTGTCGTAGTTAATTCGGAATATTTATGGGATCACTTTGTTGTCCGTCTATCTGTCTGTCTGTCCGTCCGTCAAGCAAGACCCTGTTCTCGGGTCCCGTTAGAGATATTTTAGGCGAGGCATTAATAAACTTTTAATTTAGGAGGGGGACTTACTCCATACAAATATGCGCTCACGAACTAGCTTATGCCGTAAGATCGTATGCGGCAAAACAGTATTTTTCATTTAAAATGACAACTATAAGTAATTTAATTAATCCAATCGGCCATATTGAAGTGTATTTGTAGACTAATCTTAATAAAAAACTTAGAGGCTTCATTCGCTCGCGTTTGTCAGTAAAATAGAAATCTCTGTTTTAAAAGAGGTTTTCTAAATATATTTTTTTCTGCTATGAAAATTAACTAATCAACTAAATCTTCGGGCAAAATAATGTCAATGAAATGCTTAATCTAGAATATAAATTGGTAATTACATATGTTTTTTTATTGCTGAGAAAAATGGAGATGCATGTCGCCAAAATTTCCAATGCGTCGCCTCTTCTACAAGTTTACAGCCCCATAGTGCTGTTAAAAATCAGTATCAAAAGAAGTTATAAAATGTACGAAAAATAAATGTTTGTTCTTACCCTAAAGGGACTTTTGCTACAATCTTAGTCCTTCTGCAATGTGAACTATAAACATGTAGAAATTAGTATTTATATAACCAATATAAATTATGTACTTACATATTAATTTAAACTAAATTTCATTCAAGCATCATTACAGCTGACAGCAGAAATATAGTCATTATTAAAAATTAGACTAATTAACTAGAATATGCATTAAAATAATTATGTTAATCGGCCATCTTACCGTTCAAAATGTATTGAAAACATTTACGAGTGTCAAGTCAGTTACAGCTTATAAAATGAAAGGTTCTGTAAAACTCACTTTTTGTGTGAAGGGTTTTCAAATATATAAACGATCTCCAAGCGAAATTAGTAAACAGAATGAAATTAGGTAGTAAAAGTTTTTTATTTTATTTTATTATTTAAACTATTAGAGACTTAGAACCCTTAATGAACATATGATTCCATATTAATATAATAAATTAATATAATTACATATATTATTCCCAACATTTTCTAGTGACTAGTTTGGGCAACAAATCGAGTTGTGGTGACTTTAATTTATACAGCCAAACTCATACTGGAGGCTTGGTAAGTGATCAGTAACACGGATCGATAACAATTTTTGCTGATTTCGCAAAATAAAATGTTGACGTACCATAGTAATTGACTCGGGGCTGGGCTTGAATAAATTATGGTTTTTCGGAACCTATCCTCTTAAGGAGTTCATTTTCAACCTGTATAAATAAATGAAATTCTCTTTATGTACACCATCCATCCATCCATCAGCCCGTTCCGTCCACTGCTGGACAAAGACCTTTCCAGGATTTCGCCACTCTTGGCGGTCCTCCTGGAAAAAATGCCCATACTCACACACGCTAGGCAGGCAGGTTAGTGAGCGCGGTGCCGAACCCCTTGCACAGGTGGTAGAGCTGTGGAGGTACCACCATCTTACTCGCAAATCCTCCCGAAGTTATTCGGGGGAGAGTAAGAGAACAGCTCTCAGGCAAAACCAGGTGGCCCACCATTGCCTGGGACCGATGGATGGCGGTATATACATCCCCAATTGCCGGGCCTTATATATATTTTGTACACAATCACGGTAAAACTAGTTGGTTTTACTGAGATTGTTCATTTTTAGAACTTCCAGAAAAAGAAACCTCTCTTTTAACTTCTTCGCATGTATCGCAAACAATATCCGTCACAATTAGTAATGTTTTATTTGGGACAACGGAACCCTAAAAGTGATCTAACAGTGGCATTACCATTAGGGATCATCTGTCACGATGTCCATGCATTATGTCGATGAACAAGTTTTTTTTTTTTAACTTATGATTAGGATAAGTTTTAGGCTGGGTAAACTTAGAACTTGAAAAAATCTACACTTATGTATAATAATAAAGTAATAAAAAACCGGTCAAGTGCGAGTAGGACTCACGCGTGAGGGTTTCGTAGCATTCAAATAAGTTACGGCCCCATAATACCTCAATTCGCAGTCCTGCTCTAACGCTTCTGCTTTTTAACTGTCTATCCCACTCTAATCAGATGCCGCGCACGCAAAAACATCAGCTATTTTTAAATCGCGGCTACACTGATGGTTTTTTCATTTTTATGTTACAGTCTGCAGCTGCTTTATACTAATATCAGTTATATTATACAAAGTTTCAGATCAAATTTCAAGTATTCATTGAATGCCATCGGTTTATTGTACAGTTTGGGGGTAATTTAGTAATTTTTTTCTATAGAGACAATTTAATGGAATCAAGTTTTCACAACAGCATGGACATAGCATTAGTCCTCAACTTTATCATATATTAATTTCAGAGTGCTTGTTGCAGTATTTGTGAAGCGAAGTGAGGTATGATACACCCTTAATAAACTTAAATGATTTGAATAAAAATTACAAATTTATGAAATTCTATGAAAATGCATAAAACAAAAGTTCAATTTAAGTTGGTCTACTATTACTCGTTAACGTGTAAAGTCTTCTTAAGAGGCCTGTAGTCGGCGGCTTTCCCGAGCTCGTACGGAACTAACCGAACAGGTGTAAGAGGCAAGCTAACGCGAGACAACATTCATGTTTTGAAAAACTCAAGAATGGTTTTGGTTCTTCCTATGATTTCAGGTGAAATATCCCAAAAATCGAAATGAAACAAAAATATTTTTCAATAGTATAAAATATAGTATGCTGTGAACCTAAAATTATTTGATTTGTTGTATCGCTTCTAGGACATTACGGTACATAAACATTCATCAAAGTATGTGTAAAATCCAGGACTTTTATACGCTTATAACTTTTTTATGTATTTGATTTTGATAAATGTTTTAGTTTCACGTCATGGATATTGTACGGGACATGTTGAAAAATAAAAAATAATAAGCAAGTACCTATAGATAAGGATATGATCAGCGAACTGCGCTAGTATGGGAGTTCGGGCGAATAGAGTCGTCTTAACCGTGATAGTTTTTCCCAAAATCAAATATTGATTAAAAAATTTAATTAAATTAATTTTCAGGTGGGGCACCGTACATTAAAAGGTAGAAGAAAAACAAAATTTTTTACCCCTTTTTGTGGGGGGGGGGTATCATGTTTTAGAATTCATTAAGCAGAGTACAATTTTTTTTTATTTCCAAAGTTTCCATCAAATTTGGAAAATTTAGACCTTTTTTGTTACAGGCTCTATTTCAAAAACTAAACTAGTTGAGAATTTGTAATTTTCTGTATATTATGTGCCGTATACAACAAATACTGAGAACGCCAATTTTTTTTAAAGTTTAGGGTTAAGTACCCGAATTCTCGACCAACTTAATTTGCAGTTTTTCATCATTTTCTAATTTTTATCTAAATCATCTTAATCTAACTTATTGCAATGGTACGGAACCCAAAGGGCTCGAGTCCTACTTGCACTTAACCGGTGTTTTATAATCATTTTAGTGACCCTGGTAACACATAGACTACAAGATGTTAATAAAATAACGCATTAGCCGAAAACGGGGCAAAAATTTAATAAAAGCGAGTGGAACCGCGAGCAAAGGCTAGTTTATAATAAGGTAATAAAAATTTCGTGTCTGAATTGAATATTTTTGCTACATTTTAAATGAAATGGGTTATTATTTTAGTATTGTACTGAGGCCATAACAATTTTTATTTTTTTTGTTCATTTATTGTACGATTATTTGTTTTTTGTTGACATATTTTGTTGTAAAAACATATTCAGTGAAAACGTCATAAGATTTCAGTTGTCTATTTTGATGCGCGTGCGCCGAAGTCCACGTATAGCGCAGTGTAACTTTCCGTCAAAATCGTCCGACAGAGCGTGAAAAGTATTTGATACAACTCTCTGCCGGAGGTCTCGCGGACTATTCTCGAGACTAGTAGACCGTTTTGGTTAAGATGATGCAACGATTATTATTTGAGGTGAAATTTATTTATGTAACCAAATTTATACTGCAGCCTTGGTAAGTGATCAGTATCACGGATGGATAAAACTTTATACCAATTTCGCAAAGTAAAGTTATGACGTCCCGTAATAATTGACCCGTAATAATTAACACGAAAAGAATAATTCACAAAACGGGTCTTCGAACCTTGATACTGGGAACTTACCGGGTCTTCAATATGGATTTGGCTGTATAAATAAACGTCACCTTATATTTTGACGTTTTTCTCTTCGTCCCGGTGAGTATTCTACAAAAATTGCGGCATAACATTCATGTAATTTTGAAAGCTTCACACTCCCAAAATGTAAAAGTAACGATAATGATAGTTAAATCGTTGTGAAGATCAATTCGGCGACAACACAAAACAATATGTTTGGCCCTCCCTCCGGCCCCCGCGATGACGTTATGACCGCGGGGGTGAGCACTGAAAAAATAAATGTAACACAACAGCTTACGTTTGGACACTATGGCGCTGATGAGACTAGAAAGTGGCAATCTTCGTGACATTTACCGTTTTTTTTCAATGAAATGATTTTTTGTACAGCTTCGGTCTTGGAATAATATTCATAGATTAATATAAAGTTATTTAAATTCTTGAAAGGGTTCCATTTTGCTATATTGATGTCGAAATTATTCCCGAAAATTTCTCAAAATGCTAAAACAGTACTGCAAACGATAAAGACATCAAACCTGAAAAAAATGGCAAGCGCAAAAAACAGCTCTCTTGTGTATTATCTGAGGTGGATAATTTTTTTTTTAATATTATTTATTTGAATGTTATTAATGTGTGATTTTGCAATAAGTTTTCTTTGTTGTTATAACTAAGAAGTTTCATAAAATTATTGTTTTCTGTGACACAGCTTTTTGACTATTATTCTAAATCAAAAATAATATCTTATTAATTTTACTCGTCTCAGAATAGGACCCATAAATCTTTTTGCCCCGTCCGACCCACCTTTAAGTTAGGAATTTAACTATGTTATGATGGATGGAACAACTATTAGGTCAGTGACACTATTATATCTTTTTTTTTATTAAAAAAATAACAAGAAGGTACCAGTGAAAGTGGTATAAGATGACAAGATAATTTTTTGTTAAAATCGGTGTCATTCTTAGTGTTAATTTGATTTTAAGTTTGAAATCGATTTGAGGCGTGACAATGCTCTAGCTACATCTTTTTGAAATTGACGGTTTTTTTTAAATAGTAAAGAATTCAAACAAGTAAGTCAACTGAAAAAAATATACCAAAGACAAAAAACACATGCTCTTCAAACTAAGTTAGTAAGCTTTGTTAATTTACTGCTTTAAAAAAAAGATTAAAACAAATATTATTTCTCACGTAGCTGCCGTGAGCGGGTCCCGTACTTACTTCTTCCTAAAACAAAGAAAAAACATAGATTAATAAATAAAATTATAATGACATGTTAATTACAAAAAATGCATGTTAATTACAAAAAATTGGCAGAACAAAGAAATAAAAACTTTCGGTTGTAAACAAAGAACGGACCGCACAAACGGACATAATTATAATCGTAGCGTTTTTGGCATTTTTCTTACATATCGAGTGTATGAAGAGCTCAAAAAATTAGACCACGTGCTGTATCAATTATACTGAACCACATCCATAGAAAAAGTTAAGAAATAAAGCGAAAAAATAATTCACTTCCCAATAGAAAATGCCGAATAGGTATTATGAAGCTATATGGGGATGTGTTTCTTTTTTGCGTTGTTTCAAAAGTTTTAATATCAAACTGCTTTAAGTATAATCAATAGATCATGTGGCTTAATTATCTGAGCACTTGATTAATACACTGTGTATACACATATGAGTATACACAGTATATTAATACACAGTATACAGTGTATAAACATATTATGGCGTGTAAATGGACAGTTATCTTTAAATAAAACTACATTATGTAACGGTCATATTGAACAACTTTTCCAAAGAAACATAACGTAAAAGTTGCGGATACAAAATTTATTGTGGGGTTTCAAAATTAGTATGAAAAAGTGTTTTATTTTTTTATTCACCCATCTATTGGTTCCATATTATTACGTCATAAGGGGGGTCTGGTCTGCGGATGACAGTAATATCATGAACTAGCAATAATCGGGGGTCTTGCCAAAAGAAAAAAACTATTATTATTGATTTTGTAATATAAATAACGAAAACTACATCAGTTTTCTGAGAGATAATGATTGTAAGGGGAGAGGGGTCAAAAACTGGCTAAAATCGATGACGTAATTGGACAGCCCCTATGTTTCCTTGGAAAAGTAGTTCAGTATAATCAGTACATTATGTGGCACACCTGTTTGCACCCAGTGTATGAACAGATAACAATTCTTGATTTGTGCAAAAACACGTGGAAGAAAATAACATTTTCAGAAGAAGTTCTTCTTACAGTTAGGAAGACTGAATTAGCTATTCTATTCTATTCTAGCTCTTATACCTTGTGGTTTGTAGTAAAATTACCCTTATCATGTAACATATTCTATAGTTGACGTTTTTTCACAGATAACAGTCAATGTTTGTGTCATTAAGTGTGAGAAGGTTCTCTAGTAGGCCACAATTCATTATTTTTTTCATAAATTTCTTCATACATTAGCAGACAAGGTTCAGGGTGGCCTCAATAGTTGGCTATTTAGTATAAAAATACCTGTATCAGGTGATCTCGTTCTTCTTAACAAGCAAAATTATCATGTAAACGGAAATAAACTAAAACTAAATCAACCTTTAAACTAAAAACTAATAAAATTTTGGACAGTTACATGTCCTATGTGTGAGTGTTTGTGTTTGAGTGTCGTGTATACGTGTTGTAAGGGTGTGCGTGTGTAGGGGGGGAGGGGTTGCAAGGGTATAAATCTAGATAATATATTGCAATAAGGCTTCTATTTTGTCATAGGTTAGTGACTCAATCCAGTTTATTACTATTTATTTAATTCCGTACACAGTCATAGGATATATTTTTAGTATTTTGTTAAGTTTGTTATTTATATAAGCTGTTTGAGAATCATATTGATAATTGGCAAATATTGTGTTGTTCGAACATTTAGGAGCTACTGCGTGAACTCGTCTTTTGGTTTGAACAGAGGGGTCAAAATTTATGCTTTTGTGCATTCTTAAAATAGTGTCTATATAAATATCTATACAATAATTCTCTTATTGTTAGTGCGTCACTAATTGAGTATAGCAAGTTAGTAGAAAATATAAATGGTTTAAAATATATTACTTTTATCAGAAAACGCTGTGCTCATTCTACCTGTTCCCCGGTGCATTGATAGATTTATTTATTGATTTGTTCAAATATACGCATATAACAGTGGCGTGCATAGAAATTTTTCCTGGAAATGCAACGAGAACATCAAGTTCGACAATAAAAAGAAATGAAAAAATTCTAAATTCACTTTGAAAAATCATAATTTGTCTGACGCCAGGGCTAGGGTAGGCACTGCCTACCCTAGACATGATTTCATACAAAAAAAATCATTTATTTCATGTTATTTTGATCGTCAAACTTGACCTTCTCATTAATTTTCCAGCAAAAAGTTCTGTGCACGCCACTGGCATATTTCAATACAACATCAATGGACAGGACCAGAAAGTTTTATAGACATTTTATGAAAATGAAAACATGAGTTTTTCGTGGTTTATTAATGTGATTTTGGTGTAATATGACTCACATTATTTAAAAAATCACTTGAAATGAAAATGAGGAATAGGCATTAAAATGTATGTGTTAAAATTAATACTTAATTCGTATTGTTCCAAAAGATTTTTTGTTGATGTGATCAGGCCCCCAATTCTGGCAAGTGCGTTAAAATTGCTTACAGATTGCGGATGAATTTAAAAGGGATTTTGTAAGGATATTGCTTGATTTTTTTGGTTGAAAACTTATAGACAGCATTCCTTATTCCTTGTACATCCTATAGTTTTTATTTGATGTGGTTTATTTACTCTAAATCCCATCGCATGGCATTTATCAAACTTTAAACAAATATCTAATGACTGATATTGCGAATGCGCAATAATGCCAGAATAGCCGCCCTGTATAGCAAATTTTACTTAAATTTCCAGGGCACGTCATTCATAGACCGGGTAGTTATAATGGTTTTAAAAATTAACAGTCGCTAGTTCATAAACTGAAACAATTTTCTTCTCACATCAATAATAACGCTTGCAAAAGAAAAGCAAATAGGCGACATCAGGAAATAGAAACAAACATATCATCAAAACGCAATTGTCCCCATCAACTCCATTTACCGCAAAAAAAGAATCGCGCGTCAACTGACGACTTTTTAATCGCCCGTCTGTGCTGACCCTAACTTACGGCGCGCGGAATTTACACGCGTGTCTTAGTTCTTATTCAATGGTAATAAATATTATTATTGATTGATTCGCGTGTACCAAGGAAATGTATCCAAGATAACTTGAGACACCGCTTTCCTTATCCTGCCTGCGATCGCTCGTACTAAACGTTATATTTGCCCCTCCCTTGCCAGGTGTCCCGTTGACTTGGCCGGGTTGTACTGGCGAATAGTGACGTCACAGACCACCCAGACTCATTTTAATACTAATTAAGACGTTAATGTAGTAATTACAAGATCATAATCTCCGATCGAAGATGGTTTTGGTTTTATTTAGTTTAGATTTTTATTGAGTTGCTACTTAAAAGGTTTTGTGTCGGAAGTTGGGGTTTTGGGAGAGGAAAGGGTTCTGTGATGGGTAGTTTTTGAGGTTACCCCATGAAACCGGTCAAGTGCGAGTAGGACTTGCGCCTGAGGGTTCTGTAACATAATTTATTTATTTTTTATTACACTTTTTGTACATTTACACACATATTTAACAAAACATTTTAACAAACAGAACAGACATTGTGTACAAAGGCGGCAAGAAATTTGCTTTTAGCAATATCTCCCAGGCAACCTTTGGGTGGAATAATAAGTTAATAAGCTTGAATTATTTGATACAAAGTTATGAAATGTATGAAGCAAAACTGCAAAGTTAAGTTGGTCGAATATTAATCCTTAACTTGTAAGATAAAAGACAGAGATAGACAAAAAAAAACAGTTTCTGCCTCAGTACAATACAGGGTGTAAATAGAGTGCGACCATTAAATAAAACCACATACTTTTACTGATCATATTAAAAAACTACTCTAAAAAAAAACCCGCGCATATCTTCAACGAAAAAGATATTCAACTGTAACTCAAAGACTTTATCTCGTAGGAGGAAGGTCTATTTTAGAACGCTGCACCGGAATTGCTGTTTTACAGACGACGCTCTCTCTAAACTCGCCCGTATGTCGGTGCGTTAGGGTTCACGCGTTTTTGTTTGGAACTTAATTATTTCCTAAACTAAGGGTATCCGCGGGTATGATTCTTTGGAAACGTGGTTTAGTAGGGTCGGTAGAATATGTGTTTTCATTTAATGGTCGCACTCTATTTACTACCGGGTGTGACCCATTTCATTAAAAATTTTGGAATAGTACATTACGATACGAGAGCGATGAAACGTTTTCTGACGAGTGTGAGTTTGCGGCACGAGCCGAAGGTGAGTGCTGCAATCACACGAGTCGAGAAAAAGTTTCTCGCACGAGTATCGTATAATATTTTATAGCAAAAGTGCGGAAAATGCCGACTTTACGCAAGCGCAGCGTGCGTAAAGTGGTCATTTTACGCACGGTGTGCTATAAAAATATTTAATCCACAGACACGACTTTTTTACAAGTATAGATAGATTAAAGACATTGTATAGAGAACAAGACTGTGCACTAGGATACGAAAAACGAGCCGAGCGAGATGGGTGTTGGCACTCGTTGGTCCCTTTCTAACACGTTAGAAACTCAACAACACTATATTTCTACATTATATAGGCTGAAATTTAATCAACCGACCAAATTCATACTAGAGACTCGGTTAGTGATCAAGAACTAGGTTCAGTAATCCTTTTGGCCAATTTCGAAAAATATTTTTTTTGCTCCCTTACTGGTTGGACTAGTTTAAGTACAATTCCTAGTGCAGGTTCTACGGGTAAAAAATTTTTTTTTTTCGAATTTCACCTGGAGGGTCATTGAACCTTGTTCCTGATGACTAACCGAGTCTCCAGTATGAATTTGGTCGGTTGATTTAATTTCACCTAGTATACACTGGCAACTTGCTAGGTAAGGATACATGAGTAGCGACAGCTCTCGCTCGGCTTGTTTTTCGCTTGAAAATGGTATCACAATAATTACAACCTTATTTCTAAGGAAATAAAATCTATCACAATTAAATTCACTTGTACTTGTTTCACTGCTTTTAATTTTAAGGTTTACACGTTAATCCCGACCGGTTTCGGTTAATACACCATTCTCAGGGGATACAGAAATTCGGGAAATTAAACTAACATTACGACGAGCCGTTAAAAATGTACACAATTTAATTGTGATTTTTTCCAAGTTTCACCAAGTGCCGACAATCGCAAGTATAAAATAAAATCTAGTTTAGTTGAGCAAAAATTGGACAGTGCGCAGTCTTGTTATTATACAATGTCTTTGAGATAGATAGATTATTCATAACGCCTGAGTGAAGTTGGCTCCGGTGAGTCGAACAGAGACAATTCGATGACAGAGACACATGAAAGAGAGAGATAGACACAGACAAAGAAGAACTTCAGAGGCGCCATTAAGTTTAGTGCGCCGTTGTATCTAATTTATATAAGGTGACTTTAATTTATGCAGTCAAATACTTACTGAAGACTCAGTAAGTGCTCAGTAACAAGGTTCGATGACCCTTTATGTGAAATTCGTATATTATTTTTTCTGTGTTCCTTACAAACGCAAGCCCAGCCGCGAGTCAATTACTATGGGATAAAGGGTCATCGAACCTTGTTACTGAGCACTTACCGAGTCTTCAGTGAGAATTTGGCTGCATATATTAAAGTCACCTTATATTACTGCCGTACTTCGGGCATAAATACACGCTTTTTAGGGCATGCGGGTTTCCTCACGATGTTTTCCTTCACCGTTCAGCAAGTGGTGCATGCTCGACCGGGGATCGAACCTGGGTCTCAAGATTGAGAGGCCAGAGTTCTACCCCTGAGCTACGCTGCTTTTTTTATAATCAAATTTTTGTATCAGATTTAATCGAGTGAAATCATCAAAATAAATTATAACTGCCTTCTGATCATCAAAATGGGTACCTATTGATTTAGAGGAGAAGCTTCGGCCATGTTTTCAAACGATCTCTAAAATTAGTCATTCAACGTACCACCAACGTCGCCGGTTTAATGAAGACATTTTACCTCCAATAACCTGGTATTAAACTATCAAGCCCGATAAAACACCTAAATGACAATGCGCACACAAAAATACACCTAAATACCCAGGAATATGGTTTAAATTGAACTACTAGCATTGTAGGGCAGTTGCGTTCATCGATTGTTTTTTTTTTTTCGTTTTTTAGAACTCAATGTTTGAAAAGTGTTCGAATTATCGCACATGTTTTTGTTTACTTTTGGATGAATTGTGCGTTAAATTGCCAGTATTTTTTTGTATTATTTTTGAACATATCTGTTTTTTTTTTCTTTCCCTTTAAACGACATACATCAATCATATATAAAAGATAAATCAAGTGAATCGATCGCCTTGAACTAAAAACGATCGAAATGCGGCTATACCTTGGCTGGATTCTATGGGCTTGAACCAAATGTATAGCGAGCCGATACATAGACAATTAAGAAGCGAAACACTGCGCAAACATTTTTGACGCAAAATTGAAGTTAGTATTATTGTTCCACGATTGGATTGGGATTCAAAAGTACCGTTTGCATAGGAGTACAAATGAATTGATCAAATTTTTGCGTTTTATGTACTTATTGATGTTTATAAAAGTTATTGACCAAAAATATTGCTTCTCCAAAAAAATGAAATAATCGCTGATTTAATTGTCTGAACTGTTTGTTGAATCTATTTTCAACAGTTTTGTAATGAAATCTTAAAATTTTATTTGACAAATTTGTCACTATTTGGCATTGGTGATGAAGTTGGTGAACCCATTAATGATTGATCATCAAAACAAATGGCGAGCTGACAATTTTTTTTTAAGAATATCATTTTATTTTATTTCCACGAAACATTATTTTGGTAAAATGTTACATTTTCTTCACATTATAATTTCGCAGTACTGAATTTTTTTAACGTATTTTTGCACATCATACCTTTGGTAACTGTCATTTCATACATTCGCGTAAAGTTGACGATATCGCACCTCATTCCCAATCCAAACGGGGAACAATAATACTACCTGCAAGACAATAAGGCCAAACAATAATAGCCTCTATCAAAAGCTAATTAAGGTTTTGCCACGGACTGTGTTAGACGTCTAGTTACTGTCTACTTAGGCTTAAAAAAAAAATTGGAAACCAACATCCAAAATCCCACGACAATCGTCTCTTATTAAAAAGTTAAAAGAGGATACCATTATTAAGTCAGCCACCAGTGACACGCAAAAGGACCACGGTTGCCAGTTGAAAAAAAAACAAGATTGCTTGTGCTAAGGTAGCTGTGCGTCAGAGGCAAAACATACATAGCCTTACATCGCATTTTGTCTAGGTTTTACAGTAAATGTTCTATGCCCCTGGAGCGTAAATACAACAAATTTTTAGTGGCAATGGTAAAAAATATTTTTTCTTCTTTGCTTTAATTTGGGCATTACTAGCCTAAATTGTGTGCACAAAGCGGCACTTTTCTGCTCCAGAGCAATGTAATGCAGAAAAGTGTATATGAATATCCATTATTGCCCTGAAAACAATGCAATAATGGATTTTATAGCACACCGTGCGTAAAATGACCACTTTATGACCACTCACCTTCGGCTCGTGCCGCAAACTCACACTCGTCAGAAAACGTTTCATCGCTCTCGTATCGTAATGTACTATGTCAACACACTTGCTTATAAAGTGGCCCTTATTGCAGCGTTCTTAGGGTCATAGTGCAGCATATTAAACACGCGTGCTTTTTACTTTACATTTTACATTATCTTTACATTACAGTTTTTTTTTTAATCTTTGCAAAAAGTTTTGATGTCTTGAGAAATAGTGAAGTTTTTGCGAATAAATACACTGTCTCAGTTGAAATATAATAAATAATCATTTAATTTCATCAAATTATTTATTTTTATCCGCAAATTAACTCGAATTTTTGTTGTAAATACAAAAATATTCAGTTTGTTAATATTTCATATTTGGCTGTTTGGCTTTTTGCATCAGTGCCCTTATTTCCATCTGCGCAAAAAACAAAATCTCCGCCGCCATTTTTAAAGAAAATTGTTAGTTCATAGCTGTGTTTTCGATTATGTGGAAAAAAAAGACAGTGAAATATTTGGGATTATTTTGACTTCAGTTCTTTATTTGGAAGTTGAAAGAAAAGCAGATTATGAACCTCGCAAAAGTGACTTTTTATTGTTAGTTTGGAGCCCGAACAATCGAAATCTAGATTCTCGTAAAATATTCACTTAACGTGACCTTTGTAAGTACCTTGGTACTTTTTTTAAAATTTGCATTATTCTCACTTAACTTCTCGCACGTTTGCATAAAAATATAACACTTGAATTGAATGAAACTAAAACTAAATAGGTATCATTATTATTGTATGTAATAGCCCATAAAGGTAATTAATTAACAAGAAAACTACAGTTATCTAAACAAAATGCTACACAAAACGCGGGTTCTAAAAAATCCAAGATGGCCGAAATAGCTGCGATAATATAGCCATTAATGTCAGCCAACAGAATTAATGTAATGTCGGCCAGAATAATATTAAGTATTATTAACATAATCGCGACTGCAATTAATAATGAGAACCGGAGATGTGATCAGATAACAAACTATTTTTGCTTATAAAACTCTCTACAAGGCGCTCTGCTTAAAACGACAAACGAAATTTAGCGACATTTTGAACGAAGTTATTCTTTTTCTAAAACAAATATACAGAGAGCTAGAAGACCTCAAAGATCATGTAATTTCTCAGTGAAAGTATAAAAATAGTAAATGATATAAAGTCGAAAACTAGAGACAATACTCATCTATACAAAGAACAAAAAAGAGACAACTCTGAATTGCAAAAAAAAAATGTTGTTGGTCCATAGAAAAAGTACACCTACTTGACAAAAATTTATGGAAGAGCAGATTTGTAATGTTTTTGTCAGTTCGGCTTACACGTTTATACTCTTATCTATGGCTTACACTGTTACTGACAGGCTTACAAAGGCCAAGGTACAGAAGTCTGACCATTAACTTAAACTACGTTTTCCATTGATCGTACTCACAGTCGTATAATATTGTAGCAAACCAACATTAATAATAAACGCATAGAGTCGACGCGTGGCAATTTTGGCTCAGTGAACTTCGGGCTCTTTTAAATATAAATATTGCTTGTTTCTAAACAAAATATATACTAGAGATTAGTTTAGGAATTAACAAATATGTTCCAAGCACAAGCCAGCCAAAACAACCCATTTTTATACGTTTCTTCGTACCATGAAGCCTAAATGTAGCTTATTTTTTGCATGGATACTTGCCATGCTATTTAAATTTAAAAAAATATTTTTTCGGTGGCTTGTTTAGTTTTGAACTAGATTTTTTCTTATTTTGCCAATAACTTTATGGACGGAAAACACTCAATTCCACTAATGTTTCTTTAGAAAACTTTTATATTTTTTAGGAAAACAGTCCTTTAAATATCCGGTTCAAGCCCTATTTCTAGGTTACTTCGGAAAAAACCTGCATTCATGCCAATAGGTAAAACCAACAAGTGCAAAACTGACTAACTCTAGCTATAATAAGTGAACCCGTACCGTAGGGTTATCACTTACCAGATCCAGTAAAATCCCTAAAAATGCCGTAAATTATCTGTCACATTTTTTGCTACATTTTTCTGTCATATTTTGCTAATAAGTTGTCCAAATACGAAGCAGCGCGTTGTTCAACGGATTTTGTTACAAAAAAATGAAATTAACAATGTTTTTTTTTGCATTTACTCTTTTTAGGTTCCGTACCTCAAAAGGAAAAAACGGAACCCTTATAAGATCATTTTGTTTTCCATCTGTCAGTCTGTCTGTCTGTTAAGACCCTTTATCTCGGGAATCAGTGGAGGTATCGAGTTGAAATTAAAACAATATACTCAAATCTACAGTCCCTTGAAGCTGTGAAAAAATCTAACTTCTAAGATAATGTTCAAAAAGATACGGCCGTTTATGCCGCAAAAAACTTAAATTTCGAAACTCTCAAGGGAATCAAAATGTATAGGGTATTTCCCGTCGACCTAGAACTATGAAATGTGGCAAGTAATACCGTCCAATACTACAAGTATAGAAAAAAATCTTAAAATCTTAAATTATCAAGGTTAAGCAACAGTATGCGCGGTCATAATTGTACGGGTGACCAAATCTTTTTGTAGATTATTTTTAAACTTTTACTAATTTGTACGAAACCCTCGGTGAGCGAGTCCGACTCGCACTTGTCCGGTTTTTTTATTCCAATAAACCATTCCCGATTACATGACAGAGGGCTAAAATTTCGGACACGTCATGAAAATTCCTCTCGTTTGGCAACCCAGCCCTTGGGTGAGCGATTGAAAATGGTAAATTAATTTGATTTTAATAATACGCTGTTTTAGCCCGAGGGTTTTGTTCATTTAGTAATAAAGGTTGCTTTAAAATTTTATTGTGTTAAGTTAAAAAGGGCTTTAGACATAGTATAAAATACTGTGCTTTAGATAATAATAAAAAGTCATTGCAACTCGCAAAAATATTCGTGGATAAATTGATCGAAGTCTTGTGCATTGTCGTTGGACACAGGGCTGCCACATGTAAATCAGAGAGAATCGTAGTGCAAAAGGCAAAAAATATATTATATAACAATTAGAATATCGAGAATTATATAAACACATATATATATATACATACTCGAAATTAATCGTATTAAGACGACTTAAATTATTGTATACATCTGGCAACCCTGGCGTCGAGTGCTACTTCACCTTTTTCTTATCTTTCGTGCTATTCTAATAGGTTAAACAAAAACAGAAAATATTATACTTTTTACTGTTTGTTTTACAATAATTTTCCATTTACAAAGTGTGTTTACTTTCACACGCAACAATGCCAACAATAGACAATTATTCCAAGTCATAATTTTAATACTCTATACGTTTTCAATAACATCAAAGCACCCCGCATTGTATTTTAGTACCATACTATTTTTTGCTTTTTTGCCAGCGACTTTTGCTTTGTTTTTGTGTAGTCTTTAACGTATCCAATAAATTCTTGGGAAAAAAGTCTTTGAGTGTTAGCCTAAGGTAAGGTAACAATCTATTTAACTACAAAAGTTTTATTGCGATTCGATGATCAGTTACGGAGTTATAAGCTCACAAACCATTAAAAAGATGTATGGTATATACCTATTTCAGAAGAGTGACTTTTTGCAATTTAAATATTTATTATATAAGGTCCTACAATTCAAAGAGAAAAAAATTTAACAGATAGTAGAGTATCCCTAATCGACTACATTTCACCGAATACGAAAATTCTTGTCTCTGAAACTTTGCTTAAGCCTACACTTCCATCTACAGCTTACTCTTTACCTGGCTTTGTGTTGGTGCGCAATGACCGTATTGGCAGGGGTTGGGGTGGCGTCGCTATTTATCTCAGAAGTAACATTCCCTTTAAGATTATTGACAAATCTCCTGCAGCGCCTGATTCTCCTGCTGAACATTTATTCTTAGAGGTAGATTTCGGGATGAAACTGCTTCTTGGAGTGGTGTATTGCCCACCCTCTAAGGACTATTTTTCGTTGCTTGAGGGAGTTTTCGAAAATCTAGTTTCTAACTATTCCCACCACCTGATAATGGGTGATTTTAATACCAACCTTTTAAGAGTCGATTCTCGGTCCCGAAAATTGAATGCTCTTGTTCACTCAGTTAACTTAAAGATCCTTCCTTTATCGGCCACTCACCATAATAATGATACTGATGATACATTGCTGGATCTTATCTTAACATCTGATGACAGCTTTATCGCGGATCACGGTCAATATCTTGCTCCTCCGTTCTCACACCATGATTTAATTTTTTGTTCTTACCGACTACGTAGGCCCAGGGTCAAACCGGTAACACGACTTCAGCGGAATTTTGCAAGGATGGATTCGGATAAACTGCGATCTGATGCGGCGGCTATACCGTGGAGTGATATGCAAGATTTTGATAATGTAGACGATAAGGTTTCTTTTCTCTGCAATAATATTTTGTTATTGTTCAATAAACACGCTCCCCTCCGCCCTGTCACGATGAAACATCGGCCTACACCTTGGATCAATGATCGTATTCGCAAAGCCATGGCATTGAGAGATCGTGCTTTTCGAAAATACAAGAAGGATCGGTCAGATGCAAATTGGTCTGCTTATAAAGTTGCGAGAAATCGTTGTAACCAATTCTGTAAAACCTCCAGACGCCGATATATCGCAGAACAGTTGGAATTATCCTCGCCAGCAGGTATCTGGAAGTTTCTCAAGTCTCTCGGTGTGGGGAAATGTACAAATCATAAAGAGATTTCTTTGGACTTAAATACCCTGAATCAATTTTTTGCCACTGTTCCTCCCCTTTCTTCAACTACCAAAATAGAAACTTTGCGTTTTTTACATAGTTTACCTTCCCCAAATACTGAACTTTTTAATTTCTCACCAGTTTGCAGGGAAGACGTCAAAAAAATAATACTATCCCTAAAATCAAAAGCCGTTGGCTGCGATGACATAGGTCGCATTATGATTACTCATTTGCTTGATGTCCTTCTTCCTCCAATCACTCACATTGTCAATTTCTCCCTTACTTCTGGTATATTTCCCGACATGTGGCGCATGGCGCATGTAATTCCTCTTCCAAAAGTTCATGACCCCCAACTTCCAACTCAGTACCGTCCGATTTCTGTCCTTCCATTTCTGTCCAAAGTCATCGAATCCCTTGTTCATCGTCAGCTCACATATTACCTATCGACGAGTAATCTTTTAAACCCTTATCAGTCTGGCTTTAGAACTGGTCATAGCACAACCACAGCGCTCCTTAAAGTGACTGAGGACATAAGATTAGGAATGGAGAAGGGAATGGTAACTGCGCTGGTTCTAGTAGATTTTAGTAATGCTTTCAACGCTGTCGATCACGACCTCCTACTTGCTTCCCTTGACCGTTTGAATATATCTCTCCCTGCTTTAAACTGGTTCACTTCCTATCTTCGAGGACGCCAGCAGGCCATTCGCTGTGATCTGACCCTGTCCAATTGGTGTGATTTAGATGCTGGTGTTCCTCAAGGTAGCATTCTCTCCCCTCTGTTATTTTCAATATTTATTAATTTAGCTACACCCTACCTTAAGTGTTCTTACCATCTTTATGCTGACGACCTCCAGCTTTATGGGCAGGCTAAGGTTGATGACCTTCACGATTGTATTGACCATCTTAACGTTAATCTACGTAGCATACAATTCTGGTCAGAGCGGTTCGGTATAGCGGTAAACCCAAACAAGTGTCAGGCTATCATTGTCGGAAGTTCACAACAAATTACAAAAATTGACTTTGACACGCTGCCACAGTTGAAATATAACGATTGCGGTATCAGCTTCTCTTCTACCGTTAATGATTTAGGTTTAGTTATCGATCAGGATTTTAATTGGGATGCTCAAATCGAAAAAGTTTCTCGAAAATTTTATGCCTCTCTCCATTCTCTTTTAAGTCTGAAAAACGTATTACCTATTTCAACGAAAATCTCTATCGCCAATTCCCTTCTCATCCCTATTATTAACTACGCTGATACCTGTTATTTGGATGCTAAAGAAGAGCATCTCAATAAACTGGAACGCTTGCTTAACACCTGCATCCGTTTCATATTTGGCTTGAGGAAATATGACCACGTTTCAGAGTTTCGTGCAAAACTCAACTGGCTTCCTATTCGCGACCGTAGAAACCTAAGAATTGTTTGCCTTCTTTATAGTATAATTACCGATCCAAATACCCCCTCATACCTCAAGTCAATGATACATCTCTTGTCTGACAATCACGATAGAATGCTCAGATCCTCAAATAACCTTCTTCTCTCGATTCCTTTGCATCATTCCGGATTTGTATCCAATTCTTTTAGTGTGGTTGCTGTTCGTCTCTGGAACGAACTTCCCGACGATGTCAGAAAAGCCCCCTCCCGTAACTCTTTTAAGTATTCTGTGCACAGACACTACCTCTCCAAAAACACACAAATATGAACTTCTTTAATTCTTATTATTTTTTGCAGTCATGGTATGTATTTATTTATGTATTTATTTACAATATACTTATTAAAACTTGTATTTATTTATGTATTAACATATATTCTTTTTAGGTATTGTTACCTATAGTTATAAATTTAGAGTAGTATCTTCATTTAATTTGTAATTTTAAAGTTTTTACTCTTCTTGCACGCCCACCTACCTATTTATCTTGTACCATCTGTGGGTTGACTGGTAGAAAATGCTTTATGCATTAAGTCCGCCTTTTTGTACTTATTTTTTGTGCAATAAAGTATTTATGATGATGATGATGATGATGAAAATTTTAGCGCGAACTTTTTTTTAACCTTTCAATAGAAATTTAGTCAGCTGATTCAACCACTTTGTACTGGGACGTGAAAAAATTATGATCTACTATAGAATTATTTTCACTTATTATTGTAAGACCTTATATACTAGATTATGTTCTTGAATAAATAGGTATTGTAAGGTTAGAAAAAAAAACGGTATTTACTTTTCTAAATCATTGTTTTAAATTAATTTGTGTCCAGAAACGAAAATACGCCGCTAAAAAGTTTTCTTTTGTATGTAAAACGTAAAAAACAGTCCTTAGACATGCTAGAGGATAACAAGAATTCGATAGTAAATAGTAACATTTCGTGCGTAGAGTCCATTGGGCCACCGCTGTAGGTCAACAAGCCTTAAATACGAGTGTAAATTGACCATAGATAAGATAGAACAAACATAAAAGCGGCCGACATCTCAGTTTCGAATAATTGTCTATGATAGGTCGCTTAATTAAGCCGTTTGCGATAAAGAGAATATTTTTTATCACAAATATGTGAAATTTTCGACCCCAATTACTTAATTCGGTTATTTTTAATTTAATTAAGGTTTTTAAATGATGGAATTTGCATACAAGATGGCGTGGTATGTGGGGAACGTGAATAGGGGGTTTTATAATGTTTTTACAAATGCAGATGTTGGTTTTTGTCATTTGTAATTCCATTTTTTGTCCGTCCGTCCATCCGCCAGACTGTTTCGTCCACTGCTGGACATAGGCCTTTCCAGGATTTCGCCACTCTTGGCGGTCCTCCTGGAAGAAATGCCCATACTCGCACACGCTAGGCAGGCGGGTTGGTGAGCGCGGTGCCTAAACCCTCGCACCAGTGACGCCGCTGCCCGTCACTAGTCTGTTTTATATAAGGCCCGGCAATTGGGGATGGATATACCGCCATCCATCGGTCCCAGGCAATGGTGGGCCGCCTGGTTTTGCCTGAGAGCTGTTCTCTTACTCTCCCCCGAATAACTTCGGGAGGATTTGCGAGTAAGATGGTGGTACCTCCACAGTTTTTTGTATTGTTACGTAATGGTAATGGATTATTATTTTTAATTAACCTGAAAATCAAGAAAATAATTCTAGGGCTGATCATATATCGTTAACAGATCAATGATCATTATATTATTAAATACGAGTACTTGCGATTGTCGGTACTCGGTGAAACTTGGATAACAACAGGCGGAACGTTTCGAGCTCGGTGCAAAATGCACAACTTATGATTGTTTATCTTATTATTTAATAAAAAGTACTAAATAAATGTGATTTATGGCATTTCGCGACCATAGTTTAATGTCAATTAGGCTTTTCTACCAAAATTTTGTAATTTTATGTATTACGTTGTAAATGAATGTCCACACCAACTTAAAACAGGCTTTTAAGTTGGTATGGACATTCACGGTAACTATAATCCATAAAATGACGCAATTCTGCTTAAAACCCCTGATAATTATTAAACAATAGTCGCAAAATAAATTGAAACAATTTTATTTCATACATTTTATTTAAAAATGAGATAAACAATCATAAGTTATGCATTTTGCACTGAACCGGAAACGTTCCTTCTAACCTGTTTCACAAGTAGATACAAGTGTAGTTAATAATCATGTTGTTAACAGATCAAAATCAAGAAGAACAATTATTTTTCTATTACTTTTTTTTTTCTCTTTCCTTCTTTGTGAACTGACTTTTCTATGGAAAAGTGAAAAAAGTAAGCTCAAAAAAAAAATTCTTTGAAAAGTGGTCTATATTAGGGATACTCTATCATCTGTTAATTTTTTTTCACTTTGAATTGTAGGAATAAAATCCTTATCATCATCATCAATTAAAATATAAGGTGACTTTCGTTTATAGCCAAATTCATTCTGGACACTCGGTAAGTGGTTAGGAACAAGGATAAATGAGGCACTGAGAGCAAGAAAAGCCTAACATTTCCAGACACAATTAATCTCAATTATGTCTGAAAATGTTAGGCGTTCTCAATGCCTCAAATGATCTTTTCAAAATTAAGACTTCCTATACTAATTGAGCCTAATAAAATACTAATTGAGGCTGTTCTTGAAGTACAGAGGCACAAAATATTTTTCGTATTTCGCAAACAGGGTCATTGAACCTTGGTGCTGAGTCCTGACCATTTACCGAGTCTTCAGTATGAATTTGGCCAATTAGCGAAAGTCACCTTTTATTTTTTATTAATGATGATGATGATGATGATGATGATGATGATAAGGGTTTTTAGTCTATGAAAAGCGAAAAACTACAGATAATAGGTACTCGTCTATAGCAACAACTTTTAATAGCAGCGAGCCAACATTGAAGTAGCGAAAAGAACCAGCTGTCACATAGATAATGAACACACCTTCTTGACCTAATTATATGAAACAGCTGTTCTTTTTGTTTGCTATTTCAACGTTAGTTTCATACTAAAAGTTGTTCGTGTAGCATACTACTATCGTTGGTAATCAGCGTTTAGTATATCGAGTGTTAAGATAATGCTGTTTAAGCCGGAAACTGGTGATAGTGCTCGTTTATACGAATAACCAACCACCATCAGCAAAAAGTATGAAATAACAGATTTTCCACAAAATTTTTCGCCAGTTTCCGGATTTCGCAATATGGCGACGCATTGGAAATTTTGGCGACTTGGATCTTCATTTTTCTCAACAATAAAAAAACATATGTAATTACCAATTTCTATACTAGATTAAGCATTTCATTGACATCATTTTGCCCGAAGATTTAGTTGAATGATTAATTTTCATAGCAGAGAAAAAAATATTTAGAAAACCTCTTTTAAAACAGAGTTTTTTATTTTACTGACAAACTGGAGCGAATGAAGCCTCTAAGTTTTTTATTTAAATTAGTCTACAAATACACTCCAATATGGCCGATTGGATTTATTAAATTAAAATTTCATTTTAAATTAAAAATACTGTTTTGCCGCATTCGACCTTACGGCATAAGCTAGTTCGTGAGCGCATATTTGTATGGAGTAAGTCCCCCTCACTCCACTCCCCTAAGGCGCCACTTTAACTGCTCTATTCTTACGTTTTGAGGCTATCTAAAAACATGAAATCGTTCTAAAAACTTACCACCCACAATACGGCAGCGGAACCCTAAAAACATCATGGTAAATAACAGTACAAAGGAACATCAAGGCTACAAGAAACAAGACGCTAAAATAGCGCCAGACAAAAAATTTGGCGTCGTCTGCGTACGGAACCCAACTGTTTACTATTTTTCTTTTTACTTTAGAGTATATTGTCCTACAATCTGACTAAATTTAAAACTTGTATGTATTACTTGTTATTACTTTCTTCCAGGAAGACTGCCAAGAGTGGCAAAATCTTGGAAACGCATGTCCAGCAGTGGACGAAACAAGCTGATGTATTACTTTATAAATAAATATATGATTGCTATATTTTGCCCTTTATTTTCTTTAAATATTGGTAGTAAAAATATAAATAAAATAAAAACAGAATTTTCAATATAATTCTATTATCATACCTAATAACGTTTAAACAATGCAACTTTTTCGAGGTTTCCTTATTATATACATTTTTTATTTTATTTGTCATGGTAGAGACCATAGTAACACGCATGTAGGTATTCTGTGAAAATTCCAACTTTCTATATACCTATTACGGTTGAAGCTGTAGACCCCTGTGACAGACGGACAGACAGACAGACAGTGGAAGCTTAGTAATAGGGTCCCGTTTGGCACCCTTCGTGTGTGGTACCCTAAAAACGAAATTTTCCTAAAATAAATTAATGAATGTATGCTGCACAAGTGGAAGGTAAAGCTTGACCGGGCCGCCCTAGAAGGACGTATGCCGACCAAATAAGCGACATACTGAACAAGGGCAAAGTGAAAACACCCGGAATAGAAGAGCCTGTATGACTAGATGAATGATGATGGATGTAGAAGCAAAAGAGGTGTGTCAGGATCGTAGCTGATGGAAATCTGTAGTCTCTGCCTACCCCTCTGAGAGACAGGCGTGAGTATATGTATGTATGTTTCTTAAGAAAGGGCAGATTCCAACTAGCCGAAGAGCTGGACAGCGGTTACGTTTCGAGTTCTGGTAATCGAGTATCATATCATAAGTCTTCAAAGAGCTAATAATCAAATACTTTGCTAGACCAAAGGATTGAACGTGGTGTCGTTAAAACTGTGCTAGAAGTGAAGCGATTGGTCTATCCCCAACTCTGCACCACAGGTCAAGAAATTCACCCTAGCACGCACGTTCTAGGCTAGTCTCTCCAAATACAAAATCTAGCAAAACGAGTGTAGCTCTAAGCAAACAGCGCTGCGCAGCGCTGGCGCCTAATTTGAACGCGCACAAACAGATGCGTGTAGTATACGAGACCGTTGGGTGGTCTGGCCACCCAGTGGGCACAGGGAGCCATGGAGTCGTGTGTGGATTACAACTTATTAAGAAAATATTGGATGGATTCGATTGATGGTTCTTGGTGGAATATCATCTTGAATAAATTATACACAAATTTCTGTACTTTTATTCCGCATATATTTATTTTTATTCTCACTTAGGCTACCGGTTTCGTATTACACATCATCGGGCCAACAAATTATTAATTATTTAACACGACAGAAATAAAACAAAAGAAAACATTTTTAACAAGCAAATATAAAATAGCTTCTGTTTATAAAATAATTAAAAATTTATAAATAATTAATAATTTGTTGGCCCGATGGTGTGTAATACGAAACCGGTAGCTTAAGTTAGAATAAAAATAAATGAATGTGGAATAAAAGTACAAGAATTTGTGTATAATTTATTCATGATTAAGAAAATGTATTTCTGAATTCTTCATTTCAGTATATGGGAGAATCAGGAAGTCAGGAATTTGGAATAAATAATAATTTATTTATCTCATATTATGTTTTGTTATTAAAATAAAAAATAATAGACCACGTCTTTGGTCTAGCTATTAGTTTGAACATCTCTATCAAATTCTGTAGGGACACATTGTTTTTGGTTTGCATTCTTTGGAAGGAATGTTATGTGCATCTATAAGGTAACTTTCGTTTCTATAGCTGAATTCATACTGGATATTTGGTAACTGGTCAAGACCAGTCCATTGTTAAATGCGCAAAATGAAATTTAGGTTTCCTGTACTAATTGAGTCGAGGTTGTTCTTGAATATTTCGCAAACAGGGTTATTGAACCTTGGCTTTAACCACTTACTGAATCTACAGTATGAATTTGGCTTTATAAACAAAGGTCACCTTATATTTGTGTCCGAAGCACAGCCAAAGGGATAGTGTTATAGCTCACCCACATCGGGACATGACTTGCGTTTCACAGTCCATACACTGAAAGAGCAATGATGCATTGTATTATTATTTTACTTACAATAGCGAAAACTCTAATCAAGTGAAAAAGTGACAGTGTAAATAGCGAAAGCTTTAGAGCGAAACCTTGGTGTCTCATTGTCCGTTTGTCTACGTCGAATCCCGGTACAAAAATGGCAAAACAACAACACAATTTAAGAAGCCTTCAAGTCCTTTACAGTCGATTACGTCGATTACGCTAGACAAAGTAACTTTGTGTATCTGGTAGCAATTTTTTTTATGTTATTAAGACTCTAGAGAGATGCGTACACCAGTTTTTACGGTTCCGTACCCAAAGGTTAACCAACGGGACCCTATTACTAAGGCTCCGCTGTCCGCATGAACCGTGATAGTTAGAAAGTTGAAATTTTCACAGATGATGTATTTCTGTTGCCGCTATAACAAAAAATACTAAAACCGGCCAAGTTCGAGTCGGACATGCGGACTCCCATACAACAGACATGATTTTTTTGCCGGTTTATAGATAATGGTACGGAACCCTTCGTGTGCGAGTCCGACTCGCACTTTGCCGGTTTTTTATAATTTAGCTCAACCTACCAATATCTCTATAGTTTTCTTGCTCCTGTGTCGCGCGCGCATGTCACCAAACATTTCAAGCTTGACTCAACGCTGGTATATCTCTCAAACAATCACCTGCGACCCAATTGACACCTTACCACCTCCTAATACGACTCATATTACCATAACGCCACCTTCCTTTTGCAATTCGTATTTACATGCAAGTGAATTTCAACTTTAATTACAGATATGTAAAGCTTTTACTCATTTGTTTTAGATTTGAAAGGGGTATTGAAGGAATTTGATAGGATTTTGTGTTCCCTTCGATTTTGAAC
The DNA here is from genome assembly GCA_910592155.1 of Ypsolopha scabrella. Lineage (NCBI taxonomy): Eukaryota > Metazoa > Arthropoda > Insecta > Lepidoptera > Ypsolophidae > Ypsolopha > Ypsolopha scabrella. The sequence continues at coordinate 4,396,032 of OU342989.1, read as the reverse complement.
TGTAAGTAGACGCTTGAGAAGTGATTTTTCTGTGTCTCTTTAGTATTCTATTTAAAGATTATCTCTGTGTGAACTAATTGAGATATCTTCCGTTGGAACTTGTCTTTTTGTCTGTCTGTCTGTCCAGGATATGTTGATGGTACACTTTTATAGGAATCAAACATTATTTGTCCGCGGCTTTGCCCGTTTCACATTTTTTGGGGTCTGGCTAAAAACACATATAACTATTATTTTCAGTGCCTATTCGTCTATATGTCTGTTTGTCCATGGTTTTATTCAAAAAATGCTGGGCCGGTTGAGACTTGTATGCAGAATCACTCTAAAAAAAATTTGGAAATCATCCCATAATTTCAAAAGAAAATTCAGAACGAAAGAAAATCGCATGATAGCACGTTGAGTAGTACTTTTACTATAATCGAACATACACACAGACACGCAGAAAGACAGTCTTTGTATTTTATATAGTTTTTTTTTGTAGTTTAAGTTGATCTTTAAAATATAATTGTATGGTTATAGGGCTACCTCTTATGGCCCATTTTTTTAAGAACAATTTTCGAGTTTTTTTTATGATAACTGTAATTTTTATAGAGTTGTTGAATGGGATAATTATACCATAGACAAGTAAGAAATAGTCTTAGTTTTTTTTTTTGTTGAATCTTGTAATTGAGATGTTTTTCGTAAAGAGATCAAAATGCACTAGAAGAGTTTACTTTTTAGGGTTGCGTACTCGAAGGGCAACATGGAGCCCTATTAATGTCACTCTGCTGTCTGTCCGTCTGTCCGTCCGGGTACTGTCACTGGTCTCTAGCTTGCAGTGTGCCAGCTAAACGGTCGTCTTTGGATATGTGAAAAAAATCACGGCAGTAGTTTAAATATAGGGTGAAGATAAATCAACCGACCAAATTCATACTAGAGACTCGGTTAGCGATCAGGAACTAGGTTCAGTAAACATTTTGGCAAAATTCCAAAAAAAAATTTTTGATCCCTTACTGGTTGGACTAGTTCAAGTAGTTCCTAGTCCAGGCAGGAAGGAAGGAAAATTTTTTTTTTCGAATTTCACTAATTGGGTCTTATATATATTATATCTCCAGTATGAATTTGGTCGGTTGATTTAATTTCACCTTGTATACTAAATTAAAGTGAGAACTGTCACAGCTAAGTAATACGAAGTAAAGTCAGCCAACTTAATGTTTCATACATTTCATAAGTTTGTAATTTTTATTAGAATTATTCAACCACTTATTTGAATGCTACGGAACCCTCAGGCTCGGGTTCTACTCGTACTTGACTGGCTTTTGTATTTTTATCTTTCACTGACGGGGATATGCCAATTTTGACTATAAGGTGACTTTAATTTATACAGCCAAACTCATACTGGAGGCTTGGTAAGTGATCAGTAACACGGATCGATAACACTTTTTGCTAATTCCGTAAAATAAAATCTTGACGTCCCATAGTAATTGACTCGGGGCTGGGCTTGCGTTTGTAAGGAACACGAAAAGAATAATTTACGAATTTCACGAAAACTGTCATCGAACCTTGTTACTGAGCACTTACCGAGTCTTCGGTAAGAATTTGGCTGCATAAATTAAAGTCACCTTATATTATACCCTATTTGCACCTACGCGTATATCCCAATTATGTACCAGTACGAGACTATGCATTTTTTCATAGTCAAGTTGCAAATAAGACAACAAAACAAAAAAGGTTTTCTTATCACCGGACCCCTAAAAACAAATGACCAAAGAATTTGTGCTGGATCGACTTCACAATGTAATTAAGACGTAAATTAGTCATTAAAATTAAGCATACGACTTTATTCCATTAACAAAACATGCTTTGACTCTTATATCAGACTGCAATTTTATGAAAACGTTAGTGGACGCCCGCGACTTCGTTTGCGCGGATTTACGATATAAACAGCCCGTTCAGAACGCATTTTCAACAGAAAAGTTTATACCCGTTTCACCCCCATATGTGGGGTGATTACGAAAAAACCTTTTCAGTGCACCTCCACACCCTTTATAGAACAAACTGTTTTATATACCGGGTGTAAATAGACCGCTTTCTTTAAATAAAACTACATATTCTACCGATCATACTGAACCACTTTTCCTAAGAAACATACCCGCGGACACCCTTAGTTTGGGAAATAATCGAGTTCCAAAACAATGATGATGCAACAAAAATGCGTGAACCCTAACGCACCGAGATACGGGCGAGCTTAGAGAGAGCGTCGCCCGTGAAACAGCTGTTCAGACGCAGCGTTCTAAAATAGACCTACGAGATAAAGTATTTAAGTTACAGTTGAATATCTTCTTCTCTGAAGATTTCCGCGGGAAATTTTTGTCAGAGAGTTGTTCAGTGATCAGTGGTTTATGTGGTTTTATTAAAATTTTATTTATTCGCGAAAAACCGCTATTTGGTGAACAATCCAATTCTATAATTCTCAAGGGCGACCCAAAAAGCGAGATAAAAACAATTACGAAAGTCTTTCAGGATATAGTTAAAAAAAGCAACCATGAGCGAAGCGCTTTTGTGATATTATTTAACTTTAGAACGAGGGTGTGAGATATATCGAGATGTAGATTTAAAAAAAAAAAAAGATATGCCGTTCTTGGTTAATGTAAGTTATTAGGCAGATAATGACACTTATTCTCGTGTAGCAAATATTAGATTTAGAGCTGCCATAACCTAACACTTTTCATTGCAAAATAGGCTTTAACGCAGATGGATAAAACTTAAATAAGCTTGTATTATTTTAGGTTTTTCAACTCTAAATTTAAGGTTTGCTGCACGAGAATAGGTCACACTAAGATATTGTAAACATACCAACAGGGAATTTTCGATTTTATTACAATCATGATATAGGCGAAAATTGGGTCGGCACAATTTCTTCAAGCTTAATTACAAAGTCAATAAAAAGATAATAGTTATATAATAAGTAACATAATGAAAATAAAACTGATTTGCATATTCATTCACATAAATTAATTAACGGATAAATTATGAACAAAATCAAAAACTCCTATAAGTTAACTTAATTTATTCTTTTGTCACAAAAAAAAACATAAGCCGTGTCGCTACTGTATTAGAACATTCCTTTCAAAAACACCCATTCAGGCCATAAAACCATTATACAAAATGTCATACAAAAACCGAAATGCGCAACTCTCAAAAAGGTTTTAACACATTTTACTACCAACACGAGAAAAAAATATAATCCGTTCGGTTTAGTTTAATCCCTTTCGCTACCCATAAGTGATTCCCTGTGAGTCACTATGCCACCCAGAGAGAAGATATACTGCCTTTTCTGTCACTCACACTGCACAAACCATATATCCCTCTCTTTCTCTCGTTGACTTTTTTGTACATCCATTGAAGTTTGCTGTCAAAATAAGGATTATAAAAGAGTTTGAATGGCTTCATGTAGCATGTGGTAATCGGATTTTATTTTGAATGGCAAAGGTGTTTTTTAATTACTTGTCTTGTTAACATTGCGTGCGGCTTACAATTGGTATAAAGTCTAAACAGGGTGCTTGTTGTAAAAAAGCTTTGGATTACCCAAAGCAATTACACAGATGCATTTATATATAGAGTAATAACAAAGAAAATAATATAAAAATTATTAAAAAAAAATCTTATTGAAATTTATGCTAGATTATAAATTTTAACAGTACGCAGATTTATAAATTTTAACAGTAACATTGTCAGTTTTAAATTTAGTGCTGTTAAAAAAATTGCAAGGTAATTTAAATTTTATTAAGTTCACTTAAGTACTATATTGCAATGTATAAATTTTAGATTTAACAGCATAAAACCTAAAACTAAAGCCTCTCAAATCAACTACATTTGTTTTGGAGTATATATTTGAATGTAAATAAATTCTTTTCAAAGCATACAAATTAACTATATTTCTATGACATTTTAATTAATTTTGTACATAGTTTTTAATAATTTTGGACTTCGGCAAAATTAACGGAAGCACAGATAAAATAATACTAGGTGGAAGTAAGAGAACAGCTCTTAGGCAAAACCATTTGCCTGGGACCGATATGGATGGCGGTTTATCCATCCCCAATTGCCAAGCCTTATAAAAAACAGACTAGTGACGGGCAGCGGCGTCACTGGTGCAAGGGTTTCGGCACCGCGCTCACCAACCCGCCTGCCCAGCGTGTGTGAATATGGGCATTTCTTCCAGGAGGACCGTCAAGAGTGGTGAAATCCTGGAAAGGCCTATGTTCAGCAGTGGACGAAACAGGCTGATGGATGGATGGATAGAAGACGGAAGTTAGTAATAGACGAATGACTGCTACTACGCAACTACCCACAACCACTCTTCCGGTACGGCTACTGATGACGTCACGCCGGTACACGACAAGTCGCTTGGCGTCACGGTGACGTCATGAGGGCGGTGACAAGCCACGGTCAAAGACTACCGCCGGTTGAAGGGAAAGAATTAGTCAGTTAGTTGCGTCTCAACTCTCGATCTAACCACAGAAGATTTAAGGCGACGCATTGGTAATTGTGGCGACATGGATCTCCATTTTTCTCAGCAATAAAAAAACATAATGTAAGTACCAAATTATATACTAGATTAAACATTTCATTGACATCATTTTGCCCGAAGATTTAGTTGATTGATTAATTTTCATAGCAGAAAAAAAATATATTTAGAAAACCTCTTTTAAAACAGAGATTTCTATTTTACTGACAAACGGGAGCGAATGAAGCCTCTAAGTTTGTATTTAAATTAGTCTACAAATACACTTCAATATGGCGGATTGGATTTATTAAATTACTTATAGTTGTCATTTTAAATGAAAATATTGTTTTGCCGCATACGACCTTGAGGAATAAGCTAGTTCGTGAGCGCATATTAGTATGGAGTAATTCCCCCTCATAATACCACAATTCGCAGTCCTGCTCTACTGCTCCTGTTTTTTAACTGTCTATCCTACTCTAATCAGATGCCGCGCACGCAAAAACATCCGTTATTTTGAAATCGCGGCTACACTGATTGTTTTTTCATTTTTATGGAACAGTCTGCAGCTGTTTTATACTAATATCAGTTATATTATGCGAAGTTTCAGATCTAATTTCAAGTATTTAATTAATGCTATCGGTTTATTGTACAGTTTGGAGGTAACTTTGTATTTTTTTATATCGCGATAATTTAATGGAATCAAGTTTTCACAACAGCATGGACATAGCATTAGTCCTCAACTTTATCATATATTAATTTCAGAGTGATTGTTGCAGTATTTGTTGGTATAAAACAGGATCATGCGAAGCGAAGTGAGGTATTATACACCCTTAATATGTTCACAAAGTTCGCACAGTGCAGGGTGCGGACGTGTTTGCTATGATTAGTGGCTGTGTCCCAGTTTACGTCACTCGAGGAGGCTCCTCCCATGCACCCCTAAAAAAATTGCAAGACTTACTCCTGATTTCACATTTGAGAATTTCAAGTTAAGTGACGCTTAGCATTGAAATTCATCGCTGTGGCTGATTCGTCGCCTAAGTATTGCTTAACGAGTATTCCTTAACTCAAAAATGGGCCCATAGTTCTTAGAAAGTTTAAATATAGACAGTTTTTATGAGACACTGACAATGATTTTCACGTAGTTTCAAAATCACTGGTACAAAATAGTTCAGCATGATCCCAAAATTTTGAATTGCGTAAACGAAGTATGAGTTACTTCAAATCAATGTTTCTGTTGAAATTAATATTTAGGACGCAAAATGTTAATACGCCTGTTTGAATACCTATAGCAAAACCAAAGACGTAAAACTTAGCTCTCAGCTACTCAAGGCGATATCTCTCTCTTTCTCCTTTGAAGTGTTCCATACATGCAAGCTCTGTACACTTTTTATTTTATCTTTATTAAATGGTCTGTAATCTCAAAAGTATCGTGTCATTTCATCAGGTTATGGGCCGTCTCATACCTGGAAAGTGAAAGTTCAAAGAAAAAGACAGTTTTTGAAAAAATAGCAGTGAAAAGAAAATTTCTAACCTAAAAATTGCATGCGGCCAGACTTGACCGCACAGATTTTCGGCACCGAGTAGGTTTTTATTTCAGCCTTTCAGCATATTTCAGGCAAGATTAACCGAAATGTCGACTGATAATGGCAATGGAGCCATGCATATTCAAAAGTTATGCGGTCGAGAAAATTATGCAACGTGGAAGTTTGCAATGAAGGCTTATTTGCAGCTGGTAGAACTATGGAAATGTATAGATATCAGCCCTGGCGAGGTTCCTGATGAAAAAAAGGACATAAAAGCTAAGTCGAAATTAATTTTATTAATTGATCCTACACTTTATGTGCATATAAACGAGGCCGAAACTGCAAAAGAGGTTTGGGACAACTTGACGCGTGCTTTTGAAGATTCAGGCTTGACTCGTAAAGTTGGCCTACTGAAAGACTTAATAAACACGACTTTAGAAACTAGTACAAACATTGAAGACTATGTAAGCAAAATTATGTCGTCCGCACATCGGTTAAGAAACATAGGTTTCAAGGTGGACGATGAATGGCTTGGAACACTGATGCTGGCGGGCTTGCCGGATGTATACAAGCCCATGATCATGGCTATTGAAAGTTCCGGAGTAAAGATATGTGCAGATTCCATTAAGACTAAATTGTTACAGGAAGTAAAGTCACCAGAAACAAGCGCATTTTACTCAAACTATAAACATCAACCGAAAAGCAATGTTCAACAGCAAAATAAATCAAAGGGGCCGAGATGCTTTAATTGTAATAAATTCGGTCATATAAGTAAAAATTGTTGGCATAAGAAAAATAAAACAAGTAACAAAGATAACGGTTTTATTGCTGCTTTTTCAGCCACCACACTCAATGACTCGCTGAACTGGTACGTCGATTCCGGTGCATCGATGCATATGACGATGCACAAGGAGTGGCTCGAGAATGAAATGGCACCACCAGTAAAAAGTATTCGAATCGCTGATAACAAAGTGCTCCGTGTGGAAAGTTGTGGCAACATAACTATCAGAGTACCGGACACACAGGGCTGTATCTGTAAAATACAGGTAAGAAATGTTATTTATGTACCAGAATTATCAACAAACTTAATATCAGTGAGTAAAATGATTAAAACGGGCTGTAAAGTTGAATTTAATGAAAATGGATGTAAAATTTTGAACCAAAAAGGCCAAAAAGTAGCGCATGCCAACCTGATAAATGATATGTACAAGATGAATGTGGTTCATGATGAAGCCCATGCTATGCCCGCCGTTACTGAAAATGATACCTACTTGTGGCACCTACGAATGGGCCACTTAAACTTTGCTGATATGGACAAAATTCCAACCTGTACTACAGGTGTAAAATTATCTCCGTGTAAAGAAAATATAACCTGTATTAGTTGTATTGAAGGAAAGCAGACTAGACAGCCATTTCCAAGTGAAGGCTCCCGGGCAACTGATTTGCTAGAAGTCATCCACTCCGATGTATGTGGACCGATGCAAGCTGCATCACTTGGAGGTGCCAGAACAGTTACTGGGGTGAAGCAGTGGTCACGGCAGCGCACATCATCAACCGCTCGCCGACGAGAGCCCTCTCCTACATCACTCCTGAACAAGTGTGGACTGGCAAGAAACCGAGTTTAAGCCATATAAGGGTTTTTGGGTGCAGAGCTATGGTGCACATACCGAAAGAACGCCGCCGAAAATTAGATGTAAAATCACATGAGGTAATATTTGTCGGATACAGTGATTGTGTGAAGGGCTACCGATTTATAGACCCTAAAAATAAACAAGCTATAACAAGTAGAGATGTTGTATTCCTCGAGGCCACCGTAAAAAGAAATTTGGTCAGTGATGGTAATAACTCAGCTCCTGAAAAACAAAATATAATTAGTAACATAGAGAAAGAAAATCAAGTCAATGTAAGTAAAATGGAAGAAAATAAACATGAAGGAAGGAAAATTGAAGAAAAAATTTATAACAGAGAAGAAAGACTCTTACCATTGTCTAAAATGTATAACTTACCTTTGTTTGAAGATGAGGATAAAGAAGTCCAGAGTGAAGAAGAAAACAGTGCTATGGGTGATGATCATGGTTATAGAGTAGAAGAGGAGAGTTCAATATTACAAAATGATGCATCGCCAGTATCATCAACATCATGCTACTCTGACCCCAATGATGAAACTTACATACCAGAAAACTCATGCCTATCCGATAAAAGCTCTGAATTTCCAAAATCCTGTATGTCTTTACGACACAGAAGACGTGATGAGGTTTATGAACCTACTCCACTTGCTGATTATCGAGATGAAGATAACAATGTATCTTTCATGTGTATGAGTGGTGAGTCTGCTATGAGCATCTTAGACAAAGATCCGCAAAGCCTATCTGAAGCACTCCAATGTAGTAAGGCAGACAAGTGGATAGAAGCTATGAAAGAAGAACATCAAGCCTTGCTACAAAATACCACCTGGACATTGGTTGAGAAACCGAAAAGTATAAATGTTATCCCTTGTAAATGGGTTTTTAAAACTAAAACCGATGAAAATGGTGATATAACAAGGTATAAGGCTCGACTTGTTGTGAAAGGCTATCAACAAAAAGAAGGTATAGACTACCATGAAATTTATGCTCCAGTGGTTCGCTACAGTTCCATTAGATACATGTTTGGTTTGTCTGTGAAATATAACTTGAAAGTTCACCAGATGGACGCAGTGACTGCTTTTTTACAAGGTGATGTTGAAGAGAGTATCTATATGACACAACCACCATATTTTGAAGACGGAGACAAAGTTTGTCTTCTCAAAAAGTCTATTTACGGCCTGAAACAGGCAAGCAGGCAATGGAATAAAAAAATTAAATAAAACTCTACTAGAAATTGGAATGTCACGATCAAAAGTAGACCCATGCATATACTACCGTATAGTTGATGAAAAAGACATCTTGTTTTTAACAGTGTATGTTGATGACATTTTATATTATTTTAATAAAGAAGAAACTGCCTTGATGATAAAGAAGAAATTAAATGAAAAGTTTCATATGAAAGATTTGGGTGAAGCTAAATGTTGTATTGGATTTAAAATTATACACAACCCGACCAAGAATGAAATTTCACTAGATCAGTCATTGTATATTAAAAAATATTAACACGTTTCAATATGAGCGATTGCAATCCTGTGTATACGCCATGCGAAGCAAACTTGCAATTAAAAAAAGCTGAACATGATGAAGAAATCATGAAAAACATTCCCTATCAAGAATTAATAGGTTGCCTGTTATATTTATCACAGGGAACGAGACCTGATATAGCTTATATTGTAAACCAGCTCAGTAGATATAACAACAAGCCCACATCTCAGCACTGGACAGCGGCAAAAAGAATACTGAGGTACTTGAAAGCCACGCAAAACACAAAACTTACATTCAAGAAAAACAGTAACAATATAGAGGGTTATTGCGATGCTGATTGGGCAACAGACACTGAAGACAGAAGATCATGTTCTGGATACATATTTATGTTTCAGGAAGCTGCCATTAGTTGGTGTACTAAAAGGCAGCCTACAATAGCTTTGTCAAGCACCGAAGCAGAGTATATGTCATTGGCCACAGCTATACAAGAGGCTATCTGGCTTAAGCAAATGGAAGAAGACTTCTGGCCTTCTCTGTCAGGTACACCAATTAAAATGTACTGTGATAATCAGAGTGCTATTAGCATTTCAGGTAACGACATCTATCACGCTCGAAGTAAACACATAGATGTCCGCTACCATTTTGTGAGGGAGAGGATCTCAAATAACCAAGTCTCCGTCCGCTACAAGAACACACATGACATGGTGGCTGACGCTCTAACAAAGGGACTTCACCGATCGAAGCTCCAAAACTTTACCAAGGCAATGGGTTTGCGTCCAGAGGAGGGTGTTGAAATTAATATTTAGGACGCAAAATGTTAATACGCCTGTTTGAATACCTATAGCAAAACCAAAGACGTAAAACTTAGCTCTCAGCTACTCAAGGCGATATCTCTCTCTTTCTCCTTTGAAGTGTTCCATACATGCAAGCTCTGTACACTTTTTATTTTATCTTTATTAAATGGTCTGTAATCTCAAAAGTATCGTGTCATTTCATCAGTTTCAAATAAAAACTTGCTTTGATAGAATGTGTTAACTTAAGACATGGCCCATGTCCCATTAATTTCCAAAACGCGACACAATTCGACATTGATTTTTTGCAAGATAAGAAGACTTATGACTTTTGCATAACGCTATTCAGTCTGGTATTGAAAAAAAAAACAGTCAACAACAAAAAGTCCGGCTCAGTGAGTGATGACTTAATTTTTAGAACCTCCACGGAGTAACCGGACACGAGTACACTCGACAACAGATCACATCACGCTATACTACGGCCGCTCTTATTTCGTTCACTCAAAGGTAATTATGAGACAAAAAGATATTTGGGTGAAGCTGATAGTACGGACGGCAGCACGGCTGGGTGTAGGCGGCAAGGCCGTGTGCCAGATGTCATAAAAATCTTCCATTTTACGAGGGTTGCAGTCTTGATAAGGCTTTATTTGCAATTTGTTTTGCAATACTCATAATAATGTGAGTTATTTCATGACAGAGAGCTTGAATAAAAAAATACGTTAAGGTTTTTTATAAGCAAAATTAAGAATAATTGTGTGAACGTATATTAGTTAAACATAAAATAATGAAAAAATATAAAAGAAGACGAAAAGCGTGTCTTATTGCAATATAAATTTTCTTCAATCTATTTCACGTTAAAAAGAGACCTTTAAGACCTAGTTTAGCAACACTGAATTTAGGCTGACGTTGTAAATAGATAGACTTGACAAAGTTATCTATCATAAAATACATAGCAATAACTTTAAATTTAATACTACTATGTTAAACATGTACAATTGTACATGTTTAACATAGTAGTACATGGCATGATGTGTGAAAACAAGTTTTATTTATAAAAACAAATAGCAACTAACTAGCCTCATAGTTCAAACGTGTCGAAACGTTGTTTTATTTATCAGATCATCTCCACGCCGTGTCAGTGTTAGTCTGGGAATTTTAAACTGTAATTTTATTTTATTTGTTTTAGCTTTACCCGTAAAAACGATGTTGTATGTACATAGTCAAATCCTGGCCCGAGGATTTTGTTTCACAAAATATTTGTCTTTCTATAATGTGAAATTTAAGTAATTTTGTTAAAGAAAACTGGTGATAGTACATGAGTATGAAGAGGTGTATCCATGGAAAAAAATTTGACTTTGACATTTTCGGTAGTATCCATGGAATTTTTTTTTACATTTTCTGTTCCCGTTGAGATATTTGTATGGGAAAAATTCCTTCTGGTGGGTTGGCGAGCTGGCGAATAATATCCATGGAAAAAACATTTGACATTTCCGCTAATTTTACATTTTTTTAATGGATGACCATATGTACAACTTTTACTATGAAGCCAACCCTGAAATCGTAAAAAAATAATCAGCCGTTTCATACTTTTGGGTCGAGTAGGTATTTAACTTTTCTATGGAACAGCTGATGTTTTTTCACGATTTCAGGGTTTGCTCCATAGTAAAAGTTGTTCATGTAGACGAGTACTATGGTTCCAGTTTTCGTTAGCAAAATTACTTAAATTTCACGTTGGATGACATTGTACATATTTATACGTTTGGTCAAATTGTTCTAATTTAACTTTCGATTTTACTGATTATATTAACTACAAAAGTTGTTCAATATTTAAGTAATCATGTTTTTTTATATACCTACTCACAAGTTAAAAAATAAGACAGTAAAATATACACTTACTGAAGACCACAAAAAATAAAGAAATTAGACACATAACTACAGAAAGGACAAGTGTGAAAAAAAAACTTTTTTTTTCTTGCTGTCCATTTCTATAATACAAACAGCCATGCTTGCGTTCGTGTGTACCCTCCTGATATTTGATATCGGCGTGATATATGAGATTTCCTGATGTGTGACCACGGCTTTTTATAACGACCAAGTTGATTTCGGATGATATTTTACAGCTTTTTTTACTGAGTTATTGATGCGACTTGCTGAGGATGAGAAATTAACTAGGCAGTGATAAATTTTGGAGGTGATGCGTTATTTGTTATTGTCAAAAACGAGCCGGGTTTTTATTGGAGATTCTTTTGACACAGTTACCTTAATATAAAAGCACTGTGGTGTCGTATTGTAAGAGAGATTTTGCTCATTTTTGCTATGCATGTTACAAACATTGTAATGGTAAAAAAGTAAGTTCATCTTCGCCAAACGCCCCGGTCAAACATGGCGTACTTTCTCTTGCTTTTGCTGAAGTGTAAAATACAGGATACAATATTTTTGCAATAAATTCAAGTGTGACCAACAAAATTAAATATTTTTGAATATTTATCCAAAATCGATGACAAAAAATTCTCTTGATTTCCCCAACTTAAGGCTCCATTCTTTAAAAGTTAAAATATATCTAGGAGTAAAAATAAAATATCAAGGCTGCTTGTCAGGCTACAATAATATAACAAAAAAATTGCGAACCAATTAACTTAAAATTAGGAAAAGACGTTCTGAAAAAATAAAAGAATCAACGATAATTAGGAAAATAATTTTAAAATGTTTCTATAGTAAGGTGCTCTAAAAATATCTGCCACGGCTGTAATGGGAGAGTGTGTAGATCACAATAGTAACAATATTTTATTGATCTAACGTCATGAATTTTTTCATACAAAAAAATGTGCGTATAGGTTAGAATTGATTTACTTGCATGAAACCGTCCTGTAATAACACAAAACTGTTGGAAAGAAATAGAAATTATAGTCTGTCAAAAAAGTGTTGAAATGAAAATTGTAGAAACTATTTTTCTTTCGCCTGGTTACACCAAACAAATAAGTACAAAATCTGTTAAATCGAGTTAACTGCTTTATTATTTCATAAATATATTACCTAAATTATACTACTTGAACGTTTAAAGTCCAATAAAGTTAACTGAAGTTTCATTTTCATTTTAACACTTTTTTGACAGACTATATTTTCATTGATGAAACGACACATCGCTCGTAGTTTGTGAATCACTTTATGCGGACTAAAGTAAGTATTTATTTATTTACTTTATTTTCTCAAACTTATATAACTATTTTAGGGTACAAAATTTCTTCACAATTGTAATCTACATACACAATACCATCTCCCATTGCAGACCTGGCAGATATTTTTGGAACACCTTATATAAGGTGACTTTCGTTTATTAGCCAAATTCATACTGGAGACTCGATAAGTGGTCAGGAATTTATTTAGCGTATTTTTATTATTGCACCTTGGTTCTGACAACTTAGCAAGTCTACACTAGAAAGTAACCTTACATAATCTATGACAGAAACAAATTTCTTTTTTGTATATTGTTTTATACATTTATCATTGCGGCTTAGAAACGCAGAAGAAAAGAGAATCTTCAGAGTGTAAGGACAGCTAGTTATTATATAAATTAAATTAAACTTTATACCCTGTTGATACAAAAAAACCCAACGAAAAAATAGAAGATAAAATACGAATAACCATACGTTCATATAAAAAAAAAGTTATGAATCTATAATAATTAGAAAGAAAAAAACCTTCCTTAAAAACATGGCTCCGGACGTTAAAGTTCTACCCCCACCTACCCCCCCCCCCCCATACGAGATGGGAAAAAGGAGCGTCCACTAGAAAAAAAATACACAGTAGGTTTTCAGAATTAGTAAGGAAGACGCGAATACGTAAGTTTATTCATTTTTATGGGAATGGTTTTGGGGGAAAGATGTTTCGTATAACCAGTAGAAATGTAGTTTTATTTAAAGATACCAGCCCATTTACGTCCGGTATAATTGGGAAGTCCTGAACTGGAAATTGAGTCAAAGTACATAGATAGTAAAATGAAGGGAATATTTGAATTACATTACCTTTACATTGGGACCCTTACATCGTGTAATTAGAGTTAAAGAACAAAGCTGCAAGGTTAGACAAATAAGCCCTATAATAAAGTAAGTAAGCTATTTTACCATCAACTCCATTTTGATTAGTAGTCGAAGGAAAACTATCGCAGCGATCCATCATGGCGGCACTAAACGCTATTTTGACAGCTGTCAAATTAATGTCAAGATGGCGGACGGCGCGACCTTTGATTTCGACCGAGCGGTTTCGTTCACAATGAACGAGGTATTTTAATGATGTTTGATTTCTTTTTTTGACAAAAGGAAGGTTATTTAGTTGTTTACTGCGGTGTGTAGTTCAGCAGTCTGGTTTACAAACATTCATCCATTGACATACCATCATAATAAGTAATATGGACTTCGGGTCTAGTACATACAAAATTTATGAAAAAAGTGTCATAAGTGTTGGGTAGTAGATAGTTGCTACAAAAACACATACATCACAGACCAATATTCCACAGAAACAGACATACAAGTGCAAAAATGAACAGGACTTGTCGCCACATAAGTACCTTCATGGTAGCCACAAACTAAAACACTGATCAACGAATTTACCCATTCTTAGACAAAACAATGGAACACGATACCTGTTATCCAACATTCTTCAAATCTGCTACAAACAAAACAAAAACCTCAGATGCACACTCAACGAAACAAATCAACGTTCTAACATCCCAAACTCAAACTCATACACTAGTGGCAACTCCACTAGTGCCAACAGCCGCGCTGTAAAACATACATCTTAATAAATACAGACACACATCAACACACACTACACCACAAACACATGCTGAACACAATCCAACTGAACTTGCAAAACTGAAAACTGCATCTACTTATTAGAATGCCGGCATTGCCCGACATTTCTACATAAAAACGCATTATACATCCGCATGAACCAGCACAGACAAAATGTCAGACATTACACAGAACAACATCCTACCTGTCCCCTACTCACAGCGGACATTATAACTCAGGACCCGGGAGACATCTTACATCTGGTCACTTGGCGTACACTATGGACGCGGATTCAACAGATAACACTGACAGACATCACTACTCGTCCGATAAGCCCATCATCATTCATTCTGTAATTTATTTATACCTTTTTGTATCATATAAAACTTTTACCTGTAATTTATTCCACTGATGACGGGCTCATAAGAGGCTGAAATATATCTAAAAAACAGTTTTTATTATTTATTAGTATTTATACCGTTATAAAAAGCTAATTTTTTTGTTTTGTTTATATTTTGGTTCGGACCCATGGTCCATATATGGTGGTACGTCTATGCAATTATCAGAAATTTATTACTAGTTCTGACTAAGTACATACATTCTTGAACGAATAAATAACAAACCATGATGGATTTTACTGATGAGCATTCTTACATGTTTCATATATTAGATAGCATGTTAAATATTCTTACATCTATCAAAATAATAACTCTAACGTCTTAAAATAAATTCGAAAGACGATAATTTTTAGTATTTGAAGTTTTATGTATTCTATTTGCAATTAAAACAAATCTCTGCTAATAAAATACCTGTACACATTCAAATAAAATAAAACGACCTTCAAAATAGAAGAGACCACACACCGCTTAATCGCGCATATATTCTCAACAGCTAACACACCATCGGGCAATCAATTAACATCAAAATTCACACCATAAACAACAGCTTAAACGTCATTAAAGCCAAAAACGAAACGGGCGAATCGGAACGCGACGAAACGAAAATTAGTCGACCAACTTAACGGTTCCATCGCATATATACGTCCGCGCCAACATTCGACTTCCACTAATCACCAATTAAACGTTACTAAAATTAGAAGCCATCAGCGGGACGTAACGGAGCGGGAACGCACCCAAATTTTGACAGATGCGCCGTTCGCGCCAAATTCACTGTCACTTTGACAGCTCCGTATGATTTACGCGGCGAGGAGCGGGCGCTAAAATAAATATGTTGCCATCAAGGATTAAAGAAGTTGAATTAATAAAATTTATTTTTAACAAAGCGGACCACACAAGATGTGACGCGGACAAGAGATGGTGTTTTGAATGAAAACTTTACGGTTTGTTTTTACATTGATTCCGAGTATAAAGTACCAACACTTGAATTATTTGCTCTAAGCGTAAGTGTATTAAGCTTACTAGTTGCGTCATGCTCATTGCGTGAGAAGAAACTTATCAAAAACGTAGGCAAGGAGCATACATACCCTAGATTAGCAACTTGATATGTGTCGGACTATCGTCGGCATAAATATCGACGGAAACAATATTGAATTAACGCTTGGAAGGTAGCTTAGCGACGACGGCGGGCGCGTCGCCGGATAGCGTAAAATAAGAGAAAACAATACTTCTCACATTGACGCGATGAACGGAAAAAAAATTTAAACTAAAATTTCATCCATCCATCCATCCATCAGCCTGTTCCGTCCACTGCTGGACATAGGCCTTTCCAGGATTTCACCACTCTTGGCGGTCCTCCTGGAAGAAATGCCCATACTCACACACGCTGGACAGGCGGGTTGGTGAGCGCGGTGCCGAAACCTTTGCACTAGTGACGCCGCTGCCCGTCACTAGTCTGTTTTATATAAGGCCCGGCAATTGGGGATGGATATACCGCCACCCATCGGTCCCAGGCAATGGTGGGCCGCCTGGTTTTGCCTGAGAGCTGTTCTCTTTCTCTCCCCCGAATAACTTCGGGAGGATTTGCGAGTAAGATGGTGGTACCTGCACAGTCGAGCCCGGCATCAGCTCTACCACCTATTGATAGAAAATTTCATAGATCTATTAATTGGTGAAAGAATCATCAAAATCGCTTGAGGCGTTCGGAAGGAGTAAAATAATTGTTATGTATATCATAGAAAAGTTCGTTTTTTTTGTTGTATTTTGATCACGCTTGAGAGGAGTGGGCCTTCAAAGACAGGTCTAGTCTCATTGCAGTTCGAGTATGTATTAGGCATGCCACCGTTTTAGTACAAAATGTAATGTTTCTCCAATGACGTACTACCAAGTGAACATCGGGTCTGTGCTCAAAAGTGTCCGAACCAAAAGAGAGTGAAAACCATTAAAAATTAAAAAAGGGTGTCAATCAAAAGTAAGCCGTGCAGCAATGACATACGATTCACATTAAAATGTTTTGTTTCTTAATATTTTTACACTTCACTAAGGACACTTTTTTGATAAATTTTATACTAGATCCAAGGTCCATGGTTTGATATGTCAATGTGTTTCTCTGTTTTTTTTTCTCTGTTATTTTACGATAGAGACTAATGCTTAGAAGACCTCTATAGTTTAATACAGGAATTTACAAAGTCACAATAAGATATAAGATAAGTTGCCAGAAAGAACCACCGTGCGAGACGGACGAATTCCGGAGAAAAGCAAAATTACATTTTTCTGCACTATACATTTATGAAAATGAAATCCCTATTCCCAAACAAAGACATAGAACTGAACCTTAGGTGGATATTGATAAAATGTTACGTGCTCTCGGTTCTAATGTACGGCACAGAAGGCTGGACACTAAATAAAGTCACCCAAGTTAAACTAGAAGCTTTCGAAATGTGGTCGTTTAGAAGAATGCTTAAAATGTCCTGGAGGGACCGAGTGACCAAGGAAGAAGTCCTAAGAAGAATGAACAAGAAGCGAGAGCTACTCACTACAATCAAAAGAAGGAAACTAGCATATCTGGGACATGTTTATAGACGCATTAAATACAATGTAGTAAAAACCATTATAGAAGGAAAAATAGAGGGGAAACGGGGAAGAGGCAGAAGAAGGACTAAGTGGATTGACAACCTAAAAGCCTGGACTAATATTAAGAAAGCGGCAGAGATCTGCAAGCTCACTAAAGATCGGACGAAGTTTAGAGAGATGGTAGCCGACGCCTGTTAGGGCATGGTACAGGAAGAAGAAGATATCTCACATGCAGCTATGTATATAAAATTAAATCTCACAGGGGAAACGGGGAAGAGGCAGAAGAAGGACTAAGTGGATTGACAACCTAAAAGCCTGGACTAATATAAAGGAAGCGGCGAGATCTGCAAGCTCATTAAAGATCGGGCGAAGTTTAGAGAGATGATGGTAGCCGACGCCCGTTAGGGCATGGTACAGGAAGAAGAAGAAGCACTAATTATATTATTTAAAAAATAATAAAAGTTGTATGAAATATCTGGTCCTTTCAGAGTATAAATAATTAAAAGGATAGCACACTTAATCTTAAGCGTCAACATAAAGAAATTTTTCAGAGGGAACTTCGGTTCTTTTTCTCAATATTGGAATTATTTCAGAATATATTAATTTTCATTTTATTTATTAAGGAAACTTACAGCTGATCTTAACTAAACACGTAAGTCTAAGAATAATTGTACAATAACAGCCAATAACAAGTTTCAACAATTATAACAATTTTAGAGTAAACAAAGTATATACAGTGTAGAGAAAAAATTATGTAAGCACAGTATTATTATGCTAGGTATAAGTAATTTAATACAAAAAAATAAAACAAAAACGGGAATTAATTAATTTATTCTGTAAGATCTATGAGGAGGAAGGGGTTAGAGTATTATGGTGAGTTGTAAAAGTTTACCATGTACCTAGGCCAGTAAACCCGTTTTCTTTTTTTGTGTCTTGCATTATTTGAGTATTTTTCTTGTAATTATGTGTCGTACTTGTTCCGATTTGTACTGTGTTGAGCACTGTTTATGATTAAACAATTGCTATTTTATTATTGTTTTTATTATTTTAAAAGTTATTTATTATACCTACTTACTATATAACTCATTACGGCGGGTACTTTACACAATAACGTTTTATTGTCTTGTTGCACTATTTTAAGTGGACTTTCGAAAAAGGAATGTTCCAAAATGCTTAATTAACTTTTTAATTACTTTCGCCGGTGCGACTGTAGCAAAAAACCGTGAGCTTTCGACGGCCACTGTTGACAAATAGGTCAGTTTTTTTATTTAAACTTTTTGTTACATTTTACACGGTCTACTTTACAGATGGAAGATAAAGTCGGAACTTATAGATAACGTTTAATAGCTCGATTAATATTAGTCCACCGTTAGATAGAAGCGGACAGAATTGATGGGTCTGATTTGTTTTACATTTACATTAAAGACAAAGGAATCGACTTTATTAAAGTGGTAACAGAGGACCTCGATGCAAAATGCACATTTAACATTGTTTTATAATGTGTATTCGCGAAAATTGCTAAGCAATAATTATGTTTTTAACAAGGAAATTACGTAATTTTATGCATTGCATTTTGATTGCATTACATTACAACTCTAAACATGCCATTCCCGTAAACGAAACAGGTTTTTATTGTGACTCATTTACGGTACACGCTGCAAGACTGTGGAACCGATTGCCTTTGTCAATACAGACATTGAAAAATATAAAATTATTTAAAATTAAAGTAAAGGAATTTTTCTCCGCGGAATACTCATCGAAGTAGAACTCAAATATGTAGTATTATTATAATTTTTGAATGTTTATTTATTATATGTACATATGTAGGTATGTATTAAATATGTAATAAGTAAAGTCTGTCAAAAAAGTGTTGAAATGAATTTTGAAGAAACTATTTTTCTTTCGCCTGGTAACACCAAACAAATAAGTACAAAATTTGTTAAATCGAGTTAACCGCGTTGTTATTTCATAAATATATTAACTAAATTATACTATTTGAACGTTTAAAGTCAAATAAAGTTCATTAAAGTTTCATTTTCATTTCAACACTGTTTTGACAGACTATATGTTCATGTATTGATACGTAAGTTTATGTCTGAGATAAGTCTATTTTTTTTTTATTATTATATATTTTAAATATAAGAATTTAAACTAAAAGGAAACGTCGTCGAGCTCAGTTCCGATTGATGATTGATTTGATGCAAAATGGGGACAGTTATTGGACACACCTTTATTAGGAGTGACCAGTTTTTCCTGATTATCGAAAAAAAATGCTACGGAACCCTCAGGCTTATTCCTAATTGCACTTGACCGGTTTTATTTTATAACGAAATAATTGCGAAAGGAAGATCGACAAGTAGATAGTAGTTTATTTCCCGTTTTTCATGGAACCCTAACGCGTGCAGATATGTCATAAACATTAACAATATAATATTTTATATTGCAAACTGCTTTAGTGAGAATCTGCGTGGGTGGAGCTTAAAGGATTAACCAAGGAGGTTTTATAGGTGTTATATACAGGCTGATGTCGCAACTTTATTGAGTAATTCAGTTGTAAACTTTTTATGTTTATTGCTTTATAGATTGAAAATTTATTGTAGATTGATTGATAAAAAATTGTTTCTCAATTGATAGTTCATGGTTGTTTCACGCGTTAGTTCTTGATTATTTTTCGCGTTTTTTTTTTAGAGTTTTTCAATATCGGAGGTGTTGATTTATTGATTTATTTTTTATATCTGCAGCAATAAAGTCGATTGCCCTCGAATAAACGTATCCAGTGTAATTCCATCAATTTTATTGTGTGACTTAAAACTGAAAACTAAATGAAAATATTATTTTCTATTCTTGTTAAAAAAAATCATCGGCACCAAAAGGTTAGCTTGAAGAAATCGCTTCCAGTGATAAGTCCGCATTTGTACAACTTTGTGTATTCAAAACCCTGTTTTCTATATATTTTATTTATTCTATGTACAATAGAGTGTTAATTCATTCATACATCAATTCACCTTAAAAATAAATGGAATATACATCTAAAAAAATGTCTTTAATAGTAACAATGTTTTAAAAATTACATGAAATTTAGAAAACACAAAAAATTAATATTGATATTATTTAAAACTAAAATTTTAAAACTAAGATGGCAGTTAATTGTTGAGTTTTAGTACAAAAAAATTTGTTCCCAAGTACCTACATCTTTATATGAAAAACCCTTTTAGTGAAATTAATGAAATAGTTCATTACGATACGGGAGTGATGAAACGTTTTCTGACGAGTGTGAGTTTGCGGCACGAGCCGAAGGTGAGTGCTGCAATCACACGAGTCGAGAAAAAGTTTCTCGCACGAGTATCGTATAATATTTTATAGCAAAAGTGCGGAAAATGACGACTTTACGCAAGCGCAGCGTACGTAAAGTGGTCATTTTACGCACGGTGTGCTATAAATATATTTACGAGCATTCTCACCAAAGATTCCCATTTACAGTATACTCAGAAAACTGATAATTTACCTTAAACCCTCGCCCTTTTGGTATTAAATATTTTCAACATGAATGGTGTCCGGCTGTGTGGCCAAGAAAGGAAAGTAAGTTTATTAAAACGACTTCGTCAAAAAAAAAATGAAAAAGAAATCCGGACTGACTTTATGCAAATTTCATTATATTCTTATGATTAATTATTTTGTAGTCAAACAAATATAAATAGTTTTCTCTATACCTAAAAAACCCACGGAACCTTAAAGCCTATTTTCATCAAAACAGCCTCGTAATACTGTAGACAATCACTCACATGAGATTAACGAGTTTTATTACCCCGTATCAGGTTACCCAACACCCTGTATAACGCTGCAAGTATCAATTGACAACTATATTGTAGCTCGTGTGTGGTATGAAGCCGTTACTGCCCACTCCTTTTCTGACACGCCGTGATGATATTCTGAATAATAAGTAGTTCTTAGATAAATGTATTTCTTTCTCAGTAAAAAAATACTGTAACAATAAAATTAACTTGTTGAACTTATGTAAATGTAACTTTTTATTATATTTATTCATGATATAATAATACAATATTCATTTATACAAAATATTTCACAGAAAATTACCACTTTACCGATTGAATTAATTTGCTGTAGTAGCAATATACGTTAAATGAGAATTCCAAGGAAAAAATAAAACCGGAAAATGAACGATAGTAAAATAGTATCACATTTAGTAAATAAATATTTAGTTTTCTGTTTTTAGTGATTTAAATATGATATAGTTGGACAAAATTATCTCTAAAATGAAAATTATGTTTTTGCTCTTACAGTTGTCCATCCATCCATCAGCCTGTTTCGTCCACTGCTGGACAAAGGCCTTTTCAGGATTTCGCCACTCATGGCGGTCATCCTGAAAGAAATGTCCATACTCACACACGCTGGGCAGGCGGGTTGGTGAGAGCGGTGCCGAAACCCCTGCACCAGTGACGCCGCTGCGCGTCACAAGTCTGTTTTATATAAGGCTCGGCAATTGTGGATGGATATGTCGCAGTAAAGTAGTTAAATCAGAGAGTTAATTGAATCTCTAGAGAGTTAATTAAAGATCGACATTCAATCAATTCGCTAGCATTTTGATTTAAATAAAGCAGCGTCGAAAACGTTTAACTATCTGTCTGACCGAAAGCCAGCGTGTTGATTGATTAATAATGTAAAACAAGATGATGGCTCTGAGTTGTTTCATAATGTTCAAACCTGACCTAACGTACTGTTTTTAAATACATTTTGACCTATCCATTATGCACCTATTTAGTATCCTACTCGGGGACGCCTCGCTCCGCTCCGCTTCGCTCGGCTCTGAGTTGTTTCATAATGTTCAAACCTAACCTAACCTAGTGTTTTTAAATACATTTCGACCTATCCATTATGCGACTATTTAGTATCCTACTCGGGGACGCCTCACAAAGGTCACCCTACCAAAGTTGAAATGCGCCTAGGAACGTTTAGGTAACTCGTTAAACGTTTCGTTCACTCACTTGTCTGACGGAACTTTAGCGACTTGATTGAATGTCGATCTTTAATTAACTGTCTAGAGATTCAACTAACTCTCTGATTTAACTACTTTACTGCGACAGATATACCGGCATCCATCGGTCCCAGGCAATGGTGGGCCGCCTGGTTTTGCCTGAGAGCTGTTCTCTTACTCTCCCCCGAATAACTTCGGGAGGATTTGCGAGTAAGATGGTGGTACCTCCACAGTGGAACCCGGCGCATAGTGGACTGAAATCGAATTTTCGTGGAATTAATGATGAATAAAAATAACTTTACTTTTCAGATTTTTTGTTGATCCTAGCGTATTCTACTTATTGCGATAATGATTTAATTCTTACGACTTTTCTTTCTAATATTATTATCTTAGCCAATAAACTACTTTGTTTATTTTTTTGTATGGAGAAAAATACGTTTGGTCAGTTTATTCAAAAGTCTCAAAAAGTCTTAACGTATGGATTGAATATTCTAATAGTTTGTATGTTAAGCTATCACCATACCCAAGGAGTGGCCTCTCAAATGCTCGAAATCGTGGCAATTTACTGACCAACTTAATAGTGTAGCTGGCTCCATACATTTTGTTTGGTAGCATAAGTTTGTCGCAGATATTTTTGGCGATTTCTAGAAAATTTACTATGTGTTCTATTCCATTATGGATAGATATGGAATTGGATTGCATTGCTACAAACATTACGTACGGCGAAGGAACTCTTTGGTGATCACTGTTACTTGTATACGACTTGCTCAAAGTCAAAGCTCACTTTAGTTTTGCGATGCATGAATCAACGTCAAATATTCCCACTTCTATTCCCAACTCTACACAAACACAATAAGACGTCTCTATAGATTCGCACGGTAGAAAGAGACAGTAACACTATGAATGATGTTGCACGTCCCGTCTCGCTCGCACGACTGTCGCGCTGGTTTTGTTTTAGTGGTGACCTATCAGACGCACAGGCCACCCATACCGAGGGATAGGGCTGCCACTTATTTTGTATGTTCCCGAAAAAGAGTTTTCAAGGATTTCATCAGAAATAAAACCTTCTCATTTCTTTTCGTTTCTGTTTGTCTGTTAAAGACAAATATAAATAAAGTTTGTGTTAGCTTTGTATTTGGCTTGCGCAAAATACTAAACCTTCCATTTCGTCAGTTTCTGTAATAATTTGGCCAAGTGCGAGTCGGACTCGCAGAGGGTTCCATCCATCCATCCATCAGCCTGTTTCGTCCAGTGCTGGACATAGGCCTTTCCAGGATTTCGGCACTCTTGGCGGTCCTCCTGGAAGAAATGCCCATACTTACACACGCTGGGCGGGCGGGTTGGTGAGCGCGGTGCCGAAACCCTTGCACCAGTGACGCCGCTGCCCGTCACCAGTCTATTTTACAAGACAAACCAAACATGGTTTCATGGTTCTGAATTACTTGTAAAAAAAATGTTGTTTTTCTAACTGGAAATAAATAAATAAATTAATGAAAACATAAGGCCCAGCAATTGGGGATGGATAAACCGCCATCCATCGGTCCCAGGCAATGGTGGGCCGCCTGGTTTTGCCTGAGAGCTGTTCTCTTACTCTCCCCCGAATAACTTCGGGAGGATTTGCGAGTAAGATGGTTGTACCTCCACAGTCGAACCCGCCATCAGCTCTACCACCTATTGGGTTCCATACTACTCCACAATACGGCTGCGGAACCCTAAATACATTATGGTAAATAACAACAATATACACGCCAAAGCAACATCAAGGCTACAAAAAACAAGGCGCTAAAATGGTAGCGCCTGACAAAAAAAAATTTAATTTATTTTTTACTTTTTTTCTTCTTCTTTAGAGCATGCCTACAGTCTCACTAAATTTAAAACTTGTATGTATGAGACTGTAACTTTAAGCAAGAGCCAAAACATATAACGTTTAAATAATGCAACTTTTTTGAGGTTTCTTGTATGGGGGGACTCCCTTAATTTATTTTTTATAATTTTTCGTGATATGAGCCACGTATTCTGTGAAAATCTCAATTTTATACCTAATACGGTTGAAGCTGTAGACCCCTGTGACAGACGGATGGACAGACAGACAATAGGCTACAGTAATAAGCACCCTTTGGTTACGGAAAAAAACAGTGTCTTTAAAAATATTGTGGAAGTGGACTGAGGCAACATTATGATACTAGTTGTTGATATTTTATATTATACCTATATAAATTTTAAACTTTCGCGATTTTCACACATTATTAACTTTGTATTGGGGTCTTACTTACTAGCTTGTGACCACGACAGCCTACAGAGGTGTCGAAACGGTATGTTGTTAGTTATCGCGAGTAAGACCCCAATACAAAGTTAATAATATATATAGATTATTTATATCATACCGATTTTCAATGAAAAAGACAAACCACAATGATGTTGTTCAATCTTAAAATGCGAAAAAACCTTCGACCAATATAGAATGAGTGGACTATGGCCCGTCTATTAATTTTATATTGGTCGAAGGAAAAAACCGTCATATTGGAAAACACGTGGCACACACGCTGTTTAGAGCATAACGGAGGATCTCGGTGCAAAACGCACATGATAATATTGTTTTCCTTACTTTTGAATGAATTTTATAGCAATTCGCGCAAACTGCTTATTAATAGTTAGGTGATCACATGAAAATTATTCAATTTTATGTGTTACATTTTAGCTGCATTACATTACAACTGTAAACACGCTTTAAAGTTTGTTAATGTAATACTTTATAGTACGTAATTTTTTTGTGAAGACTTTATTATTAATAAACTATTTCCGCAAGTTGCTTTAAAACAAATTTATTGCATACATTTCATTCAAAAGTAAGGAAAAAAATATTATCATGTGCATTTTGTACCGAGGTATAAAGTTACCCCCATACGTCTATGGACCTGTAAGTATTGTACAACAATGCCCAGTAGGCAATCATATATTAAACAGTCTTTTACGTAATCTACATATCTACTTATTTTAGAGTCCTCAGGAAACTAGCAAATTTAAAAAAAATCACACAATCTCTAAAATTTTCATGTCAATCTATTGTTTGGTTGTAGAGTTATGAATATAATTATAAGATAAGAAGTTAAGAATGTAAGGAAAGCATTATAAACAGATAATTTAAAAGATTGATTCTCTAATAACAATAACATACTTATTGTTGACGTTGTGGCAACCCTACTGCATCTCACAATTATCAGTACTCTTGCGCAGAATTAATTTGTCAGTACGTCCCTCCGTAATGATGCCCGTGCGTTCGCTGGGAGATATCGCTTCAAAGCGATAAGTCACCTTGACTTAAGAGATTCTAATAAATCATACCCGATTTGGATTTTTTCTCTAAATAGAAGAAATGATAATGTTTGTTGGCCATACATGAAATTTTACTATATATCATGCAGCCATAGTTTGTTCAGAATTATCTGAACATTTATTTATTTACTTAAAATTTGTACAACATTACAGGCTATCCATTTCGTTATAAAAATTAATAAATCATATTATATCAGGTAACACGCAGAAAAATGTTCATCACAATCCGTTGATTGACTGAAAACGTAATTATAAAGCAATTTGACACCCCATATTAGTTAAATTTTTTGACCTGTCAATTTAACTAAGACGTAAGATTATTTTTGGGGTTCCGTACCCAAAGGGTAACCAATAGGGTCCCTATCACTAAGACTCCGCTGTCCGTCTGTCACCAGGCTGTATCTCATGAACCGTGATAGTTAGACAGTTGAAATTTTCACAGATGATGTATTTCTGTTGCCGCTATAACAACAAATATTAAAACCAGCCAAGTTCGAGTCGGACCCGCGCACTCCCATACAACAGACATGATTTTTTTGCCGTTTTTATAGATAAGTCCGACCCGCACTTGGCCGGTTTTTAGGGTTCCGTAGTCTGACAAGGAACCCTTATAGTTTCGCCATGTCCGTCTGTCCGCGGCTTAGCTCAGAGACTATTAGTACTAGAAAGTTGTAATTTGGTATGGGTATACATATTAATTACGCCGAAAAAACGGTAAAATAAAATCTTGACAAAAAATTTTTTTATTGGTACCTCTCATACACGTAAACTGGGGATGATTTTTTTTCCTCGTCTATCCCATATTGTGGGGTATCGTTGGATAGGTCGTTCAAAAACATTGTGGGTGTATGAAAACCATTTTTCGATTTAGGGATCCGTTGGCGAAATATTAAGCTTTAAAGTGAAAGTTTTAGTTAGAGTGGAGCGTCCCCCCTCCCTGCCGGCTAAACGGTTGTTTATAGACATGTGAAAAAATTCACAGAAGTAGTATTTATAATGAATTTAAAAGGAAAACTATCTTAGCTAAGTAGGCTTTACAGGTTTACGAGTACAGGTCGCACCAAACTTTTGATCCCCTGTAATGTATGGGACCAGAAGTTTGGCGCGGTCTGTATTAGTAGACCAACTTATAAAATGTACCGGATAGCTACGGAACCCTACATTGCGCGTGGCCCGACACGCACTTGGCCGGTTTTTTTGTATACGCTTAGGCAAGGATCTTAGCTTTTCAGATGAACTGTGGGTAATTTACTTATTAAAGTAGTTCTGGAGCTTTCACAGATTGCTTGGTAGAGATGAGTACTTCTCTCCTGGGCCAAAGCAAAACTAGTTGCTGTAGTTATTTAATAAATTCGGTCAATACAGCATTTGAGCTAAGTAAACTTACAATCTACTAAACTCTATGTATTCAAAGGGTTTATTCTAATTATTTAATTAGGTTGGTAAATATTACTTTTTTTAATAATTTCTCCTAGACGTGTATTAATTATAGGTGGTAGAGCTGATGCCGGGCTCGACTGTGGAGGTACCACCATCTTACTCGCAAACACTCCCGAAGTTATTCGGGGGACAGTAAGAGAACAGCTCTCAGGAAAAACCAGGCGGCCCACCATTGCCTGGGACCGATGGATGGCGGTATATCCATCCCCAATTGCCGGGCCTTATATAAAACAGACTGGTGACGGGCAGCGGCGTCACTGGTGCAAGGGCTTCGGCACCGCGCTCACCAACCCGCCTGCCCAGCGTGTGTGAGTATGAGCATTTCTTCCAGGAGGACCGCCAAGAGTGGCGAAATCCTGGAAAAGCATATGTCCAGCAGTGGACGAAACAGGCTGATGGATGGATGGTGTATTAATGAATGTAATTTTGAATGTAATTTCGTGTTTCTGAGTCAACTAGATGGAAGTGCCCCGTAGATTTTTATGGTGAGCCAATTTGTATGAAATTGATTACGCAAACGACAATAACTGTTTTTCACATTGAGTTATAGCCTGATTTTTATCGCCACTAAGACTTTTGTAGGAGATATTTATTTCAACTTGATATCTCTAACGGGGCTCAAAAAAAAAGGTTTTGATAGACGGACATTCATTCATTTTAAGGTACGGAAAAGAGTGCAAAAATCGAAACTGTTACTTTAATGACGTCCTCTTAGGGCTATATGGGCTCCTTGCACAACCTGCCTGTACTAATTCTCATACACAAGAATTAACACCCAAACTCTTATCCCCAAGATTTAAGGTCGAAAATCAGTTAAGCAAGGGAACAATTGACACGGTACGAGGGTAGTACCCTCGAATGTTCCCCAAGATAAGAAGGGCGGTCTCGGATTTATTATTATTAACTGTGCGACAAGATAGCACCCGGGAGGGTAGTTGGCGAATTATTGGAGAATTTCACCAAGATTATGAGGTGGTTGACAAGCGTTTAGGGGTTAGTTAGGGATTAACGTTGTTAGAGGGTTAAAAAAGCTGGGTACTGGGTATTTAACCCGTTATGTTATGATTTTCTAAAGTATGATATCGCTAAATTCATAACGTTTGCGTGAAATGGCCAAACTTTTATTGGAGGCTCGATAAGTGGTCAGAACTAAGGGTATTTTTTTTCGTTTTACCCTTTTTGCAAAATACGAAATTTTATGTGTGCCTCTATTGTAAGTAGCTAAGAACAAACCCAGGTGACGAGCAGCGGCGTCACTGGTGGGCGGTTTCAGCACCGCGCTCCACCTGCCCAGCGTGTGTGAGTATGGGCGTTTCTTCCAGATAGTCAAACCATATCGAGTTCGATAGCCCTTGATACAGTGCTCTGTCTCACTCTGTTGATCTACCTAAAAGGGGACGGACAGTGGTATATCGAGCTGTCAAAGCTCAATATGGTCAACCATGCTAGGAGGATTGCCGAGAGTGGCAAAATCTTGGAAAGGCATGTGTCCAGCAGTGAACAGACCAGACCGATGGATGGATGAAATATACAATACAGAATATTCTACATAACAATATATTCTCAAGAAGCTAGTAAATTAAACGAGAGTAAGACTACAATTGACGCGTTTATTAAATAATACATAATATACTGAACAAAGAGATCGCATCTGTGTGCTACGCCGTAGCCCCTACTAATCAGTTACAAGCTCTACGAGTGCTACAACTATTTGCTACTTGCTACGCAATAAAGACTCGCGAATTTGTAGCGAGCTTCACTATTGTTGATCTGCGGAAGTCTGTCAAACGCACGAACTGCGAAAGAGATAAATGATTTTTATTTATGCAGCCAAACTCATACTGGAGGCTTAGTAAGTGATCAGTAACACGGATGGATAAAAATTTTTGCTAATTTCGCAAAATATAATCTTGACGTCCCATAGTAATTGACTCGGGCCTGTGCTTGCGTTTGTAAGGACCAAGAAAAGAATAATATACGAATTTCACAAAAAGTGTCATCGAACCTTGTTACTGAGCACTTAGTCTTCAGTAATAATTTGGCTGCATAAATTAAGGGGGGGTTTCCCGATTTTATCTCTTTACAAATTCATTTTAAACCAATATAGAGCGATGATTAAAATTTTTTAAAAATAAATGTCATATTTCACTCTTTGATCTTAATATTTCGGTCGTTCGATACACGATTACTTACATTTTCCTCGATCCAATTAAATCGCAAAGATAGGTCTAAACTATGATCTAAATAAAATTTCGTTTGAGCTATATTAAGTTTTGGACAATAAAACTTACACTAAAATAAACGTCGTGAAAAATGTGATATAAAACGGCCGTCATATTAAACCCACGATATAATTCCAAAATAATAAATAAAAACACCTCGAAACCGCGAGTTTTCTGCGCGGCTCGCTTCTGCTGAGCAGGATAAACATGTGTAAAATGAAAGCGTTGCAGAAGGACAGATTTCGCTGGATAACCTCGCCTTAAAGTCACTTTAAATATCTGCAAATGGGCGCGCATTCGAGTGCGAGTGGTGCAGTAAATCAAGAAAAGGTTGGATAATGCTGAGTTTTAGTAAATAAAATTTAATATAAATTCACACAAGAGCATTAAAAAAAAACACAATTCTTTGTTTTAGATAATATGTTTATATCAGTTATTAATATTATTTTTACTCAATTAGTTTTGACGGACTACTGACTTGGACTGAAAAAGAAGCCTTCACTTTCCAATTTTTTCCAATGCAGCGAATTTTTCTCTATTACAATTGGGGCTATAGTATCGTCCTGGAAATGGCCTCCTTTATAACATGTATTTTTTTCAGAACCCTATCTATTGTAGTATGGGAGTTATAATGTTTTAAAATCTCATTTTAGGGTTCCGTAACTCAAGAGGAAAAAACGGAACCCTTATATGATCATTTTGTTGTCCGTCTGTCTGTCAAGACCCTTTATCTCGGGAACGCGTGGAGGTATCGAGTTGAAATTAAAACTATATACTCAAGTCTACAGTACCTTAAAGCTGTAAAAATATAGTACACTTAGAATAGTATAGTAAAGTTAACGTAAAAAAAGATACGGCCGTTTATGCCGCAAAAAACGTATATTTCGACACTCTCAAGGGAATAAAAATTTATAGGGTATTTCCCGTTGACCTAGAACTATGAAATTTGGCAAGTAATACCGTCTAATACTACAAGTATAGGAAAAAGTCTTAAAAGTATACATTTGTAATTAAAGCATTAAAAAATCATCGAGGTTAAGCAACGGTATGCGCGGTCATAATTGTACCATCCATCCATCAGCCTGTCCCGTCCCCTGCTGGACATAGACCTTTCCAGGATTTCGCCACTCTTGGCGGTCCTGGTCCTGGAAGAAATGCCCATACTCACACACGCTGGGCAGGCGGGTTGGTGAGCGCGGTGCCGAAACCCTCGCACAGTGACGCCGCTGCCCGTCACCAGTCTGTTTTATATAAGGCTCGGCAATTGGGGATGGATATACCGCCATCCATCGGTCCCAGGCAATGGTGGGCCGCCTGGTTTTGCCTGAGAACTTACTCTCATAATTGTACGGGCGACCAAATCTATTTGTACATTTTTTTTAACTTTTACTAATTTGTAGGGAACCCTCGGTGGGTGAGTCCGACTCGCACTTGTCCGGTTTTTTACTACTTATGTCACCTTAAAGTGTTTAAAACACTTGTGCCTAAAAATTCATGCGTGAAATAATTCTCTCCAAGTAAAGACACATCTTATCAAACAACCAAAAACAAATTCTAGAC
Source organism: Ypsolopha scabrella (assembly GCA_910592155.1). Classification (NCBI taxonomy): domain Eukaryota; kingdom Metazoa; phylum Arthropoda; class Insecta; order Lepidoptera; family Ypsolophidae; genus Ypsolopha; species Ypsolopha scabrella. Next base: position 4,364,815 of record OU342989.1, on the reverse strand, counting down.
ACCCTCACACGGAACGAAGGAAAACCAATCAAATTAAAAATCATTAAGCATGAAACGTTAGGGTGTTGCAGAGTTGATAAATATGTATAGGGTGTACTTCTTATCGAGGGGAGCACGCTGTATAAAAATTGCTTTGTAGTGTTGCAACAAGTAAACTATCGATAAAAATAGGTGGGGGGAATGTCGATGCTGACGTCGTTTTGGAATGCGTAAGTAGATTGGTATTTTAAAGGGTTACATCAAAACGGAAACAGATATAATTTTTTTTTTAACATATATTACTTTGAAAAAGCATACCATTAGTGTAATAAATACATTATTATATCCCGGAGATTTATAAGTGGTAGAGCTGATGCCGGGCTCGACTGTCGAGGAACACGCATCTTACGCGCAAACCGCCCCTGAAGTTATTCGGGGGAGAGCTCAAACATCGTTCGTATGGAATCTGAAAAGTTCCCCTATTGTCCGCTAGGGGCGGTTATCAGATTCCATACGAAATATAATCTGAACGCAACTATAACGTAACCGTGATGTTTTCATGCTAAGGCTACTGGTTGCTAACCTTATTTAAAACAGACTGGTGACGGGCAGCGGCTTCAATGGTGCAAGGGTTAGGCCTCGCGCTCACCAACCCGCCTGCCAAGCGTGTGCTAGTGGCATTTCTTACAGGAGGACCGCCAAGAGTGGTGATCCGTATTACTGATCACTTACCAAGTCTTCAGTATGAGTTTGGCTGCATAAATTAAAGTCACCTTACATTTGTGGTCGAAATAAGACGACAAAGGTTACGATGCTGGGAAGTAATAATCGTCGGTGAAAGGTGGGTGCAGCAGTTCTGTACAACGCAAGTCGCAGTGCACACTTGGAAACACTTATGACACCCCCTCGGGGATTCATGTCGTGACGATATATAAGGTGGCTTTCGTTTTTATAGCCAAATTAATACTGGAGACTCGGTAAGTGGTCAATTACCCTGTTTGCGAAATATGAAAAATATTTTTGTACCTCTATACGTGTTCAAGAACAGCGTCGTCTCAATTAGTATAGGAGGTCTAAATTTCATTTTGCGTATTTCATGGAAAGGGCCATTGAACCTTGGTCCTGACCTGACCACTTACTGAATCTCCAGTAAGGATTTGGCTATATAAACGAAAGTCCCTTAAATACCTCTAATTGCACGAAACCAAGATTAGCATAACGGCGACTTAAGGCTGCATATAAGTTCAGATTGAGCACCTCATTTTGCATCAATCAGAACTGAACTCTAAGACGTTTCCTTTTAGTTCAAAAAAACGCACTCTCAGCCGTGGCTGTTTCGACCACCAAGAAACACGCGCCTACAAAAATCTGCGTTTTTATTTAATAGTTCTGCTTCTAGATGCAATTTTATAATATTTCAAGACAAGACGAGCTGACGATGTATTTGTTAACTTTAATACAAATTTCAAGGCTGTATGATTTGAGGAAGGCCCTTTAACACTCGAAAAACATAAAATTTAGAGGTAACTTCGTGATGTATTTCTATCGGGCGAACTTAAAGATTTTGCGTTTTTTCTAAGATCAGCCGTATAGTCTACTGTGTATATTATTTTACTAAACCGATTAACCAAGTTACACAATGTGATACGCTCATTTGAAGTTGGGCATCTAGCCTTAGACGGACCGTTAAAATTCATGCCATCCCTTACATTTAGTAATAAAAAGAAAGTGACAGCATCAATTTAAACTAATCTTGGTTTCGTGCAACTGGGGGTTAATCCCACAAAAATGCATGGTCAATAACTGTGGAGTCCACTGACATCATTCGGACCGTGGGTAACTAACCCACTTGTATCGAATCCGTCACGCAATCGATCTCCTCGTCCGATATCGACATCGTCTCAGTAATCGATTTATTAGATTCTTCACACTAATCGTATGCAGTCATGTTATAAATGTCTTTATTTGTTTTTAATGCAGATTTATGGAGCCGCCAGCTGTATATTAGCAATTTTATGTAACGTAATGCATTAAAAGGTGTAGCCTTGAAATACGTTACGTTTAATATGGGCATAGTTGGCATATTATGGAATTGCAATGTTGCGTAACCTTTTGATATCTATTTTATCCGGTCGTATTTTTTCAGCCTTAGAATGTTTTTTTGCTTCATCGTTAGCCTGTTGCCTAAAATCGGCCTAGCGCGCACTACGATTTTTTGTCGCACGATATTTTTATCGCAGAAATGCAACGAATGAGTTGTAAGACAGAGCGCGCGCATGCGACTGAAAAATCGCAGCGATTTTAAAATTGTGATTTGTTGAGCCCGGCATCAGCCTAAATCAATAATTCAATATGAGGTCAAAAATTCTCATTAATCTGTCGAATGTTCGAATTTTCATTCTTTAATAGCCAAAGAGTTTTTTGGGATACGACCGAAGTTCATGCTATTTCAGATAAAAGAAACCATTGATACTTCTACTCTATCTAGGATGTGTCCAGTATTGACGGATTTTCTTATTTTTTCTTCTGATCCTCCGAAGTAGTAACTAAACACAAGCAACTTGTACAAATTCCATGGTACAACTGAGCAAAGATCACCAATTTTTTTATCGCAGTGCGCGCACCGTAGTCTCTGCAGTTTTTACAGCGTGAAATCGTGTCGCAAAAGTAAAAATCGTAGTGCGCGCTAGCCCTTGAAATCCTCAGCTGGCCAATGATATACAAAAATCAGTTAATTTTGCTGTATTTTTTAGTTATTCACCGAAACATTTACTATTATTCCGTCTGACAGACAGACAGTAAAGTGAGATAACTAAGGATTCGTCTTACAGTTTGGGCAAAAACCCTTGAAAAAAGAAAATTTGTCGAAAGAAAAAAAAAAAATCGCTGGAAAAGGAGGTACCTACGTTCGGTAAAATCACATTGCGATTGCCCCTTCAAACGATCATGGAAAAAGTAATTTTGCTGACAAGACAGGACCAAAAACAACTGTCAACAAAAGAAAAAAAGTTCAATAAAATCAAAGCTAATTTGTTCAATTATTTTTGGAATATAGCCTTGGTAAGATTTGAATTCGCGTAGTAGCCCTCGTTTGACAAGAATTTGTTCTCCGTTGGGTAAAAATTCAGTTTCACTGAACGTACTACCCACTTTTCATCGAATACTTCAAGCCAACACACGTTGAAAACCTAGGTCCTATACTTAACGTGCTTAAAGTTAATTAGGTGTTATTATTTCCACAATATAGAATCGAGCGCATCTAGTTTGTTCAATCACTACTCACGTGTAATTACGCTAATGAATGGATGCGTGCGCGAGCGCATACGTTTAGTTCGCCCAGTGTTGCCAGAGCGGGAATCTTACGTTTCCTAATATATTGTGATTAAAATAGGATACCAAGTAAATTGATTTGCATTAGGTTTGGTAAATGATGATGGGACGAAATTTTTTGGATGGCTCTTTTTGTCAAAAATATCACCAAATAATTATTCTGTTACCAGACTGAAAGACAATAAGTTTTTGAAAATTATGTAATTATAATAGTAAGCTTTTGTAGCTTTAACAGCCATAAATGGCTTTTACTTCGTAAATATCCAGTCTGAGTACCCAATAATTATCTGTAAATTTTAATAAATTTGATGTTAATACTATTTTTATCAAATTTTTTCTTAAACTTCACGTAATTTGCTGTATACATATAGTAAAATTTACTACGTATCCTTGTTTTGCATGCTATGGTCACCTTTAATTGTCTAGCTGGGTATATAACTTAAAATTGTTATGTTGTACAATGTATAAGCTCATGTACTGGATATTGGTGTTCCTAATAAATAAAAATCTAAAAAACCTTAAATTATAATTATTATTATTATTATCAAAGAAATCCCGTTGCGCCTCATCGACACGTCAAGGGACCCACGGGCTGGCGCGTACCTCGGCCAAAGACTAAGTCTGGCAATACAACGAGGTAATATCACTAGTGTCTTGAGGACCCTTCCACAGGGCAGCGATATGGACCAAGTCTTTTACTTATAGATTTTCTTTTTAGGTAAGTATATATTTTCATTTTTTTTTTGTTATTATTTCTTGTATTTTAGGTTTTACAAGTAAGTTTTTTGTATTTGTTTATTAATTAGTTAAATTAAAATTATAATATGTACCTTTATCTTTATACCGGTAAAAAATATATAAACGTGTGAAAAATTATAATTTAGTATTTTGTGAGCTTATGCGTCTTGAGGTCTGGTTCTGACCATTTTTGACTGTAGTGACCTAAGCGATACTGAGGCGACGAATCAGCGAATCACGCCGTTGCATTTCTTAGTTGAGCACCGCTCAACGTGATTTTTAGAGGTGTCTAGGGTACTAGCGTCTAAGTTTATGGTGTGAAATTTTGTCTTGATTTTTGTCTATTGGTAATTGACACGAGTTTAAAAACATCTAAATCAATATAACCTGTGTTTATATGAAACAAAAAAATCTTGATGTTTGTTTTATAAATGTAAATATTTCGATGGTTTCGGGTGAAGTCAGTGAAGTAGGCAACACTACCGTTCGTTTAGTTGTCGGCCACATCAAAGCGCCGCCATTTTGTTTTCGTAATTTATCGACAAAGATAATAAGTCTATTATATGTGACAGCGCACATTAATATTCTTTGTTAATATGTGAAATAATTGCTCTTCTTGTAAATCGAACCTGCCATTTTATTGAAAAACCTTGTAATTAATCAGGGAAACCTGACTTTTTGCGATGATATTTCTTTTTAATTAAAGGGTAATTCGAGTTATCAATCTTGTCTATAATTATTTTCGTCCTTACATAAAAACTTCCAGTTAAGTACTTAGCTGGTAGTAACTTAATAGTAAGTGAGTGGGTAGAGGAAGTCAAAATACCATCGATAACACTAAGAACGTCACTAGATTTATTAACCCTCGGAATCAATTGTTTTCACGGACATTCTAAAATTGAATCAACAGAATGCTTTAGATCAGTGGTGCCCAACTGGTATTTCTCCGAGGGCTGTATTGAAAATCTTGACATGCTTCGCGGGCACCGCTGAGTTTAAAGAAACCTAAGTTTGATAATGGAAAATAAAATATTTCCTTATATTTCTATTTATTTATCATCACATACCACAAAAACGATAGGACGGAACAGCACAAAATTAATGGTTACATTTTCAGAAAGCTTCTGAAAGTGCATCCCAAAATCGTAAAATTTAGGACGTGCTCGTTTGTTAACATACTTTTGTACTTGATCTTTATAATTTTTAGTTGAGATGAAAAAAGCCGCAGCACATGATGTGCGCGAGAGTGCCTTCTACTGTCAGCGTTATTTAGATTTTCAGAGTTTAGTTAGTGTTTATTTAATTTTATCTGTTTGTATCAATTTAGTGTCTGCTTGAATTTTTATCCCATTTCGTTCGCGGGCGCCTAGAAAACAGGCCGCGGGCTACCAGGCGCCCGCGAGCTACCGGTTGGACACCACTGATTTAGATCATTACAGCGATGGAATTCTTTGCCCATATTATTTAGACGTATTTTCGAGTGTGTAATCAATTATATAAGATGACTTTCGTTTTTACAGTCAAATTTATATAACGGAGACTCGGTAAGTATTCAACGACACAGTTAGCGAAATACAAAAAAAAATGAGCTCCTTTATTGGCAAAAACAACTTCGACTTGAGTAGTATATAATTTTATTTTGCGTATTTCACACTAAGCGTCATTGAACCTTAGTCCTGACCACTTACCGAGTTCCCAGTATGAATTTGGCTATATTGTATAAAAATAAAATAAATAATAATAATAAATATTTTTTTTATAAACGAAAGTCATCTTTGTCGCAAAAAACTGGGCTATTTGATAGCAGGAAGTAATTTTTTAAATAGTCATCGGGGCATCTATATATTTTTTTGGTATCCACATCAGGGTTGGCATTGTTTAAAACAAGTGTTTTAAACAGTGTTAAACAGTGTTGAGAAAAAACAAACAAATTAAAACAGATTGTTTTAAACGTGTTTAAAACACTTAAATATAAAACACTATTTTTTAGCATATTAATTATTATTTTTTCCTTATATCCCCAATGTGTCGTCGTTTATCTTTTTTTTTTAACGAACCCTTTTCTATTAATCGGTGCGATTAAAATTCCTTTTTTGGCGGGGGTTTCCCCAAACATAAAGACGAGAACGGGCGGTGTCGGTGAGTACTTGTATTTTCAAGCATTTCTACGTTTCGTGTTTATTGGGAAAGCACTTATTATTTTTCACCCAATAAATGATTAGATTATGATAATATTTAAAAAACGCTTTTTAATCAATTTTACATATTCATAATACACCAATACGATGCCCAAAAATGATTTAAACATGTTTAAAACATGTCATGTTAAAACGACCGCAAAAAAAACATCTGTAAATATTTGTTTTAAACATGTTTTTTTTTATTTTATTTAAACAGGATGTTTTGATCTTTTTAAAAAGAACTTTTTTTTTCCAACCCTGATCCACATGTCATTTATTCATGTTAATTAAGGCTGCATATAAGGTCAGATTAATTAACAAAACTTAAATAAACTAATTTAAAAAACTAAATTATTCTACGAAATAAACTAAACTAAACTAAAACTACCTAGCAAAAATATTTAATTAAAGTAGATAAAAAATTGAGCCAAAATCGCTGTCGTCACGTGGAAGAGTACCAATAAGGTACTAATAAAGTCAGATTGAGCACCTCATTTTTATTTAATCAGAACTGAACTCTCGACGTTTCCTTTTAGTTTAAAATAGCGCGCTCTCAGCCGTGGCTGTTACGACCATCAAGAAACACGCGCCCACTAAAACTTGCGTTTTTATTTATAACTCTGCTTATAGGTTCATTTTTTTAAATATTCTAAGACGAGCTGACGATGTCATTTGTTAACTTATTTTTAATACAAATTTCAAGGCTGTATGATTCAAGGAAAGCTCTTTAACACTCGAAAAACATGAAATTTGTTTTTATTTATAACTCTGCTTATAGATTCATTTTTTTAAATATTCTAAGACGAGCTGACGATGTCATTTGTTAACTTATTTTTAATACAAATTTCAAGGCTGTATGATTCAAGGAAAGCTCTTTAACACTCGAAAAACATGAAATTTGTTTTTATTTATAACTCTGCTTATAGATTCATTTTTTCAAATATTCTAAGACGAGCTGACGATGTCATTTGTTAACTTATTTTTAATACAAATTTCAAGGCTGTATGATTCAAGGAAAGCTCTTTAACACTCGAAAAACATGAAATTTGTTTTTATTTATAACTCTGCTTATAGATTCATTTTTTCAAATATTCTAAGACGAGCTGACGATGTCATTTGTTAACTTATTTTTAATACAAATTTCAAGGCTGTATGATTCAAGGAAAGCTCTTTAACACTCGAAAAACATGAAATTTGTTTTTATTTATAACTCTGCTTATAGATTCATTTTTTTTTTATATTCTAAGACGAGCTGACGATGTCATTTGTTAACTTATTTTTAATACAAATTTCAAGGCTGTATGATTCAAGGAAAGCTCTTTAACACTCGAAAAACATGAAATTTGTTTTTATTTATAACTCTGCTTATAGATTCATTTTTTTTTTATATTCTAAGACGAGCTGACGATGTCATTTGTTAACTTATTTTTAATACAAATTTCAAGGCTGTATGATTCAAGGAAAGCTCTTTAACACTCGAAAAACATGAAATTTGTTTTTATTTATAACTCTGCTTATAGATTCATTTTTTCAAATATTCTAAGACGAGCTGACGATGTCATTTGTTAACTTATTTTTAATACAAATTTCAAGGCATTCAAGGAAGGCTCTTTAACACTCGAAAAACATGAAATTTAGAGGTTTTTTTCTATGGAGCGGACTTAAAGATATTGCGTTTTTTCCAAGATTAATCTATCAGCCCTACAGTCTTCTGTCTATATTATTTCTACTATACCGATTTATCAAGTTACACAATGTGATATGCTCATTTGAAGTTGAGCCTTATACGGATTCCTAAGTGTTGATTAAGATACTTAGATGGCACTGTAGAGGTAGCTCAACAAGAGTTATGGCAAAGATAGTACTCACAGAGACATATTTCACGAATTAGGCTAAATGTTTTTTATTAATGAATTTCAAATAGAAGTAGGTTCTGATTTCTGTTTTGGAAGTGTTTGCCTCATCTATCAATAGTTTCTCATAAGCCTTTGGTTCTCGCTTCAACTCTTGTTAAGCGACCTATAGTTTACAAACTTTCAATTCTGGAAAGTCTGTGAGCAATAGATTCAAAAACAATATTTGCAAAGATTACAAACAAAAAACAACTAATCGACTTTGAGATTGATTGCTACCGAACAGCATTTGTCTATGGTGCCATATGGTGTAGACTCTGATAGTGGTGTCTATGTCTAGATTCTAGAGCGGGGGTTCCCTAATTTAATTAGGGCGCGCCCCCTTTCAACCAAAAAAAAAATCCGCGCCTCCTCTCTGCCCAGATAATTTTAGAAAAAACACAGTTTTATAACAAAATAAGAATGAATGAATGAATGAATGAATGAATAAACACTTTATTGCACACAGAACAAGATATTTACAAATATACAAAGAACAGACAGAAGGCAAGGGCGGACTTATTCCTAAAAGGAATTTCTTCCAGTCAACCTTGGGAAAATATGAAACATTTTTATTGTAGAAATTCACATCAGTGCATAGGTACATTCTGAGTTAATTCTAAATCTATAATCTAAACATAAATATACTACATACAAATACATACTTAAATACACAAATACATACATGCAAATAAACAAGTAGCTTAGTCACTAAGTCATTCAGAGAGAGGAGAGGTAAATTTTTTTTAAGTTATATTTAAAAGAGGACACAGAAGGAAGATCTTTGAGATTTTGCGGAAGTTCATTCCAAAGCCGAACAGCATTGACCGTAAAAGATTTGGAGAAACGATCAGTGGTATGCGGAGGCATCGTCAGATCGTGGTGGTGACAGGAGCGAAGCGTTCTGTTACTATGGTCAATGCGAAGGACAACTCTTTCTTTTAAATAATTGGGGTAGAGGGGATTGTGAAGAACATTATATAAAAGGGAAAGGATATGCAATTTCCTGCGAAGACGAATAGGGAGCCACTTTAATCTGCATCGAAACTCGGAGACGTGATCATACTTGCGCAGTCCGAATATGAATCGAATGCACAAATTCTGAAGACGCTCCAGCTTATCAAGCAGCTCTTCAGTGGGATCTAGATAAGCAACATCGGCATAATCCGTAGTATTTTTATTGCTTATTAAAGTTACACAAAAATAATAGAAAACTAATTTAGTAATACTTATTGGAATGTGATGAATGAGCTTGCATGGAGTTTACTATACCTACCTACGAATGTTGTTTCTTGTTTATCTCTAAATGGTGGCCCGCGCCCCCCTTTGAAGGTTTCTCCCCCCACTTTGAAAGCCCCTGTTTTGGAGGAATCAAAAAACTTACAACCAAACTGAAACTTTAAACTTCTTTAGAAGAATGCTAATAACTAAGAAAAAAAAACAGACAATTGGGAGTCCAACCGAGGGTTCTGTTAAAGACTATATTTTTTATTATTTAATTACAAATATATAGTTCTCAGATTTAACCCTACACTTGTAGTATAAGACGGTATTACTTGCCAAATTTCATAGTTCTAGGTCAACGGGAAATACCCTATAAAATTTGATTCCCTTGAGAGTGTCGAAATATACGTTTTTTGCCGCATTTTTTTACGTTAATTTAGAAGTTTGATTTTTTCACAGCTTTAAGGAACTGTAGACCTAAGCATATGGTCTTAATTTCAGCTCGATACCTCCACGCGTTCCCGAAATAAAGGGTCTTGACAGACAGACGGACGGACAACAAAGTGATCCTACAAGGGCTCCGTTTTTTTCTTGAAGTACGGAACCTTAAAAACAACGAACAAAACGCTCATTACTTGCTGTTTAATCATGACCACAGAGTTTCCAATTTCGATTTCATCTTACCCAACAAACAATGGTTTGGTACAAGTACATTGCTTGTTGTTTATTATTATTTTCACAGGCACTCACAGCGCTTGTTAAATGTTATTTTATTGCAGTGTCTAAAGTAAGTTTATCGATAAAACTGCACAAAACTATCGATCGAAGTGTTCCCCGTCACTAATCGATTCTTCTGGGCCATTTGCGCCGACACTTTCGATTTGAGATTAGCTTTACAACCGTGAAAACGATTGTTGCTGTTTTTAAATGTTTTTTAAGATGGCCGAAAAAATGGAGAAACTTTCGAGTTATCTCTCCAATAACAGCGTAACATGACATTACTATAATAAACAAAAATAATACTTTATCTTTATAATGGTGACTTTAATTTATGCAGCCAAATTCTTACTGAAGACTCGGTAAGTACTCAGTAACAAGGTGCGATGACCCTTTTTGTGAAATTCGTAAATTATTCTTTACGTGTTCCTTACAAAATTTGATTTCGCGAACTTAGCAATAAGTGTTATCGATCCGTTTCACTTACCAAGTCTCCAGTATGAGTTTGGCTGCAAAAATTGAAGTCACCTTATATTTATAACAAAAACGGCTGGTTTTACAATTGAGAAACCTTACTAAACCTTATTAGATTTAGACATACAACTACATTGCCAGGCTATTTATTAATGTGTTAGAAAAATCCACATGCAAAAAAACACATCTCGGAAAACCAGCTTTCATTATAATTGAGACGTAAAAAACTCAAGTACAGCCGTAGCAGTTAGTTAATTAGCTATTATTAGCTCCACCTAACTGCTATAGACCGGGAGTAGTTAATCAGATTTTATGCCCCATCGCGTCATGAAAAATAAGAACTCGACGTGAATTTTGGGCTGAACGTTGTTGTAAAACAATTTTCAAATTCTTCTAAAAAGAACAAGCAACGTTCTGAAAAATTGTACATAAGAAGGTTAGGGCTTAACCGTCAAACGTCATGTGTTGTAATTTGTTGAAGAAAACTTTGTGAACTTTTTTTTAAGCTCATTTTATTAATTTTTACAGATTTTATCATCACTAAATAAATATAGGGGCATTAAAGATATTCAAGCTAGAATCGTCGTTTTTAGGGTTCCGTAGTCCGACAAGGAACCCTTATAGTTTCGCCATGTCCGTCTGTCCGTCTGTACGTCTGTCCGCGGCTTAGCGCAGAGACTATTAGTACTATAAAGCTGTAATTTGGCATGGATATAAATCACGCCGATTAAACGGTAAGATAAAATCTCGAAAAAAAATTTTTTTAAGAGTACCCATCGTACAAGTAAACTAGGGATGACTTTTTTTTTCTCGTCTGTCCCATCATGTGGGGTATCGTTGGATAGGTCGTTCAAAAACATTGTGGGTGTGTGAAAACCATTTTTCGATTTAGGGATCCGTTAGTGAAATATTAAGCTTTAAGGTGAAAATTTTAGTTTGTGTGGACCGTCCCCCTCCCCCCTGCTGGCTAAACGGTTGTTTATAGAAATGTAAAAAAATTCACAGAAGTAGTATAATAATGAATTTAAAAGGAAAACTATCACAGCTAAGTAGGCTTTACAGGTTTACGAGTACATTTCGCGCCAAACTTTTGGCCCCCTATATTGTATGGGACCAGAAGTTTGGCGCGGTTTGTATTAGTAGACCAGCTTATATGTACCGGGCAACTACGGAACTCTACATTGCGCGTGGCCCGACACGCACTTGGCTGGTTTTTTATTTAAACTTCAATGTGCTATTTTTGTCTACTTTTTATAAATAGTTCAACTTAGGTATGTAATTTCAACCATATTTTTTGACTTTTTAACCGATTTTATATGTATTTTAGTATTTACGAGAAGTTACATAATCATATTAGAGGTAGGTTGAATGGTCAGATCCTCGCGAGACTTTAAGATGCGTCTGAGAAAAAAAATGCCTACTGAAATGTATGGCGATTACGTCACATTAGAAGCAAATAAAAGACTGAAAACAGTTAAGATATTCCTCGAAACAATTTTTGAATCGTAAATCTTATCGAAAAAAAGAAGAGAACAATTGACGCCAATTTTTCACAACTTAGCTCCCAGTCTATAAGTTGATGTTGTAGCAGTAAAATAGCCACTGTTAATCAGTTTGCTATTTGCTTAACTAGGCATGATTTAGAACTAATAATAAATTAATTAATAATGTGTCGCTGATGACAGGCGATAGTGAGATGATGACTGTGAGCCTTTTTCTAAGTAATAATAATAACTGTGAGGTTGGCCACGAATTCTGCACAAACTAGTCAGAAAATCATTAAAATTTTACAGTTTACCGATGATTTATTAATCAAGTCAAAGACTTAAGGTCTAGGTTGTCTATGAAAATGTTGCAGTTGTTAATACAAACAAACCAAATCCTAATAAAATCTAGGAATTACATTAATATCCTTAAGGTCCGTATAAGGCTAGATGCCCAACTTCTAATGAGCATATCACATTGTGTAACTTGGTTAATCGGTATAGTAAAAATAATATAGATAGTAGACTATATGGCTGATGTGCTTATCTTAGAAAATACGCAAAATTTTTAAGTTCGCTCGATAGAAAAAAATTACAAAGTTACCTCTAAATTTCATGTTTTTGAGTGTTAAAGGACCTTCCTTAAATCATACAACTTTGAAATTTGTATTGAAAATAAGTTAACAAATGATATCGTCGGCTCGTCTTAGAATATTTTAAAATTCCATCTAGAATCAGAGTTATTAAATAAAAACTCAGGTTTTTATGGCCGCCTGTTTCTTGGTGGCCGTAACAGCCACGGCTGAGAGTGCGCTATTTTAAACTAAAAGGAAACGTAAAGTTCAATTCTGATTGATGCAAAATCCGGTGTTCAATCTGACCTTATATGCAGCCTTAAGGCTTAGTTCCTGAAGATGTGTAAACGAAACCGGTAGCACAGATTATTATAATAGTTACTACGTAGCCGGTAGTAGATAAGCAGATCAAATAAATACTGTGTAACTGGTACAAGTAACTTTAATCATTGCTCAAATTAGTTCATTGCTATTTCTCGGCTTTCAATAAGTTATTGTGGTAAGTTTTTTTTTCTAAATTGACGGCTCTTCAAATGCTCTTAAGGTAGTCGAACCAAATCTCGGTGCAAAATGCACATCATAATATTGTTTTCCTTACTTTTACTACTATGCACTAAATGCGTTTTATAGCCATTCGCGCAAAATGCTTGTTAATAGTTAGGTGATCACATGAAAATTATTCAATTTTATGCGTTACATTTTAGCTGCATTACATTACAACTGTAAACACGCTTTTAAGTTTGTTAATGTAATGCAAACAAAATGTAATACATTAATGTACGTAATTTTTTTGTGAAGACTTTATTATTAATAAACTATTTCCGCAAGCACATTTATTGCATACTTTTTATTCAAAAGTAAGGAAAACAATATTATGATGTGCATTTTGTACCGAGATAAAAAGTTACCCCCTTAAACGTATTAAGCCAAAGTGATCTTGCAACTTTACTTAACTTAACTTTAAGTACCGCTGCGTCTACGCAGAGATATGCAAAATAAACCAATTTAAGTTCAAAACTAAGTACGCCATTAACAATTTAATCAAAAGCTGGCTAGCCTAATGGACCAGCTAGCCATGCGTATATCTTCATTCAAAACTAAACCTTATTACAAAGGTACAAGTCCCCATTGCTCTTCACAAGGTAATAGTTCCATCACCCGCCGAAGCGGCGCCACCGTGCTATTTGTAAACGTCAAAGTTGACAGTTGACAGCAGCCATCTTGGATTGATGTATTGCCGGACGCAAAACTACTCGTTTGTAGAGTGTTTATGATGTGGATTTTGCCTTGTTTTCTTTTTACAGCTTCAATTGTGAGCTTTTCCATTGTATTTGTATATTTACCGCTGTATATGAAGCATAGCTGACACGAATAGAGAAATTTTGTCTCTCGAAGAAACGCTTTGACCAATCGACACGCGGGAGGAGTCTTTTTATCGAGACGATGATCACGTGATAAAGTTTACCTGCGTTTCCATTGGTCAAACGTTTCTTCGAGAGACAAAAGTATATTTTCATTAGCTATGCGGGCACAGTAAAGACAAACACTATAAGGTAAACGCATGTCCTATAAAGCTTGTATTTATTTGTGCCCGAAGAACAGCGATAAGGGCTCACCCCATTTTACGTTGCGACGTAAAAATCGTCGGTAAAAAGAGGGTGGACGGGTGGACTATTCTGTGACAAGATGTGGATAAGGTAAGAATGGATATTCTATTTTAAAAGTTTCATTCATTCCAAAGAAAATTGGTCGTGACAGGCAGACAAACAGACATTTGAGCCAATATGTCTTTCGTTACCACTTTTTAGGATTCCGTAACCGAAGGATGTCAAACGGGACCCTATTGCTAAGCCTCCGCTGTCTGTCTGTCTGTCCGTCCGTCTTTCACAGGGTTCTACAACTTCAGCCGTTGAAACTTTCACATAATACCTACGTGTAGCTATGGCCTCTACTATAGCAAATAATAAAAATTGAAAAAAAAATTTTTGAACAATATTTGTTCTATCTTAAAGACGGTATAGTGCAGAAGGTGGGACTGTAGAATTGCGATTGTGTGCGTGCACATCATTGACATTGTGGAAAACAACTCTTATAGCAGTGCAGGCAAGGTCTATTTTTGAAAAATCATGGAAACATAAAGTATACATCGTAACAAAAGAAGAATAAGATAAAAGTCGAACCATATTTTTTTGAAAACAGACCTTGCCTGTACTGCTATAAGAGTTGTTTTCCACAATGTCAATGGTGCACACATTCGCAACTCTACATTCTCACCTTCTGCACTGTAATACATACGTTTCAAATTTGGTCACATTGTTGTACGTACTCTAAAGTAAAATAACAAATACAAAAATCAGGGTTAACTACTCAGAGGGTTCTGAATTGTTTGTCAGGCGCTACCATTTTAGCGCCTCGTTTTTTGTCGCCTGAATGTTGCTATAGCATCTATATTGTTGATATATGTTTTTGATTTCCGTACCCGTATTATGTGATGGTACGGAACCCTTTGTGTTCGAGTCTGACTCGCACTTTGCCAAATTATTTTAAACTAAGCAACTGAGCAGTATATCCCATTCAAGTATCAACACCAGTACAATATCTAGACAGCTACTGGTAGTATAGTATAGATATGGCGCCTCACCGTGAAATTTCAATTCAGCGGAGCAGCGCCAAGTTTCCCAATTAAATGTCAGTCAGCCGTCTGTCTGCTTTACTGGCGGGGCGAGCATAGGGTGGATAAGAATTCATAACTTTTGAGGTCTATTGAATGCTACTACTACAGGCAATGCTACTTAAATGGGCAATTGGGCATTTAATTTTTTGCCATCGGAAAAACATTACAATAACCCAAGGAAGATTGTACAAAATGGTATGCTTCTTTGAGGTATTATTCGGTTTATAGTGTTATTCGGTTTAACAACATGCTTTTTTCCGGGATAAAAAGTAGTCTATGTGTTAAGTTAGGGTATAAGCTATATCCATTCTAAATTTCATCCAAATCCGTTCAGCCGTTACAACGTGAAAGAGTAACAAACATACACACATACACACCCTAACTTTTGCATTTATAATATTAGTGTGATTGGGTTTTACTATCTTACGGTGCTGAAGAACGGTCTCCCTCAGGGTTCTGTTTTGGCCCCGCTTTTGTTCAATGTGTACACTAGTGACATGCCCAGCACCCGATCGGAAAAATTCATATACGCTGATGACCTGGCCCTGGCTTTCCAAGGAAAAAAGTTTGAAGATGCAGAAGCTGTGCTATGTGAAGATCTTCGTGAGCTGAACAAATATTATACGCAGTGGCGACTTCAACCAAACCCTACAAAAACTGAAGTAAGCGCCTTTCATCTCTCAAACAGCCTGGCTCGATGTGAACTTCGGGTGACATTCTGTGGAAAAATATTACGTCATAATTTTTCCCCAAAATACCTGGGTGTTATCCTAGACAGATCTCTGACTTTCCGTGATCACCTGAAGAACGTCGCCCAAAAGCTGAAGACTCGAGTCAACCTAATTGGCCGGCTAGCTGGCACGACGTGGGGAGCTCGCGCTGACGTCCTCCGTACCTCCGCACTTGCCTTGGTGTACTCCACCGCTGAGTTCTGCGCTCCAGTGTGGTACCAAAGCGCACATACAAATAAAATAGATGTCCAACTAAACAGAGTGATGCGAATTATATCAGGCACCCTCAAGCCAACTCCGATACCGTGGCTACCGGTGCTAGCACACATAGCCCCACCACAGCTCAGGAGAGAGCAAGCAACTGCTAGTGAATGGACTAGAGCATTCAACGAGGCCCCACACAAAATACCTATAAGGAAAACATTAGACCAGATACCACCTCAGCGACTTCCTTCCCGCAAACCAATCTGGATTGATGCCAAGATCAAACACCAAACTGACATCCAGACTGAATGGCGGGCAAAATGGCGAGAAGAAAAATGTTCAGAGGCGGACATCATATCTGACCCGTCTGCCACACAACCAGGTTTTAGAGAACACCGTAAGCTATGGACTACGCTGAATAGAATTCGTACTGGCGTGGCAAGGTGCAACTACAACATGCATCAGTGGGATATAGCTGACTCACCTCGTTGTGACTGTGGAGCCTCGGAACAAACTATCCGTCACATCGTGGAAGAGTGCCCCAACAGAAGGTTTTCTGGTGGGCTGGAGCAGCTACATAAGTTAACACCTCAGGCAAAACTATGGCTATCAAACCTGGATTTAGAATTGTAGCTGTATATATAAAATAGAAAATACTAAGATAAAGCAGGATACCAAGGCCATACGATGATGATGATGACTATCTTACGGTGACATATGCATAATAAGGACTGGTAATTAATAGATGATTGGTTTAGGTTTGCTCCTTGCTTCAGAAAGTACGTTGAACTATTTTATTTGGTCGCGGCTGCTCTTATAAGATAAATCGTAGCGGGGATGATGAGTCCTACACTTACTCCCAGGTTGCGATTTGAGAAAGTCTTACTTATTTATACTTAAGGTACAAACTGTACTACTGTATTTATACTTATTTCAATACAGAATTATTATTGTATTGTAAATGAGCCAATCAAACCGCATTACTCATTTAAACCTCTTAATTATCAGTATTGCGAAAACAATGCTAAAACAATTGATCACATCCCAAATCATGGCACGGAGCCATCTTACAGCAGCACCGCTAGGATTGAAATTCTAAAAAAAATACGTTGTAAAGTCATCAATGTCATCAATTGGTGAACGAAATGACACTGAATGTTAGTCCAAGTCTAATCAAGTTTAGGCCTATTCTCTGGCGATTGTCTGCACTTGAGCCTACGGGTACCTAAGATATAGGTTCCCTATAAAAAGTGTAAAGACTGAAACGTTTGGGAAAAAAAAATCTGATAAATTGCATAGTGCATTGAATTCTTCGTATCATTATTTTAATAGACCAAGTAAAAAAATGAGCGTTTCGGCTGAAGCAGGCCAACGGCCCAACGGAAGCATTGATATAACAAAGGGAGATACGGTACGTTCTTATATCGTCAACTGAAAAATTGACATCTTTTATAAACAAGCGCAAGCACCGAACGACAAAAATAGAGCGACAAGCTTCGACAAAATAAGCCTATTGGGCCTATAATTACAGTGCCGCGCGCGGGAAGCGGTGTACCGTATCTTCCTTTTGTTCCATCTAACGGAACTAGACGTATCCACTCTATGCTCATCGGCGTTACTTCTCACCACAGCGCTAAGACAAGCTGAAACGCTTTATTTTAGCTTTCACAAAAAGGCAATGTCGTTTTACTTAGCTGTCAAAGTTCATTTCGCAAAGTTTTAAATTTCAGTGTTAGTTTCTACTAGAAGTCTAAATCATTTAATGTTTATTTTTTTCACAGTCAAATCAGATCAAGGTTTATGCTAGGCTACCACCAAGCCCTATTGGACAGCGTCAAAGAGAGCTAGGATGAAGTGCGCTCACCCCGAAAGTGGGAGAGGCGTTGATCAGTCTGTACACAGACTTCTGTAAACATCTGTTTAAAAACTCTGTGGCTTTGTGGTTAATTTGGATTTCTAATTTGCAAGTTGCAGGTTCAAATTTAAAAGGGGCACGATTTGTGTCCTACATTGTTACCTCGGAAAATTATTAAGAGGTCACGACTGTTGCTCTCTGCTGTAGGAGATATTTTGGAGATTTGTGATTCCTGTGCAGACATTTGTACTAAAAAAATAAGCAAATTACACCTACGTTGATGTAACATTGACACTGTGGGCCTTTTTTAATAATTTGGCCAAGTGCGAGTCGGACTCGCGCACAAAGGGTTCCGTACCACTACACAATACGGGTAATAAGATCGTCTTTAAGGTGGAACTGAAACAAATAACCTTGTAAATATATAGCATATTTTATAATAGCAATGTTTTTGTATACCCCCTGTGGTTTAATTTTGATTTTTATTATTTGACATAATAGAGGCCATAAGTATTAAAACGACGTATTCCAAGGACGAACAGACAGACAGCACCGGACGTACGGAACCCTAAAAAGCAACGACGACTACTGATGTATGATATACGCAATATCGCCCACTGACCCAAAGGCTGTGGGTTCAATACCCGCGGGCACATTAATTTGTGTTCTTTCTGATGGTCCATTTGAACCCGAAGTCACCCATCAGGCTTGGAACGTAATATTCGTCGGTGAAAAGCGGGTGTACCAAGTATGGACTTGTATTGGGAACACCGCTGACACCCCGATTATGTTACATGTTTTTAAGAAGCATTAATTTTTTTTTGTTGTGCTGCAATCAGACAAACAAAAATCACAGAAATTGTTGCCTTTTTAACAGAACCCTAAAATAATAGTTTATGCTACGAGTGCGGTAAGGAGGCAATAGCTTACGAGGACGATTTGAAACACGAGCGACAAGCGATTGCCCTTACGCACGTGTATCATACTACGTTTTTCAATGCATAGTGTGAGTAAATAAATGAAAGGTAATTAAAGAAACAAACAAAAAATACTCCAAATGAACTTTACGCGGGCATTCTTTTTATTTTTCTTTGCACACAAGTTGCCAACTTGACGGTAATAAGCTATTTTCAGTTTGATGCGTTCGTAGGCTGCTTTCAGTCATAACATACCTGCTTGGTCTTGCTGTCAGTGGTAGGCGACGTTTGTCCGCCGATCAAACTGAAAGCAGCCTGCGAACGCATCAAACTGAAATCAGCTCATATCTGTCAAGTGTATCTAATCTATGTACAAGGGCGGATCCGGACACGGGCCCACCCAGACGGTTCAAATAAAACAAGGAGCTGGGATATTAACACTATACTGCTTTAATAATATTAGTTTCTTTTTGTGTCATTCTTTTAACATTTGCAGCATTTTTTGGCGTACCGCCAGGACACAAATGCTATGCGAGACACTCTAATATATATGTATATCGTATACCTATAGATTACCTATTTGGCCCTTGTGCCCCCCCCCCCCAAAATAAATTCTGGATCCGCCCTTGCTGTGGTACACAAGAAAAGGCTGGCAACTTACTTTCAATAAATTAAAAAAATGTAAAAATGAAACACTCGTGTGGTAAAGTTAACTTTGACAACAGTTTTGATGCATTTATATAAATAGTGCTCTAGTTGTAGCACTTTGCATTGAAAAATACGTTTCATTCTCTATTTTTTTACGTTTGTTGCCCCTACCCTTATGTTTGAATCTATTTGAGTAATTTCCACCGAATCAATAGTTTCAAGTTCGACACCAACGGAAAAAATGTTAATTAATCCGTTCGCACCCTAAAAATTACAGAAAAACACCTCGCCTTCAAAACGCACCCCTACCCTACCACCTTCATGCAAGTTCCTGTCTTATTGTAGAGCAATAAAGTCAAGTTTACCTTGAAGCTAAGTAACTTTATCAGTCAAAGAGCGAACAAAGTTTGAAACTATTTTAATTGCTGGAGCGTCCCCACTTCGTAATGGTGAATGCTTCAGAACTGCTTATTTTCTACAGCCGAGGTGTGGCCAGCCTACAATTAATAGGCTTGTACACAGGGTAAACAAAATATTATTCTATTTAGTCCGTCATCTAGATTATCAAAAAATATTGGACATGTATTTTTTATTTTGTCAATCAAACAAAAAATGAGAGAGATAAAGCGCGTCAAAGTTTGGGAGTGGGGGAAAATGACGTCACTTCTAAGTAAAATTGTACCTAGATGTGACGTCACGCGGAACTTCAGCGGGCTATATATTCATCATTGTTTGTTTAAATGAAAAAAGAAAAAATACGTGTCCAATATTTTCTGATAATCTAACTGACGGACTAATAAAAATTTTTTAGCCATCATGCCTATTGTATACTTGTACAACGAATGGTTCTTTAAGTACCCAAAGATGTTGTTTGCTGAAAAAGATGCTTCATTAGGTTTAATCTAGATCTATGCTGCCAAACCCGATTTTAGGACAAACTAGTTCTTCCTAGGCCAAACTAAGATCGATATCATGATATGGGTGGTAAGATCGTATTTAAGAGGATAGGCTCGAATAACTATAATTTATTCTTTGAAGACTCTAGCAATACTAGATATTTGAAAAAAAATGGAATTCTGTCAAGAATATAATGCACACTCTTATGGAAACAGAATCTTCAGACGTCATTCAAACATTGAATCATAAAATATCAAAGATGACTCCAAAAAAAGTTTTCATGTCGAGTTTTGAGAATAATCACATTATATTATTTATGAATTAAAATCTGTATAAATTTTGAACGAACAGATATTTGATACAAACTTTAGTTTTTTTTATATAATAAAATTCCTGATAAATGTCGTCATTTTGATTTCTTTCCAGAATTCGTCTCTATCGCACTAAGGGTCTTTCCGTATGGAGTAACAGCGATCAATGCAATCGGAACCTATTCTCTTAAGACGTCGCCTCGTTCCACTCCGCTACGCTCTGCTCCTGAATTTATATACACAAGCAACCCAACACGCTCCTCCTTGCTTCGCTCGTCGTCGCACTTACTTTGGCCTAGAACAAACTAGTTTGTCTTAAAAATTGGGTTTGGCCGGTAAAATCTATACCAATATTAAAATAGGAAAAATGTAGCGTTTGTAAATTAAATATTTTTGCGAAATTTCGATTCAAGTGGGTTAATAATATTGTCTATCTGTTCCGTTTTAACTCGAGAACCACTCAACAGATTTGGATGCGGTTTCCTTTATTCTCACTGTAGTGACCTAGGTCAACACATACGCTATAGGGGATGTTAATAAAATAAGGCCCAAGCCGAAAACGAGGCAAAGAAAGGTCTAAATTTAAAGTTTGGCAACACTGACATCTCTTTTCGTTACTGTTATTTTATTACTTATTTAACTTTTTAATACAACACTAAAATGACAATAACATTCAAATAACTGGCCTTAGGGTGTTTTAATTGTTACAAATTGGAGTTCTCTGAGAACGTTCTGTCTTACAATAGACGAAGTTTAGAAAATTAGTACGATTGCTTCATTCAACAAACGCTCCGCTCTCTTAGAAAGTTGATATAGAAAACGGAATTTAGTATATGAATATATAAGGTCCTACAATAATAAGTGAAAATATTTCTAGGGTAGATCATGTATCGTCAACTGATCAAATTTAACAAGAAGAAACATTTTTTTGCTCAAATTTTTTTTTCACGTCCCAGTGCAAATTGGTTAAATCAGCTGACTAAATTTCTATAGAAAGGTGAAAAAAAAATACGGGCAAAAACAAAAATTTTCGGTGGAATGTGCTCTATTAGGGATACTCTATCATCTGTTAATTTTTTTTCAATTTGAATTGTAGGACCTTATATATACGAATCATGGCCCGAGGAATTTTTACAAATTCTTGTCTTTACATTTGTTTCTAATTTATCTTTTCCGGTTTGTAATGAACTCTAATAATAATAATTAGTATATGGTTTTTTAAATTGCGGAAAGTATTATATAAGGTAGCTTTGCATAATATACGCAAATTCATACTGGAGGCTCGGTAAGTAGTCAGGACCAAGTTCAACGACCTTGTTTGCGAAATACGTTTTTTTTTCATTGTTATATTATATCGGTACAGAATTTTACTAGACCTTTAAACTTCAATATGGCCAGGGTCACTGCAATGATAATAAAGGAAACCGCATCCAAATCCGTTGAGTGGTTCTCAACGGAACATACATTAGGGGTCTCGAAATTCCAGTTTTTTCGAATTTCACGTTTTGATAGTAGAATTACTTTGAGCGAAAAATAAAATTAAAAATATTTGACTGCATCTTTTGCTCGGGCAGATGAATCAAATACGGAAGACAAAAAATTTTTTTACCTTAATTTTTTTCATATGTGTGTCCTGGTGTAAGCAATTTAACAAAAATATGGTCATCAAATTCTCTTGTGTTCCAAGATCTTATGTAGCTAATTAAAATATCCTAAAATTGAGGCATTTGAATCACCACAGATTTTATTACATTTTAGGCATGTTAAGCGACGCATATTCTTATGTAGATATTTTATGATATAGCTAAACGTTGACTTCTAAACTACAAAACATTTTTTTCTTCGTAACATTTTGTGAAACTTTGAATGCGGGGGCCGAAGGTGTAGTCCAATATTTTTTGTTTTATTTTATTAGGTATCTATAATTCTCTTTAAAGTATTTCCACTATTACAATATGAAATTCGAAAATAGTGGAAGTTCAAGGCACCTTAACAATACTACATGCAGGCAGAAAGACAAAATTTCTAAAAATAGGTATCGGTTATAGTTTTATTATAGTTTTGGCTTCAATATAAACTAATAAAGCATTACATTATAGCATTGCCGTATAGAAAATCAGAAAAGATTGCTCACGTCCAGATTTACTTTTCTCATTTTTTATACTGCAATTATATCAATGTAATTTGTTATCTCCTAGCGATGGATAAATCGCAAAGTGTTAAATATATAAATTAATTTTCATTACATTGATAATATAATATGTTTTTTACACGACATTTTACTACGTTAGATTGTTTAGATGATTACAAAGGATCGTGGAGACAATATTTTAGTATCAGACTCATAAGATAATTAGCAACTTGAAACATCCATAAACAAGACACTAACAACAATCACTATACAGCGTGTTCCTTCGCGATAATTACGTGCAAAATAGATGACCAAGTCATTATGAACTAAGTATACTTTACTAACCATAGACTACCCCCTAGGGGGTCCAAAACAGTACCCACAAAGAGGGGCAGGGTAGTTTCCGTGAAAATAGCAGGGTATTTCCTTAAGGTTAAGAAAGGGTTACTTGACTAATCGTTGCTGTAATTATCTTGGAAACTTATTGAGCTGAGTAACACGTTGTCGTTTTAGAACGCAACCTACAACAAAGATGGCCGCCTGTCAGATTTGACAGCTCGGGGATTAGCGGGAATTTGGTGTTGTTATGTGTATAATTACGTAATAATATTGGTGTGATTGCTTATACCGAGCAAATAACCTACTCTTCCAGGTTTTTAAAAAAGTATTTAGGCATAGGAAGACTTGTAGGGGGTTTTGTACGTCAAAATTCAATAATTTAGCCAAGTGCGAGTCGGACTCACGCACAAAGGGTTCCGTACCACCACACAATATGGGTACGGAACTCTAAAAATATTATGGTAAATAACAGCAATATAGATGTCATATCAACATCAAGCCTGACAAAAAAATTTGGCGCCGTCTGCGTACGGAACCCTACTTTTTATTATTTTGTGTTTGTCGTTAGAGTATGTCCTACAATCTGACTAAATTTGAAACTTGTATATTTTACAACCTTCAAGTAAGAGCCAAAACGAATAACGTTAAAAAAAACAATTTTTAGGAGGTTTCTTGTATGAGGACCCCACCAAATTTTTTAAATATATTGTATTATTTTTGAAAGTTTCAGCGTTCTACCTATTGACAGACAGACAGCGGAGGCTAAGTATATAGGATCCCGTTTAGCACCCTTCCGTTAGAGATATCAAGTTGAAATTAATACCTACCTCCTACAGAAATTTGCAGCTGATGAAAAATCAGGCTCTAACTTAAGGGCTTGTATTGGGTCTTTCAACGGTTTTTGTTTTAATATACTGAGTCAACTACTTATCTGATTAATTTAAAACTTGGACACATGTTTTTTCAGACCTTTGTCTTTCCGTTGTCAGGTTGCTTACCTAATTGGACACATTTCGCTCGATAGATTTAATTTTTGAAAATGATTTTTATGTAATTAATTCGTTTTATGTCTAAACGGCTTGAGTTTTATGTCTGAAATTGCTGCATTAACAAGAAAACATTGTTTTTTTTCCGATGTCAGGTGAAAAAACTCGTACATTATTTTCGTAAAATCCAGAAAAACCTCGAAAATTCACTGATTTTGCGTGCCACCAGCGCGCGAACCGAGCGTTCGAATGTAGACTTTCTGACAACACACTGAAGTTCAAAGTCGCTCAGTAAGATTATCGTGCACCAGGGGTAAGGCCTTAATGCGAAATAAAGTTATTGCCCTTAATAATTTCATACAAATTGGGTCACCATGAAAACCTGTAGAGCACTGTAGGTCTGCATACCTCTAAGAATAAATATGAAAATAAATTATATTTAAAATTTATAAAAAAACATGATCTTGCGAAGTTTCTTGTCCTTTTTCTTAGCAAGACTAATTGAATGGGCGAAGTTGGGCATGTTATATATGTAACATATAGTATATAATATATATTACTGTACAAATTATATGTGGTAAAGCTGATGCCGGGCTCGACTGTGGAGGTACCACCATCTTACTCGCAAATCCTCCCGAAGTTATTCAGGGGAGAGTAAGAGAACAGCTCTCAGGCAAAACCAGGCGGCCCACCATTGCCTGGGACCGATGGATGACGGTATATCCATCCCCAATTACCGGGCCTTATATAAATCAGACTGGTGACGGGCAGCGGCGTCACTGGTGCAAGGGTTTCGGCACCGCGCTCCCCGACCCGCCTGCCCAGCGTGTGTGAGTGTTGGCATTTCTTATAGGAGGACCGCCAAGAGTGGCGAAATCCTGGAAAGGCCTATGTCCAGCAGTGGACGAAACAGGATGATGGATGGATGGATGGACACATTAAATATACCTTTAATTTAATTCATGAACGTGTAGTAACTTATAAATTATAAGCAAACCCGAAACCTAATTTAATATAAGTACTATTGTATTTCCCTATTTTAAATTAAATTATTTTACTTATTTAGTATATCCTATCGTGCGATAAGCGTATTCATTTCATTTCACTTCCTTTCTTTAATTATTAAAGAATAAATAGTTCCCAACTTAATTAGACTCTTTGGATTCATGGAATTTGATAGACCGTAAGTGTCAAGTTAGTTTTGTCTATATAACTGCTCGTGGAATACGTTTGTGTTTAAACGGTATGCACGGAATCCTCGGGACACGAGTCCTGCTCGCACTTGACCAGTTTTTCAGTAAAGCAGAGGCGAACATACCAACAGACTCTTGTAAAGTTATACCTTTAAAGTATATTTCTGAAATTAGAGCAACAGTACCTCCTGAAAATTAAAAAGCTACTTTCCAATACGTAACACTATAATTGTCACTATCATCATAAAAACTGTAAATTCCGTTTTTACTAAGAGTGAAAACCACGAAAAAAAGGCCCTACAAATATGGCATTTACGTATCTAATCCCTTACAATAAGTACTTTAGCAGGGGACTGTTTCCGTGGCGTTCGTTCAACATTGTAATAGAACACCATGTTAGAAATTAGAAGTTTTTATTGCGCCACAAAAAGAACCATGTTATTTACCGTAGCCGCTAATTAGCTTACTTTTTCAACAATGTTGCCAACATAAAAACCTTATCTTTTTATTTTTCTATAATTATTCAGCCTGGTGTGAAGAACATGAGTTAAATAACACCTTATAATATCTCTTAGAATTAAATCAGTATTTAATTACACCGTAATTAGTTATCTAATTACCACTGTAATTGTAATTATATACTTGTTGACAGAGGCGTGGAAATTGTCTATGAATTTTTATATACAGAAATATAGTATAATTATGGCAAAATAATGAGGTGTGAAAAATCTGAATAATGTCAGGTTTTATACATTTTCACGCTAATTACCGAATTCTTTTCATTATTTTTTGAAATAAAATAGGCACCATGGGTAATTAAATAAGGCCTCTAAAAAATTAAGTATCTCGGAATTTTTTTTATAATACAAGACAAAGAATCCTGATAATCAGAATTAGTATATTTATTTATAAATACACTTAATGATAGGAAGATATTATTTTAAAAAATATACTACAGTGAGCTTGGGACTCTTCAAAAATCATACTATCTAATTTCGTCGTTCATACTGCAAAAGGTCCTCTATGTCACCCGAGGTCAACTTTACAGGAGAGCAAAAAAACTGATTAATTTATTAAAACCGGCGAGATTAAAGTTTACCTTAAATTTACCTATATTTAGGTTTATTGTCCAGTGTTCATTGTAATAGTTGTAAAATATGTATTATGCCTTTTTATTGTTTCTTAATGACATCGAACGAATTGAATCTTAAAACATCCTTTTTTGACATAGGACCTTTTGCAATATGAACGACGATTTGTAAAAACACTTGTCAAGAAGTTTTTTTTTTCAAACGAATGTTTTTTCAATATATCGCAAAACATAAAACCTACCATATTCCACCCCTTACTCAAATAACAACAGTCCTTAAAAGAATAATTTAACTTTTAGTAATACGCAATAAGGTTGATTTTTGATAAGCGCATGTGTAAAAATAGACCTAGTAATGCACCGAACAAATGATTCGGAATAAAATTTGTTTTATCTCGTGAAGACAGTCGCTAAGCTGTGCTTCCTTGTGTTAAATCCATCCATATGTCAAGTGGAATAAATTTCTTTACGCCTGTAAGGGTGACTCGGTGGTTTTGAGAGTTTATTGAATTAAACTAATGCGTTTTGTGGTTGTATTTCTGTTGAGGGTTGCGGATGGACATTAAATGTTGATGCATAAATTTTGAATATTACTGAGCTGTTAACTTTTCATCTTTCTAATACCATTTGAGGGTTAGTTGTCAAAACAACAACAGGACAAAGCATGCAACTTCTGTTTTTGTCGAATAAATCCTGAGTTCTTCCAATCTAAATTCTTAAATAAGGTTCTTCAAGCCCATCGATACTTCAGATCTGTTACGGAATCACAACAAGTAATTACAACGATAAAAATATTGTTTCCATCTTAGAAAATGTACACCTGAATGCACTATAGCAAAAACTTTGAAATTGTCAAAATAATTAAATTTTCTATATTGGTGAATTTAGCTGCCAGTCTACCCAAATAAAAATTTTTGTTTTTGGGAACTATAATTATCTTTTTTACGATTATGTTACAAATCCGAACAATCGACTTTTAATCCTATAAAACAAAAGTTTACTCACCCGAGCTAGGCCGGTCACTATACCGCGTACAATAAACCCACGCTGGCCACACCATAGGTCCATCACCGCTTGTACTGCTGGTTGTGCTTCCCTGGTTACTACCTCCTTCATCAGCCTTCGACAGATCTATTGCACCTTCTTTCGGCTTCACATCTGGCACTCTGGATTCAGTTGGCGCGTCAGGTTTTGGCGGGACGACTAAGTCTTTAACTGCACCCGCCTTATTCGCCTCAAATTGGCGGCCTTTTTGAGATTTTCTTTTAGTCAAGGGATCGGTGATTCGACGACCAAAATCGGCTTTAAGAATATTGTCTATGCTGAATTTGAGACAGTTTTGGTTTAGAATATCTCGATGGGATTCGTTTTCAGGGGATTTTGGCGTCATGAAGTTTAGGCGTCGATTTTCGTCGAAATTTCTACTGGTTCTCAAGTCTTGAGTTTGTTTGGGATTTCGCATGAAGTTAAGTTGTCCAAATGGGTTTGTTGGGGGTGGGGAGTTGAGGTTTAAATTTGAATTAGGAATAGGGATTCTGTTTTGTAATAAACCAGTTTTGACGTCCTGATTTATAAGCGGGTTTTGAAATAGTAAATGTGATTGGTTTAGGAACATAAGAGGATTTGGCGTGATTGGATTCGGCCGTAACAGTAAAGGTTGATTCATATTTAGGTTTTGACTTAGTTGTGAGATGGCGTTCAAATGAGTTTGTATATGTTTGAAGGAGGTAAGATTTTGACTCGGAGGCGTGCCCGGACTGGTTGGCAAGGATTTCGAAGCTTCCGGAGAATTGAAATTCGAAATTTGAGCTTCGTTTCCAACTGACAGGACCGTGTCATCGCTGCAGCATGACACATCATCGTCTACGCTTATTTCTGCTCTTACCGAATCAGGATTTGAACCATGATCGTCATGGTCGTATCTTGGACTGTTCAAGGGGCTATCTTGAGAGTTTCTCGGCGAAGAAACATCGAAATTCGGCGTGTTTTGAAGTAACTTTTCCGTTGAAAATACATTATCTGGACTATGACTTTCCCGTTCCTTTTTCAAAACGTTGTGAATAGAAAACGAAGACGTCAGAGGTCGATCTTCAGATTTTTCATCTTCCTGGTAATCGGGGCTTGTTGTATCGCGCGTGTTGGGTGAATATGGCTCTTCGTCGCTTTGCTCTAAGGTCTTGATTGGTGCTTGCACGTGATGCACGGTGGTCGAAACCGCCGCCATTTTGAATTTTCGGGTTCACGCCATCTGAAATAGGAAATTTTAAACTTTATTCGTGAAGTTTATGTTTATGTTTGAGTTTATGTTGAATTAACTATGTGTTAATTAGAAGGTAATAATGACAATTAAAGTTACTAATTAGTGTGGGTAGTTGCAAAATTCACACCTGCCCGTTGCCGGTCACATTGAGCAACGAATAACTCGATTAACGACTGTAACGAATGCGTTATAACGAATTCATTATTTTAAGTAAAAGACTTCCGCTATTAATTTAACACAGTTAAAATTCTGTTATGCTATTTCTATGAATCACACTCTAACAATAAAAATAATATTTTAGTTTTTGTAGAAAAAGAAGAAAGCTTTGAATTAGGTTTATACAATAAATAATATGGCAAATATGTGATAACAGAATTTGAAAAACAGTTGAAAATTGCTTGACTCAAAAATGCATGAATACATAAGTAATTGAAAAAACCTGAAAAGATTACAAATATCCACTCTATCTATAAATGAAACGTTTCTGTACAATTAAAATAAAGCGTACTTTAAAAAAATGATATTTTGAAATTTGAGCTTTCATTTTAAAAACAAGAAAATTATACGAAAATTACTTTGATGCATGTAATTTTAGGTGGTAGAGCTGATGCCGGACTCGACTGTGGAGGTATCACCATCTTACTCGCAAATCCTCCCGAAATTATTCGGGGGAGAGTAAGAGAACAGCTCTCAGGCAAAACCAGGCGGCCCACCATTGCCTGGGACCGATGGATGGCGGTGTATCCATCCCCAATTGCCTTATATAAAACAGACTGGTGACGGGCAGCGGCGTCACTGGTGCGAGGGTTTCTGCACCGCGCTCACCAACCCGCCTGCCCAGCGTGTGTGAGTATGGGCATTTCTTCCAGGAGGACCGCCAAGAGTGGCTAAATCCTGGAAAGGACTATGTCCAGCAGTGGACTAAACAGGTTGATGGATGGATGGATGTAATTCAGTGAGAAACGGCATGTGCGATAGTAGCTGTTGCAACAAGTTACATAGTTACTAATAATAATATTTCATAAAATACGGATGGCATTTCTTGAGTCGTAACCACGTGATTATAAAAAGAGACTTATAGTCTTTATAAACCCTTAGGCCTCCAGACCCCGTGGTGACTAAACATCATAATTAGAGTCCAAGAAGCTCTTGGATCGAAATACCGACCCAGTCATTTAATTTCATCATTGGGTCCCGAAAATTATTCATAAAAACTATAATTGGAAATATTCGGAACGATTATAAATTATTATTAACCGACTTGGAATATGGAGGACCAGTTTGTTATGTGGCATGTATGTGTGGGTTTGGTCCTCTTGGATAATCAAAACAGTATACCGGTTGAAAATGAAACCTCTAGCTATAACAAGGGAAACTGTTCTATGTTCGAAATAAAAAATACGTGTTTGTTACTTTTATCATGAATCATGTTTTAACAAAAAGACATCGACCGCCAAAGAAGCACTAATACTCCGGTGACAGAGACGACGCTCTACAAAACCTATGTGTACATAGCCTATGTGCATTATTTACCGCCGGGAATATGTACGGTCTATTGTCAGTCACATATTGCATCGCGTAGGTTTGCCATTTTTTCGAAATTTGGTAAAAAAAACGTAAAAAGAAATCTTTTTTTACGGTTTTGTGTTCTACTAGTGATTCTGAACCATAGAGTTCAATAAAGATAGTGACTTAATTTTGACCTGTATTATACCTTTTTTGCGTTTATTTGCCCTCAAGGGGGTTGAAGTTGAAAAAAAAAACAAATACAAGCGTTTAATCATAAAATATCATAAGAGTTTGATTCATAAATCTAAGAAAGTTCAAAATTGAACACATGACATATGACTTTTGTTTATACAGCCAAAGTCATACTGGAGACACGGTAAGTCAGGACCAGGGTTCAATTACCTTTTCTGTGAAATATGCAAATTGAAATTTTGACTTCTCATACTAATTATCTCGAGGTTGTTTGTTCTTGAACAAGTACTATACAAAAAAATAAATTTCTTTCGCCATTCTTCTTTCAATCATCCTCTCGATATGTCCAAACGTCCAAACCTTTTTGGTAAAATTTTGAAAATGTTGTATTTAAATTTTAATCAATTGCGCTTTTATTAAACTATAAAGTAGTAAAAGTCATATCTGAGAAATGAATATTTTTTCAAAAGTTCAAAGAAATTGATAATTAAATATCGTACTGAAGCCAAAACTATAATTTTTAGTATGTTCCGTTTTAACTCGAGAACCACTTAACGGATTTGGATGCGGTTTTCTTCATTATCATCCTAGTGACCTTCATCAACATAAAACCTTTAAGGGGTGTTGATAAAACAACACCCAAGCTGAAAACGGGGCAGATATTAAACAAACGCAGGCAGAACCGCGGGGAAAAGGCTAGTACTATTTTTTTTTAAAGGGAGATCTTACGGACTGGATAATTACCCTAAGACTAGACTTTACTCAACAGATTTACTGACTTGCGCTCAATTGATTTCCATGTTTGACGGTAACTTTATAAAATGGCTGAAGTTGAACGCCCATTAACAAATCAATAAGAGATCATACATGCGTCGTTGTGATCAGATCATCAGAGCAAAAGCACATTGCAAAGATGGCTCCTTTTCAAAAGCTCGCAGTTGTAGTCCTTGTAATTGTAGGATAAGGATGAAAATCGCGTGAACTTCGGGGCGAGGTATAAAACGGACGGGTTGACTGGTAGACGCCGCGTTTTGCGGTCTTGTCGGAGGCGAAACTAGTTATAGTTGATACAGGGAGAAGTTTGCTCTACAGTATTTAGTTCATTTGAAGATCGAGGGTCTGGGTAGTGGTCTTCCTTCCAAGTGCCAACAAACTTATTCTTGCTGTCTCATTGCACGGTACCTAAATTTGGCGGTTGGATATACCGCAAATAATTAAAGTACTAAAGGACTATAATTTACACAGTATCAACATTTTCCGCGTTTGCTACGGCGCGTAGTAATTGCGACGACTTCAAGGTTTCGTCACTTTGTAGACCAGTTACGGCGTAGTTTCAGACGTCAATAAGGGGGCAGTAAAGATAGTAGGTAAATCATTGAAGCATTGGAGCAATTTCACAATAGCAGGCACACTTATTACGTTTTCGTTTTACTACGCCGTAGCGTCTTATTGACGAACGTAACGATTTATTTTCATATTCAATTTTTCTACAAAAGTCAACTTGGCTATTCCAAGGACGACGTACAATCAATGAAAAAAAAAGGAAATTACAAATTACAAAGGCTTCAGTAATTTAACGGTTTTCTTAGGACTTCAGTGCCACATTTTTTTTGGATATTATTATATTTCCTGTACGTGTTATATCTAACATTTTTGCGTACAGATGTTCTTACTCACGAAGTCCGTTTGTCTATGGTTGTAGTAGTGACGTGAACAGATAAGCACATCTTGAGTGTGTGGTGCGTTTTGTAGTGTCCCCGAGGCTACGCGCACTACAATGCATGCATCTATAGCCAAATGGACTTCGTGAGATAGAATATCTGTACCTGTCTGTACGTGATGAAACGCGTAAAACCTATGAAAGTATTCGGATGGAGTATTTTCACTTTTGTGTTACTTGTATAGCTAAATATCTCGGGCTCACGATAATATGTACTTAATTTAACAATGGTGCTGTTATATTATCTTATTAAAGGTGATCTACGCCATGAAGTCGTAGGCAAAAGTAAGAAACAAACCAAAAGCAATTTGTGTGTATTGATTTTTATTTATTGGAATTATTTGGTCTTACGTTTTAAAATGTAATATTTCTTAATGTACGATAAAAAGAACAATGGAAAGATGGCTCTAGTGTTCTACTATACACAAAAAAGCGTAATAAATTAGATAACCAACTGGTAACTATAGGCCGAAAGCTGGAGTACGGGTATTTTGTGCGTATAGTATTAATATGAATATGTTTATGAATGTAATATTATAAGTACAGTAGGTATATATTGTATATGTGTGTATGTATATTTTCCGACATATCTATTTATGTCCATCCATCTATCAGCCTGTTTCGTCCACTGCTGGACATAGGCCTTTCCAGGATTTCACCACTCTTGGCGGTCTTCCTGGAAGAAATGCCCATACTCACACACGCTGGGCAGGCGGGTTGGTGAGCGCGGTGCCGAAACCCTTGCACCAGTGACGCCGCTGCCCATCTATTTATGTATTTACTATTTACTATTTCGGAAGACGGAGTTTTTAATGTAGTGTAGTTGTAAATTTAGTTAAGTTAGGTTTATGTTTATATTCTTTCATCTGTAATGTCACCAAAAGTTAATTAACAAGTCTATCTCTTTGTGAAAAATGT
This sequence comes from Ypsolopha scabrella, assembly GCA_910592155.1. NCBI lineage: Eukaryota > Metazoa > Arthropoda > Insecta > Lepidoptera > Ypsolophidae > Ypsolopha > Ypsolopha scabrella. The sequence goes on along the minus strand of OU342989.1, from coordinate 4,331,647 downwards.
TATAGGGAGTAGATTTATGTACATGTCAACATTTCTTTAATACTATTGCTTTTTGTAGTTTGCTCCTGTTTTTTTTCCATAAATAAATAAAATAAAATAAAGCTTAGCAGAGATCCCTCGTGGAATCGTGGATGGGGTAGTTAATTAATTAATTTTTATTATCTAATAATAAATTTGGGTTAATACTTATTAATATGCTCCTCGCTATCTGTCCCTTCTCCCCGCAAAACTCTTGTATAGTTCGCGCCAAACTTAAAGTCGGCTCAGTGAAGTTAGCTCCAGCGAGACGGATAGAGAGAGACAGATGACAGAGATAGATGAAAGAGAGAGATATAGACATAGACAGACGAACTTCAGAACCGTTATTAAGTTTGGCGCCAACTCTACCCCGCCTAGATCTCCCCTCGCATACTTTCTTGTGTAACCATCCAGTTTGATACCAATAAAATAATGTTCGATGTAGAGTGAATTCCGATCAAATCAACTGGAGACCACACACGACGCGCCTGCGCACAAACCAGCTATTTCGCTTAATACGCTTGCTAACTTGCATACTCCGATAAACCAATAGATAAACAGCCTTACCGCCTACAGCATAGGGCTTGGTATCGATTGACAAGTCGATCCGAGAGAAGAAAATAATGGTTTTATTTCAAGGCACGATATTGCGATTTAAAGGTGTTAGTAGTTTCGTTTTTATTTTCTGTCATTTGTTTAGAGAAATTGGGATTGTTGAGGGTTCCGTAATTGTTGCCAGTAATTACTGGCTTGTTTGGTTAATTTTCAGGGGTCAGTTGGGTATAAAACCCTTTATAGGCAAAGTTTCTCTCACTAATAAAGCAAAATTGTTGATTTATTTTCAGGATTCTTCGCTGCATGCGCACGTTTTTTTATGTGATCTAAAGTAAGTAGTTTTTAGGGTTCATCAAATAAATAGAATCCTTTTAGTAAATAAACATTATATTATTAAGGTATAGAAACGAATCGGGATTCGAGCTCGGGTCCTCCTGAAAACCTCCTCAATTCGAACCTATCTACTTATGATGGATAAATCATAATCTTTATTAGCGAGTCGATGTATCTGTCCGTCGGTCCGTCCGTTTGTCTCCGGCACAGAACATATTAACCAGCTTAAAGTGGTCCAAGGCATACATAAAAACCACATAGCCAAGTGAGCGAAGTTGGCTAAAATTTGGCATGCGTGTAGAATATTGCTAGGCCCCGGAAAATATGTGAAAACTCTCCATAGAATTACTTAGAATCTTACTTACTTACTTTAGAATCACTTAAATTGTATTCAATGTCTGCTATACTACTCTTAAGGCCGCGGTTTCGACATTGACCTCTCATAAACAACAAGACAAGCAGTCTCGAAAAAAAGTTCGTCAGAAAGTGTCCGAACCTGTAACGTGCATAGTAGCAAAAATCTTCAACCAAATTAAGACGTTATGTCGTTAACATAAGATGCAATGTCCGTTGTAAGAAATCGTCATTCGATTTTGTCACCCCATAGCGGTGACAAAATGCATCACGGACACTCTTTGAGCGAGATTGTGAGTCTAGTTGTTTATGAGAGGACAATGGGTTTCGAGATGTTTTTATTTATTATTTTGGAATTAGAGGCAATGGTTTTTAATATGATGGCTGTTTTATATCACATTTTTCATGACGTTTATTTGAGTATAGGTTTTAATTTAATATAGCTCAAATGAAATGATATTTAGATCGTAGTTTAGACCTATCTTTGCGATTTAATCGGATCGAGGAAAGTGTAAGTAATCGTGTATCAGACAGCCGAAATATTAATTAGTTTTTGCTCGTGGCTGGAAGTGTCTTTTTAATCTATTTATCTTTTATTTACGAGTAAGATGAAAACTATTATCGACAATTTTCGGCTTTGCCGTTATTTTATCAACACCCCTATAGCCTATATATTGGCCGGGGTCACTACGATGTTTATAAAAAAGCCACGTCCAAATCAGTTAAAACGGAACAGACGGACAGATAGACAGAGACAATTTTTTTTTTAGCTTTGGCTTCAATACAATCCTAACAACACATTTCATTTAAAATTTCGCAAAAATATTCGATGTAAAGAAACGACTTGTTATTATGATAATAGATTTTCAGCTAGCCACCATCCGTATTTTAATGTACAAATACCTCACGCTAAAATCTATAAATTAGACTTCTAATGTGTATAAAATATTAATTTATACAAAATATAAGGGTATAATAACAGTATGCAGCACATTAACGGTAATTAATAGCGTTACATTGTCATTGAGATCCATTAAATATCACAATAACACATAAAATTCAAATTTCAATACATTAGTCATGGGTTTAGAATCGTAGAAGGGAGAATTCAGTTCATTTGACGAAGAATTGAAACTTTTAATCGGTACTAAAAGGTATTTAATACGGGAAAGGTATTTAATAAACATTCCTTGGGCTTTATAAGCAGTATCGTTGGCCTGTTAATTTGTTTCAATTATAAAAGATAATAATATGAATTGACTGGCCACCAACAATATACGGCGTGAAAAATAGTTTTTTGGAAAAACTACGCCGACTCCAAAGTAGGGCAAGGATAACAAACGTTGTTCTTACAATTGCGTTATTGCAGTTAAGTTGATGCTGAATAATTACTCAATTAATTTAAACGCTTAGTTTCTTTTTTTTTGTACCTTGTAATTGAACATACACCAATACTTGATATTTAATTTGTAGCTCGTTAGTAATTTATTGTTATATAGATAGTGAAAATCACCTTTGGCTGTATTGTTATCTTTTGTGTGTCACTCATGTTTAAACTTGTAAATTGATGGAAAATACAATTTTGCAATTATTTTTATTTGTAAATACAGATTAAAAATAATTAGAGAACAATGATTACGTGTCGATCTAGATTTAAACTTCTTCTTCAAAGCGTAAAAAATCTTTTTTATTTTTTTTCTGTCCTTTGTTTACTTAAATAAATAAATGATTTTCATTTTTTTTGTAAGCGTCTAATTTTAACAAAAATATATAATTGTAATAAAGTATAGGTGGTAGAGCTGATGCCAGGCTCGACTGTGGAGGTACCACCATCTTACTCGCAAATCCTCCCGAAGTTATTCGGGGGACAGTAAGAGGACAGCTCTCAGGCAAAAAAACCAGGCGACCCACCATTGCCTGGGACCGATGGATGGCGGTATATCCATCCCCAATTGCCGGGCCTTATATAAAACAGACTAGTGACGGGCAGCGGCGTCACTGGTGCAAGGGTTTCGGCACCGCGCTCACCAACCCGCCTGTCTGTGAGTATGGGCATATCTTCCAGGAGGACCGCCAAGAGTGACGAAATCCTGGAAACAGGCTGATGGATGGATAAAGTTTTAGCAAGTGCCGACAGCCACAACCATCAACATTTCAAGCTAAAAAAGATTTCATCAAAATAAGAAGCGAGCCAACAAAGACTGCACATACATCGCGACAAGACTTCCTTTTTCGAAGTCGGTTAAAAGTAAAAACGTCACTGACAGTTTATTTTTTTAGGTCTTTCACGCGGTCCGGTTTACACATACCGTTCCGTTTGACGTGTTAATGTATTTCCAGTGCGCTTAATCTCACTTATAAGGCAGTGAACTATGTGACAGTACCAAGTATTGCTACTGATAGCAATCAACACCTTTTCGATCGGAATTAATTATATCGGGTGCCTTAATAGACCCGTTACGTTCCGTTACCAATTATGAAGTGTCTTGAGTGGATTGTAGGCTTTGTCGTTCCTTTCTCAAAGTAATATTGGTTTGTTTCAATGTTGAAGTTAGATGCTCGGGATCTGAATTATAGTCTTAATTATCAAAAATCCTTACAAAAATAGTTCGGTGGAAGGAATCGCTATAAGTGACTGATAACTGATAAGTCCGCCTTTGTGGAAAATTATGTTACCAAAACTCTGTTTTCAGGGCTCCGTACCTCCATAAAAAAACGGAGCCCTTATAGGATCACTTTGTTGTCTGTCTGTCCGTCCGTCTGTCTATCAAGACCCTTTATCTCGGAAACGCGTGGAGGTATCGAGTTGAAATTAAAACTATATACTAGAGTCTACAGTTTCTTGAAGCTGTGAAAATATCAAACTTCCAAGTCAACGTAGAAAATAGATACGGCCGTTTATGCCGCAAAAAACGTACATTTCGACACTCTCAAGGGAATCAAAATTCATAGGGTGTTTTCCGTTGAACTAGAACTATGAAATTTGGCAAGTAATACCATCTTATACTACAAGTATAGAATTACATACATTTGTAATTAAATCAAAAGAAAAATATAGTCTTTAACGGAGCCCTCGGTGGGCGATTCCGACTCGCACTTGTCCGGTTTTTTCTTTTGAATGTACTTTCTTTGTACAATAAAGTATCAATCATTCGCATAGTGACAGTCCACACTCGATAACACCTCTGACCACCTCATTAGACATATATGTCGTGACGATATGTTGTTCCATCTCATCCTGCCCGTTATTAACCATTTCACCAAATTACGCTTTTTGTACGGAGTGCTTTTGTGGATTGTTATTTTCTTGTAATTTGGAGAGATGTTAATTATGTTTTACGGTATAATTAAATTAATGCATTTTAGGCGATTCTAAAGGCATTAATTTTAGTTTTAGTGCTGTCAAAACTAAATTTTCTTCATTCCATAATAGTTTTTTAGTGTTAGCAACAGAAGCTTTATTACTTTGGAATTATTTAAGTTTTGCCAGGACTAAAACTAAGGTTAAAGCCTTCAGAATTGACTTTATTGTCAATATAATTACAGAATAAAATTGTTTAAGGACCATAGATTATTATGATATACATTTTTAATTGTATTATGCTTTATTCAATACAAATTTTGTAAGGAACAAAGCTTACAATGGCATTTCTTCCAAGAGGACCGCCAAGAGTGGCGAAACCTTGGAAAGGCCTATGTCCAGCAGTGGTCTAATCAGGCTAATGGTTGGATAAAAGTAAGTGCATATTCTATTTTAGTGTACGGACAGCCGAAATAAATTTACCATCTATTATTATACCATCAAGTTTCAAGTTTTTTTTACTTAGTTTGATTTTGGCTGCATGAATCAAAATCACCTAGCAAGTATATTATTAGATCTATATTTCTGGTTAAGGGCCAGTGTAGAATATCATGTCGCCATTTTGCAGTGTTCTCTTGGAAATCGTATTTTTACGGAAGGAAGAGACCAATTGAGAAATTATTCGAAATTATATTTGCGCTTTGAACTGCTTTGATAGGGTGAACCGATTTTATTTAGTGAGGCCATAGAACTGTATTTTATACAATCGGATATCCGGAAGATTCTATCCGTAAGCCGTAAGATTGAGTGGCAAGCAACATTTCCAAACAAAAGTTGAATAGTATAGCAAAGGAAAGTTAGATGTCGCTAGCGAATAACCAATAGCAGTTTTTTTTTTCATTGTTTGTGTTATTTTGGATACGTGGTAAAAGAAACATAAATTTTTTTGAATTATACTTGTTTATCTCCTTTTTAGACGCCAATTATTACGAACTCGGTTGTTATTTAATTTTTTTATTTATATATTGCATTAAATCACATACATATTGAAGATCTCACATAACTAAGCATGTATAAACCAATTGACTTTTCCCTAATTTGTATCAAATTATTACAGATCAAAATATCAATAATATCTTCGATATTCTTTCATTTCTTATTTCATTCTTTACGATATTGTTTTATGATAATTTGCTTAGCCGAATAGCCGTTTGACAATTGAAACCGAACGTTTTTGGCTGTCAAAATAATACTAATGTTATACACAATTGCACCTAATTAAGGTGACTTTATTTATACAGCCAAATTCTTACCAAAGACTGAGTAAGTGCTCAGTAACATAGTTCGACGACCATTTTTCTGAAATTTTTAAATTATTCTTTTCGTGTTCCTTACAAACATAAGCCCAGCCGCGAGTCAATTACTATGGGACGTCAAGATTTTATTTTGCTAAATTAGCAAATAGTGTTATTGATCCGTGCTACTGATCACTTACCAAGCCTTATACTAGGTGAAATTAAATCAACCAACCAATACTGGAGACTCGGTTAGTCATCAGGAACAAGATTTAAAGACCCTCCAGGTGAAATTCGAAAAACGATATTTTTTTGCCCCGTAGTTCCTTTATTAGGAATTCTACTTAAATTAGTCCAACCAGTAAGGGAGCAAAAAAAATTATTTTTTGAAATTGTTCAAAAGGATTACTGTACCTAGTTCTTGATCACTAACCGAGTCTCCAGTACGAATTTGGTCGGTTGATTTAGTTTCACCCTATATAAGCCCTAGTACCTACTCGTACTAAGTACCGGATATTCAATATCCATCGTGTGTTATGACATCACTAGCGTTTGTCAATTTGATTCGCATCCCGGACAAAATTGCAAAAAAATTACTCCATTAAACAATTATTGTGTTTGATCGCAACAAATATGATTAAATGAGCAATTTCGTCTGTCACGGAATAGTAAGTTGACCACGGTAATATTGGACCTTATTTTGTAGGCTGGTAAAGTCATTTTTGCATGGTAAATATGTGTGTTCAAAATAGTCGAAGCGCCGAAAAGGGGAAATTTAGGAGTTGTCAATTAAAGTCTAGTCATTCTAGACGCTTTTTGGATAAATTTTTAAAATTCTAAAGGTGAGCATTTTAAACAGATAACGAGACCCTACAAGGAAAGATTAAATGTTCACGAAGTACGTTTTACCATGGCCTCTACCACGACAAATAATAAAAAACCGGACAAGTGCGAGTCGGACTCGCCCACCGAAGGTTCCGTTAAAGACTATATTTTTAATGATTTAATGAAAATGTATAGTTTTCACATTTTTCCAGATAGGCAGCAGGACTCCTCAACGGATGACGGCATTCATTCGATATTGTGGCAAATATCTCCGACATTTCCTAAACTATTTCAGAATTTTTTTTTTTTTTTTGTTTGATAAACACTTGTACTTGTCCACTTATTTATATTAATTTCCCTTACCGGTTTCGCTGTTAAAGCATTATCAAAGGTTTGATACTTGTCCACTTATTTATATTAATTTCCCTTACCGGTTTCGCTGTTAAAGCATTATCAAACCTTTGATAATGCTTTAACAGCGAAACCGGTAAGGGAAATTAATATAAATAAGTGGACAAGTACAAGTGTTTATCAAACAAAAAATGTTTCAAAAGTTCCACCAAGTGCCAACAATCACGAGCATCAACTCTATTTCAGAATTATTATTTTTTGTTTGGAAGAGTTTGCTTTCAGGTAAGTCTGAATTTAGTTTGGTCGTGATCTGATGTTGGTTTTCAGAGATAAGCAGTGGAACTCCTCAATGGATGACAGCAAATCACTCGATATTGCACCAAACGCTTTGTACTAAGTCTAAAAGTCTAAAGTCTAAAATTGACATATACCCACCTGACCTTCGATCCTGGCCTCATCACCATAGAACTCCTAAACGGATGACAGTAAATAACTCGAAATTTCGGGAATCACTTATAGAACCCAAACACCATTGTAGGACCGCCGACTTCTAGAGAACATACGTTTCAGGAAGAAAGAAGTCGGCAAAAGTGTTATTTTGGTACGAGTACCATCGGTCAGCATGTAATTATGTAAACTTTTTAGTAAATGTCTGCTATTGTATTTGAAGTCGGTTATAATTTTTTTGTTTTAATGTTTTCACTGACTTAAGCCTTAATATGTGAGGAACCCTAAACGTCCTTCCTTAATCAAAGTTGTCAACATAAATATCAATTTCATTGATCGGGTTACAGGACCAGTGAATCGTTTTTGTTTACTCAATACTTGACCCTTGTCTCCGTTGGTTAAAGGCAAATTTTGACTGACAAAGTAAACAAAATAAGTACGTTTCATGTAATATGACCACTAATTGATCAGTCGAGCGATCGATTGTCAAACCAGTCGGAGTGTGTGTGCTCATTTTGTTGTCGATCAAGCTACTTACTTTTTTTTTTTTTAGTAATACCGCCAAAAAAGTGTCAACGGATTTTTCTTCGCCAGTAAATTACGTTTTAGCGTTCCATATCCAAGGGGTGCCAAACGGAAGCTAAGCCTCCTCTGTCTGTCTGTCCGTGTGTCACATCACAGGGGTCTACAGCTTCAACTGTAATAGGTAGAATGTTGAAATTTTCACAGAATACGTGTTATTAGGGCCTCTATCACCACAAATAATAAATTATAATGCGGTGGTCACAAGAAACCTCAAAAAAGTTGCATTATTTAAACGTTATTGGTTTTGGCTCTAACTTGAAGACTGTAAAAGAGACAAGTTTTAAATTTTGTAGGACATATAATAGTATATATGTATATATATATATAATAGTAAGTAATATAATAGTACATTATGATACAAGTGAGCTGCGTTGGACATTACAGTCGAGGCGGGATTGCAGTCCGAGCCGAAGGCGATGCCGTAATGGAGCCGAGAGTGAAATGTCTAATGCTCACGCGTTTCATACGACGTTTTTAATAGTACATTATGATACAAGTGAGCTGCGTTGGACATTACAGTCGAGGCGGGATTGCATGCCGAGTCGAGTGGCGATGCCGTAATGGAGCCGAGAGTGTAATGTCTAATGCTCACGCGTTTCATACGACGTTTTTAATAGTACATTATGATACAAGTGAGCTGCGTTGGACATTACAGTCGAGGCGGGATTGCAGTCCGAGCCGAAGGCGATGCCGTAATGGAGCCGAGAGTGAAATGTCTAATGCTCACGCGTTTCATACGACGTTTTTAATAGTACATTATGATACAAGTGAGCTGCGTTGGACATTACAGTCGAGGCGGGATTGCAGGCCGAGTCGAGTGGCGATGCCGTAATGGAGCCGAGAGTGTAATGTCTAATGCTCACGCGTTTCATACGACGTTTTTAATAGTACATTATGATACAAGTGAGCTGCGTTGGACATTACAGTCGAGGCGGGATTGCAGGCCGAGTCGAGTGGCGATGCCGTAATGGAGCCGAGAGTGTAATGTCTAATGCTCACGCGTTTCATACGACGTTTTTAATAGTACATTATGATACAAGTGAGCTGCGTTGGACATTACAGTCGAGGCGGGATTGCAGGCCGAGTCGAGTGGCGATGCCGTAATGGAGCCGAGAGTGTAATGTCTAATGCTCACGCGTTTCATACGACGTTTTTAATAGTACATTATGATACAAGTGAGCTGCGTTGGACATTACAGTCGAGGCGGGATTGCAGGCCGAGTCGAGTGGCGATGCCGTAATGGAGCCGAGAGTGTAATGTCTAATGCTCACGCGTTTCATACGACGTTTTTAATAGTACATTATGATACAAGTGAGCTGCGTTGGACATTACAGTCGAGGCGGGATTGCAGTCCGAGCCGAAGGCGATGCCGTAATGGAGCCGAGAGTGAAATGTCTAATGCTCACGCGTTTCATACGACGTTTTTAATAGTACATTATGATACAAGTGAGCTGCGTTGGACATTACAGTCGAGGCGGGATTGCAGTCCGAGCCGAAGGCGATGCCGTAATGGAGCCGAGAGTGAAATGTCTAATGCTCACGCGTTTCATACGACGTTTTTAATAGTACATTATGATACAAGTGAGCTGCGTTGGACATTACAGTCGAGGCGGGATTGCAGGCCGAGTCGAGTGGCGATGCCGTAATGGAGCCGAGAGTGTAATGTCTAATGCTCACGCGTTTCATACGACGTTTTTAATAGTACATTATGATACAAGTGAGCTGCGTTGGACATTACAGTCGAGGCGGGATTGCAGGCCGAGTCGAGTGGCGATGCCGTAATGGAGCCGAGAGTGAAATGTCTAATGCTCACGCGTTTCATACGACGTTTTTAATAGTACATTATGATACAAGTGAGCTGCGTTGGACATTACAGTCGAGGCGGGATTGCAGTCCGAGCCGAAGGCGATGCCGTAATGGAGCCGAGAGTGAAATGTCTAATGCTCACGCGTTTCATACGACGTTTTTAATAGTACATTATGATACAAGTGAGCTGCGTTGGACATTACAGTCGAGGCGGGATTGCAGTCCGAGCCGAAGGCGATGCCGTAATGGAGCCGAGAGTGTAATGTCTAATGCTCACGCGTTTCATACGACGTTTTTAATAGTACATTATGATACAAGTGAGCTGCGTTGGACATTACAGTCGAGGCGGGATTGCAGTCCGAGCCGAAGGCGATGCCGTAATGGAGCCGAGAGTGAAATGTCTAATGCTCACGCGTTTCATACGACGTTTTTAATAGTACATTATGATACAAGTGAGCTGCGTTGGACATTACAGTCGAGGCGGGATTGCAGTCCGAGCCGAAGGCGATGCCGTAATGGAGCCGAGAGTGAAATGTCTAATGCTCACGCGTTTCATACGACGTTTTTAATAGTACATTATGATACAAGTGAGCTGCGTTGGACATTACAGTCGAGGCGGGATTGCAGGCCGAGTCGAGTGGCGATGCCGTAATGGAGCCGAGAGTGTAATGTCTAATGCTCACGCGTTTCATACGACGTTTTTCAACACACTTGCGAGGAAAAATAATAAAATATCACTGTCTTATTTTGCACATAATCGCAAACACAGCTATGAACTAACAATTTTCTTTGAAAAATATCAAATTTGTTTTTTGCGCAGATGGAAATAGAGGCACTGACGCATCCGCCAAACAGCCAAATATTAAATGTTAACAAACTGAATATTTTTGTATTTACAACAAAAATTTCAGTTAATAAGTTGATAAATATAAATTAATTTGATAAACTTAAATTATTATTTATTATACTTTAACTGAGACAGTTTATTTATTCGCAAAAACTTTACTATTCTCAAGACATCAAAACTATTTAATAAGTTTTAAAAAAACTGAAATGTAAAAAGCACTAGTGCGATAATGTAAAGTAAAAAGCACGCGTGTTTAATATGCTCCATTATGACCCTAAGAACGATGCATTAAGGGCCACTTTATAAGCAAGTGTGGTGAAAAAAATAATAAAGGTAGGGCTCCGTACGCAGACGGTGCCAATTTTTTATCAGGCGCTACCATTTATGCGCCTTGTTTTTTGTAACCTTGATGTTACTTTGGCATATAATTATATTATTTGTTCTTACCATAAATGTGTTTAGGATTTCGCACCTGTATTGAGGAGTGCAAAACTCTTTGTGCGCGAATCTTTTTTTTAAATGATTTATTTATACCGCCAAAAAAGTGTCAACGGATTTTTCTCTGATAGTACATTACTTTTTAGGCACCTAACCAACTGTGAAACATGCGAAAAAACGCTTTTTTCGTGTGAATAAATAATATTGATACTAAGAACTCATTTACCAATAGAACTATTAGCCTAATAAACATTGTGTATATAATTTCTAGCATGGCTGTCTGTTCGTCTCGCGTCAGTAAGCAGTTCCGGTAAATTAAACATGTATTATTTTTTATCAACGTGCATGACAAAACGTCGTGTCGCCATCAAACCGATGTTTGAATTTGGAACAACAATAAAGTTTGAGATTAATTGGTTTTGAGACTTTTAAATTGGGAGTTTGCTTAAATTGTAGGGTTCCGTACCCGAAGGGTGGTAAGCTCCATTACTTAGCTTTTGCTGTCTGTATGTCTGTCCGTTCGTCTGTCACAGTGGTTTACAGCTTCAGCTGTAGTAGGAAGTTAGTTGAAATTTTTACAGAACACGTTACTGTGACTTCTACCAAGTCAACAAAAAAACGGAGTGTCGGGTTCCGTAGTTGTCTAGTACATTGTATAAGTTGGTCTACACTAATACGGATCGCGCCAAATTTCTAGTTCGCTCGGAAGTTGCTCTCCTGAAGAACGGCCCATACATTTTGTCGTATTTAAAGGAGACTAAGAGTTTGGCGCGACGTGTACTCGTAAATCTGTAAAGCCCACTTAGCTGTGATAGTTTTTCTTTTAACTTCATTATATATACTACTTATATCAATTTTTTCACATATTTATAAACATCCGTTTAGCCGGTAGAGGGGGAGACTTGACTGTAAAATTATAACTTTAAAGCTTACTATTTCGCCAACGGATCCCTATATAAAAAAATGGCTTTTACACACCCACAATGTTTTTAAACGACCTATCCAACGATATCGCACACTATGAGATAGACGAGAACAAAAAAAATCATCCCTAATTTACGTGTCCATCCATCCATCCATCCATCAGCCTGTTTCGTCCACTGCTGGACATAGGCCTTTCCAAGATTTCGCCACTTTTGGCGATCCTCTTGGAAGAAATGCCCATACTCACACATGCTGGGCAGGCAGGTTGGTGAGCGCGGTGCTGAAACCATTGCACCAGTGACGCTGCTGCCCGTCACCAGTCTGTTTTATATAAGTCCCGGCAATTGGGGATGGATATACCGCCATCCATCGGTCCCAGGCAATGGTGGGCCGTCTGGTTTTGCCTGAGAGCTGTTCTCTTACTCTCCCCCGAATAACTTCGGGAGGATTTGCGAGTAAGATGGTGGTACCTACACAGTCGAGCCCGGCATCAGCTCTACCATTTACCATTTACGTGTACGGGAGTTTAACTCATGCATGACGGGAAGCACACTTAAAAAAAAATCTAGACTTTATGTTATCAATTTTTCGGCGTGATTAAAATGTATACCCATGCCAAATTCCAACTTTGTAGTACTAAATAGTCTCTGAGCTAAGCCGCGGACAGACGGACGTGGCGAAACTATAATTAACACCAATCACCACCAATCCAATAATTCCCAACATATCTTTGCCAAGATTTTCTTTCTGTCTATAAGTGTAATAAAATAACAGTATAACCTTGTATATTTAGTTATTTTATTTATTTTAGGTTATTATAAAATTTTCATGTACGTGGATTTGGTTAATTTAATTTTTTAATAATTATTATATATCTTATTTAAGTTTCTTCCCGAATTGAAATATAGTTCCTTATCTATTTTTCATTTTTTAAGAGAAAATTTTCAAAAAAGAAAAATGGATCTCAGTCATCCCGTCTCATTCTGTCTATTACCTTTAATAGCAAAGTCAGATTACATATTAATTAAGCCTTTAGAGGAATCATACATCAGTAAAACTTGCTAATTATGAAATACAGTTTTGATAAATATTATTTTTATTTATTATACCATGCTTCGTTGTCGTTCAAATAATCATTGATTATAAATTATATGCTTTTTTAATTTAAACTTATTTCCAGGCAAACTAAAGACCTTCTCTGGAAATTTATTGTAAAACTAGCTTTTGCCCGCGACTTCGTCTGCGTGGAGTTCGGTTCACCCCTTAAGGGCTTGTATTGGGTCTTTCAACGGTTTTTGTTTTAATATGCTGAGTCAACTACTTATCTGATCAATGTTAAACTTGGACACGTGTTTTTTCAGTCCTTTGTCTTTCCGTTGTCAAGTCGGTTACCTAATTGGACACATTTCGCTCGATAGATTTTATTTTTGAAAATGATGCCTTTTTAAGTTATTATTTCGTTTTATGTCTAAATGGCTTGAGTTTTATGTCTGAAATTACTGCTATAACAAGAAAACATGGTTTATTTTCCGATGTCAAGTGAAAAAACTCCTACATCAAATATTATTCAATCAATAGACGAAATTAGTTTTCAGACTTACGTCCTTTAGTTTCGAGTCAAAGCACGCTCAAAGGGTGCGCACGATTTGCAACCTTATAAGCGCTAACCGTCGATATATAATAGCAATGCTCTCCGTCAATAAGCCAGTACCGCCCGTTGCGCCGACACGGAAGGACCTGTGACCTTTTCTCTTCCACGCAAGCGCACCTCGACACGGGACAGGATAGGACTACCAAACTCATTCACGTAGAAACTAAGTATATACTAATATAATAAACTAGTTAGCCTGACGTATCAAAAGTAAACAATGGGAAACAAGGACAATAAAAAACGTGTTTCCAAAAGAAAGAAAGCTAGTAATTTCAAAACTATGAGAGATGGTAAGGAAGGAGTAAGTACTTACTGTTTTTCCTTTATAAAAATGTAGTTCCATTTTCAGGGTTCCGCACTCAAAAAAATTTTAATTTTACCACTTTGTTGTCGGCGTGATTAATGTATGATGTCAAATTACAGCTTTCTAGTACTTGTAGTCTCTGAGCTAAGCCGCGAACATACGGACATGGCGAAACTTTGTCGGACTACGGAACCCTAAGAACTGAAATTTCATGGTGGGTTGACTTTCTTTGTGTTGACCCATACATACAATCTTCAGAATTTATATGAATAATTAGGTCGTTGGTATGTAGAAGAATTGTGATCAAAATTATAAATGAACGACTTTTTTAGGAACAAAATGAATACGAAACATTGTCCAGAACATACTGAGTCATAAGTCATGGAGTCACCACCTGAACTTTTTAATTTAGTATCACCATCTGAACTTTTTAATTTTAATTTAGATACAGGAGGAAACGTAAGTGGTTCCTAGATAACTTTTTACCCATTTGTCTAAATATAAATGCTTACTCGTACTTTTATTGTTGGGAATCGATTTTCCATTTACTTAACAACGTTACAAAAAAAATGCGTTTTATTTGCAGTTATTCAAGATGGATTGTTATTCAAGGATTGGTTATTTATTTAGCATAAATGTTAATTTAATTAAGGGAACAATAATGACCACCAAAATAAACTTTGATACCCTAAACACTCCTACCAAGAAATAATAGTGAAAACCAAAATTAGTAAATGCATACCAAATCTAGCAATGAAAGAAAATCGGAAATCCTCCTGCGCAGAAGAGTAGCCACGTAGTTATTTCTTTTTATGACAACGCAGAATAAATTATTGGGGTTAAAATTTCATGTGAATTAACTAATTTTGGTGTTCATTATTTTTTTGGTGTTTTTTTTCTCTTTTATGTTGTGATCAGTAAAAAACAAACTTTTAATTAATATGAACAATGGTCTTTAAGAACAATAAAAAATCGCGTCATTTTCTTAATTTATAATTTTCATCTAAATTTGAGCCATAAGTTTATTTCTATCACGTTTATTTAATATTATTATTGCTTTTAGTCAACTCCAATCTGATCTATTGATATGAGTACTTTGACAATACTTTATAATGTACATTTTTGTGATAAATTTATATTTTCAGCGCAAGTATTGAAAACGAAGACACATTACAGCCGGATTTTGATAAAAATAGTGGAATGGAAGAAGAGTAAGTCAAGTGTTTAGTGTATATACTTAGCTACGTGATATTGTTTTTTAGTTTTAATTTTTATGGTTTCAGAACATTTGAAGTTAAAGTTCCACAAAAAGTTTACGGAAACAAGAATAAAGTAAAATAACTGAAAAATCAAAAAAAGACATGTCCATATAGAATTGGGTGTGTATATTAAATCTTAATAGCCTATTACTTAAATTACATTTTTATTAATTGTACATGATTGCGCTGTCATCACTCATCACTTACATTAGGATTTGATATCTATGCTCGTGATTAATTCGTTCCTATCAAATTGTGTAAAGAAGCGACTTGAGAAGTATCCCCTTAAATTATTAACTGTTGTATCTCTGACATAATCCACTCCTTTTCTTTTAGTTCCACGCCTAATGAAATCGTAGAAGGAGGCGAAGAAAGACGAATTGTGGATATCTTTTATTTAATAAATAATCCCTAGAATTTGTCAGACCACTCACCTCTTGACTGTAAATTCAGTGATTTGATTATTGAAACGCTAAAACCAGTTGGTTTAAATTCAAAAATTCATTTGAAATGTAAACTGTGTAATTCTGATTTCACCATTAATGCTTGTGACCCAAAACCAAAGAAGACAGTCAATATTAATGAGGCGGCTGTTATAGGCATGACAGCGTCAGGAATAGGAATGACACAATTTTCGGAATTACTATCAGCCATGAATATACCACCCATGGGCGCCATGGCCTATGAGACGTCTAGGAAAATAATAAATAAGGAATGGGAAAAAAGCGCTCTTATTGCCATGGACGCAGCAGCAAATAGAGAAAGGAAAGCTGCGATTGCAGAAGGTATGGTAAAAGA
Organism: Ypsolopha scabrella; assembly: GCA_910592155.1. Lineage (NCBI taxonomy): Eukaryota > Metazoa > Arthropoda > Insecta > Lepidoptera > Ypsolophidae > Ypsolopha > Ypsolopha scabrella. Next base: position 4,315,556 of record OU342989.1, on the reverse strand, counting down.
TGGCATAGCTATAATAGACGTGGTAGCTGATGGATGTTGGTCGAAAAGGTCTTATAAGAAAAATTACTCGGCTCTCTCAGGTGCAGCGGCAATAATAGGTCGTAAATTTGGTGAAGTATTGTATTTTGGTGTAAAGAATAAGTACTGCTGTGTCTGCTCTAGAGCCGAAAACCAAGGTGTTGAACCAAAAGAGCATGCGTGCTACAAAAATTACTGCGGCTCGTCGACGGCCATGGAAGCGGATATCATAGCTGAAGGCTTTAAGATTTCAGTCGAGACGCAAAATTTGATTTATGGCAGACTGATAGCTGATGGCGACAGCTGCACATATAACAAAATAAAAACTATGAGGCCCTACCCCAACCACTTTGTAGAAAAAATAGAGTGCCGCAACCATTTACTTCGTAATTTGTGTAACAAATTAAATGCTTTGACGAAGGACACAAAATATGTTTTAGGTACACGTAAGCTGTTCACACAATCCAGAATCATGGCTATAAGAAAAGCTGTGTGTCTCTCAATCCAGGCAAATAAAAATGGGACAGAAAGTTTATTAGACCGTACAAATCAGTTATATGCCGATATATCAAATAGCTATAACCATGCTTTTGGCAACCACAGCCAGTGCAAAAGTTCGTATTGCAGCAGTGAGAAGAAAAGTGAAGACCTGACATTGACGCTGGTTGGCACCTCCATATGGATCAAAACTCAGTACCATGTTGGTCAATTGGCAGCAAACACCAAAAGTTTGATTAATGACACCGACAGTAATATTGTTGAAACGTTTAATAGCATCGTAGCCAAATTTGTTGGTGGTAAAAGAATCAACTTCAGCCTAAAAAATGAATATAACAATCGAGTTTCTGCTGCAGTCGTTTCGTTTAATACAAAAATGCCCGTATACGCTATGCAAAAAAACATGGTTGGACAAAGCCCCAAAACAAAATCTAAAAAACTAGAGCAAGCAAAAACCAAAAAAGCTGTAAGTAGTGACACAATGACATTTTTTACATTTTTATCTGAGTATAATATACTGAGTAAGCTAATGAATTGATTATTTTTACAGGGACGTGCACGCCTCAGGCCTAAAGTATTGTTTAGACCCACAGCAGCAAGCAAACCCGTAAGTAGGCTCGACTCAAAGGATAAGAATTATGGTGAAGAATGTCAAAAACCAGACGTTGATGCTAAGGAACTAGAGCTACTTAAAAACACGTTCTTGAATAACTTAGTCAAAACACAGGAACAAAGGCTAAGAATTGAAAAAGAAACAATTCTTCAGAGAGATTGCAGTGAGTGGCTGAAGTTGCGGCGGCAGCTACTAACGGCGTCGAACTTCGGAAAGGTAATAAAAAAAAGGGAAACAACTGGGCCAACGTTAGTCCACACTCTACTGTATAAACAAGACCTTAGCCATATAAAAGCCATAAGACATGGAGTTGAGAACGAAACTACTGCTCTCAATCAGCTATCAATCCAGCTAGGGGTTGTTATACGCAAGTGCGGATTATTCATTGATGCCGAAATTCCCTACCTTGGTGCTACACCAGATGGTCTCGTCGGAGATGAACAATCAGTGGAAATAAAATGCCCTTATTCTGTTTTGAATCAGAATTTGGAAGATATTAATGTACGGCTGAAACTGCCTCTTTTCAACAAAAAAATCAATTTAACAGTTGTTAACAAGAAACATGACTGGTTCTTCCAAGTAAGCAATTTTATTGTTTAATTTAGTTGCTGTTCTCACAACACTTAAAACACTTATGACTGTATTGACTTTTACAGGTTCAAGGCCAACTACATATAGCTGAAAGAAAAAGTTGTATTTTCGGCATATGGTCTTGCGAAAACAACGCGTTACATGTAGAAATAATCAAAAGGGATGATGATTTTTGGAAATTATGCATGGTCGAAAAACTCCATGCATTTTATATGCAACATGTTCTACCTGAGTTGGTAGACCCCAGACACACAAGAAATCTACCACTTCGACCCACCACTTCTACAAAACGAAAGCCTCAAAAAACTGAAAACGATACGATCAAGAAGAGAAAGTGCGATGAAAGTATTGATGATGATGAATATGAAAGTCAAAGAGCAGATGAAAGTATTATACTTTCTTTTCAACAAATTTAGACAAGTATAATAAATAAATTTATATTTTTATATAGGCAGGCAAATTCATACTGAAGACTCGGTAAGTGGTCAGGACCAAGGTTGAAGTGCCTTTTTTGTAAAATACGCAAATAAACTTAAAGCTTCTTAGACGACTCGGAGTTGTTCGTAAATTAGTAAAAGGGTACAATATTTTTTTTTGTTTTTCACAAAATGGGTTACTGAATCTTGGCTGTGACCACTTACCGAGTCTCTAATGTGAATTTGGCAACATAAATGAATGTTACCTTGTTTATTTTCGATTAAAATATTCTGTATTTTCGGAATTTTTATTCACCAACGTATTGGTGAAATTAATTTCATTATTTTAAATAGGGTATTGCACATCAAAAATACTATTTGCACACCAAATATTGCTTTCGCGACTGCCATACATAACCCTCGTGGTTATTTTTTTTCAACAACCTAAATATTTTGGTATGCAAGTTAGTATTTTGGTGAACAAGTTAGTATTTGTTTTAATTTGTAGTTTGTATTTGTGTTAGAACAGCGTGGTAATATTTTTTTGGTTTTTCTGTTGTGCGTTTACATTTAAACCTTTTAAATATGTAAACATTTTACGTACATTTTAATCGCCTCTGTGGCGGAGTGGCAAAGGGCTCACCTGCTAACATGTCCATTAAAATTATAGGAATAGTTAATTGTATAAATAAATAAGTTACTTAGATATATAAGGTGACTTTAATTTATACAGCGGATCGATAACACTTTGCTAATTTTGCAAAATAAAATCTTCACGTCCGTCCCATAGTAATTGACTCGGGGCTGGGCTTGCGTTTGTAAGGAACACGAAAAAATAATTTAGAATTTCACAAAAACGGTCATCGAACCTTGTTACTGAACAATTACCGAGTCTTCAGTAAGAATTTGGCTGTATAAATTAAAGTTGCCATATATATTCACTAATTAACGACCCACTAAGATATCTATGTTCGCTTCTACAAAAAAGAGCGCGATTTGTATCGAGCGAGAAGATCGCGCGCGACTCGAGTTCAGAGACGCGATGTGCGCGTTGCGGCTTGCGGGCGGGTGCCGAAGTGAGGGGGAATTCATGATTTCTTGTGGCCCTTGGCAAAGCCTTAAGGGGCGAATTTTCAATAATCCTTTCTTAGCGGACGCCTACGTCATTACAACTATCTGTATGCCAAATTTCAGCGAAATCCGTTCAGTAGTTTCAGCTGTGCGTTGATAGATGAGTCAGTCAGGTTTGCCTTTTATATATTCCATGTCCCACAAAAGAAGTACCTACTTTGGCAAGTCTAAATTGTGGAAAAGCTAGTTTATGTTTGTTTCTGGTTTCAACAGAGTGGTGCACACCAAGCCTCGGGAGATTATCCATATTTTTTCCGACATATCTAATAACTTGATAAATAAATTCACATGCGACCGTAAATATATCAATTTCTTTAAACTTTTCTCTTAATGAATCTCGGTACTTCATGTTATAAATATACCGAATTGCTCTCTTTGGCAAGACAAAGACTGCTTCTATATCCGCGGCTCTACCCCACAACATTATTCCATATGACATAATGCTGTGAAAATAACTGAAATATACAAATCTAGCAGTATCTTCATCAGTAATCTGCCTTATGCGTCTAACAGCGTAAGCGGCTGAACTAAGTCTAGCACAGATAGGGTTGCCATGCGTCTGGAATTTTCTGGACATGTCCCGAATTTTGGTTCTTTGTCCGGAATGCAGGGGGAATTCTCAGATGACGGGAATTTTCAAGGATTTTTCACAGAAATGAAGAAAGGTAAATTATGATTGAAATAGAATAAATCTTTTTAATTAAGTCAACATCAACAGTACCTGCGAGTACTATACCCAGTCCGGAATTTTCTCCGGATTTTTTTGTTTTTTGTTTTGGCAAGCCTAACGACAGAGAGCTTCTATGTGGGGACTCCACTACTATATACCACTCTATACTAATAATAAAGTATTCAATCACTCGGTGAAGTGCGAGTCGGACTCACGCACAAAGGTTTCCATGCCATCGCATAATACGGGTACGAAACGCTAAAAAATGGTACTTATTAATCACATAGTTGCAATAGCAACATTTTAAGACGTTAAGGCGAGGTTATCCAGAGAAATCTGTCCTGCTCCAACGCTTTCATTTTACATATGTTTATCCTGCTCAGCAGGAGTGCGCCGTTCAGAAAACTTGCGGTTTCGAGGTGTTTTTTAATATTACTAGCTTTTGCCCGTGGCTCCGCCCGCGTCGAAGAGATTTTCGTGGAAATAAGGAAAACAAAAGAATGTGATTTTTTGAACGACTGTGTGCACCGGTCACCATGTTTTACCAAAGTGCTAATAAACACCAAACAAATAAGCCCAAACTCGAAGGGTCTGCTGTTGTCCGTTGAGGAGATCCTGTACCCATATTCCAGTTACACCAGCAGACCCTGGTCACCATGTTTTACCAAAATACTAATAAAGTCCAATCAAATAAGCCCAAACTCGAACTCTGTATCCCTTGAGGAGATCCCGTACCATAACTTCTAATTACTACCAGTAGAAAAGTAAATTCCAAAAATCTTTAAACGACGATAACGTTTTTTTTTCCGAGATCCGATTTTAATGAAATAAAGTTATTATTCTATTCTTGAAAACTACATGAAAATCCGTTCGGTAGTTTTAGAGATGTCCGGGAACAAACAGACAGACAGACGGAAAAGAATTCTAAAAATCAAAATATTATTGTAAAAATTTCAATGTAATGGATTATGGAGAACCACTCAACGGAGATGCGGTTTTCTTTATTATCTTCGTACTTATCCTGGCAACACAAAGGATGTAACGGGTGTTGCTAAAATAGCCGCCGAACCGAAAACTGTCGATAATAATTTCTATTGAAAGACAATTCCACGCGATAAAGCTGGTTGTTTATAAATAAAGAAACAAGAAATTTGCGTAATTAGAAAAAATATTAGTTCCTGTACAGACCGACAATTTGTACAATAGTTAAATTGTATTGGCCGAAAATAAGATAGAACACTTATTTAAAAAAAAACCGTTAAATGTAAAACGAAATATTCCAAGAAAATTACGTAAAAGCCCATTTTATCATCTCCATTCCAAATAAAATATAGACTTAAAGCTCTGACAGACAGACGGCAAACAGAGTTAAAAACATCCAAATAATATAAATTACATCGAAACAGCCACAAACATGTGTCGACTTTTATAAGCTGCCGTAAAAAAAAGGAGTAAAATGTTTATTTTTTTTCTACGGGAAAATTTATGCGCGGGAAATAGCTGTTGGGCTATTTAATGGATTTTGAACGCGCCGAAAAGCTTGAAGAGGATTTTTAGAAACTATTCGTGGCTCATTTCATTTCTATGTTTAATTTCATTCGAGGCTGTATGAGAGATACCTTTGTCTAGCCCAATGTTAGTTGTCGACTGGTTGTCGATCGGTTTTCTTTTTAATTCACCACTCAAATAAAATTATAATAAATAAAAAAAGTATTCAAATTATCTAACAAGTGACTGGTTATCTAAGCAGTGTTATAATAAATTCGGTCAATTACATCGCTAAAAAAATATATAGCGCAGAATCGCAATATTATCTATCCCACTTCATACTTATGAATATATTATAAATGCGAAAGTTTGTGTGTGTGTGTGTGTGTGTATTTGTTTGTTACTCTTTCACGCTGAAACGGCTAGACGTATTTGGATGAAATTTAGAATGGATATAGCTTATACCTTAACTTAACACATAGGCTACTTTTTATCCCGGAAAAAAGCATGTCGTTAAACCGAATAACACACGGGCGGAGCCGCGAGCAAAAGCTAGTATCACATATACTACACATTATATATTATAAATACAGCCTGTGACATAGCAGATTTTTAAGGCTTTAATTTTAGTTTTAAACCAATACTTTTATCGAGACAGTCCCCGAAGCAAAGTCTAGCCCTGATGCCAGAAAAAATGTATAACTTAAACTACGTTAAGGGGATAACTTTTTACCTCGGTATAAAATGCACATCATAATATTGTTTTCCTAACTTTTGAATAAAATTTATGCAATAAATGTGTTTTAAAGCAACTTGCGGAAATAGTTTATTAATAATAAAGTCTTCACAAAAAAAATCCTTACTTTAATGCATCACATTTTGTTTGCATTACATTAACAAACTTAAAAGCGTGTTTACAGTTGTAATGTAATGCAGCTAAAATGTAACGCATAAAATTTAATAATTTTCATGTCATCACCTAACTATTAACAAGCAGTTTGCGAGAATTGTTATAAAACGCATTCATTATTCCATCCATCAACCTGTTTCGTCTACTGCTGGACATAGGCCTTTCCAGGATTTTGCAACTCTATACTCACACACGCTGGGCAGGAGGGTTGGTGAGCGCAGTGCCGAAACCCTTGCACCAGTGACGCCGCTGCCCGTCACCAGTCTGTTTTATATAAGGCCCGGCAATTGGGGATGGATATACCGCCATCCATCGGTCCCAGGCAATGGTGGGCCGCCTGGTTTTGCCTAAGAGCTGTTCTCTTACTCTCCCCCGAATAACTTCGGGAGGATTTGCGAGTAAGATGGTGGTACCTCCACAGTCGAGCCCAGCATCAGCTCTACCACCTAGAATTTATCTCAACTAGTTAAAAATTTGGAATTTCTATATATTATGTAACTGTATATAAACAACAAATACAGAAGAGAGAACAAATTTTTATGAAATTTAATAATGGTCTTGAAAATTTTAGAACATTAATTAAGTGACCAATTAATTTTACAGTTTTGTTTCATATATTTTGTAGGTATATATCGTGTAGCGTTTATCAACAATATTGTAACAACATGGCGCGAAAAATATCCATTAATTAAGGTGGAATAGGCATTTTGTTTCAATATTCTTTATTAAGAAAAAGAATTATCTACGATTTATACCCAAATGGAAATTCATAGCTAAGTTAAAACTGTTTCGGGTGAAAGCGGTTGCCTTAATTTTAATGTGAACGCTTAAAAATAATAAAATGTATGTTTTTTACCATTTATTGGCTGTTTTTACGACATTCCAAGTTTAACGGTTTGTCAATATTTATTCAGCCGATTAGTGAATGATCAAAAATAAATTATTCTTACACCGAACTGTTACCGTTTAGAGCATTTCCAAAAAACATAACAATAAAAATACAAATTTTATTTCCTAAAAATATTCCTTAATGCCCATTCTCGCACATTCCTAATTTAATTATTATCGGCCAAGCGCGCGAAACCAATAAAATAACGTTATTTAAACGTAAAATCTTCATAAAATACTCGAAGCTAATTAAAGAATTTAGCCCATTATTTGAATTTATATTGGATAGCGAATCCAAAATGGCGGATAAACCGTCCATAGGCGAGTTTTATTACTTAATTAAAATTATAATAGAAATGTATTATTTATTTTTTATGCTTATCCGTGTGAAATTCGAATTTAGTATCGAAAATTCGGATTGGTTGACGTTGGCGGCCATTTTTATTTCACGTTCCTAATTCGAAAATAATTATTATGGACGTGGACGTAGGGAAGGGCGCGTAGGTGTTTTTTCATGTTACAATCGTGTTCGCCGGTTATGAATAGTTTTGATCTATGGAACAGTAATTTACTGTGACCGGCCTTTTAGTTTTAGGGGAACTATAAACCCTTGTGTTTGCGTTTCGTCGATCTTTTTAGGGCTCCGTACCCAAAGGGTAACCATATTACTAAGATCCGCTGTCCGTCTGTCACCAGGCTGTATCTCATGAACTGTGATAGTTAGACAGTTGAAATTTTCACAGATGATGTATTTCTGTTGATGCTATAACAATAAATACTAAAACCGGCCAAGTGCGAGTCAGCCCCGCGCACTCGCATACAACAGACTTGATTTTTTTGCCATGTTTATAGATAATGGTACGGAACCCTTCGTGCGCGAGTCCGACTCGCACTTGGCCGGTTTTTTTTAAAAGGATGTGTATATAAAAACGCCTGTAAAAGATCAAAGTAGATGAATCTGTGAGAAAATTTTAATTACATAAGACTGCCGCTGACACGAATATTCATTATATTTTTAGAATGTGCTGAAGACATTCCATATTTTTTCCGGGATTTTAGGGGGGCGATAATGGAGAAACAGTCGCAGCGAGATTTCTAACGAGCTTAATGTATGGAGTTCGACAGATAAAACAGACAGACTGAGAATAGCCCTCTGGATTTATTCTCCATCTAGGTGTTTGGTCGATAAACAAGAAAACTCTTAATGCTTACGCGGGCCCAGAAGGGGGGGGGGGGGGCAGGGGCCATCCATGATCCTCTCCTTAAGGCGTAGTAGGTCGATCGCACAACGAAAGAGATAAGTATATCTAAAAAAGCGCGCGTCTGAGCAGAGCGGTAAATCAACAAGAGAGTGGATAATGCTGTTTTTCAAGGAATAAAATTTAATATAAATTAACAAAAAAAATAGCTGTGCTGTCGTTTAGATATTAGGTTTGCATGTTTAAAACAGTAATCATGGTTGTTTTTACTTTATTAGTTTCGATAGACTGCTTGTTTGAAATGAAAAAATAGCCTTCACTTCGCTTTTTTTTTCGATCGAGCCAATTTTCTTCTATCGCGTTTTGGGCTATTACATCACCTTGGAAAAGGCATTGTTTATAACATGTATTTATTTCAGAACCATATCTATTGTAGTTTGGGAGTACGTTCAAAAACTCCGGTTGTACTACCTACGTCGTATTAAACGGTCGATTTTGTATGAAAAATATAGTTAAATGAAAAAAAAAACTGTTTTCTAACAACAAACATCAAACAAACAACGAATTATATTTCCCATCTTCTACTGTTTTACTTTTTATTTTCAGTGCTCTAAGGGTTTGATATTGATGATTAACAAGGTTTTGCTATAAGAAAATCTATTAATTAAAATCTCAAGCTGGTTGTTTATTAACCTGAAGCCCCCCCTTCTCGCCCATAAAACCTTAAGCTGCGCCGGTGCCTTGTTCCATCATCATTTACGAAGTAAATGTTTATCTGCCGCGCGCTACAAAATGACCAGTAACGCCATCTTGCGGCGAAACACGAAACTAGATAGTTGACTTCGACTTTTTGAAAATTTATGGCATTTATTCGTACGTTCTTGGAAGCTTAATGCCTAATAGATCACTAAAAATTATAGTATGCTCCTTATATAATACCTCTAGGAAATTTACGAACACTTAAGATTGGATTGGAAAATTATCAGAACCGATAATAATAATATACATAATCTTTGAGAATATTTACCTAAGCACGTCCGTAGGTACAACATCACTTAAGATAGATAGGTACTATCAAAGAAAAACCCGCAGGCCCACTTATTAGTAGGTACCTATAGCATTCTGCGTTAACACATTAACCGCCATCCAAAATCTATCAACGTCAATTTTCTACGTTTCAGTTTTAATTAAAATAATAATATTTTTCCTACGGCCGGTTTAATTACTGAGCGAATAATATTTACGAAGCGAAGATAAGATAAAATATTCCGAAAACTTGCGATTGTTTTAACCCTGTTTTTAAGGGCCTGAAAGTGCCTCTGTAGGCTAACGACTTATTACTTAATTTTGTCATTCTGAACCATGTTTCTTTAGTCGAAATCATTAAAAAGTTTAACACCCTAATTGACCTTTACATTACAGAAACAGAAAATTCCAATTTCAGGTGTTTTTTTTTTGGTACAGCAATATATGTACTTTATAATGAGGATACACAGCTGCTATGAGGCTTTTATAGCACCAGTGTACCACTACGTTAGCTAAGGAGACCCATTTAGCATATATTATGTATTTTACTTTATATCTAAACAAAAACTACTGTAACTTTCAACTTAGCAGGGAAAATGCTTACACAGTCAAATAACCTCAACAAAGTAAAATAGGTTCCGATTGCATTGATCGCTGTTACTCCATGCCGAAAAACCTGCAGTGCGAGAGGGACGAATTCTGGAAAATTATCAAAATGACGACTTTTATCACGAATTTTATTATTTAAAAAAAAACGAAAGTTTGTATCAAATATCTGTTCGGATAACAGTAAAGTTTATACAGATTTTAATTAATAAATATAATAATATGATTTTGCTCAAATAATGTCAAAACTCGACATGAAACCTTTTTTTGGAGTCATCTTTGATTTTTTATGGCTCAATGTTGGAATGACTTCTGAAGATTCTGTTTCGATAAGAGTGTACATTATATTCTTGACAGAAGTCCAAATTTTTTTCAAATATCTAGTATTGCTAGATTCTTCAAACAGGGAAGAATAAATTATGGTTTTTCGGAACCTATCCTCTTAAAAGCGGCGAAGGAAGACGAAAAGAAGAGTTGGGTATTGCATTGCGGGTGTTGTAAGTTTTTCTTCATAATAATTGCTATCCACTATGGTTGAAGATGGTTATGGTAATCCACTTTAATATTATATTATATTAATTATAATAAGAGGCTGTGTAACTTTTCTTTTCGTCACTCTCACTGCAAGCGAAAAAACGCGCAGTGCGAAGGGGCTGGATTCAGCGCAAAATAGAAAAATAATATGTTTTTTAATTTTATTAAGAAAATTCAAATAGCTAGAAAATTTTCCATAATGAAATATCTAGATATTGTTAAAACCCATCTAATAAATGTTAATATGTTTGAGTTCTGTACATGATCCCTATTCCTCAAACGAGGAGAAAAAGTGCTTTTGAAGGCCTCATTTTAATCACTATTTCTATTTCTAGATTATATAGTCAAAATGCAAACCAGAAATTTATTACAATTTTCTGTGTACTTCGTGAAATATACAGAAACAAAGCATCCATATTTTATTTACATAGCCTATTAAATTCAGAAAAACAAAAAGACAGACATCAAGAGATTTTGTGACTGTTCCTTACAGAACAGTATTGGTTAAGAGGATAGCGTCGTTCATATTGCAAAAGATCCTATTTAAAAAGGAGGTTTAAGATTCAATACATTCTATGTCATTAAAAACAATGAAAAAGGCATAATACATATTTTACAACACTAACAATGAACACTGGACAATAAACCTAACTTAAATATTGCCGCTTCAATAGATTAATCAGTTTTTTTTTGCTCTCCTGTAAAGTAGACCTCGGGTGACATAAGACCCTTTGCAATATGAACGACGATAGGTGGCGCTTGCATTAATCACTGTGACTTCATGCGGTAAGACCCGCAGTGCGAGAGGAACGGATTCTGGAAAAAAGCCAAAATTATGACTTTCTTCATTAATTTGATTATTTAAATAATTAAGGTTGTATAAAATATCTGTTCGTTTCAGAGTTTAATGAAGTTGATACAGATTTTAATCCATAAATAATATGCTCAAATAAACTTAAGCCCTGACATTTTTAGAGCTATTTTTGGTTTTTATTTCGCAATATTGAGAATTGACTTGAAAATTGACGTGTGCTTTATATTCTTTGCATGAGGGTGCAAAAGTTATTTTGTATATATTTAGTTTTGTTAGATTATTTAAAAAAGCAAGAATAAATCATCGTTTTGTGGAGACTATCCTCTTAATATATCGAATTGAATATTTATTTTACCAAAACTTAATGCGTAAATCATGTACAAATATCACCACAAGTGTTTTTATTGAGATAAGATTAATAGATGACTTATTTTTCAATTTAATTATTATTTACCAAGCAATTTTAACGATTTTCAGAAAACCATGGCGTGTAATCTGTAACAATTAACGATTTTACGCAAACTGTTTAAATAAACCTCCTTGTTAATTGAATTTCATGTCAATTATATTTTTAATTATGATGAAAATAATTTTAAATTATGTTTTATAGCGTGTCGTGTTGTATTAATGGCGTATTTGTACTGAAATAAACCACATGTCTTTCGTAACTGTTTATGTTTGTTTGAGTAAGTTTTCTGTTATTTGTAACCAGAAATACATAGCTACAGCTACGTAGGTAGGTATGTGATAACATTAATAATATTGTTAATATAACATATTATAGATAACTATCGTTTCATGATTTCGATGAAGTAATTGTTTTATTATAAGTTACTTTTCTTATCGATATTCGACAAATGCTCGACAAAGGTGTTAGGGTCTTATAATATACAATCCTGTCAATCCTGTAATTATGAAAATAAATACTTTGTTTATGTTTTTGTATAATAGCAGTCGTTTTGAACTCTTATCATTTGATCACACTAATATTATAAATGCGAAAGTTTGTGGGTGTTTGTGTATGTTTATTACTCTTTCACGCTAAAACGGCTAGACGGATTTGGATGAAATTTGGAATGGATGTAGCTTATGTTTTAACTTAACACATAGGCTACTTTTTATCCCAGAATTTTTTCATGTCGTTAAACCGAATAACACGCGGGCGGAGCCGCGGGCATAAGCTAGTAAGGAAATAAATATATTGAGCGGCTTCAGTCCACTGCTGGGTATGTATCAACCTCATCCAAATATTTTCCTGTAGTTTTGGCAACATTATGTTCTAGTTTCAGTTATTTAAACTAAAGTTATAATAATATAATGCAGTACAATATAAGCTAAAAAAATACAATAGCTAAAATTTATCTTACCACATCACTAAACTTCCGAAGGCCAAAAGCTCGATCCAATAATAATCCGCCATTTTCGAAAAAAGAACATCAAAACTGAAACATCAGTTACATACACGCACACACACTGTCACGGGAAGCTCCGCGTTCGAACTTCGAAAATCAGGAAAACTCACGCCGAGAAAACGCGGGACAAGGGACCATTGATAAAAAATTGGCCAGTATTTTTTTTATTAATTAAGTATTTTAATAACTGAAACGTACGTGATCCGCGAATGCCGGTTCTAACTGGCGAATAAGGCTGGCCATCCCCACCACTTGCCTCAAGGCGTGGTCTGCCGTCCCTTTCTTCGTAGGCGGGGCGCGGCATAATACATTTTTTTCCATTGCCTCTACTTTATACGCTCAGAAAATTCTCCGGCGCGTTCGAATTTTATTATTTTTCTCGGTCGTCTCGTCGAGAGTTTATTATATTGTAATGTTCCGTCTGTTTGTTTGTTATGTTCGTATTTAAATAACAGTGAAGTTGTCATTTCATCATTGTATACGCTTGACGCATGGATACAATTGGCTGTTCATGATTCTTGTCTTTGCCTTAATTGAGTGACTTTTTTTTTTTCATTGACATTTATTTATTTACGGCTGCTGGGGTACTGGATTTATTCCAAGCTTAGCCAGAAACAATCATACATATTTAAAAATATACTTATATAGTTTTATGGGTAGGTTATTAACGAGAATAATAAGCTCTATTTATAATATTATTATTCCATCTTAAGTATTCCATCTGCGCATCAACGTTGACAGGTTTTGAGTTAAGCGACCAATCAGGTAACTAGTTTTTTAGTTTTTCTTAAACCGGCCAAAATAAGCTAGGTCCTAATTTAAATGCCAAACATTTTGCTAATCAAAAAGCGTAACATTTTCAGACATTTCATAAAAACCGTAACACTTTTGCTTTATTTATAATGTTAATGATGTTTATTGAAGTTTCCGCACTTACTTTGCCGCAGTATACGCACCATAATGGAGCAGTGGATGTGTTAAATATTACACTTAATCAAAGTAAACGTAGTAATTTTATAAATAAATAACTTATACACAAATTCTTGTATTATTATATTCCATATTATATTATAAGGAATAAAAAGTAAAAGAATTTGTGTATAATTTATTGAAGATGATATTCCACCGTCAATCGAATCCATCCAATAGTAGTACTTTTAGCAGACATACAAGCTTTTTTTTTTTTAAGTAATGAATATTTTTTCTTGAAGAAAATAAAAGTTTATCTGTACTACGTATAAGTAAAATATTTAGTTAATTTTATGAAATTCGAAATGCAATATAACTTCATATAACAAGACGAATCGAACGTGAGGAGCCTAATTTTCCGTTACCTTTGTTGTATTTATTGCTATAAATATAATATGTAATTACTCAATACATAATATATATAAGGTAATTTATCCAGCCAAACTCATACTGGAGGCTTGGTAAGTGATCAGTAACACGGATCGATAACACTTTCTACTAATTTCGAAAAATAAAATCTTGACGTCCCATAGTAATTGACTCGGGGCTGGGCTTCCGTTTGTAAGGAACACGAAAAGAATAATTTACGAATTTAACAAAAAGGGTCATCGAGCCATCTTACTGAGCACTTACCGAGTCTTCAGTAAGAATTTGGCTGAATAAATTAAAGTCACCTTATATTTCGGCCCGTATATCGAGTAAATACATTTTAAATTTTGTAATATTAACAGCTGTCCAAAATAAATATAAGGCTCGAAAAGAGTAGCATATATATTTATTTATACTGTACGAGTACTTATTGTATTATAATAGGCATGATTACTAAAATAAAATTATTAGTCCATCAGTTAGATTATCAGAAAATATTGGACACGTATTTTTTCTTTTTTCAATTAAACAAAAAATGATGAAGATATAGCCCGCTGAAGTTCCGCGTGACGTCACATCTAGGTACAATTTTACTTAGAAGTGACGTCATTTTCCCCCACTCCCAAACTTTGACGCGCTTTATCTCTGTCATTTTTTGTTTGATTGACAAAATAAAAAATACGTGTCCAATATTTTTTGATAATCTAAATGACGGACTAAATAGAATAATATTTTGTTTACCCTGTCTACAAGTCTAAAGTCAATATTTTCACAAAAGCATTTATAAAGTTACAAACAAGTTGATATCCAATTCCTCTCTACAAAATCTTGACTACTAGGCACGTTTTTCCCTGTTTCTCGAAACTATACCATACTTCAACGTAATCTAAGCAACTTAGCATAAAATCACAAAAAGAAAAAAGAAACGTCGCACGTTGTTTCCGTGTACCCTTCAATTATGTACCTAGGTATATAATATTATATTTATTCCTATTTTTATTTTATTAAATTTAAGTAAGCCTAACTTTATTTCATAGTATTTCCCCGTATTATATTAAGTTCTATTGTTTTTAGGGTTCCGTACCCAACGGGACCCTATTACTAAGACTCCGCTGTCCGTCTGTCACCAGGCTGTATCTCATGAACCGTGATAGTTGGACAGTTGGAATTTTCACAGATGATGTATTTCGGTTGCTGCTATAACAACAAATACTAAAAAACAGAATAAAACGAATATTAAAAGGGGCTCCCATACAACAAACGTGATTTTTTTGCTCGTTTTTGCTCGATATTGATAAAGGCAACAGGTAGACGCTTGAAATATTAATTAAATTAATTAATTAATTAATTAAAATGAAATTAAGATTAACACACAACAGAGATGATTTTTTTTGCCGTTATTATAGATAATGGTACGGGACCCTACGTGCGCGGGTCCGACTTGCACTTAGCCGGTTTCTTTTCTACGTTAGAATTATTTTACTAATATATTACACAATAACTTACATAATTTAACTTGAAATATGAAGTTTTCCTTTCTATCAAATCGATTTCTGCTGTTACACGAGTAAGAATATAGTGTTTTTATGTCTTTGATTACATTGACATATAAATCTATAAATATTTAGCGGTCTGTCGTACATCTCCGTTCTGTCTAGTGCATTATACCGGGTGTAAGTAGAGTGCTACCGTTAAATGAAACCACATATTCTACCGACCCTACTGAACCACTTCTCCCAAGAGTCATAGTTTGAGTTCCAAACAGAAATGCGTGAACTCTAACGCACCGACATACGGGCGAGTTTAGAGAGAGCGACAGCTTCAGATTTCACGGACGACGCTCTCTCTAAACTCGCCCGTATGTCGGTGCGTTAGGGTTAAGGCGTTTTTGTTTGTAACTCAATTATTTCCTAAACTAAGGGTTCCCGCGGGTATGACTCTTGGGAGAAGTGGTTCAGTAGGGTCGGTAGAATATGTGGTTTCATTTAATGGTAGCAGTCTATTTACACCTGGTATAAGATGACTTTGTGTATTTGTGTTCTTACCTAATACTTACCACTTGCTAAACGGTGAAGGAAAACATCGTGAGGAAACCTGGATGCCCTAAAGAGTTTAATTGTGCCCGAAGTAAGGCGATAGAGCTCACCACCCATCACGTTGTGACATAATAATCGTCGGTGAAACGCGGGCGTACCGAGTATGGACTGTTAATTGCATTTCACGGTTCACACTCGAAACACCTTTGACACCCCCTCGGGGATTCATGTCGTACGATATATATTTAATTTTAGTTTTAATGGTGACCAAACCAAAATTTCCTTCCTGCAAAATAGTTAACCTGTAAAATCGTTTCAAATTTGTGATCGTCGGCACTTGTTGGAACTTATTAGACATCTTTGTTAAATAACACTTGTACATTCAACAGAATTCCACAGAATTATTATTAAACTTCAATACACCCGATTGGTTTCGCTTACAATTATTATTGCTTATAATTATCGCTCTATCTTATTGTTTTAGCTATAGTGAGAACTCAACAGATTAAAATTATAAAAGACCAGGTAAAACTTACATTTTACCCATTTCCCCGCGTGTCTAGTGTTTCTGCGTTTCAATAATAGCTTCGAGTTTAGTTGTTAAATATTAAAACAAATAATTTATAAATACTTACCAAATTAATAATTTATTTTATTGTATGTTAAGATATTAGAATGGAGACCACGTACAGCAAAGCGTAGTGTAGGCCGACCTCGTGCCCGCTGGACCGACGACCTGAAGGACGGAGGACCGACATGAGTAGCGAAATTTGGGAAAGGCCTATGTCCAGCAGTGGACGAACAAGAGCTTTAAAATAAAATTTATTCATTCGTTATCACAATATTCAACGTATATGTGTGTAATCTGATTGTACCAATAAATACAAATATCTAGATAAATACACTGGTACTATGTTTCACTGTATAACTTTAGACCAACCGGTTTCGCCTTAAGGCATCATCAGATAAAACTAAGATTGCAGATGGTAGATAAATTAAAATCCTATTTAATACGAAACTGAAACCTCAGCTTTAACAAAGTAAACTGTTCTATGCTCGAAATAAAAAATACATGTTTTGTTACGTTTAGCATGATCCATAATTTAAAAAAACCGGTCAATTGCGAGTCAGACTCGCATACCTAGGGTTCCGTAATTCGACAGTTTATAACTAAAAGTAGAATTAATTGTACCACAAAAGAGAGACTCAAATATTTTTATACCGTACTCGAAATAAAACTCGTGGATGAAAAATTAAATTTTGTCATTTTGCTATCGTGAATTTCTCACCCACTATATTTTTCCTGTAATCTTTACCTAATCCCAAATTACAATGATTTTTTTCATATTTTTCGGTTCATTAGTTTCGGAAATAAGGGGGGAGGGGGACATGCATTTTTTGTGGTTTTTCAAATATTTCTCGAAATCAGTGCCAGTAAATATAGCAAAAGTACATATGTTTATAATCAACTTCGTAATATCTATAATTTGATATCCATATTGCATTTTTTTTTTGTTTCTCATTTGTTATCAACTATTTATTAATCGCTATAGTTTTGCTGTAATTGGCCAGTTATGACCTATAATCTTCATTTTTTTCATATTTTTCGGTCTACCAGTTTCGTAAATAAGGGGGGGACATGCATTTTTTTGTGGTTTTTCAAAGGTTTCTCGAAATTGGTGCCAGTAAATACAGTAAAAGTACATATTTTTACAATCAACTCTTTAATATCTACAATTTGATACCCATATTGACTCTATGGTCAATGTCAATGAAAAAGTCAACATATATTTTTATTTTATAAATAATTTTATTTCTTGATCAAAACATTCAAAAAGACGATAAATTGGACACCAGTGTTTACCTCAAGCTTTATTATTATCTTTTACTCGAAAATAAGATTGCTACGCCCACGGATTAGACACAAGCTACGACGAAGTACGCAGTCTACGCGAACTACAAGTCTTCAGTTGCCACTTGTGTTCGTTCCCACTAGGAGACAATTAAATCAGATATATCGGTAATATAATCTACGAACTAAGGTATCGCATATCACAGAATAAATGAAAGGACTTCATAACAAGATAGTGAGTGATTTGAACTATATAAACTAATTGGGACATCTATTTTTAGTTTTTTAAGGCAATATAACCAAGGATACTTTTATATTTTACATATTATTATTCGTATTATTTTCTTTGTAAATTTTAGCCCCATGTTGTAGATATTCCATGTTTTTATTATAAAATTGTACCTTTTAAGTTTTGTAATTTGGCACCTATTTATTCCAACGACATACATTTATTAAAATTTTATTTATTGTCTTTGATGTCTCAGACGGCTGGCCCATCATCGAGGAGTCAGTCGGCAGCGTCACAGGACTTCGTGCTTTGTCCGGATTGCCCCCAGTCGTCTCGCGTATACAGAGGACAGAGAGGTCTAAACATTCATAAATCAAAATGCCACAAAAATGTGTCTGTCGACGATATAAGCACTTCTAGATCAACTGATAATCCTTTTTGGTTAGAGATTAGTAAATATAAGTCATCTCTTCCAACGGTTAAAAGGATCCCACGAGGGGCCAGAAATACGGTGGCTACCTCTCTGTCCTCTTGTATACGGAAAGTTCTTGATAACAACGATAAATCCAGCTGGGAGGATCTGCTCACTTTTTCATACCGGACACTGCACGTGCCTAAAGGAAGAGATAATGGCAGTTCCCTAACACAAGAAATTAAGAAAAACTGTAAGCAACCAGTAAATTTAAAGAAGCAGAGGATCTCACAAGAAAATTAAACAACACTCATAATATTGGTAAAAGGGTCGAAACTAAAATTAACGATGGAGATATAAGAGGAGCTGCCCAGATTCTCTTCTCAAGTGATGCAGTCGCACCTGACACCTCGGAGACCCTTTCATCCCTAGAGTCGAAACATCCACTGCCAGCAACCTCATCACATTTACCTGATGCCCCTGATCCCTCTGAGCGTACTCCTGAAGCAACACCAGAGGAGGTGCAAGCCGCGATCGCGTCTTTCAGGAATGGTTCGGCTGGTGGTCTTGATGGGCTGACGCCACAGCACTTCAAAGATCTCATTTACGGCGTCTCGGGTGAGACTGGTCGTGCCCTCTTGGAAGACGTGACCCGGCTTGTGAACCTTATGCTGGCTGGGAAAGTGTGTGACGACGTTACTGACATTCTCTACGGTGCTAATCTTTGTGCACTCAAAAAAAAGGACGGAGGCATCCGGCCGATCGCAGTTGGGAACACCATCCGTCGTGTGGTCTCAAAGATCTGCTGTAGACATATTCAACCAGATTTAGTGAACAAATTTCAGCCTGTGCAGTTAGGCTTTGGGACTAAGGGAGGGTGTGAAGCCGCCGTGCACGCGGCTCGGACCTTCCTTGAACACGGCGGAGGGGAGGTTCTGCTGAAAGTGGATGTGCAGAACGCGTTTAACTCAATAGATAGGGGCGCCCTGTTGACACAAGTCAGGGAGAATATTCCTGCAGTATTTCATTATTTATGGCAGTGTTACAGCTCGCCCTCCAAACTCGTATATAAAAACCATTTGTTGCAATCTGCCGTTGGCTGCCAGCAGGGTGACCCACTCGGACCGGCCATTTTCAGTTTGGCCATACAACCACAAATCACCTGCCTCAAATCTAAATTTAATGTTTGGTATTTGGACGATGGGACTCTGGGAGGCGAAGCGGACTCGGTTCTAACAGACTTGAAGAAATTAATTCAAAATTTCCACTCTATCGGTCTAAATTTAAACTTTTCAAAATGCGAATTATTTTTGAATAACTCTTTGTCTCCTCACGTTAAAAATGACATTATAACCAAATTTAATACACTGGCTCCAAACATTAAAATCATAAACGAAGAATCGCTTCGCCTCCTAGGTGCCCCAGTACTGGATGACCATCCCCTGTTTCATTTCGGAACAAATTTCAAAATTTCAGGAATCATCTAGTCTTCTAAAAATGATCAGTCCACATATAGCATACTGCATAATTAAATTCTGTCTCTTTACGCCAAAGTTCACGTACGTGCTACGTTGTAGCACCCTCTGGAAACATTCCCCACTTTTGGTATATACAGGGTGTTAACTTGATTACCTTTTTCCCGAAAACCGTGGATAGTACTAGGCCCAAACAACAATAGGAGCTAATAAAAATATTTAATTTCCATAAAATGAAACTGAAAATATTAAACTATAGTATTAGTTTTCTGTTTTATTACATGGGCGCCCTACTCATTTTGTTGCAACTACGACTCCTGTGTGAGTCGAGACAGTTTTATTGCACACAAGCTTACTGTCGATGTCGCACACACACACGCATAATAGACCGACCGAGAGCCACCAGCAAATGTACAGTCAATACAAAAAATGTTTCGCGTTGTGTTTACATTTCGCTTTAACCACCTACGTGTGCCTTCTGTACTGACCCAAACTGTACTACCTCACAATAACAAAGAAATTAAAAAAAATTGTAATCATAAATAGCTTCTAAGAATAATTTGAAAATTCAACGAATTTTGTATGGGCTATTGGTCGAATAAACTGCTTCAACTGAGGATTAAAAAACCGGGAGCCTTATCGTCTAACTTAACATCGATCACGATAACTTTCAAAAGTACGCGTGATTGACTAGAAACCATTTGAAAGTTATCGTGATCGATGTTACAGTTAGACGATAAGGCTTACTCAAAGAATTGTGAAGATAGTTTCATGACGTGTTGTACCGACTTTTATCTACCTATCGTCTCTCGCACGCACATTATGACGCTCACGAGGGTGAAGATTTTTTGGCGCGACTGTACTTACAAGCGGACAACCGGGCCACATGACGCTGTCTACCTAGATATTTACCTGCATACAAGTTAGAGGTACGAACTAAGCATCCTAGACAATTACACAAATGGGAAGGACTTTATTACCCTTTGACAGAGGCGACTATCGGTTGGCTCACTTGTCTTATTGTCTCGGAGGTAACTCGTTACCGTTAGTTTAAAAGGTACTCACATTATGTTTCTTCAATCATGATGATTTAAGGGTTGAAAAAGCAATCATTATTAGCTGAATTTCAATCGAACGTTAATTTAGTTGAACACAAACAACACTTTTTATTAAAATTGTTTCTCATATCACAATGTGGCTATAATAAACTGTTTTTTCATGTTAGGTACTGTTCAAAGTGATGTCCATTTCGCCTAAGACACAACTCTGCACGTTTTATCAAATTGTTTTGTAAACTTCCTATGTCTTTGTTTTTTACAACTTCAAAAGCATTAATAATTTTCACTTTTAGTTCACCTACGTTCTGAGTTTCTTCCTTGTAAACTAAGTTTTTGACCTCACCCCATAAAAAAAAGTCCAAGGGAGTGAGATCTGGTGACCTAGCTGGCCATGCCACTGGGCCTCTACGTCCAATCCACGCATTTGGATACATCATATCGAGGTGTTCTCGCACACTTCTCGCATAATGAGCTGGTGCACCGTCGTGTTGATAGAAGAAACCTTCGTTCAACATGGCCAGCGGGATGTCATCACATAAATCTGGTATAACACTTTGCAACATATTTAGGTAAGTACCTCCTGTTAGATGCCCTTCAATGAAGTGGGGACCAATAATGGTATTCCGAATAATACCGGCCCAGCAATTCACGCTAAATCGTGACTGATGTGCGTGTTCTTTTATCACATGTGGGTTTCGGTAAGTCCACCAATGTTCGTTATGTACATTGTACAAGCCAACTCTCGTGAACATGGCTTCGTCTGTGAATAGGATATTTTGATTTCGGTTTTGTAGGTACCACTGACAAAATTCCATCCTATTTGGCGCATCCACTTCATGCAGTGCCTGGACTTTTTGAAAATGGAACGGGTGTTGGCCAGCATTTCTTAAAACGTTCCACACGCTTACGTGGCTTACATTAAAATGACGCCCAGCTTCTCTAGTGCTGCACCTTGGATTGACATAGAAAAAATCGAGGATATTATCTTCGGTTTGTATTGGCAGCGGCTGCCTGAACCGTCCCACGGCGTGGTTAGGAGCTCGGAACTGACCCGGGCCAAATTCTCTTTCCCTGTAAACAGCCTGGAGAATCACTCCAGGGGAAGGCACTCTTGGATTCAATATGCCTCGTGCTCGCAAGCCATCTAAACTTTGTTCCTGATATATCCGACGAGCTGCTGCCATATTATGACCCGCCAAATCGTTGTACACGCGAACCATTTCACCATATTCGATGTCACTATATCGATAAGCCATTACGGTGGCGGCGCCGTCGCGCGGGCGCAGACCAAGCGGGGTGCGTAAACTGCTCTCTCAAATACGTCACGAACCGGAAGTGTGACGCCTGCGACTGACTGACCTAATTAACTAGCTAGACGGCGGCGGAGGCGCCGCGCGTGAAACAAAAGTAAAGAATAGGTGCGTGCGAGTGAAATGGGGTGGTTCGCAAAATTTGCATGGTTTGAGCGTTTTGACCAATGACAAGCCTTTTCTCACGCGCTTGGCCTTGGAATCACAAGAATCCCGGAGTTACCTAGGCTAGGTATATTTATCATTTGTATTTGTGTAGGAAACGTAGGTTGACCAAGTTTACGCCCAGTACGAAACTGTTAAAATTTTTTTGAACTTTTTAGATTATTTCGTGACATTTGATTGTTTTTTTTTGCGCATGTTGTTAATTCACATTAGTACTATCCACAGTTTTCGGGAAAAAGGTAATCAAGTTAACACCCTGTATAGATGAAATAATTAGAACAACTTTAGTGGAAATTCTAAATTGCCCTTTAAATGACCGGAGCTGGACCCAAGCCAGTCTACCGATCCGATTTGGCGGTTTAGGAATCCGAAGGGTGTCCAATGTGGCACTCCCTGCATTCTTGTCCTCAGCTTACAGCACGATGGACCTCTTTGGCAGAATTATAAACCCATCACTTGGTGATGTTGAGGTCGCGTGCTTGGCTGAGGCCAGGAGTGCATGGACTGACACTGCTGGTCCGTGTACTAACCTCCCGATGACTCTGTCTTCGCAGAGGTCATGGGACGAGCCGCTCTGTATCCAGGTTCAAAAGAACCTTCTGGATACCTCATTAAACCCTGCAGACCGAGCTCGTCTTTTGGCGTCCAGCGAACCAGAGTCAGGTTATTGGTTAAACGCTCTCCCTTCGGCCAATATAGGGACTCTATTTGACAAAACAACATTTACTTTGGCCACCTGTCTGAGACTGGGTGCACGGACAAATGAGCCTCATCGCTGCCGTTGTGGTAAAGCCGTCGATCAGCTTGGTCATCATGGCCTTTCGTGCCAGTACAGTGCTGGTCGCTTGCCGCGTCATGCCGCTCTTAATGACGTCATCCGTAGGGCCTTAGCCAGTGCCAGTGTTCCGGCCATTTTGGAACCAAATGGCGTCATACGTGAAGACGGCAAAAGGCCCGACGGAATGACGATCATACCATGGAAGCATGGTAGGTCGCTGGTATGGGACGCTACATGTGTCGACACGATGGCAGCGTCTCATCTCCAAGCGACCTCAGTCAGAGCGGGCGCGGCTGCGGCATCTGCAGAGGGCTCCAAGAGGCGCAAATATGCGGCCTTAGGAGAGGGCTACATGTTTGTGCCCTTCGGCGTAGAGACTCTCGGGCCATGGGGACCAGAAGCGCGACAACTCTTTAAGGAGATCTCGTCGCGCCTGATCGACGCTTCAGGTAACCAAAGGGCTGGGGCATATTTTGGTCAGCGGATTAGCCTCGCGATCCAGCGAGGCAATGCCAACAGCCTTTTGGGTACCTTGCCCAACGACGGTAGCGATCTGGCCAGCATATTTTATTTATTCCATTAAATAGGTGTCCAAATTTCCCTTTCTTTTATTTATTTGTATAATATTTAAATTGCTAGGTAATTTTAATTTTTAATTAGTTTAGTTTTGATGTAAATTGTTATTTAAGTTTTACAAGTAAAATACCCATATTGTATTTTTAATAATTTATTTTTAATTTTTCTCACTTTTGTATTGGAAATATTTTGAACAATTTAAATTTTTTTTGTACCGTGTTATGTAGGCAAGTGAATGCAATTTTTGTGCAAAATTTCAAGTCTTTATCTTTTACGGTGCTAAAGTTATGAGGCTGTACGTGACATACGGACGGACGGACGGACGGACGGACAACGGAGTCTCACATAAAGTTTCCTTTTGTACCTTTTAGGTACTACGGAACCCTAAAAAAAGATATCAACCGCCAAAGAAGCACAAATACTCCGGTGACAGAGACGACGCTCTACAAAACCTATGAGTACATAGTCTATGTGCATTATTTACCACCGGGAATTATTTACGGTCTATTGTCAGTCACATGTCGCGTCGCATAGGTTGGCCACTTTTTCGGAAATTTGAAAAACCAAAAAGGAAATGAAGAATAAGAAAATCTTTTATTTTTTCGGTTTTGTGTTCTATTAGTGATTCTGATTCGTAGAGTTCAATAAAACTAGAGGTTTCCTTTTCAACCTGTATTATGTTACCGGCCAAAACTGATTTTAAGACAAACTAGGCAGTTTGGTCTCAAGTCAAAAGAGTTGTGGACTAAATCAACTTCCTGAGTCAACAATTAATCCTGAAGGCATCCTCGCTGGATTGAAGTTTGCCCAAAATAGGTTCCAGCCCCTAGGTTCCATGATTTTATTGACAAGGCGCAACAATATACCCCAGGGCTGACCCTGGAAATGAGAATACTATAAAAATTATAACTACGTTACTTGAAAAAATAATTGTATTTCAGCAAATTCATAAAATTTAAAAAGTTCCAAGTTGCACAAGTTTACAGAAAAGAAGATAGTGAAAATACTTCAACTGACTGGGTGCTATGATGTTCAAGAACTTGACAGCCTTTTTAAAATGAACAATAACCAGCACCTCAGAGGTCACTCACTTAAAATTGTTGGATAAAAATGTGCAAGCAACCCCCGTCGACACTTTCTGCCTAACCGTGTGGTTACCGGGTGGAACAGTCTACCTGAAGCTGTAATTAGTGCAACCACAGTGAACTCATTCAAAAATAAATTAGACATTTTTTTAAAGACTAAAGTGCAGTGATATACACAACATCAGCTTTGAGCTGCTTGTGTATAAACAATAATAATAATAATAATAATAATAATAAAACTAAGTAATCTTTATATTGGAAGAAGGATGTTAACACGGTGTGGATGTACGTGAATGAATGTGTGTAAGAGGTGTGAGTGTGTAAGGGTGTAAGTGAGTGTGAAAGGATATTTGTTGCGTAGCTAACAGCAGTCGGCTAATGCGGGTCCATTTTACATTAAACATATAAGGTTATAAAGTTATAACTTGACAATCACACCCATTCGTGTCCTCGTCTTGCTACGACGTAGCAATAGTGCTACGAGCTCATATTTTTGTAGACCGCTGCATCATATTCTGAACGCAATGCGTCAGGGGACACATAAATTTTCATTGTTTTTTGAAAATTTTCGTTGTCATTCATGGTATGCAGAAGGTTCTTTTAGAAAGGTTTATGTTTATATACAAGGTGTTAAGATAATGTTGCGGAAACCTGAAACTGGCGATAGCACCAGCCCATAAGAACAATTTTCCGCGAAAAAGATTCTAGAAGTCGTAAAAAGAAAGCAGAAACAAAGCCCTCTCTCAAGTGACTTTAAACTTTTTAATTAAACGCATAGTTTCTGCCGAGCTCTTCATCGTGCAGCGTGATGATGTTACAATTCGTTCTCTTTCTGTTTTATTGAGGGTACTCGTGACTTTTCTCCCAATGTTTACGGGATCGTCTCTTGAGGAGCGTTTACATTGCTTGAAATAGCGTTTTAGATAAAACGTTAGTAAGGATAACATATCTTTATAACTTTATAATATAAAAATATTATTGTAGTCAAACACTACCACCATAAAATTAGAGTAAGGAACTTGGAAGAAAAATCAACTGGAGTGGAGCCGCGCACTAATTTCTATGCAAAAAAGTCTTTCATTTTCAGTGGGGGACGAGGCAGCGTCGCGATGCACGCACACTACAAAATACTCAAACACTAGCTTAAACTATACGCACACAATCACATTCACACACAGGAACATCTATCGTTTTTATATAACCGGTATGACCGCCGGGCTCATACCTTTGGCAGAGGGGTTCGTCTGTTTGCTCGCCCGAGGTAAGGAACCATAAAAACATGATAAATAACAACAATACAGACGCCATAGCAACATCAAGAGGTCAAAAGAAGCCGCTAAAATGATAGCGGCTGTCAAATAATTCAGCATAGTTTGAGTACGGAACCCACATTTTTATTATTTTTTCTTTTACTTTAGTGTTTGTGTAACAATCTGACCAAAGAATGATGGGCAAATTTGTATAGAACCTGGGCGTAAGACCAACAGAAATGCAACTAGTACCAGTCGTTAGGACTTGGTGCCTGAACTGTATATTATGTATATGTAAGACTAGCAAAATATCCCGGTTTTACCTGCAATTTTTGCAACCTTATAGGTCCTGAAAATTATTAATACAGGTTTAATCGACTACACTACAGCGCGCCGCAAAGCACAGATATGTTATAACGTTATATTATTATAACGAAACAATTTAAACGCTATATTTTACTATGCCAGGATGTTGTCAGGTGTAATAACTCCAGTTAAGTTTGCACGGATACGCCTGAATCTATACCAATAATAAAAGTAGTAAAAAAGTCGTGGAAGTCGTTTTTTGAGAAATTTCAAATGAAATGAGTTTTTTTTATTGTACTGAGGCCAAAACTAATTTATTTTTTTGTTTTTGTCTGTCTGTATCTATGTCCCGTTATAACTCGAGAACCACTCAACGGATTTGGATGCGATTTAAAATATCATCGTAGTGTCCCTAAGGGCCGTAGCATGCTTTTATCTCACTGCGCTGCCTTTGTAGAATCGCAAGTGCGAGTTATATAATAATAATAAAAGCATTTTATTTGCGTCGATAAGCATAATAAAATTAACATACAATAATTTTATACGTAAAAAGAGACAAATCGGTCTAAGACTTGGTTTATGAGCTGCCGATTTTCAGCCTTAGCCTTTAATATACAGGAACACACAAAAAAGAAAGATAAGAAATAAACAAATTAAAACTACACACAGAATTTAGAAAACAAAAGCCAACATTATATAAAGTAACAGCTTAAATAAGCTTTAAGCTAAAATTAACCGATGCGCGCGTTAAAAAGCGTGATAAACGAAGGGCACGACGTTATCATGCTACGAGCGCTGGTCAACATATAGGCTAGGGTTTAATAAAATAAATGACAAGCCGAATACTGTCGTTAGTAGTTTTCAAAGATACATTGATTGATGCGCGAAGCTAGTATTAAAGCTAGTATTTAAAAAACGGGCCAAGTGCGAGTCAGACTCGCGCACGAAGTTAGCTGTACCATTATCAATAAACACAGCAAAAAAATCACGTTTGTTGTATGGGACCGCCCTTTAATATTTATTTTATTCTGTTTTTTAGTATTTTTTGTCACAGCGACAACAGAAAATTTCAACTGTCTAACTATCACGGTTCGTGAGATGCAGCTTGGTAACAGACGGACAGCGGAGTCTTAGTAATAGGGTTCCGTTGGTTACCCTTTGGGTACGGAACCCTAAAAATATATGCCTAAAGTAAAATCACGTTTCGCCAACCCTTACACTTCAAATTTCATGACTAACGAAACAGTTTACTAAGCAAAAGTAGGTGTTACCTAAGGAGGCTTTGCCTTGTTAGACGGGTATGAGAAACTCAAGTGATCTCAGAACTCATACTGCAAGTTTAACTATATCTTGGATGAAAAAACTGTAGGCTTTAAAAGAAAACTATATGTATACCTACCTGTTGAAAATGAACCCTCTAGCTATAACAAAGGAAACTGTTCTATTTTCGAAATATAAAATACATGTTTTGTTACTTTTGGCATGATTTATAATTTAAAAAAAAGACATCGACCGCCAAAGAAGCACTAATACTCCGGTGACAGAGACGACGCTCTACAAAATATATGTGTACATAGCCTATGTGCATTATTTACCGCCGGGAATATGTACGGTCTATTGTCAGTCACATGTTTTGTAGCGTAGGTCGGCCATTTTTTCGAAATTTGAGTACAAAAAATACTTGTTTTTTTACGGTTTTGTATTCTATTAGAGATTCTGATTCATAGAGTTCAATAAAGCTAGAGGGTTCATTTTCAACCTGTATCGGCGTGACTAGGATTCGTACCTGGGGGGCGGCCTTTTGCGGCTACTAATGAACCTATCAATAAGACAAATATCCGTTTTCTATTATTATATTGTGATCGTATTAATATAAATAGAGATAATATACAACGAAATCACATACAACGCAATAAACAATACAAAAAACGCCTTAAACTTGATAAAGCATCTTTTTACATCAGTCACCTGTAGTTATTTCTTGGGGGGGCAGACGATATTTTAAGGGGAGCCCCCTACCTAGTATCGCACGCCAATCTCGCTATACTATCTTTATCGCTTAACGCAAATTACTGCGTTTCGTAGTACGGGCTCCAGTACAAAATGCTCAAAGGTCAATGACCGATTTTCCTGTTGCCCTAGAAATAAGTTACATTAATTACAAACGTCAAACTAACTCTACAGTTGCAAGCTTGCAAGGGAATCCATTCATCCATCTATCCATCAGCCTGTCATCGTCCACTGCTGGACATATGCCTTTCCAATATTACGCCACTCTTGGCGATCCTCCGTCCTCCTCTTCCAGCTCCTAGCACCTAAAGAGGGACAGACAGTGGTATATCGAGCTGCCAGAGCTCGATATGGTCTACTATGTCAGAGTTGCAGATGGGGCCGAAAGACCACAGCAAAACGTAGCGTAGGCCGACCTCGTGACCGCTGGACCAACGACCTGCAACTGAATATCAGACGAGAATCAAAACAATAGAATTTTATGGATTGTCAAATCAGGTACATTATCATGTAAACTTGATTATAAAATTGTATTTATTGTAGCAGTAGCGTTGCCAGAGAAGATAGTTATATGAATCTACTGTGACACTGCGGGTGTTCAAATTCTACCTATAAAGAGCACTATTACATTTTCGGAATTTATGTACATTCTTAGAACCTTAATAGAAAAAAACGGAGCCCTTAATAGGATCACTTTGTTGTCCGTCTGTCTGTCAAGACCCTTTATCTGGGGAACGCGTGGAGGTATCCAGTTGAAATTAAAATCATATACTCAAGTCTACACTATCTTAAAGCCGTGAAAATATCAAAATTCTAAGTTAACGTGAAAAAAGGATACGGCCGTTTATGCATAAAAAACGTACATTTCGACACTCCTAAGGGAATCAAAATTCCTAGGGTATTTCCCGTTGACCTAGAACTATGAAATTTGGCAAGTAATACCGTCTTATACTAAAAGTATACCAAAAAAACTGAAAACTATGCATTTGTGTAAATCATGAAAAATATAGTATTTAACGGAGCCCTCGGTGGGCCAGTCCGACTCGCACTTGTCCGGTTTTTTTGTGTTTTTACCACTTGCTAACCGTGAAGAAAAACACTTAAGCCTTAAGTTATTTAATAAAATTATCACAATTAAATTCACTTGTACTTGTTTCACTGCTTTTTAATTTTAAGGTTTACACGTTAATCCCGACCGGTTTCGGTTAATACACAATTCCCTTGAGAATGGAAGCCTTAATGGCTTTAAGGCTTAATAACTTAATTCCCTTGAGAATGGTGTATTAACCGAAACCGGTCGGGATTAACGTGTAAACCTTAAAATTAAAAAGCAGTGAAACAAGTACAAGTGAATTTAATTGTGATAATTTTATTAAATAACTTAAGGCTTAAGTGTTTTTCTTTCCAAGTTTCACCAAGTGCCGACAATCGCAAGTATAAATTATAATAATATTATATTTAGGTATAATTTTTAGGGTCCCATATAGCCAAAGGGTGCCAAACGGGGCCCTATTAATAACCCTTCGCTGTCCCCCCGTCTGTCTGTCACAGGCCACAGCTCTACGGATTGTCCGCTTACCTTCGTACGCGGGTCCGACTCGCACTTGGCTTCGTTGTATTTTAATTTAATTTTTCATATATTATCGAGTTAACTTGCCCCAGTACTTGATCGCGTACTGAACAAACCTTTGCTCCAGAAATACGTCTTAAAAATTGAGACTAATTAAAAAACACCCCTTAGTTCTCGTTTTTTTCGCACCTTTCCCTTCCTTCGCTATGGGGTAGAGGGGTTTGTGCCAAGCGGAAAATGCAAATAAATAGAGGCGTTATTAAAAAAAGAACCAATATCCAAAATTACAGAAGAAATATGGCCTAAGATGTATAGAATGTTATGGAAAACCATTTTTTCTACCTCGAATTAATTAGTATTTAATATATAATATTAGTAATAATTAGTTTAGGAAATAATTGAGTTCCAAACAAAAACGCATGAACCCTAACGCACCGACATACGGGCGAGTTTAGAGAGAGCATCGTCCGTGAAACCTGCAGCTGTTTGAGGTCAACTCTCTCTCTCTCTCTCTAAACTCGCCCGTATGTCGGTGCATTAGGATTCACGCGTTTTTGTTTGGAACTCGATTATTTCCTAAACTAAGGGTGTCCGCGGGTATGACTCTTGGGAAAAGTGGTTCAGTAGGGTGAGTAGAATATGTAAACTATATATATGAAATAGTCGACCATTTTATGAAAAAGTCAAACGTCGCTGACCAAATCGTTAAACGTTGAACATTGGTCATTGACAGTTGACTATTTCATGAAATGCGATAATTTCATGAAATTTTCAATTCTATGATCTAGCCTTAGCATGAAAACATTACAATATGCAATGTACAGACACGACTTTTTTACTAATTTATTATTAGTAATGTTCGGAGCAGTAGCCTTAGCATGAAAACATTACGGTTACGTTTAGTTTGAACGTAACGCGTTTTGTATGAAATCTGATAACCGCCCCTAGCGGTCAGTAGCGGAACTTATCAGAATTCCATACAAAACCGCGTTACGTTCAAACTAAACGTAACCGTAATGTTTTCATGCTAAGGCTACTGCTCCGAACATTAGTAATAATAAATTAGTAAAAAAGTCGTGTCTGTACATTGCATATTTTCGCGAAATTCTAAAGGATAAAATGGGTGTTCATAAAATAACGCCCAAGCCGGAAACGAGAATGAATGCTTTTATAACTCGAGAACCACTCAACGCATTTGGATGCAGTTTTTTTTTATTATCATTGTAGTAACCATGTTCAACACATAGGATATAAGGGGTGTTCATAAAACATGAACGGATTTGGATGCGTTTTTTTTCATTATCATAGTTGTGACCCGGTCAACACCTTGTCTATAAGGGAAGTTCATAATATAACGCCACAGCCGAAAACGAGGCAAAGATTGAATAAACGGTTTAACTCTGGAACCAGTCGACGGGTTTGGATGTGTTTTTTTGTTTTATTATCATACAAGACCGCGATGTATGGTTTCAGCAAGGGGAGGCCTTTTTGCCCAGCAGTGGGACAAAATAGATGCTACATAAAAAAAATGAAAAAATCATTGTAGTGTCAAGGTGTAGGTCAACACATAAGCTATAGGGGTGTTCATAAAATAACGGGCAAGCCGAAAACGGGGCAAAAATTCACTGAACGCAGGCGAAGCTGCGGGCAAAGGCTAGTGTAAATATATTAATTAAAACTGTAAAACTAGTTGCGCCATCTGTTGGCTTAAATTTAACTTTTAACAAACTGAGGCATCTTTTGGTGAGTAGCAGAACTACAGCCTGCACTAGTACACAATGTTGAGCTAGCAGCACTGTGTTGTGAGAGAACTCGCAATAGAACGACGAGGTACCTGAAAAGTAAAATAGATGGCGCTGGGGATATTATTTTTTGCACCATCTAGTGATGAGTAGTCGAACTGATAGAAACCAACAAACTTCGCCATCATGTGTTTCTATGCCATCTAGCGGTAAATAGTTGAACCGTTGCTCACAGAGCTATGGTTTGTTCAGCTGAGTATAATAATCATTTAGAAAGGAGAGTTTTTAAAATGCCAGG
Source organism: Ypsolopha scabrella (assembly GCA_910592155.1). Classification (NCBI taxonomy): domain Eukaryota; kingdom Metazoa; phylum Arthropoda; class Insecta; order Lepidoptera; family Ypsolophidae; genus Ypsolopha; species Ypsolopha scabrella. The sequence goes on along the minus strand of OU342989.1, from coordinate 4,283,252 downwards.
AGCGTCTGTTAAGACAGCGTTTGCGAGTAGATTCGGTCTCCATATAAGATCCCTTATTTATAACAACATACTCAAGCACGTAGATATTAAAACCTCTTCTGTTGCACAAGCACATGTTAAGCTATTAAACTGGTTAAGAACATTAAACTATAAGAAAACTGAAACCTTATTGCTACCTTTTTGCTGTAAAGATCTGTAAAAATATTGCTATTATTATTATTTTTCTGTATTTGGTCTAAATTGTTTGTTATTTTTAATTTAATGCACAATTAATATATAGAATGAAAGAATGAACGAATGATAGATTAATAATATGAATGATCCTAAATTTTTCTACTAGTTTTTAACCTAATTATGTAAACAATGTAATATCATTGGTACATTAATAAGAATATTGGTACCCCGCATTTCTGGCTTAGCCGAGTTTGGGGACCCTTGGCAACTTTGTGTATTACTTCTGTGCATGTCCATATATAATCATTGTTATTTTAATTTACGTCTTTTGTTATGTGTTTTTCATGCAATAAAGTGATTTTGTATTTTTGTATTTTGTATTGTATTTTGGTAATTAAAAAAATTTAACGTAAAAGCAACTATATCGTGTAACCGTTATCCCATCAAAAACATTTCCTGTAAACTAGGTCGCCAAGAGTCAGAAGCTCATAACGCTTTCACCGTTAAAAAAAATATCAGATCACATGTAGAGACAAGCCCTAACCTCTACAAGGCCTAACTCTACGAACCCTACATCTTGCTCAAAAAGCATGGCTTGGCCGTATCGCAGCCGTCAAACAGACACTCCCATGGACTTCTAATATTATGTCATGCAATAGTTCGATGAAACGGCCAAGCCATACATACTTTTTGATCAAGATGTAGGATTTGTAGAGTTAGGGCTTTTAGAGTTAGGCCTTGTAGAGTTAGGCCTTGGCTCTACATGTGATGTGACAACTTTTTAACCCTGAAAGCGTTATGAGCTTCTGAGTCTCGGCGACCTAGTTTACATGAAATGTTTTTGATGGGATTTAATTTCTTTTTGTAAGATGCTCTACTTTTTTCTGGCTGCATTTCTTACGCCTTAGCTATGACTTTCTTATAGCCCAGTAGCTTTGCCTCTTCTTAGCTTATTATTTGCAATTTGCTCAAGAGGGTGTCGAATTGTTTGCGCCTTGTTTTTGTCGCCTTGACCTCTATATGGGGTGGGGCAAGTGGGACGCACTATAAGTTTCCGGAATGAATATGAAAAAATACTATTAAAGGTACAAAATTAATTTATTGTTTTTCAAAATAATCTCCCTTGGCGTCTATGCACATTTTCATTCGATCAAACCAGTTTTGAAAACTTTTGTGCCACTCCCCTGTGGTGACCTCTGAAACGTGTTTTTCATACTCCTCGACAGCCTCTTCTGGTGATGAAAATCGTTGACCGCGTAATTGGTTCTTAATTTTTGGGAACAGAAAAAAGTCACAAGGTGCCAGGTCGGGACTGTATGCAGGATGACTCATGAGTTCTACATTTTTCGTCTTCAAAAAGTCGTTTGTCTGTCTGGCCGTGTGAGAACTAGCATTGTCGTGGTGCAGGATGATACGGCGTTTACGGTTATTTTTACGGAGTTCGTCAATAACTTCCGGCAAACAAATGGTCGTGTATCAGTCACTATTCACGGTACGACGATTCTCTAAAGCAACAGTAGCCACGTGTCCAGTTTTATTAAAAAAAGAAGCAATCATCCGCTTAGATGCACTTTTCACGCGCGCCACTTTGGTTGGTTTCGGCTCATCTTGAAAGACCCATACGCTCGATTGCTGCTTTGTTTTGGGATCGTAGCAATAAATCCATGTTTCGTCACCTGTTACTATGTCCCACACCAAATTTGACGCACCTTCGTTGAATCTGGTAAGCATGGCACTGCACCAAGTGACGCGGTCCGTTTTTTGAGCCTCGGTCAAGTTGTGTGGGATCCACCGCGAGCACAGCTTTCTCACACCCAAATGTTTGTGTAGGATTGATTGTATTTGACTCATGCCTATTTCTAAGGATGCGCGAACTTCATGGTAGGTCACATGCCTGTCTGTTTCAATCATACGGCGCACAGCATCGATGTTTTTGTTGGTCACAGCGGTGGACGGCCGACCATCGCGAGATTCGTCACTGAGATTGATACGACCACGCTTGAATTCTGCAAACCAGCTATAAACAGTCCTCTTGCATGGTGCTTCATTGCCAAAAGCTGTTTCAAGCCGAGCGATGCTCTGTTGAGCTGTCAAATTACACTTAAAATCGTAGAAAATCATACTACGAAAATTTTCCCGAGTTAAATCCATGTTGATGCAGACACACAATTTTTTAAATGGCGCCACAAGGTAAAAACAAAAGACAGTCAGATGAAACAAACTGCATTCTACAGCCAAAGAGTTCTATTTTCAAATGTTGCAATAAATTTTTAAATATTGTTTATGTAAGTGGCCAGTTCCGGAAACTTTTAGTGTTACCTATGTATAATAAAAATAAAACCTCATTGGGGTGGAGGGTTTTTTGATTATTTTAATATTTTTGTTGGGTGCGTGCAAATCGTAGCCTTCATACCAAATTTCAGATTTCTAGGACTTTTGGACGTTGGGAATATATTGTTTTAATAATACATAACCCTTATGGAGAGTTTGGAGGATGAAAGTTACAGCTTTCTTAATTTATTTGTTGTTTGTGTGCTAATCCTAGCCTGCATATGAAATTTCAGCTTTCTAGGGCTTCAGGAGGTTTTGATGATCATCAGGGAGTGAGTGAGTGTCGAAATCGATGTATTTTAGGCATTATACTCATCGTGTTTAATAAAACTGCTTACTACATCTTATCTTGAGAATTTGTTATCTCTAGTATTATCCAGACGATGAGGGTTTGAAAATACCACGAAACGCTTCGAGGAAAGGTACGTAGTGCCCCGTTTCGTTTGGCTCGTCTTGGCGGGGGGCACCGTGCCCCCAGATGTTTTCATGCAAAGGCTACAAGAATTCCATCGTTCGACTTCGATTCGACTCAGGTGCGCTTTTACACGGCTTAGGTAGGTGTATCCCAAAATTGCAATACATTTACTGCAATAAACATGCATGCCGGGTGTATATAACAGCTACATTTCACCGAAACCACATAATTCTAATACTGATTGATCAATCTGAACAACTATTCCCTAAAATATCCTTTCAAATCATTAATAATATTTCATTAATAAATCTAACAACGGGGCGCTGTTCAACCAAATATTTGGTCAGTTTTTACATATCTGACATAGGTAGTAGAACTAGTACTTACTTTCTATTACTTACCATATTTAGCCATTTAGGTTATAGTTTTTTTTGGTAATCTTAATTTGGTTTTTCAGGCGCTTCAAATAGATAACGCAGCCAGACAGGGCCGTTTTTTAAGAAAGGGGCCCCACTCAAATGCTCAAGCGTTAGGTGTGGCGAAGCCTTAAGAATAGTTGTAAGAGTAAAACAGTGGTGGGACTTTCATACAAGTGGAAACTGGTGCAAAAATTATACACTTTTTTCTCGAGCTCCACACACCGGTTGAATATACTGACAACATGTCTGGATTCTGGATACGACAAAACCAAGTGGTCAGCACGTGCTGACGCTGCTGTAGGAGCTTTGCATCGTGGTTACAAAACAATTTTTAAAAGCATTGATATATATTGCTAGCGATACAGACCAATCGAGAGAGACTAGCCACGAAGCGGATGCACCTACCGATGATCAACTTATTACTGACTTGCGCTCCGTTATCAGTGACCTCACTATATGGTTTACTGCTAATGGAATGCAAATTAATATTGACAAAACCAAGTTGCTTAAATTTTCCCTCTCAACAGTTGAGGCTATTAGCGAACCATTGACTACGGATGACTACACCATACAATTTGAAAAATCTACCAAATATGTTGGATTCACACTAGATTCAAAATTAGGGTGGCACAGCCACATTGACAGTGTGTGCAAAAAACTTAATCAGGCTTATTATGCAATATCCAGGTTGGTACCAACCCTGACCATGCACAATTTGCTGTCTGCCTACTATGGTTATTTTAATGCTGTCCTATCGTATGGCATAGACTTATGGGGTATGTCGGCTGATAGGGATCGACCGTTTATAATCCAAAAGAAGATGGTACGAAGGCTATCCAGAGCCATACCAGGTACTCACTCGAAGCCGCTATTTATCAAGCTCGGTATTTTGACTGTCCCGTGTTTGTATATCCTGGAGGTTGCAAAATATGTGAGGCGGAACCCTACGGAGTTTCCTGACAAAAGTTATGTTGATCACGGTTATAGTCTCAGGCGTCTACAAGACCTTCGAACACCGAAACATCGTCTCACCAAAACTGGAAATTCGCTTTTTGTAATGGGACCGCGTATTTATAATAAAATACCTGACTCCATAAAAGAATGTAGGAGCTTCTCATCGTTTAAAAATAAACTTAAAACATTATTAAAAAGTAAAGCTTACTACACTGTTAGCGAGTTTCTTGCTGGGTAAATTATTGTTACCTCTGTTTGAAATATGTATGTACACAACAATTTAATTTTATATTAATTGACATATTTATACGCTTATTTTTTGTATTAATATGACATTTCAATCTACCAATATTATAATTACCTAGGCAAGCATTTTATTTGTTAAAATATTGAATGTGTTTTAATTTTTAACTTAATAATTAATACTATAATTATATGAACTTAAAATATCCTGTATATTAACTTGACGATGTAATTTACTGAATAAATGAATATGAATATGAATATGAATATGAAGTTCTTTCTCTGGCCAGAAAAATGGAAATGTTGGAAATAATTGAGGGGTATAAAAGCAAAAGCGCCACTGTCTCTCAACTTTTTTTTGTCAAAAAGCCAAAAAACCTTTGAGCGCCTATTTGCCAAAACTACTCCTATATTTACCTGTTATTATTTTTTTGCAATTAATTAAGATCAATTTAAAACTTTGAGAAGAGGGAATACTATTGAAAAGGTCAGTTAGATGATAAAAAACAAGGATGGACAGTGGCACTTTTGCTGTGCAACACCAAACAATGGCGCTTTTGCTTTTGAACAACAGGACAGTGGCACATTTGCTTCTACCATGATTTGCGGTACAGTCAGAACAAAAAGTCACAAAACATGGGTCAAACAACTTTATTAAAATCAGACAGTTAAACTTTTATTAATTATTAATTGTTTTAATCTTACTTTTATAATCTGCAATATCAGTTCCCGATACAGATTTAAATATGTAGATCCGTATCAGGTATTGCTACTTCACAAAGTTCCTCTTCATATTCTCAGTCCCATGGCTTATATTTTCAGATGACGTGATCATTACGTGCTTGTAGTAACTAAGATTGTCACGAGTTTGCCAATCTGTACCGTAATGTTTTTTTAACAAATTGTCAACATCTTTCAGCTTTTCATTTTTTACTGCAAGTTTATGCTTACGAATTAAACATGGATTGACATCCATGAAGGACTTTCCTCGTTTGAGAATTGATTTATACACCCCTTCATCGGCGTGATAATTCATTTCACCTCGTACGTAAACCTCGTTTTTATGGTTCCTCTTCAACAGTTCTAACAGAGATATGGAGAAACATGTTAGAAAGGATTAACAAAACCAGTATCAGCCTACAAAAAAACACTTTAACTTTAAATTGTTTGATTCTATTGCTGATTATTGCTGATGTGTAATGTTTTTCTTATCAAATTCTCTAACCATTTGTGTTTTGCTCGAAAATAAATAACGTATATTTGAGGTGTAGATGCAGTTCAGTCATTATTTCGAAAGCAAATATCTTAAGGTATTCAAAAGTTAGACAATAATTGATTAGTGAAACTGAACGGAAATTTATTGGAGATAAATGCAGTATTTTTTATTTATTTTTATGTCTATATACGAGTTAAGAGGAAGCAGCAAGAAAGGGCTTCGCACAGCATTTTGCTGGGGGACCCCTCTTAAGTATAAGTCTCGCAACGAGTTATGAGCGCTCGGCAAAAGTCGTGGGGGACTAGCGCATTTGTTCACTCGCGCACTAAATTACTAAGTGCGAAAGAGAAAAAAATGACTAAAGGTCAGCGCTCATAAACCGTTGCGACATTTGTATTGCTGTAAATGAAGAGGGTAGAGCGGTTAAGTGTCAAAGTCACCTTAATATTCTGTATTTTAACTTGCTATAGACAAATGGTGACACTCGAAGGTGGTAGAGCTGATGCCGGGCTCGACTGTGGAGGTACCACCATATTACTCGCAAATCCTCCCGAAGTTATTCGGGGGACAGTAAGAGAACAGCTCTCAGGCAAAAAAACCAGGCGGCCTACCATTGCCTGGGACCGATGGATGGCGGTATATCCATCCCCAATTGCCGAGCTTTATAAAAAACAGACTGGTGATGGGCAGCGGCGTCACTGGTGCAAGGGTTTCGGCACCGCGCTCACCAACCCGCCTGCCCAGCGTGTGTGAGTATGGGGACCGCCAAGAGTGGTGAAATCCTGAAAAGGCCTATGTCCAGCAGTGTAACCCTAACTTAACACATAGGCTACTTTTTATCCCGGAAAAAGCATGTCGTTAAACCGAATAACACGCGGGCGGAGCCGCGGGCAAAAGTCAGTAATATATACAATATTGAACTTGGCACACGATAACTGTTATATAACCTTGATTGGCCCCTCTAAATGAGGTAGAAGGAGCAGAAAAACTTAATTATAGTTTTAAGCTTTATCTAGATAATCACGCTGTATATAACGTCAGCCGAGCGATAACCATTCAAATCTGTAAGCTTTTGCCACCGGCTTCGGCTACATTGATATAGTTTTTAGAGTCCTATCGAATCTGTTCATATATTTTGGACCAATATTTTTATAGCAAGTATTTGACTTCGAATTTTGGTTCACATGAAAATTATTTTAAATGTGACCGCCTCTGCAGTCGGGTGGTAGAAGCGCTCGCCTGCTAACCCAGAGGTTCAATAACCGTGGGTTCAATCCATTTGAAAGGAATTGGAAGGTTGGTCCATCTGGCGTCGGCGATATTAACTCACTAGCCATCATGTCTAGAACGTAATAATTTAACGGGTGTACGGAGTGTGGACTGTGACTCAAACACCACTAACTCCCCCTCGAGCATTCATGTCGTAACGTATAATGGGTTTATTGTTTAAACTCGTTACCCTTGATATGTAGACAAATCTGTCTCTCTGTTTATTTCCACGCAAAGCCTTAATATAGTTTTTGCATTGCTTAAGGTGTGGTGATCTACTTTTTACTTACATAAAAAAGATAATCGAAATGTGACGTCATACGACGTGGATACTTGACACCATATTTTTATTTTTACACCTCTGACCCCGTCAGGGATTAATGTCGTGACGATATGTTGTGAATTCAATAATTTCGATTGCTTTACATAAATGCAGCGCTTCGGGGTTGTTTGCCGAGGCACGCATAGATTCTCACTCCACCATGCGTAAGAGGGCGGCCTCGTAGCGGGCAGATTGCAGACCAGCGGCAACAGCCTCCTAGCTTTAGTCACCAACAGGTCGGACGGGCCGTTCCAGCGGCACTGGGCGGCCTTGACCTCATGTTTCAGGGATGGTGCATTTAATTGAAATTAAAATTTACATTGATGTATTATTATTTTATTATTTAATTTCTACTTAATATTGTTATTTTGATTTTTTTTGACATTAAAACTAAATTTTACTATTTTAATTTTATATGGACAAAGATTGTAAAAATTTTAGTCTGAAATAAAGATTTTGATTTGATAAATCAGAAAAGCGTAAAAGGGTAATTTAAGGGTTATTTAATAAAGAATACGCCCTCTAGTATAGGAGATTCGGTAATAAACGTAACGTAACTTTAGTAGTACATTATGATACAAGTGAGCTGCGTTGGACATTAAAGTCGAGGTGGGATTGCAGTCCGAGCCGAAGGCGGTGCCGTAATGGAGCCGAGAGTGTAATGTCTAATGCTCACGCGTTTCATATGACGTTTTTAATAGTACATTATGATACAAGTGAGCTGCGTTGGACATTACAGTCGAGGCGGGATTGCAGCCAGAGCCGAAGGCGGTGCCGTAATGGAGCCGAGAGTGTAATGTCTAATGCTCACGCGTTTCATATGACGTTTTTAATAGTACATTATGATACAAGTGAGCTGCGTTGGACATTACAGTCGAGGCGGGATTGCAGCCAGAGCCGAAGGCGGTGCCGTAATGGAGCTGAGAGTGTAATGTCTAATGCTCACGCGTTTCATATGACGTTTTTAATAGTACATTATGATACAAGTGAGCTGCGTTGGACATTACAGTCGAGGCGGGATTGCAGCCAGAGCCGAAGGCGGTGCCGTAATGGAGCCGAGAGTGTAATGTCTAATGCTCACGCGTTTCATATGACGTTTTTAATAGTACATTATGATACAAGTGAGCTGCGTTGGACATTACAGTCGAGGCGGGATTGCAGTCCAAGCCGAAGGCGGTGCCGTAATGGAGCCGAGAGTGTAATGTCTAATGCTCACGCGTTTCATATGACGTTTTTAATAGTACATTATGATACAAGTGAGCTGCGTTGGACATTACAGTCGAGGCGGGATTGCAGCCAGAGCCGAAGGCGGTGCCGTAATGGAGCCGAGAGTGTAATGTCTAATGCTCACGCGTTTCATATGACGTTTTTAATAGTACATTATGATACAAGTGAGCTGCGTTGGACATTACAGTCGAGGCGGGATTGCAGCCAGAGCCGAAGGCGGTGCCGTAATGGAGCCGAGAGTGTAATGTCTAATGCTCACGCGTTTCATATGACGTTTTTAATAGTACATTATGATACAAGTGAGCTGCGTTGGACATTACAGTCGAGGCGGGATTGCAGTCCAAGCCGAAGGCGGTGCCGTAATGGAGCCGAGAGTGTAATTTCTAATGCTCACGCGTTTCATTTGACGTTTTTAATAGTACATTATGATACAAGTGAGCTGCGTTGGACATTACAGTCGAGGCGGGATTGCAACCAGAGCCGAAGGCGGTGCCGTAATGGAGCCGAGAGTGTAATGTCTAATGCTCACGCGTTTCATATGACGTTTTTAATAGTACATTATGATACAAGTGAGCTGCGTTGGACATTACAGTCGAGGCGGGATTGCAGCCAGAGCCGAAGGCGATGCCGTAATGGAGCCGAGAGTGTAATGTCTAATGCTCACGCGTTTCATACGACGTTTTTCAACACACTTGTGAGGAAAAATAATAAAATTTCACTGTCTTTTTTTCCACATAATCGAAAACACAGCTATGAACTAACAATTTTCTTTGAAAAATGGCGGCGGCGATTTTGTTTTTTGCGCAGATGGAAATAGAGGCACTGACGCAAAAATATTGACAAACAGCCAAATATTAAACAGTAACAAACTGTTAATTTGATGAAATTAAATGATTATTTATTATATTTAAACTGAGACAGTCTATTTATTCGCAAAAACTTTACTATTTCTCAAGACATCAAAACTCTTTGCTAAGATTTGAAAAAAAAACTGTAATGTAAAAAGCACTAGTGCGATTATAAAAAGCACACGTGTTTAATATTTGCCACTTTATAAGCAAGTGTATTGAAAAACATTTTAACTTTATTTGTGGAAATTTGCCAAGTTATTCAGCAAGGACCGTAACAAACTTTATTTTAAACAAGTGAAGAACGTTGTACATTATTGCAGTTATGACTGAAGGAAACTCCATAAGCCTCAACACCCAATTTGATCTCAATTATTTATACATATTCAGTAGTAAGAACCCTTACAAACTCTGCTTTAATACAAGTGAAGAACGTTGTACATTATTGCAGTTATGACTGAAGGAACCTCCATAAGCCTCAACACCCAATTTGATCTCGATTATTTATACACATTCAGTAGCAAGAACCCTTACAAACTCTGCTTTAATACAAGTGAAGAACGTTGTACATTATTGCAGTTATGACTGAAGGAACCTCCATAAGCCTCAACACCCAATTTGATTTCAATTATTTATACATATTCAGTAGCAAGAACCCTTACAAACTCTGCTTTAATACAAGTGAAGAACGTTGTACATTATTGCAGTTATGACTGAAGGAACCTCCATAAGCCTCAACACCCAATTTGATCTCAATTATTTATACATATTCAGTAGCAAGAACCCTTACAAACTCTGCTTTAATACAAGTGAAGAACGTTGTACATTATTGCAGTTATGACTGAAGGAACCTCCATAAGCCTCAACACCCAATTTGATTTCAATTATTTATACATATTCAGTAGCAAGAACCCTTACAAACTCTGCTTTAATACAAGTGAAGAACGTTGTACATTATTGCAGTTATGACTGAAGGAACCTCCATAAGCCTCAACACCCAATTTGATCTCAATTATTTATACATATTCAGTAGCAAGAACCCTTACAAACTCTGCTTTAAAACAAGTGAAGAACGTTGTACATTATTAAAAATGTTTTATACTATTTTATTTTACCACTTTGTCGGCGTGGATACCAATGGCAAACGACAGACAGACAGACGGACGGACATGGCGAAACTATAAGGGTTCCTTGTTGACTAAGGAACTAACTTTTCTTTTCCCTAAAAAGGCCCAATCATAATATCTAGTTCAATGGACAAGACCTAACGAAACGCAAACACTATAATATTATGTAAATTTATGTTACAAATATTTATGGCCGTGTAGCTGTAAGTACAATCGGCAAAACCGGTTTATTTGATTTTAACCCTTCTGTAGACGGAATAAAACCTGCCAATTTACCGTTCAGTAGAGCCTACTGCACGTATGGGGAGCTAATTCTTAGAAATCTATTGTGACGAGATTTTTTCACCTCGAATTCAAGTTTTGATCGATAGAATTTCAGTCGAAATTCCTAATGGGAATTTATACTTAGATAAATTAGTTTCCTAGTGGGTGATATTAAAATCGCATTGTAAAAAACATTATTATGACAATATTAAGACGTTATTTATGGACAATTCTGCGCTTGAAACTTATTTTATATATGGCTATTATCTTTTTGTCATACATCATACATAACATAATTACTAACGAAAGTAATCAATCAAAACACTATAAAAAAGATAGATAGATATAGATAATTGTAAGATGTAATGTAATTGATTTTATCTGTGTAATATTTGTATAATTTAAGAGAATGACATAATATATTGTTAGTTTAAATACTAAACTTAGTTTAAAGCAAATTTTAAGAACTTAACTTTGTGGAGAGTCCCTTTTAATGATTTTTAATATTTTTTTAACATTCTGCGCGGTCGTCTTTTTAAAGGGGTACGCTGTAAAAACAGCGCTGCTTGGAACCTCGTTGCCTAACAGCATACGCTGGTCGCGTGCCTCCTTTTACCAAATAAAGCTACATTGTTTTAGTTCAAGTTAATTCAAATAAGTTTGTTTTTATTCTATTTTGTCTTTTTAATATAATTTTCGTGTATTTCTAAAGCTCTTTTGGTAATCAATCATTTTTATTATTTTATTCTTATTCTAAGACGCGTATTAATCGCTTAATTGTATTTTTTACTAAGTACGTCATAAATGTCTGCCTAGCGGTCTCCTAATTACCATCCTATCCATTCGACCGAAAATGTATGAGATTTGACACATAAAATGAAGCAATTTAGACGCAGAGCTTTTAAAAATATACGGCCAAATTAAAATGTCGTTTTTTAAAATGCAAAGTTACTTGTGCATCTTATAGAATTGTCAACAACACGAAGATATTTAAAATCTAAATCTGGCCCATCTACGCCAGCAGGGTTATTGTGTAGGTACAATATTGTGATAAAATATTTCTTTATATCCTTATTAATAGGAACAGATACAAGGTAACACGTTAAAATTGGCCTGGCTATTCCAGTGACAACTTGAAAAAAAATCATATGTATTTTTTACAAGACAGGGGGGTGCAAATTCACCCCTAGCACCCCCTCAACGGCGGCGTCATAGTAAAAGTTTTTACTATGGCGGCGTGAAGAAGGAAAGAAGAAGAAAGTTTGGCGTTGTTGTGTAGGAGTGAAATGATTGCGGGTTATGCCACACTGCGGCGTCTCTCATAGTAAATCGCCGCCTTCTGTCCGAAAGCTATGAGATTTTCCGATCTCGACTCTGAGAATTGGGATCAATTGTCTGATGTGAAGAACAGTGAACTCAGAACTACTCAGCAGCCGCATTCCGCTGCCGAGGTTGGATCCAGCAACATGGGTTATTTGTTGGTTTTCCTTGTTATTAGTTTAGCCGTTGCCGGTTCTGTGAGTATCTATTTTTTTTTATAGAAGCTTTATTTGAGAGTTTTAGTTTTACCCCGGTTTTTGGGCGTATATAAGGTGACTTTTATTTAAACAGCCAAACTCATACTGGAGGCTTGGTAAGTGATCAGTAACACGGATCGATAACACTTTTTGCTAATTTCGCAAAATAAAATCTTGACGTCTCATAGTAATTAACTCAGGGCTGAGCTTGCGATTGTAAGGAACACGAAAAGAATAATTTACGAATTTCACGAAAAGGGTCATCGAACCTTGTTACTGAGCACTTACCGAGTCTTCATTAGGTATTTGGCTGCACAAATTAAAGTCACCTATATAGCTTTCACGTCGGGCCCCCCATTGAAGGTCGCTTTTAATATACACATTATCAAAACAATATTTTGCAGAGCGACTTACATAGGTGGAGGGAGCTATTACAACCTGTTACAAAATATTTAAGAGTTTTATTGTACACTAGCTTTTGCCCGCGACTTCGTTCGCGTGGGTTTCGGATATAAATTCGAATCAGATTTCCCATAGATATATATAACAACAACAATAGTCTTTGCCGTTTGCGTTTAATAAATCTTTGCCCCATTTTCGGCTTGAGCGTTATTTTATTAACAGCTCTTGTAGTCTATGTATTGACCAGGGTTACTACGATGACAATAAAAAAAAACCTCATCCAAATTCGTTGAGTGGTTCTCGAGTTATAAAAACGTTGATTCAATCTTTTCCCCGTTACCGGCTTGGGCGTTATTTTATTAACACCCCTTATAGTCTTTGTGTTGACCAGAGTCACTACGGTGATAATAAAAAAAACCGCATCTGAATCCGTAGAGTGGTTCTCGAGTTAAAACGGAACATACAGACAGACAGACAGACAAAAATTCTAAAAATTGTGGTTTCGGCCTCAGTAAAATATTCAATGTACAGACACGACTTTTTTACTACTTTATTATTAGTATATATGTAGAAGATTTATTAATTTTGAACTTAACATTTTATAACAAAATGTGCCCACTTTTCTACTAAAATCTACTAAACAACCCCTAAAAACCCCATAGCCCCGGTGTTCATGCAAAAGACATATTCCGAAGACGCGTGTCTCCCAGGGGGTGGCGGAAGGGTTTTCGAGTATGGGCTGTTGCTAGTAAACACTCGTAACACCCTCTTTTCATCGAAGATTTTTAACGTCCCATCCCAACGTCCATACATACACAGTTTTTCTTCACTGTTAGCATAATAGCAAATATCACAGATATAGAATTTCTCTATCTGTGGCAAATATACAAACAATAAAGCAGATTCTGAAGGCTTTAATTTTGTTTTAGTAAAATTTAAAAGTTTCCTTGAATAACATTAAATAATTCATTTTAAAATAAAAAACTAAGATATTTTTTTTTATTTTAAAATTAATGTCTTGGAGATTAAATTACTATTTTGGAATGAAGAAAATTTAGTTTTGACAGCACTAAAACTAAAACTAAAGCCTTCAGAATCGGCTCTATGCTATGCACATATTTTAAATTAAACACAACGAATAGCGGTGAAGTTGGTTAAGTGTAAATAAGTGAAGTTAGAATTTAGTGCTAATTTTACAGTTATTATTAGTTAAACTGTTTTTTTTTTCTACTTTAAATTCTTCAATATCAAATCAAAATCAAAATATTATTTATTTGTAAAAACATGAGTAGAAATACGTACAGATGTCATTGTTAATACATAAAGTTCTTCATGTTTGCCTTACAGCGTACAAATAGAAATTACACACATTGATTCTTCTTGATTACATTAGCCATAAACATAGATGTTGTTCGTACAAGAACCCCGTTTGGGTACAGCAACATAAAGAGGGCTTACTTATACATTCCAATTAACTTTTTATTTATTCTTAGGGTAATAAGTAATAACAATAATTGAATCACCACAATATAATATTCTTGTTCAGTTGATTGTATGCGTAGATTAATTATACTACAAAATTGTAGGTAATTAAAGATAATAATGTAAAAGATATCAGGTTTGCTGCCTACTCTGTCTGCTATTACATCACGTCTGCCTTTGTCTTGTCAGTACTCACTTGTACCAATGGACTTGTGTTCGGGCGAGTCCATCTGGATTAGGAGGAGATGGCAGAATCTGTGTTCACAATATAAAGAGCACATCTCTGATGTCTAATATGTCAGTCTGACTACGCTAAGTGGTTGCGTTATCTATTTAAAAAACTAGCTATTATGATCTAATGATTTGAGGGGCGATTAGTAGTTTAGTAGTAATCTGCGATCAGATATAGTCAAATACTTACATCATTTGTCGGCCAATTAGGACATAAAGCGTATTAATAAAATCATTTATGCGAATGTTTGTGTTTGTGTGTGTGTGTGTGTGTGTGTGTGTATGTTTGTTACTCTTTCACGCTGAAACCGCTGGACGGATTTAGATGAAATTTAGAATGGATATAGCTTATACCGCTATCTCTATATCTATATCCCTGAAAAAAACATGTCGTTAAACCGAATAACACGTGGGCGGAGCCACGGGCAAAAGCTAGTTATAAATAAAAAAACCTCTTTTAATAAACAAACTCTGAATGGGTGTTGCTCCATAGGGCAACCAAATATTTGATGGTTTTTACACATTTGACATAGTAGAGAACTGGCACTAAATTTCGCGTGTTTTGTTTTTTTTTATTAAGTTCTGTAAAATTTTTCTTTTTTTGTGTTCTGGCAATAAACACCATTTTCTTTCTTTCTTACATACTTTTGCCATTCAGCCATTTACGGTATCGTATTTTGTTTTTGGTCCTCATAACTATCATTTCGGGAATTGGCGATAGCATAAAGAATACCCATATACATAATAATTATAATTATTGTTTTAACATGGTTTGTGTATTTTTAGGCTGCAAAACAAGATGGCGGCAAAGCGCCAAGAATTCCACTCAACGACGGGAACTCAATTCCAGCTCTCGGCATCGGCACCTTCCTGGGGTTTGATGAGGTTTGAGGAGTTAAACCTTTCGATCATCAGAGATAAAGCTACACGATCAATCTGAATAGACTGTGTTCTCTACCTAAAAGCACATAGCCAGGTGGTATATATTATAGTTGGTAGAGCTGATGCCGGGCTCGACTGTGGGGGTACCACCATTTTACTTGCAAATCCTCCCGAAGTTATTCGGGGGAGAGTAAGAGAACAGCTCTCAGGCAAAACCAGGCGGCCCACCATTGCCTGGGACCGATGGATGGCGGTATATCCATCCCCAATTGCCATTAAATAAAACAGACTAGTGCCGGTTTCGGCACCGCGCTCACCAACCCGCCTGTTTAGCGTGTGTGAGTATGGGCATTTCTTCCAGGAGGACCGCCAGAATGTCCAGCAGTGGACGAAACAGGCTGATGGATGGATGGAGGTGGTAGGCCCGAACCGAACCTTCTCGTACACTCGCGTTTCACCGGCGATCATTACGTCCCAATGTGATGGTGGCGAGCTTGATCGCCGTACTTAGGACACAAATAAGGACACATCACAGACATATATTGAAGAAGATGACGCAAGTGCATCAAACTCTATAAAAACCAAGCGTGTCACATTTTACAATGAAAACGGTTGGAACCTGTTTGAATCTTAGAAGGAATTAAAAGACTTAAGACATAATACATAAGACTCAAAGTCGGACTCAACTCCGACAAGAATTCGGAGTTAGGGTTAGGGCACGCAATTATTCTCGTAATTATTTATGTATTAATAAAATCATTATATAATTTAGTACCAATTTGAGAAAATGTTGCTAAGTAATGTTATTTTTAATTAATTTGTCTAATTTTCCACTCACTCAAGTTATAAAAATAAAGTAAATTTTTTTTTTTTATGTGCTTTAATTGTTTTATGTTTCATCTTCACAAAAATAGTTTTTGTATAAAATCGTTGTAAGGTACCCGCGGGACAAGTCCGACTTAGTTTGGGGATCACAGATAAATCATTGTGTTATAATGTTTTTGGTAAATAAAATAATAAATAAAAATCTTTTATTTCGGACAACTTAGATCCATAGTATGTTAGTAAGACTTATTAATAATGAGTTAGTAACAAATAAAAGAAAAATTTAATGAAACAAAATACAAATACACAAAAACCTAACAACTATATCTATACAAAAACACAAAACAACTTAGTGCTCCGTACCATGAGCGATCAAGGAGATAGAATGGAATAGAATAAAGATTTATTTCCACATAAAATAGAAACACAAAATTGTTTACAATAACTTAGACAACACTGAGTGGAAAAAGGAGTCATGCTCAGCATATGCTCATCTGAAAAACAGATTAGCGCTGGTTTTCAGAAAACTCCTAAACTTATTTTTAACAACATAAATTAAGTTTAACACGAGGACACTGATCAACATACATAAATAATTGATCTACGTAAGAAAAATATTAATCTAAAACAATAAACACATAAAAAATATATATAATATATAATATTTAGCTTGGAAAAAAAATCGTTGTTACCTACTTGCAAAAATTTCTATTGGAATTGTAGCTAAAAGCAGCTTTAAGCAGTTTTAACATTAGTGCTTTCTTCATATAACTGTTTGTTGAATAGTTCTCTAAAAAAATGTCTTTTAAACGTTACCTCGGACAGATGATGAGGTCTCCATGATCACTCTTCGCACAAAGCACCTCCACAGTGGCGAAGTAAATCTGTCGGCACCGGTTTCCAGGAAGCTGTTGGGACTGTCCCGCGTCCTGCGGATCAAGGATATGGTCTTTTTGCGGATTATGGTTGCAAAGCCATCAGTTTGATATTCAGCAAACATCCCTGACGCACTACATAAGCGGGGCAGACCCATCAACATCCTAAATACATTATTATATTGGACGCGCAGGGTGTCCAGCGACCTTTTGGTATACTTGACCCACAGATTCCCCGTGTACAAGCTCTGGCAGTATGCCTTAAAAAGTGTTAGCTTGACTTCCTCTGTACAACGGGAAAATCTGCGATACAGCATGTTACCTCTAACCACCAGAGCCCTGCGTTCCCTCTCAATATCTTCATCGTCTTTAAGGTCGTCAGCGTCCGTGTAGCTTATATTATTGATGCTAACGCCATCTATCCGACAACCTACAAGCATGCTGCTCAGCCCCACAATGAGATCATTAACATAAAAATTAAAGAGCGTGGGAGAAGTCAAACCTCCCTGTCTAACCCCACACACCAACCCATAGGCGTCCGAGACAGAATTAGCCCACCCAGTGGCGTAGCGTGGGTGGGGCGGAGGGGGCGGCCCGCCCCGGGCGGCAGCCCGCGGGGGGCGGCAAAATGTCGCCGTTGAAGCGGGTTGAGATCTGATCTATGATTCATTCATTTCATTACACAGTATAATTTTCCATTTTTATATAAAATTTTGCGCACAAAGGATTTTTTAAAATTTATTTAAAAGAAAAATTGCTAAATTACTGACAGAGCTCTTTATAAGGTTTGTTTGTTTACATACGAACGGCAACATCGCATCACGCCGCGCCGCCCGCCCGCCGCGCCGGCGAGGCAACGCGCGCGAACCGAGTTGATCTGAATCTGAAATCTTTTGTTTTACGAGTCGGCCCGTGTCGATGCCTCTCTTTCGCACTCATTGAATTAGTACTACGCATTCATTTGTAGGTACTTTGTTTGTTTTAGTGCATCGTGAAGTGCCATTACGCAATCACGCATTACTCGTATGTTTGTTTTGCGAGAGTTTTGGATACGGAACGAAAGTCGTTTTGATTGTGTTTCGATCTTTTAAATACTATTGAATCTTCTAAAACTAAACATTTAGATCTTTACCCAATCTTTGAATTAGTTTTTGAAAATGAAAAGAGTCAAAGAAAGCGGTGCGGAATTCCGCAAAAAAAGGGCTAAGAAAGCAGCAGATGCGAAAAAGTCTCAAGGTGCATTACAGAAATATTTCAGTTCTAGTTCTGGTTCGAAAGCCACGTTAACGTCTTCGGTGGCATCCTGCAGCAGCGGAAGTGATTCCAGTGTAAGTAGATATATGATTCCTCCATCTAGAATCGTGTGTGGCCTAGAATTACTCCAGTTATTTTAGACATTTTATTGGCTGGGTCGCTCGCAATAAATTGCAAGGTTCTTTATCTAAAGTAAAAAATCAAAATGTGTATGTATGTGCGTTTGTTTTTAGTTGTCAGCTCTATAGCCTAAGCCGCTAAACAAAATAAGATGAAATTTTGTATTGGGAATGTTTTGTAAATGTCTAGGAATATTTTCTTTGTTTTTTGATCACTTGATTATTTATGGTAGGTAACATAATTTTTCATTTAGCCGCGCCGTCACCAAAACCACTTTTGTTTTGTGATAGTTAAAATACTTATTTGAAATTCGAACGTGTCTTCTAGCCAATATTCATGGGAATACATAACTTATTTTACAGGCACAAGAAGAAGACGTGCCTGGCGTCGCAGTTGGAAGTAGTTCTGGTCCCACCACAGAGCAGGGTCAAGACGAAGTCGACTCACCAGATGTGCCTCAAGCATCTAGTCATAAGCCTGCAGAAAAAGTGAATGTTGCCAAAGAAGACATAATTGAAATCGTGCCTTCTGCTCCTGCCGAAGTCAAAGATGTGAATCTCGACGATGTAGGTTGCTGGCCTTCTCCTATGACCGACGAAGTCAGAACGCTTCTAGTACGTCGCGGGTCTGACTCAGTACAGCACATCGATTCCAAATTTGCCGATGTTGTTCGCTCAGGGACTTCAACGAAAGGCGGTACCCGAAAACTAACCAAAGAGTGGTTCTACAAACCATTATCTAATGGCGAAAAGGTTCTCCGAACATGGCTGGTGTACTCGCCTCTGAAGCAGTCTTTGTATTGTTTTTCTTGCAAGCTGTTTGGCAATTCCGGCTCGAACTTCGCATCTGAAGAAGGATTCAACAAATGGTGGAAGCTAAATCCAAGAATCGGAGACCATGAAAATAACCTGGGCCATGAACAGAGCTTCTTGAAATGGAAGGAGTTGGAAGTTCGCCTGAACTGTAAAGCAACCATCGATCAGAAACAACAAGAAGTTTTCGAAAGTGAGGAGAAGAAATGGAGGGATGTATTGTACAGGTTGCTGAATATTATCCAGTTCTTAGCCAAACAGAATCTGGCCTTCAGAGGACATCGAGAAGACATTCGAGGAGATGATAGTGGCAATCGCGGGAACTTTCTAGAGTTAGTGCACCTCCTAGCTAAATACGATCCTCTTCTAATGGAACACCTGACAAAGATAAAGCTGGGAGCAAGAGTGTCAGTTTCATATCTGTCTCCAGAAACCCAGAATGAATTTATAAATTTACTGGGACAGCAAGTTCGATCCACCATCATCCGTCGTATTCAAAAAGCTAAATATTATTGCGTAATCTTCGACAGTACACCAGACATCTCCCACAATGACCAAATGAGCCAAGTTCTGCGATACGTACATATCGAAGGAGAAAAAGTCGCTGTGGTAGAATCTTTCATTGACTTCTTCCAACCAAAAGGAAAAAATGCAGAAGATCTCAGCAACGATATAATCGCGAAGATAACATCAGACGGACTGGACATACAGAATCTGAGAGGACAGGCTTATGACAATGCTGCCACAATGTCAGGGATCCACAATGGAGTTCAAGCCCGGATTAAAGCACTAAATCCGAAAGCTCTATTCGTTGCATGCACAAACCACTCACTAAACTTGGCTGGGGTACACGCTGCTTCTGAATCAGTGAATTCGGTGACGTTTTTTGGAATTCTAGAGAAGCTATTTGCCTTCTTTTCTGCATCAACTGTTAGATGGAACGCTTTGGTTGCCGTCACAGGTCAAGCAGTGAAACGAGTCACTGAAACGCGTTGGAGCGCTAGACATGTAGCTGTCAAGATGCTTAAAAATAAGTTTGAGGGA
Source organism: Ypsolopha scabrella (assembly GCA_910592155.1). Taxonomy (NCBI): domain Eukaryota; kingdom Metazoa; phylum Arthropoda; class Insecta; order Lepidoptera; family Ypsolophidae; genus Ypsolopha; species Ypsolopha scabrella. The sequence goes on along the minus strand of OU342989.1, from coordinate 4,262,999 downwards.
GTTCTTGAGGTACTGGAACAATTAACAGATTCATCTCAAACTTCCGAAACAAGATCGGGAGCCAGTCTTCTCCTGACAGCCATGCAGTCATTTAACTTCCTAACTTTTCTTGGCTTTTGGGCTGCAGTGCTACCTGAAGTAGATGACGCACAGATTTACCTGCAGCAACGAGGACTAAGTGTGGATAAGTGTGCTCAGAAACTCTGCGCTTTGAAAACCCTCTTAGTGGAAAGTAGAGACCGTTTAGTGCAAGAAGCAATTGACTTTGCTAAGACTCTTTGCGAAAAACTCGGAATCGAACTCAAAACGAGAAGAATTTGCAGGAAAAAACGCATGCATGGCGATGAATCTTCTGCAGATGCAGCTTTGTCTCACGAGCAGGAAATCCGTCGAGAGGTGTTCGCATCATTGGACAAGATCATTCAAGAAATGACGACTCGATTCCAGCAAATTCAAGAAATATCGGACAAGTTCGGATTTTTGATGCCAGCAAAACTTTTGGACAGCAAGTTCGAGTGTGATCTTTCCCATGTATTAGAAGACATCGACAAGGACGAGTTTCAGATGGAGCGGAAGCGTCTCCAGCAATTTATTGCCTGTTCTGAATCAGAGGAAGATATAAGTGGTAAAGGACCACTGGAGCTCCTCCAGTTCATTCAAAAACTGAATCTCGGAATTTCGGTTCCAAATATAGTCATCTTGATTCGTATATATTTGACTTTGGCGATTAGTGTGGCAAGCTGTGAGAGAAGTTTTTCGAAGTTGAAGCTAATAAAAAATTACCTCAGATCTACTATGAGCTCCGCTAGATTATCAAACTTGGCTATATTGTCGATTGAACAAGAATTGGCTGCTAATATTGATTTTGACAAAGTTATTTCTGACTTCGCTGCTCATAAGGCTCGTAGAATCCGCTTGTAAAACCGCTCATCCAATTTTTTCTTCAATAAAAAGTATCTCATTGCCTGTGCAATTTAATTTTAATTAAGCACCTATAGAATGGGGGCGGCAAAGTGGGTCTCCCGCCCCAGGCGCCAAAATGGCACGCTACGCCACTGAGCCCACCTTACAAAATTGGTTTGGTTAGCATACGATAAGCCTGGTCCTGTCAGTATCATTATTTCCCATCCCTAGAAAGGCCAGAAGGAGGTGAAAGAGCATGAGGTCGAGAACGCAGTGAAATGGGCGCTGGAGGCCGGCTACCGGATGATCGACACGGCAGCTCTCTACGGAAATGAGGATCAGGTCGGCAAGGGGGTCGCTGGTTCCGAAGTCGACAGGAAGGATGTCTTCGTTGTTACCAAGGTACGTAGACGCACAGTATAAAAACTAAGCAGTATTTTGTCTCGGCAGTGTCCTTGTAATAATTACCTACGGCCGCTCGGTACGTAAGCACGCACTAGGGATGCCCACTCACTGTCTTTCTTGGGTTATTTTATCTCTAGTTCCGATATAGATGAGTTTAAACATCCATACCCTGAAGAATATAATCGATAACTTCGTGCTATCATTTAAGTAAATAAGCGCGGGAGCGTCTCACATTGTCCTCGTCCATTCGTAACTAGGGGCAACTCACGACTGTCCTGTATCGAATTCACCGAGATTTTCAATTTGTTCAAGCCTACCCAACCCATAGGGCATTTCCTACTTCCTAAATAAATTCTTAATAATAAATAATATTGCAGCTTGGATCCAACGAACAGAGGCACGTGATTGACTCCCTGAGGAACTCCTTGAAACGGCTCAACATGGACTACGTCGATTTGTACTTGATACACTTCCCTATTTCTTTCACGGTAAGGCTCATCTTACTTTTATTGTATTTTATTGTTTTTATTTATGTCTATTCTGGTATTAATTTTCACTCGTAATATCAGCCATTCGACTTTTGTTTATGGTATGATAAATTCAATGCGATGTCAAATAAAATAACTAAGCCACATCAAAAAAAAAAACGTTGGAGTGTTAGTTATACTATAATCTAGTTTTCGTGTGTTCAGCTAGAGTCCGAACCACCACTGAAGTCAGATGGATTGAGGTATTTTTGTTCATATTCCAAAATTATTAAAGACTTCATCGCAAGACTTCAATGGTGGCGCGAACTCTAAAACTTCAGCTGTATTGTATAGGCACTTCGGTTTATCATCTATCCGGAATATTCATCTTTGAAGCTCGTCGTTGTCCACAAAATTATGCGTTTCTTTGTACAATTAAATTCTGTGGACAAGTACAAGTGCCGACAATCACAACCATCAGCATTTTATAGGAAAACTCGTTTCTTAGGATGAAAGGGACAACGCACTACTAGCAAGCGGGATCGACTAAAGGTAGAACACAGACCAATACGCTTCCTCGCATATGCTTGTCCCTTTCAACCGAAAGGGATGCGTGTAGTCCGATCCTTAGTAATAGCAACAGATATATGAACAGTAGGGAAACTCCACGGTATTCTCGAGATAATTACCTACGCCCGATCGGCGCGTTAGGGCTGGCATCGGGCGAAATCTAAAAGCAACCTTATGACACGGTTAGTGTTGGTCGTTATTACGACAACAGATAATATACTGTTGTCGAAAACTCAAGCATCCTGTTATCCTGTTGTCGTTCGTAATCGTTGCGGTTTTCATTTTTGTAGGCGAGCCCTGTTGTCGGCGTTGCCGCTGTTCTCAATAATGTCATGAATGATTATGATTAGCCAATGACGCGACGCCGTCCGGCCGTCCGACCATTCGACCAATAGGGGGTGGGGTGCGCTCTGTTGTCAACTCGCGTCTTGTTTGTTTATTTGTTTTTAAATAATAAATAAGAAAAAATGTAAATAAGAATAACAAAATTTGAAAATATAACAAAACAATGTATATAAAGAAAAAATGTAAATGAGATCAATGAACTTCTAAATACGCCAGAATTACGATAATTCCAAATAATCAATCAATAATTCATTCAAACTATTAGTTTCTCAAACATATTTAGATTTACGTATACGAAGTATTGACAGTAATTCTGACAGTCCTAAGCCTGTTTAAAGTATGAAGAGAAGTTCATTTATCATTATTCTAATTATAAAATAACTGATAACGAGCAAGAACATATAAATAATGATATTGTCAATCTGCAATCTGCGATTCTTTCAATTATCGTCTCACCAAACAGCAATATAACAGGATAACAGTTTACGACAACAGTTATTTTGAAATAACACAACAGTGTTGTTAATTATTGGAAAACAGCCGTTATTGCCACCTCTAGACACGGTGCAGCGCTCGCGACTGCCAACCGACGCTAACGTTCCGCGACAATAGCCGAGACGGCGTGTAAAAGCACGCGACTGTGTGTGTGTATTGATTCAAGGCGTATCCTTGAAGTTTACGTACTGATTCATATATCTTCTGTAGTAATAGTAACGATAGTCACATAATTACATAATTGACAACATTACAAATGAATAATTGGTACAAAACTAAAAACCATTTCGAGATATTGACTTTCTGAGCACCATATATATTTTTTGAATTAAATCATTATCAATTAAAGAAATTTAAATAAAAAAACAAAAGTTGGTGAACACAGGATTTTAAAAACAATTACCGTTGCTTTCAAGTTCATTCCGTATTTTAAAAAATCAACTGTCATATCATTGTGACTGTTGACATTAACAGCGAACACGAACATGCCAAGTTTTTTTTTTATAATCCCTTGGCAATGAACATCGAGTTTGAAATCCTCAGTTGCGACTTACGTTCTTTTAGAATGAGTCAATAAGAAAAAATTTAAATAAGCATTAAAAAAACACAATAAAACAAAATAAAAAATATGTAAGCTTTATTTTTACGCAGACTTTCAATATAAATACTGAAAACAAATGGTTACCTGAAATGAAATGATGTCGATTGTTATCGTTATTAGCATAATTTTACATACTTGCATTACAATTAAATTTAATTTTACGATATTGAAGCATTTTTTTTTATTTTTGACATGTTTATTAATACCAATTTTTTATTTCATTTGAATCTTACTTCTTACAGTTGGTTATAATTTTTTCGTCATTCTTGTATTGTATTTTGTTATATTAATAATATTATTTTGTATAGTGCCTGAAATAAAATTCTACTTATATTATACTATAATAATTATTATTATCCTGTAGTATACTATACATATACCAATAATAAATAACCGGATACTCCGCAGTCTGACTCCAAATACGACAATGTGGACTACCTGGATACGTGGAAGAGCATGGAAGAGGCCAAGAGGCTCGGCCTGGCCAAGTCTATCGGCATCTCTAACTTCAACATCAGCCAAATACAGCGACTTCTCGACAACTGCGAGGTCAAACCGGCCGTCCTACAAGTCGAGGTCAGTACACTTCGGGACAAAAAACTGGACGGGCCTTTGTATGTGGTTATACAGGATGTTAGTTATGCGTAAACTATAGGTATATCTACCGGGTGTAAATAGACTGCTACCATTAAATGAAACCACATATTCTACCGACCCTACTGAACCACTTTTACCAAGAGTCATACCCGCGGACACCCTTAGTTTAGGAAATAATTGAATTCCAAACAAAAATGCGTGAACCCTAACGCACCGACATACGGGAGAGTATCGAGAGAGCGTCGTCCGTAGACAGCTTCAGGTTTCACAGTGCAAAGTGAAGAGTATTCTTTCAGTTCAAAACAGTAGTTTGTCGAAACTAATTAAGTAAAAATAACAATGATTTCTGTTTAAAACATATAAACCCATTATCTAAACGATAGTATAGCGATTTTTTTAAAAACGCACTTGTTTGAATTTATTTTAAATTTTATTAATTGAAAAATAGCATTATCCACTCTCTTGTTGATTTACCGCGCGCAATGCTCAGACGCGCGCTTTTTCAAATATGCTTGTTGACATTTATGTAAATCCAACAAATACTAATGGTAAACTATATGAAACTTAGTTCTGAAATAAACGATTTTTATTTTATTTATTTATTTTATTTCTTTCGTTATAATAACACCCCGTATGTGTTGACGAGGATAATAAAGAAAACCGTATCCAAATTGGTAAAACGGAACATAAGACAGACGGAATTGTAAGAATTTTAGTTTTTTCAATTAATTTAAAATTTTACAAAAATATTCAATAATTTAAGGATATATGAATATAATTTGCAATATTCCGCTAAACAATTGCAAATTATATTCGTATATCCTTTACTTAGTGATGGACTTCCGCAAGGTAACGCCTATTTCAATTAATCAGAATATTCAATGTACAGCCACGACATTTTATACTTTAATTTATAAAATAAAATATTTTATGAAGTGATTGATAATTTTTAGGGTTCCGTAGTACCTGAAAGGAAAAAGGAACCTTTATGGTGAGACTCTGTTGTCCGTCCGTCCGTCCGTCTGTCCGTATGTCACAGCCTCATAACTTTACCACCGTTAAAGGTAAATACTTGAAATTTGCTACAAAGATAGCATTCACTTGCCTACACAACATGGTGTAAAAAAAATTATAAAAAAAGTTAAATTGTTAAATCACAAAGGTGAGAAAAATAAAAAGAACCTAAAAATACAATTTGGGTATCAAATTGTAGATATTAAATAGGTGATTATAAAAATATAAATTTTTACAGTATTCACCGATTTTGAGAAATCTTTGAAAAACCACAAAAAATGCATGTCTCCCCCCCTTATTTCAGAAACTAATGGCCCGAAAAAAAAAATTACAATTATAGTTCACATCTGGCCGATTATAGGAAAACCATAGCGATTAAAAGAAATTGATAACAAATGAGAAATATAAAAAATATGTAAAATAAATAAAAATAATAGGTATTTTATAAAAATACAATATGAATATAAAATTCTAGATAATAAAGTTCTGATTATAAAAATATATACTTTTACTATTTTTACTGGCACAGATTTCGAGAAATCCTTATTTCCGAAACTAATGAACCGAGAACTATGAAAAAAATCATGTTAATTTTAAATTTTTTCATTTTTAACAAAATTAATTTTTTTATCGACGAGTTTTATTTCGAGTACCTATATGGTGTAAAAATATTTAAGTCTCACTTTTGTGATGCAATCGATTCTTTTTTTAGTTATCATAAGCAGTTAAGAGCCCGATCCGCGACGACGACAACTTTGATGAAAAATGTTTAATATTTTTCTGGCCTTTATCACGATGTTTTTGGAAAAACTGGGGACATACACCACTTCATATTGGCCGTCTAAATAAAGGCCTATAATTTATTTGATTGAATTGTTTCTCTTTTGTGAGTTATTTTATTACTTAAGAGCCTGCTCCGAATCGTTATTCATAATATCTAAGTATCAAAATAACGCGCAAAGGAGAAACAATTGAATCAAATAAATTTTAGGTTTAGATGGCCAATATGGACTGGTGTATTTCCCTGATTTTTACAAAAACATCGTGGCAATGACAAGAAAATTAATTAAAATAATGCTTCGCATCAAACAGACGAAAATACGGAGCGGGTTCTTAAGGGCATGATTTTGAATACCTTCTTCCTGAACCCTAGGTATGCGAGTCTGACTCGCACTTGACCGGTTTTTTGTTTGTTTTTATTGTCCCATATTCTAAGTGAGGTATCTCTTTCAGGTCAATTTAAATTTGGCCCAGGACAAACTAATAGACTTCGCCAAGAAGAATGACATTGTAGTGATGGGCTACTCTCCATTTGGGTCACTTTTTGAGAAAAGCACCAAACCGCCCCCACCCAGGAAAGACGACCCAATATTAGTGGAAATGGCTAACAAGTACAAGAAAACAACTCCGCAAATTGCATTGAGATACTTGGTAAGGACTTTTATCAATTTCTTCTTTCATTGACAGTTTTTTTTTTGCAACTAATAACGTAACTTTTTTTTACTCAGACCCAAAAAGGAGTGGTACCAATCCCGAAATCTATAAACAAAGATAGAATTCAGCAGAACATTGATGTTTTTGATTTTGAATTGACACCAGAAGAAATGGAGACTTTGCGTAAGTATTTTTTTTATAAATAAAGAGTCGCTTTGGCTTGGCACCGCAAGGAAAACGCGTCACGTAACATTGTTTTTTAACCCTTCAGAACGGTCGCGTAGAGAGATTCTCTCATGCATTTTTTAAAACGCTTTTTTTTTCTTTAAATTTCAAATGACAAATAAAAATTGGTCATTTGGTGGTTTGGTGGTTTGGTTTTACGTTTTACTTGGGCGGAGAGGGGGTCAAAAATCTCCAAAAACTGCGTTACGTAATACTTGAACGCTCCCTTAGAATAATTCATTTTGTTTGTAATTATTTTTGTTGTTTCAGACAAATTCGACAAACATTATCGCATTGTGCATCCGAGTTTCTGGCAAGACCATCCGTACTATCCTTTTGAGAGAGTCGACGTTCCTGCTGCCAATCCTTTTGAAGGGAAGAAAGAATAAAATGCATATATTTTGGAAGTGACTAAAGCGCCGTTAGCGGATCTTTAATTTTTATGGAATATCTTCATTAGCACGAACTAATAAAGTTCAATTTGCAATGTACAGTTCGGAAAAAGGAGCGGTCCTTTAATTTAAAAAATTATTGAACCGTTAGTCATCGGAAAGTGCTCGGAAAATGTTTTTTTCTGCATATCGTGAATTCACTTCGCTCGGCTCCCTAATATGTACTTACATATCAACTAAACCGCTCCTCCTCGATTCGCTCGTCGTCGCAACTAGCGGTCGAATAAAATTAAAACTAAGGTAGCCGCTAACGGCTATTTAGTCACTTTTTAATTTTTTACGATATTTTACAACCTTTAACTTTTTCAGCAAATTAAAAGCCATTTTATAAAAACGAATTTTATTAAAAACTGATCGACAACTTAGGGACAACACAAAGGCGTTTAATTTTTTTTGACAAATTTATTTTATTAAAGGTATCATACATTCATAAAATAACATGCACTTTAATGTGAAACCATCATATTTAATATCCAACAAACGAATGCAGTTATCAGTATTCACTGTTTATGAACTACACGAGGTTGCGAATAATTCTAACGTGGTTCCACGGTTTTAATTTTATTTATTTACTTCATTTACTTGTATCAAATGTTTGTTATTTGGCCTATCTAACTACACACTTAAAATATAATACGTCTCCTTATTGAATTTGTGACATACTTAATTCATATAGAGATATACTGAAATGAACCATAGGCCGTATCTAACCTAAAAGGTGTAAAAATATATCACAATTTCTTTAGTATCTAGTTAGAGATTACACCTAAATTGTCGACGATGATATTAGTCAGCGTCTGCAGGATATAAAATTGACACAAAGCTTTATTTTTATGTGCTAAACATTTTTTGGCGAAACGAATATTGCAACCATTTTTTTGCACTGAACTACATTGAACTTGGAAGAGGATGCTTTCGAGATAACATTTTATTGAGATGAATAAAGGGATAGGAGCTATGAATACAACATATAATGCAACATTTTTGGTCAGCCAGCGCTCATTGCGTGAGATTTGATATTTGATTTGATATATTCAGAGGAACTAAATTATGTAGTTCCAAAAGCTACAGGATTGTGTAGGAATAGGTCCCCTAAAAAATTTCAAATGAAATCGTGTCGATTACTACCCCCCCCCCCCCCCCCCCGGTGGAGCGATTTTTCAAAGTCACGTACTTTGAATTGAGTAAATCTTGAAAACCATAAGTCTTACCGTAATTATGTATAAAAACAAAGTTTTGGGAAATTTACTATGCTTTCGTTGCATTATACAAATATTCTCTCTAAGGCATACCGTTTTCGAGTTATGAGCGAAAAACTGAAAAACCTCTAACCCCCCACACCCCAGCAGGGGGTTAATAGAAAGGATTTTATTTGAGGATTTTTTTCAAAGGACCTACGACTATACAATCCTGAAGATTTTGGAACTACATAGTTTTTTGGTTCAGTCTGCTTGAATTATAGTAGCGCATAGACAGTAAGAAGCTCAATGTAGATTTTTTAATAAGATCATTGTAGTAAGTATTCGCCATGAAGTTCGTCCTCGAGCTCGACGTCACATTTGACGTTGGCTTCGAAGTCGCACTGCTGGGTCAGCTCGTTGAAGAAGAGACCGTCGCTGCAGTACATCACTTGAGGAAGTCCGTCTTGACAATGCCAGTAGCGCTGGCAGTCACCCCTGGAAAATGCAATCATCGTTAATTTAGAAAATGAACTGAATTTCCTTGAACACAAGAAGTTTGTAACCAGCCCCGCGGTCTGAATTAATTGTAAGCTATCTTACAGTTCACTCAAATTCATGCCATCCCTATCGCACTTACTAAAAAAATTGTGTGCTATCTTTCACTCAGTCACAGTTTGAGCGATGTAATTCTATTTCGGACCGTACGGCAGATGAGTGCTAACCTCTATTATGAGCCGCGCACCAAAATCAATGACATATGAGTCTCTATCTCTGTTACTCATAAAACTTTTTCCGCTTTAAAGGAATCGCTGTCCCTCTCTTGAAAGGTAAGAAATTTGAAGGTCAAATTTTTTGACGTGTTTAGGGAAGTTATAGCGCTTCATTAAAGCCGATTTTGAAGGCTTTAGTTTTGTTTGACATTCATAAAATAACAATTAAACAAAACGAAGAGCCATTTTCAAGTCACCATTTTATAAACGTCAAACTAAAATTTTAGTTTGTAAGCCATAATTTACTTGTAGTGATTTTAACTTGTTTTGGTAATTTCAAGGTACATTTTCTTGATTAAATTTAAAAAATTTAGTTTGATTTAAGAGCGTTTAAAAGACTTGCTAATTTTAGTTGGTGTGCCCTTCAGAGTAGCAATTATAGTTCTGTCACTTAAAATTACGTTTTTAGTAAGTTTCTTAGCTTAAAATTAGAACCTTCAAAATCGGCTTCAGTATAAGCTTCTTGGCCAAACAACTAAATTACTTCAAAGTAGATTTCAATGTCTCATTTGGAATAGAAAACAAATAAAAACAATCGATTATGCCAATTTGCATTGAATTTTTTATTTTATTTTGAGTAATGCGTACGGACTTGGTACGGATAGACACCAAAATGTAATGTGTGCCGTTGAATATGGTATAAAGCTTGGGACTAATAGTTCCATCCGTCTATCCATCAGCCTGGTTCGTTCACTGCTGGACATAGACCTTTCCAAGATTTCACCACTCTTGGCGGTCCTCCTGGAAGAAATGCCCACTCACGCTGGGCAGGCGGGTCGGTGAGCGCGCTGCCAAAACCCTCGCACATTGACGCCGCGACTAATAGTTAAAAGTAACACAACAACATGAAGGATTCGAGACACTTACTTGTAGGGAACTTGTCTGGTGGCTTCGTGAGGATTTTTGCAGTCAATGACTGTTTGCCCAAAGTGGTGGCTATCCAGGTCTTCGATATCTGCAATGAAATGAAAATTTTGACCATTATGAAATCTTCCTGGGTAAAAAATTGTGTCTTTTCCCGCTTTACTTATGTATTTATCATGCGTCGTACCCTAAATGGATTTTATTTTAATAACAATGTCTAGGATAAAATGTATACACAAAAGAGGTGCATCAGGATCGTAGCAGATGTAAATCTGTAGTCTCTGCCTACTATACCTATTCAACACAATTATAATTTTCATATTAATTAACACAGGTATTTGTACTTGTGAAAATCTACAATCTAACATTTTCTTTTCCATGCAGCACTTCTGTTTCTTTTATAATAATTTTATAAAACATTTCACACATTACATCTTCACTTCACACAAGAAATCGACATGCCGCAAAATTAGAAATTTCACTGAATATTCTTCTTTGATATGGTAACCCTATTTCCAAGTAACTGACCTTCAAGCTCATCGCCAGATCCCTCCCCAGAACCATCAGGGATGGGCGTCCACTCGACCTCGTCTCCCGATCCCTCTTCCCCCGAGTTCTCTTCTTGGGGAGGCGTACGGAGAATGCAGTTGGCATCCGACTCCCAATTGCAACCCTAGAAGCAAATAGAAGGAAACAATAGTCACTTTACCAGATATTAAGGCCGATTCTGAAGGCTTTAATTTTAGTTTTAGTGCTGTCAAAACTAAATTTTCTTCATTCCAAAATAATTATTTAGTGTTAACGAACAGAAGCTACTATATTACATTGAAAACAGCACCAAAACTAAAATTTTGAATCAGAATCGGCTTTATTACCTAAGGGCCTAGCATGGTGTCACTTTAACACCATTTGACAGTAAATCCCATAAATTTTCTGTAAAATGGTGTTCTAAAATGGTGTTAAAGTGGCAATCATGCTAAGCCTGCTAGGGGCCATATAAAAGACTTACTCGTAGAAAAGATTATGTTTATATAGCGAAATCAGGAGCTCTGAACCGGAATTCGAACCCGGGACTCTAAATAAATATTATTACAAACTATTTAGAAAAGATCAATTAGAAACAAATCAAAAGACAGGAATTTGAAAAAAATCCTCGGGCTATAATTATTCGAATCTGCGACTTACCCACCAATTGCACCACTGAGGTACTTACATAGACCGTTAAGCTAATCATCTCGTAAGGCACATACTAAACGCTCAAAAGGGCGTTATTTAGAAACAATTTCTACGAATCCCGGCATTTTTTCTTGTCTTTTTTGTTTCTAATTGATCTTTTCTAGTTTGTAATGCACTCTAATAATAATATATTTAGATGAGGTGACATTAATTTATGCAGCCAAATTCATATTGAAGACTAGGTAAATAGTTGGTGTCAAGGTTCGATGGTCCTCTTTTAGGAAGGAATTAAGGCGAGGTTATCCAGGAAAATCTGTAATGCCCCAACCAGGGTTGCCAGATGTCCGGCCGGACATGTTTTGCTTTTTACGGTCGTGTCCGGCCAAATATTTACGTGTCCGGCCTGTCCGGGTTTTGTTAGGCTTTTGGTCAGTGTAACGCAGTCGTCAGTTTGAATTGAAGCTGAACATTTTTCACTTTATTAATATCATAATTGGGTTACATAGTTAATTTTTTCACCCCCACTGCTAGTTTAAACGCGTGGTTTTTTTTTATTAAATACAAGAATATTAAATACAGAGATCATTGAGTGTCTTTCGAATCAAATAATGTTTCATAATTGTTGTAATTTTCATTAAAACTGGGGGTAACTCAGTAGACAACGCCGTTTTTTCATAGAACTTCGGGACAAACTCTTCTACGGAGTTACTATACATAAAAAAATTATCTAATAAGCGATAAAAACCATTTTTGGAAAGAAAACAGCCAAATTGTGAATTTTGTAGTTGATTGATCCAAAAAGTAGTGCGGGTGAAAAAGTTGTTTGATCCAATTACCAAATTATTGAATGTTGTTATTTTTATCTGGTTCTCTTTGTAACAAAAGAGTGATTCATAGCTTAAACAATTAAAAGTAATGTTCGGCTTTAAAATCGGTATGTTTGGCTTTAAAAAACATATGTCCGGCTTTTGGAGCAAAATGTCCAGCCTTATATAATGCCGAGTCCGGCTTTCGTATTTTAGGGCCTGGCAACCCTAGACCCAACTCTTTCATTTTACACACGTTTTTCCTGCTCAGCGGAAGCGGACCGCTCAGAAAACTCGCGGTTTTTTGGTGCTTTTATTTATTATTTCGAGCTCAGTGCAAAGTGCATAACATGAGTTTTTAATCCTATTTTAAAATAAAATGTATGAAATAAAATAGTTTCATCTTATTTTGCGAATGTTGTTGACTAATTATTAGGGATTTTTAGCAGAATTGCGTCATTTTATGCATTACGTTTTAAATGAATGTCCATACAAACTTAGAAGGCTGTTTTAAGTTTGTGTGGACATTCATTTACAACGTGATGCATAAAATTACAAAATTTTGGTATAAAAGCCAAATTGACATTAAACAATGGTCGCGAAATGCTATAAATCACATATATTTATTACTTTTTATGCAATAATAAGAAAAACAATCATAAGTTGTGCATTTTGCACCGAGCTGGAAACGTTCCGCCTTAATATTAGCAAGAGGTGTGTCAGGATCCTTGTATTAAAATTAAATATAGCCTATGTTACTCAGCAATTGTGTAACTTTTTACGAAAGAAATAATTTTTGGAATCGGTTCAGTAGTTCCAAAGTTTACCTCAAACATACAAACAAACAAACAAACAAACAGTGTAGATGTAGAAGTGTAGATGTAGATGTTGGAATTAGAGGGAAGAGTTTTTATTATGACGGTCATTTTATATTACATTTTTACTACGTTAATTTTAGTATAACTTTTATTGTCCAAAACCTAATAAAACCCAAATGAAATTATGACACCTATTCCCGTGTAGCAAATATTAGATTTAGAGCTACCATAACCTTAAACTTTTCATTCCAAAATAGGCTTTATGGATAAAACTTAAATAAGCTTGTATTATTTTAGGTTTTTCAACCCTAAATTTAGGGTTTGCCGCACGAGAATAGGTCACGATATTTAGATCATAGTTTAGACCTATGTTTGCGATTTTATTGGATCGAGCAACAGATAGTATAGATAGCAACAGTAAGTAACAGATCAAAGAATGAAATATGACATATTTAAGGTGACTTTAATTTATAGATACAGCCAAACTCATACTGGAGACTTTGTAACAAGATTCGATGAAATGACCCTTTTTGTGTAATTCGTAAATTATTCTTTTCGTGTTCCTTACAAACGCAAGCCCACCCCGAGTCGATTACTATGGGACGTCAAGATTTCATTTTGCGAAATTAGCAAAAAGTATTATCGATCCGTCTTACTGATCACTTACCAAGCCTCCAGTATGAGTTTGGCTGTATAAATTAAAGTCACCTTATATGTTTTACAATTTATTTATTTTCATTTATTGGTTTAAAATTAATTTGAAAAGAGACAAAATCGGGATACAGTTACGCGATAGAAAGAGAGGCGCCTCGTAGGCCAATACAATTTTAGGCAGCTGTGCGAGCTGAATTGCACTTTATTGCCGCACAGCGAAGGTCGCTTTTTATTTATGTGTCCTCGAAGAGTGGGTCTTCTGTGATAATTTCTTCTGCGCCAAGCATATTGGGTTACTTCGTTACACGCCATTTTTAGGGTTCCGTACCTGAAGGGTGTCAAACGGGACCCTACTACTAAGCCTCCGCTGTCCGTCTGTCACAGGGACTACAGCTTCGACCGTAGTGGGTAGACAATAGAAATTTTCACAAAATACGTGTTAGTATAGCCTCTACCACGACAAATAATAAAAAATAAAAAATTCAAGGGACATACATATATAAGATAAGAAACTTCGATAAAATTGCATTATTTAAACGTTATTGGTTTTGGCTCTTACTTAAAGACGGGAATACATACAAGTTTTTAATTTAGTCAGATTGTAGGATATTAAAATAGTAGGGTTCCGTACGCAGGTGGTGCCAATTTTTTTTGTCTGCAATTTCATTCAACCAAATTGAGACGTTATAACGTTAAAATAAGATGCAATGTCAGTTGTACGCAATCGTCATTTGTCACGTCGTAGCGGCGTAGTAAAAACAGAATAGTAAGCTATCTTCACAGAGATGTCGCCCGTGCGGCTTATATGTGTGCGAGCCTGCACGTACGAACCACAGCACGCACACAACGACAATATCTCAGACTTAGTCCAACCTTAATATTTTTTGGATGTGTTTCCCGTATTTATTTATCAACTTTTATTCCTAGATTTCTCTATTTTATGCAGGTGTATAATTACATTTTAGTGTCCCAACCTAAATATTTTTTGTATGTATTTCCCTTATTAGTGTATATATTCTTTTATTATTTTTTTATTCTAAAGATATATACTGTAAAGATTAACGTTGACTTGTAGAAAGTATACTTTATGTATCTATTTTACAAAATAAATATTTTGTATTGATTTGATTTGATTTGATTTGATTTGACGGTTTCTGGTGGTGTGACTAGGGTCGGCAGCGCTCGCTCCACAGTATGGCATGTGCGCCGTTCGTCACATCGCCGCAAAATAAATTGATAACCCTGCAACAATAAGCCTCGCACGGCGCGGGAGTTGTTCTACTATTCTGTTTTTACTACGGTAGCGGTGACAAGATGCATCGTGGACGCTTTTTGAGGGGTCAATGTGTTTTTACTACGGTAGCGGTGACAAGATGCATCGCAGACGCTTTTTGAGGGGTCAATGTGTTTTTACTACGGTAGCGGTGACAAGATGCATCGCGGACGCTTTTTGAGGGGTCAATGTGTTTTTACTACGGTAGCGGTGACAAGATGCATCGCGGACGCTTTTTGAGGGGTCAATGTGTTTTTACTACGGTAGCGGTGACAAGATGCATCGCGGACGCTTTTTGAGGGGTCAATGTGTTTTTACTACGGTAGCGGTGACAAGATACATCGCGGACGCTTTTTGAGGGGTCAATGTGTTTTTACTACGGTAGCGGTGACAAGATGCATCGCGGACGCTTTTTGAGGGGTCAATGTGTTTTTACTACGGTAGCGGTGACAAGATGCATCGCGGACGCTTTTTGAGGGGTCAATGTGTTTTTACTACGGTAGCGGTGACAAGATGCATCGCGAACGCTTTTTGAGGGGTCAATATGTTTTTACTACGGTAGCGGTGACAAGATGCATCGCGGACGCTTTTTGAGGGGTCAATGTGTTTTTACTACGGTAGCGGTGACAAGATGCATCGCGGACGCTTTTTCAGGGTCCAATGTGTTTTTACTACGGTAGCGGTGACAAATGCATCGCGGACGCTTTTTGAGGGGTCAATGTGTTTTTACTACGGTAGCGGTGACAAGATGCATCGCGGACGCTTTTTGAGGGGTCAATGTGTTTTTACGGTTCTGCCTCGTATTGTGGGGTGGCACGGAACCCAAAGTGCGCGAGTGCGACTCGCACTTGGCCAAATGTTTCAACTATAACGAACCTGCAGCTCAAAGTCGAAGATCAGTCCTCCGCTGCAAGTGAAAGGCACTTCCTCGCCATGGGTGCACATAAAGAACTTGTTGCAGTCAGTGAAGTCGGGCAGCAGAAGGAAGACCTGACCTTCAGGGTCACACGACAGGGTGTTGGGGTCCACATCGGCAAACGGCTTGTCGTCGGCAGCGAGAGCGACACTCAAGATGAAGAAAAAGGTTACAGTTTTGGCTGGAAAGAAAACATGAAACTGTCAAAAAATCTAGTTAGCAAAATAATAACTTAAAAAGGCATAAAATCTATCGAGCGAAATGTGTCCAATTAGGTAACCGACCTGACAACGGAAAGACAAAGGTCTGAAAAAACACTATAGGCTGTCCGAGATATCATGATATGGGTGACAGTTCGTAATTTTCCGTTTCACCTATACTACTCACACCATACTACATACACCCGGGCACAAAAGAAAATAATAGGTTTTAGAAATAATGTGAATAATTATTGCAAAAATACAATAAATAATGCCTCTATAAATCGGAATAAAAATCTCAGTGTATTCGTTAAATTTAACGAAGAAAAGATTCAGTAAATAATAATGAGTTTTTGCTACGTGGTGCGTAGATCGGAACGCTAACCCATAGGTACTGACACTACATAATCGAAAATATATCGATGAATCGGTGCGGCCATCATATAGGATCGCGTCAGTATGAGTTCATCTTGTATGCGGTTTGTGTTTTCGTTGCAGTTGCTTCACGTGCTATTTTTTTTGACGTTTCTTACAGTTTTTGTTGATTTTTTGTTTTGTTATTGGCGAAATTCCGAGAAAAACAAAAAAAAACTTTGATCTCTCAAGCTCTAGAGTTATTGGTTCGTTTAATTTAATTAATCTAGTAATTAACAAAAAGTAGTTTGAATAATCAAAGATCAATCAAATAAAAAATCGATTTGATACCCCTTGCTAACTTTCTCGATACAAAAAAAACGATTATATTTCATTAGGGTACATCACTGTAAATGTCAACTTGGAACTGCCACCCATATCATGATATCTCGGATAGCCTATAGTTCAAGTTTTACATTAATCAGATAAGTAGTTGACTCAGCATATTAAACCAAAACCGTTGAAAGACCCAATACAAGCCCATAAGGGTATAACTTTTTACCTTGGTATAAAATGCACATCATAATATTGTTTTTCTTACTTTTGAATAAATAGTATGCAATAAATCCGTTCTATAGTATTTTGCGCAAACTGTTTTTTAATAGTTAGGTGATCACATGAAAATGATTCAATTTTATACGTTACATTTTAGCTGCATTACATTACAACTGTAAACACGCTTTTAAGTTTGTTAATGTAATGCAAACAAAATGTTATGCATTAAAGTACGTAATTTTTTGTGAAGACTTTATTATAATAAACTATTGCCGCAAGGTGCTTTAAAACACATTTATTGCATGCTTTTATTCAAAAGTAAGGAAAACAATATTATGACGTGCATTTTGTACCAAAGTAAAAAGTTACACCCTTATGGGCTTGTATTGGGTCTTTCAACGGTTTTTGTTTTAATATGCAGAGTCAACTACTTATCTGATCAATGTAAAACTTTGACACGTGTTTTTTCAGACCTTTGTCTTTCCGTTGTCAGGTCGGTTATCTAATTGGACACATTTCGCTGGATAGATTTTATGCCTTTTTAAGTTATTATTTCGTTTTATGTCTAAAGGTGAAAAAACTCCTACATCAAATACTTTTTCGTAAAATCCAGAAAAACCTCGAAAATTCACTGATATTGCGTGTCGCCAGCGCGCGAAGCGAGCGTACTAATGTAGACTTTCTTACAACTTACTGAAATTCAAAATCGCTTAGTAAGATTATCGTGCTGATAAGAAGATATCATTTATATCAGTTCGTATTAAGCGGCTAAAACAAGTAGGTATTCTATTACAGATGTAACAGTACATAGAAGTACCCAAACAAATGAGCAATCACTGAAAAATTCCTATTTATCATGGAAAGATTATTCATATCAGATGTATTTAATAGCCAAAATCTAATTACTGACATGTGTAATACTGCGAGATAACGATACAAAGGTGTTTAAATTGGCACTCCTACTGATGTTTATTTATCAATTCCAAGATGGCCTCTCTTTTTTTGATCAATATTTACGATTCGAAAACCGTTTCGAGGAATAACTCTTTTTTTAGTATATCGATTTTAAAATAAGAGAGCGCGATGTCTTTCATTTGACCTTCAGTGACGTCATCACTAGTCATTTCCATGCGAAAAAAAAACATTTCTAAACCTAATATGATGACGTAATTTCCTGTAAAAACTAAAATGCTTATAAAATCGATTACAAAGCACGAAAAAATGTAATATTGAAAGTAGGTACATTCCTAAATTGATCTATTTATTCCAAAAAGCAGACAAAAATAGCACATCGACGTTTAAAAACAACCGAATTCTGGCGTATGCGTAAAGATTGCGAAATGTAAGGAATAACTACATTATAGGTGATTATGTTTTTATTGTGAAATCCATCGCTTTGGAATACTCTAAATATTATTATTAGAGTGCATTACAAACCGTTCAGTATGTGCTTTACAAGCTGGTTAGATCAAATAGTTTCAAAAATATTCGGTGGACAAGTACGGTGGAAAAATTCAACAGTCTAGGTAAGTACCTCGGTGGCGCAATCGGTAGCGCGCTTGTCTTGATGACAAGAGGTCGCAGGTTCGAATCGGGCCCGAGGAATATTTTCAAACCCTTGTCTGTACATTTGTTTCTAATTTATATTTTCTGGTTTGTAATGCAACGATAATCATTGGTAGTAGATACATGACCAACCTCCTGAACAAATCTACCCTGACACAGGTCTCCTATAACAGTATCCCCATTGCATACGCTGAAACTGTGAAAAACCTTGGTGTCATTTTTGACTGTAACTTATCGTGGACTGCTCACGTGAATGAAGTCAGTAAAAGAGTTTTTGCCACTTTTTACTCCCTCAAGCGTCTCCAGCGATTTCTGCCCCATAGAACAAAGGTAACTCTTGCACAAACCCTTCTATTGCCAATCATCGACTATGCGGATTTATGCTTCCTAGATGCCAATGAAGAGTTGCTTAGCAAACTACAACGTCTTCAAAACCTGGGGATTCGGTTTATTTTCGGACTGCGTAAGTTTGACCATGTGTCTCATTATAGAGAGGAGCTGAAATGGCTTCCTATTCGTCAACGACGAAATTTTCACATTTTATGTTGCCTCTTTAATATCCTTAGGAGCCCTACTACCCCTCCCTATTTGCGTGAACGCTTCAACTACCTTCTTTCCAATGACAAACAGAACAGACCACACACAGTATCTCTTTTAAAAACTCCATGTCATAACACGGGTGCTTTTAGAAATTCTTTCACGGTGACATCCATCAGACTCTGGAACTCCCTACCGCATACGATTCGTGACTGTCCTACGATCAGCCTATTCAAGAAGAAGCTTAAAGAGCATTATTTATAAATATTTTTCCCTTTAAAATATATATTTATTTATTATGTATGCAGGTATATACACTGTATGTATTTATGTTTATATTTGGTATATACTAAATTCTTGTTTTAAACATATATTTATGAATACTTTTGTTATGTAGGTTTATGCCCATGTTTATATTACAGTATTTAAGTATGTTTGTTCTTTTTATATTTAAGTAATTATTAATTAATTTATTATGTAAGTATTTATTTAAAAGTTAGGTATATTTATGGTAGTTTTAAGTTCATATTATCTCCACATTTTTATTTTTTATATCACTTGTTTCTTTATGTGTGCACATTTGATCACACACTTTTAGTTAATATTTCCTTAGCACCTAGGTTTTGCTGGCAGAAATCTCTCTCAGAAATAAGCTCGCCTATAGCACGTTTAATTTATGACTGCTTGTACGTATAACTTTTCTGTGCAATAAAGAATATGAATATGAATATGCATCCCAATGGTGGTATATAAATGTAGTACTTAGGTACTTGCCATGCCGAGCCACAAAGGCAATCAAATATTAAAATAATGTACGCATGCATGCAGGTCTATACTATACTAAACCATAGTCCTGTGGGTAAGTGTCTGATTTAAAATAAAAAAGATTTTGACTTTTGTTTTTTTTTTCATGAAAAGTGGAGTGACTTAGCCTTATCAAATAAAAAGTGTGGAATTTATGGAATGCTCAATGACACCTATTCTCGTGTAGCAAATATTAGATTTAGAGCTGCCATAACCTTAAACTATTCATTGCAAAATGGGCTTTAACGCAGGTCGGTAAAAGTTAAATGAGCTTGTATTATTTTAGGTTTTTTAACTCTAGGTAACACTATATACCTATTTTCAATAAAAAAATCAATACACAGGTTCAGACGTTGCTTTTGAATAAAGCCGAAATCTGCCTTAGCAATTTATCCGCACGTGCCAGAATAACATTTTTTGACACACGCATGCGCTTTACAAATGTGGAAGCTGGGTTATTTTTATAACCTCTCTAAACAGAAACTTATCAAGCTTTAATGATAATACCCCTTTGCCCGGATTCATAACATGTTAAACATGTATTTCAAAGAGTTTCACTTTAGAATTATCATCCCACGTCATTTATCACGCGATTAACAAAGTCGTATGAAAAATAAAGCGTGTGAGAAATGTTGTGAGAATAGCGCCCCAGCCGCTAGATTTATGTATCGTTGTATCGTTGAGTCGGTTGCCAACTTGTTCCCAAAGGTCAAAAACTTCTTTTAAAAAAAGTTTGTTTGGGCCCTTTGCTACTGAAAATCTGAAAATTCTTGTGCATTTTATTTGCTAACTTTCCAAAATGGCTTCGGGTGGGGGCCCCAAACGTCAAGTGCTTAGGGGCCCTGGGTCTTTAAGATCGGGCCTGACCTAGCCTACTAGGACTATAATTCTTTTGTGAATGTTACACCAACATGCAGGAACCGGTTATCGAATATATTCCTAGTATACATTGACATAGTGGCTATTTTGGTATTATTATTCGATCTGTCATCGAGAAAATAAAAGCTTGGAAATAAATAAACTGCGGACTTAATTGGGCACTTGTTACAATGGTCTGTCGACCGAGCCAGTCAATAGATAGAGCCACCTCCCTTTTAATTTATAACCAGTATGAAAGTGTCCTCCCTGCTGATCTGACAGTCAGACACGTCAAGCGAGGTTAACATTGCCAGATATCCCGATTTGAGTTTAGGTCTCTCGATTTCTTACACCAATCTGGGTCAATCTCCCAATTGTTTACATTAACCCATTTGAAAGCTTAATTACAAAAACACAGTGTAAAATTACCGTATTTTTAGAGTAGCAATACCGTAATTTTGATAGAGGGGACACTAGTATCGTTTGAAGGTCGTTCAAAAACATTAGGGGTGTGTGAAAACCATTTTTCGATTTAGGGATGCGTTGGCGAAATATTAAGCTTTAAAGTGCTAATATAATTGGTTGATAAAAGGAAAGCTATCACAGCTAAGTAGGCTTTGCAGGCTTACGAGTACAGGTCGCGCCAGACTTTTAGTCCCCTCTAAACATGACAATGTGTGGTCCGTTCTTCTAAATGTATGGGATTAGAAGTTTGGCGCGATCTGTATTAGTAGACCAACTTATAAAATGTACTGGGCAACTACGGAACTGCGTGGCCCGATACGCACTTGACCGGCTTTTTTAATTAGGTATTTCCTAATCATCTCCTGCTTTTTTCTTGATACACTTCCATTGATGTACCTACCATAATAAACATTGTTCTGAGTTCCACTTCCCTTAATTGAAAAAAATATCTGGCAACACAGAGAGAGGCGGGCGGCGCAGCGTTGCCATTTGTACGGCAATTGCCGTGTTGTACGGCAATCGGGCATTAAATTATTAAATGTACGGCATACGGCTGAGTAGTCATTACCGTACGCTAAAATACGGCAATTCGGCAATGAATGGGCGTTCTTCTTTTACCTTGTGTAAAATTTTAAAGATTACTCTGCCTGACATATAACATACCTGCTTTATCAATAGAGGCAAACAAAATATTTGCACAATTCCAAACAAACCAAAAAACTAGCTACTAGCCAGCCATCACAACAAGGTCAATGGCCAAGACTTTATTACCATGTGATAGAGGCGATTCTTGGTTGGCTCATTGGCATATTTGTCTTGGACTTTAATTTGGTACATGTACAATAATGCTATCTAGTGGAAAGCTGAGAACTAACAGTCATATACAAAAAAATTATATTTTAAGTACTAAACTCTAAAGTAATATTTGATATCTTGTTCTGATGCACACGAATAAAATTTTAAGTCTAACTTTTCCATTTTTGCTTCGTTTTTCGATTCGTTCATTTGTTCGTGAATCGTGTGTTGAGTGCGAGAGGTTGAAAAAGTTTTAAATATTTTGCCGCGGCTAGAATATTGGCCGAGCAGTGCATTCGCAGAAAGCCATAAACCAACCACCGCAATGATTAAAAAAAATCAAAAACCCTCAGCTGAGTACGAAAATGATGATAAGAAATGAATAATTATGTTGAAAAGAAATTTTTTTTAAAATAAATTTGTATGTACGGCAATTTTTGTTAAAATACGGCAATTTTGTCAGTGGAATCGGCAACCCAAAATATGACCAGCGGCAACACTGGCGGCGCGCGGGTTGTCGTCAGTTTACATTCTCTTTGGTCAGTCCCAGCGTTGCCGGCACGGGTATTTTTTCCCGATTTCGGGTAATTTAGGCATTGAGCGGGTACCTTGCGGGTAATCATGACTGCCGGGTATTTTCGGGTAATTTTGCGACAAACACTAAAATATTTTTTCTCCCATTAAATCGCATTGACTCAATTGATGTCCAAAACGAAAGAATTTTGAGGCACATCATGCGTGAATGCGCAAAACAGAATGAATCTTATCCCTATTTTGTGTGAGGGAGGGTGTGTGTGTGCGTGTGTTGAGTTCCATGAGGCTAAACGTGCAAAAGAAATGCCCATATATGCAGATTCTCATTAGATAGGGAAAGCAAGAAGATTTTTTTTCAACATCACATCAAAGCAGCGTTGCCGGTGCGGTTATTTTTACTCTATTTCAGGTAATTTAGGCCTTAAGCGGGTTTTTTGCAGGTAACCATGACTGCCGGGTAAAAAAACCTCTACCGTCTATAAAAAAAACATGAATTTTTTATTTTATTAAATCATCTCCAGAACGTTGAAATTAAAAACTCAAATTCAATGTATTTTAAACCCACAGATGAAATTGAAATAATTAAATTTAGCAAAACATTGAAAAATAGCAATTCATGTGGTCCAGATGAACTCAGTACTAATATTATCAAGACCAATATTGATAAAAACATAAAAAAACATAAAATATATTTATTGACCATAATACATTTACATAAAACAATGAGTATCCAACTCCTATAAAAGTATAAACTGTAAGCTAGGAGTCAGTACATTCCCATAATTTCAGTTTTTAAATATATTATCTAGCCAAAAGGTACAAAAGTTTTTTTTTTTTTTTTTTAACTAAGGGTTAGTATTATAGCTATACATGATTTAAGACCAGTAGTACATAATTATTAATTGTAATAATAACTGTGAAATTATCTTTTGTTATTTTAAATTAAAAAGATAAATAAAAGAGCAAAGCTAAAATTTACAACATTTAAAGTAGATAAGGTTTGTTTACGTTTAGTTACATTCATTGGTAGTAGTGTTTGTAAATGTTAGAATATAACTTATAATATTATTAGTCTAAACAAAGTTAAAAGAGGTTGTACTTATACTGTATGTGAGAGGTGTGGGTGGGTATTGAGTGTGTTGCGAGTGATATTATGAGATCGGTTGAGTGTATGT
This sequence comes from Ypsolopha scabrella, assembly GCA_910592155.1. Classification (NCBI taxonomy): domain Eukaryota; kingdom Metazoa; phylum Arthropoda; class Insecta; order Lepidoptera; family Ypsolophidae; genus Ypsolopha; species Ypsolopha scabrella. The sequence continues at coordinate 4,239,190 of OU342989.1, read as the reverse complement.
GAGAGTGAAAGATCGTGCGTGTGTGTGAAGGCTATTTGTGTCTGAATAGTTGGTTTAACAAGCCAATTAATAATCTACAACAGTTTTTCAGTCTGCTCATAAGTTAAGTCGCTTAGCCATTGGAAACCCTATGACGCATCTGATAATTACTTAGTTTTTTTAATCTTACTGTACAATTTATAGCATTGTACAAATTTGGAGCCTGAAAATCGTAGTGAGCACGTGCAAACACGCTTTTGACCGCAGGTAAAGGACAGCGATCTGTGCGTTGCCTTGCTTCAGTAAGGTGTGGAACTGTATATCGATGATACCTTCTAAGGCATTGATATATATAAGACTTACGCACACTGAGAACTTCAGATTGTTCATATACTGATATTGTAGGATGTCTCCATGGTAGGTACAACATGACCTTAAGTACAGCGCGTTGGGCACGTTCCATCTCAATCAGATGGGATTTTGAAGCTCCACCCCATGCAGTTATACAATAATTAATCACGCAGTGACCCAGAGCATTATACACATGCACAAGGTTCTTCTTATCGGTTACAGTACGTAGGTTTTTAAAAACAAAAATTAACTTTCTTAGCCGTTTGGCAGTACTTGAGATGTGAGAGTGCCAGTTAAGCCTATTTTCGATAATTACTCCAAGATATTTTAAAGTGCTAACTTTATCCAGATGTGGACAGTTATATGTTTGTAGATCGGTAGGATTAGTATTGCAAGGATAAGTATGAATCCTTATTTTGAAATCTTCTTTAGGGAGGCACACAATAGTTTTACTGAAGCACATGTATTTTGTCTTGGTCGTGTTTAGTGACAGAAGGTTTTTCTCTAACCAGTTAGTTACTTTAGAAAGGCCTCGTTCAGTAATACTCTGTACCTCGTCCCAACTAGCTCCATGGTAGAGTATGACCGTATCGTCGGCAAACATGATAAGCTTTGAACCAGCACCAGATAGTTGACATAGGTTGTTGATGTATAAAAGGAACAGTGTTGGTCCCAGAGTGCTTCCTTGGGGGACACCATAAGTGCAAGTAGCACTATCACTGAGCTGATTGCAAACTCTAACACGTTGCTCCCTGTTTGTAAGGTAATCTCTAAACCACTGTAAGGAGGTTCCTCTGACACCTACATTCTCCAATCTAGACAACAGGATAGGGATCGAAACCGTGTCAAAAGCTTTTTGCAGATCGAGGAAGACTCCCAAACACTTATTGCCTTTATCTAGGTATTTCGTTATTAATGATGTTAATTTAAGAACAGCATCTTCTGTTGACCTTCCGGTTCTGAATCCATATTGCTTTTCAGGTAAGTAGTTATTACTTTCCAAATATTTGGTAAGTCTTTTATTTACTAATTTTTCAATAATTTTTGAAATAGTTGACAAGAGAGAAATAGGTCGGTAGTTAGAAGCTAAGTTCTTATCACCACTTTTGTAGATGGGAGCTACAATGGCCTGTTTGAATATTGATGGAAAGCAGCCTGTTTTAAAGCTTAAGTTACAGAGGTGTGCAATAGGTTCAGATAGTTTGCGGCAATACGTTTTGAGAAAAGATGTAGATATTTTATCCCAGCCTGGTGCGGTTCTTAGTTTAAGGCCAGTTATGATCGCTTCTACCTCAATATGATTAGCAGGAAACATCATCATTGAGTTGCTCGGACCTTGATCAAGTGCATTTCCTGCCAGTACAGAATCCGTAGTATTTAACTTGTTCAATGTATTATTGGCTAGATCAGCTCCTATGGAGGTAAAAAAGTTATTGACATTGTTTAGCGAATCTTTTGGTGTTTCTTTGGTTGTAAGTAACTCTGGTGTCGACTTTTTTACATTTTGTAGGTTGCAAAGTTTTTTGATTATTTTCCAAGTCTGTTTCATGTTTCCCGAAGATTTTTGGAGTTGATTAGTATAATATTGTTTTTTAAGTGTTTTGATAAGGTTGTTTAATCTATTCCTATATGTATTATACTGTAGTTTCAACTGTTCATTGTTAAAATTATGCCCTGTAATCAATTTTTTATACATTTTATTTCTTTTATTAATAGATTTGACCACTCCAGTAGTGATCCAAGGCTTTAAAGGTGTATGTCGTCTAGGTAACTTAATAATCGTTGTAATAATCGTTGTATAATAATTGATCTTCTCTGTATTCCTATTTGCCATATATTTAATCATTGCCTTGATCAGGAAACTTTCCCAGAATCACTTAAAAAAGCCAAAGTTATTCCAGTACACAAAAAAGGAGATACTAAAGATGTCTCGAAATATCGGCCAATCTCATTGCTGTCAGTACTAGCTAAGCTATTCGAAAAGATTATTGTAAATAGAATACAAAATTACTTTGAAGTTAATAAATACTTTTGCCAACAACAGTATGGATTTAGAAAAAATTATAACACTATATCAGCAATCTGTGACTTAGCGGAGGAAATTTCCGACAATTTGAACAACAAGAAAAAGTGTATCGGCCTTTTCTGCGATCTAAGCAAGGCATTTGACTGTGTCAGTCATGAAGTACTGCTTAACAAGCTAGAGTTTTACGGCATAAGAGGTAAAATCTATAACTTCATCCGGTCATACTTGCAAAATCGTACCCAATATGTTCAGATTAGGGCTTATAGCGGTTCAGGAAATCGAGATAAAATAGACTCTGATGAAAGAAAAATCAAATATGGCGTTCCGCAGGGATCAGTCCTGGGACCTTTGTTGTTTCTTATATTTATAAATGACTTGCCTGTCAATATAAATCAAGGAACAACATATTTATACGCAGATGACACAAACATCATATTGACTGATAATACATTTGATAACCTTCAAAAAACAGCCAAAATCACATGGATTCACTTAAACGAGTGGTTTAAAGCTAATGGTTTATCTATGAATTGCAGTAAGAGTAATTACATTGTTTTTAGGCGCCACACTAACAGTACAGACTGCAAACTAAATCTACCCATTGAAAAATCCAAATGTATACGTTTTCTTGGTGTTGAATTAGACGAACAGTTAAAGTGGCACAATCAAATTGAAAGTTTAAAAAGGAAACTAGCTAGCGCTTGCTATTCTCTCAAGTGTATGAGAAATATTGTGAGTCAAGAAACCCTTAAACTAATGTATTATTCATATTTTGAAAGCATTATTAGGTATGGTATAGAAGCTTGGGGCAATTCAAATCATATTCAAGATATATTAATTTTGCAAAAGAAAGCACTAAGAATTATTGAAAAGGCTCACTATCTGGAACACTGCAAGCCTCTTTTTATTAAACATAAAATTCTTACTATAATCAATCTGTACATTTATATGATATCGATCAAAATTTTCAAGAGTAAACACAAATACAACCTTGTTAGAGACATTCAGACACATCTTCTAAGAAATGATAAGAGACTTGCTTTGCCTACTCCGAACTATGGAGTGTTTCACAGAAATTTTAATTATACTGGACCAAAGATATATAATGCACTTAATAAGGATATTAAAAACTGTGATAATTTTAATGTATTTTCTAGGAAACTTAAGACTTTTTTATTAGAACGACCATTCTACAATTTAAATGAATTTTTTATTTGACATTTTATTCATTATTTTGACTTGCTTTATGCTATTATTTATGTATTAAATGTAACATAATTTCTTATTTACTTGTTTTATAATTTATCAATGTCATTATGTAAATTTAAGTTGCAAATGTATTTTAAATAAGATAAGTCATTCAATTTACATCTACTGTATCGTTAGTTTTAAGTGAATATATAATTATTATTTTTTGCATGCCTTAATACAATCTGAACCTTTGTATGGCTTTGTAATTTTGCAAATAAACGATTCTGATTCTGATTCTGATCTTGACGCAGCTGCAGCGCATAATTGAACACATCCTATCTTTCTCTACTATTTGTCTGTGTGTGAGAATCTTGATTTATGTCAAGCTAATCTGCACTAAAACAACGTGCAAAAGAGATGCACACACAAATCATCAGTAGAAAGCACGATTATTTTGCCGTTTGTTCAGTTTTGTTTTGTGGCTTGCTTTGACAAGTTATAAATACTATAAAACGTGAAAATTTTGAGGAAAAGGAACCTTTAAAATCAACTTTTTTTATTATGGGTTCATTGTTGCTAAATTATTCTTTTTATTTGTCCATTTTCACCAAAATGGTCAGAATGTGTATGTAGAAAATTCTATAATAATTATTTTATTTGGTATCAACGACTTAAGATATTATTACTTAAAATATCTTTAATTGTAATTTTTTTTTTCACCTTATCAATCAAAAAAAATTTTTAAAACATACACATTCCTGTTTGTTTTTAAAGAAATGTTAAAATAAGAACAAGGTATTTAATATTTTATTTCTTCCCTTGAAAAAAAAAACATTCACAAAACGGGTAATTCGGGTAATTTCTGATTCGGTTTCGGACTTTTTCTAGTTTGACTACCGGCAACACTGGTCAGTCCGTCCGTCGTCGTTGAATTAATTGTTTGTTTGTTGTGCGATTGTGAATTTGCTCGCTCCTTCTCATTTTTTGAATTTCTACGTTTTCTTGGCAAATATTAGATATGTCTTCCTCCGACTCGGAAGACGACTGCTACGGCAATGTAGCTCAAAAACTACAGAAAATGAAGAATTCGTATAAGTTCGAAAAGCTCCAAAGCAGCAACAGTGTTTTGAACGAGTCTTCCGAGATCGACACAATCCTGAAATGCACCGACAAAGGACCTCAACCGTCATCATCATCAGTCACGGACGTCGCTTTGCCTTCCACAAGTGATTCCTTAAATAATAGCAACGATGATATTGAACTAGACAAGCTAATAGCGTTAAACCGACGTCCAACTCGTAAAACGAAAAAAAGCGCAAAAACTGCTGCAAGTGAAGCTTTAGTGATGCCAGAACCGGCGCCAAGACGAGCTCCTAGGGGTAGAAAAAGTAGAGGAGCCAATACAAGCCAAAACGCAACGCCAAGAAGTAGACGAAGGGGAAGACAAGCTCAAAGTACTATAGAAGCTTTACTTCAAAATACCACAGCACCCCCAACTCGTGGAAGGAGTCCTGGACGTGGCAGAAGTCGCCGGCGGCCACCTGTCGCCATTTTAAACGCGCTACAAGCTCTCATTCCTGTATTTAGTGTTGGTAATACCGATGAATATCCAGATCAGTGTGAGAGCCAAGAACTGTTCAGCAATAAACAGAAAAATGATGAGGACGTCGTTGTTGTTGAAGAAGATCCCTTAGATGACAACGAAGAGCTCTCTGTGAAGGTTAACTGGCAGAGTTCAGAGCTTTTCAAGTTCACTATTAGGCGCTACCAGAAGTTGACTCAGATTTTTGAGTATTTTTCTAATACAGAAGACATCAGTTTTGATAACCTGTTGTTCACTTTTAATGGTAAGATATTGAAAGCAGATGATACACCAGAGTCCATAGACTATAATATTGGCAAATTTATTGATGGCGGTGTTGTAAATAAGAGTGTATCTCAATTAGTTAAAAAAGACAGTAAAGAAAATGGGAAAGACAGCATAAAAATTAAATTTCAGTGTCAAAATGTGAAGAAACCTATAGAAATTATGATTAGTTTGGATGAAAAAATGTTGCTTTCTATGAGAAAGTGTGCAGAACATTTAGAAAAGCCCATGGATAAGCTACGATTTATGTTTGATGGTGAAAACCTTTCAGCTAAAAGTACACCACGGGAGCTAGATTTAGAGGGTGGTGAATGTATTGATGTAAAGATTTTGAGTTGATATTAAATCATTTATGGACTTGAAAAATCCCACCTATTTTAATACATTTTTATACTTAAACAATAGGTTGTTTCAAGATATTTGGTTCATGAAACATGTTACTTATACAATGATTTTGGCAGTGATTTGTAGTAAAAGGTAAGTACCAAAAACTTCTTAATTACTGTTCCCTGCAATCACTAAAATTTCTTACTTTGATGTTGTGTATGTTATGTGTACATTATTTCATAATGTTTTTTCATTTACAATAAATACAGTGCAAAGTTTATATGTCGTAGGATTTTGATTAAATCAGTAGTTAGAATTTTCTTCTTAGAAACTAACTTATTGTCAAGAACTATAGAGGTTGCCTTGCTCTGTTCTGCTTCACTCGGCTCCCGAATTTATGATCACAAGCAATCTAAGACTCCTCTTCGCTTTGCTTGTTCATTTTTTACTTTGTCCTAGGATTTAGATCAAATTACTGTGATATATACAACATTTAATATTCGTACCTTTATAAAAATATTGTTTTTAGTCCCTTCATTTACAAATTTGAATACAGGATTTCCAAGAAAAAATATTGTTTGTCATTGTGTTTAAATGAACCACCATAAAAGATGAATGCACTTAGAGCTATCCATAAATAGCTCAAATAAAATGTATTCTACTTGGATCTACTTGAATGAACTACATCTTCTGCCCACGCATTTGATTAAAAGTCGTACAAAATCTATGAGAGATAAAAATAATTTGTCATCTGTAGGTAATTTGTTTGAATTTAGTTTCTTAAAGCCCATAAGTAAGTAAACAGAAGTGGCGCGGCAGGGAAGCGAGGGGAGGTTTCACAGTTATATTAGCTCCAAGAACAATGATATTTACATATAACTATGTAATTAAAAGGTACCTATTGAAATCCTTAGGCGTTTCAAACCGATGTTTATCAATGAATTAGACGGATTAATGTTTGTTTAGATAGGGTTAATTAATTGATAACGGTTTATGAATTATACGACTCAGTCATTATTATTTATGACTTGATGTTGATGCTTTCCATGTTTTAATATATATTAGACTTCAGGTACGCATTCAGGATTTCGCTCCGGGGGGGGGGGGGGGGTGGATTTGTTTATAACAACGAATCATAGACGAATAAAAAAGGGGATTAATTGAAATAGGCGTTACCTTGCGGAAGTCCATCACTAAGTAAAGGATATATGAATATAATTTGCAATATTCCGCTAAACAATTCTTGTCGTGCTATTCAAAATGCAGACTCGTGCACCGCCCGCCCGCCCGCATAAAAACATGCAACAAGCAAGCGATACAAGCAAAGCAATCTTAAATAACAAGCAAGAAAACTTATCGACACGTGTTTCGCCTCTGAACGAGGCATCCTCGGGATGTGTTGCTAGCCCGGCTTCTCCGCAGCAACTGATGTGTTGCTCGCCCAGCCGCTCCGCAGCAACTGATGTTGTTCGCCCGACAGCTCAGCAGCTAGTGACGAGCCGCCGACCAAAACTCGCCTTTTATACACCGGCCTGACTAGTTGTTTGGTGGGGAAAATGGGGAGACGAAAACATGCGTAACAGTGGGGTAGTGGTAAAGTTAGTTTGTTCGTTTAGTAAATCAGGGTTATTCTTGTTTTTTAGTATTTCTAATTGTTCTAACACACACATTCTTAAACCTTTTTTACAAATATGTTTTACTTCAAATGAATGGTTATCAGGCAAACTATGACCGGACTCTAATAGATGTTTTGCAAAGTGTGATTTTTCAGGATGATTATTTCTATGGGCTGAGATATGTTCTTTGTACCTAGTTTCAAAACTGCGACCTGTTTGACCTACATAGACACCGTTACAATCATTGCAAGACAATTTGTAAAATTCACCCCAAAATAAAATTTGAATTAGAAGTCGAACAAGAAAACTCCCTTAATTTTCTAGATTTAACGATTACTCGGGCACAGAATAAACATGAATTTCAAATATACCGCAAGCCAACACACACCGATACTGTAATACCTTCTTCATCTTGTCACCCTTGGGAACATAAGCTTGCAGCATTTCGTTGTTATGTTCACAGATTGATGACGGTGCCTCTAAGTCCTGACAACTTTGAAAAAGAACTCAACATAATATATCAGATTGCTGTGAATAACGGGTATAGTGCAAAAATGGTTGATAGATTAGTCCACAAAAAACAGAATATCATTATTAGAAACAGTTTGTCTGCTTTACAGCCTGAAAGTACGAGTGTTCAGAAATATAAAACAAGCATAACTTATCTAGGTCCAATTTCTGAACGGGTTGCGAAGATTTTTCGGCGTTGTGGTGTTCGCGTTGCATTCAGAACCAAAAATAAGATAAAGCGTATTTGCAATGGTAAGGACAAATTAGATAAAAAACAACAGTCTGGTATTTACAAATTGTCTTGCAATGATTGTAACGGTGTCTATGTAGGTCAAACAGGTCGCAGTTTTGAAACTAGGTACAAAGAACATATCTCAGCCCATAGAAATAATCATCCTGAAAAATCACACTTTGCAAAACATCTATTAGAGTCCGGTCATAGTTTGCCTGATAACCATTCATTTGAAGTAAAACATATTTGTAAAAAAGGTTTAAGAATGTGTGTGTTAGAACAATTAGAAATACTAAAAAACAAGAATAACCCTGATTTACTAAACGAACAAACTAACTTTACCACTACCCCACTGTTACGCATGTTTTCGTCTCCCCATTTTCCCCACCAAACAACTAGTCAGGCCGGTGTATAAAAGGCGAGTTTTGGTCGGCGGCTCGTCACTAGCTGCTGAGCTGTCGGGCGAACAACATCAGTTGCTGCGGAGCGGCTGGGCGAGCAACACATCAGTTGCTGCGGAGAAGCCGGGCTAGCAACACATCCCGAGGATGCCTCGTTCAGAGGCGAAACACGTGTCGATAAGTTTTCTTGCTTGTTATTTAAGATTGCTTTGCTTGTATCGCTTGCTTGTTGCATGTTTTTATGCGGGCGGGCGGTGCACGAGTCTGCATTTTGAATAGCACGACAAGAATTGTTTAGCGGAATATTGCAAATTATATTCATATATCCTTTACTTAAAAAAGGGGATGTTGTTGCCGCTAAGAAAAAACTGAAGCATAACAAAGGCGGCGATTTACAAGTGTGTGAGTGAATTTACTAAGATGTGAATGTGTGCGTGCCGGGCTCGTGCGAACACACGAGTAGGCTTATTATGGGTGCTTCAGTTTTCGGTTGCCGAAACTCTATTTTGTACTTCTATATAACGAATACAAGTTAATTTGTAAAATAGTGTATAGGTAGAGATCGCGTAGGTAACTAAGCTTTAACTGAACGCCCGGCGCCCTCCAATGTTATTACTTATTACTCTCACATGCAAAGTAGGTGTAGACGCAATACATGAAAACAACAACTAACCCTGGTAAAAAGGACAGCGCCTTGATCCCGATGAGCAGCTTGAGGGTGTTCTGCAGCACCGCGTCATAGTATAAATAAGTAAGTAATAGTATTCTATCTTCTATATTATGAAGAAGTGGAGCTGCTTAAGGTTATTGTGTGAGCACTTTTATAAGATATAATTTATTAACTATTTATTTATATAATTTGGGCTTCTATTTATCTAAATTTAATTTATTTATTACATTATTTATGTATAAAAGTACTAATAGAATTATGTTAAAAAGCTATCTATGTATCTATAGATGTAAACACGCACCCAACCTATCCCCCTCACAACCTAAACTTGGTTGGAGCGTTGACCTCAAACAGCTGGAGGTTTCACGGACGACGCTCTCTCTAAACTCGCCCGTATGTCGGTGCGTTAGGGTTCACGCATTTTTGTTTGGAACTCAATTATTTCCTAAACTAAAGGTGTCCGCGGGTATGACTCCTGGGAGAAGTGGTTCAGTAGGGTCGGTAGAATATGTGGTTTCATTTAACGGTCGCACTCTATTTACACCATAGGATATTGCTAAGAAGAGGTTTTAATTTGATTTGTTTCCTTTTCTAAATTTCATCCAAATCTGTTCAGCCGTTTCAGCGTGAAAGAGTAACAAACATACACACACACAAACTTTCGCATTTATAATATTAGTGTCGTATTTCTTACAAAATTTAATCATCGCTATTTATTGGTATAAAATTAATTTGAAAAGAGACTAAATCGGGATATATCCCCCCCCCCCTTATCGTTGTAATGCCGTGCGAAATAGAATGCATTACAGGCTAAGCCACACTTACTTTACCCGGCTTAACTATCCCTGTCGGGTACCTACCAAATATTATATTAATTTCCGAAATTCACATCTTATTCCAAACACCTAACACTTCAAAAATACTGCTAAAAAGATTTTAATTAATCTATATGTAGTACTCACCGATCATAATAATTTTTTAATTAATTTTAATATAAATTCACACGTAAAAAGAAAAAAACACACAAACAAAAAAGCTTTGGACAGAAGTCAGACTTGCTGATTTAAACTGCCTGCGAATTCGGTTTCAGAGGGCTCTTTTATAGACTATTGTAGATAAAAACATTATAATGTAGGAAGAAAACCTATTAATATCGGATTATTTATTAACTTATCTTGTTGATAAAGGTTTAGTCGCGCTCTGATAATAATTTACTTTATTATCTCACAAGTTTAAGGATATTACACGTAAATAAAATAGTATTTTCCGTCAAGCATTAGACTGAGGCATGTATAGTTGTTCAAAAACTCACACCGGGTTGGGTTCCTACCCCGGGTTCCAACACTAAGCCGTTCAAAAATCAACACGAGTCGCGACACCGACCATTTAAAAATAGCAGTGTTGCTACACCGGTCTCGAATTGTTCAACACCAACTCTGAGCAGGGTTCGCAAGGTTTGTATAGAGACGTCAAAATGACAGATAAAAATCAATACAAACTCTATTGGAAATATGTGAAATGCACAGACATAATAATTACTACTAAGTAGCAAACCAAACAAGGATTAAATAGCGTGGCAAGTTTCCATACAAAAAATAAGCTACATTTAGGCTTCATGGTACGAAGAAACTTATAAAAATGGGTAGTTTAGGCTGGCTTATGCTTGGAACATATTTGTTAATTCCTAAAATAATCTCTAGTATATATTTTGTTTGGAAACAAGAAATATTTATATTTAAAAGAGCCCAAAGTTCACTAAGCTATGCCACGCGTCGACTCTATGCGTCTACTATGTAGGTATTATACGTCTGTGGTGAAATGACGTTTGGAGTGTAGCAACTCGGCCAAACCCGTTCAAAAACTCAGTATTCCTACCTACCCTAGGGTTCTATGATGAACGCACTTCTGAGGTGGGTGGACTAGCAATTTTGGTCACCCTAGGCACAGAAATAGTAGTATGCGAAATGTAAACGGCGAGTCATTTATTCGAAAAAACAATCGGTGTAAGTACAACATTGAAAACTTGCGGAGGCCCCTGGGCTTCAGCCCCGGTTGCCCTCCCCTAAATCCGGCCCTGCCTAGGTCTATTGGGATAACTAGGATTTGTAGCTGGGGGGGTGACTCCAACTTATGAACCCATCAACAAGTATCTGTTCTTGAATATGTGATCGTAATACGATAAATAGAGATAACCCAACAAGATCACACATTGGATTAAATTGGATAAAGTATCTTTTTACATAAATGACACCCGTATTTCTGGGGGAAGAGGAGGGGGGCAGACTGTATTCTGGGGGGGGTCCGTGCCCCTGGCCTCTACCTAGTTACGGCTATTCTAGTGTCAGCCACCCCTTCCGTCTAATTTGGTTTGGGAATGACAAATTTACATAATACACATACAAGTTTTTATTTTACGTTTGTTTGCTGCATACATTTTAATTTTAGGTGTAGAGTTGATGCCTGGCTCGACTTGGACTACCATCTTACTCGCAAGCAAGTTATTCGAGGGAGAATAAGAGGACAGCTCTTGCAAACAGGCACAAACTGGCCCATCATGCTTGGGACCGTTGATGGCGCCATCCATCCATCGCCAATCTACAACATTTCATTTTAGTTAACCATTTATTTTTAATATTTATATTGAAAGTCTGCGTAAAAAGAAGCTTATGTATCATTTTATTTTGTTTTATTTTATGTTTTTCCTGCATAATTTAATGTTTTCTTATTCACTCATTTTAAAAGGACGTATGTCGCATCTGAGGATTTTAAAAGACGATGTTCACTGCCAATGGATTGTTAAAAAAAAAGCGTGGCATGTTTATGTCTGCTGTCACATGGCATGACATGACAGTTGTTTTTTTTAAAACAAAATGAACTTAGAAGCAAAGGAAATTGTTTTGAAAAGCCTGTGTTTACCATATTGTTAGTTTTTTGAAAATATCTATTTATTTAATAACGATTTAATTCTGAAAACCAAATATGCTCAGAGAGCCCATATCTCGAAATGGTTTTTAGTTTTGCACCAATTATTAATTTGTAATGTTGTCGATTGCCGGCCCTTATATAAAACAGACTGGTGACGGGCAGCGGCAGCGGCATCACTGGTGCGAGGGTTTCAGCACTGCACTCATGAACCCACACCTAAGGGCGGATCCAGGGGCACGTGCACATGTGTCATGACCCCGGTGACGCCCCCCCCCCCCCCCTTCGATCCGCCACTGGGTCCAAGTAAAAAGTCAAATCATTGCAACAGTGAAAGAATTTCCAAAATCGGTTCATATCAATAGTTATAGAGATTCCATCCATCCATCAGCCTGTTTCGTCCACTGCTGGACATAGGCCTTTCCAGGGCCTCGCCACGCTTGGTGGTCCTCCTGGAAAAAATGCCCATACTCACACACGCTGGGCAGGCGGGTTGGTGAGCGCGGTGCAGAAACTCTTACACCAGTGACGCCGCTGCCCGTCACTAGTCTGTTTTATATAAGGCCCAGCAAATTGGGGATGGATATACCGCCATCCATCGGTCCCAGGCAATGGTGGGCCGCCTGGTTTTGCCTGAGAGCTGTTCTCTTACTCTCCCCCGAATAACTTTGGGAGGATTTGCGAGTAAGATGGTGGTACCTCCACAGTCGAGCCCGGCATCAGCTCTACCACCTACTAGAGATTACTTGCGCAAATTTAATGATGGCCATAGCATATGTCCCCAGGAAACTGCCGGTCGCCTCTTATAAGGTTAAGTATGCTTTTACTTTTGCTTGCATATTTTAATGAAGTGCCCACTTGAGATTACACTTGAGATTTTCAATAACAAGGCACTTATGACGTCAAAGCAAAGGAAAGTCACTTTCACAGAACTGTCTCGACTCTCGACCAAGGAACATAAATTAAATGAAATGAATACTTTATTTCTGCAATATAGGTTAAATACACTTATCGCACGTTAGGATTTAATAAATAATTAAATTTAAGAGGAAATACAATATATTGAAATAGGTGTTGGGTTTGCTTATTTAATAAGTAAATACACGTACATGAACTAAAATAAATGTATACAATTATGTATATACGATATGATAATAATAATAGCTACCTATATACTAAATACTAATACGTTACATATATAAATACATGCCTAACTCCGCCCATTCGATTAGTCTTGCTAAGAAGAAGGGCAAGAAACTTAGCAAGATCGTGTATTTTTTTTTTATCATCATTATATTTATATACAACAGTGTTTTAGTAAAGAGATAGAAGGTACCTACAGGACAAGAGAAAGTCGGATAATCAGACCAATTATAGCTACTTGAAATAAGAAAACTAAAGCATTTAGCACAAAAGTAACCAAATTTGATTATTGTAGGGGACTTGAGAATAAATCAAATCTGAATACATTTTGGATTTTGGTCATAATTTTTACGTGGCATGTGCATAAACGAGACCCTTAACGCGTAGAGCGTAAATATAGGTATGTTTGAAGGCTAACAAAGTTATTAAAAGAAGCATCAAAGTTAATGAAAAAAATAGTTTTAAGATCTTCATATTCCATACTCAATATAAACATACAATTTATTTTATTTATTGCTTTTTTAATAACCAAACGAAAATGTTTATTTTCTGAAAATTCAGCAAGAACACTGATTTTAGGGAGACTGCAGCCTTAAATAATATTACAAACAAAAGGAAATTAATAGATTATCGCTTTATCCTCCTGTTCTATATCTATCCTATAATACTCTCTGTTCTCTACCGAGGTCTGTACACTTGGGGATTTTAGGATTCCGCGCCCAAAGGGCAAGACGGCGGATTTGTATTTAATATTTTATAACTGAAAATAAGTTAATGCATATATCAAACTGAGTATTTGTAAACATTGACCCCCTAGTTTTAACAGAAATACGACATGTCTAGGTAGATCATGATATGCCCAATCGACAACATTTCATTTTAGTTAACCATTTAATTTTAATATTTATATTGAAAGTCTGCGTAAAAAAGAAGCTTATGTATTTTTTTATTTGGTTTTATTTTATGTTTTTCCTGCATAATTTAATGTTTTTTATTCACCCATTCTAAAAAGACGTAAGTCACATCTAAGGATTTCAAAAGACAATGTTCATTGCCAAATGATTATTAAAAAAAAGCTTGACATGTTTATGTCTGCTGTCACATGGCATGATAGTTCATTTTTTTTAAACAAAATGAACCTAAAAGCAAAGGAAATTGTTTTTAAAATCCTGTGTTTACCATATTTTTAGTTTTTTGAAAACATCTTTTAATTTAATCACAATTTAATTCTGAAAAAAAGTATGATGCTGAGAAAGCCCATATCTCGAAACGGTTTTTACTTTTGAAGAGAAAATTTTGTAAAAAATATATGTTATATTTCACTCTTTGATCTTGATATTTCGGCCGTTCGATAGACGATTACTTACATTTTCTTCAATCCATTTAAATCGTAAAGATAGGTCTGAACTATGATCTAATTATCATTTTATTTGAGCTATGTTAAATTTTGAACAGTAAAACTTATACTAAAATATACGTCTTAAAAATGTAATATAAAACGGCTGTCATATGAAAGACCCATCCCTCTAATTCCAAAATAATAAATAAAAACACCTCGAAACCGCGAGTTTTCTAAACGGGGCGCTTCCGCTGAGCAGGATGACCATGTGTAAAATGAAAGCGTTGGAGCAGGATAATTTCGCTGGATAACCTCGCCTTAATGTTTTTAGGGTGCAGTACCGTTAAAACGTCAAAGTTTTCCCGCTTTTTTCATTTTTGTTGATTTTTTCTAAAAAATATAAGGCGACTTTAATTTATGCAGCCAAACTCATACTGGAGGCTTGGTTAGTGATCAGTATCACGAATCGATAACACTTTTTGCTATTTTCGCAAAATAAAATAGACGGCCCATAGTAATTGACTCGGGGCTGGGCTTGCGTTTGCAAAAAATATGAAAATAATATCTTAGGAATAAAAAAAAGTCATAGAACCTTGTTTTGGGAACAGTCAGTAAGAAGGTATTTAAAATCTTGCACATTTACTGTTTATGATAACTAAAACAGAATTGATTGTACCGCAAATCAAATCAAATCAAAATAATTTATTTGGGATAAAAATCCATATTTTAAACATTAAAATTATAAGACAAACAATACAAAAATTAAGTTCACATTCAATACAATTAAATTACACATTCAATATAAAAATTAAATTAAATTAATTAAATAATATGCCATGTTTTGGGAATTGGTTGGTTCCCACCAACTCCCGTATTTGATGTTAAGTAGGTTCGTTAGATCGTTGGAAGTATGAAGGATGGCAGGGTTTATTTATCCAAAACGATTAGCACATTTTTGAACTATTTATTTACCAAAATAAAAATAGGAATCAATTTTTACAAAAGTCAAGTCAAAGACATTTTATTTCATTTTATTTTCAAGCAAAAGAGAGACTGAAATATTTTACCGCACTCGAAATAAAATAGTGGATGAAAAATTTAATTTGTCATTATGTTATCGTGAATTAATCAGCTGCTATATTTTTCCTGTGATCTTTTTGTAATCCCAAAATACCATGTTTTTTTTTTCATATTTTTCGGTTCATTAGTTTCGGAAGTAAGAGGGGGGACATGCATTTTATTGTGGTTTTTCATAGATTTCTCGAAGTCGGTGCCAGTGAATATAGTAAAAGTATATTTTTTTAATCAGCTCTTTAATATCTACAATTTGATACCCATATTGTATTTTAGGATAATTATTTCCATTTTTACCTTATTATGTATATTTATAACTCATGTACTTATCCACAATATAGTTGTATTAAATATTATACCCAACCGGTTTCGCTCTTCAGCATTCTCAAGGGCTTTACTACAATACTTATTTAATTACATTTTCAGAATCTACAAATAAAAATAAGTGCAATAAAAACAAGTACATGAGTTATAAATAAACATAATGTGTATTAATTTCCACCAAGTGCCAACAATCACATGCATCAACTATGTTATTTTTATCTCTTTCGTAATTGGAAAAAATTTAAACAATTACAAATTTTTCAAATATTTTTTAACACCATATTATGTAGGCAAGGTGTTGCTATTTTAATGGCTTTCAAGTCTTTATCTTTAACGGTGCATAAGTTACGAGGCTGTGACATACGGACGGATATACTTTCAGGTACTACGGAACCCTAAAAAAGAAGTAACTAAGCAAATTATGCTCCATTATGAAATAAAAAAGATGCAAGGTATTTACAACTATCTGAAAAGCTAAAAAAATACAGTTGAATTTACATATTTAAATCAACGTACCTTAATAATATTTATCAAGTGTACAAATTATGAACACAGGGTTTGGAGTGAGCCGGCGGCGTTTCATTTGCTGAACAGGGCGGCGAGTCTCGCACGTGCGACAATTAGCGAAGGCCGAAAGCGGGTGATTTTTACAAGCTCTTCATGAAGAAACATCCATCCATCCCATCCATCAGCCTGTTTCGTCCACTGCTGGACATAGGCCTTTCCAGGATTTCGCCACTCTTGGCGGTCCCCATACTCACACACGCTGGGCAGGCGGGTTGATGAGCGCGGTGCCGAAACCCTTGCACCGGTGACGCCGCTGCCCATCACCAGTCTGTTTTTTATAAGGCTCGGCAATTGTGGATGGATATACCGCCATCCATCGGTCCCAGGCAATGGTGGGCCGCCTGGTTTTGCCTGAGAGCTGTCCTCTTACTCTCCCCCGAATAACTTCGGGAGGATTTGCGAGTAAGATGGTGGTACCTCCACAGTCGAGCCCGGCATCAGCTCTACCACCTAGAAAGATAGAAGAAGATGATTCCACCTAGAAGATGAAGAAACATATCAAAATTTTAAAATATAAACCTCTTATCCGTATTCATAACATGCTTCTCGTGTCTTTTATGGATTTATAGTTAATAGAATGATCATAACACGCCATTTATGACGTGACAAAAAGGCGTATGAAAAGCAAAGCGCGTGAAAATTTTTGTGAGAATCGCCGTCCAGACGTGTTTTGAGTAAGCAAGTGGAAATAAGGGTGTTAATTTTGCGACGGAGGTTATGTAGTAAAATTATAATTGATACCTTATTTTAAATTTCCATTAGTTTACTACCTTTTTAGTAAACAAATTTAAATGAAAAAAGATACCAATTCATGTCGTGAAATTGCCACCTTTTTGTGTCTCGCGGTAACTTCCGCTAGGTCCCAGTCTGCTAGTGTTTGTCTACCAATCTTAGACCATTATATAACACTGGTCTAAGCTACCAATAGTCTGACTAAACTAACCGATGGACTCTGATGGACCCGAAAACGGCATAAAAAGTGTCTCTCGTACTCTAATATAAGGTCCTACCTACAATATTTTTTAGGTGGTAGAGCTGATGCCGGGCTCGACTGTGGAGGTACCACCATCTTACTCGCAAACCTCCGGAAGTTATTCGGGGGAGAGTAAGAGGACAGCTCTCAGGCAAAACCAGGCGGCCCACCATTGCCTGGGACCGATGGATGGCGGTATATCCATCCCCAATTGCCGGGCCTTATATAAATCAGACTGGTGACGGGCAGCGGCGTCACTGGTGCAAGGGTTTCGGTACCGCGCTCACCAACCCGCCTGCCCAGCGTGTGTGAGTATGGGCATTTCTTCTAGGAGGACCGCCAAGAGTGGCGAAATCCTGGAAAGGCCTATGTCCAGCAGTGGACGAAACAGGCTGATGGATGGATGGATGGACCTACAATATAATTTTTTGCTTAAATATTTTTTTCTTGTTCTGGAATTTGATCAGTTAACGATACATAATCTACCCTAGAATTATTTTCACTTATTATTGTGGGACCTTATATATTTATATACCTACTTATAATAAAGTAGTAAGAAAGTTGTGTCTGTACATTGAATATTTTCGCGAAATTTTAAATGAAATGGGTTATTGGTACTGTACTGAGGCCGAAACAACAATTGTTAGAATTTTTGTCTGTCTGTCTGTATGTCCCGTTTTAACTGGAGAACTACTCTACGGATTTGGATGCGTTTTTTTTATTGTCATCGTAGTGACCCTGGTCAACACATAGGCTATAAGGGGTGTTGATAAAGTAACGCCAAGCCGAAAACGGGGCAAAGATTCACTGAACGCACATACAAGCAATAACGTGTTGAAACTTAAGGGCCCATAATACTTCAATTCGCAGTCCTGCTCTAACGTTTCTGCTTTTTAACTGTCTATCCTACTCTAATCAGATGCCGCGCACGCAAAAACATCAGTTATTTTGAAATCGCGGCTACACTGTTGGTTTTTTCATTTTTATGGAACAGTCTGCAGCTGCTTTATACTAATATCAGTTATATTATGCAAAGTTTCAGATCTAATTTCAAGTATTCATTGAATGCTATCGGTTTATTATATGGTTTGGAGGTAACTTTGTAATTTTTTTCCATCGAGAAAATTTAATGGAATCAAGTTTTCACAACAACATGGACATAGCATTAGTCCTCAACTTTATCATATATTAATTTCAGAGTGATTGTTGCAGTATTTGTTGGTATAAAACAGGATCATGCGAAGCGAAGTGAGGTATTAAGAGAATAGGTTCCGATTGCATTGATCGCTGTTACTCCATGCCGAAAAACCGGCAGTGCGAGAGGGACGAATTCTGGAAAATTATCAAAATGACGACTTTTATCACGAATTTTATTATTAAAAAAAAAACTAAAGTTTGTATCAAATATCTGTTCGGATAACAGTATAATAAAGTTTATACAGATTTTAATTAATAAATAATATAATATGATTTTGCTCAAATAATGTTAAAACTCGACATGAAACCTTTTTTTGGAGTCATCTTTGATTTTTTATAGCTCAATGTTGGAATGACTTCTGAAGATTCTGTTTCGATAAGAGTGTACATTATATTCTTGACAGAAGTCCAAATTTTTTTCAAATATCTATTATTGCTAGATTCTTCAAACAAGGAAGAATTAATTATGGTTTTTCGGAACCTATCCTCTTTAATAGGAGGGAGCCTTGGTGATGGTACATCTACGTTAAATTGACTTTTATTACTTGAAAATTGTAAAAGTAGATATTGAGTAATCAAATAGATGGCTATCAGTAAATGTTTTGAGGTTTGATAATAGGATTTACATATTGAACACAGTGTGCACTTTAGATTTGTCCGATATCAAAGCTTCGAATAGAGGTCATTATGCTGAGGTCACCGGCCGTATTACAGTTCGTTTACTCAAATGTATACGGTAATGCTAGAAGTTAGGGTAAACCTACGTTTACCCGGGTAATGTCATACAAAACTTCGGGGGTCGCCTCACTCCGCTTCGCTCGGCGCCCAATGTTTATTTACATCCATCCATCAACCTGTTTAGTCCACTGCTGAACATATAGGCCTTTCCAGGACTTCGCCACTCATGGCGGTCCTCCTGGAAGAAATGCCCATACTCACACACACGCTGGGCAGGCGGGTTGGTGAGCGCGGTGCCGAAACCCTTGCACCAGTGACGCCGCTGCCCGTCACCAGTCTGTTTTATATAAGGCCCGGCAATTGGGGATGGATATACCGCCATCCATCGGTCCCAGGCAATGGTGGGCCGCCTGGTTTTGCCTGAGAGCTGTTCTCTTACTCTCCCCCGAATAACTTTGGGAGGATTTCCGAGTAAGATGGTGATACCTCCACAGTGGAGCCCGGCATCAGATTCTACCACCTAAATGTAAATTTTTACCTAACACGCTCCTCGCTTCGCTCGTCGTCGTACCTATTCATGAATTTTTTCGTACTTTACCCGACTTCGAGCTTTATCCGTAACACAAACACCCTACGCTTAGGAAACTTTGCGAAGACTAAATAACTACCTTACCTTTACCCTTTTAGTTTTCACATTTTATATTTTATACGCTAGTCTTTGCCTGCGGCTCCGCCCGCGTTTATTCAATCTTTGCTTAGTTTTTGGCTTGGGCAACGATTTTGGGCGTTATTTTATGATTTTTTTTATTTAGAACATAGAACAGTTCCCTTTGTTATAGCTAGAGGGTTCGTTTATCGGTGGGTTGAATTTTGTTAAATTGACAAAAAATAAAACAAAGTAGATTTTTCAATACTGAATCTTTTTATTCTTATTTCTATTTATTAAGTCTATACAACAGACGATCATTTGATGAGTTATTTATTCAGTCCTAACATACATAAATAGTATCACAGAAAACAAAAACTATATAACTATTGTTGCATCAGTCGACTTCCTCAACGGTGGGTCCATCATTCCTTGGCTGCTGGTAGCCCGGCATACCTCCTCCTGGCATGCCACCCGCACCGGCTCCGTGCATTTTGCTCATAATCGGCGAGCAAACCCGCTGTAAATCCTTAAGTTTGTCTTCAAATTCTTCCTTCTCAGCCAAGGTGTTATTGTCCAGCCATCGAAGCGAATCTTCGCACTCTCGGCGCGCGGTGCTCTTGTCATCTTCACTCAACTTATCTCCAGCATCATCCAAAGCTTGACGGACACTGAAGACATAAGACTCCAGTTGGTTTCGAGCTGCAACACGCTGTCTTTGTTTCTCATCCTCTTCTTTGTATCGCTCGGCCTCTGATAACATTCTATCGATATCGGCTTGCGAAAGTCGGCCTTTATCGTTTTTGATTACAATGTTTTTGCTGCGGCCAGTGCTGTTCTCTTTAGCGGAAACGTTGAGGATACCGTTAGCGTCCAAATCGAAGGTGACGTCGATTTTTGGGACTCCTCTCGGCGCGGGGGGGATTCCAGTCAAATCGAACGTGCCGAGTAAGTTGTTATCTTTGGTCATGGCTCTTTCTCCCTCGTAGACTTGAATGGTGACCGCTGGCTGGTTGTCGGAGTAGGTGGTGAATGTCTGAGACTGTTTGGTCGGGATCTTGCTGTTGCGTTCGATGATCTTCGTCATGACTCCTCCAGCCGTTTCGATGCCGAGAGACAATGGAGCTACGTCCACTAGCAACACGTCTTGAATTCTCGAGTCTGTGGATCCGCTGAGAATGGCAGCTTGAACTGCTGCACCGTAAGCGACCGCTTCATCGGGGTTGATGGATAGGTTCAGTTTCTTCCCACAGAAGAAGTTTTGCAACATATTTTGGATCTTAGGGATGCGTGTTGAGCCACCGACGAGAACCACGTCATGGATTTGGCTTTTGTCGAGTTTAGCGTCCTTCAGAGCCTTCTCTACCGGCTCAAGCGTACCGCGGAAGAGGTCAGCGTTTAATTCCTCGAAGCGAGCTCGTGAAACTCGTGTGTAGTAGTCGATGCCTTCATACAGAGCATCGATTTCAATAGTCGCTTCCGTGCTTGATGACAGCGTCCGCTTAGCTCTCTCGGCAGCAGTCCTCAACCGTCTCAGAGCCCGAGGATTCGACTTCAGATCTTTCTTGTACTTGCGCTTGAATTCCTCAGCGAGATGGTTGACAAGACGATTGTCAAAGTCCTCACCGCCCAAATGTGTGTCGCCGGCCGTCGATTTGACTTCAAATAGCGATCCTTCGTCGATAGTTAAGATGGAGACATCGAAGGTACCGCCGCCCAGATCGAAGATCAAAACATTACGTTCACCTTTCAGGTTCTTATCAAGACCGTAAGCCAGAGCAGCGGCTGTTGGTTCGTTGATTATCCGTAGGACGTTTATTCCGGCGATAGCTCCCGCATCTTTCGTCGCCTGACGCTGAGAATCGTTGAAGTAGGCTGGTACTGTGATTACGGCGTCTCTGACCGTCGAGCCAAGGTAAGCCTCCGCAGTTTCCTTCATCTTCGTCAGAACCATGCTGCTGATTTCCTCAGGGGCGAACCTCTTCGTTTCTCCCTTGAATTCGACTTGAATTTTGGGCTTGCTGCAGTCGTTGATCACTTTGAAGGGCCAGTGTTTCATGTCCTGCTGGATTTTGGGGTCGTCGAATTTGCGGCCGATGAGACGTTTAGCGTCGAACACTGTGTTGTTTGGGTTGAGGGCGACTTGATTCTTTGCTGCATCGCCGATGAGTCGCTCAGTGTCCGTGAACGCGACATAGGACGGTGTGGTACGATTGCCTTGGTCGTTCGCAATGATCTCCACATTCCCGTGCTGGTAGACACCGACGCAGGAATACGTCGTTCCAAGATCGATTCCAATAGCTGGCATTTTGTTCTTTTTATTTAACTCTACTCGAAATAATTCACTTGAATAACTTGGTTTAAGTTTTTCCGGTTTGCACCGAACTCCTCTCTTCGTTTACTAGTGAGCGCTTTCAAATTCAAAATATGAATGCCTTGCCGCGCCGCGAGTCGGGTTTATATAGTCAACGAATAGAATTCGAGAAACGTCGATGACCCGGGTGCGCGGACCAATCGGAACGCTTCGTTTGTGGAACATTCGAGATCAATCCACCCACCGACCAATCAACGCAGAGTTTTCTAGAACTTGACAGATGTGGGTTAGTGATGCCGTTTTACAAATGTTGTCAGAATGTTGTTATTTTTGTTAACTAGACAAGTTTTAAAAAATATTCTTTTTTTTGTTGACTTTATGGTGGGCTAGAAATAGAAATGGAATATAAATAATAGGTAGTGAATACTTTAATTTTTATGCAAAATACTATTGAAACAAACATAATACGGAGACATACATATGTTACTGTAAAAGCCTGAGTAGTGATAAATTCTAGGCTTTTCCGGCAAAACATAAGATTTACCAAGTGGTGATGGTAAAAGTCCGAATTGGTCTATAATAATCGTTAATTTTGGGGGTTTTACCGACCAGTTCCTGGGTAATCTTAAATTTTACCATAGTCTTGGTAAATGCTCAAAAAAGACACGTTTATAGTTTTTTTGCAAGAGACTTGCACGCTATTTTATAAACTTTGTGAAAAACAAATAAGCTACAACCGATGGATCGTCTTCATTATATTTTTTAGTCTCATTAATTTCATTCTCATCTAAAATAAGAATAGTCTTGCAGAGAAGTTGGGCATGTTTTTCACAAAGACAGACGTACTTATACTTCAATTCGGTAAAAAAATACAAAATGGGAAGAATTTGATAAATAGTTGATACCAAGTAATATTGTTAAATAAATTAAAATATTTACAATAGATCCTATAAAATAATGTAGCAATTAATTAATCAAAATTTTATAAAACAAAATATTTATATAATAGAAAAATATTAAAATTACTTGTACGTTGTACGTTGTATAATATTTATAATTTACCCCAAGTTAGTTCTTGTATACTCGTATTTCAGATTGAAACGCGTGCTTTACAAATATTTTCCCGGGAAAACTTTTTCCCAGCCCGCCTATATTAAGATATTCCTAAGAAAAAAATGCAAATTTTCCCATTAAAATTATATATTATAGGGAATACAATATTTTTTCCTTTGTTTTATGTACGACAAACCCTGGAACAGGAAAATTTCCTTTGACATCTCTATTCTCATCGATGCGAAATATCGTCGCTGTCATTTCAAAAAGTCGTATGTTTAAAATTTCATATATTTTTTAATTCGCTGTATGCGTATTTTTGAGCGTGATTCTTCTTCTTGTGTGTATGAATGTATATCATATAAACCTATTATATTGGAATATGTGGCAAATAAAATAACATTTTAGAGAAAATGAGTTTTTTATGTCTCCTGAAAACTTGTTATTTTTACATACGACTTTTTGAAATGACAGCGACGATATTCTGATAAATCGTGGAAAATATATTTTCCAATAGACGGCAACACTAAGCGATGTCAATAAACTTGGACTTTTTGGCGGGCTTTCAAAAAATAAAGACGTCTTTTTTCAAACAAATTTTCAAAAAGTTGTTTTATAGTCAAAAGCTGTACATATTTCTTTATAAATAGTATAAAAACTTTGTTTAGTGTATACAGTGTTAAACAGAATGAATGACCCTCCTGGGGATGATCCCCCAGGGGGTAAAAAACCACCGGATTATATCGCCACCCATACTGGAATAAAGAGAGGCAGGGAGGAGATTGATGTAGAGGCATCTTCTAATAATTATGCACTTATACCGGATACAAGTATGTATAAACCTTTTATTAAACCGGGTTACAAACGAGTCTTTGCAGAAAACTCGGTAAATACAGAATTTGTGGTATACTTGGAAAGTACCAAAGAGGGAGAAAAGTTGGGCAATAAAAACCCCTCTTTATTAAACACATTACTCCAAAGCGAAATTAAAGGTATACATTTAATACATCGAGTAAATGCTAACAAAATAGCCGTTATATTTACCCAGGCAAATAACGCCAACAACTTCCTAAAAAATGGGGATTTCCAAGAGAAGTACAGCTTCAAGACTTACATTCCAGCAAGAGCAGTTGAGAAAATTGGGGTCCTAAAATATGTTCCAACTACTATTTCAAACGAAGAATTATTTAGAAAATTGCAGGCAGATTCTGAAATAATAAGTGTTAGACGGTTTCAACGCAAGGTCAATGGTGAAATCAAACCATACCAATCTGTGAGCGTGACATTTCTCGCAAATGTCCTACCCAAGTATGTCTACTTAGACTTGTACAGGTTCCAAGTTAATGAGTATGTAGCACCCTTGTTGCAATGCTTCAAGTGTTTCAAGTTTAATCATGGTGCCAAGATTTGCAAAGGTGTTCAGACATGCAGCATCTGCGCATCTGATCATCATTTCTCGAAATGTGACAATAAAGATATTATAAAGTGTGTTAATTGTGGAGGATCTCACCTAGCAATATCTAGAGATTGTCCCATCAAACAAAAAAAGATTGCAGAAAAGAAAAAAAACTCAAGCAGTTATGCTAATATTTTACAAAATAACTCATTTCCTGCTCTCCCAAAGCCTAGACCACAACCGACTTTAGTACCCGAAATAATTAATAAAACCAAAAAAGGAACGGAACAGTTTAATGAAAAAAATACTCATTTAAATAAAACTAATAAGAAAATTGAACAAATGGAAACTGACAATCAATTAAAAAAAACTGAAACTTTTAATAAAAAACAATTAATTGAAGGAATTTTAAAAAATGATGACATTATAACGAGCTTAATTAAAACCCTTGTTGAGCTGGGCAATTCTACTAATCCCAAACCACTTACATTCAACAACATTAAAGAAGTTTTAAAAAAATCCCTTGTCTTTGATGGATAGTAATTTTATTAGAATTTGTCAATTTAATATACAGAGTATAAATAACAAAAAGCCTTTACTGATTGATTTTCTCAATAATCAAAATGTTGATGTCTGCTTATTAAACGAAACTAGACTAAAAGATTCGACTAAAATAAACATCCCTGGTTTTCATTTCATAATCCGAAATGGGAAAAATGGACATCACGGAGTAGGTATTCTCATTAGAGATACTTATAAATTTGATATTATACAAACACCCTTTTATGACTACTTACAAACAGTAGCTATTGCCTTACACACAACTGCAGGTAAACTAACTATATTATGTACATATTGTCCACCACCTCCAACACGTTTAAGGGTTCATAAACTCAGGAATCTTATAAGTACACTTCCAAAGCCAATCTTATTTTCAGGAGACGTTAATGCTCATCATGTTGCATTCGGCTGTCACAGTACTAACACCCGAGGCAGAGATATCTTCAACTTATTAGACGACAGTGATCTATGTCTGTTAAATACTGGATCTTTGACAACTGTAGGCACGGCTACGGCTAGACCATCAAGCATTGATATTTCTTGTGTATCTCCCAATGTTGCTCCACTATGTCATTGGACAGTTCATGACGATCCAATGGGAAGCTATCATTATCCTACTTTTATTAATATCCAAACTACTGTTGAAAAATATACAGTAGGCGATTCCCCAAACAAATTCCTCTACAATAAAGCAGACTGGTTCAAATTCTCATCTGTAACAGAAAAAGCGTTTGATAATTTAGTTTTAAATCCTGATAACCCCTTAAATAGTTATGATCAGTTTTGTGATATACTTAACAATATTAGAGAACAATGTATCCCTAAATATTGTAAAAAAGACAAACTAGTAAAACTACATAAACCTGTTCCCTGGTGGGATGATGACTGTTTAGAAGCAGTAAAAAAAAGTAAAGAAGCCTTAAATGCTTATAGATACTATCCATCAATTACAAATTATATAGAGTATAAGAAATATGATGCACTTAAAAAACGACTACTTAGTGAGAAGAAAAAAGACGGATGGCGTAAACTTTGCGAGTCATTCAATAGATACACACCTATTTCTGTCATATGGAATTACATACGACGATTTAAGAGAGCTTCCATTAATAAGCCACCAAAAAATGATGAATGGATTCCTTCCTTTATAGAAAAGTTTGCACCTGCTTTAGCACCTGAAAAAAATATAGATATTATTAGTTTAAATAACATCTTTGCAAAAAGTGGCACTGAAAAAAGCAAGTTTCTTTGTGAACCATTTACATATAATGAATTTCAAATAACCCTAAATTCCAGAAAAAATACTACTCCTGGACTTGATGACATTCCTTATATGTTAATACAAAGGTTACATAGCAATGCACAAAAGGTTTTATTAGATTTATTTAATTTACTTTGGTCTAGCCAAAGTATTCCCTTGCAATGGAAATCTCAGTGTATTATTCCGATACTTAAACCTGACAAACCAAGCAATGATTACAATTCGTATAGACCCATTTCATTGTCATCTTGCTTAGGCAAAATATTTGAAAATATGATTAAAATAAGGCTTGATTATTATGTTGAAACCAATAACATCCTACCTATGCAACAGTTTGGATTCCGTAAAGGAAGGAGTGCATTAGAAAGCTTTTCTACTTTAATATCAGACATTAATAATTCACTACATAGTCACTCTGCTACTGTATGTGCATTCTTGGATGTACAGGGTGCATTCGATAACTTGAATCCTTCCATATTGATTTCAATCTTAGATGATATTGGAGTTCCCGGGAAGCTCTGTAAATGGATTTTTAATTTTTTATATGACAGGAGCATGTATGTTAAATATAATAATATTATTTATGGGCCACACAGCATTTACAAAGGCACAATGCAGGGTGCTACAATATCCCCATTATTGTATAATATTTATACCTGTCAAATGTCTCAATACATAACTAACAGGAACATAAAGTTTTTACAGTTTGCAGATGATCTTGTAATTTACACTGCACACAAAGATGTAAATATTGCTGTACATAATTTAAATAATGCACTATCTAATGTAAATAATTATTATACTAATAAACTAAAACTAACCATAAGTGCCAATAAAAGTGCAGTGGTAATCTATAGTAAAAGGCCATATCAGTTAAGTAATATGATTATCTATAACAATACTCCATTATCTTTATTGAAAGAAAAGAAATTTTTAGGCATTTATCTTGATGAAAAATTGAATTTCAACACACATATCAATTACCTAATTGGTAATGCATGTAAAGGATTAAACATAATGAGATCCCTAGCAGGGGTTCATTGGGGATCTGATCCTAAAATACTTTCCATGTTATATAAAAGTATAGTGAGAAGTCACTTTGATTATAGTTCAATTGCTTATTGGAATGCTAATTCAAAATTACTTCATAAATTGAATGTTATACAGAATAAGGCTTTAAGAATAATTACTGGAGCCATGTGTTCAACACCTATTTATGCAATGGAATCTGAAGCTTGTATATTACCTTTGATCTTGCGACGACTTCAAATTGCTGAACGATATTCTCTAAAGTTACTCTCCTCTAATAATTCTCTGGTAATTAACAGCCTCCTTCCAAATGCTGCTCTACAATTTAGGGTTGATCAGCCTCATATCTGTAGCTCACAAATATTGGCAGGCCAACTTCCTGGAATGTTGAGAATTATGTTACACATTAAAACACTAGCTAACAACATGTACAAATGTTTTCCATTACCTCTATATAATGTTGAGTTGAATGCACTTATTAATAATAAATATGAAATTTTATCATCTAATGTTGCTAATCAAACTGAGTTCTCTAATTATATGGAGGACAAAAAAAAACAGTATAAAATATTTACAGATGGTTCAAAAACTTTTAACTCTGTTACATCTGCATTTTATGACCCACAACTCAAATTTAAAGTGTGTTGTAAGTTAGACAATGATTGTAGTATATTTACGGCCGAGTGCTATGCTATTTACCAGGCATTACTACATATTACTAAAATAAGTGTTTCTGAAGTATTAATAATAACAGATTCCCAGAGTGTTATATCAGCTTTAAAAAATATGGTGTTTAAATACAATGTTAACTACATAACATATAAAATTAGGCAAATAATATATAATCTAAAAACGAAGGAAATTCATGTAAGTTTCATGTGGGTGCCATCCCATCAAGGCATCACAGGTAATGAAGAAGCGGACAGAGCAGCAAGAGGCTCATACGATGAAGACCACTCCTCATTATTGAAAGTCCCTTACACTGACTATAACCTACAAATAAATAAAGAAATAAAAGAACTGTGGAAGGAATGTTGGACGTCATTAAGCCAAGAAAAGGGTAAATGGTATGCTGAAATACAGAAAAGCCCGCCCGGTATACCATGGTACAACAAAAATAAACAGATAGATAACAGAAATTTTGTTACCACAATAAACCGTATGAGGTTTGGCCACTGCAGAACTCCTTCTCACTTAAAAAGACTTAACATAATACAAGATTCCTCCTGTAATTACTGTGACTTTATAAACGCCGATTTGGATCACATCATCTTTAACTGCCCAAATTTTGGAATTCACAGACTAATACTTGTGTCAGAACTGGAAAAAATCTGTGATGACGGCGATGTTCCTACGCGACTTCAAGACTTATTAGCTGAACCAAAATTCTATATGCCGCTTTTTAATTATATTAAAAACACAGTGGATAAATTGTGAAAAGACAAACGAAATGCTATTTGAAAAATAAACAAACGAATGGCTCAAAAGGACAAGAATCCAGGGCCGTAAAACAATTAACAAAAAAAAAAAAAATCAATAAACTTGAAAGAAAGAGACAGCACAAAGGTGTTTTATTTGGATTCGAGTCGATTCTGAACGCGAGGGTTCTAGAATGTCCAACTTACGTTTTGCAGTTGTTTACGTTTTTATCTCTACAAGATAAGGTGGAGTTTTGAATGCATGCTTGAAAAACTAAGATGGTGTGTTTTATAAATACAAGCTCGACTCACCTTACGTCACGGCATAGTTTAAATTATACTGTGCTCTCATCACGGTTATTATTGTTTACTTACTAGAAAGTTCTACCCTTATTTTTTACGCGACTGAACAAAAGAATGAATGTATTGTGTTGTGTTCTGCGTTTATATGGGTATGTTTGTGATATTAATCATTGACATTATGTTATTACGTAAGCAGAACGGCAACATTTCATAAATATTAAAGGTAATAATGACACCTATTCTCGTGTAGCAAATATTAGATTTAGAGCTGTATGCATTGCAAAATAGGCTTTAACGCAGATCGGTTAAAGTTAAATGAGCTTGTATTATTTTAGGTTTTTCATCTCTAAATTTAATGTTTGCTGCACGAGAATAGGTCACACCATAGACTAAGTCTATGGTCACACTAACTAGGTACCTAAGTAATGATCTGTTGTTATAGGTACTATACTAGGGAAGTAGAGTAGATGACGCAAATATTAAGGTCGTTGACGCAAATATAAATAAAATGACTGTGGATGATTCTGTCGCAATAATCAAATAATAAGACCCATATGCATAATAGGTTCATAATGAACAGAAAATCACTTGTTTATTCCACGAATTTATTTAAACCGGTTTAGAGAATAAATAAATTCGTGGAATACTTATTACAATTGATTTTCTGTTCATTATGTATACAAAGTTCCAGCAAGTGCCAAAAAACAACAGTGGGTATCAAATCAACCTTACTCATTGATAAACTTTTAATTTCAAATCGGCGGCGCCTTAGGGGAGTGGAGTGAGGGGGACTTACTCCATACAAATATGCAAAACAGTATTTTTCATTTAAAAGACAACTATAAGTAATTAAATAAATCCAATCGGCCATATTGAAGTGTATTTGTAGACTAATTTAATTAAAATCTTAGAGGCTTCATTCGCTCCCGTTTCCCAGTAAAATAGAAATCTCTGTTTTAAAAGAGGTTTTCTAAATATTTTTTTCTCTTGCTTTGAAAATTAATCAAACAACTAAATCTTCGGGCAAATTGATGTCAATGAATAGCTTAATCTGGTACATATATAAATTGGTAAAAACATATGTTTTTTTTTTGCTGAGAAAAATGGAGATCCATGTCGCCAAAATTTCCAATGCGTCGCCTCTTCTACAAGTTTACAGCCCCATAGTGCTGTTAAAAATCAGTAGCCTTAGCATGAAAACATTACGGTTACGTTTAGTTTGAACGTAACGCGGTGTTGTAGTGAATTCTGATAAGTTCCGCTACTAACCTCTAGGGGCGGTTATCAGATTTCATACAAAACCGCGTTACGTTCAAACTAAACGTAACCGTAATGTTTTCATGCTGAGGCTACTGGTCTTTAACTCAGCCCAAAAAAAGTTATAAAATGTACGAAAAATAAATGTTTGTTCTTATCCTAAAGGGACTTTTGCTACAATCTTAGTCCTTCTGCAATGTGAACTATAAAAATCAAAGATTCAAGATTCAGGATTCAAAATGTTTATTTGTAAAATACCTAGATACATAAAGTACATTTTAGTTTTTAGTTTTACATGTAAAATCTAATCTATATTAAAATAATATTATATTTAAACTATATTAAAGTTGGGCTACTAAAGTTATACACACACAAACAAATTACAAATTACAAAATCACTTTATTGCATGAAAAACACATTAGAAAAGACGTAAATTAAAATAACAATGATTATATATGGACATGCACAGAAGTAATAAGTAATACCATAGACTAAATATTAATCTATGGTATTACACAAATTTGCCAAGAGTCCCCAAACTCGGCTACGCCAGAAATGCGGGGTACCAATATTCTTATTAATATACCAATAATATTACATTGTTTACATAATTAAGTTAAAAACCAGTACAAAAATTTAGGGTCATTCATATTATGAATCTATCATTCGTTCATTCTATATATTAATTGTGCATATAAATTAAAAATAACAATCAATTTAGACCAAATACAGAAAAAAAAATAATAGCAATATTTTTACAGATCTTTACACCAAAAAGGTAGCAATAAGGTTTCAGTTTTCTTATAGTTTAACGTTCTTAACCAGTTTAATAGCTTAACATGTGCTTGTGCAACAGAAGAGGTTTTAATATCTACGTGCTTGAGTATGTTGTTATAAATAAGGGATCTTATATGGAGACCGAATCTACTCGCAAACGCTATCTTAACAGACGCTCCTGGCATTTTAAAAACTCTCCTTTCTAATTGATTATTATACTCAGTCAGCTGAACAAACCATAGCTCTGTGAGAAATAACAGCAATTTTATGAATATAAAGTTGTCGTACGGTGAGGACTTGAGTTTCCCTATACAATAGCTCGGTATCAAAACGGAAAGGTTTTTTAAGCATCACTTTTAATACTGAGCGTTGTGCCCTTTCTACCAGAATCATGAAAGTTTTAGAGGCACTGCCCCATACCGGTATACAGTATAAAATCAGTGATTGGCAGAGCGTAATATAGATTGTAGAGGTATAGGTGGTAGAGCTGGTGCCGGTCTCGACTGTGGAGGTACCACCATCTTACTCGCAAATCCTCCCGAAGTTATTCGGGGGAGAGTAAGAGAACAGCTCTTAGGCAAAACCAGGCGGCCCACCATTGCCTGGGACCGATGGATGGCGGTATATCCATCCCCAATTGCCGGGGCTTATATAAAACAGACTGGTGACGGGCAGCGGCGTCACTGGTGCAAGGGTTTCGGCACCGCGCTCACCAAACCGCCTGCCCAGCGTGTGTGAGTATGGGCATTTCTTCCAGGAGGACCGCCAAGAGTGTCCAGCTATGCTATGTCCAGCAGTGGACGAAACAGGCTGATGGATGGATGGAATATAGATTAATCTGAGGATTTTGGCGCAAGCTATATTTCGAATCTTTTCATGATTCCAATTACTTTACGAACTCGCTTTGACAACCAAAGAATGTGATCCTTAAAGGTGAGTTTTTCATAGACAATGACACCAAGATATTGAATACTGTTAATACGTTTGATGACATCACATGCATAAAATAAATACTTATTGGAATAAGGCGACGAGGCGATGATCACGTGATAAAGCTTACCTTCGTTTTCATTGGTCAAACATTTCTTTGAGAGACAAAACTTCTCTATTATTTACTTCCATGTGAGCTATGCGTGTAAACATATCCCTACTAATCCCTATCACTACTTCCCTACTAATATTATAAACATTGACGAGGTCTATGATTATAAATGCGAAAATGTGTATGTTTGTTTGTTTGTTTGTCTATATGTTGCGTTTTCACGTCAAAACGGATGAACCGATTTTCATGAAATTTGGAATGGAGATAGTTTGAGACCC
Source organism: Ypsolopha scabrella (assembly GCA_910592155.1). NCBI lineage: Eukaryota > Metazoa > Arthropoda > Insecta > Lepidoptera > Ypsolophidae > Ypsolopha > Ypsolopha scabrella. Next base: position 4,206,467 of record OU342989.1, on the reverse strand, counting down.
TGGAAAAGACATGAGCTATAAAAGCTGTTTATAAAAAAACGCCCAAGGCGAAAACGGGGCAAAGATTGATTAATAGTACATTACGATACGAGAGCGATGAAACGTTTTCTGACGAGTGTGAGTTTGCGGCACGAGCCAAATATAATACAACAAATATATAATGAAAAATTGCAGGTATTGTAAAGCGAACACATCAATAGATACGTTATTATTATGGAGACATTTAAGGGTATGAGTAAGGCAAGAAAAAAATCAGTTCTGGGCGTAGCTAATGCATTCGACCTAAGCGCGCGGGGGGAAATTCGCTCCGCCCTGTGAGCTCGCGTCTGCCATAGCTATACGAGCGACAATACGAGTAGAGTGGACGACGAACGTAGAGTTAAAGATAATTTTATTTTTAATTTAGTGTTTTTAATATTGTCTAAAAGTGCCCGGAAAAGAAGCGCTTCTATGACTGTATTGATGGATGTGGAAGAAAAAGAGGTGTGTCAGGATAAGGTGACTTTGACTTTCATCCAAATTCGTACTGGAGACTCGGTAAGTATGCAGTGAGCTACTTGATTATATTTACTTTAGGATGCACGTGTGATGGAATGGAGATTGTCTGAGACCTTGCAAAGGCTATAGGGTGTTCATAAAAATAACGCCCAGGCCGAAAACGGGGCAAAGATTGAATAAACGATTTTAACTCGGGAACCACTCAATGGATTTGGATGTGGTTTTTTGTTTTATTACCATTGTAGTGACAGAGATGGGATTTCACCCGGAATCTTTCCCGATTTAGTACATGCTGAACAATTAATTGGAAAAAAAAGTCATTTATTTGATTTGTCGTAAAAATTGACTACGATCAGTTTTTTTCAATCTGTTTTTTTGTGATTTGTCAAAATATTATGTATATAATATATGTATATATATATATATATGTATGATTATATATTTATTGATAGGATACTATTTATTAATACTGTGTAGGTATATGTATGTACATTTTATGTAGTTTATTGTATGTATTTTTTACTTGTTTGTATATTTTAGGTACTATTTTAATCTTGTTTTTGTGGAAGTATTATTATGTGCACATTATGAATACCTTACTTATATCTTATATATCTCATCCACCCTTGGTCTGCTGGAAGAAATCTCATTATTGAGATAAGCGCGCCATTGTACATAGCTTTTCAAGTGTATATTTTATTAATATGTTTTCTGTGTACATTAAGAATAAATATAAATATATGTATGTACATTTTATGTAGTTTATTGTATGTATTTTTTACTTGTTTGTATATTTTAGGTACTATTTTAATCTTGTTTTTGTGGAAGTATTATTATGTGCACATTATGAATACCTTACTTATATCTTATATATCTCATCCACCCTTGGTCTGCTGGAAGAAATCTCATTATTGAGATAAGCGCGCCATTGTACATAGCTTTTCAAGTGTATATTTTATTAATATGTTTTCTGTGTACATTAAGAATAAATATAAATATATGTATGTACATTTTATGTAGTTTATTGTATGTATTTTTTACTTGTTTGTATATTTTAGGTACTATTTTAATCTTGTTTTTGTGGAAGTATTATTATGTGCACATTATGAATACCTTACTTATATCTTATATATCTCATCCACCCTTGGTCTGCTGGAAGAAATCTCATTATTGAGATAAGCGCGCCATTGTACATAGCTTTTCAAGTGTATATTTTATTAATATGTTTTCTGTGTACATTAAGAATAAATATAAATATATGTATGTACATTTTATGTAGTTTATTGTATGTATTTTTTACTTGTTTGTATATTTTAGGTACTATTTTAATCTTGTTTTTGTGGAAGTATTATTATGTGCACATTATGAATACCTTACTTATATCTTATATATCTCATCCACCCTTGGTCTGCTGGAAGAAATCTCATTATTGAGATAAGCGCGCCATTGTACATAGCTTTTCAAGTGTATATTTTATTAATATGTTTTCTGTGTACATTAAGAATAAATATAAATATATGTATGTACATTTTATGTAGTTTATTGTATGTATTTTTTACTTGTTTGTATATTTTAGGTACTATTTTAATCTTGTTTTTGTGGAAGTATTATTATGTGCACATTATGAATACCTTACTTATATCTTATATATCTCATCCACCCTTGGTCTGCTGGAAGAAATCTCATTATTGAGATAAGCGCGCCATTGTACATAGCTTTTCAAGTGTATATTTTATTAATATGTTTTCTGTGTACATTAAGAATAAATATAAATATATGTATGTACATTTTATGTAGTTTATTGTATGTATTTTTTACTTGTTTGTATATTTTAGGTACTATTTTAATCTTGTTTTTGTGGAAGTATTATTATGTGCACATTATGAATACCTTACTTATATCTTATATATCTCATCCACCCTTGGTCTGCTGGAAGAAATCTCATTATTGAGATAAGCGCGCCATTGTACATAGCTTTTCAAGTGTATATTTTATTAATATGTTTTCTGTGTACATTAAGAATAAATATATAAATATATATATAAAAATTTTGATAATTTTACGGTCACCCATCCCTAAAATAACCGAGACGAGCGTTGCAAGAACATAAACATTAAAATGAACGCAAATGTGTTCAAAGTTGGATTTGAAGTATTTAAAATCATTAAGTATATCTTTTTATTTAGTGATAATGAGTGTTAGTAAAGAGATTAAATAAAAACTGCAAAACTAAATACATAGTCTATTACGTATCAAGAACTCATTTTATATTTGTTCATTCATTTAGTACATAACAATAATTATGATTTCACCCGCATAAATACCCATTTCGGGTTGCGACCCGGGTAGCTACCCATTTTAGGTTGCAACCCGATAAGGGTGTTCATGAAATAACGCCCAAGCTGAAAACGGGGCAAAGATAGAATAAACACTTTTAACTCGAGAACCACTGAATGGATTTGGATGCGGTTTTTGTTTTATTATCATCATAGTAACCTTGGTCAACACATAAGCGTGTTCATAAAATAACGTTCAAGCCGAAAACTGGGAAAAGATTGAAAGAACGCGGGCAAAGCCGCAAGCAAAGGCTAGTAGGCTATAAGTATAAAGTGTGTTGATAAAATAGCGCCCAAGCCGGAAACGAGGCAGAGATTGAAGACGCGAGCAAAAGGCTAGTCTTTATTAAACTACTGTGATAATGTTAAGTGATAGTTCTGATAATCTGTGACGTATTGAATATTACTATCTTTGCCCTGTTTATTTAAAAAAAACGGACAAGTACGAGTCGGACTCGCCCACCAAGGGTTCCGTTAAAGAGTATGATTTAATTACAAATGTATAGTTTTCAGATTTTTTCCTATACTTGTAGTATAAGACTGTATTACTTGCCAAATTTCATAGTTCTAGTGTAAACTAACCAATAAAATAATAATTTTTATATGCTTTATTTTCTTTTTCTAAAATTTTCTTCAACAGTGGTCCGTGGAATTTTCGAAATTCTGTAAGTGGCCCATGGCTACAGTACAGAAAGTGTAAGGCGACGAACAAGGAGACGCGGCGCGTCAGGCAGCGCGGTGCGCGTAGCAGGCCGCCGCGCCGCCGCCGCCGGAAACACAAACATACACCAATGTATGGAACGCGCACCGCGCCGCCTGACGCGCCGCGTTTCCTTGAACGTACCCTAAGAATCACTGTCCTATAGGGTCAGTTTGTTGTGTTCTTCGTCCGTGTGAAGGCCATTTTCCCCAGGCACGACCATTGTTCTAAGAGCACGACTTTAGATATCAACCAGCGAGCGAAGTTCTCCGGGTCTACTTGAACAATCCGGCGTTTGTATGTATGTATGTATGTTTGTTCGACGATAACTCGAGTATCGTTGATCGGAATGTCATGAAATTTGGCAGGCGAGGAAATAAGGCAAAAAGAATTGTTAAGTTCAAACATGAGCCAAATCGGTCAAGCGCGAATCGGGCGAGCGCGAGTTCACAGTTCGGGACGAACTACTAGTAATATTATAATCTACAACTAAACTAATATTATAAAAAGAGTAAAAAGAGAGGGCTTGTTCATGTTTTGCCTTATTAACTCGCCTGTTAAATTTCATGACATTCCGATCAACGATACTCGAGTTATCGTCGAACAAACATTCATACGTACATACACAGATACAAACGCCGGATTGTTCAAGTAGACTCTAAGAACTCGCTCGCTCACTACCTAAAAGCTAAATTAACGCGGGCGAAGCCGCGGGCAAAAGAAGTTACTATCGAATATTACATACATATACTCACGCCTGTCTCTCAGAGGGAAGCAGAGACTACAGATTTCCATCTGCTACGATCCTGACACACCTCTTTTGCTTTTTCATCCATCAATCTAGTCATGCAAGCTGTTCTATTCCATTATGTTTATTTATAACTCATACTTATCCACAATATACTAGGTGAAATTAAATCAACCGACCAAATTCATACTGGAGACTCGGTTAGTCATCAGGAACGAGGTTCAGTAATCCTTTTGGCCAATTTCGAAAAATATTTTTTTTTGCTCCCGTACTGTTTGGACTAGTTTAAGTACAATTCCTAGTGCAGGTCCTACGGGAAAAAAAAAAATTTTTTCGAATTTCACCTGGAGGGTCATTAAACCTTGTTCCTAATGACTAACCGAGTCTCCAGTATGAATTTGGTCGGTTGATTTAATTTCACCTTATATAATTATATTTTATAATATACTTGTTATTTTATTGCACGTATTTTATTTGTAGATTCTGAAAATGTAATTAAATAAGTATAGTAGTTAAGCCCTTGAGAATGCTGAATAGCGAAACCGGTTGGGTATAATATTTAATACAACTATATTGTGGCTAAGTACATGTGTTATAAATATACATAATGTGTATTAATTTCCACCAAGTGCCAACAATCACATGCATCAACTATGTTCTATTCCAGTCTACTTTTTACTTTCAGTATGTCGCCGTTTGACCGACAAAGATTGGTACCTATTTTATGTTATTAAATTGGTTCGCTTGTATGCAGTGCCACTGCTAACTCTCTACTTCAAGGGTTTCTATAGTTTGACAGAACCGCGATTTCAAATCACCACTATTACCCTGATCTAACGCTTTATCACACATTATTAGTTAGGATTAGATATAGATAATTCCATGTGACTTTAATTCTGTAATCGTAATTAATTCATGAGAAAAATATAGTACCTCTCATTAATACTGGCCACGATGTGTGTATTGGATTACTATATTATATTATTATTATTATGATATTCATATATTCATGAATTATGACTGCGACGAACACCAACAATACCATAGTATAAATAACAAATAGTATTCTATCTCCATACAAACAGGCCGAAACGAATCCCCCCCAAAACTCGGTACAACTCGGTTTACGACAGTCGCGGTCGTACCGCAGTTACGTACGCACGTCGTCACTGTGACGCTCCCGCGCATTTTCGTAAATTATGGCACGAAATTACAGAGTATGTTGTGCATTCTAGGGTTTAAATACGACTTTTATAATAATAATATAACATTATCAAATACGTAAACAGTCATTTGGCAGACCTAGCGCGTGTTGTGTTTAGGCACCGAGTGGCCGTAGGTATTGATTTCAAGGACACCGCCTAGTTAAACTACTGTAGTTACCTATACTGTGACAATACGAAGCCATTCGTCGTGTCCCGTTACGACATCATGATGAGAAGCCGTACCGGAAATGTGGTTACTATTTAGGGTTTCGTACCGAAGGGTGCCAAACGGGGCCCAACTACTAAGCCTTCAACTGTAATAGGTAGCCAGTTGAAGTTTTCACAGAGTACGTGTTACTCATAGAAGTACAATGACAATATTGTTGTAGGTCGATCGCACAACGAAAGAGATAAGCATATCTGAAAAAGCGCGCGTCTGAGCAGCGCGGTAAATCAACAAGAGAGTGGATAATGCTATTTTTCAAGGAATAAAATTTAATACAAATTTACAGAAGTGCACTTTAAAAAAATTGCTATATTCTATCGTTATATATTGCTATATTCATTGTTATTTTTACTTTATTCGTTTCGACAGGCTGCTTGTTTGAAATGAAAAAAAATAGCCTTCACTTTGCATTTTTTTTCGATCGAGCCAATTTTTCTCTATCGAATTTTGGGCTGTTACATCTAGGGTTGCCAGATGGTCGGGATTGTCCCGAAATTTCATATAGTGTCCAGAGTCCCGACAAAATACAAATAATATCAATTTGGTGGAGTCAGTGAACTCAAATGCCAAAAACTTGTGACAAAGTAGGAAATAAGTATGTTATAGTTTTCTCATAATTTGACCTTTCATTTTCAACTGTATAATCTCATAATTAGCAAAAAAAGTATTTTGTTGTAATTACTATAGCTTTAATTTTTAAATTTTTTTTTGGCTCGTAATATTTATTTGTCCCGACCATAATTCCAAAATCCTGACTTTTTGAAATTTTGCCCAGATATTTTGGTTTTCCCATTTGGCAATACTAGTTACATCGCCTTGGAAAAGGCTTTGTTTATAACATGTATTTATTTCAGAACCATATCTATTGTAGTTTGGGAGTACTACTTGTTCAAAAACTCTGTTTTTACTACCTACGTCGTCGTCTTAATCTAAAAATATACTGTATTCTATGTTTATAATTGAATCTCGTTAAGTCAGAGGTGTGAATAAAGTTTTTATCCATCTAGCTACGAAAAAAGTCGTAAGGAGTTTCGCCAACCAAAACTGAAGCACCCCTAGTAAGCCTACTCTCGTGTACGCATGAGCCCGGCACGCACACATTCATATCATAGTAAGCCTAATTCAATAGTAAGTCCACTCACACACTTGTAAATCGCCATTGGTAGTGCTTTAGTTTGGCGGCAACTCCGTCCCCTTTTATATTCGTTCGTCCATGGTGTTACCACAAAATAGATAGGTACAGACGAAAGCTACGGCTGACCTTGATTTGAAATACCTACTCATCACATGTATCGCAAAGCGCATGCACTCGTGACTACAGATAGCGCGCGAGTTCATGTCCATCGTGAGAATGAACATGAACTCGCGCGCTATCTGTAGTCTCTAATAGAGAAAAATATATTTGTTTAATGCAATTTAGTCACTATCAGATGCAAAGACAGAGCAGAGTCGGAATCAATGTCTTCGCCGTCGCTGACTTCAATTACGAATTTATTGATCGTATTTTCCATTTGTCCGTCTTTTCAATAGCAACTAATTTTCGGTATCGATAAGCGCGCCTCACAAGCATCGAGGACCACACTCGACTGCAGACCAATGCGGCGAGATGGGTGAAGGCGCGGGGGGGGGGGGGGGGCTGCCACCACGCGTCGCCTTTGGCCCCGATGGACATGAACTCACGCGCTATCTGTAGTCGTACTGGCATTGGACTGAATCCTACCGAGATCGTCGTACATCTTAGACCATTTAACACGGGACCTGGCAAAGCGCGACTCTTAGTACTGAAATTATTCTGCCGTTTTCCACGGGAGGGGAGGTAAACACGCGCAGCACACATTTACTCATTCACGCACACTCCTGCGAAAAATTGATATGTCACACTAAATCAAAAGCTGCAACACAAACACAAAACGCGCACACAAGCAAACTTACATGAACAAATTGTTCATGTACTTCGGCAGAGGGGGATAAGTGCGCTTGCCTAGTCCCGTGTTAAATGGTCCAAGTCGTACGTACACGTCTGTGTGCGTGCGCCCGAAATCGCTGGTTGTAGGGAGCTGGCCTTCTGTACCTATCTATTTTGTGGTGTTACTATGATAACCGCTACAAATCCTTATTACGTCAATGGCCCCACACAATATACCTTTAAAAACCGCTCAAGTGCGAGTAGGACTCTGCCTGAGGGTTCCGTACCATTCAAATAAGTCATATAAAAATGGAAGTGACTATATAGCCGTTAGCGGCTCCCTTACTTTTAATTTTATTCGACCGCTAGGGATAGGTTCCGACGACGAGCGAAGCGAGGAGGAGCGGTTAGGTTGACATGTAAGTACATATTAAGGAGCCGAGCGAAGCGGAGCGGAGCGAGACGACTCCCGTAGTTTTAACAGAATTCACGGTATGCAGAAAAAAACATTTTCCGAGCACTTTCGGTTCAAGAATTTATAAAATTAAAAGACCGCTTCCCTTTCCAAACTGTACATTGCAAATTGAACTTTATTAGTTCGTGCTAAGAAAGATATTCCGACAGCTAAATAATGACTTACGGTTCAATAAGTTTAAAAATTAAAGGACCGCTAGTGGTTCTTTAGTCACTTTCTATAAAAATTACACTTATGAAATGTATGAAACAAAACTGTAAAATTAAGTTGGTCTACTATTACTCGATAACTTGTAAAACGTACTTAGCTGTGACAGTTTTTTCGTTAATATTACTCACGTGAATTTTTTCGCATATCCAACAGCAACAGTTTAGCTGGCAGGAGGGGACACTTGACTCTAACAAAAAATTGCACTTTAAAGCTTAATATATCGCAAACGGATCCCTGAATCGCAAAATGACTATCACAAGCGTACTATATTTTTGAACAAACTATCCACCGACACCTTTGTGTCTAATCCGTACCTCACACGGTCACACCATGGGGTAGAAGTGAAAAATAAAATCATCCCCATTTTACGTGTACCTAAATCGCAATAGTAGATTTTTTTTTCAACATGTATACCGGGTGTAAATAGACTGCTACAATTAAATGAAACCACATATTCTACCGAAACTACTGAACCACTTTTCCCAAGAGTCATACCCGCGGACACCCTAGTTAGGAAATAATTGAGTTCCAAACAAAAATGCGTGAACCCTAACGCACCGACATACGGGCTAGTTTAGAGAGAGCGTCGTCCTTCAAACAGCTTCAGGTTTCACGGACGACGTTCTCTTTAAACTCGCCCGTATGTCGGTGCGTTAGGGTCCACGCGTTTTTGTTTGGAACTCAATTATTTCCCAAACTAAGGGTGTCCGCGGGTATGATTCATGGGAAAAGTGGTTCAGTAGAATATGTGGTTTTATTTAATGGTAGCAGTCTATTTACACCCGGTATAGGCTAACTTTCAAACAAACCCCGATAATTTTAGAGGTTATTAAGAAACGTTAGTAGAACACATTTTAACACATTTAAAAATATTATAAAAAATGTTACTTGGAAATAAAATTTATGGTTATCCTAGCCATTCCCATACGGAAAAAGTTTAAAATAGTCCAAAATACTGAGATTAATAATGTAAATGGCTTCGCGTGGTCTTATCTCTTCGGGTAACCATGATTTCTTTGGATTTTAAGACAATCATCAAAGGGCCCTAACTTTAAAAAAAAATATGAATATGGTTTTGAATGGTTGTAATAAAACCAGTTTGTATTCTTCTACAAAATACAAAATTATCGGGGTTAGGTTAAAAGTCATCCTGTGTATGACTTATCTTATTTACCCATGCCAAATCTGGGGCATTTTTTTCGCCGACATGATGGCCGTTGGAGCTTAATGGCGTTGGAATGGAGACCGCGTATAGCAAAGCGTAGCGTAGGCCGACCTCGTGCCCGCTGGACCGACGATCTGAAGGATTTTGCGAGTGGCGGCTGGATGAGGAGGACGGAGAACCGCTAAGAGTGGCGAAATCTAGGAAAGGATAATGTCTAGCTGTGGACGAACATCAGCGCCATACCTACGTCATCACAGGAAGGATGGTTATACGTCTTTAAGCACTGCAGTATTGATAGATGGATGGTTGGAAGAAATAAAACAGAAGATATTTCATTATATGTTATTTAATCAAAACATTCGCCTTACTAACTACTTCAGTTAAGAATTTGATCGCTACACGGAAAATCTTACATTTAAAGTACAATTATGATTTTATCTATTATTAAACTTTAAAATTTTCTTATCGTTTAGAAAGATAACTATTATCTAAACATGTGTTCTCAATGTTTTCGTATGTACCATTGCTTCCTATCTTTTTAGATAATTAAAAAAAACTATTATTTTAGTGTTTCACGCTGATTGACACGTACTTAAATAATTAAAACATACTTAAATAATTCGACAGTCAATAGGGCGAAGCCCAAAACAGGTTACTTGCTAAACATGAAAATTCACCAATCCATAAAAACCTCATTTACAATTTGGTAAGTGGATTGGCGAATTACCGCGATTTAACAGCCGCCATTTTATAGCTTTTAGCCGGCGACTACCAACGCTTGAAACTGATTTAACAAATGATTTTACAGCGACATTGCCTGTCATCTATTATTTAAATATTGTGAAAACTTTACAGGTAGTAAATAGAGCCGGGCTCGACTGTGGAAGTACCACCATAAGAATAATCCGCTTGTGGGATACCAGGAGTCCCTTTCTCAAGAAATTATTGAGTACTACCAGATTCCCCCAAACGTAACAACATTAGAAAAAACTACCAAAATAAAAGAATCTATAACTCCAGAAACATTAACAGACCACATCAAACTATTGTTTGAACTCATGAAAGTTGACATCAAACCAATGATCGAAAAAATAGCAGGTACTTTTCTGCTGGCCTTTATAAAGACTGGCAATGTCTGAACGAAGTTATTCGGGGGAGAGTAAGAGAACAGCCCTCAGGCAAAACCAGGCGGCCCACCATTGCCTGGGACCGATGGATGGCGGTATATCCATCCACAATAATTGCTGGGCCATATATAGGTATAAAACAGACTGGTGACGGGCAGCGGCGTCACTGGTGCGAGGGTTTCGGCACCGTGCTCACCAACCCACCTGCCCAGCGTTTGCGAGTGGCATTTCTTACAGGAGGACCGCCAATAGTGGCGAAATCTTGGAAAGGCCTATGTCCAGCAGTGGACAAACCAATTTCAATTTGCAAATTTTGTCTGCGTTTTGGAATAAATAGATAAAATTGAGGAATGTAATTTCAATAATACATTTTTGCTTGCTTTTAAATCGATTTTGTAAGTACTTTAGTATTTACAGGAAGTGACGTCATTCTAAATTAGGTTGAATGATCCTTTTCAAAACTTAAGGACGCGTTCAAGAAAAAAAAAATGCCTTTGGAAATGTGCGTTGATAACTTCATTGTCGGTCGAAAGAAAGATATCTCTTTTTTAATTTAATAAATAATATGCATTATGCACGCTTATTTTAAATTCCTTTTACTAAAACAGTTAAGGAAAACTATTCCTCGAAACATTTTTCGAATCATAAATATTGACAAAAAAAAGAAAGAGGCCAATTATGTACATACAAAAACATTCAACCAGCCTTAAAAGAGTAAAATTCGAAAAAAATATATATTAGGCGGGTTAATTTTGAGACCATTTTGAAATAACATAAATACTTTTCAGATAAAGATAACCGCCACTTGGTAACAGTGTCTCGAGAAATTCAAATGCACTTTATTCTTTAAGCAGAAGCCTTAGCATGAAAACATCACTTTACGTTACAGTTGCGTTCACGTTAGATATCGTATGTAATCTGATAACCGCCCTTAGCGGACAGTAGCGGAACTTTTCAGATTCCATACAATATCTAACGTGAACGCAACCATAACGTAACCGCTAAGGTTTTAGGTGTATCAGCGACGTGTTACAAGCATACAATACTCAAGGGTGTATAATACCTCACTTCGCTTCGCATGATCCTGTTTATACCAAAAAATACTGCAAAAATCACTCTGAAATTAATATATGATAAAGTTGAGGACTAATGCTATGTCAATGCTGTTGTGAAAACTTGATTCCATTAAATTTTCTCGATAGAAAAAAATTACAAAGTTACCTCCAAACCGTACAATAAACCGATAGCATTCAAAGAATACTTGAAATTAGATCTGAAACTTTGCATAATATAACTGATATTAGTATAAAGCAGCTGCAGACTGTAACATAAAAATGAAAAAACCATCAGTGTAGCCGCGATTTCAAAATGACTGATGTTTTTGCGTGCGCGGCATCTGATTAGAGTAGGATAGACAGTTAAAAAGCAGAAGCGTTAGAGCAGGACTGCGAATTGAAGTATTATGGGCCCTTAAACATTGTCTTATCATAGTTAACGGCCATTATCGTTGGTTTCACCAAAACATTATTTCGATTTCAAAACCGAAGAACAAAGCAGTTCAATATGCACAGTATTTTTAACGTCAAATGATACAGGAATTTTAAAAAGAAAAATATAGGTAAGTACATCTGTACAGATAATTACAAAATTAAATGTAAAACAGACAAGTCGCGACCAAGAAGCTTATAAAGGGTGACTTTTCCGTTTATATATAATCAAATTCATACTGTATTTTTTTAAACATAAGTATATAATAAAAAGGAAAAGAACTGCTCAAGATATTTATATTTCGGGCTCTACTGGGCCCGGCATAAGCTGAGAAGTATTTTTTTATTAATTACTTGTGTTTTAAACATACAAATTAAAAGCTTCTGAAAGAGCATATATTATTTACTAACAAATACATACTGGAGACTCTGTAAGTGGTCAGGTTCAATTACCCTTTCTGTGAAATACGCAAAACTTATTCTAGACATTCTTAAAAAAGTATAGAGGCACAAAAAACACTTTTCGTACTTCGCAAATACTATGAGTTTGGCTGTATAAACGAAAGTCACCTTATATAAAGTCGGCATATCATAATCTACCTAGGCAGATTGTATTTATGTTAAAACTAGGGGCGGTCGCCTTGCTCCGCTTCGCTCGGCTCTCCAAATTTATTTACATAAAAACCTAACACCCCCTTCCGCTCCTCGTCGCACCAATTTTTTACTGAAAGATTTTAGATTTCATACTTCACGATCTGCCCAGGCAAGTCATAGTATGCCGAATTCTACGATTTGCCGACAACATGTAATGGATGAGAGAAAGAAGCAATTGGTCAGATACACGCTTCAAACGTGTGATACATCGATTTGGGCGCGTGTTTTGTGTATACAAATTTTGTACGGGGCGTGTGGCTTGCGGCTACGCGATAACCAGTAGATTGGAAGAAATCGCTTCGAGCGATAAGGCCGCCAATTGTAGTCTTCTATGGTTTCGCACTAAAAAATTAGAAAAGAAGAATCCTTAAGTCACTTTAGACGGATAAGGATATCGATTTGAAAAGTTTACTTGTCCGCACCTAGTTCATATATAAAGTGCTCTAAAAATATCAGCCACGGCTGTAATGGGAGAGTGTATTGTGTATGTAGATAACAATAGTAACGATATTTTATTCATACTACACCTGTTTGGAAAGTTCCATCTTACTTTTTCGAAAACGATGGAGAATATACGTCATTGCTGTCATACCAATATGCGGGCGGAAAAAATGTATCAAAAATCCTTTGTTAACGTGCTGAGCGGGCACAAAAAGTATATGAAAATCCATTGACAACATCCGTACGATAAGCATAAATGTTACATTAAAAAGGGTATAAACTTCTTGGTACATAACCTAGCTTGAACAATAATGCCAAAAGACAAAAAGTTTTTATGTCTTAGTTTGCAAAATAATACTGGCCACTTGCTATTTATGATCATAAAAAAATGAAAAAAGTGAAAGTCAAAAAGTTTTTGTGTCTTAATTTGCAAAATAATACTGGCCATTTGTTATTTATGTACATAATTAAAAAAAGAAATTAAAAACTGCAAATCGAACGCGAGTCATCAATCTGTTTCTTTGGTTGTATCTTTATTAAAAGTAACTCAAAATGTCGTCTAGTAGTGATATAGAAGAATGGGTGATTTTGTCTTTTATTTTCCTCGCAGGTGTAGTATAAAGCACTATGTATCACTCGGGAGAAAGTGCGATTAGTAATCGGCCTCTTTCTCCACTCGGTGAACAATGTACTATTATTTTATTTAGAGACAAACAATTAAGTAGTTTATTTTATATATCTACATTTTTTTTCACCAGATTCATTTCACTTTTTTGCTGTATTCTTTGTTTCATTTGAGAAAATGTACGTCAAAACTATGACCCCACCCCTTTAGTTCTCAAATATCATCGACTAGCAATATGTGAAAAAATTCTACAGTATATTGGTCATTCTTCGTTCCCTTAGTATTTCTGACTATGCAACGACATGGTTCGATTCTTATCTGCATGGAAATCAGCAGTGCGTTCGTATCAATGATACGTTCTCCGATTGGTTTAATGTGACTGCTGGAGTTCCACAAGGCAGAGTTATTTCCCCATAGTTCTTCATAAATATTCTTATCTCTGTTTTCGTTCTCAGCTCTTAGTCTTAACGCTTTTAACAAATTTCTTGCAACTGTACCTATCCGGCATAGAAGACTCGCTGTCCAATACAGAAGATGACCATTGATCTTGACTCTAGTTTATGCACTGAAGGGTATGGGTTCTTTTCTTGGTCAATCCAGCTAAGACGCAAGTCATGGTTTAAGAAACACATGTCCTGCCCCCTGATTCTGTATCGTAAAATCAGTTGCTAAACCCAGTGTCGTCTAAAACATAATATCCGCTTATATAAGGATACGTTCGCACTTGAAATGACGTCACAATTCGTAAATAGTTCAATACCCATTGAAGGTGATTTTGGAAGTTCATTTTTTGTCTGGTTTTGATGAATAGCAACTATAGATGGCAACCGACACTGAGTTACATAAAAGGCTCGCTGGTATTTAAACATCTCAGAAATCTTCTCATGAGTTCGAATGGTATCACACGTTTGTTGCATTTGTGTCGGACCAGTGTATATGCAACATAAAGCCGTACCAGGAAAATAAAAAAACCTCTCCATTTCGCGGAAAACCGATAGAACTATTTTCTTCTACTGGCAACACCTTTAAAAGGTAATTATGTCGATTACTGTCAAAAGGACGGTTATGAATCCACAATAAACTACAATTTTCCAACAAAAACACCCACGATTAGCTCAGAACGTTCAACAAACGTTAAATTTCGTAGGGAACGTGGAAACGTGGTTCCACAGCTAACTTCAGGCCATGTTGAATCTCATGACTGTGGCCAAAGTGTGGTGTTGTCTTTTCTGTGAAAATAGTTATCACAAATATAAAAGCAAATGGTCTTAGAGCAGGTTTTTTCATTTTTCTCGTCAGGCCTTAAAGCAAAGTAAGTAAATAAGTAAAGATGTACGGTAGTCTTACATTTTAAGAAAGGTCATACAGGTATTGCTTATTTTCATAATAAAAGATTTAGATCATAAAAAAACAATCTTATCCTTAATCCTAAACTCCTGAAGGAAAGACGAACTAAAATGACTAAACGACAAAAATTAGCACCTCTTTTTTATAGAGTACACGTAAAACCACATTTTCCCCGCAATAACTAAATAGCGGGAACAAAATGGCGTCATTTAAAATTAACTCTAGTCCAAATAAACTTGTTACATATAAAAAATATAAAAATTCAAAACAACAATAAGTTTTATTCTATAGTAATACAGATCCTTATGTATATTCAAACCATAGTCAAAATAAAGAAAACTTTAGGTGCTATAGATTAAGAAAATTCTCGATTATTACCAGATAGTTAAATCAGGCATATAACAAAAAAATATTTAAGCAATGCCTACATTTTTTTGAAGAATAACATTTCATAAGAAAGTACTGATGACTATAATCTTATACATACTCAAAAGAAAAAAACAACTCCATCAATCACAGATTAAAAAACACAGGACGAATGATTAAAATTCGAAATGAAAAATTATCTTCTTCATAATATTCTACGAAATGAACACAATCTATAAAATTTTCTCGAATAATTTTCATCTTTTACACAATTTTATCTTACAGTAAACTTAGTTTTATATCCTTAGCCTAATCGCCAATCATAGTTTTAAGGACGCTGTTTCCTTTTAGTGCCACGGGAGAAAAATAACACACATGGTTTAAACCACAGTTTAAAAATCTATACAGTTGTTCAACGAAGACGTTCGGACGGAGCGGCTGTGCGGGACGAGACTCTAAACTGCTTGTACGAAGATTGTATGTAGCTCGGTGGCTACATTCCCGCGTCTCACCCCGCACTATTGCCGTCTGATCGCTTTCGTTGGACAACTGTATAGATTTTTAAACTGTGGGTTATCTCTATCAATAAAGGCTGCAGTTGCTAAGCTTAGATTGTAGCTCGTAGTTCTAACAATATTTCATAGATGGCGCTAGGTAATTTTTAGGGTTCCGTACCCGAAGGGTGCCAAACGGGAGCCTATTACTAAGCCTCCGTTGCTTCTCTGTCTGTCCGTTTGTCGCAGAAGTCTACAGCTTCAACTGCAATAGCATAACGTTAAAATTTCCACAGAATACGTGTTATCATGGCCTCTATCACGGAATATAATAAAATATTCAAGAAATTTAAATCCCTCACAAGAAACCTCAAAAATCTTATTTTTTTAACGTTGTTTGTTTTTGCTCTTACCTAAGGACGGTAATACATGCGAGTTTTTAATTTAGTCAGATTTTTTATTTCGTACGTAGGGGTGCCAATTTTTTTGTCAGGCGCTACCATTTTAGCAGCTTGTTTTTTGTAGCCCTAATTTTGCTTTGGCTTCTATATAGTTAATATTTATTACCATTATGTTTTTAGGATTTCGTACTCGTGTTGTGTGTTGCATCGGAACCCTTAGTGCGCGAGTTCAACTCACGCTTGACCAAATTATTTTCGTTTTACAATTCTTGAGGAGAAAACTAGGAATATTATTATATTTGGTTCCTCAAGTTATTCCGAGCAAATAATTGGCATAGTAAAAACACATACACGCTGATATGAATGTTATTGAACGAGCGAGCGAAGTTCTCCGAGTCTACTTGAACAATCCGGCGTTTGTATGTATGAATGTTTGTTCGACGATAACTCGAGTATCGTTGATCGGAATGTCATGAAATTTGGCAGGCGAGTAAATAAGGCAAAGAGAATTTTTTTCTCCGAGTCTACTTGAACAATCCGGCGTTTGTATGTATGAATGTTTGTTCGACGATAACTCGAGTATCGTTGATCGGAATGTCATGAAATTTGGCAGGCGAGTAAATAAGGCAAAGAGAATTTTTAAGTTCAAACCTGAGCCAAATCGGTCAAGCGCGAATCGGGCGAGTGCGAGTTACTAGTTGTATTGTTACACATCGAGTTGTTAGTTTAGGGTAGGCATGCAGGCGCATACCGAAGACCAAGAGCGGGATAGACAATTTAAAAACAGACGCGTTAGAGCAGGACTGAAATTTAGCATTGAGGAGTCCTTTAAGGCCTTACCTCTGGTGCACGATAATCTTAGTGAGCGATTTTGAACTCCAGTATGTTATCAGAAAGTCTCGAGCTGCCGGCACGCAAAATCAGTGAATTTTCGAGGTTTATCTGGATTTTACGAAAAAGTATTTGATGTAGGAGTTATTTCACCTGACATCGGAAAATAAACCATGTTTTCTTGTTATAGCACTAATTTCTGACATAAAACTCAAGCCGTTTAGACACAAAACGAACAAAAATAAAATCTATCGAGTGAAATGTGTCCCAATTAGGTAACTGACCTGACAACGGAAAGACAAAGGTCCGAAAAAACACGTGTCCAAGTTTTACATTGATCAGATAAGTAGTTGACACAGTATATTAAAACAAAAACCCTGGAAAGACCAAAGGCAAGCCCTTAAGGTGCATAGGTGTAGGCCACCGTGTTTTAGTAAAAAAGTTGATAACCAGTTTCTCTGTTGTTGTTGTTGTAGACCAAAGTTTGAGACCTCTATAGGTATAGTTTAATACAGGCATTTACAAAGTCACTATCTGGCTGAAATGTAAAATTTTGGTATAGGGACAATTTAAGGCAAGAAAACAACTTTGTATGTAAATCTGTACAGCTTGATATCTTTAAAACAAAATGAATATTATAAAAATTTTGTCTTAATGGTGCCTTTTAAAATATCAGTACCAGATGATAGAGGTCTTATACTTTGGTCTGTAACGAAAAACAACTGAGAAACGGGTTATCAAATTTTGTACTAAAACGGTGGCGTATCTCGAAGGGCAAACATTGTAAAAAGGGAAGCCGGACAAAAAAAACCGCCTTATTCAGAAAGCGACCGGAAAACATAGATTTTTTTGTACTTTGTAAATCCCTGTCAGCCAAGTGTATTTGTCGTATTGAGATTTATGGAAATGTTTGACAAAGCGAAGAGCACGGAATAAAGAAATTTGGTATGGGTGCCATTTCCTGAACAAGCCGATGGTAATCGTGTTATATGGACACTTCGCCAATGGTACCTATGCGCCTTGAGCTGACTAGGCGTGTTACTACTGCCCCAATTGCTAGAAGTCAAACCAAGTGTCTTAATTATTTCGTCCATGGCACAGGACGACCTCTTTGAACAATATAATATTTTATTTATTTATACTAAGATCGTGTAGAATTTTATTCCTATTCATTTTTGATTAGTTCATCAATTTTTATTCTATGATTTCGTTTAACTACAAATATAAAGTGACTTTAATTTATGCAGCCAAATTCTTACTGAAGACTCGGTAAGTGCTCAGTAACAAGGTTCGATGACCATTTATGTGAAGTTCGTAAATTATTCTTTTCGTGTTCCTTACAAACGCAAGCCCAGCCCCGAGTCAATTACTATGGGACATCATGATTTTATTTTGCGAAATTAGCAAAAAGTGTTAACGGTCCGTTTTACTGATCACTTACCAAGCCTCCAGTATGAGTATGAGGCTTGGTAAGTGATCAGTAACAAGGTTCGATAACACTGTTTATTAATTTCGCAAAAGAAAATCTTGACGTCACATAGTAATTGACTCGGGGCTGCGCATGCGTTAGTAAGGAACACGAAAAGAATAATTTATGAATCTGACAAAAAGGGTCATCGAACCTAGATACCGAGTCTTCATTATGAATTTGGCTGTATAAATAAATGTCACCTTATAAAGCCAAATTCAGACTGGAGACTCGGTAAGTTACTGTAAAATACGCAGAAGTTTAGACTTCCTATGTTCCTATACTAATTGAGTCGTGGTTGCTCTACGAGTATAGGGGCACAAAATATTATTTTTCGTATTTCGCAAACAGGATCATTGACGGTTAGTTTTGACCACTTACCGAGTCCCTAGTATTAATTTAGCAATATAAACCAAAGCCACCTTGTATGTAAAGATAGTGTGATTTCAGCATAAAACAGAATAGAGTAGAAGATGTTTGGATCGACAAGAAATAAAAAAAACATTCGATTTCCGGTTTAATCACCATTCACACCAAATGAAAAAACCGTAATGGATAAAATAGCCAAGTTTTTAAATATTCATAGTTTATTTCCTTTTTTATTTACAGAGGGTCGAATTAAAAGACGGTGAATACAGTGTTGCTAGCACGCGTCAGAGATACAGCGTCTATCTATCCTTCTTGCCCTCTCACGCATATCGCGTTTGCCAATGTGCGAGAGAGCATGAATGAAAGACTCCGTATCGATGGCGCATGCTAAGCCCCAGGCATTATTCTATCAAAGGCTTTGTTAATTAGTGCTCTGGTGTGTTGGAATTGTCAAGCTATAAATAAGCTATTCTTTTTTTCTTGTCGATCCTTGGTAGAAGATACAGAGAAGCCTTTCCGACTTTGATTTACTTTTTTTCTCCTTAAAACGTCAAAATGATTACATTTAACTTGATTTAAACGACTCGTTCCCATTGTGTTAAGGTGGTAACAGAGGATCTCGGTGCAAAATGCACATTATAATTATTGTTCTCCTTAATTTTGAATAAAAAGTACCCAATGTATGATTTTTATGCCAATTTACGCAAATTGCTTAAGGGGGTAACTTTTTACCTCGGTACAAAATGCACATCATAATAATGTACTATTTCTTTAATTTTGAATAAAAAGTATGCAATAAATGTGTTTTAAAGCAACTTGCGGAAAGACTTCACAAAAAAATTAAGTATTATTTTGTTTGCATTACATTAACAAACTTAAAAGCGTGTTTACAGTTGTAATGTAATGCAGCTAAAATGTAACGCTAAAAATTGTAGTGCAGTTTGCGCGAATTGTTATAAAATGCATTTATTGCATACTTTTTATTCAAAAGTAAGGAAAACAATATTGTGATGTGCATTTTGCACCGAGATCCTCCGTTAACACCTTAATAATAATTAAGTTTTAACAAACTTTAAAGCGTGTATATAGTTGTAATGCATTCAAAATTCAATACATAAAATGACATAATTTTCTTCTGTAAATCTAATAATCACGGAGCAATTAGCGCGAATAGTCATAAAGCGTATTTCAGGAATTCAACAATTCGGCCTTGAATGAAAGAATCTCATTGGAAAGCCAGCTCGGTAAAGTTGGAACTTACACGGCGTTCAGTAGAATGGCGAGTGAAGTGTTTAGTCGGGAGGCAGATAGGTGAACAGCTTGTACTTGTCTCTGATGTGAGGTCGAACATCGTCCTTCTGAAAACAGAAAATAAAAACAACCATTTTAACAGTGAAGGAATTTTCAAATCCGTTTCAGTAGTTCCAGATATTATTAGGGAACTGCCTAAAGCCTATGTTACTCAGGAAAGAATTTTTAGAATTGGTTCAGTAGTTCCAGATATTATTAGGGAACTGCCTAAAGCCTATGTTACTCAGGAAAGAATTTTTAGAATTGGTTCAGTAGTTCCAGATATTATTAGGGAACTGCCTAAAGCCTATGTTACACAGGAAAGAATTTTTAGAATTGGTTCAGTAGTTCCAGATATTATTAGGGAACTGCCTATAGCCTATGTTACTCAGGAAAGAATTTTTAGAATTGGTTCAGTAGTTCCAGATATTATTAGGGAACTGCCTAAAGCCTATGTTACTCAGGAAAGAATTTTTAGAATTGGTTCAGTAGTTCCAGATATTATTAGGGAACTGCCTATAGCCTATGTTACTCAGGAAAGAATTTTTAGAATCGGTTCAGTAGTTCCAGAGATTACCCCTTAAATCAGGTGTGATATCGGAACGCAGCAGCTTGTTTGTGCTTCTCAGTCGTTTGCTTTCTCGCTCTCTCACTACCGATCTGCCATCTTTACAAACCTGTACCAAAACTCTTCGTGGGAAGTAAATGCTACTTTAATTAATAGAAGTGTTTTCATAGTTTATATACCAATTAAATACTCGTAAAGAGTACCGCGTATAGCAAAGCGTAGCGTAGGCCGACCTCGTGCCCGCTGGACCGACGACCTGAAGGACGTTGCGGATGGCGGCTGGATAAGGAGGACGGAGGACCGACATGAGTGGCGAAATTTGGGAAAGGCAGTGGACGAACACGGGCTGATGGATGGATGGACAGAGAAACAAATTTTTCAATGCAAATGCTCGTAAAGAGACATTTTATATGCATGAAAATTTTTGGCAAAGTAATTTTTACCGCACTAGTGCTTTTTTTGTGGGAAAAAGTTGGCAGTCTTGTCTTGTGTACCATAGATCTATAGACTTGATGAAAATAAACTGTGTTCAATTTGATGCGTTCCTAGGCTGCGTTCAGTTTGATCGTCGGACGACATCCACCCACCACTGACAACATGATAGTATCAAGGAATGTGAGGTGACTGAAAGTAGTCTACGAACGCACCAAACTGAAAGCAGTTTAGTTCCGTCAAGTTGGCAATATGCGTACAATGAAAAAGAATGCCCGCCTAAAGTTCATTTGGAGTTATTATTGTTAGTTTGTTTCTTCAATTATGTTTCATTTATTTACTCACACTATGCATTGAAAAACGTAGTATGATACACGTGGGTAAGAGCAATAACTTACTCGTAACGTTTACAACACTCGTTTGTCGCTCGTGTTTCAAATCGTCCTCGTAAGCTATTGCTTCCTTACCGCACTTGTAGCATAAACTATTATTACGGGAGCACAAAAAAGTTGATATTTGCAGTCATAAAACAAAAGTTCATTTCTTTAAATAGAGCATGTAGTCTTATTTTTTGTATTGTATGTACTTTAGAATCAGATATATCAGAACCAAACTTGTATTTTATATGGCTGGCATGAAATTCAAGATAGCCGATGGTTTTTATCAAAAATTACAAGCTATGGCCCTAAAGTATATTTTTCTGCACTAAGGAGGTAACCGACAGTTCGTGATAGTAGGAAATGCGCTTTTAATTCCTATGGTGCATGAGCCATTTCACATTGTCGCGAACTTTTGAACGTTGCAATGTGAAATAGCTCATGCATCAGTGGAGTTAAAAGCGCATTTCCCACCATCACCAACCGTCAGTTTCCTCCTTAGTGCAAAAAATATAGGGGGTGGTCAAAGCCGCTCTCCATACAAACTTGTCAGAACCAACAACCACGACAAAAGCATTATAATTTCGTTGTGTTACTTTTTTCTACACGTTCCATCAATTCTACAACAGCGAATGAACCAATCCTTACAAAAAAAATACATCTAATTTTGCTATTAATACTTTCCATACATTTTTTAAAAAGCAAAAATTTTTGTGAAAAAACTGATTATTCTCGGTTGTAGAATTGATAGAACATGTAGAAAAAAGTAACACAACGAAATTATAATGGTTCTGTCGTGGTTGTTAGTTCCGACAAGTTTGTACGGAGAGCGGCTTTGGACCGTCCCCCTTAATTAATTAGTATGCCAAAATATTGTCGTTCTGTCCGTTGTATCAACATATTTATGGTCAATGGCCCTGCTATATGGTACTCACAGTAGAGAGATGGTCTAAGAAAGGCAATAGCTTGAGCAGCTCGCTGTCACTTCTGTCGACGAACCAGCTGTCTATGGGGATGCCATTTTCAAGCTGGTACCCAAAGGCCTGAAAACAGGTGAAGTTGTCAAATTGTGAGTCAGACTATTAAAAGGTCTTGAAGTGAAATTAAAACATATAGAAAAAGAAAGAAATAGTTCAACATATAAACATGCAAATAAAATAAAAACAACCGATCAATAAATAAATAATAGCAAAGAGGAACGAGCTCAGCAAATGCTATAGGTTAAAATCAACTTGCAGTGCTGATTTCCAGTTTGCCTCATTTTAATAAACAAAATACAACTGCAGGTAGTAACAGACTCATGAGTACTCATTACTGGTAAAAATTGTTTGGATTATAATGAAATAGAACAAAATATACAGAATTCAATAAATTATAATAAACTGAACAAAAAAATTAATGTCACACAAAATTAAAATAATAAGTTTAGAAAAAAACATTATTAAAAATAGTGCACATATACATTCCAATCGAATAAAATAACAAAGTGGAATAAAAAAATTCAAATTGTTTTTTACAGCTCTTGCAATCCAAACTAATCTGTTTTACTTGTAGTAAGTCTTGCATATGCACGTTGCGCTAGTGTGCGTGCCTGCTGGAGCATTTCGTACACACACATTTGCATGTTATACCGGATGTAAATAGAGTGCGACCTTTAAATAAAACACATATTCCAGCGTTCATACTAAACAACTCTTTGAAATAAAAACCCGCGCAAATCTTTAGAGAAAAAGATATTCAACTGTAACTCAAAGACTTTATCTCGTAGAAGGAAGGTCTATTTCAGAACGCTCGAGCGGAGTGAGGCGACCTCCCGAATGCCTAGGCAGATGATGCAAGTCATAGATACACATAGATACTTCACACAATCAAGACAGATTAGTCTTCGCAGATTGCAAGAACTACATACAATATACCGGGTGTAAATAGAATGCGACCATTAAATGAAACCACATATTCTACTGACCCTACTGAACCACTTTTCCCAAGAGTCATACCCGCGGACACCCTTAGTTTAGGAAATAATTGAGTTCCAAACAAAAACGCGTGGACCCTAACGCACCGACATACGGGCGAGTTTAGAGAGAGCGTCGTCCGTGAAACCTGCAGCTGTTTGAGGTCAACGCTCTCTCTAACCTCGCTCGTATGTCGGTGCGTTAGGGTTCACGCGTTTTGGTTTGGAACTCAATTATTTCCTAAACTAAGGCTGTCCGCGGGTATGATTCTTGGGAAAAGTGGTTCAGTAGGGTCGGTAGAATATGTGGTTTCATTTAATGGTAGCAGTCTATTTACACCCGGTATATGCCATCAAAAACAAAACTTGTAAAAAAAAACCAAGTCTCGCAACTTAGTTCTTCTACGGTAAAAAGTTGTGAGATCCATGTAAATCCAAGTCGGTTAATTTATTCAGTCCCTACTTAAGGGACCTTCTGTCTTAAGTTATTACATAATTAGCTAACCTAACAACATCTTATAGTGACCATATCAATATTAAAAATCTTCTATGTTTTAAACAAATAGATTGACTCGGTCATCGCATGACAACACAATGTATCTCACAAGTAATACATATTATATTAAAGTTGATTATTTAGTGCAAATTTATTTATGTTTGTTGTATCTAGAGCACTGGACCGGAATTGCAAAATATTTTAGTTTTTCCTCGATTTATATACTAAACACTAATTGTATTCCAAATTTGAAGCTTCTATGTCTGCTAGAAGTGCCTTAGAGTTTTGATGATCGGTCAGTCAGTCAGTGAGTGAGCGAGTGAGTGAGTGACAAAATTGAGAAACTTTGACTAGTTATAATTCTTAAACTACTGGTTCAAATTGAATGAAATTTGAAACATACCGTTTTATGTTACTAGCTTTATCCACAACAAAGTTATAGGGGGGGTCGAAAATGGCCTGAATTGCTTCGAGAAAAGGATGGTACAGCCGCTTTTTAGCTCGACTTGGCGGGGGCATCCAGATATAAGATGCGTCTTTATTGTACTTACTATTCACAAGCGAATATCACCCTTATTATAATGAATAGAAGGTACAAACCTGCGGGCTGTTGTCCACAATAACGGTCTTGCGCAGGTCGCGACCCAAGATCGACAGATCTTTCACGTAATTGCCGTTTACGAGAAGACAGTGCTCGCGGAATAACCTGCGATATAAAATAAAATATATACTAAATTTATATTCACTTATAAAGGGCGAAATTAATTCAACCGACCAATTTATTATTGGAGGTTCAGTAGATGATACGCACCACTAATGTTAGGTTTCAGGTAGATTTTTGGAAATTTCATGATTGAATGAAAAGAAAACACTGATTGAACCAGCAAAGTTAAGAGACGTACAAAAACTTACACGATGAATTCATAGCTTCTTTTAACGAACACGAGACGAAAGACTCTCGAAAGGTTGTGTTTCTAGACCCGGTGCCTTATACTCCAACGTCATAGTTATACAAACGGGCCGAAACGAACCCCCCCCCCCCCCCCCCAAAACTCGGTTCAACTCGGTTTACGACAGTCGCGGTCGCACCGCAGTTACGTACGCACGTTGTCTCTGTGACGTTCCCGCGCATTTTCGTAAATTATGACACGAAATTACAGAGTATGTCGTGCATTGTATGGTTTCTTAAATACAACTTTTTATAATATAAAATCAAATACGTAAACAGTCAGTTGGCGGCCATCCTTCGCTAAAGTGATGATCAGTTTACCTGTACTTGATCCAGCGCCGCTTCGGGTCAAGCAGGTTGAGTAGCCGGTCGGCGTAGACACGCTTGCTCGCCGTAAACAGTATCACCTCGTACTTCTGCGAGACGCGCGACAGGAACTCCGCGAAGTATGGGCGCGTGCGGACGAACACCTGCCCGATTAACATTAAACAATTAAGCCGCGTGTTCCCAGCGTCATCCGAAAATTACTACCATTGATTAAGTTATTTCTCCTAAACGGCTTATTAAAAATTAATTTAAAAAATATGTCATTATTTAAAGTATAAGAAACAATCTCATTGCAGGAAATTATTCTCGCCTATAAGAAACACCTTGAAAATACTTCCCAAAGTCAAGCTGTTTTTGGAATAAAATTGGCTATTTCTTGGAAACCGCTAATGTTATTTGTATGTTTCTAGCACTAAAATACAAAAAAGTATAGTTTATAAAACTCATTGCAGGAAATTTAAAAATGTTGATTAACAGAAGAGTTAATAAATAAAAACTAGATATTTTGAGAGCGCGTGGCGTCAACGTTGCCGTAAACGGCAAGTTTCGGAGCAGTCGATTACAAAATCAAATGTAAACGTTCATTTCGACTTTATTTAAAATATCTCAAGGTCATTGGAGGCTACAAGGGCCTTAGGGTAGCTGCTCCAGGGTTCGTTCCTAAACGCTTACGAATCATTTTCTTATTTTTTTATTAAATAGTAATAAATAAATGAGATTTATGTGATGATTATGACACTGCGCGACAATAAATTTAATGTCAACTGCTTTCAAAAGCTTTTACAAAATAAATGGTTTCATTTGATAATAGGATGGCGCTCTATGGAACGAAATATAACAAGCGTCTTAGGCGCAAGACAGACTTCAGAACGCTAAGTGCGACTTGCCATCGAGTGACTTTACTTCCGCGTGAATTGAGTTAAGACGGGTCTCCAGCGCACGTTTTGTACTACACACTACACCAAAAACATGCACACAAAACATTTTTACTGATAAGCATGCAGGAGACACGGGGCTTATAAACACAAATATGTAGCGGTACAATATACTGTGTAGACGTTTTGGTGTAGTGTGTAGGACAAAGCACGCGCTGGAAACCCAACTTATCTCGATTCACGCGGTAGTAAAGTCATTCGATGGCAACTCGCACTTAGCGTTCAGATCAGAACGAAGTGACGTGGCGTTTTGTTCCTGCATATCGTCTTCTTTGTATGTTTTGTGTCGTGAAAATCGAGGAACTGTATTGCGTGATTTTAAAAGTCTTAGAATAACAATCATAACCATTCCGTATAATAACGCCTTGTCAGTGATAAGATAAGCAATGGAGCACTCACAGTGTACCGACAGTCCTGGAAGAGCACTGGGAAGTGGAAGCTGGCGTCGGGCAGCTCCTGCAGCGAGCAGTGCACCAGCGTCTCGTCTAGATCCAGCACCTGCCGACGAGGAACTTCATTACTCATCACAATAATCTGCCTAAAAACCAACCAAATGGGAGACCGCCCCTCTTAGGGGGTTAACTTTTTACCTCGGTACAAAATGCACATCATAATATTGTTTTCCTTACTTTGGGATAAAATGTATGCAATAAATGTGTTTTAAAGCAACTTGCGGAAATAGTTTACTCATAATAATGTCTTCACAAAAAAGTTACGTACTTTAATGTATTACATTTTGTTTGCATTACATTAACAAACTTAAAAGCGTGTTTACAGTTGTAATGTAAAGCAGCTAAAATGTAACGCATAAAATTTAATAATTTTCATGTGATCACCTAAATATTCACAAGCAGTTTGCGCGAATTGCTATAAAATGCATTTATTGCATACATTTTATTCAAAAGTAAGGAAAACAATATTATGATGTGCATTTTGCACCGAGATCCTCCGTTACCACCATAATTAGAAGTTCGTGGCGAGGACGATAAGCCCTGCACTGACTCTCCGTGATCGTGAGTATTGTGCACTTCCCCCCGGTCAGTCAGCCCAGCCAGGACAGCTTCTTGAAGTAGAGCCGAACAGCTTCAGCTTGTTGACACAAATTCCCTTCATACTGGGGTTTTTGAGCAGCAGTCTACCACTTCTTGCTTTTTGAGGATTGGTGGATAGAGTACTATACCTTGTTGAACCCAAGCGCTATACCGCGCCTTAGGTATAATATTATATAATCGGTATCCATTTAGTCCCCTAAAACAACACCTTCAGGATATAGGGTGATGTTATTCTACTCTACCGGGATCAATTTATTTAGTGAACATTCATAATACAAAACGATCCAAAAATATTCCATCCATCCATCAGACTGCTGGACATAAGCTATTCCCAAATTTCGCCACTCTTGGCGGTCTTCCGTCCTCATCCAACCGCCACCCGCAACCTCCTTCAGGTCATCAGTCCAGCGGACACGAGGTCGGCCTACGGTACGTTTTGCTTCACCATGGTCTCCATTATAACGCCAATCGGCCCCAACGGCCATCATGTCGGCCAAATATATACAAATTTTATATTATAAGTCTGTGCCTTGAGAAAAATGGCTACAACACCGACGGACCACAAAATGATCCTATGGTTCAATTTTCCCATGATAAAGTACAGTTTCAATACTAAAAGATTCGTGGTTTAGATTCATACTGATATTGAAATGGTTACTCACGATTTTAATGTATTCGTACAGTTTCTTGTAAACGAAACTGAACGAATACAGTGAAACTAGTCAGGGGAAATCTAACTATTAAAATCGTGAGTAGCCGTTTCAATAAAGCCGATTTTGAAGGTTTTAATTTTAAGCTAAGAAACATACTAAAAAACTGACAGCACTATATTTTGCTATTCTGAAGGGCACACCAACTAAAATTAGCAAGTCTTTTAAGCGCTCTTAAATCAAACTATTTTTTTTTATTCAATTAAATGACAGCTCTAAAATGTGCCTTGAAATTACCAAAACAAGTTAAAATCACTAAGTTGAGTAAATTATGGCTGTCAAACTAAAATTTTACTTTGACGTTTATAAAATGGTGACTTGAAAACTCTTTTTAACCCTACTTAAGTTTAATTTATGTGTGTCAAACTAAAACTAAAGCCTTCAAAATCAGCTTTAATATAGTACGTGTCTAAATCTGTGATATCCTGTCGTTGCACTCACCAGACTGAAGTCGGGACTGGTGCGAGTCTTCAACGGTAGCGCGGGGTAGCGAGCACGTAGCGCGCCCGTCGCCACTGACTCCAGGGGCGGGAGCTGAAATGTAAAAGAATTCGTTAGGATTTAACGACTCGGGTGATTGAGAACAAACATCACGCGTAAACCTCCATACAAACGCCAAAACAAAATTGTTAGTTGTCTATGGAATGTTTTTATAATATTTTTATTTTGGACTAATTTCATTGACATTATCTAGATATATGCCAAATTAGAACTAAAAATCGTAAAATTTGAATTATATCGTATCAACAAACCCCTAAAGACGAGAATTTGATGATCTTTTACCAAAATTGGCCATTCATCGGTCCCAGGCAATGGTGTGCCGCCTGGTTTTGCCTGAGAGCTGCTCTCTTACTCTCCCCCGAATAACTTCGGGAGGATTTGCGAGTAAGATGGTGGTACCTCCACAGTCGAGCCCGGCATCAGCTCTAAAACCTTATTTATATTACTCACATAAAATCAAAAAAATTATACTAAGATTATGTTTTTATAGCGAAATCCATCGCTTCGGAATACTCTAAATATTATTATTAGAGTGCATTACAAACTAGATAAGATCATTAGAAACAAATCTTGTTTGTAATGCACTCTAATAATTGAACAAGCGAGCGAGTTCTTAGAGTTCACTAGAACAATCCGGCGTTTGTATGTATGAATGTTTGTTCGACGATAACTCGAGTATCGTTGATCGGAATGTCATGAAATTTGGCAGGCGAGTAAATAAGGCAAAGAGAATTTTTAAGTTCAAACCTGAGCCAAATCGGTCAAGCGCGAATCGGGTGAGCGTGAGTCTACAGTTCGGGCCGAACTACTAGTAATATTTGCGCATCGAAAATGTTATCGAGGTCAATATAAACGTCCACAATCTTGCCAAAGTAATGTTTCTCCTGACACAAGTATTAAATTTTGCGTAGGTTTCGTGTAGCGTGCACGTAATAGTCAAATGAAACAGCATCACATTGCCGCCCTCACAACTGAGTTGATCGCGTCATGATGTCTGCTCTTAGGAACCCATTCCGTATTTTCCGTCTTTTTGATGCGAAGCATTATTTTTATACTACACCTGCTTGGAAAGTTCCTTCTTACTTTTTCGAAAACGATGGAGAATATACGTCATTGCTGTCATACCAATATGCGGGCGGAAAAAATGTATGAAAATCCATTGTTAACGTGCTGAGCGGGCAGAAAAAGTATATAAAAATCCATTGTTAACGTGCTGTTTTTTTTTATTTGTTGATAACATCCGTACGAAAAGCATAAATGTTACATTAAAAAGGGTATAAACTTCTTGGTACATACATAACCCTAGCTTGAACAATAATGCCAAAAGACAAAAAGTTTTTATGTCTTAGTTTGCAAAATAATACTGGCCACTTTGCTATTTATGATCATACAAAAATTCAAAAAGTGAAAGTCAAAAAGTTTTTATGTCTAAATTTGCAAAATAATACTGGCCATTTATTATTTATGTACATAATTTAAAAAAATAAATTAAAAACTGCAAATCGAACGCGAGTCATCAATCTGTTTCTTTGGTTGTATCTTTATTAAAAGTAACTCAAAATGTCATCTAGTAGTGATATAGAAGAATGGATGATTTTGTCTTTTATTTTCCTGGCAGGTGTAGTATAAAGCACTATGTATCACTCGGGAGAAAGTGCGATTCGTAATCGGCCTCTTTCTCCACTCGGTGAACAATGTACTATTATTGTCTTTGCCGCGATGTTTTTGTAAAAATCAGGGACATACACCAGTGTCCATATTGGCCATCTAAATGAAGACCTAAAATTTATTTGATTCAATTGTTTCTCCTTTGCGCATTATTTTGATACTTAGATATTATGAATAACGATTCGGAGCAGGCTCGTAAGTAATAAAATTACTCGCAAAAGAGAAACAATTCAATCAAATAAATTCTAGGTCTTTATTAAGACGGCCAATATGAAGTGGTGTATGTCCCTAGTTTTTCCAAAAACATCGCGATAAAGGCCAGAAAAATTGAATATTAATTATACTGTTTTTCATCAAAGTTGTCGTCGTCACGAACCGAGCTCTTAATAAGTATGGAAGAAGTGAAAGAGGTGTTTTAGGATGCTACATCTACGGACTGGATTTTCTGTATTAGTCGCTAAAAAGCTGGAGACTAAGAACAGTATCTGTACTATATATACTATATAAAATCAAATGTGAATATTGATGTTAGTCACATTAGTCCAGTTGTGGAAGGATATAGTAACATATTTGTTCGGTACATACATCACTATCGCTCGACATTTTTTTATCAACATGAATATTGCAATAAAATTCACTGACAATCACAGCACCAAACACAGTCTTTTGTTTCACATTCTTTGTTAACGCACCTTTTTTTTTTATTCTGCTTATGGTGGCCGGTTCGATTTTCGAACAAACCTCTTTACAATGCCATATGGGCATTTTTTTACTTAGTTTTCACACGAATTTGACGTTCCAAATTCAAATCACTTTATTCCTTAGGAGAGTTTCATACAACTTTATATCCCGAGATAATGCTTTGCTTTACGTTGAGGTTCCATGATATGTAATTGGACATTGTCGAGCAGGTGGTTTGAAAAATTATATTTATACCAACGGTTTCGGTTTTACACTATTATCAAGGGTTTAGCTCTAATGACTAATAAAATAACACATTTTGATCTTTCCATAGTTTGAACTGACCTGCTTGATGAACAAGTAAGGATCGAAGGCGTCGACCCACGAAGATATCTGCTCGCAGTCCACCCGGTTGTTACTGCAGGAGGATATGACGTCAGCGGCTTCCTCCTGGAACCAACGAATACATACAGGGTGTAAATAGAGTGCGACCATTAAAAAACCACATACTCTACTGATCATACTGAACAAGACTGATAGAACAGGAGAAAGAGATAATCTATTAATTTCCTTTTGTTATTAATATAATTTAACTCAACTTTTGGTCTGATTATCCGACTTTCTCTAAGTAAGTAAGTAAGTAAGTAGCGTTTATTCATGAACATGTGTCAAACAATATAATAGGTCTTAAAATTAGTTAACAGTACACTCCATGTTCTACCCATATGGGCATATGAATATTAATTAGCAGACACCCAATTATAATTAAGTATTATCAAAAGAAATGAAACAAAGTCTTGGAGAATTACATACAATACCTATGTCAAAATTATTAGAATTGGATGTCAATATTATGAATAAATTAAATTGTTTTATCGTTTAAAAAGTCAATGACGCTATAATAACATTTGTCAACAAGTAGCGTAAATAATTTAGTTTTAAACAAATTTACATGCATGTCTTTAATATCGTTTGGTACCTTGTTGTCTCTTGTCCTGTACCTTCTTCCTGCTTTCAGTGGTAGGCGGGTGTCGTCTGACGATCAAACTGAATATTGGCTATCTTTACTTGTGTACCATAGATAGACTTGACGGAAATAAACTGCGTTCAGTTTGATGCGTTCGTAGGCTGCGTTCAGTTTGATCGTCAGACGACATCCGCCTACCACTGACAGCAGGACAGTATCAAAGCTTGTCAAGTGGGTGTCGCCCGACGATCAGACTGAACGCAGCCCACGAACGCATTGCTAAATTGTGAACGCAGTTTATTTCCGTTATGTTGGCATATTGCGTGCGAAAAAAGAATGACCGCCTAAATTTGTTTGTGCAAAGCTTAGACCATTTAACACGGGACCTGGCAACGGGCGACTCTTAGTACCGAAATTATTCTGCCGTTTTCCACGGGAGGGGAGGTAAACACGCACAGCACATATTCACTCATTCACGCACACTCCTGCGAAAAGTTGTTATGTCACACTAAATCAGAAGCTGCTACACAAACAAAACGAGCACACAAGCAAACTTACATGAACAAATTGTTCATGTACTTCGGCAGAGGGGGACAAGTGCGCTTGCCTAGTCCCGTGTTATATGGTCTATGGTGCAAAGTTATTGTTTGTTTGTATCTTTATATGTTTCCCTTTAAACGTGCGCAAGGGCTTATCGCTCTTGTTTCAAATCGTTCTCGTAAGCTTGTGCCTCCTTACCGAACCTATTTTCGCGTTCCCTACATATGCAAGCCTAGCCTCGAGACAGTTACTATAGTCCTATGACCTACGTACGCATTTTATTATGCGTATTGAGTAATGTGTGATCGGTCCGTAATACTGATCACTTACCAAGCCTCTAGTATGAATTTGGCTGCAAAAATTAATATCACTTTATAATGTATACGTTTATTTTGAATTTCCATCGTTTTATTAAATGCAAATTATTCAAATTAATTAACTGAGGTACTAAATGATGGGATGATGTGCTTATTTATTTTCTCATCGTTTTTAATATAGTGTTCGCATGCTATTTGCGCAATCTAACTGTACCACACGTTGTCAGCAGTCGAAATAATGACGTTTTGGTGTTGCCAGTAGAAGAAATTAGTTCTATTGGTTTCCCGTAACATGGCGAGTTTTTTTTATTTTTCTTATTACGTCTAACTGGTTGCCAAACATCAAAAACATAGTATCGAATTCCGATTATCTAAGGATATGTTCGTGCTTAAAGTGACGTCACAGTTCGTGAACAGTTCAATATACACTGAAGGCAATTTTGAAAGTTCAGTTTTTATCTATGTTTTTAGTGTTTAGCAACCAGTTGGCAACTGATACAAAGTTACAGCTTGCGGCATGCAAGCCTAGCGGTGACTGTTAATGCGCAGAAGTCAAAAATAAGGTTATACGGGAGTTTCCGTAGGTCTTCTAGTTGAAGATAAAAAATAAGGAAACTTAAGGGCATGTATTAGGTCTTTCAACGGTTTTTGTTTTAATATGCTGAGTCAACTACTTATCTGATCAATGTAAAACTGGAATACGTGTTTTTTCAGACCTTTGTCTTTCCGTTGTCAGGCCGGTTACCTAATTGGACACATTTCGCTCGATAGATTGTATTTTTGAAAATGATGCCTTTTTAAGTTATTATTTCATTCTCTGTCTAAACGGCTTGAGTTTTATGTCCGAAATTACTGCTATAACAAGAAAACATGGTTTATTTTCCGATGTCAGGTGAAAAAACTCCTAGATAAAATGCTTTTTCGTAAAATCCAGAAAAACCTCGAAAATTCACTGATTTTGCGTGCCGCCAGCGTGCGAAGCGAGCGTTCTAATGTAGACTTTCTGACAACATACTGAAGTCCAAAATGGCTCAGTAATATTATCGTACACCAGGGTTAAGGCCTTAAAGAAAATATGACAATGGAAATAGTATGAAAATTGGTAGATGTGTACGCGACGGAGGATTTAGAAGAACTGACTGACTGAAGGAGGCACATGAATGTACTTGTAACTGATAAAATGCTGGGAGTTAAATATTGGAATGATAGGTTTGATTTTGGATGCATGCTCGAGGTATAACAGTACTCACTTGTGAAATGTTTTAGATACATTCAACAGCACTTTCCATTTGTAGTCCCATTTATACGATACTAGCTTTTGCCTGCGGCTCCGCCCGCGTGTTATTCGGTTTAACAATATATTTTTCCGGGATAAAAAGTAGCCTGTGTTAAGTTAGGGTATAAGCTATATCCATTCCAAATTTCATCCAAATCCGTTCAGCCGTTTTAGCGTGAAAGAGTAACAAACATACACACACACACACACCCTCTCACAAACGCACACACACCCTCACACACGCACACACACTTTCGAATTTATAATATTAGTGTGGTTCACTCCTTAATTTTGAGATACGGAACACTTATTCTTTATCTAATTTACTTTTAGAACTAAATATCTAAAACTTGCGCCCTTACCACAGTACAGGTAACAACAGTAGTTTAACAAGACGGTGTCCTTGAAATCAATACCTACAGCCGCTCGGCGCCTAAACACGCCCTAGGCTAGGGCTGCCAACTGACTGTTTACGTATTTGATAATGCTATATTATTATAAAAGTTGTATTTAAGCAACCATACAATGCACAACATACTCTGTAATTTCATGCCATAATTTACTAAAATGCGCGGGAACAGAGACAATGTCCGTACGTAACTGCGGTGCGACCGCGACTGTCGTAAACCGAGTTGAACCATGTTTTGGCGGTGATTCGTTTCGGCCCGCTTGTATGGAGATAGAATACTATTTGTTACTTATACTATGCCCTTACCAAGATGGCAAATTCAAAATGGCAGCAATATTCACAAGAAAACAATTCGTTTTTTGGCAAGGACACTACCAGCCGCACTGCCAGTATAAGACTGG
This sequence comes from Ypsolopha scabrella, assembly GCA_910592155.1. Taxonomy (NCBI): domain Eukaryota; kingdom Metazoa; phylum Arthropoda; class Insecta; order Lepidoptera; family Ypsolophidae; genus Ypsolopha; species Ypsolopha scabrella. The sequence continues at coordinate 4,171,538 of OU342989.1, read as the reverse complement.
CTCTTGTATTCACTGTATCGTTAGTTTTAAGTTAATATCTAATTATTATTTTCTTTGCATGCCTTAATACAATGTAAACCTTTGTATGGCTTTGTAATTCTGCAAATAAACGATTCTGATTCATGCGTAAGCGCTGATTGGCTCCCCGTCTGTGCCCATGCGCAGCTGTTTTCGTTCACCGCTAGACTTACGTGCCGCGGGCTGTCCATAACACACTATAGTCAGGCTTGACCAAGTTTAGTGCACTCACCTCCAAATCAGCAGGCGCCGGTTCGTCGTGGCAAGCCAAGGATGACTCGTCGGCCGTTTCTGATCCGTTCTGGAAAGTTAAAAGATAATACAACATCAACCGACTTTGATCGAATCTAGCTATCAAAAAAATTATGGAAAACTGTGCAGATTCAAAAAAATCCTCGTGGTACTTGCTTATGGCAGAATAACAGCGCTGCGGATATAACCGTGGTGTTATGCTGAACTAGGACCTTTTTTGTTGCCCAGACACGTGACGTTCGAATTCCGGATTGAAGTAAACTCTGAAAACTGTTGTTTGGATTTTAAAAACCTAGGTCATTTTATGACTTTTATTTGGTTATGACTTTATGACGCAATTAATATGATCCTGTGGCATTCTCCTGTACGTCTATGGACACAAGTGAAGATATAAACCAGGCATAATACTTACCAACTTAATTTTGCAGTTTCTCTCATACATTTTGTACGTAATGAAATGATAAGGTTTTATACGGAAACCTTAGGGTAGGAATACTACTCGTATTTGACCGGTTTTATTAAATGTTACAACTTGTGTCAATAATTTGGCCAAGTGCGAGTCGGACCCACGCACAAAGGATTCCGTACCACTACATTACACTTGTACGGAACCCTACAAACGTTATGGTTTATGGTACATAACAAAATTAACAAATGACTGCCTTGAAGATCTTAGCGCCATCTATCATTAATGAAACTCGGTAAAAGCTGTCAAACAAATCATCTCATATGGCGCTAATTATTGTAGGGGACCTTAGGTTAAACTTTTTTAATTTTAATTTTATTTGTCGTGATAGAGGTCATATTAGTACTCTGAGAAAATTTCAATTTTATACCTATGGCGGTTAAAGTTGTATAGCCCTGTGACAGACGGACAGACAGACAGCGGAGGCTTAGTAATAGGGTCCTGTTTGGCACCCTTTGGGTAAGAAACCCTAAAAATTGTGAAAATTGGCCAAACTCACCCAATTATTGTGAACATTGGCCAAACTTACCCAAGTATTGTGAACATTGGTCAAACTTACTCAAGTATTGTGAACATTGGCCAAACTTACCCAATTATTGTGAACATTGGCCAAACTCTGTGTGATTTCATGCAGGAACCCACTACTGGGACTTCTCGCTGATAGAGCTTCTAGACTCTCTATAGCAGTTCCTTCTACCGTGGTCTCGCAGGTAGAAGATATTTCACACTCCGAGTCCCGGACGTAGCCGTCCTGCTCTAGCATTGTCACGAAGTCCGGCTGTGAAAGAGATGGGTATAATTTGGTGATGTTGTTTTAAGTACAAAAGCGGCCAGTATGAATTCAGCTGCATAAATTAATGTTACCTTACATAAACTGTGGAGAGAGTTGGAGGAGGCCTTTGCCAAAATGCATACAGAGGTACAGTGCAGAAGTTGAGACTGTGGAATTGCGATTGTGTGCGTGCACACCATTAACATTGTGGAAAACAACTCTTATAGCAGCGCAGGCAAGGTCTGTTTTCAAAAAATTATGGTTTGACTTTTATCTTATTCTTCTTTTGTTACGATGTATTCTTTGTTTCCATGATTTTTAAAAATAGACCTTGCCTGCGCTGCTATAAGAGTTGTTTTCCACAATGTCAATGGTGTGCACGCACACAATCGCAATTCTACAGTCTCACCTTCTGCACTGTAAGAGACACAATGTGAAAGGAGAATGCCGCGTAATATATGGCGCCTCGTACCGAACCCAAAGTCGTGGCGTCAAAACCAAACGAAGTTAATTTTAGGGAGACTAAAATGTACTTACCAAATCACAAAGTCTCATTTAAATTAGTATCCGCAATTCAAATTTACTGTACACTGACAAGGGCAATTGCAAAGACTTTATTACCTTTTGTAAGAGGCGATTATTGGTTGGCATCCTAATCATAGTAAAGCGGCAACGGAAATGAATACATCGAAATATTTTTTATTATGACGTTAGAATTCCGGATTTATGTAAAATCTTTTGATCAAGATGATGTTGATCAGATTTTAAAATATCTAAGGAATTTTATGACTTTTATTTGGTAGTGACGCCATTTGGTACGATCGCGTGGCATTCTCCTTTAGATTTACATAGATTTGTAAATTCTAGTACTAAGGGCCCATAATACCTCAATTCGCAGTCCTGCTCTAACGCTTCTGCTTTTTAACTGTCTATCCTACTCTAATCAGATGCCGCGCACGCAAAAACATCACTTATTTTGAAATCGCGACTACACTGATGGTTTTTTCATTTTTATGTAACAGTCTGCAGCTGCTTTATACTAATATCAGTTATATTGTGCAAAGTTGCAGACAAGGATTCGTTGAATGCTATCGGTTTGGAGGTAACTTTTTAATTTTTTTCTATCAAGAAAATTTTAAGGAATCAAGTTTTCACAACAGCATGGACATAGCATTAGTCCTCAACTTTATCATATATTAATTTCAGAGTGATTGTTGCAGTATTTGTTGGTATAAAACAGGATCATGCGAAGCGAAGTGAGGTATTATACACCCTTTAATACTATGCACATAAATTTCGAAAAACTCATTTGTACAAAAAATATTTTTCGTTTTTCGCCAGCAGGGTCATTGAACCTTTATTCTGACCACTTACTGAGTCTCCAGTACTTATATTTTTTACTAAGGACGACCCCAAGTGGGCCCAAAATGGGTCAATCAACTTTTCTACACTAATTTTTGAAACAAATTCACAATTTCGCTCTTTTCATAAAATGTTTTCTTCGCCTATTACATTGTTCAGTAAAATTTGAATATAAAAATATATTGAGAAATCTTCGTATTTTTTTTTATGGCAACTCCGTAGACGACTCTCTCTCGGAGTTACCATGTACTGAGTGAAAATTACAATAATTATGAAATATATTATTTGATTCGAAAGACACCAATGATCTCTTTATCTAATAATTATGTATTTATCAAAAAAGCTACGCGTTGAAGTTGCTTAAAAATAGTGGGTAAAAGAGTTTGATTAGCCCATATATCAGATGGTTTTCTTTTTTTTTCTTTGTTAATTAAAAAATATACTAGATAGGCTTTTAATTATATTGATAATGAAACTGCTACTCACGATTAGGGAGTGCAATCTTGCAGTAAAATCTTTAATCTCGGTATTTGCAAGATTTAAGAGGTCTTATTTCGCAAGATCTCGGTATTTTGCAAGATCTCGCATACCTACGAATTGTTCTTAATAATTATAAGTATTCAATTGAAACTTGGTAAAGTTATTGCTCTATGGGCGATATAATGAAATAATATACATACAGAAAAACACTGAATCATTTATTTTTAAAAATCACGGATTATTCTGAGAAAATTCCTTAGAAAACACAAAATATCTATAGTGTCGTCTGCCAACTGGCTTCGGTTCGGATGTTTCGTGGAAAAAGAAAAAGCCTGTTCTGCCTCTACACTTGTTGGCACCACCGATGATAGGCATTGATACGCTGACTGCGCTGCCCTTTTGCTCCGCCAAATTCCAACAGACTAATTTCTTGTCTAAATGTATCAAATAATGAACCACCACCACCACTTCACAGTCACGAAAACAATTGCAAATGGCGAAAAAATAGGCCACTGCCGCACGCGACACTACTGCAGCTACTGCTCCTCACCCCGCGCAGGCACACCCCCTTTCACTCTAGCGCCGAGAAGAACCAGGCATGAACGGGGAATTCAGTTTGGGCGCATCCACGCGCTCGTATGTTCATAGAATGTGTTGCTGTGCAATCTTGCAAATCTTGCGAGATCGCGCACGATTTTTAGCATTTATTAGTTGATAATCTGACTATAAAAAAAAAGATGAGCTATATGAGACAGGTAGATGATGTTTTGCTTACTACCTCATTAGACGGGTAGACTAAGATGTATTTTTTTTTCTCCCTCATGATACAATTTCCTTCTGTCTTTTATATTTTTATCCTTTAGTTATTAACATATTTTGTATAATTTTATGTAAGTTAAAAAGACTGTAACAGTATTAAGACATATTGAAAAAAAAATACTGATAAAAAAAGACATGATCTTGCTAAGTTTCTTGCCCTTCTTCTTAGCAAGATTAATCGAATGGGCGGATTTAGGCATTATATCTATTTATAGTTTATTTATCTATTAATTTATTTATTCATTGCATTATGTTGGTATATACAATATTTTAATTTTTTACTTATGTTAGTATATATTTGGTTAGGCATTATATTTATTTATGGTCTATTCAGTTTATTTATCAACTTATTTATTAATTGCATTATGTATAATAATATTCTTATTCCAGTAAGTCTTTATTTTATGCATGTGTATAACTTTAGTAGCCCAACTTAAATATAGTTTTTTTTTAATATATTTCCCGTAAGTATCATATTTGTTTCATTATAAAATATTATTTTTATACAGATTAGATTTGACATGTAAAACGTATACTTTATGTATCTATTTTACAAATAAACATTTTGAATCTTGAATCTTTTGAGTGCAAGATTAGTCTTGCAAAATTAGTGCAAGATCTCGGTATTTCGCGATACCTCACGATATACATATAAGTCAGATTTCTGTATTCGTACAGTTTCTTCGGAGGCATATGGTTACGCGGCGATTCCCTGTTCGGCTTTTAATTAATATACAGACAAATATGAACAGTCAGTGCCTTACCTGCACATATTTTTCCCCGCTGGCCAGGAAGTCGGGGCAGGCATCCAGGTCGTCCGTCGTCGAAGTCGGCTGGTACATCTCGAGGTCGTTGCTCGACTTCCGTCGCTTGGTCATCCTCTTGTCGACTGAGTTCTGACGTGATGTGGACACTTGGGACTAGAAAAAGTGGAATAAAACAAATCAGTTTTCACAATGCAATAAAGAGGACAAAATAGCAATTTTAAAGAGTTTTTTTTACAAACTTCACTTGTGTTTGTCTTGGTCAAACCTCGCTATTGAAATTTAAACTAGTCCCCCCAACCAATTAAGAATTTTCGCACTCACATTTCTTATTAGGTTTTTAACTCAAATTAAAGCTTACTTTTAAAAATGTTTTTTTAATTATTATTGTATGTATATGTATATAAAAACATTTAAATTAGTCAATGGTGTCGATTTGGTGTAACACGACTTAACTTTAATAGACAGAAATAAACTTAATTTAAGCATTTTGTGTTTTTCTTTCTGTATCGAGAAGACAAGGACAGGACTCTTAAAATAAGGTTAGTCCTGTCTAATTAGTTAAGTCCTGTTACACCGAATCGACACCAATGTATAGTTTTCTGGGTTCCGTCTGTTCCGTGCCCAAAGGGCAACACGGAGCCCTGTAAATGTCACTATACTGCTCTCCATCCGTATTTCACGGATCTCTAGCTTGCACACAGAATGAGTTACAGATCTGTTTGTTGTACAAAAATGTTGACCCAAAACCGAAAATTGAATTAAAAATTAAATTAAATTAATTTTCACAGGGGCAATACATGAAAAAGAGGCTAAAGATATTTTTTTCATCTTACCCAGACATGTGGGGATATTTCTAGAACTCCTTGAGTAGAGAACCAATATTGTTTATTAATCTCCAAAAATTAAGAAATGGGGGGCTATCAAAGTCAATTTTAGACCATTTTTGTTACGGGGTCTATCTCAAAAACTAGTTTTAGGAATTTGTAATTTTCTGTGTATTATGTACCATATACTCTATAAACAACAAATACTGAAAACGCCGATTTTTAATATAGGTTATGGGTTACATACCCAAATACTCAACCAACTTAATTTTGCAGTTTTGTTCCACATCTATTATTTCCCAGGTTTTATTTTTGTTTGCTTAAGTTTGTAATTTTTATTCCAATTACTGAAGTCTATGAACTTATTTAAATGGTACGGACCCCAGGGCGAGGTTCCCACTCATACATGACCGGTTATTTACCGTGATCAGTGTGTAGTCACAAACGAAAAGGCCTCTGAAAATTAAACTAACCTTATTATTATCATCATCATCTTGTTCTGTTGCTCTCATGACCCTGGCTGCCTTGTCAGCCAAGTAGTTGACATCAGCATCCTCTTGTGGAAGACCATTGTTAATTAGACCACAATCAGCAATGGCCATGAAGTCATTTAGACAATCATTGGGGAGACACAAATCTGATGACTCAACGTGAGCATCCGAATCTGACTCGTCACTGGTTTTAGGGGTGTATCCAGCTCCTAATTCCACAAAAGTAGTTGTATGGGCTTCGTACATCGTGATGTCATTGTCCTCTGAGTTCCAGTTTGAGTGTTCTGGAGTTGGCACTGTCGGTAGTTTTGGCTTAGTCTTCTTTTTTGGAGATTCATTGGTAGACGTGACTGTGGCTTTGGTGGTTTTTGGAGATGGAAGACCAATTTGACGGACTTTACGTATTGGAGAACTGTTTAATGAAGCTGATTTATCAGTTTTGTCTAAGCGACGTGTCTTTCTTGGTGAGCTTAGACGGTCTGCCGCCATGACCTCAGTTTTGCACCGTACTTCTCTGTTAAGAGAACTGTGGCGTTGCACAGTTTTGTTACGTATTTCCTTAATAGGTTTAGTTTTAGCAGTGGTAGTGGATACTTTTTCATTCTGAGTTTTTGCTTTGTCATTTTTGATGCTAGTGGTGGACGTAACTGGGTCTTTGTGGGTACTTCTCACAACAGTTTGGAATATTGGTTTCTTTGAGCGGCCATCATCCTTGAGCTGTTTGCCCTTATGGGGCATCTCAACTGACTTCTCCATGCTTTTTACGTATTTAGTTCTGACCGGTCGGGTTTTCAAAGTAGTTTGTGATCTTGTGAGGCAGATTTCAGATGTTTTGTGTAGAACATTCTGTTTCTCTCTCTTCAAAGACTTTTCCCAAGTATTAGTTGGTTTACACAATCTCTTTGTTAAAGGGACAGTTTTGAGTTTAGTCACTTTCTGTGTACTTTTTCCCGAGAGGGGTCGTTCCCTCTTTTTACTTCTTAGCCGCATTTCAGGATCAGGAGATATCTTAACCTGGAATTTTAGGAGAAAACAACTTGTCAGCAACATGAAAGTATGAAAAAGGGTATGTTTTCCAGAAATTATAAGTAAGGGATGTCTGACATTATCTAGGATGTGAGGTAGCGAAATAACTGAGAGTAATCCACAGTGTCTTTCTATGGGAGATAAGTCTCAATAATACTGAAAACATTAGATGGAGGAAGTAATGAGGTAATACTTACATGTAATAGCTAGCACTAAGTACTCAACCAGTCGTAAACATGGGAAGATTGTAGCGGATAATTGTTTCAGAAGCGTCGGGAACTGCTTAGGTCTAACGTGGGCTGAAAATTTCTTTGTTTCGGACTAAATATTCGAAGTTATTTTTGTCCAAACCTGAGCGCGGCAATGCAGTAGATTCGCGCCTTTTTTACACAACTATTTTTAACACTTTTACTCACTTATTACGGTTTCGAAAGCACTGAAGTAAAAGTATGTTAATTATTCTGCTGATATATTGCATTTCGGCTCTATTAATACGCAATTAACATAAAAATACGGAAGGAGAAAATAAAAAAGCGGCACAGACGCATTATTGATTAATGCGCTGTTGAACAACTAAGATTATCTTTGATTATTCATAGTATCTTCGTGTAAACATTAGGTTATCATTTTTCACGCAGAATTTGATAAAACGAACACTTAAAGAGCAATTACATGATATTTTTACTCAAGAACACAAAAGCCAAACAAATGTCAAAATGGCGGCGTTTCTCTTGAATTTTTTACATTTTACCGCGAGATGGCGCTTTTACGCATGCGCTCTGAACATTTATCAATTTATCGTAGTGATTATTTAGGTTGCGTTCCAAATCACTTTTCAAGATTAAAATATTGCTCGCTGTCAGACAAAAGTAGCTCGATGCTGGTTCCAAAACATCTACTTTTAGGTTTTGGAACCGGCATCGAGCTACTTTTCTCCGACAGCGAGCAATATTTTAATCTTGAAAAAGTGATTTGGAACGCTACCTTAATTCGTTCAGTTTGACGGAATACAATCCAAATATGTAACATTGATTTGTGTGAACTTTACACAAGAATTATTTCCATCTTTTTTTAATTATACTTTTCTTCTAACTCTACTTTATTGGTTATTTTTACACCATTATTATTATACAGGATGAAAGTAAACTTTAAAAAAATATATTAAAAAAACCAGCCAATATTTTAGATTTTTTTTATTTGTTTACTTTGATAACATCCCAGTAGAGTTGCGAGGAAAATTAAAACCACTAAAATTCAATTGAAAATTACATGAAATTTTCATTTATTTCAGTCACAATCGATAAATTTAAACCTCAGGTCGAAAGTTTTGATCGGAACTGTCAGAACTAGGGTTACCACGCGTCCCGGTTTGCGCGGGACATCCCGATTTATGGTGGTCTGGAGACCCGTCCCGATTTACCTCTGACCTGCCCCCTGATTCTGTATCGTAAACTCAGTTGCCAAACCAAGTGGCTATCGTCTAAAACATACATATCCGCTTATATAAGGATAAGTTTGCACTTGAAATGACTTCACAATTCGTCATTAGTTCAATACCCAATAAAGGTTATTTTGAAAGTTTATTTTTTATCTGTTTTTGGTGAATAGCAACTATAGCTAGCAACCGAAACTGAGTTACGTAATAGCCCCGCAGGACACCTAATGTCCCTTTTTTTCACTGGCTGATGTAAACTTATATTAAAAGTTTGAAACTTTGCTCGTATTTTGATTTCAACGGTGGAAGTGATGTGACACACACACACTAAAATATTCCATAAAGGCTATCTATAATTTGAGCTATCACTAATCAAATCGGTACTGATTTTTTTATTGATTGGGTTTTTTGAAAATAATGTATTATTTTGATATCAAAACTTTTACTCCGGGCCGCGTTCAGTTTGATCGCCCGCTCATCACTGACAGCGGGATAGCATATTATACAAAATCAATGCGTGCAAAAGAGATATCATGATCGCCGGGCGTCGGCGGGCAATCAAACTGAACTCAGCCCTGGGATGAACTCTATCTTATTTCATTAATTGTTGATGACATATATAAATTTTGGTGCCAGAAAATAAACCTAGTACCCATTCTTCAATCAATCAATAAATATAAAAATAAAAAGAGATAAAGTTAATTTTATTTGCTTCAAATATGGTACATACAAAAAACATTAAATTTAAAAATGTTCAACATATTTCACCTATTATTTACAAATGTCATGGTAAAATGGTAGAAGTTTAATTAAATATTTTAATTATTAAAAGCTGGAGACTATTTTATTCTTTGATACATTGTTTTTATGTCCCTAGGACACACCTTGCCCTTAGTAAGATACCAAGTGTAATGTAATGCCATTCTAGTACCATTTGTATAGCGGTATTCTGCCTTGCAAAATATGCACACAGCATGTTTTTTATGCCTGGAAACATGTAATATTTGGAAAAAGTTCCAAACTGCAGTGCTGCAGCCAAAGGACGCGGCATATTTGTTCAAAGACCAATCAGATTGTAATAAAAATCTCGAAATAGCTAATATTTTTGGTTTTTGATCTAACATTTTTGCTTGACATCTTTATTTATGTCATTCTTTGACATGAAACCTGGAAATTTTACTATAACCAAACGAGAATTGAAATTTTATTCACCAAAAAGTTTATTACTTTTATGACCGTTTGTGACTGCATTTTTACTGTAATTTACCGAACGTGACTGTCATAAACTGAATATGACGGTCATTTTACAACTCTACATCCCAGCCAATAAACAATAACCTTAAAATGCACATTATTGACGTAAACCATGACACTGTGCTCCAAAACAATTGAAAACTCTTTGAAATCGCAAAAGATTTACACAAAAGAGCTAGGTTAAAACAAAAAGTCTCTATGCAATTTTCTGTGCGTACTAGCTTGAAAAAATCTGCATTTTACTAGCTTTCGAATGAGGTACAAAAATCTTAAATTGACAGTGGAGTGATAAAAATATGGCCAATAGTGTAGGAGCAGGTAGAATATTAGAAACAAGTCTTATGCATACAAAATGTAAGTTTATAATTAATTTTCCTAATTTAACTATTAATGATTTTTTTTATTGTAATCAAACTTATTCATATGCCAGTTATATATATTATTTAACGGTACCTACGGATCAATCATATTATAAAACAGATGTGTGCGCTTCATAATAAAATAAGAAGCCATCTAACTAAAACTATTTTATTTAAGGGAAAACAAAAACTATAATACTGTTGGTAGTCATCACAGTTTTTGTACTAGAAACAAGCACGATATTTGACTTATGTATCTGCCTATAGTATTGTAATACAAAATAATGATGCTAAACGAAACATATTCTTTTATTTCCTTACTAGCTTTTGTCCGCAGCTCTGCCCGCGTGTTATTCGGCTTAACGACATGCTTTCTTCCGGGATAAAAAGTAGCTTATGTGTTAAGTATGAGGTGATAGAGCTGATGCCGGGCTCGACGGTGGAGGTACCACCATCTTACTCGCAAATCCTCCCGAAGTTATTCCAGGGAGAGTAAGAGAACAGCTCTCAGGCAAAACCAGGTGGCCCACCATTGCCTGGGACCGATGGGTGGCGGTTTAACCATCCCCAATTCCCGGGCCTTATTTAAAACTACTGGTGACGGGCAGCGGCGTCACTGGTGCAGGGGTTTTGGCACCACGCTTACCAACCCGCCTGCCCAGCGTGAGTAAGTATGAGCATTTCTTCCAGGAGGACCGCCAAGAGTGGTGAAATCCTGGAAAGGCCTATGTCCAGCAGTGGACGAAACAGGCTGGTGTATGGATGGATGGGATGTATTAAGTTAGGTTATAAGCTATATTCATTCTAAATTTAATCCAAATCCGTCCAGCGGTTTCAGCGTGAAAGAGTAACAAACATACACACACACACGCAAACTTTCACATTTATAATATTAGTGTGAAGTGTGATTTACACAATAAAACTCAATTGTATCTTATAGTACTACATGGTTATTTACACAATATAACTCAGCCTTATCTTAACAAACACATCCTCTTATACATACATACTCACACTCCTTATTAAACCCATAAAGTCTATTTTTTAATTCACTCTGTTGTCCGTCTGTGTGCATGTCCAACTGTCAAGGTCCTAATTAACTCACCATGAAAACCTATAGGCTACTTTCCGTTTACAATTCTGAAATTGGCGATCTTCAGGCCTAACATGGTTGCCACTTTAACACCATTTTTAATCGCCATTTGACAGAAAATATATGGGATTTACTGTCAAATGGTGTTTAAAATGGTGTTAAAGTAGCACCATGCTAGGCCCCTTTGTCACGGTTTTAATTATTCAAGATGAAACAAGTCCCACTTAATTAGATCCTTTAGATACATGGAGATTAATAGATCGTAAGTATCAAGTTAGTTTGGTAATTTATAACTGCTCGTAGAAAACATTTGTGTTTTAAGCAGTATGATACAAAAACCTCAGGGGACGAGTCCTACTCGCACTTGAATCATGGGCGTAGCCAGGGGGGGGGGGATTGGGGGTGGAACCCCCCCCCCCCGAAATGTTCTGAAAATAATATATGATAAAATATATTAGTAATCTATGATAAACTACAGAATACACTATTACTAAGAAAATACCGAAACAAGGTCCAAAATTAGACTTGGATCCGATTTAATTAAGTAGTTAAGCCAGGAAACAAGTTGAAACTTAGTAAAATTAATATTATAATAACAAATGTATTCTCAGTATTATTTGGCTTATGTTTAAGAAATCACCAGATTATAATAAAATTCAATGCCAAAAAATGCTTTTGCAGCAGTTTTTTTTTTCAATATTAATGTAATTTTATGTAATTTTTTGTCGTTTTATTTTCTTAACCCCCCCCCCCCCTCCCGATACTAAAACCTGGCTACGCCCATGACTTGAATAGTTTTATTTTTCACACTATGATATAAAACGTATCCTTAGATAAGCGGATATGTATGTTTTAGACGATAGCAACTTGGTTTGGCAACTGAGGTTACGATACAGAATCAGGGGGCTGGTAGATTTTTCTTTCTCTTTCTCCTATATAGATCTGTCTCTTCCAAATTAACGAGTGATATTTCGCACTATGATCGCACGTTTTGAAACGCTTCCCAATAGTATCAATACAGCGTTCCGAATGGCAACAGCACTGCTAAAACTACCATCAAACTACTCACGCCCATCAAGTCATTCCGAATGGGAAATGGCGTCCGTCACAGCTTAAACTTATGCACAGATATATAGGTAATTATTACTAAGTAGCAGACCAAACATAAGGATTAAATAGCGCGGCAAGTTTCCATACAAAAAATAAGCTACATTTAGGCTTCATGTTACGAAGAAACGTATAATAATGGGTTGTTTTAGCTGGCTTATGCTTGGAACATATTTTTTAATTCCTAAACTAAGCTCTAGTACATATTTTGTTTAAAATCAAGCAATATTTATATTTAAAAGAGCCTGAAGTTCACTGAGCTAAAATTGCCACGCGTCGACTCTATGCGTTTATTATTAATGTTAGGTCTGCTACTATATGATACGTCTGTGAAACTTATGATCCATTCGGAACTCTTTTGGACGCGACGTGGATGATGACACTTGACAGAAAAAATTACCTTTAACCGCAATTTGTAGTTTGTTAACGTTATGTGAATACCAATACGAACAAAGGGTGTACTTTTAGTACCATAAACTTAGGTTCACGAAACGAACTACAATCTCTGATTCATGGTTTAATATTGAACTCTTATACTAAGGATAACCTATTTTTGAAATTGCCGCCGGCCAGCTGTCACTTTAATAGATCGCTCACAGTGCCAATGCTCAGAAGCATGGGCAATGATAACACAGCATGGTGGCCTTAATTGCGTCATTTATGACGTCATAACAACCAATTTTTTATTATTATTTCCAAATATATCCTCAATCTTTGTTATAAGCGGCTGAAAGCATAAATCAAGCGTACACATACATTTACTGTTACACTCACTACACACTACATTTTTCCACACATTCACATACAGCAATCTCCGTACAACACACACACGCACAGCCGACCTTCTATCACAAACTCTCATATACACTCACAAAGTGCTTTAAATACTTCTTATGTTAAAAATACAAGCATAATAAACAATGTTAGTAGTACCTAATTATTTTACAATTTTATGTTTCTATAAAAATAAAATTATTTAGAACTCTGTAAGTGCGATTCTGAAGCAAAACACTTTAAATGAGAAATGAGAATATGCCTGAACAACAGGTACTAAACGTAGCTGAGCTTGTGTTGTAAACAAAATTGTAAACTTTTCAACCACTCCAAATGTCAAAAAGCTTGCTTCAGAATTCCTACTTGTAACTTCTCTTCTAACTTCTAAATTAACTTTGCTTTGCAATTATTCATCTCAACTTGTTCATGTAAATATATTTTAATGCTATCGAAGAGCAGGGTCTCATAATACAGGTAATTCCTTGCTTAAATGGAGACTCCAAATACTGTGAAAATTTTGTATTATTTAGTTGTGAAAATAAAGAATTATTTTCGGGCTATCGTTATCGAGCTAACAGTGACTTGGAATGACGATAGACGCAATATACAAGACCATTCATTAAAAGAAGTCCCCTGGGCTGCGTTCAGTTTGATTGCCCACTAATCACTTACAGCAGGATAGTATACAAAACCAACGCGGGCAAAAGAGGCGTCTTATTACCACTGGACTGGCGGCTGTCAAATTTTTGTGCCTATTCGATTTCCGCCATTTTGGCGCTGTAGGCAACTACGTGGTTCCATGGAACTAAAATTAGTGCTGTGCTTAAGTCGACGCGATGGTGACGTGGTGTCGATAGTTCATTCTGTAAGTGATGGGATGGGTGATATACACAGGTTACTTCGAAATAGTTGCAATGTTCTAAGCGGTAATAGTATTCATAAAATATGAATGAACTTATTTTATTAATCATGTATTATTATGAAAAAAATTGAAAATCTGAAATACATTGCCATTGGTCGTAAGCAATTTGAGCTCGAAAGGACATTACTATAAAAGTTGGCTTTCGTTAATATAAGGAGACTTTAATTTATGCAGCCAAATTCTTACTGACGACTTGGTAAGTGCTCAGTAACAAGGTTCGATGACCCTTTTTGTGAAATTCGTAAATAATACTTTTCGTGTTACTTACGAACGCAAGCCCAGCCCCAAGTCAATTACTATGAGACGTCAAGATTTTATTTTGCGAAATTAGCAAAAAGTGTTATCGGCCCGTGTTACTGATCACTTACCAAGCTTCCAGTATGAGTTTGGCTGCATAAATTAAAGTCACCTTATAAAGCCAAATTCATACTGGAAATTCAGTAAACGGTCAGAACCAAGGTTCAATTATTAAACCTTGGTTTTGACCACTGTGACATCATTATAAATATGCTTGTTTTGTTTCACTGATATTAGCTCTAACCGGTTTCACCTTGCGGCATCATAAAGGAATAATATAGCTAATGAAAAACTATGGATTCTGTTACAAGCCGGGGTTCGAGACAAATAAAAGTATACTAATAACACTGACACTTTATTCAGATAGTCACAGAGAATCACAATCAATACACCTTTATTTTCCAAAGTTATCTTTGGCACAGTAATTCTCGCTTCACAATATCGTATTCCACACTTCTACTTCACGGTATCGCAAACTGGCGCGGCTTCCGTCGCCAGTATTTGTAAACGAGCTCTCACTTGCCATTATTCGAGATCATGATTCTATAAAATTCCCGTATTGTATGAAATGATCTAGAATTTTCTATTACGAAAGCAACCGTCTAGAAACTGGTCGAATATCTTAGAATGTTGGCGTAAATCCATCGAGTAAGTTATATAATTTTCTAAAACATGTTTCCACCAGGTGCCGCTTTCCCGCCGATGGTACAAGCTGTCCTTTGATTCTGCTGATCGAAAGCAGATGGCACAAGCGTAGTGTATTTGTCCTTACGACCTGCGTGACCATACTATAAATGTGATTGTTTTCATTCTAGATACATAGTAAATAAGACTAATATAAGTATGCCAGTTTCAGAAGAGAAGACATTGTTTTATATAACTATTTTTACCATTTTCGATATTATCGACATGATTCCTTGGATTCACTAGCAAGTTGGTAAAATACATTTTTTGTTAAAACTCAATACTATCTTGGTTAAACACACACTTCAGATATTTATCAAGTGTTTTAGGGATAATTTCACGTAAATTTTCTTTGTAAATTAAAGGAATTGAGACACAGATGCATTTACCTGTGAAACGATGTTTTACTCCCATTTTTGTATAAAATTTTACTAAACACGCAATTCTTCATATTTGGATTGCTGAGTAAAGTTGAACTAACTTATATTAACCTGTCCATCACAACCAATATATTAAAAAAACAACAAATTAATCCAAAATTCGCGAGAATCTTGGATAAGTAAAGACGCCATTTGCATTAATCGTCAAAATTAGTTCCTGGGAACTCCGTTGGTGGTGCTTAAATCTGCAAAGTTTATTTGCTTTTATTTGTACTGAGCAGCCAGTCCAGTGTTATATAGGTCAGTGATCATACTACTATTCAACGCGCTCTCGTGTTTAACAGTGAACAGCAGGATATTTTACTATACGCTTAAGCGACACTGTGTTCCGGAATCAGTTTTGTAAACAAATATTTCGTATTATCGCAATTTTGAATTTAGTGTAAAATCGGGCCGTTTGTTTACTATTTGTCATCGTCGTGATCTCGCTTAGCTGACGACCGGTCCCTCTTGTAGTGCAGTGCAACGAACTCACACACACTTAGAAACTTCCACGTGTGTATCATTCTGAGTCGAGCTCGCATATATACAGCATTTTCGCACCAACCGTTACCGGAGTAGTGGTGCAAGGGATGTGATATTCGTCTACGACACATGTGATCAGCGTTCCATTCCCGGTCAGACAATAATAATTATCTATATTTTTGGCTTCTCCTTTTTTTTATTTTTTATTTTGTTCCATGATATAATGAGTACTGAGAAACAAAGCAAAAAGAACCATACTTTCTTGTGTAGTGCTGGTTGCGGCGCCAACTTAGAGACAACCCGGAATAAACTGATCTGTTCCAAATGCGGAAATGGCTGTTGTTACGACTGTGTAACTATCTTGAATAAAGATTTTACTGAAGTATCAGTGGAAGAAAAGGCGACATGGATTTGTCCCGAATGCTGTAGTTTAAGGCGACGAATCGGTGATAATTCTTCAACACCAGTAAGAACAGTCCAACTACAGAAAATAATGCAGATCGATGACGAACAGAATATTACTCATCGAAAAACAAAAGGAAAAGAAATCACTCAGGACATCCCTACAACAGAAGATTTGCGCAAAATAATTCAGGAGGAGTTTTCAAAACAGGAGGACGTATTGCTGAGAAAACTAACAAAGTTTATAGAAGATAAATTTAGGCCTATCATAAAAGAAGTTGAGGATATAAAAAGCTCTTTGAACAACATCAATTCTAAATTCGAGTCTTATAAGACAGAGTTCGAAGACAATTGTGCCGAGGTTAAAGAATTAAAAAGGCAAAACGAAGATCTTCACGAAGTAGTCAAAGATATTACCACTCGTCTTAACCAAACTGAACAGCATGCTCGTTCTAATAACATCGAAATCCAGTGCGTTCCAGAATTTAACAACGAAAATCTGTACACATTAGTCACGCAACTAAGCAAAGTGATTTCCAGCAGAGTCACTGAATCTGATATACATCATTGCACCCGTATTGCCAAGGCTAATGCCTCTTCAAGCCGACCCCGCTCAATTGTAGTGCAGTTTGCCAACTCTCGGCTTAAGGACGATTTCTTGGCTTCCTCTATGAAATACAATCGTAGCAAACCCAAGGACAAACTTAATTCCTCACACTTGGGTATCGGAGGAGACCAAAAACCAATATACGTCGTGGAACACTTAACGCCGAGCAACAAGGCTCTTCACGCAGCTGCTAGACTTGCAAGAAAGCAACTCGGCTACAAATATGTATGGACAAAACAAGGCAAGGTTTTTATGAGATATAGTGACACATCCAGTTACGTGCTTATTAGAGACATGGACTCTTTGAAAAAGCTTGCTACCACTAAGACATTAACGTAATAATATTATTTGTTTCTCAGTGTAAGCTGTTAGTTATAGTTAGTTTGTGTTTTTATTATATGTTATTGTTATAGACTATAATTTTATGTCCATAGGTCCTCTCAAAATTTACTATCAAAATGTTCGTGGTATAAGAACTAAGACACATGATGTTTTTACCAATGTATTATGCAATGATTTTGATGTTGTTGTTTTTACAGAGTCGTGGCTTCCGGGTAGTTTGCTTAGCTCGGAAATATTCGATGATCGATACATAGTATACAGACGTGATCGGGAAGATACAGGTTTTCATAATAATAAATTAACTGGAGGAGGTGTCCTCATTGCTATATTGAAAAAATATAACTCACGTCGTATCCCGTGCCTTGAGAGCAAGTGTGAAGATTTATGGATCAGTATCGACGTCAAGACTTGTAAAAAAGATGAAGTTATCTACATATGTGGTGTTTACCTACCGCCCCCAGTAAAGAAACACATTTTAGAACACTTTTTAGATAATGCAAATAAAGCCATGGAGACTATAGTAAATGTAGTTATCTTGGGCGACTTTAATTTAGGATGTATAGAGTGGTCTCCAACGGGTTCGCTAAATTGTAAAAATTCGTCAATGGCTAAACAAATTTTAGAATTTATTTTGCTTAATGGTCTCACTCAGCGTAATCTGATTAAGAACTTTAAAAATACAATATTGGATCTAATTTTAAGTAACGTCCCCATTCTTGATGTAACAGAATCTTGCAGTCCACTAAGTTCCATCGACGACTTTCACCCTCCTTTAGAGGCATCTCTGTGTTTTAAACTTTCCGATACTTTGGCAGCAGTTCGTCGAATAACTCCCAATTATTTTAAAGCAGATTATAGGAAAGTTGCTTTCGAGTTGGATAAGATTTCTTGGAGAGCCAAGCTAGATTCCTGTGGAAGTGTTGATGAGATGGTTAAATGTTTTTACTCCATATTGCATGAAATTATCGAGAAGCACGTACCCAAACGAAGTAATTTAATAAAAAGTAAATATCCGCCTTGGTTTTCTAGGGACTTAGTTAAACTCTTAAAAAATAAATATAAAAAGAGGCAATTGGTCAAAAAATACAATAATCCATTAGATAAAGAAGAATTAAGGTCACTGTCTAAGGCTTGTGATGACCGGGCTAGTATTTGTTATAAACAATATATCGCTGACATTGAACAAAAAATTGCAATTAACCCAAAGTATTTTTGGTCTTTTATCAAAGCAAAACGAAAAAAATCTAGTAACTACCCTTCTACAATGACTAATGGCCATAAAATCGCTAAAACCGGTGAAACCATATGTGACCTTTTTGCGTCACATTTTGCGTCGGTTTACGAAACAGAGTGTCAAGCCCCGAATACTCCTACACAGCATTATTTGACAAGCAATATGTTGACTAGCATTAATTTGACGGAAGTATCCATATTGAAAGGCTTAAAAAGACTTGACATCTTTAAGGGATCAGGACCTGATGGCATTCCACCTGTTTTCCTGGTTAACTGTGCAAAGTCTCTTGTGTTGCCTTTGTATATAATTTTTAACAAATCCTTGCAAGCGGGAGTCTTTCCCGAGCTGTGGAAGCTATCTCGAGTCGTACCTATCCTAAAGTCCGGCGACGATGGCGTTGTCTTAAACTATCGGCCTATATCGGTCTTGTCAACCTTCGGTAAACTTTTTGAAGCCTTGCTTTGCCCATTTTTAAGCAATCACTTCAAACCGCAATTGACTGACCATCAGCACGGTTTTATGCAGAATCGGTCTACAAATACCAATTTGTTGTCATATTTACAGGAACTGGTCATAGCTGTAGACAATCATCAACAAGTTGACGTTATATACACAGATTTCAGCAAGGCTTTTGATAAGGTGAACCATTCGATCCTTATTGTAAAGCTTAAATCTTACGGTATTACTGGCGCCTTGCTTAATTGGCTCACATCATACTTGAAGGGTCGTAGTTCTAATGTGGTCGTTAATGGCTACCAATCTCACGCTTTTCCGGTAACTTCAGGAGTTCCTCAAGGCTCGCACTTGGGACCTCTGTTATACAACATCTTTATTAATGACATAGTTAACTGCTTCCAGCATTCCAAGGCTTTCCTCTTTGCCGATGATCTCAAAATGACAAAAACTATCACTTCATTGTATGATTCGGAGCTTCTTCAAGAGGATATAAATAGAGTTGCTTATTGGTGTGTAAAAAACAAGATGACACTCAACCTAAAAAAATGTTCTTCCATATCTTTTACACGGAACCATAGCATTATTGGTAATCCTTATAACATTGACAATACCACACTTCAAAATGTGAAAAGCATTAGAGACTTGGGTGTAATTTTTGACTCAAAACTTCAGTTCATAGAACACATGGATAACATTATAAATAAGGGGTCAAGAATGTTAGGATTTGTAATACGCAACGCCAAAATTTTCCACAACCCAGCCACAAAAATACTCCTGTTTAACTCCTTGGTAAGGAGTAATTTGGAGTATTGCAGCGTGGTTTGGACCCCCCACTATCAAAAACACATACTCCGTATCGAACGTCTACAGAAAAGGTTCTTGTGGCACTTATCTTACTCTTGTGGAATGGCTAAAAAGCTTCCATCATATGTGGATAGATTAAAGCATTTCCGAGTGCACTCCCTGTCAGATCGTAGAACTTTGCTTGACTTGGAGTTTCTTCGGAAGCTTGCAATTGGTGAAATTGATTGTCCCCAGCTATTATCGAAATTGCAATTTAACATACCAATAAGACTTCCCAGGAGTGCTCGCAGAGCTATGGTTCTGAGACCAGCGCCATCCAAAACTAATTTGGGCCAACATTACTCTCCGTTGAATAGGCTATCAGCTCTACTCAATAAACACTCACATCATCTTGACTTGTTTAATGGTAATAAACATCATTTTAAAAAATCTATTTTGTCGAACATTTTTAAATCAGCCTATGAATAGCATCATAACTTCTTTCGCTTTGTTATTTTTTTTTTGTTAGGATTTTCTTTTATAATTGTATATATAATTAACCTATTAATATCTTTAATTTTTTTTTCCGTTTTACTATATTTTATTACATAATCTCTGGCATAATAATTGTGTTTAAATATTTCATGTGCAAAATTTGTATTGAATTGTTTTAATATGTAATCATGATAATTTTGTAATTTAATAATGTATAATCTGCATCCATTTTGCATGCTGTGTCCGCCTATAATTGTCTAGACATATACCCTACAACTTATAACTCGCTAAACAATGTATGTATTTATGTACTAGATGTTGGTGGTCCAAATAAATAAATAAATAAATAAATCCGTACTACGGATCAACACTAAAATGCAGTATGGTTTCGATCTGAGATATTTCAATTCACAGTCCAGAATTGCTACTCGAGTTGAATACAAGGATGGTTTCATTAGAGTTATAAAATATTGCCAATGCGGAAATCATTCTCAACGTCAACGCCGGACTGTGTCTGTTGTATCTATATAGCTCGTATTATGTCCCTTTCGGTAGCGTGGCGATTAGTATAATGAGTGTCTCTTTTAAGAACAACCAATCTCGGGTCATTGCATTGCGGCTTATTTGAAACTACTTGTCTTGCTACCATTTATTTCAGAGACCGAAACCGTTACTGTAAATACCGGTATTTTACATGTACCACAACCTTTATTACAACCGGTACTACATTGTAGTAGCCCCTAAAATAATTTATTATTAAATTTTCTGCGTTACCGGGTTTTAAAAAGCGGTAACCGTCTGCTATTACTTTTTTTGATGCAAAATTGCAATGCACAGATTGGCAAAGCTGCATGTTACAACTCATTAGTTCGTGATTCTTACTGTGAGCATGTAGGGCATGTTCGACGCCATATAAACAAATTCCAAATCAAATTTAAAAAGATATTGGAGTATCCACTATGAATTTGGTTCTATAAACAAAAGTCACCTTATTTATGAAAAATTATGAAAACGGTTACAAATTGAGGGTAACATGTATATTATAAAGGTATTTTTTTGAATTACCTCTTGTTGAGGTCACCTAAACCAAAAATTTGAACTAAATTCATAACATCGGGAACCGCTATCCGAATAAGTTTTTAGTCCCTGGTTTATTTTTATTACAGAAAATATTAAGACTATCAAGTGTCCTACCAAAAATACAAACCACGCATCAAAAGGTCAAAGTGTCGATAAGGAGGCACAATCTTCTGCGCTGAGGGATAAATCATATTTGATTGTCATAAAAAAAAATACGAAGGTTATGTATGGCGGTCGCTTGACTACGTTCAGCGACTCGCCATACCTAACCTTGTAACCTTGCCTACCAGCTCACTTTTGTTCTTCATTTGATGGGCAGTTAATATTTTTTATGTGTAATAAAATATATGTATACCCCTTTTTTAACCATTACCTCATTTATACAAAAATGTCTCATTGAACATTTTAATAAATTAATTCATTCTGGTTATACATCAATGAAGGAGAAAATACTCAATAAGAAAGGAAAACATAATCTTTTTCAAAATAGGTCAAATAATAATATGCCTAACGCTAAACAATTGTTTGTTTTTTCCTATATGTATTTGTATGTAATTTTTCTATTCAGTCATCATACCAGTTCATTAATTGTAAATACGATAGAGGAGATAGCATAAATACATATTAATTATCCCTACTAACAGCCATAGACATCTTACAATATTATTCTAATACACTAGACCGTACCTAATATTACCCTACTATTTCGTACCCATTCGAATTTTATCAAAGACAATATAGATGTCAAAAATATAAAATTAAAAAGTAGAAGATTGACAAGTTGGCGTTATATATTTTGGAGAAAGACTGGCAGGGCTGGCTGAGCATGTTCACTGATACCTCTAAGTTATCAAATGAAACTAATGTTGGAGCTGCAGTTTGGATTCCCAAATATAAAATTATTCTCAACTTTAAATGTCCCCCAGAAGCTTCTGTTTTCACTGGAGAAGCAATTGCAATTTTGGAAGCAATCTCATTTTCCAACACTCACAAACTTAATAACACCATTATTTTTCCGGACTCTTTGAGTTGTCTCCAAGCAATTTTGTCTAATCCTTTTAAGAATAAGTCCCGCTTTCCTATCATTCTAAAAATTAGAGAGGCACTATTTATGTGCAAAGAGCAACACATTAACGTTGCTATCGCTTGGATTCCAGGTCATCATGGTATTTCTGGCAACGAAATGGCTGACTCATGTGCTAAAGACGCTGCAGAAATAGGTACTTCCGAACACAATGTTGTTTACCACCATGATCTTCTTCCTCTGGCGAAAACCAATTTAGATAAAGCGTGGTCCAAGTCATGGCAAGAGTCCCAGAAATTAATTGGCAGACATTA
Source organism: Ypsolopha scabrella (assembly GCA_910592155.1). Taxonomy (NCBI): domain Eukaryota; kingdom Metazoa; phylum Arthropoda; class Insecta; order Lepidoptera; family Ypsolophidae; genus Ypsolopha; species Ypsolopha scabrella. The sequence goes on along the minus strand of OU342989.1, from coordinate 4,148,694 downwards.
TGGTGCAATTCAACCTGATATTCCTCAGCGCCCGTGGTTTTTTAAATACCGTGATGCTAATAAGATTTCCACATCCATAGTTTGTCGTCTCCGGCTAGGTCATGTATGTTCTCCCGTTTTTCTGGCAAAAATCAGGGTGAGGGATCATTCCCTCTGTGAATGTGGCTTGTATGATGGGACTGTAGATCATATGTTCTTTGAGTGTCAAAGATTACAGTATTCTTTATATGATGTTCTCCCTCCGCAAATCCCCCGTCCCGCTAACTTCAGCTTTCTGCTGACTTTTGTATATAGTCATTTTGTATACACGTTATGTAAGTTTATTAAATTAAATAATATAAAACTATAAAAGTAGCATAGTGTGTTGTATAGGTACTTACTAGTGTTTTAATAATATTCAGTATTTATTGTAGGTAACATATTACGGTTTTATTAATGTTTATTTTTCTCTGTGTATATATTGTGTACTTGCTGAGTAATGTTGTTTATATTTTGTTGTAGGTTAATGCTTCAGAACTCAAGTTAACCAAATTTTAACTTGAAAACTTCCAGCAAGTCTATTCACTTAAAACTAGATATTGGCGGAACTAATGTGCGGAGACACATTATAGGAAGCCAGATAAAACGGCTTTGAATTTGAATTTGAAGTTGGCGTTAGTTTGTTTCTTAGTCTGAGGTTTGTTACATGTTCCTCATAGGGATGTTCCGATACACACAAGCTATCGATACTTACCCATATAAGTAGTACTCAAATAATTTTTCAATACTACTCATATGAGTACCTCTAAAGGATCGATACTTACTCATATCGACACTTTTTAGATTTTTTCATGGGACAGTTAACATGGTTTTTTTTTCGGAGTAGTTGTTAAAAGTAAGTAGAAGTATTAAATAAATCATCTTTCATTAATTGAAAAATTATTTTAGACCCTGTTATCTTGTCGCAATGACGTCACAAAACGGTAGATAGGGGACAAAATGGGTACACCTTGGAATTTGTGGTGTTTTGAAATGATTTTTTTTTCATAAATCTCGCTGTGGTCTGTTTATTTAACTGGCCGTTGAGGCTTTATGATCACAAACATGAAGGTATTTGTTTAATTCTTCTTGTTTACTTTTTTATATCTGTAGCTTGAAATATTGGTCATAGGCGATGCGATAACCATAGACAAAGAATTTATTTGCAACTGAAAAATCACACTGACGTACAGTAGCAATCTATAGGTACCTCAAAGTGATTTTTTTGTTTACGAATCACACCAAAAAGACACCACACAAAAACAATTAAATTCATAAACGCATAATGAATAAGCCAGCGAAAAATTAAATCAAGTAAAGTTTAATACGGATATATTAAAATGTATGATATCATCTAATATCCAATAAAATAAATTTGAAAATACCGAGTTTCAATCTTTTATTATAAAAAAATTGCGTGAATAGTAAGTACGCAAAAACAGGAAATGTACTACTACCTTCGGAATCTACACTACAATTGCAGTATTTACCAAAACAATACTATTATTACATTTACTATACATACTATATTACTATGTAATATTACTACGTTTACTATAAAGGCTGAAATCAACCGAACAAATTCATACTGAAGACTCTGCTAGTGATCAGGATCTAGGTTCAATAATCCTTTCGGCCATATTCAAAAAGTATATTTTTTGCTCCCTTACTGGTTGGACTAGTTTAAGTAGAATTCTAAGTCTAGGCTGTAGGGAAGCAACAAAAAATATTTATCGAATTGCACCAAAAGGATAATTGAAGCTTGTTTTTGTTCACCAACCGAGTGTGAATTTGGTCTGTTTAATTTAATTTCACCTTGTTCACTTGAATCTATAACATAATATTTACCAAAATTGGTATAAATTTTGGGTGTTCGGGTTATCAAGGCCCTACTGTATCTAAAAGCACACAAATTTTCATATTTTTATATCGGGTCATTATTTTAATAAAATTTATAACAGTGACATTTTGTCCTCTTACTACTCTTTTGTGACGTCATTGCGACAATAAAACGGGGCCTAGTTTTAATACTAAATAAATAACTCTTTTTTCTGAACTTCTGTCTATATTTTCAATTTTGGTGGCGCCATTCGAAACCAAATACAAACCAACAACAAGCCAATAATGAAAATAAATTTAATTACTTTACCACAATTTATATAACAGTGTTACAGACAATAATAAATTAGTTTAAAAGTATAACTTGGTTTCTATGAATTATATTTTATCGATAGTTACCGTTACCTAAGGTTGAAATGGGACATCACTTAAACGTCATCATCATAAATTCATAAATTATAAGTACCAAAAAGGCGACATCCGTCGTAGGTGATATATGAAATACCTATTAGTTGACAAAATTACATGGTGTACCCCGCTACCCCCTCGCAACCCTATTACGTCTGTTCTCGAAAGAAATGTTCATTGTAATTATTTGGTTGCAGTAGGGGACTCTCAAAAACGTCAATATCACGTCGGTACGCTGTCAAAGCCCTGAACACCTATCCATATAATAATATATAGATCAGTGCTAACAGCCCATACACTATCAAAAAAATTACAGATTTACAGCATAAGGTTGTATGGAATATGTTAACCCGTCCGATTACGTGCATTTTTGCAAGTTTGCAAATCGCCAATTTTGTTTTTGGCTATATCTCCGGAACTAGTTGTCCAATTCCAATGTAGTTTTGTTTTTCTAAAAGTAGATAAAATTTCCTACAAGAAAAATTTTTTTTTTCTTGGGGTAAGTTGGGGGGGGCTTTCTCCTTGAAAAAATCTTAGTTATATATATGAATATATGTGTGTATACTATATATATATGTCTATTCAAATTTTATAATATAGTAAAAAAATATAAAGAATAATAAAAAAAAATATATATAACTCTATACATATATAAAAAAAAGATTTGGGCCTAGAACAACAATCCACAATATTTTTATATTATTATATATTTTTTTTTATTTTTTTTTATTGCTCATCTTAATAGCTTTTGAAAAATACCCATATCACTAGGTTTATAATATATTAACTAACAATAATATTTTTTTATTTACAATTCGGCCTAAGCGTGACGATCGTCACGACTGTGACTCTACGGGTTCAAATTAAAGTTTCTGGAGTGGCTAATAATTAGTCTTTGAATACGTGCATGTTGAGCCGTAGGATGTTTTGGTAAGACGCTTTAAATAATAAGCGCTAAGAAATCATCCTCGCGTTCAACACATAAATAGAGTATTATTTACAGAGCTAAACTTCGCAAAAGCGTTTAGTAAAACATCCTGATGTTCAATGCGCGAGCGCGTTGGTTAAGCGATCGTATGATTTAATAAGACGCGCAAAAGAGATGGCATATTCGCCGGGCGTCGGCGGGCGATCAAACTGAACGTGGCCCCAGTGGAATCATCATAAAGGAATGGTCTGTAATCGATTACACAGCTCTACAAAAAAAAGTTTTGTTTTGTTGCCCTGGATATCATCGCAAATTTTTACGTTTTCAAGTGCCCAGATTACGAATATATTCATGAAAGTTCTCAATGTGCTCGTATTTTCATGATTTTTGCATATCTTATATTTTGAACAATTTTACTGCTGGTCTTTGAAAAGAGATTGTCCCTCGAAAAATTATAAAAGAAAAGCTCATAAAAGGCGTTTTATGGAAATATAAAATATATTTTCGACATTTTCCTCTTTATTTACTTCGATGTATCCTAATTTCTCAAAATATTACTGACATTATAAATATATCTGTTATTTTATTTCTCATTTTTTGATTTTTGTAATGTAAAATGAAAATATATATTTAAAAAAAAATCAGAGCAAATCTAACAAAATCATTGATAGTTTCATGAATTGTGTGCATAAATGGACCCAAAATCATTTTCATATCTGGGGCAACAAAACCACTGTAGACCAGTGTTATGCTTTGATTTGACTCGGAACGCGCTGTAACTGTAAGTAAAAGCCTCAGATAAAGATCTGAGGTAAAAGCACAGACATCCATGGTAAAAGGTAAATATTATTTTGCACGAAGTAGGAAATTATCAGTTCGTGATAATAGGAAATGCGCTTATAATTCCTATGGTGCATGAGCCATTTCACATTGTCGCGAACTTTTGAATAGGTATTGCAATGTAAAATAGCTCATGCATCATGGATCATGAGAGCTAAAAGCGCAATTTCTACTATATAGCACAGTTTACTCCTTCGTGCAAAAAAATATAAGAGAATACGTCGAGAATACTGCAATTAAAAACATCAATAAGCTCATGAAAAATCGATGTAAAAGTTAAAACAATATTCCGCTTTCTTTGTAAAAATCCGCGTTTTTGAAGCACCGCTACCGCATTTTCAATTTTCTCATCTGGCAACACTCAGTCAGTTCAGTCAGTCAGTGGCTCAAAAGGACACCGAATCCAGGGCCGTAAAACACATTAAAAAAAAAAAAAAAATCAGTCAGTCAGTCGTCTCGTCCGTCATTCATGTTTTCTTACATTCTCTTTGAGTGAGACTCTTTGGTCGTCAGTTGAGAGTTGAATTATTAAAATTATTTGAAATCGAAAACCAAATTCAAAGAAAGTACATACCTACTTTGCCTTCCTTACATTACGCATCTCTTGTATATCATTCCTATTTTCACTGGTTAATTTGGATTCGATTACAGAGCAATGTCTAGTACTTCTGTAACATCTTCTAAACGAGAGGTACGTGTAATTTTTTGGTCCTACCAATACCCCATTTGCAACTCGACCTTTGGGAAAATAGGTACAAGGATAGGGCAGTTTCTATGCCAACTTTAATTCTGCTCTTTTACTGAAACTGACCCATTTTATGTACCACGGCTTTCGCGCTCTCTGTTTCTTGGGCTCACCTTGAAGTCTTCGTTAGGTTAGTTATTCAACCAGTAAACCAATGTAAACCTAGCTTAATTGTTAGTTTTTGTATACTATGCGGATCCAGAAGGGGGGCACGGGCGCCAGACAGTTCAAATTAATTGATTAATACTATAGGTACCGCTTTAATAATAGTTGTTTCTTTTTGTGTACATAAGTAGGAGCAAGTTGCAAATGTCACACAATTAAATCTTTAATAAATTATACACAAATTCTTGTACTATTATTCCACATATGTATATTTATTTTTATTCTAACTTAGGCTACTGGTTTCGTATTACACATCATCGGGCCAACAAATTATTAATTATTTAACATGACAGAAAGAAAACAAAAGAAAAAATTTTTAACAAGCAAATATTAAAAAAAAAATGTGGAATAAAAGTACAAGAATTTGTCTATAATTTATTCAAGATGATATTCCACCAAGAACCATCAATCGAATCCATCCAACAATTAAATCTGTAAACTTATTGCACAGTATGGAACCCTCATGGCACGAGCCCTACTTGCACTACATAAGATAAAATTGTAGAGCTGATGCCGGGCTCGACTGTTTAGGTACCACCATCTTACTCGCAAACCTTCCCGAAGTTATTCTGGGGAGGGTAAGAGAACAGCTCTCAGGCAAAACCAGGCGGCCCACCATTACCTGGGACCAATGGATGGTGGTATATCCATCCCCAATTGCCGGGGCTTATTAAATAGACTGGTGACAGGCAGCGGCGTTACTAGTGCAAGGGTTTCGGCACCGCGCTCACTAACCTGCCTGCCCAGCATGGCATTTCTTCCAGGAGGACCGCAAAGAGTGGCGAAATCCTGGAAAGGCCTATGTCCAGCAGTGGACGAAACAGGCTGATGGATGGTACCCATTTTTATGCTTCTAATCCCATTTGCAGCATTTTTTGGCATACCGCTAGGACTAAAAGATGTAGTGTAATACTATATTTATACCTATCTGGGCCTTTTGCTCCACCCAAAAATAAATTCTGGGTCCACCAGAACAATGCATGAACAATTTAGGTACCCTAAGGATAATTCCATGAAAACTGACCACTTTTGTCACACCACCATAATTCGGTACCTATTTTAGTATGCGTTGGTAACATGAAAAATATTATTTCAATACAACGTTTTTAAATTGTTAAATAATTATTATATCATGTTATTACATATATCGAAAAAATGTAATGGGTGCGATATCTTCCGTGGAATAACCCCTAAGGAACAGTAACTGGTTGATGTGAAGGTGGTTAAATTTCTGTATGGAAATGTATTATTTACTACAGCTTACTACTGTGTACTTACCACCAAGCTTAGTGGTGTTCTTCTTAGGTTCCGTTTGGAAACGAGTGAATTTCACTCGGAGTGATGCGAATTTCACCCTAGAGCGTTCAAAAATTGACTGTTACCTGACAGTTGCACGAAAGTGTTTTGAAACGCTTCGGAGTAATGCGAAAATTTCACTAGGTTCACTAATTTCACCTAATTGGTGCAACCAGATTTTTGTTTCTTGCTCCTATATAGATCTGTCTCTCTCTAATAAACAAGTGAAATTTTGCACTATGATCGCACATTCTGAAACGCTTCTTAAATGTGGTGTCTGAACCAAATTCTAATATTTAACATGAGAATGGAATGGTGTTGATGCTTGTTGTTGGTTTTGTGGATCATTTTCAGACTAAAATACTTATAACATTTTTTGATGTCAGAATGTATTTTTATTTCTAAAAATTGTCTCAGCTATGTTTCGCAGTCATTGAAACTTTCCATGTAATTTTAGTGTATGTTTCTAATTTGCAGAAAATAACTACAGAGTTAATGCAAGAACTGGATTCAGTGAGAGCTTTAAATAATGGCTTAAGAACATATTTAGAACACATCAGGACTTTCAAGAAGAACCTAAGAGATGTTCATGAAAATTGTAAAGAGTTAAACAAAGTAAATATGCAGTGGATCGATGTCTTGAATATGATGAAGAAACGTAGTAGTTGATTACTTACAATTTTTTTATTTATAAGAATTTTGTCTTCAGTTTTGCCCTGGTATTTTTTTTTGTGTATCATCTCATCTCATGAAGTCTGTTTGGTTATCCTTTTTTAGCAGTTGCGTGCATAGAGCTTTTTGCTGGAAAAGCAATGAGAAGGTCGAGTTTGATGATAAAAATAACATGAAAGAAATTAAAAACCAATTTGAAAACATTTTTTTAATGAAATCTCATACCTACTCTAGGGTAGGCAGTGCCTACCCGACGTCATACAAATAATGATTTTTCAGTGACATTTAAATTTGTTCATATTTTTTTTAAATTGTCAAATGACCTTTTTATTGCATCATCCATTCATCCATCATTCAGCCCGTGTTCGTCCACTGCTGGACATAGGCCTTTCCCAAATTTCGCCTCTCACTCATTGCATTTCCAGCAAAAAGTTTTATGCACGCACGCCACTGGGGCCGCGTTCATAAATTAGAGGTCTCGACACGGGTACCACTGCCATCTCTGTCGCACGCGTTGAAAATTATATACGCTATCCTGCTGTCAGTGTCGGAACCTGACAAAAGTGTTAATTTATGAACGGATATTTGTATGGTAGTAGCAGCAATGTGTGCAGATAAGCGCGTTTTATGTGCGTAGAGCGTATTGTAGTGCCCTTGAGGCTATGCACACTAGAAAAAGGTGCGTGGGCATGTACTTACTACGACAACCATAGCCAAACAGACTTCATGAGATAGAATATCCGTAACAGATTTGAGTCGATTAGTCGATTCTGAAGGCTTTATTTTAGTTTTAGTGCTGTCAAAAGTTATTTTTTTTCCAAAGTAATACAGCTTCTGTTGTAAACACTAAAGAACTATTTTGGAATTAAGAAAATTAAGTTTTGACAGCACCAAAATTAAAGCCTTCAGAATTGACTCAGCAACTTTTCTCCAAGTATCTTAAAACTATCTATTATTCCTTTATAATATCAAATTTTATTAAATTTTACATTGTTAATAATACAATGAAGGTCCATGACATATTACTTAACCATAATTTTACTGTAGAAAATTCCACTCACACTTTTAATAAAAACTTGAAAAGTTAAAACTAATGATGCCGTCGCGTCGATCCTAGGAATGGATTTTAGCCACATTTATTAATTGACTCAAAAAAAATTTTCCTCAGAAATTTCCCCTGGACAGTAAACAAAAACAGTTTTTTCCCTTTTTCCTAAATTCCCCAGTATCAAAATTTTCTTCCCAAGCTTTTCGTTTCCCCAAAACTTAACTCATAACTAAAATTTTTCCCTAAAATTGCGAAAATATACCCCAATCATGGGACCCTACAGCTTCCATACTAAGTAGGTAACCTAATATGTAGTAAAATAATAGTCTTTAAATAAATGAAAACAAAATACGTAGTAAGTTATGAATTTATTAAAAAAATCTTATGATATAAGAAAAAGTATGTTAATTAGTTGACGGACAAAACAAAAACCAATACAAGTTGGATTTATATAATGCTTGCTATTCTACTGCAGTCTATGTCCGTCAAAGTGTTAATTATATGTAGTCTTTCCTCTTTAATGACAAAGCTTCAGCAGCATTGATTGTTGTCTCTTTGATAGGTTCTACTGATATTTGGGGCGCTTCCAAACCATCAGTCAATATGGGCAACATGCTGGATTTACCTGTAAAAGTACATTAAATTATAAAAGATTTCAAATGCATTTTGATTTTAAAGTTATCTTCACTGGGCACTAGGGTTGCCATCTGCTATTTCTTGATTTAAGGGTTATCAATTTATCATTGGAATGAAATTATTACGTTATCTAACTTTGCAATATCCCTAAGTACATAAATACACGTTGTACAATTTTTTGTTGCTCAAACAAGACATTTGCAGCTGATTTTAAAGGCTTTAGTTTTTGGTTTAGTGCTGTCAAAACTAAAATTCATTCATTGCAATTTGGTATTGAGGGAACTTAATAAAAGCTAAATTACCGTGCACAAATTTTAATTATGACAGCACTAAAACATAAAACCCTTTAAAATCAGCATCAAGAAGGTAAGGTAAGACGTAAAAGAAATTTTACCCAGATTAATTGTTTTTTTCGTGATTTGGATTGGCTCCGTCTATATTAAAAGTTGTTCGTATAGAAGATACAAGAAACTCTCTAATGATAAATACTTAACATATAATATTAACAATACGAGCGTAGTATAGATTTGGCTTGTAGATTAGATACCCACTTACGTTTAGTTACATCCGCAGCTGTCGTTGTCTTGCGCACCATACAAATGGAATATTGCTCGATATCGCATGGCAATCCGTAGACCAAGCCAGTAAGATGATATTGGCGGTCGAGGTTCAAGCAAGAATTCTCTGGAGTGAAATCGTCATCGAGCCATGGCGCCATCTGTTGATCAAAATGTGTAATTAGTGGCATAACGACATCTGTTGGTCATGGCTGGTACTAACTGGTAGTGTTGGTTGTATATTTGAGCGCCATCTTCATGCCCCAAGTACAAATTATGAGTTGATGCTACTCAGCTCAGATGGCACTGTTTTACGACCAAACTAGTACTTGAACCGGTCAATAGATGACTCTCACACTTCTTCCTCGTTACAAAATGGGGGGGGGGTTGATGAAAACCACGAAAACTAACTTGTCGAGGGATGAGTGATCCATGCTTATAGTTATTATTTATTTCATTATAATATATTTAAAATACAAAATATATACAATGGGCTTACGCTTGCCCTCTACCACGCCTGCAGCCTTAGAATTAGAATGAAAACATCACGGTTACGTTAAAGTTGCGTTCATGTTAGATATTGTACGGAATCTGATAAGTTCCGCTACTGTCCGCTAGGGGCGGTTATCAGATTCCATACGATATCTAACGTGAACGTAACCGTGATGTTTTCATGCTAAGGCTAAAGGTTACTAATAAAGCGTCCTAGTCTGAAGCGCGCTTGCCCCGAAAGTGGGAGAGTGCAAGCAGGCTGTCCTCTACGGAAATCGGTAATGGACAAAAACTAATACATGAACGAAAATAATAAGTACAGAAGTTTTGTCTCTCGAAGAAACATTTGACCAGTGGAAATGCAGGTAAGCTTTATCACGTGATCTTCGCTTTATTTAACAAACGACTCGTCCTGCGTTTCCATTGGTCAAACGCTTTGTCAATGGTCGAAATAGAGTTTAACTTTCTCATGAAGGTTTCAAATCTACGTACAAAGCCGTCTTTGAAGCTGGTGTTCTTTGGGTCCCGTATTTTCTTGCCGTTGCTTGGGTTAATCCACGTGTACTTCACTTTGCCGTTCAAATTCATGTCTCGGGTCACATTCAACATCCCTGACAGCCAAATGTGCTCGACGGCTGAAATAAACATGTTTGGTTATACTGTCTCACACACAGTGACGCGCCAATGGTCACAAATAAATCTTATAGGTACTTGCTTTACACGCTTTAAAGTTGTTCAAGTAATGCATGAAATAACAAAAGTATGCTCGAAAAAACCCTAATTGGCATTAATCATAATCATAAACACTAATTGGCAATAAATTGTCGTGTAGTGTCATCAACTACGTTTTCAATGCAAGTGCTCTTAAAGACTTAATTTTACATGCTTAAAATTTTTGTCAAAGTCAACTTTACCACACTAGTGTTTTCTTTTTCTTTTTTAATTTATTGGAAAAATATTGCCAATTTTTTTTTTGTTTACATTGGACATCGCGTCAAGTTAGATACTTCGGACTTTGTACCTATCTTATATTCTTCTCTGTAGGGGCTAATGTCGTACTGCGAGTGTATAGCTTGATGTGGTCTCCACTGTACCATAGATAGACTACAGAAATGAGCTACGAACGCATCAAACTGAAAGCATCTTATTTCTGTCAAGTAAAAAGAACGCCTGCCCAAAGTTCATTTGGAGTATTTATTGTTTGTTTGTTTCCTTAATTACGTTTCATTTATTTACTCATATTATGCATTGAAAAACGTAGTATGATACACGTGGGTAAGGGCAATAACTTATTCGTAACGTTTAAAACACTCGCTTATAGCTCGTGTTTCAAATCGCCCTCGCAAGCTATTTCCTCCTTACCGCACTTGTAGCATAAACTACTATTATTCAATACGTTGTATTACAAAATAAGAAAAACAATCATAAGTTGTGCGTTTGGGAAAGATAACCGAGGCAATCACTTTAAGAGCGAAACCGGTTGGGCGATGAAATGGTACGAGTGTTTTTTTGAGTGAGTCACTACAAAATGAATACGTACGTTTCTCCTTATTCTCTCCCATAAGCAACAACAACTGAATCAGAACATCATTATCGTCCACGTTGGCTAGGTTCCCCTTCATGCTGATACAGTTATCGGACGCCTGCTGCCAGGTCAACTTCTGTCTCATGAGAATGTAGTAATAAGTATCGTCACTTTGTGCCTGTCCCAGCTCCATTGTCCTCCGCTCTCCTACACCTGGGGGTAGTAATGGAACAATGTTTTGAAAACATTGATATAACAAATGTATGTACGGTATCGTGAACTGAAAAATTGATCTCTTTATTAAACAAGCACCACCGAACGACAAAAATAGAGCGACAAGCTTCGCGGTGGCGCGAGCGAGACAAGCTACACAAAACAGGCCCATTGGATCTATATTTGCAGGGCCACGCGCGAGAAGCGGGGTATAGTAGGAATTTAAAAAAATGTCGGAATCGGATTAAGAGCTTATCTTCCAATGAGTGGCATTGTTCTATTGTTAAGTTCCACCACTAATTAGCAGTGCACAACGAAACACAAAAAAACAACAAACTATTTAATGTTAATAGCAACTTTAATGCCTGAACGAAAAGGCTCAAATTTGAACGGTAACGCATTCCAGATAGTACTGTTTGAAATTGAAAGCGGCAGCAAGGTACAGGGGGGTAATTCCGGAGAATCAATCGAATCGAGATTTCTAGAACTCGATCAAAAAACTTATGGAGTTCGACTGATAAAATGGGTTTTCACGATCGAGAAAGCTAATTCGATAGACTGAGAATATTCTGAGTCTGTCTAATTACCCTTCTCGATCGTAAAACCCCATTTTATCAGTCGAACTCCATAAGTTTTTAGATCGAGTTCTAGAAATCTCGATTCGATTGATTCTCCGGAATTACCCCCAAGGTGTGATACAAGCTGAAACTATTTAAGATTTTTACATAATTTTATATGCATGTTATTAAGAAAAACAGTATTTAAGTTTAAAAAAGTTCATTTCTCTCTTTGAAACTTTAATTTAACACACATTTGTTGTTTATTAAGTAACTGTGTTTACTTATACACACTTATATAATTCCAATAAAACCAGTAAGTACCTACAAATACAAAAAAAATGTATGGCTGCAATCTACAGTAATTATTGAAGTTACATTTAAAATTACATCATTACATTTTGTACCTCTTATTCCCGCTAAATCAAAGTCCATATACACAGCCGGGGTCGTTATCGAACACACTTTTCACAAAAATCGAAATAGTAGGTAAGCAATCAAAATCTGAAATGCGTTGGCGACTTGGCGTTCAAATTTGAGCCTTTTTGTTTAGGTGGTAAAGTTGCTATTAACATAAAATATTTTGTTGTTTATGCGTTTCGTTTATGAACTGCTCATTTAGCGGTCGAACTTAACAATAGATGACAATGCCATTCATTGGAAGATAAGATCTTAAGTGGATTCCGACATTTTAAAAATTCCTACTATACCGTATCTTCCTTTTGTTTTATCTAAGTTTGAAAGTAAATAATTTACAGCCCGAAGCAACAAGCCATCCAAAAATAAGTACGTGGCGTCAAAAATGTTACCGTGTGTGTAGCAGCCACACTTTTTATTATAGCATTATAGTTTTAAGAATAGTTTTTTTGTAAGTTGGCAATCCTGTGACACTTATTAATTTCGTAATTTTCGTTGTATGGATATTGTTTATCTAACCTCATATCGTAAAATCCTCATTACGAACTCAGAACTACTGGCAAATGAAAATATTTTTTCATGAACCTCTCTAAAACACAAAAAATGTATAGTATAGGTCTCCGAACAACTTAATGCTATAAACTTTTTCTGAGATTACATTACAGTGGAGACCGCATCAAGTTAGACACTTCGGACTTTGTAACTATCTTATATTCTTCTCTGTAGGGGCTAATGTCGTACTGCGAGTGTATAGCTTGATGTGGTCTCGACTGTACATGTGATACTAACTAGGAAGGCAAAGGGCACCTAGCCCATACAGCCATATCTGAGGTTTAATATCAAATAAGTACCCAAGAGGTTATTATATAATATTCTCTAACACGTACTAAATAATATTGCGGCATGACAAAGGAGGTCCCAATTTCATTTTATTTTTGGCCTGCATTGTCTATGGCTGCCGGCGCACGCAACGCATGCGTGGTTGACTGTTGGATTTTGGCGCCGTACCTTACGTGGAAATTACTATTTACTGTGGTTTTATGAGTCAAATCAAAAGTATTATTTTGCCCTAAAATTACTAACAGCAGTGATGGTGATGATAATTTGACTCCACCTGACATTCTGGAAATAACGACGGAAATTACGAACACTTTTAGAAAGAGCTTTTTACAAGAAAAATCAAAAATGGCTAACGACAAATTTTATCAAGATTATGAAAACAGGTTGTCAGGCATGAGTTTAGATAAAGTAGTGTATGAAACTATACATAACTAGGTATTAAAACACTAGTTACAGTGACTTTTGCAAGCGTGACATATCCTCTTAATAAGGCGAGGTTATCCGGAGAAATGGGTCTTCCAACGCAACGCTTTCGTTTTACACTTTTTTATCCTGCTTGGTGAGAGCAGGCCGCTCAAAAAACTCGCCATTCCGAGGTGTCTCTTTATTATTTCTTGTGACGTTTATTTTAGTTTTTTTAAATTGTATAAAACCTAATATAATTCCAATGAAATGGAATTTATTATAATAGTTCAGGCCTATTTTTGCGATTTTATTGGATGCTGTAAAATGCATGTAATCTCATATCGGATGGCCGAAATATTAAGTTCAAAGAGTGATATATAACATATATATTTTCCAAATGTAATTATTACAATTCCAAGGTTTAAAATGGATTTGCAAACAGACAATATCGGAATAACCTGTAGCCTTAGCATGAAAAAATTACGGCTATGTTTAGTTTGAACGTAACGCGGTTTTGTATGAAATCTGATAACCGCCTCTAGCGGTCAGTAGCGGAACTTATCAGAATTCCATACAAAACCGCGTTACGTTCAAATTAAACGTAACCGTACTGAACCTTTCTATCTACTTATTTTTCTTAAAAGTGGCCATTACCTAAGTGATTACCTTCGTAACATATGAAGTGCATCTTCCGTCCACACCTCGACTCCAGGAACACTGGCGCGTGTACGGAGTGACGGTCCAGCTGCAGGCAGCCATTTTGTTTCATTGACGTCCTGTCCCTGCAACATCACATGCCACAATCCCGGATTATCCATGTAGTCGACAGAATCGGGCAGATCGTAAAGTATGAAACCGAAAATCTTTCACCAAAGGTAACAAAATTAATATAAAAAAAAATAACAGTACTGCCAGAATAGAGATTTAATTCGGATTTCAGTGCAGTTAGGGGACATACAAAACAACACGTATCCAATATAATAGTCCCCCGGCAGCATTGAAATCCGAATTCAATCTCTATTCCGGTAGTCATGTTTTTCAAATATTTTTTATTATTTATTTTTGTTTTATTCTTTTTTGTAAATATTTATAGCTTTTTCCACTCAAGATGCTATAAGGATTCTAACGATACCACACACTTCGAAATCGGTTCAGGCATTAAGAAGTTATGGTGGAATTAAGAAAAATACCCACATGAACATTGAAAACAATACACTCTTCTTTGGGGTCAGTCGTGTAAAAATAGGTGCGGCGACGAGCGAGCGAGAGCGGTTGCTTGTGATCATAAATTTGGGGAGCTGAGTGAAGCGGAGCGGAGAGAGGCGACCCCTCTATAGTTTTAACAGAAATACGATATGCCTGCGTTCAAAAGGAATAAAAATTAAAAATATAAATTATTTCTAAGGTGTCGTACCTTAGAGGTGGCCATTTACTATCATCAGTATCGATGAAGACCGATGGCGTGAAGATGCTGGTGCCGCTGTCCAGCCATCTCCAAACACCCTGCTCCCCTTTAGCGCCGATCCAGGCGTTCTCAATGCCTGCAAGAACGAACTAATTTGAACAAAATCCGCCCTTTTTAAAAATCTCTGCCCTGTTTTGGGCTCGGCGGTTAATTTATGAATATACCAAGGTCACTACGATGATTATAAAGAAAACCGCATATATAAATCCGTTGAATGGTTATCGTGATAAAACGGACCATACATACATACAGACAGACAGACAGAAAAAAAAGACAGACTTATGACTATTCACTTAAATTATGTGAAAAGGAGTCAATTTAACAATCACTAAAGAAAATCATTTCGTGCATTCATGACGTCATAGTCCCGTTTTGGAAACTGTTTTAAGATGATGCCTGCTATACAATACTAAGACAAAGGGATGGTTGCTCTAGTAGGGTTTTCTCAGTCTGTCGAATTAGCCTTCTCGACCGTGAAAAACTCGTTTTATCTGTCGAACTCCATACACTTTTAGCCTGGCTTTTTGAAATCTCGCTTCGACTGTTTTTCCGGAACTATCCACCACGTTACCTGGCCTTGGCCAAATTGCGTTACATAATCTGCGTATCCATCCATCCATCAGCCTGTTTCGTCCACTGCTGGACATAGGCCTTTCCAGGATTTCGCCACTTTGGCGGTCTTCCTGGAAGAAATGCCCACACGCTGGGTTAGTGAGCGCGGTGCCGAAACCCTTGCACCAGTGACGCCGCTGCCCGTCACCAGTCTGTTTTGTATAAGTTTCGGCTATTGGAGATGGATAAACCGCCATCCATCGGTCGCCTGGTTTTGCCTGAGAGCTGTCCTCTTACTCTCCCCAGAATAACTTCGGGAGGATTTGGGAGTAAGATGGTGGTACCTCCACAGTCGAGCCTGGCATCAGCTCTACCACCTTGAAATGTGTATGAATCTTTCAAAATAATTATAAAAACTCACTTGGTCTCGCTTTCAGCATAACCATTCCTAATTTCTTCAAGCATTTCATTGTTCCAATGTTTGCCAACCTGCAACATAATATGTTAACATTTATGCTTCAAGTGCGGTAAGAAAGCAATAGCTTACGAGGACGATTTGATTCAGGAGCGATAAATGAAAATTTCTTTTTTATATGCAGTCTGTGAAATGTAGTACAAAGTTTCCATTTAGACTATTTTAACATATAAATACATTATATGTTAAAATAGTCTTCGTAAATTTTCAAATAGCAGTTTTAGCCGTGATAAAACGAACATGTCCGGTCAGTACAACTTTCTTGTAATTTTTTGGAAGTCAAACTGTATTTAAATGAGCACAAGACTTAAATTATAAACTACGGGCGACGACGATAGGTGACTCAGAGTACTTTCAAACGATACCAAAAACTCATGCTACCCTAGTACAAACAGTTTTCAGAATCTCTTCTAACATCGAGAAACTTAAGGGGGGACACACCAAAAACTGAGATGGTGTTGAAAAATGTTAATTATTTAACAAAGTATCAGTAAGATTATTATTCAAAAATAACTAACTTAGAGTATGTAAATGCTTTTCAATCATTATTGTAAATGGCATTGCTGGAAGCGATGGTAGGAGGCCTGATGGAATGACACTAATTCCATGGAAAATGGCAGGTCGCTGGTATGGGACGCCACTTGTGTCGACACATTGGCGGCGTCCCATATTCAAGCGACCGCTGCTAAAGCTGGCGCTGCGGCAGCCACGGCCGAAAGCTCCATGAGGCGCAATAATACAGTAGCCTTAGCATGAAAACATTACGGTTACGTTTAGTTTGAACGTAACGCGGTTTTGTATGGAATTCCGATAAGTTCCGCTACTGACCGCTAGGGGCGGTTATCAGATTTCATACAAAACCGCGTTACGTTCAAACTAAACGTAACCGTAATGTTTTCATGCTAAGGCTACTGATCTAAACTCGGACTAGATATTTGCGCCTTTTGGAGTAGAAACCTTATTGTCATGGGGTCTTTCGCGGCTGGTCGACGTTTCAGTAGCCTTAGCATGAAAACATTACGGTTACGTTTATTTTGAACGTAACGCGGTTTTGTATGAAATCTGATAACCGCCCCTAGCGGTCAGTAGCGGAACTTATCAGAATTCCATACAAAACCGCGTTACGTTCAAACTAAACGTAACCGTATTGTTTTCATGCTAAGGCTACAGGAGACCCAAGGGCTGGGGCATACCTCGGGCAACGTATTAGCCTAGCCATTCAACGGAGGAATGCTTCCAGCAAGTAATGTATATTACTCTAAGCTTCCCGCCTTTTGGGGACCCTGCCGATCGACGGCGGTGATTTAGGAAAAATATTTTATTTAGTATAACGTATTCTTTCTTTTTAATGGTAGGTATGTTTTAGGTAATTGTAAGATTTTAGGTTATTATTGTTTTAGTTAGTTTTAATTTTATTTATGTTATTTTTGTTTTTTCTGTTTCTGTAAATAAATATATCATTAAAATAATTAGCCTTAAACATGTTATTATACTTCAAACACAGGGAACAGCCTAAAAGTGGAGGATACACATTTTTTGGAAAAAGCTAGTCTACCATGCTAAGTACCTACCTTGGAAGATATTGCTATAAGGAATAAGTGCCGCCTTTGTATTATTGTTCCACGTTTGGTTTGGGAAAGAGGTGCGATCGTCAACTTTACGCGAATGTATGAAATGACAGTTACCAAAGGTATGATGTGCAAAAATACGTTAAAACTTTTTCAGTACTGCGAAATTATATTGTGAAGAAAATGTAACATCAACGAAAATAATATTTCGGGGAATTAAAATAATATATTATTCTTTAAAAAAATGTCAGCTTGCCATTGCCATTTGTTTGGATGATCAATCACTCATGGGTTCATCATTTTCATCATCGGTGCCGAATAGTGACAGATTTGTCAAATAAAATTCTAAGATTTCATTTATAAAACAGTTGAAAATAGAATCAGCTAACAGTTCAAATCAGCGACCATTTCATATTTTGGAGAAGCAATAGTATTGATTAATAAACTTTTATAAACATCAATAAGTACTTACATAAAACGCAAAAATTTCATAATTATATTACTTGATATAAAACGCAAAAATTTCATAATTATATTACTTGATGGTCTTAAGTACCTAAGTAATAAATTCATTTGTACTATTATGCAAACGGTACTTTTGAATCCCAATCCAATCGTGGAACAATAATACAACATGTTTTTTTATCTGTCTCTCACATTGACATTACAAACCATGGACCTCGGGTCCAGTATAAAATTTACCAAAAAAGTGTCCTTAATGAAGTGTCAAAATATTAAGAAACAAATCATTTTAATTTGTATCGTATGTCATTGCTGCACGGCTTAATTTTGATTGACGTGTGGTTGACACCCTTTTTTAATTTTCAATGGTTTTGACTCTCTTTTGGTTCGGACACTTGAGCACATACCCGATATCCATTTGGTAGTACGTCAATGGCTTCTCATATAATTTGTGTAAATGTGCGAAAAGTGTTAGCTACTATTACAAGTCAGATAAACATACTAACATCATTCTCTTGGAGACACAGTAGGCTGCAGCTTGGTCCCAGTCTAAGCTGGCACTGAACACGTGGTAGCGACCTGTCTTGCACTTCACTGACTTTACTTCCACTGTTGCGAGTCGGTTGAGGGCATCTGTCATAACAAAAAACAAAAAAAAACTCTACGCATTTTATCAATACAGAATTCAATAGCCCTAGCATGAAAACATCACGGTTACGTTCAAGTTAGATATCGTATGGAATCTGATAACCGCCCCTAGCGGACAGTAGCGGAACTTATCAGATTCCATACAATATCTAACGTGAACGCAACTATATATAACGTGATGTTTTCATGCTTATTTAGTACTTTACTTACTCAGAAGAAAATTATCACACTAATATTATAAATGCGAAAGTTTGTGTGTGTGTATGTACGTTTGTTACTTTTTCACGCTGAAACGGCTGGACGGATTTGGATGAAATTTAGAATGGATATAGCTTGTACCCTAACTTAACACATAGGCTACTTTTTATTCCGGAAAAATGCATGTCGTTATATCAAATAACATGCGGCTTTACCTATCTTTCATGCGTAAGTAGGACCCATTCTTTTTACGGGTCTCCAAAAAATATTTTCACAGAATACGTGTTACGGAATTCGCGGCTAGTTAAAAAACTGCCATCCGTCTGTCACTGTTGCAGATCTAACTTTTTCATTTTACACGAGAGCAACAACAATTCGATATCGCGATGTAACTAACAGCAGCGCCATCTAGTTTGCTTATAGAGAAACACATGAGTAGGCTTGAGCCTAGGGTGGCAGATTTTAGGGATGGCAGATTTTAGGATTGGCAGATTTTAGGGGTTGCATATTTTAGGGGTGGCAGATTTTAGGGGTGGCAGATCTTAGAGGCGCCAAATGCCATATCTTATTTGTAAGCAACAAAAATCACAAATTTAATAACACTTATGAATCCACATTTAACCTATCCTGTGTTATCTATCATATTAATCAATCAATCATTTATAGGCGAGTCAAACTAAAAATGTTTGTATGGAGTAGGTCGAATTAAATGTACGTTTGGTGAAAATTGAGAATATATTAGTAAACTAGCTGCAAAATTTAAATTCACAAGAAACCCCGATAAATATTGGATAACAATTGAGTTTTAAAGTTCCAACTTAATTAGACCATGGTTTATAGTATGGGTGTGATAAGGTGTCTAAATATTTTGGGACTTTTACAAATAAAAATACACATTTCTGGATCGTACCAGAGGATCCCCCTCTTCCCCCTCCCTTAAATTCTGATGTCTATAGTCTGTCAAAAAAGTGTTGAAATGAATCTGAACTTTATTTGACTTTTACGTTCAAGTAGTATAATTTAGGTAATATACTTAAGGTGGTAGAGCTGGTGCCGGGCTCGACTGTGGAGGTACCACCATCTTACTCGCAAACCGAGCGAAGTTATTCGGGGGAGAGTAAGAGAACAGCTCTCAGGCAAAACCAGGCGGCCCACCATTGCCTGGGACCGATGGATGGCAGTATATCCATCCCCAATTGCCAAGCCTTATAAAAAACAGACTAGTGACGGGCAGCGGCGTCACTGGTGCAAGGGTTTCGGCACCGCGCTCACCAACCCGCCTGCCCAGCGTGTGTGAGTATGGGCATTTCTTCCAGGAGGACCGCCAAGAGTGGCGAAATCCTGGAAAGGCCTATGTCCAGCAGTGGACGAAACAGGCTGATGGATGGATGGATGGAATATACTTATGAAATAACAACGCGGTTAACTCGATTTCATAGATTTTGAACTTATTTGTTTGGTGTAACCAGTCGAAAGAAAAATAGTTTCTTCAATATTCATTTCAACCCTTTTTTGACAGACATAGTTTTTACCTAAATTCCCTACTACAACTTAAAATCTACCAGCTTAATGAGAACCATAGCTAGGAACATTATCGGTAAGGTCAGGGACCAAATTATGTTCGACGGTCGTAAAAAAATACACGCACTTCCGGTGGCTGGGAGTGTATCCGAAAGCTTAATTAATAACAAACAATAATACAATTTTCAAACAATTTTACTAGCGTATCTTTAATCTTTTATTAACAGGACTATTATATAAAAAGACAACGAAGGTCATATATGGTTAGTAAACTTATCCTATGTAAGCAATCCTATTATATTATTAGATAAAATTTAACCTCTATACGTAATTAACAATTTTCTGAGGTGAAGAATGAGTGGCTAATCGTTCCTCGCTGAAATGGAATAGATTTGGAACGCAATTCCCAGCAGTGGCGTGCGTAGAACTTTTTGCTGGAAATGTAATGAAAATGTCAAATTTGACGATTAAAAAATATGAAAAAATTTAAATGTCGCTTTGAAAATTCATTATTTGTATGACGCCAGGGTAGGCACTGCCTACCAGTGACGAAGGGTGAACATTTTAAAAAAGGAAGCCGGACAAAAAATCGCCTTACTGAGAAAAGCAACTAAGGAAAACATACCTATATTTTTTGTACTTAGCAACTCCCTGTCAGCCAAGTGTATTTGTCGTATTGAGATTTATGGAAATGTTTGACAAAGCGAAGAGCACAGAATAAAGAAATGTAGTTTGGATGCCATTTCCTAAATAAGCCGATGGGAATCGTGTTATATGGAACTTTCGTCACTGCTGCCTACTCTAGAGTACATGATTTCACACAATTTGTTTTTGTCAAATTTGGTTTTAATTTTATTCATGTTGTTTTTATCGTCAAACTTGACCTTCTTATTGCTTTTCCAGAAAAAAGTTCTATGCACGCCACTGATTCCCAGTCTATTAGTCTAGCCTTCTTGATCGTAAAAACCCATATTATCAGTCGAACTCCATACATTTTCAGCTCGAGCTTTAGAAATCTCATCTTGATGAAAGCCACTTGTACACTGTTTACACAAATTTACTATAACTATAGGTACTTTTAACCCAACCGGTTTCGAAATTTAATTAATTTTCAAGGGCCTTACAACTCATTTAAATATTTTAAGACTAACCTATGTGCTGTAAATAAAATTTGATTTTTTGTTTTTCACCAACAGCCGACAATTGTAAGTATAAGTTATATTAGAAATCTCAAATCGATTGTTTTTCCGAAATTGCCCCCTTGGTTATCGAGGCTTATTTTTTAAGTGAGCGTAGATTGCCAAATCCAATACTTTAGGAAAAGGCGAAAAATGCGCAATATAGACCCGTCGTAGAAAGTCGTACATTAATTGAGCTTTGATTTGCTCACAAATACACACAAAAAAAAATGTTTTTTTGAACGAAATTTCCGAATTTCAGAAATAGAAATTGAAGTGTTAGAAAAACAGGGGTTTTGGTGACTTTGAAGGGTTGTTTCTCAGAAACTGCCCAGCAGGATCGGATGGAATTTTTTCACAACATATGGTGATACCAATAAGTAAGCTCACCAAGGTTGAAGCGGTTACCTAATAACTTTTTTTTTTCAAAATTCACTACTGTGGAAACGGCCCGCGTGTTTCGGATGGCAAATTTTTTTCATTATTTTATTATATTAAATAGGGTGGGCTGCGCAGAACCTCTGTGGGGACTTCGCGAAAATACTAGTCATAATAATAAAAAAAAATACTTAAAGAGGTAACTTTTTACCTCGGTACAAAATGCACATCAAAATATTGTTTCCCTTACTTTTGACTAAAAAGTATGCAATAAATGTGTTTTAAAGCAACTTGTGGAAATAATTTATTAATAAAAAAGTCTTCGCAAAAAGAATGTACTTTAATGTATTACATTTTGTTTGCATTACATTAACAAACTTAACAGCGTGTTTACAGTTGTAATGTAATACAGCTAATGTGTAACGCATAAAATTGAATAATTTTCATGTGATCATATCATATTAATCTATGCTATAAACAAGCAGTTTGCGCAAATTGCTATAAAACGCATTTATTGCAAACTTTTTATTCAAATCCTCCTCCGTTACCACCTTAAGGTTGCAGAGTAAAGTAAAATTCATTATCCAATCCATAAATATTCCAAATGTCGCTGAATGATTCTTGGTGCAGGATCCATGATGAATATCCGCAACTTGGCACAAAGACCCTGAATGTTCTCCCGTTCCCGACAACTTACTTGTGCGAAACAGAATTCGCAATTTATGCAGCTACAAAACCGGCCAAGTGCGAGTCGGACTCGCACACGAAGGGTTCCGTACCATTATCTATAAAAACGGCAAATAAATCATTATTATTAATACATTATTTGTTGTATGGGAGTTCCACTTATAATGGGCGCAAAAGTAATGACATGATTTGCGTTGGCTGCCATTTTGTTATAACTGAGAAAAAAAGAGCTCTGTTTTCATAAAAACTTTATTTGAAAGTGCCAAATTGATGACATTAATTGGAATAATTTTCATGTGATCATCTATTAACTTGTTTGCGCGAATTGCTATAAAACACATTCATTGCATATGAAAAGTAAGGAAAACAATACTATAAAGTGCATTTTGCACCGAGATCCTCTGTTACCACCTTAAGATGGATTTTGGTGGGTAATTGTTGCAGGGAATATTAATAAAGAAGATTATTCCATCTTCGTGGAATCTTTCTAATAAATTACCTTCGGTAATTTTAGAGCAGGAAACCTGAAGTTTTCCGAATTGGTGGGTAAAGGCTGGCGGGATTATTTTTTTTGGTAGAAAACACTATCAGAGGGATAAACTCAGAAGAAAAGCCGGGAAATTTCTTTGAGTGTGCCTTTCCATTACGCCTGAAGCTGTAAACCCCTGTGATAGTCAGAAGTAGAAGTTTTTGGGTACGCAGCCCTAAAAATAACATCAACTATAAAATAGGTAATACCAATAACATAAAAACCGGCTAACGGCGAGTCGGACTCGCGCACGAAGGGTTCCGTACCATTATCTATAAAAGCGACAAAAAATCATGTCTGTTGTATCGGAGTGCGCAGGTCCGACTCGCACTTGGCTGGTTTCAGTATTTGTTGTTATAGCGGCAACAGAAATACATCATCTGTGAAAATTTCAACTATCTAACTATCACGGTTCATGAGATACAGCCTGGTGACAGACAGACAGACAGACGGACAGCGGAGTCTTAGTCATAGTGTCCCGTTGGTTACCCTTTGGTTACGGAACCCTAAAAAAGTAAATATTCTTCCTAAAAAAGTATTATGTTATATCATCGTTACGTAAGGCTTAATGAAATATTACTCTCGCTTTACCTACGACCTATTTGTATCATCAAAACCGGCCAAATGCGTGTCGGGTCACGCGCAGTGTAGGGTTCCGTAGTTGCCGGTACATTTAATAAGTTAGTCTACTAATACAGATCGCGACAAACTTCTAGTCCCTTACATTTAGAAGAACGGCCCATACTTGTCGTGTTTAGAGGGGACTAAAATTTTGGCGCGACCTGTACTCGTTAACCTGTAAAGCCTACCTAGCTGTGATAGTTTTCCTTTCTGTGAATTTTTTCACATATTCATAAACAACCGTTTAGCCGACAGGGGGACCCTTGACTCTAACAAAAATGAGCGCTTTAAAGTTTAATATTTCGCCAACGGATCCCTGAGTCGAAAAATGGTCTCACACCCATAATGTTTTTGAACGACCTATCCAACGATACCCTACCTACACTATGGGATAGACGAGAAAAAAAATCATCCCCAATTTACGTGTATGGGATGAGTGATAATAAGATAACCTTAAAAAAAAATCTCTTCGTTTTTTTTATGTAAACTATTTAGTCACTCACTTCCAGTGTTGCCAGTAGTGGTCTCCAATTTAGTACGTCTCGATCCCAGAAATAGTACAAAAATCGTTGTGAAAGTACGCAATTTTTTCCATTTAATGTCCATATGTAAATAATACTTGTTAGTATTATTAATTATTATAATACATTGTATTATTATAATACACATGCACGTAATACCTATTTTAAGGCTTGAAGTAAGGTTTCAGCAAAAATTATTTAAATAAAACAAGAACTATGTACATGCAACTAATAAGTATGTAATATTTTTAGACTCACAAATTTGAAATCCTTTGTAGGCTCACAAATTCTAAACGTTTATTTGACGTCGAAATAGGACCCATTTTTTTAACGAGTCTCCAAAAATATTCACAATAATACGTGTTACGGAACCCTCAACACTTGGCGCGTTTAATTAGAAAACTGCCATCCGTCTGTCTGATTGCGACGACTTCACTTTTTCAGTTTACACAAAAGCAGCTACAATTTCATATCGCGATGTAACTGAAAGCAGCGCCATCTAGATTTACGTTTCGGAACTTGTAGGGTGCCAAACAGGACCATATTACTAAGTATTACTAAGCATCCGCTGTCTCTCTGTCTGTTTGTCCAACTGTCATAGGGGTTTACAGCTTCAGCCGTAAAAGGTAGAAAGTTGAAATTTTCACAAAATACGTGTTACTATGGCATCTATCACGACAAATACTAAAATAAATTAAAAAAGAAATTCAATGGGGGTCCCCATACAATAATAATTGCATTATTTCAACGTTATTTGTTTTGGCTCTAACATAAAGACGGTAATACATACAAGTTATAAAATAACAAAAAGTAGGGTTCCGTACGCAACGGTGCCAAATGTTTGTCAGGTGCTACCATTTTAGCGGTTTGCTCTTTGTAGCCTTGATGTTGCTTTGGTATATTGTTGTTATTTACCATGTTTTTAGGGTTCCGCACCCGTATTGTAGAATGGGTCCCGTACCAGCGTCGTTTTGTGTAATGGTACGGAACCCATTGTGTGCGAGTCCGACACGCACTTGGCCAATTATTTAAGATTTCTCGAAAACCATAAATATATTTAACTTAGTAATTAATAGGTACCAATCACTGGGTTGTTCCTAGAGGTCCACATTTCTATTGTTATTCATTTCATTACCGGGTCCATGAAAAAAAAAAATTTTTTTATGTCCTTGATTGAATTCCCAACGGGTCCACGATATTTATCCAGAGTACAGTCAGTAAAACAATAAAAGAAAGCTTAAATTATGTGTATCGCAGGGTATGAAGAATATTCGGAGCTGACGTGTTGTTCGTAGTAGAATAGGGCCGGTTAATACAGTTGTTTGAATATAACCTTAATCATAGATAAATTATATTTATCTATGCCTTAATATTTGCAAATCAACTTATAAAATGCCTTGGGTTCGTTCAGTTTGATCGCCCGATCACGCTCGCCGACGCACTGGCCCGTTCAGAAAGTCAGTGTGATCACACCAAATCGTTCAGTAACATCGCAGGGCGTCGGCGAGCGATCGCCCTGATAACCCTATGTTATATTTACTTATTACTTGTCAAACTAGTTCGCTAAATTAAAAACTCATCGCCAAACTGCGGTCGGTGCACTGCCGATGCCGCTGCGGTCAGCCCTCGAATCGTACCTTTACTAAGCTTTTTTCGATGTTCAATAATAAGGTTTGTAATACAATAAAAAGTCCTTATTCATCTATTAATTGTCTTATATTTCATGAATTCATAAATATTTACCCTTTCTTATTCAAACTTTTATTGCTGATTGTACCAAACAATCTTGTGGACCCGTTGGGAAAGAAAATATTTTTATTTTAAAATGTCATGGACCCTTTGGGATTCAAAGTATGAACTTACATTTTTTGAAAACAACAGAATCATTGATCTTTGGGAACAACCCTTCGCGACCATAGTTTAATGTCAATTAAGCATTTCCATCAAAGTTGTGTTATTTTATGCATTACATTTTAAATTAATGTCCACAACAATTTTAATCACGTTTGTATGGATATTCACGCTAACTATAATCCATAAACTGACGCAATTCTGCTAAAAACCACTGATATAGCTCCGCTCCGCTCGCGTGTTATTCGATTTAACGACATGCTTTTTTCTGGGATAAAAAGTAACCTATGTGTTAAGTTGGGGTATAAGCTATATCCATTCTAAATTTCATCCAAATCCGTTCAGCCGTTTCAGCGTGAAAGAGTAACAAACATACACACACACACACAAACTTTCGCATTTATAATATTAGTGTGAAATGTGATGAGATAACATACCCTTGTCTTAATTTACCACAAACAATTAAGGTCCGCTCTAATTAGACACCTGTTTTTTTAATGATATTGATCTATCCTGCACGAACCATGCATTTTTCCGGGATAAAAAGTAGCCTATGTGTTAAGTTGGGATATAAGCTATATTCATTCTAAATTTCATCCAAATTCGTTCAGCCGTTTCAGCATGAAAGAGTAACAAACATACACACACACACGCACAAACTTTCACATTTATAATATTAGTAGGAAGTCGCAAAATAAGAATAATAGTACATTACGATACGAGAGCGATGAAACGTTTTCTGACGAGTGTGAGTTTGCGGCACGAGCCGAAGGTGAGTGCTGCGATCACACGAGTCGAGAAAAAGTTTCTCGCACGAGTATCGTATAATATTTTATAGCAAAAGTGCGGAAAATGCCGACTTTACGCAAGCGCAGCGTGCGTTAAGTGGTCATTTTACGCACGGTGTGCTATAAACTATTTTAATTCATACATTTTATATAAAAAAACTTTTTACAAAAAAATAAAAGCTGACTTTAAATATTATAACAGACATTCACTAAAAAGTGTGAAAT
The DNA here is from genome assembly GCA_910592155.1 of Ypsolopha scabrella. Classification (NCBI taxonomy): domain Eukaryota; kingdom Metazoa; phylum Arthropoda; class Insecta; order Lepidoptera; family Ypsolophidae; genus Ypsolopha; species Ypsolopha scabrella. Next base: position 4,121,426 of record OU342989.1, on the reverse strand, counting down.
CCCATCAAAAACATTTAATGTAAAGATTACCAAGACACAGAAGCTCATAACGCTTTCACGGTTAAAAAGTTATCAGATCACATGTAGAGCCAAGCCCTTAACTCTACAAGCCCTAACTGTACAAACCTACATCTTCGTCAAAAAGTCTGGCTTGGCCGTTTCGCGTCCATCAGACAGACACTCCCATGGACTTATAATATTATGTCATGCAATAGTTCCATGAAACGGACAAGCCATACTTTTACCATTACCAGTGAGGAGGCTGCGATAAGCGCGCGTGACGCGTTTGATATCCTTCCATCCCCTCACCCCTTGGATCACATTGGGACTCCGTTGTGTGTCCGTCTGTCACAGGGGTCTACAGTTTCAGCCGTTATAGATTATTATTTATTTAACACTTACATGACATACGTTACACACACATGTCCAATGCGTATAACATGGTAGACAAATTTTACAAATTTTAGATAGCCACTGGATTACTTATTTTACAGATTACCTACCTATTACTATGGCCTCCAACATGGCAGTTACTAAAATAAAAATAAAATTAATACCCAAGGGTGGTCTCCATAAAAATATCCTCAAAAAAGTAAGTATTCAACGTTATCGTGTCCCCTCCCCTTCCTTATCTCCGAAACTAGAAGCCCCAAAAATATCTAAAAAGTCATGGTAATATGTAGGTGTATTGATTATGTATTATGTAAAGATTACAGGAACAATACCGCGGTCAAGTTAATATAAGGGTCCCTTACCCAAGAGGGTGTCGAATTGTTTGTCAGGTGCAAGAATTTTAGCGCCTTGTTTTTTGTCACCTTGGTCCCTTTATGGGGTGGGAGGTTTGAGGGTAAAATTAACAGATATTTTAATATTTTCGTTAGTTGTGTGCAAATTGTAGCCTTCATACCAAATTTCAGATTTCTAGGACTTTTGGAAGTCGGAAATATATTTTTTAAATAATACAGAACCGGACTCCCCTTAACAGGGTTTGGAGGAGAAAAGTTACAGCTTTCTTAATTTATTTGTTGTTTGTGTGCTAATCGTAGCCTGTATACCAAATCTCAGCTTTCTAGGAGTTCAGAAAGTACCCTAGAGGTTTTGATGATCATCAGTGAGTGAGTGAGTGAGTGAGTGACGAAATCGACGTATTTTAGGTATTAATAAAATTGAAAGCATAAAAGCTAGACAAATGAAACCTATCGTGTTTAATGAGACTGCTTCCTGCATATTATCTTGAGAATTTGGTATCTCTAGTATTAGTAATATCCAGACCCAGACCGAAGCTATGAGGGTTCGAAAATACGACGAAACGCTTCGGGAAAAGGTACGTAGTGCCCCGCTTGCTATGGTTTGTCTTGGCGGGGGGCACTGCCGTGCCCTCAGATAGTTACATACTGGCCGATGGTACCAAAATAACACTTTTGTTTGAGGACTTCTTTCTTCTTGAAACAAATATTATCTAGAAGTCGGCGCTCTCATACTTCTTGGTTTTTGTGTTCTGTACCATGCGCCGACTTCTAAAGATCATAATTATGTTTCAGGAAGGAAGAAGTCGGCAAAAGTGTTATTTTTGTATTATGAACAAGTATAGCCTCGATTACACCATCAGATTTATCGACATCAGGATAGGACAGTGTAATCGCGTTTAGGACGGTTTGTTTCTTCCTCGTCCTAATTAGGATACTAGTTAGGAACCCGATAAATTCGATGGTGTAATCGCGGCTTATGTAATCATTCAAAACTTTTTTGCGAATGTCTGCTATTATACAGGGTGTAAATGCAAAGTCAAGAATCCCTTGAAATGTATACACGATTCTGATGTCATTCCGAGAAAATAAAATATACCTTGAATTTTCACCAAAAATTCCATAATTTTTCTAAGCTATGGCTACGCAGCTCACCGGCCTTCCCACACACCTAATTGCACCCCGCACCCCTTATCCGAGTGGCCAGCGACCAGTGAGGGTGTCCACGCGATTAGTGTATTTCAAGTAAAGAAAATCGTCTTATTATGAGGTATTGGTCTTTATTTAAAGATCCCAGTATTTAAATTAAAATAATATCTTTACCGATCATACTAACACGCCCTTAAAGGATTCTTGCCTTCGCTTTTACACCCGGTATTTGACGTCATCCATTAAGGAGTTACAAATTCAAAGGTCCCGTGGCAAAATGATAATTATCAAGTAATCTCGTGCAATGAGCACACTAACACAAAGCGATTGCCGCAATTTAGTGTTATAACCCGTGCGGATAAAGAAACCATCTATAAATGGCGACCGGTTTCATGCTATCTTACTCACATCGTCGCTCTGTCTATACTCGCACAGCATGGTACTAAGTATTAAAAAAAAAATAGTTTGGGTTAGCATTCACACTTTATTAACTTTGTATTGGGGTCTTACTCGCGATAACTAACAACATACATTAATAGATATGTGCTTGACGTTTCGACGCCTCTGTAGGCTGTCGTGGTCACAAGCTAGTAAGTAAGACCCCAATACAAAGTTAATAATGTGTGAAAATCGCGAAAGTTTAAAGCATTCACACTGTCTAGATATGTTTTAAATTCTTTATTGCATACAGAAAAACAAGTACAGAATAAAGTAAAATAAATAAATGTTCTCGGGATAATGTTATTTAAAAGTTTGTTTAATAAAATAAACAATTGCTAGCAGCACTATATTTACTTCCTAAAATATATTCAAAATTAATAAATGAAATATTGTTTGGCTGCCGCTTGACTTCTTTTGCTGACGCTACTCTAAGTACCAGTCGCCATTTATAGATTGTTTCTTTAACCGCACGGGTTATATGTGCTGTCATCCGTTGAGGAGTTCTATGGGTGACAGGCGGACGGACGGACAGCGGAGTCTTAGTAATAGGGTCCCGTTGGTTACCCTTTGGGTATGGAACCCTAAAAATAACTTCGGCCTCGTTAAAGACACCTTGCCTGTGATTCAAATAAAGGATTAAGTAACAATCGTCAATCTCAGAATGAACTATTGTAAGGAAACAATGTTGTTCCATAAAGTGAACTAAAAAGACACCAAACAAGTCGTTATTGGAGAAATACTTTACTTGACGTTCTTAGTCAAAGTCAATTCGTCATTCATATAGAGGAGGAAAGAAGGTTCCGAGCTCAACTACGTATAGAACGTATTTTTATACTTGAACAACAACAACCAGGCTCAAGATACAAAGGCTCTTCAAAATCACCCCTATTGCTAGACTGTTAAGAGTTTAGTTAAGTTTGTCAGATACCTAAGCCAAACCAGTGCTAAAGACATACGAAACCTATACATTGTTGCTGAGACAATAGGTCCTAGCGACTGGTAATTTTGGGTCCAATATAAAAACACGTACTTTATGTACTACACTACACAAAAACTAAAATAACACGTCGGGCCGCGGGCTTAGTATTTTAATAACAAATAGTATTCTATCTCCATACAAACGGGCCGAAACGAACCCCCCCAAATACGGTTCAACTCGGTTTACGACAGTCGCGGTCGCACCGCAGTTACGTAAGCACGTTGTCTCTGTGACGCTCCCACGCATTTTCGTAAATTATGGCATGAAATTACAGAGTATGTTGTGCATTGTATGGTTGCTTAAATACAACTTTTATAATAAGTATTGATTTCAAGGACACCACCTAGTTAAACTACTGTTGCTTGTTACCTATCTATAGTTAATAATATAATAATATCGAGCAATTGAAAACTATACGACCCGATGTACCCAGCTCATAACTCGTCTATTTTTTCTTACGTGTGTTCAATATTTTAATAACTTAAAATTCAACCGTTTATATTTCTATTACCAAAACGTGCGAGGACTAAAAACTAAAAATAAACTTTCAAAAAAATGTCTTACTGTGTATACTAGGTGAAATTAAATCAACCGACCAAATTCATACTGGAGACTCGGTTAGTCATCAGGAACAAGGTTTAATGACCATCCAGGTGAAATTCGAAAAAAGAAAAAAATTTTCCCGTAGAACCTGCACTAGGAATTGTACTTAAACTAGTCCAACCAGTACGGGAGCAAAAAAATTTTTTTTTCGAAATTGTCCAAAAGGATTACTGAACCTAGTTCTTGATCACCAACCAAGTCTCTAGTATGAATTTGGTCGGTTGATTAAATTTCACCCTATATTATGATGTCATAGTATTGACTGAAACTTGGCTTAATGATAGTGTTTATGACGCGGAACTCTTTGATGATCGCTACACTGTATACAGGCGAGACAGGGAGACAGCAAATTTGAATGTTTTAAAAGACGGTGGAGGTGTTTTAATAGCATTCTCTACAAAAATTAATTCTCACAGAATGCATGAACTTGAAGAAGAGGGTGAAGATCTCTGGATCAGTATCGATACTAATCCTAAGCAAAATAATACTAAATTAAATATCTGTCCTGTCTATTTACGTTCTCCACTTACTTTAGACGCCCTCCAAGGATTTTTTGATAACGCGCAAAAATCATTACTTAATGATAATACTAGTATCATACTGGGCGACTTTAATCGAAAGGCAATGTCATGGAATAAATGCTCTAATAGCTCATCTTGCACGTTTACTTATGTTAATAACGTTAAGACTTGATAGATTTTATGTCCATTAACGATTTAAAAAATACAGTCATGTCCTAAACAATAAATCTAGAACACTAGACTTAGTTCTGTCTAATGCCCCATCAATTGATCTAAAGCAAAGTAGCATAACCTTAAGTAAACTTGACGTCCATCACCCTCCGTTAGAATTTTCCTTGCCGTTGGATCATACCTCAAGCCATCTCACAAACAAAGCCTCTTCCAGACATAACTTTCTTAAGGCGGACTATGAAAACATTATTAAAGAGCTGAAATGTATTAATTGGAATGACAAACTTGACAACTTGAGTAGTGTTGATGACATCCTTTCAGTATTCTATCGTTTACTTAGGGAGCTTATAGCTCAACATGTCCCAATATCTAAAAGTCGTAAAAACAAGTTTCTACTCTGGTACAATCGGGAACTCATCTCTTTACTAAAAGAGAAAAGTAATTTACATAAGAAAATCCTTTGGATGAACTTGATTTCGAGTCACTACGCCGTAGATGCCAAAACCTACAGACTACCTACCGCCTACAACAACTATATAGCTCGCATCGAGTCGTCAATTAAGAATAATTCGAAGGCATTCTGGTCTTTTGTCAAAAATAAAAAAGCAATCTGTAACTCATATCCAACAAAAATGAAACTCGGCGATGTTGTCGCAGATGATGGAGACAATATTTGCAAATTATTTGCAGAAAACTTCTCTAAGGCCTATATCAGCACTAATAGTTATACATTCCTTACGACCTGGGCCAGCTAAATATATCGTCCAATTTCCTCTGCTCTCTTACTCTAAATGAGGACGAAGTCTACCAAGAACTTATAAAAACTGACCCAAATGGTTGGATCAGATGGAATACCACTTGTATTTCTAAAGACTTGCGCTAAAGTCTTATCTCAAACATTACTTCTTAAAAGACGGCATCTTCCCTCATTTATAGAAGGAAGCACTGATCGTTCCTATCTTTAAAGCGGGAGGCTCAAGGGATCTTATCACCGATTAAAGACCAATTTCAATTTTAGCAGCGATGGCAAAATATTTGAAAAAATTGTATGCCAGCACTTTGCGTGGCATGTGCAATCTCATCATGTGCAATCGCGTACCAAGTTGTTGTAGAGAGCGCCGCTGTCACGCGCTCTGCGGACGCTCAACACAGTGGCTGAAGGTACAGACTTGTTCTCATGTTCGCTGGACGAGATCACAAAGGCCTGTCTATACGTGTTTGGTTCAATTAGGATTTAAGTTGTTATGCATGACTGTTTATGTAACTACTATTATACCCGAATAATAATTTGTTAATTTTTGGAAGATATTTATATTGTTAATTGTATCATGTTCAGTTGTCACTACTCTATCGCATTAGGTTAACCCTGTAAAGATAGTAGTAAGTAAAGATAAATAAATAAAATATTTTGCCGCAACAGCATGGTTTCATGAACTCAAAATCTACAGTTACAAATCTAGTCTCACACATTTCTGAACTCACAGCATCCGTTGACAATCGAATCCCAGTGGAAGTAATTTACACCGACTTTAGTAAAGCCATAGAGTAAACCATAAGCTCCAAGCTCTCGGGTTGGGTGGATCTCTGCTGCGGTGACTTGGTTATTACCTTAACCAGCGCACCTGGTGGTTGCCTGTGGCTACTTAAGCAAAGCCATCTCGGCCTCTTCTGGTGTGCCACAGGATTCCCACTTAGGGCTCATACTTTTTAACATCTTTATCAACGATATTAAATATTTTAATATCGTTCTATTGTACGTAAACAACCAAACAAACCTTTGATAATGCTTTAACAGCGAAACCGGTAAGGGAAATTAATATAAATAAGTGGACAAGTACAAGTGTTTATCAAACAAAAAATGTTTCAAAAGTTCCACCAAGCGCCAACAATCACGAGCATCAACTCCATATTAAATATTGCTTCCACAATTCTAAATTCCAGTTATTCGCGGATGATTTAAAGAACTCTAGACCTATTTTATCCCCTGCAGACCCGAGTCTTCTGCAAGACGATCTTGATAGGCTAGTACAATGGTGCAGCAAAAATGATATGAGTCTAAATCCCTCTAAGTGCTTTTCTATCTCATTTACCAGAAACAAAAATACAGCTCAAACAAGTGGAACAACTACACGACCTGGGAATATTGATTGACAAAGATTTAAAATTCGCCAAACACATCGAAAAGCTTGCGATGAAATGCTTTAAAACGCTTGGTTTTGTTATACGTAAGAATGCCCTGGTCCGATCCCAGTTGGAATATTCTAGTACTGCCTGGAACCCTTACTACGAAGTGCATGCTTTGCGATTAGAGAGCGTTCAAAGTCGATTTATTTACCATCTCTCGTACGGCGATCAGAAAGCTAAGAAACTTCCAAGCTATGCCTCAAGGCTACCTCACTACCGCATTATGTCCTTTGGCTGATCGTAGAAAAGTCGACGACGTCTAGTCAACGGCGCACTTGACTGCCCAGATCATTATCATTATTATTTATTTATTCATCAACAAAAAAATATTGCATTTGAAATTATCTTAAAAAGTACAACTTAAAACTAAGCACATTGTGTATAAAATCATTAAATTAAGAGAAAAAAAAATTATACCTGTTACAAACTATAAATTATCAATGGTGTACAGGCACTTCTTCAATAAAAACTTCTTTAATTCAGTTTTAAATTTAGCGTAACTGGTTATGATTTTTAATTCTGTGGGCAATCTGTTATATAGGACAACCGACTAGTGGCGCGTGCTGTGCTTGGCAATTTCCAATTTTGGAGAGAAGGCTGAAGGAAGATCTTTGTGGCGAGAACTAAGTCGCTTCGCCTGTAGCCTTAGCATGAAAACATTACGTTACGTAACCGTAATGTTTTACATGACAGGTCGTCTTTGTTCTCGAGCTTGGGTAGTGTCTTAACTAGATCGGATAGAAGGACAAGCATGTATAGGCTAGGAGCAGTAAGAATTCCCAATTTTTTAAAATGCTCTTTGCATGATTCCGATTGGTGGAGTCGTAGAATCGTCCTAATTGGCCTTTTTTGAATAATAAAAGCTCTTGCCATGTTATAATTGTAGCTAGTACCCCAAAACTTAATGTTATATCTAAGTCTTGATTCAACTAGTGCATGATATACCGTTTTTAGCTCTTTTATATTTATTTCTTCTCTTAAACTTCTGAGAGCATAGCATGCTGATCATATGATGGTACTAATACCATAGGTAAGCTGTCTTTTAATACCCCTAAAAGGCTACCAAGATCCAACTAGGTATATTCTTTTTAATATACCTTTTGGTAGGACTAACTTAGGTACAAACGCTCCCTTAACGAGATGTTGCCGCCAGTATAATGCTATTTTCAAATACGCCAAAACATATATTGATATTTTCTCAGGACTCAACACCTTCAAGTCGTCTATCAGTAAATACTTAGCTAAAGAAACTACACGCATAAATAAAAACAAAAGTACTTATAGAATAAGTAAGTACCTACCTTGTTATATCTTTAAACTCTTCGCACAGATTTGTTAACCTATTTTTAATTTCGCATTTTATAGAATATACGAGTAGTAAATGCTCCTATTATTATAAGAATTTCTCATAATCGTCTTAACTGGTGCACGATGTGGATACCTCTAATTGAGAAAACAAATAGCTATTTAACTTTTATGATTATTCCATTTAAATAAGTTCATTGTATTTCGGTGTTCCTTATTATTATTAAATAATTAAATAGCATGGTGTGGCATAGCAAAAACAAACAAGTTATAAAGTTACCTTACCGCGGACAACCAACAGTTAGTTAGCAAAGTAGGACCCTCTTTCTACGGGTCTCCAAAAAATATACACAATTACGTGTTACGGAACCCTATGCGCGTTTAATACGAAAACGGCCATCCGTCTGTCCAGCGCTTGCAACGTAACTTTTTTCTTATCGACAAAAGCAGCAACAATTCGATATCGCGATGCAACTGACAGCAGCGCCATCTAGTCTACAAACAGAGAAACACATAACAAATTTCGGAGTTTTTGTAAGTTTAGATTTCTCGAAAACCTAATTATATTCGACTTAGTAATTTAACCATAAATATATTTATCTAACCTCATATCGTAAAATCTTCATTACAAACTCAAAACTACTGGCATAATGAAAAATTTTTTATGAACGTCTCTAGAAAATTTAAAAACAAATTATAGTATCTATCGTCGTTCATATTGCAAAGGGTCCTATGTCAAAAAAGGATGTTTTAGGATTCAATTCGTTCCATGTCATTGAAAACAATGAAAAAGGCATAATACATATTTTACAACACTAACAATGAGCACTGGATAATAAACCTAAATATAGGTAAATTGAAGATAGACTTAAATCTCGGCGCTTTTAATATATTAATAATTTTTTTTGCTCTCCTGTAAAGTTGACCTCGGTGACATGGGACCTTTCGCAATATGAACGACGCTATATAGGTCTCCGAACAACATAATGCTAAAAAAACTTTTTCCGAGATAACAGTTCATGTGATACTAACTAGGAAGGCAAAGGGAACTTAGCCCATACAGCCATGTCTGAGGTTTAATATCAAATACCAATAAGGTTATCCATATAATATTCTCTAACACGTACTCACAGACGTATAATGTAGTAGCAGAAGACCTAACATTAATAATAAACGCAGAGTCGACGCGTGGCAATTTTAGCTCAGTGAACTTCGGGCTCTTTTAAATATAAATATTGCTTGTTTCCAAACAAAATATATACTAGAGATTAGTTTAGGAATTAACAAATATGTGCAAAGCATAAGCCAGCCAAAACAACCCATTTTGATACGTTTCTTCGTACTATGAAGCTTAAATGTAGCTTATTTTTTGTATGGAAACTTGCCACGCTATTTTAATCCTTATGTTTGTGTGCTACTTAGTAATAATTATATGTCTCTGCACGTACTAAATAATATTGCGGTGTGACAAAGGAGGTCACAATTTAATTTAATTTTCGGCCTGCATTGTCTATGGCTGCCGGTGCGCGCAACGCGTACAAATGCGTGGTGGACTGTTGGATTTTGGCGCCATAGCTTACGTGGAAATTATTATTTACTGTGGTTTTATGGGGCAAACCAAAAGTATTATTTTGTCCTAAAATTACTAACAGCAGTGATGGTGATGATAATTTGACTCCACCTGACACTCTGAAAATAACGACGGAAATTACGAACACTTTTAGAACGAGCTTTTACAAGAAAAATCAAAAATGGCTAACGACAAATTCTATCAAGATTATTATGAAAACAGGTTGTTAGGCATGAGTTTAGATAAAGTAGTGAATGAAACTATACATAACTAGGTATTAAAACACTCGTGTTTTCAATAACCTTTTTATGTACCAGTTTCATAAACTACTATTAACTTAGTACTTTAAGAAAATAAACACCAAAACAAGGTCCAAATTAAGACAATGACTTCCTAATTTAATAAATTAAGTATGCAAAAAAAAAACAAATTAAAACTAATAATGAGTTCCCTCTGATTGATTTTGAGGAAATTTAGGGCCGAGATAAAGTTGTCCTATATCCTACTTAGCCCGACTTGCACCAATATTTAAATCTAGATTTAGGACTTTAGGCGAGTTTAATTTGACAGAAATGTATTGACTGACAGATCGTAAGCCTGATTTATCGATAAAAACGAGATTTAGGATTTTGGCGCCTTAGAGTAATGACTCTAATTGTACATATTATTACTGTGCTTAGGGCGACATAGGTAGTAAAAAATTACATTTTAGAACCCCCATACTACAATAGATAGGGCTGTGAAAAAAAAAACCTGTTTTAAACATTGACCTCTCGTAAGCAACTAGACTCACAATCTCGTTTAAAAAAGAGCCCGCGATGCATCTTGTCACCGCTACGACGTGACAAGATCGAAAGACGATTGCGTACAACTGACATTGCATCTTATTTTATGGCGGATAATCTCTAGAGAAATCTGTCCTGCTCCAACGCTGTCATTTTACACTTTTCTATCCCGCTCAGCGGAAGCGGGCCACTCAGAAAACTCACGGTTTCATTGTGTTTTTATTTATTATTTTTGGATTAAAAGGATGGGTTTTTAATATGAAGGCCTTTTTATATACACACTTTTCAAGTCTGTGTTTTTAATGGATTACTAGAAAAATATTGTATTTTACGGAAAAAATTCAAATGTCGTACAACAGTATAGTACCTACAAGGTTTCGAATTCCCTATACTAACAGTCCAAATTCTTTTGAGGGTTCCGTAGTACCTGAAAGGTAAAAGTAACCTTTATGGTCAGACTCCGTTGTCCGTCCGTATGTCACAGCCTCATAACTTTAGCACCGTTAAAGATAAATACTGGAAAATTTGCTACAAAAATAGCATTTACTTATCTACACAATATGGTGTTAAAAAATTTGAAATTGTTCAAAATATTTGCAATACAAAAGTGAGAAAAATAAACGCCGCCCTCTGAATCTTGAGACCCAATGTTCGATCCCCGGTCGGGCATGCACCAATGAGTTTTGATATTTTATTTTTATTTTATTTTATTTTATTTATGAACAAAAATCCACAGCAAATACATTAAATATAAACTAATAATAACATCAGCTAACAAGGCCAATAAAGGATTTCACTATGCTAGACAATAAATACATACTATTGACTGGGAACATGATATTTAATTTATAAGTTTAAACAATTCAATTTAGAGACAATAAAGACGCAAGACTTTGTGTTTGGTTACTAACTAGGAATTTTTTGCGAGAGTATGTGGGTAGATTGATAAGTGTGTATGTGTACGTGTGAGGGTGTGTGGGTGAGTGAAACTCAGATAAAGATGTAAATAAAGGTGGGTTTACATGGAAAATTGTATGACAAGTTTTATACAAAGGATTATTAAGTGGTATTTTACAGCTTATTAACGGTGTTCAATGTTAATTATAAATAGTGAAATAGTGAATACGAGTAATGGGTAAGGTATGTTATGTTTTTTATGTCTGTCTTGTGCAAGTAATGAAAGTTGGTTAAAGTTGATCCAGCAGCCGCTGAAAAATGTTGCGTTTGAAAACAGATTTACTTGTACAAAATGGATCCAAATCTGCAAAGCGCTCGTTGTATGTTGTAGGAAGCCGACGGTAAACACAGTTTGATTCGTATTTAGTACGTGAGAGGCGGGTAGTAAATAGCTTAGTGTGTCGAGTACGGGTAGATGGAGCTGATAGTCGGAGCACCTCCGTTACTAATGCATAGTATTTGTGTTCTTACCTAATACTTACCACTCTGAATGCCCTAAGAACCGTGTAATTGTGCCCGAAGTACGGCGATAGGGCTCAACACCCATCACGTTGGGACGTAATAATCGTCGGTGAAACGCGGGTGTACCCGGTGTGGACTGTGACTTGCATTTCACAGTTCACACTCGGGAACATCTCTGACACCTCCTCGGGGATTCGTGTCGTGACGATATGTATGTTATATGATAACACAAATGAAGCTATATTTTGATTATCTTGTGATTTTGTTGGATGCAGGAAAATATAAGTAACCGTGTATCGAACACCCGAGATATCAAAATCAAAGAGATAAATTTTATTTATGTCTCTATGTTCCGTTTTAACTCGAGAACCACTCAACAGATTTGGATGCGTTTTCTGTATTATAATCGTAGTGATAAAGGGTCAAAATATAGTATAGGCTGTAAGGAGTGTTGATAAAATAACTGCCAAACCAAAAACTGTCGATACTACTCAAAGATTGAAAGACACTTTCATGCGAGCGAAACCGCGGGTCAAAGATAGTAAATAAACTATATGAGTCATTCCGCTTAAAAAATTTCTACCGTCATCACCCAAAAACATCGGCTGCCGGCGCCGGTAGCGGAGGCACTCCCAAAAAGAAAACGACTTTTAATCCGCAGAAAGCGCCATCTTCAACACCTCTCTGAACTAATTTTACGTCGACATCTAGCGTCCAGTAGCAGCAACTTTTAGTTATTTCAATCACGCATAGGTAGCGCTGTTACCATTTCCACTCACCTTTCTCACAAATAAAGGCCCTTTCCAAGTTGCAGGGTAGATCTAAGAAGACTGGCTTGTCGTGGTATACACGATCCAGCGCCACGCAGTCAGCTCCACCTTCGGGCACCGGGACTCTTGTTCGGTTCAGCCACTAAAGGGACATGGAAATTAGGAGTTAGAAAGTAAGGTCTATTCAAAGACCTATAATGTAGAAGTCTGGTTCTATCACTAGTTTTTGAGTTTTAAATCTGTAAAAGTCAAGCCAGTGTATCGATAGACTAACCTTTCGCCAGCGGCTTCGCCCGCGTTTATGGGCCATAATGGCCTTTAAGATGATAATAAAGAAAACCGCATCCAAACATATTCAGTAGCCTCAGCATGAAAACATTATGGTTACGTTTAGTTTGAACGCAACGCGGTTTTGTATGAAATCTGATAACCGCCCCTAGCGGTCAGTAGCGGAACTTATCAGAATTCCATACAAAACTGCGTTACGTTCAAACTAAACGTAACCGTAATATTTTTATTCTAAGGCTACAGACAAGGCACTCCAAGCGAGCGAATTTGTCACTAAAAACGAGCTCGGTGCAAAATGCACAACTTATGTTTGTTTTTCTTATTACTTGTTTTATTAATTTTAGACTTTAGGAATATCTGATGTAATGTCTGTTGTGTTTGAACACTACAATATGTCAGGGACCTACTGGTCGTGTAATATATTTTAACTTTAATTAGAAATTATTGAGTTCTCATTTAAAGTGAATGTGTAAATGTTCCTATGAGAAATAAATAATCTTAAGCCTACACCTAATTATTGAATAAAGAGTACTAAATAAATGTGATTTATGGCCTTTCGCGACCCTATTAGGCTTTTCTGCCATTTTTTTTAATTTTATGCATTACGTTGTAAATGTATGTCCACACCAACTTAAAACACACTTTTAAGTTTGTATGGACATTCACGCTAACTATAATCCATAAAATGACGCAATTCTGCTAAAACCCCTGATAATTATTAAACAATAGTCGCAAAATAAGATGAAACTATTTAATTTCATTCATTTTATTTAAAAATAAGATAAACAATCATAACCATGAGTTTGAAACGTTCCCCCTTAAAAGCTAGTGCAGTAAATAATTTTAAGTTTCATTTATATTATGGTTTTTCGGAAGGAATCTTATGTTATGATATCTTTTTATTGAAATAAAATCTAAAATATAAGATATTTTTAATTTAAAAAAAAATACACGTCGTACTAGGAAGGGGGGTGGGGGTAATCTAAAACCTCACGATATCACGAAAAGACATAATATCACAAAATTTGTATAATTTTGTCACCAAATCATAAAAAATAATTAGGTATATCGCCCAAAAAACAACTTTTAGTTACGAACAATGTTAACAAATTGTTTTATATACAGGGTGTAAATGCAAAGTCAAGAATCCCTCTAGGGTATGAAAGTATACACGATTCTGATGTCATTACGAGAAAGAAATTCATACCTTGTATTTTCACCAAAAATTCCATCATTTTTCTAAGCTATGGCTACGCAGCTCACCGGCCTCCCCACCACCTAATTGCACCCCGCAACCCGCACCCCTCATCCGAGTGGCCAGCGACCAGTGAGGGTGTCCACGCGATTAGTGTATTTTGAGTAAAGAAAATCGTCTTATTATGAGGTACTGGTACTTTATTTAGAGATCCCAGTACTTAAAATAATATCTTTACCGATCATACTAACACACCGTTAAAGGATTCTTACCTTTGCTTTTACACCCGGTATATATCGCCCAAAAAACAACATTTAGCTACGAACAATGTTTACAAATTGTTTTATATACATACAAACTTATATAAAATTTTAATGATATTATAGCAGCTTTAAAATAATTGGATTTTCCATAGTTCCGATATCGATAATTTTGAGATTTTTCGTATTCGTAACCACGACTATTACTCTGAAGCTACTATAATATAACTAAAAATAAGTTAATGCGTATATCAAACCATTTGTAAACATTTTTCGTAGCTAAATGTAGGATTTTGGGCTTTATCATTATTTCTCATGATTTTTTAGCTCAGGCGGTAGAACGTTGGCCTCTCAACCGTGAGACCCAGGTTCGATCCCCAATTGCCAATAGGTTTTTCGGAATTTATGTGCATAGTATTTGTGTTCTTACCCTATACTTACCACTTACTGAACGGTGAAGGAAATCATCGTGAGGAAACCTGCATGCTCTAAAAAGTCACCACCCATCACGTTGGGACGTAATAATCGTCGGTGAAACGCGGGTGCAGACTGTGCTTCCATTTACAATGCACCCTCGGGAACACCTCTGAAACCCCCTCGTATATGTTATGTTACGTTTGTTACAAATCCGCAGAGAGGACGGCCGGTGTAAAGTTACCAGAGGAAAGTGTCCGTAGTCCTTGTATGAGTCTTCTCCGTGGAGTACGTCTATAGCCGTCCTGCGCAGGGGCGCGCCGTTGGACCACCGGTATCCCTGCGGGTCCAAGTCTGACGCGCGCCGTGCCCCCACCCACGTCGACTCGACCGCTGTGGACACACATGGAAATTACAGCCTGCGGCATGAAAGTCTAGCGACACAGACAAGATTGTAGTCAAGAATGAGGTGTCGCGGCGGAGGAAGCGGCACGCGGGGCGGGCGTACGTACTGATGGCGACACAGCAATCGGGGTGAGTCGTGGAGGGGCGACGCCCCGCACACCCGCGCAGCAGCCCAACCTAAATATTTTTTGTATGTATTTCCCTTATACATATATATATTTTTTTATTCTATAGATATTTATTCTAAAGATTAACTTTGACTTGTAGAAAGTATACTTTATGTATCAATTTTACAAAATAAATATTTTGATTTGATTTAATTTGTAGCACCCGCGCCATCTTAGCAGTGTTGCCAATTTAGTGACTTTGTCGTCGATTTAGCGACTTGATAAAACAGACATTTCATACATTTTAGCAATTTTTTTCAAACTGGTATTCCATACTTTTGGTGAGATTTTGATAAAATCTTAGGTAATCCGGTGACTTAATTAAAAAAATCTAGCGTCAAAATTAAATTGAGGTGGCAACACTGCATCTTAGTCGTAGTGCTGCACGAGTCGGCATCGATCGCGTTTATCGATTTTAATCTCGCTCACTTTGTTGCTTTTAGTTTTGTATTAAAAATGACTTCGGTGTCCTCCCCGTCATGTGTTAAAATAAAAAAACAATCAATTCTCACTCAAGCATGATAACTTGCCAGAAAAGTATTGGAAAATTGTGACATTGAACGGAAAAATAATTGTTATAAATGTTCTGTCAATTAGACACTGGAGAGGGCTGTGTCCAGCATAAAATCCGAATCAAAATCAGTAGGGCCAGATGAACAATTCTTTTTTAAAAAAGATTCCTTATGTGTTTGTAGCGATGTTATTTTGATTGTGAGTGTTCCTTTAAATAAAAAAGTAATAATAATTTAACTCTCATTTTGTTGCGTGCCAAAAAAAATATATATATCGATATAGACTACCTGGTATGTGATGTCACATCACTCGAAATATGCCATGTCGACCTGTCGCCAATAGTACTCATGCGTAGGCAAGCGCTGATATTTTCGTTCACCCCTAGACTTTCGTGCCGCGAGCTGTAGTTGAATGACCCCTAATGTGAAGGTATCCAGAGTAATCTGTCCTGCTCCAACGCTTTCATTTTACACTTGTTTATCCTGCTCAGTGGAAGCGTAAGAAAAGAAAACTCGCCATTTCAAGTGTTTTTATTTATTATTTTGGAATTACAGGGATGGGTTTTTAATATGACGGCCGTTTTATATCACATTTTTACAACGTTTATTTAAGTATAACTTTTATTGTCCAAAACCTAATAAAACCCAAATGAAATGATATTTAGATCAAAATGCAAGTAATCGTGTATCGAATGGCCGAAATATTAAGATCAAAGAGTGAGATATGACATATATTTTTTACAAAAAAACATCACTATTTAACGGTTTAAAATGAATTTGAAAAGAGACAAATTCGGGATAGCCCTTAACATGGTCCCACTTTAGGACAGAAAATCGTCGGTAAAAAGAGGGTGTAAAAATTAAATGTTCTATTGAAATCAAAATCAAAATCAAAATATTTATTTTTGCAAAATAGATACTTAAAGTATACTTTCTACAAGTCAAAGTTAATTATAACAATATAATATATCTTTAGAATATAAAAAAAATATAATAGTACGGGAAATAAAAAATACACCTGCATTAAATAGAGGAATCTAGGAATAAAAATATTATATATACATAATGCAATGAAGAAATAAGTTAATAAATAAAAAAGGGAAATACATACAAAAAATATTAAGGTTGGTCTACTAAAATGTAATAAAGTCATACACCCGCATAAAAAAAGAAATATAGGAATAAAAATATTATATTTAAATAATGCCTAACCATCCTCACCATTCGATTAGTATTGCTAAGAAGAAGGGCAAGAAACTTAGCAAACTAGCTGACTATCCGCATCGGAGATATATGGCGGGACGGTTATTAGATGGTTATAGCCTTTGATACATGTTCGTGGATTTAATGGCGGCGTTTCGTCTTTTAAGCTTCGACGTATCCAGGGGGGGTCCAGCATGGTAGACCATATCGAGCTTTGACGGCTCGACATGCCACTGTCTGTCCCTCTTTAGATAGATCAACAGAGTGAGACAGAGCACTGTGTCAAGCGTTATCGAGCTCGATATGGTCCTGCATGTTAGAGGTGCTGGAGTGTCTATTCTGTACAAGATGACGCGAGAAAGAAGATATCATATGAAGAACAGAATCCATTTATTATCATTTAGTTAAAGCTCGACCAGGAACTTAAGCCGACCTCGCCATATTGCGGCAAAAAAAGGGTACTAAAATATTTAGCTGGCAACAATAAACTAGAAAAAGAAAGTGTAACTTATCGCTATTATAATTGACTCGTTCCTATCGATAAGGTTTTTGAGGTTAAAGGTTGTTAAAAATTGTTTCTATGGTTAAAAAAACCAACGAAATTTATTATTCATTATAAGAGTAGCACATCGGAGGACCAGTCTCCTATAAGTGATGATGATAATATACTTAGAGGACATTCAATACTTGAAATCCAATTTTGATTATGTACGAGTCATATACATAGTAATAATTTAAGTTTGATGGTATTTATTAAATTTTATTACACAAACGAAGAAAATGTGACTTATTTTATTGTTTTCCTTGATTTATATTTTTTTCGGTACATGACACGAATACAATTTATATGATATCGAAATATTTACTATAATATGTATCATATGAAATGTGTATTAGAAAAAACGAATTATCGACATTAAAGATGTATGATCTGATCACATCACTATACCATCTAATGACATTTAAATTCGGTGTTGCCACATGAAACGCAGAACTAGCGTCCTCTTTGACAGGTCGGCTATGTTCCTGGGAGTGTATTTTTGAATCATTCGAATTTCAATTCGCATACGAATCCGCATGATTCGCATACGAAAACTTAAAATGAGTACCTATTGTATTCGTATGCGTATCATGCGGATTCGTATGCGAATTGAAATTCGAATGATTCAAAAATACACTCCCTGGTCGAGCTTTAAAAGGACTATTTGAATTTTCACCTATTTCTTTCGAATGCCATTTTGCTGTAAACTTATTTAACTTGACAGTTTTTTTAATAGGACTTAGGACCAAAATCAAATATAGTGTAGCTACTATTTCATTTTCAGGAAAAAAGGTAAGTTTTCTTCTTCAATAGGTATTATTATTATGTGTGTACTTACAAAATTGCGATTCAGAGAGCACTTCCGCCAAATATTCCGCTTTTTCCGCTGTGTCGATGACTGCCAGGGTGCCGTTGTGGGAGCCACTAGCAACAAAATTAATATTATACAGGGTGTAAATAGTCTGCTACCATTAAATAAAACCACATATTCTACCGACCCTACTGAACCACTTTTCCCAAGAGTCATACCCGCGGACACCCTTAGTTTGGGAAATAATTGAGTTGCAAACAAAAATGCGTGAACCCTAACGCACCGACATACGGGCGAGTTTAGAGAGTGCGTCGTCCGTAAACAGCTTCAGGTAGACGGGTATGACTCTTGGGAGAAGTGGTTCAGTAGGGTCGGTAGAATATGTAGCAGTCTATTTACACGTGGTATAAGGTGACTTTAATTTATGCAGTTCTCACTGGAGACTCGGTAAGTGCTCAGTAACAAGGTTCGATGACCCTTTTAGTGAAAGTCGTAAATTATTATTTTGGTGTTCCTTACAAACGCAAGACCACCCTGGGTCAAGGTTTTATTTTGCGAATTTTGCAAAAAGTGTTATCGATCCATGTTACTGATCACTTACCAAGCCTCTGGTATGAGTTTGTCTGTATAAATTAAGGTCACCTTATATACTTTACGGTGAATGTTGTAATTTTTGTATGTAAAATCATCATGAATGTTATTAAAAATACTTAAAACCAAGTCTTTTTATTAACATTTACTAAAATTATAAGGTGACTTTCTTTATGTGTAAATTCATACTGGAGACTCGGTAAGTGGTCAGGACTAAGGTTCAATGAACCTTTCTGTGAAATAAAGAAAATAAAATTTAGAATCTTATACTAATTGAGACGAGGGTGTTGAAGAACACTGTTTGTTTTCTTGAACAAGTATAGGGACACAAAAAATAGTTTTCCCATTACGAAAACAGTCTCCAGTATGAATTTGGCTATTTACACGAAAGTCGCCATAAATACTTTGGGATTGAGAACCAAAGATAAAATAAAATAGTTTTATTTAATAAAAATTGTTTCATTTCAAAAAACAAAAATAATAATTTTTAAAAACTTAAAATAGACTCAAGTTTTTCAACCATTTGCGTGCGGCAAATTTATTTAGGTAGGGGGAGGGGGGCAGGAAAGGGATAGCTGCAGTAATACGCGTGCAAGTAAAAAAATATAAGATTTTGAATTAATATTTAATTTAGTGAAACCAAGCGTCCCCTAATCTACACTTATAACTAGCCTTTGCCCGCAGATTCACCCGCGTTCAGTTGCCCCGTTTCCGGCTTGGGCGTTACTTTATAGCCTATGTGTGGACCAGGGTCACTACGATGATAATAAAAAAAACCGCATCCAAATCCGTTGAATGGTTCTCGAGTTAAAACGGAACATACAGACAGACAGACAGACAAAAATTCTAACAATTGTTGTTTTGGCCTCAGTACAGTACCAATAACCCATTTTAATTAAAATTTCACGAAAATATTCAATGTACAGACACGACTTTTTTACTAATTTATTATTAGTAATAATAGAAGATATTTGACTATATTCTTTATGATTTAATTACAAATGTATACTTTTCAGATTTTTCCCTATACTTGCTGTATAAGACTGTATTACTTGCCAAATTTCATAGTTCTGGGTCAACGGGAAATACTCTATAAATTTTGATTCCCTTAAGAGTGTCGAAGTGTATGTTTCTTGCGGCATAAACGGTCGTATCTTTTTTTCACGTTAATTTAGAAGTTTGATTTTTTCACAGCTTCAAGGGACTGTAGACTTGAGTATATGGTTTTAATTTCAACTCGATATTTCCACGCGTTCCCGAGATAAAGGGTCTTGACAGACAGACGGACGGACGGATAGATAGACGGACAACAAACTGAAACTTCGGTTTTTCCTTTTTCTGAAAGGGATCCATCCGACCATATGATGACGTCACTTCTTGTAAATACTTACATACTTATAAAATCGGTTTAAAGGAAGACATTTTTTTAAAATGAATGTCCTAATTGATCAATTTTTTTCCAAAAATAACACATTAATATTTAAATTCGAATAGGACTCTAAAGCATTAAAATAAGTTAATAGACTTAAATGATTCGAATAAAAATTACAAACTTATCATTACCTAGAAAATGTATGAAAATAACTGCAAACTAAGTAGGTCGACTTACTTGTAAGGCCTACTTAGCTGTGATAGTTTTACTTTTAATTTCAAATCGGCGCCTTAGGGGAGTGGAGTGAGGGGGACTTACTCCATACAAATATGCGCTCACGAACTACCTTATGCCGTAAGGTCGTATGCGGCAAAACAGTATTTTCATTTAAAATGACAACTCTAAGTAATTTAATAAATCCAATCGGCCATATTGAAGTGTATTTGTAGACTAATTTAAATAAAAAACTTAGAGGCTTCATTCGCTCCCGTTTGTCAGTAAAATAGAAATCTCTGTTTTAAAAGAGGTTTGCTAAATACTTTTTTCTCTGCTATGAAAATTAATCAATCAACTAAATCTTCGGGCAAAATGATGTCAATGAAATGCTTAATCTAGTATATAAATTGGTAATTAGATATGTTTTTTTATTGCTGAGAAAAATGGAGACCCATGTCGCCAAAATTTCGTGGCGTCGCCTCCGACCTCGTTGCTAAAATTATCTGTTATGATTTATTGAGCTGGTATTAGGAACCGCATTGGAGGCCTCACAGCAGGGCATTAGCCGGTATTCTTAAATTATTGTGCGATAAATACAGCTCACGTCAGAAAATGGCAAGGGATAAGTTGGCTGTCAGCCAATATATATAGGGGGCCGTTCAAGTATTACGTAAGCAGATTTATTACAATTATTTACCCCCCCATCCCCCATGTCAGCAAAAGTAAGCAAAGCTCTTACCCCCTCCCCCCATGCTTACGTAAACATTTTTCAATTATAAATATTTTTTTTTTATATTATAATGTTATAATTATAATTTTAAAAATAAGAAAATAGATTTAGGATATAGATTAGATTTTACTGATACAGTATTCAACATAGAGTAAGGGGCAAAAATATACCGATGACGTAATCATCATCTAGACTCCCCTACCCCCCATGTCATCGAAAATAAGAAAACAAAGACCCCCCCCCCATAGTGCTTACGTAATACTTGAACGGCCCCTAGGGTGAAATTTAATCAACCGACCAAATTCATACTAGAGACTCGGTTGGTGATCAAGAACTAGGTTCAGTAATCCTTTTGGCCAATTTCGAAAAATATTTTTTTTTGCTTCCGTACTGGTTGGACTAGTTTAAGTACAATTCCTAGTGCAGGTTCTACGGGAAAATTTTTCGAATTTCACCTGGAGGGTCATTAAACCTTGTTCCTGATGACTAACCGAGTCTCCAGTATGAATTTGGTCGGTTGATTTAATTTCACCTAGTATACCTCAGGGTATTTCCTCAAGCATAAGACAAGATACGACAAATAGTTTTTATTATGCACCATGTATAAGGTGACTTTAATTTATGCAGCCAAATTCTCACTGAACACTCAGTAAGTGCTTAGTAACAAGGTTCGATGACGCTTTTCGTGAAACGCAACCCCAGCCCCGATGGGACATCGAGATTTTATTTTGCGAAATTAGCAAAAAGTGTTATCGATCCGTGTTAGCCTCCAGTATGAGTTTTACTTTATAAATGAAAGTCACCTTATATTTACAAGATAGGTAACAATAATTGGTGGCCTTATCGTTTAAAGCGATTTCTTCCAGGCAACCTTTCACAAATGTATGGCGCCGAGGCTAGAGTTACCATTCAAAATGGAGAAATGCCTGTCTATGGCAAAACGCAGTAATGAAAAAATACTTTAATTTAATTTAATTATCTTTAATTTAATATAATTATATCATATTCTTATTTAATAAATCAATACATTGCACATGTACCTACATCTAGTAACAATAATAATAAATTTAAAGGGTTCCTCTTTTTAACCGACTTCAAAAAAGGAGGAGGTTCTCAATTCGACTGTATTTCTTTTTGGGTATGTTTCAAACGTGGTTACGCGGCGGACTATTTCCGCCAGTAGACGGCGGGCGGCTTAAAGTCAGTCGCGCACGAAGTCCCTATGCTTGCTATTTCATTCTACATTTAACTTCGGATTATAGAGCACTGACTGACTGTTATTGGTTGGCCCGAACATTCATTTCCCGAGCTCGTACGTAACTAACCGAACACTAAGCTAACGCGAGACAAAATTCATGTCTTGAAAAAACTCGAGAATGGTTTTGGGTCTTCCTACGATTTCAGGAGAAATATCCCAAAAATCGAAATAAAACAAAAATATTTTTGAATAGTATAAAATATACTATGCTGTGAACCTAAAATTATTTGATTTGTCGTATCGCTTCTAGGACATTACGGTACATTCATCAAAATATGTGTAAAATCCAGGACTTTTATACGCTTGTAACTTTTGTATGTATTTGATTTTGATAAATGTTTTAGGTTCAAGTCATGGAAATGGTATGAGATATGTTGAAAAAGAAAAAATAATAAGCAAGTACCTATAAATAAGGATATTATCAGCGAACAGCGCTAGTATGGGAGTTAAGGCGAATAGAGTCGCCTTAAATGGGGAACCGCAGCGTAATCAAGTTTGCCTCCGAAGAAACTGTACGAATACAGTGAAACTAGTCAGGTGAAATCTGACTATTAAACATCGTGAGTAGGCCTTTCAATATCTGTATGTTTCTCTTTTCTTCAAA
This sequence comes from Ypsolopha scabrella, assembly GCA_910592155.1. Taxonomy (NCBI): domain Eukaryota; kingdom Metazoa; phylum Arthropoda; class Insecta; order Lepidoptera; family Ypsolophidae; genus Ypsolopha; species Ypsolopha scabrella. Next base: position 4,098,216 of record OU342989.1, on the reverse strand, counting down.
TGATTTTTTGATGTCTTTTTATTCCTAACAAGTATTTTTACAAGTATTTTTACTAGTTTTATAGGTGGTAGAGCTGATGCCGAGCTCGACTGTGGAGGTACCACCATCTTACTCGCAAATCCTCCCGAAGTTATTCGGGGGAGAGTAAGAGAACAGCTCTCAGGCAAAACCAGGCGGCCCACCATTGCCTGGGACCGATGGAGGGCGTATATCCATCCCCAATTACCGGGCCTTATATAAAACAGACTGGTGACGGGCAGCAGCGTCACTGGTGCAAGGGTTTCGGCACCGCGCTCACCAACCCGCCTGCCCAGCGTGTATGAGTATGGGCATTTCTTCCAGGAGGACCGCCAGGAATGGCGAAATCCTGGAGAGGCCTATGTCCAGCAGTGGACGAATTAGGCTGATGGATGGATGGATTTTTACAAGAAATCAAAAAATCTCAGATCTATGCTTGCCGCACGTGTCTAAGCCTAAAATGTTTGTCAAACAGTACCGTATATGGTGAAATTTATTTATGTTGTTAAACTAATACTGGAGGCTTGGTAAGTGATCAGTGTCATGAATCGATAGCTCTTTTTGCTAATTTCGCAAAATAAAATGTTGGCGACCCATAGTAATTGACTTGAGGCTGTAAGGAAAAGAAGTTCCTTTGTAAGGAACACGAAAATAATAATTTACGCATTTCACGAAAAGGTTCATGGAACCGAGTCTTCAGTATAAATTTGGTTATGTAAATAAATGTCACCTTGTAGAGGAGACGCCAGGTAGGCCGTGCCCAACCCAGAATTGTCTGGTGCCCACCCCAGGATTTTGGGACAAAAGTTTGATCACCAAAGCAAATTTCTAGGTCAGGCATTTCCGTAAATAGGTATTTGAATTCCGCCGTTTATGTAACAAAAGGTAAATGCGGTACGTTTTTATTTCGTCAATTGAAAAATGTGCCTCTTTTTTAAACAAGCGCCACTGAATGACAGAGATAGAGCGACAAGCTTCGACAGTGGTGCGAACGAGACAAACTACACAAAACAGGCCGTATCTTCAGGTCTACAGGTGCCGTATCTTCCTTTTGTTTTAACTAAGAATTCCGCGAATATATAGTCTGTCGAAAAAGTGTTGAAATGATTATTAACTTAAATGAACTATATTTGACTTTTACGTTCAAGTAGTATAATTTAGGTAATATATTTATGAAATAACAACGCGGTTAACTCGATTTAACAGATTTTGTACTTGTTTGCTTGGTGTAACCAGGCGAAAGAAAAATAGTTCCTTATATTCATTTCAACACTTTTTTGACAGACTGTATTTGAATTTTTCATTTCAGGGGCCAGACCCCCTAGATACGCCAAGGCTGTCAATGCGGCAAAAGCCTGTCATACGCTAAACCTAGTCGTGGCTTCAACTCACCGACATATTATCTTCGCATTCTCCCAGGTCAGGGGGAAGTTCTGCAGAATATACTCCTTTTCGTTCAGAATGTAAGACTCCCATTTGTCGGTGCAGGTTCGGGGAACTAAAAAAAGAAAAAAAAAAGTCACTCATACGCTGCACTACTCGTCCAGTGGAGCCTACATCAAGCTAAACACTTTCAGTATAAGCTGACCTCTCATTGTACGGGAAGCCTATACAATGAGAGGTCAGTTATACTCAATGTGTATAGCTTGATGCGGGCTCCACTGTACATTGGTGTCGATCTTGTGATTGTGTGACACACAGACAGTAACACGATTTATTTCACCGGACTAATATTATTTTAAGGGCTTGCCTTTGATCTTTCAACGGTTTTTGTTTTAATATGCTGAGTCAACTACTTATCTGATCAATGTAAAACTTGGACACGTGTTTTTTGAGACCTTTATCTTTCCGTTGTCAGGTCGGTTACCTAATTGGTCACATTTCGCACAATATAATTTTTGAAAAAGATGCTTTTATAAGTTATTAATTCGTTTTATGTCTGAACGGCTTGAGTTGAATGAAATTACTGCTATAACCATTGAAATTACAAACCATGGACCTCAGGTCTAGTATAAAATTTACCCAAAAAGTGTCCTTAGTGAAGTGTCAAGATATTAAGAAACAAATCATTTTAATTTGAATCGTATGTCATTGCTGCACGGCTTAATTTTGATTGACGTGTGATTGACACCCTTTTATAATTTTCAATGGTTTTGACTCTCTTCTGGTTCGGACACTTTTGAGCACAGACCCGATGTCCACTTGGTAGTACGTCAATGGCTATAACAAAAAAACATGGCTTATTTTCCGATGTCAGAGTTATCCTTTTATCCAGTTTCTTTCACCTAAAGGTTGTCTGGAAGAGATCGCGTTAAGCGATGAGGTCGCCTGTTTGTGCTTACCTAATAATAATAACTTAGATTAAGTGTTACATGATCTTTGTTTCCTTTTTTTCTGGTGTACAAATAAAGCTGTATTGTTGTTGTTGTTGTTGTTGTTTTTGTCAGGTGAAAAAACTCCTACATTAAATACTTTTTCGTAAAATCCAGAAAAACCTCGAATATTACTGATTCTGACAACATACTAAAGTTCAAAATCACTAGTAAGATTATCGTGCACCATGGGCCAAGCCTTAAGCGTCTTTCTTTGTCTTTTTGAAACAAAAAGATAAGGACTAAGTTTAGCCCTGTCAAATAAGTCAAATTGTTAATATTACAGTGCCACCAACTTATCTGTTCAGTTGGATTATCCACCCATCTCTTTCTAGTGCGGTAGAAAAGAGTATAATTAGAAAGAGACGGTGAATGATTTTACTGAACAGTTAAATTGGTGGCACTATAGTAGAGTGCATTACAAACTAGAAAATGTCGGTTGGAAACAAATTTTAAGTAAAACAAGAATTTTAAAAACAATCTTGGGCCAGAATTAAATCTGCGACCTTTTGTTTCTAATTGATCTTTTCTAGTTTGTAATGCACTTTAATATAAATGATTTCCTACCAAAAGGTTAGGTTGGAACAATAGTATTTGTTCCATCCAATCCATCCATCAGCCTGTTTCGACATAGGCCATTCCAAGATTTAGGCCACTCTTGGCAGTCCTCCAGGAAGAAATGCCCATACTCACACACGCTGGGCAGGTGGGTTGGTGAGCGCGGTGCCAAAACCCTTGCACCAGTGACGCCGCTGCCCGTCACCAGTCTGTTTTATATAAGGCCCGGCAATTGGGGATGGATATACCGCCATCCATCGGTCCCAGGCAATGGTGGGCCGCCTGGTTTTGCCTGAGAGCTGTCCTCTGCGCTTGCGTAAAGTCGGCATTTTCCGCATTTGTGCTATAAAATATTATACGATACTCGTGCGAGAAACTTTTTCTCGACTCGTGTGATTGCAGCACTCACCTTCGGCTCGTGCCGCAAACTCACACTCGTCAGAAAACGTTTCATCGCTCTCGTATCGTAATGTACTAATATGACAAAACTTAAAAGGTACATGGTATATGTTCCGGACGACCGGCGAACACGTTAATGTCTATGTACATATAGTTAGGTATATAAGTTATGTTATAAAATAGAAGATAGGTTTATAAGTCATTCTGAACACTTTCGAATAAAGATGTTTTTTCTGTGGTGTTTCATTACCCTTACGGTTGTATTTTGTTCCAATAGATAGATATTAATTTTTAGTATGGTATATAATAATTTTAAATGTATATAAATACTGTTTTAATATACTTTTGTACAAAATAGAGAATAAAATAACAGGCTATAAGGGCAGTAGTCTCCATGCGGCAACGCCGCTTAGATATACCAAAAAATTAGATTAGTTCTCGGGCTGGATCTAGAAAGTCCGCTCCGGCCGCCCGTTGAGCGCTGACGCCTCCCTCGCCTTCCGCCGCGACGCCCGCCGGTCCGACGCCCGGCATCGCGACGCCCCAGCGTCCCGACGCCGACGCCGACGCCCGGCGCCCCGACGCCCAGCGTCCCGACGCCGACGCCGACGCCTAGCGTCCCGACGCCCAGCGTCCCGACGCCGACGCCGACGCCCGGCGCCCCGACGCCCAGCGTCCCGACGCCGAAGCCGACGCCCAGCGGCCCGACGTCCAGCGCCCCGGCGCCTGTTGGTCGACGCCCGTCTCGCGACGCAGGCCGTCCCAACGCGCACCGGCGCGACGCCTGACGTCGACGCTCCTCCCCCCTCCTTCACCGACGCCCCTCGCAGCCTGTTGAGCACGCGCTTGGTACTTAGGTGCCTTGATGCGCTCCGGGTAGTGTCAGTGTGCGGAAAGTGAAGTGAGCGAACAGAACAGTGACAATAACAATTACTAACAGCGTCTCAGTGAGGGCCTGTTAGTGTTATTAGACGCTGTAGTACTAGTGCCGTCGTTACAGTGTTACAAGTGACCGTATATCAACAGCGTCAGTGCATGGCCTGTTGAACAGGACGCTGTAGTGCAGTGCCGACGGACTCAGTGCCTAAATTAGACCAGTGTCAGTGCATGGCCTTTTCTTATTAGACACTGAGGAACACTAGTACAGTGAGCAAGTGTGCGTGTGTGTGTGCGTGAAAACCGAGCAAAAGCAGTACAAAAACCGGTACTGTTTGAGCTCGTGCCCACCCTTCACCGCTTCGCTGAAGCGAAGCGACATAGGAGTGGGCCCGACGAGATGCAGCTCAACCCCAATTGAGAACCACACCTCATACCATGGAGGGGGACGACCCTCCCCCCCCAGCCCCCCTACCCCCGCGGGACGGCCGCAAGGGTAGGAAAACACCAGCGCCCCTGACTATCACCCAGCGGGACATATTCACGCACGACTTCAAGGTCGTGCACTCCACAGCCGACAGCCAAGCGAGCGGCTCCGCCTCCACAGGCGTCGAGCAGCAGCTGGCTACGGTTACTCGCCCAACTAAACGCGGACCGCCCACGCCAGAGCACTATGGCACAGAGGAGAAACGCCGCATCACCGTCGAGAGGTCCTCATCCGAATCGGACCTCTCCGAACTTCTCAAGGGGTACAGAACCCCCCCCTCCTCCCTCCCGAGGGGGGGACTAAGATACTCCGATCCGCCCGACTCGCCGACGTCCCCCAGGAGAGACGCCGGCTCGAGAGGTGCAGACTACCTTGACATCAGTGTGGAGTCCCTCTTAGAGGTAGACTCCCACCCCGCCAGCCAGAGCAGCACGAGTAACCCCCGTTACTCGCCACTACATACCCCGACCCACGACGAGCCGAGAACCACTCAGCTAGAGTTTCTCTCGCCGTCAAACAGCCAGCCGCCTGCGCCCTCTACAGGGGCACACCAAGGACAACCCGCAAACGCGGCTCACTGCGCGATCTCCACGCTAGGAGAATTGGCACCACCTGCCACTACTCCTGCGCCCTCATCGCAAGCCGCCAGCTCAAGCGCGATCCCCCAACAAGGGGTACGCCAGGGCTCGCACTCGGCCCCAGCGACCGCGACAAACGCCGCACGGCAACCGCCGGTGTGGCCAAGTCTGCCGCCCCCGCGCACCTCCGCTGCGCCCTGGGGACCACAACTACCTGCCGTTGCCTCCGCAACGACATCAACACCTGCCGGCCCAAGCGCGCCCCCAGTCCAAGGGGTGCGCCAGGGCACCACTACAGCCCCAGCGACGGCCGCGACAACAGCGAACAGGAAGACGTACCCGCCATTGGTAGTATCCAAACTACCAAACTGGGGGGCACACTTCAAGGAGCTACATAAGCTCCTTGGACACGCCCCCTCGGCACGCCCCCTAGGCAGCGGGTTTCGCTTCCTACCGCAGTCGGAGGCCGAGTTCCGCGGGGTACAAAAGTACCTGACTGAAGCTAGGAACCGGGACCCACAAGTGTCCTGGTTCTGCTTCAGTCCATCCAGCGACCTGCCCACCAAGGTCGCTGTAAGAGGACTTCCGGCAGACACGCCCGCTGTGGAAATTAAGGAGGCACTCACTGCGCTCGGCTTCGAGCCGACGCATGTGAAGGGAATCCCAGCGAGACGAGGGCGCCCCGGCTGCCTATTCCATGTGCAGCTTCCGCACATGGACAAAGAAGAACTCGCCCGGCTATACAGAGTGACAGAACTCATGTATATGCCGGGCATCATCATCGAGGGATGGAGAGGCAGAGGAGGCCCTGCCCAATGCCATCGCTGCCAGGCATACGGGCACTCGTCGCAGAATTGTCACCAGCCGATCCGCTGCGTGAGGTGCGGCGACGAGCACCGGGCCACCGACTGCCCGCGCCCCAAGGACCAACCCGGCAAGTGCGCCAACTGCGGAGAGGCGCACACAGCCAACGACCGGCGGTGCGCCTTATTTAAAAAGGAGGCGCGCAAGCGGGGGATGAGAATACCCCCACCTCTCCCCCCCACCCAGAAAGACCAACCGGCTCGCAATCGGACCACCACCGGCCCGCCGCAGGCCCTGCACCGACCGCTACCCAGCGACGAGTTGGCCGGCCCGGCAGCCGCCAACCGTGCGACGACGACCGGCCAACCGCCGCAAGCGTCGAGACGGCGGCAGAGGCGGCGAGGCCGAAAAAATAAGAAGAGAGCCGCAGAGGCGGGGCCGCCTACTACAGCCCCGCCCCCACCCCCCAACACGATACCCCCCGCGGCCCGCCCTACGAAGACCGCGGCGCGCGCCGCGACGGCCGCGCCAGTGCCGGCGCCCCGGCCCGCAGTGCGTCAAACCAGGACGCCCGCTACTGCGGCTACGGCAACCGCGCCCGCTCAAGCGGCGCCCGCCCAAGCTGCCCCAGCGGCGCCCCGACGTAGGCGCACGCGGCGCCCAAAGAAGACCACAGTCCTTGCGGTGGTGCCCACCACCGAGACGCATGCTCCAGTGGCGGCGCGCCGTACTGGGGCGCTACCGACGTCAGCGCCTCAGTCGGTGCCTGCCCGCCCGACCACACCAGAGAGCACGCGCATGCACCCCGCCCTCGCCTCACGCCCAATGCTGAGCGAGGCCCTGGACGCCCTCAACGCAGCAGCACTGCTGCTGCAGGACAGCCAGCAAGCCGCTGTGACCGATTTTTTAATCGCCGTCACCCATGCCATCAGCACCGGCATGGCGGCGGACGTCACAGCGGTGACTCTCAAGGGCATGGCCCTTATAATGGCCTTCCATGGGGCCTAAGGCCCTGAGAGTCATATACTGGAACCCTGGGGGTGTCGCAGGGAGGACTCATGACCTCCGCACACTGGCCCAGACACAAGACGCCCATATAATTCTACTCGGGGAGACCAAGCTAGCGCCGCACCGCAACTTCAGCATCCCCAACTACTTCGTGTACCGACGCGACGAGACCTCTCCTACACCGCCGCACGTCCCATACCGGGGCACAGCGGTACTAGTACGGAGAGACGTCGTGCACGAGGAGTTGGACCTACCGGCGTTCGACCGCATGCGCTCGATTGGAGTGCGCGTCAGCGCCGACGGTGCTGAGCTTCGCGTGTATGCCGCCTACAAGCCTCCCCGCGCGCAGGACCCGTCTGCACCCTTTGCAGCCCAGGACCTGCGCAACATATTCGATGGCCAGACACCCACCCTCCTCGCCGGTGACTTAAACTCTAAGCACCCGGCATGGGGTTCTAACATCACGAACTTCGAGGGTGGGCACCTCTATGACGACTCTGAGGAACATGGGTACGAGATAGTTGGACCGAGCGCCCCCACGCACGTGCCAACAATTCCGACCCACAGACCAGACGTCCTGGACATCGTGCTGCATCAGGCCCTGCCCTATCCCATCTCGGTGGAAGTCCTGTACGACATGGATACCAACCACCTGCCCATACTCATCGTGGTTGGTCTATCGTCCGACTTCACAGTGAAACCTCCACCTCGTAGAAAGGTCGATTGGCAGGCCTTCCGTGACCAACTCACGGACTTCACACTACAAGGGCAAGTCTCGACGCCCGAACAAGTTGAAGATGCAGCCAACAAGATAACCCAAGCGATCGCGGACGCGCAGGAGGCAGCCACTACTGTCACGCCTGCGCCGACCCGTCGCAGACAGGAGCTACCGGCACGTCTACAAGAGGACCTAAGAAAGAAGAGGCAACTCCACAAGCTGTGGGCCCGGACGCGTTGCCCGCGCATCAAGCGGGAGCTCAACGCACACGCGGAGAGGCTGTCCGCCGCTATCAGGGAGTTCCGTGGTTCGACATGGGAGACTACCATCGACCGTGCGACCGAACACGTACCATCCCTGCGAAGCCTATTGCGCAGCCTCTCTAGAACTCCGGAGCCCATATACCCGCTAATCGATAGCCAGGGCCATAGGAAGTTCGCCGCTCGGGACCGAGCGGACATCCTTGCGGACCACCTGGAGTCGCAGTTCACTCCGAACCCAGTCGCGCCCACCGTCACAACACATGTCGAGTACGTGGAGCGCACTGTGGATGAATTCCTCCAGTCTGAGTCTGAGCCGCTAGAGGGCGGGGCCTACATCTCGCCCTCCGAACTGGCTCGGACCCTAAGGTGGCTCCCCAAGAGGAAGGCCCCGGGCCCCGACGGCATACCGACGGAGGCCCTGAAACAGCTACCACGGAGGCTAGTGGTAGCGCTTGTCCGCCTCTTCAACGGCATCCTCCGGACGTGCCACTTCCCGGAGGCATGGAAGACGGGAAATGTCATCACGCTCCCCAAGCCGGGGAAAGATCGACGAGTACCGTCCCACCATCGCCCCATCACGCTCCTGTCACACTTGGCGAAGACCTTCGAGCGCCTGCTCTTGCGGAGGCTGCGGCCGCACGTCCCCTACCGTGCTGAGCAGTTCGGCTTCCGCAACGAGCACTCCACGACGCTCCAGCTTATAAGAGTCCTGCACCACGTCGCATTCGAGATGAATCGCGGCCGCCACGTCGTCAGTGTCTATCTCGATATCGAGAAGGCATTTGATCGAGTGTGGCACGCGGGGCTCTTATTCAAGCTCCTCAAGAAGACGACCACCCCACCGGCGATCATACGCATAGTCGCCTCCTTCCTCTCCGATCGACGCTTCTATGTCTCGGTAGAAGGAGCGACCTCCGCGTCACATCCCATCAGAGCTGGAGTACCGCAGGGCAGCTGCCTATCGCCTTGCCTGTACGCCGCCTACACGAACGATATCCCGACACTCGCTGACTCGCTTGCTGAGGGGCACGAAGACGTTGTCCTGGCACTCTTTGCCGACGACAGCGCCTACTTCGCCTCCTCACGCGAAGCTCGAGTCGCGGTGTCGAAGATGCAGCGGCTACTGGACCTGCTACCGGACTGGCTAGACAGATGGCGCACGTCCGTCAATGTGGGGAAGACGACCGCCATGCTGTCAGGCAGAGCCTGGACTAGCAGACTCCAGAAACTCCAGCTCCGAGGTACTGACATCGAGTGGGCAGCCTCTGTCAAGTACCTGGGATGTCACATCGATCGCCGGCTACGTATGGGGCCTCAGGTTGATTACGCCATCAGCCGCACTAAGGCTGCAAGAGCACTCCTGAGGCCCGTACTAAGATCAAGACTGCCACTCCGGACCAAGATAAATAACTACAAGACGTACCTGCGCTCCCGCCTAACATACGCGGCACCTGCGTGGTACGTCTTGGCCTCGGCGACGAACCGGAAGAGACTGCAGGCGCAACAAAACGTTGCCCTGCGTATACTCACCGGCGCCCACTACCTTACAAGAAACACGACGATCGCCACGGACCTAGGGGCTGAGTCCATAGAAGAATTCGTGTGTCGGCTGGCGCGGAAGCTATACGACCGCGCCGATCACAGCCCACACGAACACCTACGTGATCTCGCCCCTAACCACGACCGATCCCCCACCGGACGACCATACCCCAGGGAGCTGCTGCGCCTAATACCCGCCAGCGGCTCCGAAGAAGAAGACGACAGCGACTGAGGACGGCCGAGACGTCGGTGACGTCATCGCCGGCAGCTGAGGAATGAGGCTGCCGGCGGCGCCGCCGTACCGCCGTACCTCCGACGACCGGCCCGCACGAGTCGCTGTCAGGACACGGGCAGCGCCGCGCACTCCGATACTGCACCCTGCAATATCGTCGAGACACGCAGCGCGCCCCCCTACCCCGCGCGGCCCGATCACGGGTGAACGACCCGGCTCGCACCTGCCGCCGCGTTCCAACGCCCGGCAGGCACCTGCGCTCGCATTCCGATGCGCGGGTCAGCGACCGAGCTCCGTTATCACCTGTGGAGCGGCCGCCCACACAACACGAGCTGCGCCACGCCTCCGATGCTTCATCTCGCTCTGACGTATCGTCGAGGCGCGCAGCGCGCTCCCTCACATCACGACGGCAGTCAGTACCAGCCCACCTGTCGAGCGCGGCTAACGTGCTCCAGGCGCGCGGCGCATGACTGACTGCCCCCCCCCGGACCCGCGGGCTGTCGCCCGCGGAGAAGACGCCCGGGCAATGATATGCAATATCGAGGCCCGTACCTTCGTCGAAGCGTCGCTTCGCGCCGCTTCAACGAAGATGACCCCGACTGCTGTCTCGGGCTGGCCGCATGGGGGCTCTGCCGGGAGTATCCCATCTCGCTCTAATAGAGGAAAATCATATAAATATGAGACGCCTAGTCTACTACGACGATTCCGCTCTGCGCCCCGGTGCAGAACGGTCGCGCTCTCAGTCGGTCCCGCCACCGACCGAGTGCCGCCTTGCGCCGACGCGCGAAGCTGCCTCGCAGCCGCCGCCGTCGTCGCCCTGCGACAACGCGCGAAGCTGCCTCGCAGCTGCCGCCACTGCCGCCGCCGCAGCGCCCGCACCTGCGGACCGTGAGCGAAGCTGCTCGCAGCTGCCGCCACTGACGCCACCAGCTCGCCGGAGAGTAAGAAAACACCCCCCCCAACAACCTCCAGCACCCCCAACACCCCCCATACACCACCCCAAACTCCCCCCAACTGCCCCAAAACTCCCCCCAACTCCCCCAAAACTCCCCCCAACTCCCCCAAAACTCCCCCCAACTCCCCCAAAACTCCCCCCAACTCCCCCAAAACTCCCCCCAACTCCCCCAAAACTCCCCCCAACTCCCCCAAAACTCCCCCCAACTCCCCCAAAACTCCCCCAACTCCCCCGAAATCACCATGGAAGCTGCTCCTATAATAGAGCTCTTCCAAAAGTTCTGCGTAGCCCAAGGCTACAGCATCGAGAAGGCCGTCTTCTCACAATTTCTAGACGCGATCAACACGTCTCCTTCCCAAAAAGCCCCGGCCCCAGAGGCAGACTCCCCCGAGTCACCCTCACCGGTCCCCCCCCAATCAATGGAGTTCTCAGACAGCTCGTCTGTGAACTCCGAACGGAAAAGGTCAGCCCCCTGCTTTTCCTCCTCATCGGACGCTGAGTCCGACACCCCAACCCTCACCGGTTCCATCGGCGACGACGAATTCGTCATAGCCGAAAACCGGAAAAAGAGGCACAGGAAGCGCAAAGCGCTCTCCCCCCTCCTCCTGACGACGGTAACCCCCGCCCCCGCCCCCACCACGGCCACCCCGCCGGCCCCTAAGGCACCTTCCCGGTGCGAGCCTGTCCTCGCCCGGAAGCAGACCCCGCCTCCCCTCTTCCTCAGAGACAAGTCCCAATGGACCGCGCTCTCTAAAATGTGTAGTGATCAAAAAATCAACTACACCAAAGCCACCAACACTCAAGAAGCCATCCGAATCTCGACCGCTTCGATCAACGACTTCAGGAGTCTGAGAAGCCTCATGACAGTCAAAGATCTCCCATACCACTCCCACCCTCTTCAGGAGGAACGCAAAGTCCGCGCAGTCCTCCGCGGGATACCCTTCGAGGTACCCAACGAAGAGATCATGAATGATCTCCAAGCCAAAGGCTTCCCTGTCGAAGCCGTGCACAAAATGCACAGCAGTTCAGGGAAGAGATTTCCTCTTGCCCTCGTCATTATGACGAACTCCCCCCAGGCCACAGAGCTCTTCAAAGAGGAACGCACAATTTGCGGCCTCTCTAAAATCAAGGTCGAGCGACCAAACCGCCGCGGCTACCCCGCCCAATGTCACCGTTGCCAACTTTATGGCCACGCAGCGGCAAACTGCACTGCCCCTCCAAGGTGCCGTAAGTGCCTCATCCCCCACCTCACCAAAGAGTGCACGAGGAATCGCGATGATGGAACCCCTCCATCCTGCGTCCTCTGCAACCAATCAGGTCACGCGGCCAGCTACAGAGGCTGCCCTCGAGCCCCTCGCCCCACCCAACCCAAAGCAAAACCCCCCAAACAAACACCACTTCCGGCAAAAAGTGCCGCCAACTTCCCCCCTCTACCCAAACTGCCCACAGCTGCAGCCCCCCAGCCGAAGCCGATCCCTACCCAAGCATGGGGCCCCAAAAAGGCCACCACCCCCACCCCTTCACCACCTGTAGCCACCCCAAAAGTGCTCCAGCCACACCCAAACGTCTTCACGCCATCCCTGGCTGATGACATGAGACTCGTCCATGATGTTATATCAAACATCAACATCTCTGAAATCTCAGTCCTCGCGCAAAAACTTCGCGCCTCCCACTCTTCTCAACAGCGCCTTCTGGCGCTAGTAGAGCACTCCCACCTCCTCAACTCTTTGTAAAGCCCCAAATGCAAACAGGTCGTTTGAAACCCAAGGGCATTTCGCTCATCTCATTCAACACCAGAGGATTACGCTCAAATCTCCCTGAGCTAAAACTCTTTCTCAAAGATAATGAAGTAGACTTACTACTACTTCAAGAGACGTTTCTCAAGCCTAAGAACCTTAAGGGTCTTTCGATACCGAAATTCTCCCTCCTTCGCAATGATAGGACTGATGCCGACCGAGGAGGCACAGGAATTTATTATAGGAAAGCACTCCACTGCTCTTCCCTCCCCACGCCAACGCTCCAAACCATGGAAGCCACCATATGTAGACTGGCAATGTCAGGTCACCAAACCCTGATCATTGCTTCTGTCTACATCCCTTCGGGCAAAAGCCCAGTAAAAAGTGACTTCCAAACCATTCTTTCAATGGGGGAGTCCGTCATTATGTTTGGAGACTTCAACTCTAAACATACAGACTGGACCTGCCTCAATACCAACCCAAATGGTATGAAACTCCTTCCTATAACCGACGAGCTTGAACTTAACGTTCTATGCCCATATGCCCCGACACATTACCCCGATAATACGGACCACTCACCGGACGTATTAGACTTCGCACTCACAAAGGGTGTCTCCCTAAATCTCAGGGCAATTGAAACACTGGACGACCTTGGCTCAGACCACCGCCCAGTCTCCCTCAAGCTAGGTCCCCCAAACAATATACCACCCCCTCCCAAAACCTTCACAAATTGGGAAGGCTTCAAAAACACTCTAGCTTCGGCCATGGATGCCCCTGACTCCCCTCTAAAAATTTCATCTGACTACTTTGATAGTACAGATAAAATCGACTCTACAATTGATTCACTTACGGAGCTTATTAACTCCGCCCTCAAAGGCAACGAAAAGACCTCCCCTGAGCCATCTGCTCAACAACTTCCCACTGATATCGCCAACCTACTCAAGGCTAAAAGAGCAGCCCTTAGGAGAGCGGCGATCTACCCCACTCCGGAATATAGAGCGACAGCGAATCAATTGATCCGCAAATTAAAGTCAGCTCTATCGGAACTCAATGACTCCCGTAAAAGCGAGCTCATGGAGCAGATATCCCCTTCTCACACTGCGTTCTATCGAATGGCGAGAGCCCTCAGGATAGACGCAATCACTCACATTCCCCCTTTGACCTGCCCCGATGGCTCAACTGCCTTCGAGGATGAAGAAAAAGCTGAATGCTTTGCGGACAGCATTGCCTCACAATGCTCCCCCAGCTCCCAACCAGTTGTCCCCTCCCATATCCAAGAGGTAGAGGATGAGATTCACTACAGAAACTCCCTCCCACTCACCTCCGACCCCATCACAGTGACCGAAGATGAAATCCTTTCCTTCATCAGAGGTCAAAAGCCCAAAAAAGCGCCAGGCGCGGACGGGATCTCCAACAGAGCCCTCAAACATCTGCCCCAACAAGTACTCACCTTGTTAGCCCTCATCTTTAACGCCTGCTTCGACTACGGCCATTTCCCCAAAGCGTGGAAAGAAGCCATCGTCATAGGCATACCCAAGCCAGGGAAGCCTCTAAACCTCCCCGCTAGCCATCGGCCAATCAGCCTCCTTAAATCAATGGGGAAACTACTCGAAAGGGTTATACTTTCCCGCATGAAAAGGCACCTCTTCCCTACAGACGGTGACCCGATCATCAACTCCTACCAATTCGGATTCAGAGCTAAGCACTCTTGCCCCCAACAAGTCCACCGAATAGTAGAATATATCCTAAGCGGATTCTACCCAAAACGGTACCCTACTGTTGCCGTCTTCTTCGACGTAGCTAAAGCGTTCGACAAAGTCTGGCACGAAGGCCTCATCTATAAACTTTATAAGACAGGCCTCTCTGACCGCCTTGTCCGATTGGTGGCATCTTATCTTAAAGATCGCACCTTCAGATTCAGACACGAAGGGCTGCTCTCCTCCCCACGCCCCCTAAGAGCTGGAGTCCCCCAAGGATCAGTTCTCTCACCCATACTTTACTCGTTATACACAAACGACATCCCTATCCCCGAGAACGGGGTACAGCTATCCCTCTTCGCAGATGACACTGCACTCTATACTAAAAGCCGTCTCTCACAGACAATAATTAAAAAACTCCAAAAGTCCATCGACGCTCTTGGAAAGTGGTTCGCACGATGGCGTATCGATGTGAATCCTGAAAAGAGCGTCGCAATCCGATTTGACCATAAACGTAGGATTCACTACGACCCCCCCCCCAACCTCCGCATGTTAGGTACCCCAGTCCCCTGGAAAAACACTGCCAAATATCTAGGAGTCACTCTGGACTCTCGTCTATCCTTCAAACCTCACATAAATAGAGTGACGCGTACAGCCCGTTTCTATCTGAACAGGCTGAACAGCATGTTAGGCAGACACAGTAAGATGTCTCTCAGAAACAAGCGAACACTATACAAGGTCTGCATCCGACCTGTATTAACGTACGCTTCCCCCGTCTTCGCACATGCGAAACCCAATATCCTGCATAAAATGCAGGTAACCCAAAATCTATTCTGCCGGAAAGCGGCCAATGCACCCTGGTACGTGCGCAACGCGGACCTCCATCGGGACTTAGAGCTGCCCACCCTCCAACAATTCATGAAATCCCTTTCAGAGACATTCTTCAAATCTGCCGAAGAACACCCCAATCCGTTAGTACGCGAGACAGTTTCGTACACTGCTCCGACTATATCTCGTTACAAGGTTCGAAGGCCGAGAAACGTCCTCACCGATCCCCCTAACAAACTCTCAGAAGACTTAAATAGGCTTCAAAAAGCTCATGATGAGCTAAAAGCTCGAGCCACTCATACAGAGCCTAGCTCTTCCCTCCAACTAGTATAGATCCCTGTTGGGATCCTTCCCAGCGGATGTCCCTTTAGGACCCCGCTAGCACCCCCTTCCCCCCAAAGGTGGGTCGCTCAGATAAAGGTTTTAAGACCCTCCAGGGCCAAACCAACTTACTAGGTGGAGTTTAGTGGGTAGGCACTTCTAGTGAGTCCCACATAACCAATGCAGTCGGCTGTGTTGGTATGCTATGAGCATTCTCCACCTCCCTCCCACCGAGACCTCCGGAGGGTGCCTTTTGCTTGGGCGCAAAAAAAAAAAAAAAAAAAAAAAAAAAAAAAAAAAAACTACTACGACACACTTTTCTACGAACTCTGCCCGGGAGCAGATGGGAACCTCCCTCAAAGCCTTGAAACAGTAAAAGGTGTTTGATTTCTTCTCCAACCCCAGCAACAGTCAAGTACGGCACCATCAACCTACAGCCACTGCAACAGCCGTCCCGTACATTTATGGTCCTTCGAAACGGATTGAGAAGTCAAGATGGTCAACACGAGGTCTACGAGCGAGAGGAATATAGAAAGCTCATCTTCGCGAGCTACAGAAACAACGGCGTCAACAGAAAATACAACATCGACGTCAACAGAAAACACAGCAATAAAAGAAACAGAGAAGACTACCACAACAACCACGGGTGGAAAAGAACATGAAAACAATGAGAAAACAGCACCAGAGGCCCAGCTGCAATCCAAGGCAGCATCTAAGAAGTCGAAAAGCTTCAATACGAGCAAATCACAACGTGCTCGCCGCATCGCTCTCGCACGTGAAGAACTAGCACGAAAAGAAGTCGAACTTGCCGCCGCTCGTCTCGCCGTCATAGAAGCCGCCGAAACAGAATCCGAAGACGACGAGAACTCCGTGATCTCCGAGCAAGACACGACACGTCGAGTGAACACATGGCTACACTCGAGCCAGACCCACATGCTAGCGATTAACAACAAACCACACGAACAGCGAACAGAAGAAGCCTGCCTGACACAGAAAGCTGACACATCAGCCCCGCTGCCTCAACCGACTCAAACAGAGAGTCAACAGTTCCCAACGCTGCTCAACGAACAGAACCACACCACGCCCGTCGGTCAACAGTCTTCATCAGCGCCACTCTACAGACAGAACGAGGCACCGCTCGTCGGACTACAGCCTCCATCGGCGCCACTCTACAAACAATTCGAGGCACCGCCCGCCAACCTACAGACTTCATCGGCGGGAGAGGTCGTGCCTGCTACAGCGTATCATCGAAACGACGTCGCACAGCTATCGTCAGCCATCTCCTCCGCCATAAAAGCTGCGCAACGATCGCCGCGCTTCAACGCCGAACTACCTACATTCAACGGCGCTTATCAAGATTGGTTATCCTTCAAAGCCGCCTTCAACGAGTCATCGAGTCATTACTCAGAATATGAACACATATCAAGACTGAGAAAAAGCTTAAAGGGAGTTGCAAAAGAAGCAGTCAGCTGTCTCTTCATCGCAAACACGAACAGTCAAGACGTCGTGAAGAAATTAGAATCGCGCTTCGGCCGAGCGGACTCTATCGCCCTCGCTGAACTAGAACGCCTACGCGCGCTACCACGCCTCACAGACACGCCCAAAGACATCTGCATCTTCGCAAGCCGAGTCGCCAACAGCATCGCCACACTGCAAGCCCTCAATAGAACTCACTATCTCTACAACCCTGAAGTCACGAAGCTAACCATAGAAAAACTCACATCGACCCTACGACGTCAATGGTTCCAGTTCTCCGCAACACAGTCAAGAGATGAAGCCGACCTACTCAAGTTGGCGCGCTTTCTCGACATCGAAGCCGAGCTCTGCGGTCCATATGCACAGCCAGAGGTAGTTGGACCAGAAAAACAAGAAAAGACAACGGTGGCGCCGCAACGACGAACACAGAAAACATACGCTACTACAGACAGAAGCCAAAGTAAATGCCTAGTTTGTTCGAATACGGGCCACGCCGTTCCTGATTGCAAACAATTCAAAGATGCCGACTCCAACGGACGCTGGGACTTAGCGAAAACTCATCGCCTATGTTTTCGGTGTCTCCACTACCGCAAACAGACACATCACTGCAAGGCGAAAAGATGTGAAATCGACGGGTGCACTCACTTTCATAACAAACTACTTCACTTCACGCGCCAACTAGAACAGAATAATGAAGCGAATACAGAAGCCGTCACTTCTACGTGGACGCCTAAGAAGTCACAGTCATATCTCAAGATAATCCCCGTACGCGTACTCGGACCGGCGGGAGAAGAAGACGCCCATGCGCTGCTTGACGACGGGTCCACAGTCACCCTCATAGACTCCGATCTAGCCAATAGGATCGGAGCCAAGGGCCCCGTCATTCCACTGAACATAGAAGCTATCGCCGACACGAAGATCGCCGCTTCAACATCAAGACGAGTCTCCTTAACTATACAGGGAGCGACTGATCGTCACGAAATCCAAGCTCACACCATCCACAAACTGCAACTATCGCCGCAAATCATCACTGAGACAGACATAGCCAGCTGCCATCATCTACGTGACATAAGCACGAGCCTTCAATACGACAGCGCCACGCCGAAAATACTAATTGGGCAAGATAATTGGCACTTACTACTAGCGACAGAAGTGCGACAAGGACAGCGAGATCAGCCAGTCGCCTCTCTCACTCTACTCGGCTGGGTACTGCACGGCGCACATACACGTTCTCTGGGGCAACGAGTTCACTACGTCCATCACTTAACTACTACAGAAGACAGCATGGACGAACAGCTACGCCACTACTTTTCAATAGAAGCCCTCACGGTGAACCCGAAGAAGTCTCAATCTGATCCAGAACAACGAGCCCTGAAACTACTCAATGAAGGCGTGAAAGAGACAGAAGATGGGCGTTATCAAGCGCCGTTACTATGGAAACGCGACGACATCGAGATGCCTGAAAACTTTGAAAACGCATTGAAGCGATTAGCGACGACAGAAAAGAAGATTAACAAAGATGTGAAACTGAAACAGAAATACTGCGAACAGATGGATGCCCTTATCACTAAAGGGTACGCCGAACCTGCGCCTCTACAGAAGAAAAATAAAAGGACGTGGTATTTACCACACTTCCCGGTTATTAACCCAATGAAGCCGGGAAAGCTACGAATAGTTCACGACGCCGCGGCCAAGACTAAGGGGGTCTCGCTCAACGACCACCTACTTACAGGACCGGACCTCCTACAATCACTACCGGGGGTCCTTATGCGGTTTCGACAGTATCCAGTTGCAGTCTCCGCCGACATAGCCGAGATGTTTATGCAAGTCAAAGTAAGGGAAGAGGACAGAGATACACTCAGATACATATGGCGCGGGGGCGACGAAGAAGCGGGTCCACTGCGCGAATACAGAATGACGTCACTAATATTCGGCGCGACGTGTTCCCCGTCAACAGCCATATTCGTCAAGAATATCAACGCAGAGAAATACAGAGACAGTCATCCCGAAGCCGTGTCCGCGATCTTGAACAATCATTATGTGGACGACTACCTGGACAGCTTCCAAACAGAACATGAAGCTATCAAAACAGCTACTCAAGTACGAGACATACATCACGCCGGCCACTTCGAGCTCCGACAATGGACGTCTAACTCGAAAACAGTCTTACAAGAACTCGACCGCGACGACATACAGAGAAACACAGTGAACCTAGGCGAAGAAACCAAGACTGAACGCGTCCTAGGACTCGTCTGGAAACCCTCTACAGACGAGCTTGCCTTCAACCTAGACTTGGCCCGCATCTCGCCTACAGTATTACACAGCGACGCGCCCACGAAACGCGAAGCTCTCAAGATTATTATGTCGCTGTTCGACCCACTCGGCCTCGCTTCACCTGTCACAGCACGAGCAAAACAATTGCTACAAGAAGTATGGCGCCGCGGAACAGACTGGGACCAAAAGATTGACCCCGACCTAGCAACACAGTGGTCAGACTGGATGACACACCTCGAGCGCCTACGCAACGTCACCGTGCCGAGATGCTACACAGGCTACGCTACCGCCGCCTCGCTACAACTACACGTCTTCGTCGACGCCAGCGAGTCCACTTATGCTGCCGCACTATACTGGCGCATGGTGGGGCCCGACGAACACGTCACTACAGCACTTATACTGGCGAAGGCGCGAGTAGCCCCACTGAAACTGACATCTATACCGCGGCTAGAACTACAAGCCGCGGTAATGGGGAGTCGCATGGCCACCGTCGTGTTAGAAGAACACCAACAGAAACCCGAGTCCACCACCTATTGGACTGACAGCAAGACAGTACTAACATGGCTCAAGACAGGCTCACGTTCATACAGACCATTCGTCGCGCATCGCATCGCGGCGATCGAAGAGCACAGTACAGTAAGCGAGTGGCGGTGGGTTCCCACGAAACTTAACGTGGCGGACGACGCTACCAGAGACGTCCCCCGTGACTTGGACTCCGATCACCGGTGGTTCACGGGACCCGAGTTCCTGCGCAACGACCCATCTACGTGGCCAGAGGACACGACTACAGTAAAGATACAAACAGGTGAAGAGAAAACGAACTACGTCTCAGAAAAACGAAAGCCACAGAAGTTAAGCGAAAGCGTTCCTGATCCCACAAGATTCTCGAAATGGGAGAGACTACTACACACGACAGCGAGAGTACTACAGTTCATCGATCTATGTCGCGCTAGTAAACACGTCACCCACTACAAGCGCACTAAGAAAAACATTAAAGCGGACCCTACGTGGAAACGACAAGGCCAGCGAAGTACACAGAAACAGAACACGAATTATAAGAAGAAAGAAGGCCTGAACAAGTTCCTGCCTATCGACGCGAGTCTCCTCCGCGCCGCTGAAACTCTGCTAGTACGAACAAGCCAACAGGAAACATTCGCACAAGACATCGAAGATATGAACAACGATAAACCGACGTCTAGTAGGAGCCGCCTACACTGGCTATCAGTAACCTACATCAACGGACTGGTAAGAATAAAAAGTCGCATCGGCGCCGTCTATGGAGTACCAGAAGAGGTGAAGAACCCTCCAGTCCTCGACGGAAACAGTCATGTGACAAAGCTGTGGATCGAATACACCCACCGACAACTCTCACACGCCGGAGTCGAAACTACGCTAAACGAGTGCCGCCAACATTATTGGATATTGCGACTGCGCCCAGTAACCCGCATGGTTATACATCGGTGTCTACTCTGCCGTATGAAGAAAGACAAACCGCCACAGCCACCAACAGGTGACCTGCCTGCGTGCCGTCTCGCTCACCATCAGCGGCCGTTCAAGTTCACGGGAGTCGACCTCTTTGGACCACTAACAGTCACAGTCGGCCGCGCCACACAGAAGAGATACGTAGCCATCTTTACGTGTCTCACTACACGCGCCGTCCACCTAGAGATAGTCTCCTCTCTCAGCACAGACTCTACAGTGATGGCCCTACGTCGTATGATAGCCAGAAGAGGCTGCCCTACAGAGATATGGTCAGACAACGGGACTAACTTTCATGGCGCGGACAAAGAGTTACGGCGGACTATTGAGAGGGAAATAGCAGAGGAGGCGAACAAGAAGATGATCAGCTGGCGCTACACACCACCGGGTTCCCCATTTATGGGGGGGGTGTGGGAACGAATGGTGCGTGCAGTGAAGGCAGCACTCGGCGCCACACTACACGAACGTCACCCGACGGAGGAGGTCCTCTCAACCCTCCTTGCGGAAGCCGAATACACCGTCAATAGCCGACCACTGACCCACGTGTCAGTCGACCCAGACGACCCGGAAACCATAACTCCAAACCACTTCCTGCTCGGCGGTTCAGCACGCGTCCCCACGCCCGGAACGTTCGACGACTCAGACCTCATCGGACGGACTCACTGGAGAGCATCTCAACGCCTCGCAGATATCTACTGGGCGAGATGGGTGAAAGAATACTTGCCTGACCTACAATACAGGCGGGAGCCCCACGGTCGAGGTCCAGCGCTACAGACAGGAGACGTCGTACTAATAGCGGACGGCAATCTACCTCGGAACACGTGGCCACGAGGTGTCGTCGTTGCTACTTACCCCGGCGCCGATGGAATCGTAAGGACAGCAGACGTGAAGACGAAAGGCGGTATCCTCCGACGACCCACGAAGAAGCTCGTGATACTACCAACTAGGCCGGACGTCCTGCAGCAGCCGACGGAGAACAGATGTAACGTCGACGCGACGACGATACAAGGCGGGAGAGATGTTCCGGACGACCGGCGAACACGTTAATGTCTATGTACATATAGTTAGGTATATAAGTTATGTTATAAAATAGAAGATAGGTTTATAAGTCATTCTGAACACTTTCGAATAAAGATGTTTTTTCTGTGGTGTTTCATTACCCTTACGGTTGTATTTTGTTCCAATAGATAGATATTAATTTTTAGTATGGTATATAATAATTTTAAATGTATATAAATACTGTTTTAATATACTTTTGTACAAAATAGAGAATAAAATAACAGGCTATAAGGGCAGTAGTCTCCATGCGGCAACGCCGCTTAGATATACCAAAAATTAGATTAGTTCTCGGGCTGGCCGCATGGGGGCTCTGCCGGGAGTATCCCATCTCGCTCTAATAGAGGAAAATCATATAAATATGAGACGCCTAGTCTACTACGACACACTTTTCTACGAACTCTGCCCGGGAGCAGATGGGAACCTCCCTCAAAGCCTTGAAACAGTAAAAGGTGTTTGATTTCTTCTCCAACCCCAGCAACAGTCAAGTACGGCACCATCAACCTACAGCCACTGCAACAGCCGTCCCGTACAGTATATATATATATATATATACATACCTCAACTACATTTTGTAAATAAAATAAGCTAAATTAACCTATTTGTATGTACAAAGTGTAATGTAGAACTCACTATCGGCAGATAAACCTTCGTGGCTTACGTCAGATAGTTCTATAATAATTATATGACAAAACTGAAAAAGTACATGGTGGAATGTAGTGACCTCAACTACATTTTGTAAATAAAATAAGCTAAATTAACCTATTTGTATGTATAAAGTGTAATGTAGAACTCACTATCGGCAGATAAACCCTCGTGGCTTACGTCAGATAGTTCTATAATAATTATATGACAAAACTGAAAAAGTACATGGTGGAATGTAGTGACCTCAACTACATTTTGTAAATAAAATAAGCTAAATTAACCTATTTGTATGTACAAAGTGTAATGTAGAACTCACTATCGGCAGACAAACCTTCGTGGCTTACGTCAGATAGTTCTATAATAATTGTTTTTAAGTGAAATGTGTATAAATTGTTCAATAAACTAAAAAAAAACCTTTTTATTTTATTTCTTAAATTTATCTCACATGTTTTATGCTTTTAAAAGCCAATAAATAAATGAATTAAGGGTCCATGCCACCTAAACGTGCCCCACCGTATTGCTGATTCATGACAGAAAATATTTGTTTAATGAGAAATAAATAATCACACAAGTTGTTGAAGAGTTTTATTACCACCTAATTAATTTGATTTTTGCATAGAATTTATAGCAAACTAGAAAAAAAATCGAAAGTCACTAAAAATCACGTACAACTGCTCTTCGCGTATTTCCCATTGACGGTCTCCCAGATGATTTTGGAAACTGAAATTCAGTCACCCGTAAGTTAAGAGTATACAGAATGGTGTGATTGGTTTAATTTTGCCAAACAAAAATTGTAACTTGGTGTATTTATCCATCGAACATAATAATTCGGCATCGAAACGTGATTCTTTAGAGCGCGCGATGTTTCGGTTGTCGTAACAGGCACGGCTCAGAGCGCGCTATTTTAAACAATAATGAAACGTCACAGAGTTCAGTTCTACTTGACGCTAAATGAGGTGCTTAATGTTAGGGAGAACGGGTCCCATTAAATTTTATATTGTTCTCTTGGTTAACAAAGAATATTCAATTCAAAACATTTTATTGCACACAATATATAAATGAATAACAAGTAAGAATAGTCTAACAGTGTATGCAAAAGCTTATCTCTTATCTTTCTACCAGCAAACCCTTGATTATGGGAGCAATTAACAAAAGTGAGTATTTCAAAAAAGTGTACACAGAAACAAAAGAGAAAATTGTTTAAAAACGTGATTAAACAAAAGAAAAATAATAATAATAATCCTACTAATATTATAAATGCGAAAGTTTGTGCGTGTGTGTGTGTGTGTGTGTGTGTGTGTGTGTGTGTGTGTGTGTGTGTGTGTGTGTGTGTGTGTGTGTGTGTGTGTGTGTGTGTGTGTGTGTGTGTGTGTATGTTTGTTACTCTTTCACACTGAAACGGCTGGATGGATTTGGATGAAATTTAGAATGGATATAGCTTACACCCCAACTTAACACATAGGTTACTTTTTATCCCGGAAAAAAGCATGTCGTTAAATCGAATAACACGCGGGCGGAGCCGGGGGCAAAAGCTAGTACTACATAATTATGAATACAGTCATATATTTATTTTTATTATATTTATTATATGTTTCTTAAAAAAAAGTGGTTCTGCCAATCCTTAGCCCCAAACCATTTAAGAAACAAAATTTCAATTCGCGTACAAAATTTTCTCGAATTTTACGAATTTCTCGAAGTAACATTTTGTTACCCTAGTAATCAAGGAGAGCAAAAATAATAATATAAGACCTTGTATGAGTAAATTGATGGATGTGGAAGAGGCAAAAAGGTGTGTCAGGATCGTGGCAGATGGAAATCCATGCTCAGCGTGAGTATAATGTATGTATTTGTTATTGTGCCGGGGCTTTATGTAAAAGAGACTGGTGACGGGCAGCGGTGTCACTGGTGCAAGGGGTTCGGCACCGCGCTCACCAACCCGCCTGCCCACCGTGTGTGAGTATGCGCGTTTCTTCCAGGAGGACCGCCAACAGTGGTGAAAACAGGCTGATGGATGGATGGTACTGGCCTGATAAATCTCCACTTTGATTTTGGAAAGCCTTTCAAAAGTTATATAAAGTATTTGAATTCTACTAACCTTTGTATTTATCATGAAAACTAGAAGTACAACAAGAAAAGAACATAAATAATAGAACACCTAAACACTGCGTAACACGTGTTATCGGCTCCATGTTTCAATCACTAGTGATTCAGATATTTTATGTATTAAATACGAATTCCTAGGGACATGTTTTAGAAAACCTATTATAGAAAAAAAACCGCTTTATTTTATAAACTGCAGCTGTTTTCAATAGAAATTCTATTGAATAATATTATAATAACCCGTGCTGTATGTTTGTTGATAAATTTGACATTAATCATCTTCCTTGGCAGCTTCTTTTCTCTATACATGCTTATTGTCTGTCTGTCTGTCTGTATGCTTGCAACTTAAAGGGGTAACGTTTCGAGCTCAGTGCAAAGAGCATAACATAAGTTTGTTTACCTTAGTTTAAAATTAAATGTACAAAATAAAATAGTTTCATCTTATTTTACGACTTTTGTTTCATAATTATCAGGGGTTTTTAGCTAAATTGCGTCATTTACAACGTAATACATAAAATTACAAAATGTTGGTAGAAAAGCCTAATTGACACTAAACAATGGTCGCAAAATGCCATATATCACCTTTATTTAGTACTTTTTATGCAATAGTAAGAAAAACAATCATAAGTTGTGCATTTTGCACCGAGCTCGAAACGTTCCCTTTAGAGGGGTAACTTTTATACCTCGGTACAAAATGCACATCATAATATTGTTTTCCTTACTTTTGAATAAAAAGTATGCAATCAATGTGTTTTAAAGAAACATGCGGAAATAGTTTATTAATAATAAAGTCTTCACAAAAAATTACGTACTATAAAGTATTACATTAACAAACTTAAAAGCGTGTTTCCAGTTATAATGTAATGCAGCTAAAATGTAACGCATAAAATTGTATAATTTTCATGTGATCACCTAACTATTAACAAGCAGTTTGCGCGAATTGCTATAAAACGCATTTTTTGCATACTTTTTATTCAAAAGTAAGGAAAACAACATTATGATGTGCATTTTGCACCGGGATTCGGTTTAACCACCCTAATGGGGGTTTATTCAGGCTTTGGCCTTTTCAAATTAATTGTTTTAGAATCTTTTCTGTAGATTTAGGAACGTTTTGATTTGTGACATGTTACACTTTAACTACTCGATAGAAAAAAAAATGCAAATAGTCGATGTCTCAAGATTTTCTCGTTTCTGAGTTTTACATGAAAATTGCAGAAAACCGGCCAAGTGGGAGTCTGACTCGCGCACTAAGGTTTCCGTACCATTATCTATAAAAACGGCAAAAAAATAATGTCTGTTGTATGGGAATGCGCAGGTCCGACTCGCACTTGGCCGGTTTTAGTATTTGTTGTTATAGCGGCAACAGAAATACATCATCTGTGAAAATTTCAACTGTCTAACTATCACGGTTCATGAGATTCAGGCTGGTGACAGACGGACGGACGGACGGACGGACAGCGGAGTCTTAGTATTAGGGTCCCTTGGTTACCCTTTGGGTACGGAACCCTAAAAATCGCGCAGTGTAGGGTTCCGTGGTTGCCCAGTACATTTTAAAAGTGGCATGGTCTACTAATACAGATCGCGCCAAACTTCTAGTCCGTTCGGAAGTTGCTCTCCCGAAGAACGGCCTAAACATTGTTTTGTTTAGAGGGGACTAAAAGTTTGGCGCGACCTGTACTCGTAAACCTGTAAAGTCCACTAGCTGTGATAGTTTATTTTTAACTTCATTATACTAATTCTGTGAATTTTTTCACATATCCATAACAACCGACACTTGAGTCAACAAAAATTAGCGCTTTAAAGCTTAATATTTCGCTAACGGATCCATAGATCGAAAAAAAGGTTTCACACACTTTTTAAGAAATAAAATATCACAGTTTCTTGGTCTAAAATGAATTCGAAAAGGGACAAAGCCGGGATAAAGGACAAAGTTCTTATTATAGAAAAGCGCAGGCAGAGCTATGGGCAAACGCCTAGTTGAATCTTTCTAAAAGTCTATTTACATATAGCCCTCAAGAGCACGCTGTGTGTGAATCAGATTATTATTTTTCATTATTTAAGTTCTGAAAGCAATAATCACGCGCAGTATTATAGATCCTTGTTAACAAAAGGATAACCAGTTTAAAATAGTGACTGTTATTAACATTTTGATTATATAAAAACTAAATTATTCAATCAATCAACAATCCATCCATCAGACTGTTTCGTCCTGTGCTGGACATAGGCCTTTTCAGGATTTCGCCACTCTTGGCGGCCCTCCCGGAAGAAATGCCCATACTCACATACGCCGGGCATGCGGGTTGGTGAGCGCGGTGCCGAAGCACCAGTGACGCCGCTGCCCGTCACCAGTCTGTTTTATATACTAAGGCCTGGAAATTTGAGATGTATTGCATATACAGCCATCCATCGGTCCCAGGCAATGGTGGGCCGCCTGGTTTTGCCTGAGAGCTGTTCTCTTACTCTCTCCCGAATAACTTCAGGAGGATTTGCGAGTAAGATGGTGGTACCTCCACAGTCGAGCCCGGCATTAGCTCTACCACTTATTTACCCAGGTCAATCAACAATATTCGAATTCTATTTTTAAACGTGTATTTAAAATAAGCGGCGACGGTAGCCCAGGCGATAGACCGCCGGCCTCTCAATCTATAGATCCAGGTTCGATTCTCGGTCCGACATACACAAATTGTTTACCGGAATTTGCATCTACCCGCCAGCGTGTCATCGTCCACTACTGGACATAGGCCTTTATAATACAAACTCACTCTTGGCGGTCCTCCGTCCTCCTCATCCAGCCGCCACCCGCAGATCGTTGGTCCAGCGGGCACGAGGTCGGCCTACGCTACGCTTTGCTGCACGTGGTCTCCATTCTAATGCCTTTTTCGAAATTAATGTGCATGATATATGTTACCACTTTCTTAATGGTGAAGGTAAACATCGTGAGGAAACCCGCATGCCCTAAAAAGCGTGTATTTGTGCCCAAGGAACGGCAATGGGGCTCACCACCCATTACGAGAGGAAGTAATAATCGTCGGTGAAACAGAGTGTGCATTACACAGTTCACACTTGGGAACACCTCTGACATCCCCTCGGGGATTCATGTCGTGACGATAATCTTCTTCTTCTCTATACATATAAAATACAACGTCTGTCTGTCTGTTCGTTCGCTTATAACTTGAGAACCGCTCAATGGATTTTGATGCAGTTGTCACTGAAAGATAAGGCATTTCTTCGGGAAGGTTTAGGGCTATGTATCATCACGCTATGACAAGAGGGAGCAGCGCAATGAGAATTTTAGTGAGACATATGGAAGGTTCGCCACCGTAGCGGAGTCGATCGTCGCGGGTTCAAACCCCGACTGGTAAAATTTGTTTTCACTTTTTATTTTTTATTCTTTTATTTTATTTTCAGAAAAAATAGTTCCTTTTGTAAAAAAAATATTAAAGCTGAAATTATATTTCTTGACCGAGCAAAGACCAATAACTAAAATATTTTTATTTTCATGATCTTAGAAAACGCCATCTCTGTGAAGCTATCCTGGATAACGGCTCAGTAAGCTGGCGTTGAAATTGTTTTTATTTTAATACACTAGATGGCGCTGCATGTTTCAAAATATCGGATTTGACGCAGTCTGGTTCAAATCAACTCACGTTAAAGATTGTCTACACTATTAATAAAGAAGAAAGATTTGTTTGTTTGTATATAATGGGTAAAATCTAGAACTACTGAACTGACTATAAAAATTCTATAAGCACTCAATAAGATTTTTAGTTAATCATGTGGTATGTACATACGCCTTGCGTAGACGTATGTAGTCTCATCGTCGGGGTTTCAATTATTATCCACTGGTAAATGTTTGTTTTATGAGACCTCTCAAGTTTAAGTTTATTTGATCGGTATTGATGAGTATTTTTGTAGAACATGGTGACCAGGATCTAATGACGGGACTGTGGGAGGTGGTTATGGGATCTCATCAACGGATAACAGCAGACCCTTCGAGTTCGGACTTATTTGATTTGTATTTATTAGCACTTTGGTAAAACGTGGTGACCGTTGCATATTGTCGTTAAAAAAATCATATTCTTTTGTTTTCCTTATTTCCACGAAAACCTCTTCGACGCGGGCGGAGCCGCGGGCAAAAGCTAGTTATATATATACAAGGTCCTACAATTCAAAGTGAAAAAAAATTAAGAGATGATAGTATCAGACCACTCTTAGAAGAAAAAAAATTGCTGGACGTGTCCAGTTCCATAAAGCGATTGAAACGAGCAGGTGTGCTCGACTCATGAGGGAGTTTTCTGGCAGTGGTCAGTTCTCTCAAACGCCATGATATCATCCTCAACACATCTAATTATAGTCTGGCGACTGATGGCAGATAAACTCAAGAGACAAACAAGAAAAAAATTGCAGAGAAACTTGTTTTAAAGCAAGAGTCTTCAACCCGCGGCTTGTACATTTCTGGCGGCCCTCAGAGGCACATAATATTAATATAATATAATATATAATATTTATTTAAAGGATTTATCTATCTATTGAATTGATTATATAATAAGAAATGACGCCCACAAAGATGATGTCACGTTTAGCAGCACATAAGGATGAAAAATGTAAAGTCCAAAACCAGGACAAGGATTACGGATGTACACCTGGAAGGTAGTCTGCGGGTTACGACCATAAAAATAAAAGCAAATATCGACAATCTGGTGAAAAATAAACACTGTCAATCCTCGCATTAATCTGTTTTTTTTTAACAAATAAAGAAAATTTTAATTCACTTGTTTGGTATTTAAATTATTGTTCTTAATCCTTTTCTACTCTTTTCAAAAAATCATTAAGGGAGGATTATCTTCCTAAATGGTGTAAAAAACCCTAAATACGCGTACTATTTTTAAAGGTGGAGATAAAGCGGACATTACCAAGTATCGTCCAATATCTAAACTTTGTTTATTCTGAAAGTTGCTCGAGAAAATAGTAACTAATGAAATATCTAGTATTTTCAGCAGTTATATTTCTCCTTGTCAGCATGGTTTCATAAAGAATCGTAATATCAAAACCAATTTACTTACCTTTACTGATATCGTTCTCAATGCCTTAGATGCTGGCCAACAGGTGGTCGCCATGTACACGGATTTTTAAAAGAAATTCGACAAAATAAATCACAAATTACTGATAAGAAAACTAGTTACCATCGGTGTACATGGTGATCTCCTCCGCTGGATTGAGTCCTACATTAAAAATAGATTTCCAAAACTCTAGGAAAAAATGTACCTATGGAGTTCGACAGATAAAACGGGTTTTTACGCAGACTGAGAATTATCCTTCAGGGGACGATTCCGGAGAAACAGTCAAAGCGAGATTTTTAAAACTTGAATCAAAATCAAAATCAAATCAAAATCAAATATCTTTATTTGCTGAAGCACAGGTAATAATTGTTCTGCCGTGTTCTGCCTATTATAGCATGCAAAATATATACAATAACTAAAACTAAACAACTTATTTAAACAAATAAAAAAGAGATCAAAAAATGTAAATCAAAGTCACTCGTACAAAGGCACTTTGGGTACCATCCAGCTGTCATCAAATGTATTACCGAACTTCATCTGTTAAATAGTCATTAATGCTATAATACGCTTTGTCGAGAAGTAATGTTTTAAATGTCAATTTGAAAGTCAATAAATTATCTATGTCACGTATGTTGGCCGGTATTTTGTTGTAAATCTTCGAGACAATACCTACCACATTATTACCAAATAACGCAGACTTTGAAGGAAAACTGGCTACCAAATTATTAAGACGTTTACTGTGAAATTTCTTAAATAAATGTAAATTTGATTTGACAAAACAAGCCATTTCCAAAATATAAATACAAGGAAGAGTCGGTAGTCTTAATTCTCTAAAGTAAGGTACACAAGTATCAAACATATTTAAGTTGCACATAGAACGTATGCACTTTTTTTGTGCTTTGAATGCTGCGTTTTTTTCAGTGGCATTACCCCAAAATATTATTCCAAATCTATTGAGCTAAAAATGTATAGAGTTCGACAGATAAAACGTGTTTTTACAGTCGAGAAGGCTAATCGACACACTGACAATAATCCTCCACAGCTATTTGTTGATTGCTTCATATTCTTCTCCGAGTTGGAGCCAAGTTGGCTCCTCCCACTTCCCATTCCTAGTTACGCCAATGCTTGTGATCTCCAATTGAGAACATTTTCTCTTATCGCTTGTCAGTTTTGCGGCAGATGTGACCAGCCCGCTAATCCTGTATCTTTGAGGAATGACCTCATTTCTAATTCTTCGATAGATAAAATAGATCCGTCTTTCCAACTGAAATTCTTGGTATTTTGATTGGTTTATTCTAAGAATTTACACACGCTACCAGAGAAAACCGAGCAGCCTATCAGGTATTCTCATTGGGCATCTGCCCCATCTGCCATAAACAGTCCGACCCTGTAGCCTTATGAAAACATCACGGTTACGTTGTAGTTGCGTTCACGTAAGATTTTGTAGGGAATCCAAAAAGTTCCGCTACTGTACGCTAGGGGTGGTTATCAGAATCCATACGAAATATAACGTAACCGCGGTGTTTTCAAGGCTACTGATCGATGAATTGCTGCGTAAGTAATCGGCAAGTTTAATAATATCGACCAATAATATTCTCACGCCTATCTCCCGAAGGGGTTGGCAGAGTATTCAGATCTGACACACCTCTTTCGTTTCTCCCAATAGATACTTTGTGAGTCCACAAAACGAATTTTAAGGCGTAATTTATATCAATAAATAATGGTAAGGCAACCGCCATAGCTGTCAAATTAGAACTTTAAATGAAATTTATTATTTCACAACGTTCAAGAAACGGAAATGTATAAGGAAACGGAAAAAATATCAGACAAAAACAGTGGCGTAACTATACCATCTGAGGCCCGTGGCATTCATCGGATGGGGCCCTCCCTTATAAGCTTAACGTTGTAACTTCAATGTTATAAATCAAAGTCAAGTACCAACACTATTATAATTACTGTGTACCTTGTTGGTTTATTATTATCAATAAAATATATAATAAGCGGACGTATTATAATCAAAGAAAAAAAAATATTCCAAGCAAAATATTTATTATTAAAATTCTTTTTTTCGGGCTTTCTGCCCAGATAAAGTATCAGTGACAACATCAAAGTTCAAATTACGAGCCACAGAATTTAACAGATAGAAAACTGAAAAAATTCTAAAACTGACCGATAACTTTTTCTTATGAATTTATTCAAATCTCGATAATTTATTTATATAATTCGTGTATGTTCTTAAGTTACTACAAAGCATAAAGTGATTAAATACAAAATTACTATTTTTTACTAAATTTTCTTAAATGTGTTCCTCCTGTGCCCACGCCCCGCGGTCTGGGGGCCCCCTCGAGCCCCGCCAACCTATTGCTACTGAAAAAAATTAGCTTTTTGGTATCTGTAAATTATATACCAAAACCAATATTGTAAATATACATTAAATATCTGGTATAATGTGCTTTAATTATAATTTTGAATTTTCATCAAAATCTTTAACTAAATAGATACCAAACCTAGGTCTAATTTCAAACGAATATCCGGTTTAATTAATTAAGTATGCAACGAAACAAATTGAAACTTGGTCAAATTGAAGATTATTATAACAACAAATGATTTCCAGTGATTGTTTTTGAAGAATTTTAGCTATGATATTATTATTAGAGTGAATTAAAGATAAATTAGAAACAAATGTAAAGACGAGAATTTCGGTGGCGCAATTGGTAGCGCGCTTGTCTGGGAAACAAGAGGTCGCAGGTTCGAATACTAGCCCGAGGAATATTTTCAAATTCTTGTCTTTACATTAGTTTCTAATTTATCTTTTCTAGTTTGTAATGCACTCTAATAATAATATTTAGAGTATTCCAAAGCGATGGATTTCGCAATAAAAACCTAATTTTAGTTATAACAATCGACAACATTACAAATTAATAATTGGTGCAAAACTGAAAACCATTGCGAGATATGGGCTTTCTGGGCATCATATTTTTTTTCAGAATTAAATCATGATTAAATAAAGAGATATTTAAAAAAACTAAAAATATAGTAAACACAGGATTTTAAAAACAATTTCCTTTGCTTTTAAGTTCAGTTTGTTTAAAAAAAAACTTACATGACAGCAGACATAAACATGCCAAGGTTTTTTTTTAAAATAATCCATTGGCAATGAACATCGACTTTTGAAATCCTCAGATGCGACTTACGTCCTTTTAGAATGAGTGAATAAGAAAACATTAAATTATGCAGGAAAAACATAAAATAAAACAAAATTAAAAAATACTTAAGCTTCTTTTTTACGTAGACTTTCAATATAAATATTAAAAACAAATGATTAACTAAAATGAAATGTTGTCGATTGTAATTAATTATTTAGGTATATTTTAGCGCGTTCGCAACTTGATTCCCCGTCGAGCGACAGAGAGATCAATACGGGACGAGTCATGCGTGTGAGTGAGACGCACGTACCCGGGGTCACCAGCTGTAATTATCGCCCTAAAGCTGTAATTGAAGTGCTCCCGTCCACTCGATCGATAACGATAATTTCACTAAGCCACCTCAGCGATATTTATCTATGCCATAATGTTGAACTCTATGCTCATGGATTTTCAATATGTTTACTGTTTATTACATAAAACATACATAACATAAAAACATATCGTCAAGATATAAGGGGTGTCAGAGGTGTACCCGCGTTTCACCGACGATTATTACGTCCCAACGTGATGGGCGGTGAGCCCTATCGCCGTACTCCGGGCACAATAACACGCTTTTAGGGCATGCAGGTTTCCTCTCGATGATTTCCTTCACCGTTCAGCAAGTGGTAAGTATTAGATAACAACACAAATACAATGCACATGAATTTCGAAAAACTCATTGGTGCATGCCCGACCGGGGATCGAACCTGGGTACCAAAAAGGATAAAAAACCGGTCAAGTGTGAGTAGGACTCGCGCCTAAAGGGTTCCGTAGTATTCCGTACCATTCAAATAAGTTAATAGGCTTAAGGGTGTACCTGACCCTAGAATATGAAAAAAGCCAGATTTTCGAGGGTTCTTTTGACGAAAGTACGACTATCTTAATATTGGAAAAAATATATTTGATTTATCTAGGTGATCTACTTATAACAATGTACTAAGATTTATAATTTTGTCAAAAAAAAATGTTTTCCACCCTCTTTTTTTGGTTATTAAACGTTCGTTTCATGAACGCGTTTAAGATATCAACTTGATTTTTTTTCATAAAATAGATAATAGAATAATAAAAGTTTTCTACTTAAATCCAATATTTTTTTCCCTACAAAATATTTGAGTATTAGCTAAAAACCCTCCGATCTGCTGTTTCGCGCGTAATTATTAGTATTACGCGTCCTAGACAAATAGGTCAATTAGCTAACCAATAATCGCCTCTATCAAAAGCTAATAAAGTATTTGACATTGGCCTTTTTGTGTTGGACGGGTAATAACATTTTTTCCTTAAATTTACAAACTTATTACAAAATGTATGAAAGAGAACTGCAAAACTTGTAAAGCCTAACTAGCTGTAAAATTTCTTTTAACTTCGTTACTGCTGTGAATTTTTCACATATCCAAAAAAAAGCTGGGGAGACACTTAAATGTGATAAAAATATGAATTTAATTAGCTCAATATTTTGTAAACGGATTCCTGAATCGAAAAATGGTTTTTACAGTCACAATATTTTTGAACGACCTAGCTGAGGAGATCCCACACGATGGGAGAGGTATAAAAAAATCGTCACCATAGGGTAGGTCAAAAAAATTTTTTTTTAAGTTTTGTTTTACCACTTTGTCGGCTTAATTAATATGTATAACTATACCATGCCAAATTACAGCTTTCTAATACTAATAAGAGTCTGAGTTAATCCACGGACGGACAGACAGACAGACAGTAAAGGTTCCTTGTTGACTACGGAACCCCAAAATCGAGCCGATTCCGTACAAAGGCAGTGCAGCGAAAAATAATTGAGATCAAATTGGGTACCGAGGTTTTTAGAGATTCCAGTCATAGCTGCAATAAAGTTCTTCACTTGTTTAAAAAAATGTTCCCTGCTACTAAATATGAAGAACTTGGTAGGTTTTCACAGCATAAGTTTAAACGGTAACATCATACATGCAATAAATTGAATAGGAAACTTGCCAGGTTCTATATATTCAGTAGTAATTTTCGGGGACCCTAAAAAAATTAATTTTGGAAATAATTAAATATAACAAATTTTTTGATTTTTTTCTTTGTATACGCTCAAAGGCCTAATTCG
Organism: Ypsolopha scabrella; assembly: GCA_910592155.1. Lineage (NCBI taxonomy): Eukaryota > Metazoa > Arthropoda > Insecta > Lepidoptera > Ypsolophidae > Ypsolopha > Ypsolopha scabrella. Next base: position 4,063,475 of record OU342989.1, on the reverse strand, counting down.
TGCTAAATTTCAAGTCTGGAGGCGTAACATGGTTGCCACTTTAACACCATTTCACAGACTATTTCGACGCCCTAATGCTTAATTGATCAAAACTAGAAGCACAATATTTTTATCCAAATTTCCATCCATTTTTAATCTATATTTAAAAGTAATTTTCGCTTGGCTTCAATTATGTCGTTCGAACAAATAAGCACTAGGCCGACGATTTGACAGTAAATGTATGGAATTTACTGTCAAATGGTATTTAAAATGGTGTTAAAGTGACACCATGTTGCCTGCTGCAAGCAATTTAGTTTTTTTTATTAGTGAGTCAGTCAGTCAGTGATACGTGATGTTTTTTTTTTCTTTTATCCCTTTCCCTTTGACAGTCGTCAAAAGACGCTAGCGCCGCAGACGGGAGGAATGGGAAACATCGCCCTGATTGTAATTTTTCAGTCCCAATAAAGGCACAGGTGGTTACTCGGCGGGTTATCTGCTGAAGGCACAGAGAAGTGAATAGAGTCGAAATTATAAGTTCAAGCTCGAATTGGATTAATTACAAATTAAGTTTTATTTTTAATTTATAATTTATTTGTTTCAAAATTAGTATAATAAGAGTTGTTGAGTATGACTTAATTTTTATCACATAGCTAATACATGTTACATAATACCGAGTGTAAATGGATTAATATCTATCAATGAAACCACCAGTGGTGAAGGGTGAAAATTTAAAAAAGGGAAGCTGGACTAAAATTCACCTTACTCAGAAAAGCAACCAAGGAAAACACGTAAAAACCCATTTTATCAGTCGAACTTCATACGTTTTTAGATCGAGTTTTAAAAATCCCAGGGCGGTGGCAAATTTAGGATGCCTACATGGGTCACGTAATATTCAAAGTCATTGTCATAATACTCACCCACCTACGATTACTATTTTCGTTTATACTATATCGTTAACATCGCCATCTATTGGCATCCATTTAAACTAAAATGCAATGCCAATTTCCAATGTCTGGGGATGGTCAGAATAAACGACAGTTATCGCCACACGGATACAAATGTATCACAGAAAGTAGTTTTAAAATAAATGATTACTAATCAAAGACACAATTAAACAATAACTAAAATGACTGATAATTATAACAAGTTTTAAATTTAGTCAGATTTTAGGACGTATGTATTTTAGCGGGTTTGCTTTTTGTAACGCCACACACGTAAATAAAAGGTGTATTACCAGAACAATAATATGATCAAAATTTCGTTAAACTAAAATAAATTTAATAAAAACATACAAAATAAAAACATAAAAAGAAAACAAGTGAGGTCCGACCGAGATTCGAACCAAGGACCTGTTGATTGCCATCTGACGAAATATTGCACGAATGAACAATAAATTTGTCTATGACCTGTTGTATTGACATTTCCGAATCACTATCTCTGTAATAAATCGGAAAAAAACAGCACGTTCATACCTATATTTACGCGTGCTAAAAAGAGAAGTACGTATGGGTTAACTATAGCAGAAATGAAGGAGACAGATGCTTAGTATGGAAGCTTTTTGTATTATAAATAAACCGGCGTTAAACAGCAGGAATCGGTTTCGATAAGCGTTTTTAGTGGATAAATGTTTTAGTTTTTTCTTCTTGTACTATTGTATTATTTTGTTTGTATTGTAATTTACTTTATATAAATAAATAAATACTATATTTATACCATCTCCAATTCTCTCTCTCTCTCTTTTCAGTCCCTCTACTCCTACACAGAGTCTGGGGCCGACACTAGGCTCTCCATGCCTGTCTGTCCATGGCCAGCGAGGCGAGCTCAGAGCTGTCATCTTTTTCTCTTCGGTCTTGTTCAAAATGGACCTCCTCCACGTTTGAGTTGGTCGTCTTGGTCGTCGAAAACTTCCAAATGGCCTCCAATTCAAGGCCACTTTAGGGATATCGTCCTAACCATCATCACCAATTTCGCATCTTCATTTCGTGGGCAAAGGGTTTCTGATTAGTCACCCTCCACAACTCAACATTGGTGATGGTGTTGGGCCAATGACTCTTCAGGATGCTACTTAGACAGTTATCTAGATATTCTACTGATAACTTTCCAAGTTTCGCACCCATTAAAGAGGACAGAGGACAAAATTCACAGAAAGCTTTCAAAATAAGTGAGGAAATGCCTATGTGACATTTTACTTTTTATTGTAATTTTTGAAATATTTGCATGCTAACTTTTAGCTGAATAAGGTGCTTCCTGCATATTACTTTGTCCCATCATATGTATTACTCTTTTCTATGCAAATAAATGATTTATTATCTATGAATGTGAAAATATATTTTTATTTTCACGTGTACCTATTTGTTTGTGTAGTTGTTTATCTACGTGATTTTATATAAAGAAACCTTTCCATTTTTTGCACCCATAATTAATGACAAACTTTTTACATTTTAATATCGGCTGCTCTACATCTCTGTTCTGGGCCGCCCCGCCCACCTGTAGCGTTCCGTTTTCAAAGTTCAGTTATAAAGCTTGCCGTTTCGCGCCAAAACTCTCACAGCACGGCGCTCCCCTGACGCGGCGTGACAGACCCCTCCAGCGGTTCACTTGGACCCTGCAGCCCCTTGATTTTAGGTGAGTCTTTCAGTTTTTATTATAAAAGTTGCGGTTTTATTGTGACGCACAAATTTCAAAGGATATGAATACAAAATGCCCGAACAAAAAAAAAAAAAAACAAAAGAAGCAAAATTTTAACACAAAGATAAAGAAGTGCAAAGAATGAAATAACATTTATAAATAAAAGACAATACGAATTCCGGTATAAGAACAGTGGCCAAACAGTATTTTTGTTCACGTAGTTTAATTGTTTCTATTGTTGAAATACGATGATAAATTACAATGATTAATCAACTAAGAAATTTGGCTAAGTGCGAGTTGGATTCGCGCACAAAGGGTTCCGTACCACCCCACAATACGGGGGCAGAACCTTTATAACAACAAAGTATATGCTAAAGATCTCCATAGACATCAAGGCTAGAAAACACTTGCCGCTAAAATGACAGTGCCTGACAAAAAATTTGGCGCCGTCTGCTTTCGGAATCAAACTTTTTATTATTTTTGTTTTACTTTAGAGTATGTCCTACAATCTGACTAAATTTGAAACTTGTATGTATTAAACCAATCACGTTTAAATAATGAAACTTTTTAGAGTTTTGTTCCCACTTAATTTAATTTTTAAATATTTTTTTATTTATCGCGATATAGGCCATATAAATAAAGATATAATTGCTATATTTAGCCTTTATTTCGTTTTAAATATTGGTAATGACTCAACAGACAACACTGACAGACATAACTTGACCGATTGACTCATCATCAAAGAATACAGTACCTCATCATCATCATGACACATTAATTCTGTAGTTATCATTATTATTATTACTTTTTTTTTCTTTATACCTGTAAAAAATAGTCCGTAACATAGAATTAGTCATACTTTTTTGTATTACCTGTATGTAAATTAATTTTAACTGTCATTTATTCAACAGAGGACAGCCTCACAGAAGAGGCCGAAATATATTAATAAAAATAAAATAAAATAAAAAATAAAATATCTTTATTTCAAGTAACTCAGAGACTCATATAGGCAGAAAACATGAAAAGATAAATTATATACATACATAACACAAAAACATATTAATGCCATCAAAAACAAAACTTGTAAAAAAAAACAAGTCTCGCAACTTAGTTCTTCTACCGTAAAAAGTTGTGAGATCCATGTAAATCCAAGTCGGTTAATTTATTCAGTCTCTACTTAAGGGACCTTCTGTCTTAAGTTATTACATAGTTAGCTAACCTAACAACATCTTATAGTGACCATATCAATATTAAAAATCTTCTATGTTTTAAATAAATAGATTGACTCGGCCATCGCATGAAAAATACACATTATATTAAATTAGATTATTTAGTGCGATTGCCAAGTCAATCTATTTATTTAAAACAGAAAATTATATGGGATTACTAAGTTATTTATGCAGTTGGTGAATCTAGAGCACTGGACCGAAATTGTAAAACATTTTAGTTTTCCCTTGATTTATACAATAAACACTAATTGTATTCCAAATTTGAAGCTTCTATGTGTGCTAGAAGTGCCTTAGAGTTTTGATGATCGGTCAGTCAGTCAATGAGTGAGTAAGTGACAAAATTGAGAAACTTTGACTAGTTATAATTCTTAAACTACTGGTTCAAATTGAATGAAATTTGAAATATACCGTGTTTATACAATGCCTGCTTGTTTACTGAAAATTCAGGCTTCTAATTTTATCATCAACAAAGTTATAGGGGGTCGAAAATGGCCTGAACCGTTTCGAGAAAGGAATGGCACGGCCGTGCCGCGTTTTAGCTCGACTTGGCGGGGGCACTGCCGTGCCCCCAGATAAAATTTCATTAACAATATTTAAAAGGAGATAGAGGCTATAGTAACACGTTTTCTGTGAAAATTTCAACTTTACACCTTGTACGGTTGAAGCTGTAGGCCCCTGTGATACACGGAATGCAACATTTTCAAGATTAAACAATTACTTAACATCTTTATAGCATTTTTGACGGGATATCGAAAGTCCGTGATAATCCATCACATATTTTCTTCAGTCCTTCCATAGCTACAGCTAGGTCTTCTTGTATTGTACCTAGAGTTATCACCTCTTCAGCATTTGCGGAGTTCTCCCGGAATCGGATCCTGAAAATGAAAATCTGCCGCCCCCCAGAAGTATTCAGTAATAACTCGTAGTTCGCCCTGAACTGTGAACTCGCGCTCGCCCGATTCGCGCTTGACCGATTTGGCTCATGTTTGAACTTAAACATTCTATTTGCCTTATTTACTGGCCTGCCAAATTTCTTGACATTCCGATCAACGATACTCGAGTTATCGTCGAACAAACATACATACATACAAACGCCGGATTGTCCAAGTAGACTCTAAGAACTCGCTCGTTTCGATTGGTCATTCAAAAAATACTTTCCAAATTTTAAATGGACGCGCAAATATTTCGGAATCGAATAGATTTTTTTTTGCACCGGCTGCTGTTTTCAAGACAATAATATTTGATGCTTTACCTCCATTGCCTCTCATAAACTTTTTTATAAGAGGTCAATTACCTCCCGGAACTAACTACCCTAACCCTAACTGTTGGCCCTGGCTGAAAATCAGCGTTGTAAGTTCATAAAGCTTGCGGAATAATGCTGAGCTACGGACCTTTTAGTTGCTATAATAGTTATTTTCATTACTTTTCTGTTTTCTTTGTATACTTAGTGTTTTTTGTTTTCTTCTTTTGTATTTTGTTTTCGTTTGCGTTTGTGTAGCAACAAATAAAGATTTTCTTTCTTTTTACGGTTCCGTAGTCCGACAAGGAACCCTTATAGTTTCGCCATGTCCGTCTGTCCGTCCGTCCGTCCGTCTGTCCCCGGCTTAGCTTAGCTTAGTTTTTTCTTTTTTAATTGTACCCAAGTTGTCGATAGATGTGCTCGAGACGCAACTCTAATAAAAATAATAACGATATCACTAACAAAATCAGGTACCATCGAGGAAATCGCCGCAGACCCACTTTTCGCTCTTATTACCACTGCTGAACAGGCAAAAAGTAAGTCTGCGGATTTATCCTCGTTTCTTGTAGCCTTTATTGTGTCCCACTGCTAGGCAAAGGCCTCCCCTTGCTGCAGCCACACATCGCGGTCCCGTGCTACTTCCAAAATTCCTCGATATTACTGTATACCAACACGACATCTCATATACTCGATCAAGTATGCTGAGCACGGAGACGAGTAGAAAACCCATTATTAAAGTTAATTAGTACCTTTGACAATCTTCACTCAGGCAACTAGCTTTAAACAAATGAGTTTCGGTACTTTAAATTAAAGATTATATGGAAAGTTAAGAGGCCACATTACGCCATGTCTGGGCATAAACGTACTTCCTGTAGAGCTCCATTCTTTGATGTGGTCGTTTTTAAATTTAGGCTTGAAACGATTTTTAACAACTATCTTTGATATCAATTGAAAACAGTTACCAAAATTATTATTTTGAGCAAGATCCAAATTTACCTACCAGTTGTGCATGCAAATAGAATATACAGGGTGTAAATAGAGTGCGACCATTAAATAAAACCAAATATTCTACTGATCATCCATCCATCCATCCATCAGCCTGTTCCGTCCACTGCTGGACATAAGCCTTTCCAGGATTTCGCCACTCTTGGCGGTCCTCCTGGAAGAAATGCCCATACTCACACACGCTGGGCAGGCGGGTTGGTGAGCGCGGTGCCGAAACCTTTGCACTAGTGACGCCTACTGATCATACTGGACAGCTATTCGAAAAATAAACCCGCGCAAATCTTCAGAGAAAAGATATTCAACGGTAACTCAAAGACTTCATCTCGTAGGAGGAAGGTCTGTTTCACGGAAGACGCTCTCTCTAAACTCGCCCGTATGTCAGTGCGTTAGGGTTCACGCATTTTTGTTTGGAACTCAATTATTTCCCAAACTAAGGGTGGCCGCGGGTATGATTCTTGGGTAAAGTGGTTCAGGAGGGTCAGTAGAATATGTGGTTTCATTTAATGGTAGCAGTCTATTTACACCCCGTATATTATATTGATATAGATGACAAACGAAATATGTAGGAATTAGGGTACCTACATTTATTTAACATAATAATTACTTTTCTAAAGAGATCATTCACTTGTATTATTTTACTAAAACAGTGGAATACACATAAATTATAATATTATAATCATATGTACATGACGCAAAATGTTCTAATGTTCTAATATATCTGGCGATTAGATAACGTGTTTTTTTGTATATATCACACTAATCACACTATAATATTATAAATGCGAAAGTTTGTTTGTATATGTGTGTGTGTGTGTGTGTGTGTGTGTGTGTGTGTGCGTGTGTGTGTGTGTGTATATGTTTGTTACTCTTTCACGCTGAGACGGCTGAACGGATTTGGATGAAATTTAGAATGGATATAGCTTATACCCTAACTTAACACATAGGCTACTTTTAACCCCGAAAAAAAGCATGTCGTTAAACCGAATAACACGCGGGCGGAGCCGCGGGCAAAAGCTAGTATAAAATAAAATGGTTATAAAAATGAAAGACCATATATATCAATAAAAAAATATATGTTATTTGATTTACTAAAACAGAATTTAGTCAACATTCATTGATGAGATCAATAAGCATAATCAACTTTGATACGTACTTATTAAGTTCACTTGAAGGAAGAAGGAAGATGGCGACAAAGAATAAGAAGCGGCGACATTTTGCGAATACTATAGTGAAAACAGGCTTTAAAACCGGTCAAGTGCGAGTACTACTCATGTCCTTAGGGTTCCGTACCATTCAAGTAAGTTTATTAACTTAAATAATTTGAGCAAAAATTAAAAAACTTATCATTACCTACAAAATTCCGTCCATGTGTAGGTATTCTATAATCTTCCTCTAAATTAAATACCCAATATTTTATACCTTCAATTTGATACCCGCATTGGATATAGAGGAGGTTTTTTTATTTTATCTCCTATAAAGTGAAAATATTTTAAACAATTTAAAGTGTTTCGAGATTTTTATTTTACTACTTTATATGAACGCACTCGTACTAATTCAATTTTGTGTCAAATTTCAAGTACTAATCTTTAACAGTTCTAAGGTTATGAGGCTGTGCCATACAGACGGACAGACGGACAACGTAAAGTTTTTAGGGTTCCATGGTCATAGTTTCGGCATGTCCGTCTCTCTGTCTGTCTGTCCGCGGCTTAGTTTAGTGACTCTAATACTATGAATCACGCCGACAAAGTGGGAAAATATTTTTTTATTGAAATAGCTCCCCTACACGTAGAGTGGGGATGAATTTTTTTCTCTCCTATCCCATGGTGTTGGATAGGTTGTTAAAATATTTCGGGTGTGTGAAACCCAATTTTTGATTTTTGTTCCGTTGCGAAATAATAAGGTTTAAAGTGCTAATTTTTGTTGGAGTGAAATGTTAGTGACACGGTTGTTTTCGGTTTTGTGAAGAAAACTCCGGCTGTAGTATATAGGTATTTAACGAAGTTAAAAGGAAAACTGTAACCACTAAGTAGGCTTTACAAGTTAACGAATAATAGTCGATCAACTTAACTTTGCAGTTTTGTTTCATATATTTTGATAAGTTTGTAATTTTTATTCAAATTATTTAAGTCTAATTTATTTAAATGGTACGAAACCCTCAGGCGCGAGTCCTATTCGCACTTAACCGGTTTTTGTCCTTTTAGTACGAATTTTTATTAAATATCCACCTGTAAACAATTTTTTTTTCTCTTTCGCCCTGAAACCGTCCCTCTCGCACTGCGAGTTTTACCGCATGGAGTGACAGTGACCGTTGAAAAATTCACTTATTAAATTACTCTATTTGCCGTTCACCAGCTCTTAAACTAAACGGAGTTCTTTTGTACGTTTGTTTCAAACCATGCGAGAGAAGGCCTCTTAACAATCCAAGGATTAGATTGGCATCCGGTTTCGAAGAAATTACGAAAATTTTTGTTACCGAAAATGATCTTAGTGGCTTCCCTAAAACGGTCCACGATCAGTTATAGTCGAATCTTTTTCGATCTATCACATTTGATCTTTCTTAGAGCAGCACTGGTTCATTAAAACATGTAACCAAAAGTTAACAAATAAAAAATATTATTAATAGAGTGCATTACAAACCAGAAAAGATAAACAAGAAACAAAATGTAAAGACAGAATATGAAAAGATTCCTCGGTCCAGGATTCGAACCTGCGACCTCTTGTTGTCTGGGAATCAAGAGGTCGCAGGTTCGAATCCTGGACCGAGGAATCTTTTCATATTCCGTCTTTACATTTTGTTTCTTGTTTATCTTTTCTGGTTTGTAATGCACTCTATTAATAATATTTAGAGTATTCCAAAGCGATGGATTTCGCAATAAAAACATAATCTTAGTTAATGAGAACTGCGAATTTCTTAACTGTCTGAAGCAACACATATTGTAGCGACGACAGCGCCATCTGTTTCTTAAGAACAAGGCGTGAAATCACATAACGCCCTCGTGAGCGTTCAGTATGTGCATTACAAGCTAGTTAGATCAAATAGTTACAAAAATATTCGGTGAACAAGTATCGTGGAAAAATTCAACGGTCTAGAAGTACCTCGGTGGCGCAGTCGGTTAGCGCGCTTGTCTTGATAACAAGAGGTCGCAGGTTCGAATCCTGGCCCGAGGATTTTTTTCAAATTCTTGTCTTTAGTTCTTTGTTCTTGTCAAAAGTAACAAAACAAGTATTTTTTATTTTTTGTTATAGCTATAGGGTTCATTTTAAGCCAGTATATATGTCGCAGGCATCTGGTTAAATTCAGTGACTTAACTAAATGACTAGGCTTTTGGTTTAAATGGTGGTCATAAAAAAATAAACACGAAGGTTACCTATGGCGGTCACTCGCCACACCAAAATCAATATCGAATCACAATATTTATTTTGTAAATACAAATACCTACATAAAGTATACTTTCTACAAGTCAAAGTTAATCTTAATCTTTAGAATATAAAAAATATGTACCTAATAATACGGGAAATACATAGAGAAATCTAGGAATAAATATATTATATATACATAATGAAATGAACAAATAAGTAAACTAACCTTCTAACCTAAGCTACCGCCTCTATTCTGCCTGATTTAACCAAATGCCTGCGACATATGTATGTACCGGGTGACTTTTCGAACATCGTCCAAATTTTTTTTAAGCATTAGGTGTTATCCATAGAGACCATTAAAAAAATAAGTAGGTAAAATTTTCACCTTAACATATTTTTTTCTCAAGATTTTTCGTACAGCGTTGTGTCTACACTAAGCTACGAACGGCGGCGAACGGAAGGCTCGTAGCCGCGTAGCGCGTACGGCGCATGGTGTCTACAAACTTAGCCGCGTAGTGCGAAGATTTAAGACAGAGATTTATCTCCATAGTCGTAATATTTCGATCGAGCCCGGAATCGGACCTCTGGGTTACGAGCAGCAAATAAAACTTGCTCCGAAGGAAGTTCTTGAAAAAGTCGGTTCGAAAGAGATGTACAAGTTTAAACTGCAACAATCAACTTGTTCAATATTCATCGTGGCGGCTGCTGGACGATCGAGGGGGGAGCGGGGAGCACGGAGGGGGGCGACAGGGTGGATAAAACCACCGGCGCGGTGGACGCGCTCTCTTTTGCGTCTGCGACCTTGCGACATGACTACTGTACTTGTTGAACAGATCAATATAAGATCAAGCTGTATCTGGACGTTTTACTTATAAATATCCTAGTAAACTGCTAGTGCAAGAACTAGGCTCAACACAACTCCTGGTCCCTCATCAACTCCTGGTCCCTCATCAACTCCTGGTCCCTCATCAACTCCTGGTCCCTCAACTTCTCAAACAGCCACCACAGCAACTGTGAATTCAGACCATGATTCCAACTCTGACTCGGATGACTCTGATCTAATTTTGTAATAACAACTTAATGTTCTCAATAAAAACTTTGATTGATTTCATTTATTTGGTGCTCTTTTATCAAAATTAGCACAACCCTAGTGCATTTTAGGGTTTGTTTAGCGCATTTCTTACAATAGCAGTTGGCAACACTGCGTAGTTGCCTTCAATATGTGGACTCAAAAGTAGGGATGTCGATTCTTTCTAAAAAAGATCGATTTCGAATCAGGAAGAAAAAATCGATCTAATAAAAAATCGGTACAGAAAAGATCGATTCAAAATTGGAACAGAAATTCACACAATTAGCGTTAATAAAATTTTATTTATGTGGGTATCTAGGTAAAAATTCATAAGCGTTAATTTTTACTGAGTTTATTGTAAGTAAAGTTAGTTGTTTTCTCATAAAATTTTGCCAAAGTAACTTAAAATGCACATACATAACATTATTATTACGTAAATATTATGTAACAATATTTCTGAGTCTCAATTATCTACTCCAACTTCCTATCTTCAAATGTAAGGTCTTTCATAAAATAATTATTTTGAATTTCGAAATCAAATACTGGCCTGAAACGCAATTAAATGTAGGTACTCTTTTTAATTGTATGTGATTTGTTAGCAAAATTTTCCGTGAAACCGCAAAAAATCGTGTCCACGATTCTGCGGTTGTATGGATCGATGCAAAGATAGAATCGCTTCGAAAAAATCGATCTAAAATCTATTTTCTTGGCCTCGATTAATCGATCTTCGATTAGATCGATTTAAAATCGACATTCCTAATTAGAAAGGGGGCATTTTGTTTGATACTATTATTGGCTAATAAAATCTAAAAACGGGCCCGCATAGGACGATGGTAACTGAAGGAGTTATAAAATCCTACTTTTTTCCATTTGACTCCTCCAACTACATATTATAAGTTGGTCTACTAAATAATACAGATCGCGCCAAACTTCTAGTCCGCTCGGAAGTTGCTCTCCCGAATAGCCTCTGAGCTAAGCCGCGGACAGACAGAACATGGCGAAACTATAAGGGTTCCTTGTCGGACTACGGAACCCTAAAAACCGGCTAAGTGCGGCTAGGACTCGTGCCCTGAGATTCCGTACCATTTCAAATGAGACGACGCTCTCTCTAACCTCGCCCGTATGTCGGTGCGTTAGGGTTCACGCATTTTTGTTTGGAACTCAATTATTTCCCCAACCAAGGGTGTCCGCGGGTATAATTCTTTAATCTCTTCTATGATTCATGATTTCAAAATAAATGATGTTTTTGCGTGCGCGGCATCTGATTAGAGTAGGATAGGCAGTTAAAAAGCAGAAGCGTTAGAGCAGGACTACGAATTGAGCTATTATGGGTCTTTAAATCACGAGTCGCTTTTTTAGGTTCTAATGGACAGAGCTAACCATGTAAAAGAAGACCTTAATGTTTTCTAAAAAATCTTGGTCGAGGGATAGGTATTTGGTAAACTGTGAAAAATGTTGAATTACTTTTGTAAACGTTTATATGTTCAAAGACGGCAGTAAAGTGTGCTTTATGTTTTTGTAACAATTTAAACAATGTTAATATTGATTAAATTACGAAGATTCTATCCTTATTTTTGCAAAAAAATTCTAAAGTTTATCTACATTGTTGAAGTTGGTATAAAATCATAAAAAATGCTTTAACACTGTTTTTAGGGTTCCGTACCGCAAGAAGAAAAAACGGAGCCCTTATAGGATCACTTTGTTGTCCGTCTGTCTGTCCGTCCGTCCGTCCGTCTGTCAAGACCCTTTAACTCGGAAAGGCGTGGAGGTATTAAGGTTGAAATTAAAACCATAATATACTCAGGTCTACAGCTCCTTGAAGCTGTGAAAAAATCAAACTCCTAAGTAAACGTGAAAAAAGCTACGGCCGTTTAAGCCGCAAAAAACGTATATTTCGACACTCTCAAGGGAATCAAAATGTATAGGGTATTTTCCGTTGACCTAGAACTATGAAATTTGGCAAGTAATACCGTCTTATGCTACAAGTATAGAGAAAAGTCTGAAAACTATACGTTTGTAATTAAATCATTAAAAATATCGAGTGCGACTCGCACTTGTCCGGTTTTTTATTGATTTTATTAGTATTTCCGCTGGGCTATAACAGCAAGTTCAGCAAGTGTAAATTGTACAAATACTAATATTAAGGCGAGGAATTGATAAACTTTATTTCAAATCAGCGCCTTAGGGGAGAAGAGTAAGGGGGACTTACTCCATACAAATATGCGCTCACGAACTAGCTTATGCCGTAAGGTATTTTTCATTTAAAATGTCAACTATAAGTAATTTAATAAATCCAATCGGCCATATTGAAGTGTATTTGTAGACTAATTTAAATAAAAAAACTTAGAGGCTTCATTCGCTCCCGTTTGTCAGTAAAATAGAAATCTCTGTTTTAAAAGAGGTTTTCTAAATATTTTTTTTTCTGCTATGAAAATTAATCAATCAACTAAATCTTCGGGCAAAATGATGTCAATGAAATGCTTAATCTAGTATAAATTGGTAATTACATATGTTTTTTTATTGCTAAGATTAATGGAGATCCATGTCGCCAAAATTTCCAATGCGTCGTCTCAGGCTCGGTGGTAGGATTCAAACCTGTACATATTCCATAATGACTGCGCCACTGTCGCGCGCTTAGCGTATGGATTTAATTAAATAAAATCCATAGGGAGGATCAAGTGGCCTTAAGTAATCTCGACAAAATGTATCTTTTATAAATTACCCACGTGGTATATCGTAATATGAAGTGGCAATTTTGTTTTTGGTAAATTAAGTGTTAAAATTCAATTATGTTAAGGCGGTTCATTTCAGTGTCAGTGCAAAATGGCATCTATTTATGTAAGTAACGTATTTGTATTTAGTATATGGGTAGCTATTATAATTATCATATCGTGTACACACAATTGTATTCCTTAAATATGAGAATGAGAATTTTTATTTAATAAAAGTACGTAATAAACTTATCATATATTACAAATTAAAAGAACTTATGGCTAGGGTTATACTAACATTTATATATATATATATATATATCTACGTAAAGTTTATGTACATATGTCTCGGAATTTAAAAACAAGGGCAAAGACTATTCGCCGTGTTAGTTAAGTGAACAAAACTGTCTGACGGACGGATATACTGTCGTAAATTTTTTCCTTCGTGTTTGGTTTTAGGAATTTTTCTGGATGACTCATGAAAGGTGTTAGATATACAAAACTTATAATAGTAAATAAAATAAAAAATAAGGTTTTATTTAATTTGAATCAGTGTGCTATTTTTATTTAGTGAAGATATAAAAATATATACTGTAGTGTATTGGTTTGAGTATAAAAATGAAACTAAAGTATTTATATATGCTTGTGTATTTTAGTGGTCTAAGATGTGTATAGATGTGTTTATGTATTTGTTTGTTAGGAGAACATATTAACTGGTTTGACATTGAGCCAGGCTAAACTGACATGAAACTGTTTGCGCTATGATTATACTCTTTTATAATTTCAAGTAGCTTTTCGGTTTTGTCATAATCAAGTTTGCTTAAGAAAGTCATAAGTGTTCGTTATAGAGCCCGTAGAGATATATTTTGTAATTTAGCATATGCACTTACTCTATTATATAAAAAGGGTCCCAAAAAATTAATAGATTATACAATTATATACCTTTATTGAACGAGTGAGCGAAGCGAGCGATTTCTCCGAGTCTACTGGAAATCTGGCGTTTGTATGTATGTATGTATAGATATGTATGAATGTTTGTTCGACGATAACGTGCGATAAGTGAACTTAATGTACCTATATTGCAGGAATAAAGTATTCATTTCATTCCAATGTACAACTTATGATTGTTTTGTACATTGGAGGACTCTAGTCTGGGAGCCGAATTCTTTTTGCCTTATTTACTCGCCTGCCAAATTTCATGACATTCCGATCAACGATACTCGAGTTATCGTCGGACAAACATTCATACATACATACATACATCCATACATACATACATCCATACATACATACATACATACATACATACATACAAACGCCGGATTGTTCCAGTAGACTCGCAGAACTCGCTCGCTCGTTCAATTACATATTTTACGTGGGTATATATTTAATATTTAATCAAATATTATAGTAAAGATGATGCTCTCAATATGTGCAAACCAATATCTTACACGTTAAAGATGTTTTATGAGATGAATATTAAACCGTAGCGAAATGACCCGTGTGTGGACGCGATTTACCTAAAATTGCCAATTTACCTATATCGATTCTAATATTACCAATACCGAACCTTGTTATCTTTTATAAATTTACATACATGTAGGTAAGGTGACTAAATTCATACTGGAGACACGATAAGTGGTTAGGACTAAGGTTCAATAACCCTGAAATACGACAAATATTTTTTGTGCCCCTGTTACTTGTTCAAGAACAACATCTGCTCGGTTTGTATAGAAAGTCTACATTTTATTTTGCGTATTACATAGAAAGGGTCATTGTCATTGACAAGTCTCCAGTATGACTTTATGGCTTTATAAACAAAAGCCACTTTATATACTCACGCTTGTCTCCCAGAGGGATAGGCACAGATAAGAGATTTCCATATTCTACGATCCTTTTGTTTTAAAACGCGGGCGTAGCCGCGGGCGAAAGGCTAAGTATACAAGTTGAAAATTAATAAAGGAAACTGTTCTATGTTTGAAGTATAAAATACATGTTTTGTTACTTTTATTCATGATAAAAAAAGATATCGGCCGTCATAAGAAGCACTAATACTCCGGTGTCAGAGACGACGCTCTACAAAACCTATGTGTACATACACAGAACATTAAAATACTGTTCTGTGTGTACATAGCACAGACATATAATATACTTCGGGCTCTTTCCAAACAAAATAAATACTAGAGATTAGTTTAGGAATTAACAAATATGTTCCAAGCATAAGCCAGCCAAAACAAGCAATTTTTATACGTTTCTTCATGAAGCCTAAATGTAGCTTATTTTTTGTATGGAAACTTGCCACGCTATTTAATCCTTACTGCTACTTAGTAATAATTATATGTCTGTGGTACATAGTCATAGCCTATGTGTTTGCATTATTTACCGCTGGGAATATGTACCGTTTATTTAGTCACATCTCATGTCGCGTAGGTAGGCCATCCATCCATCCATCCATCAGCCTGTTTCGTCCACTGCTGGACATAGGCCTTTCCAGGATTTCGCCACTCTTGGCGGTCCTCCTGGAAGAAATGCCCATACTCACACACGCTGGGCAGGCGGGTTGGTGAGCGCGGTGCAGAAACCCTTGCAACAGTGACGCCGCTGCCCGTCACCAGTCTGTTTTATATAAGGATATACCGTCATCCATCGGTCCCAGGTAATGGTGGGCCGCCTGGTTTTGCCTAAGAGCTGTTCTCTTACTCTCCCCCGAATAACTTCGGGAGGATTTCCGAGTAAGATGGTGGTACCTCCACAGTCGAGCTCGGCATTAGCTCTACCAGCTAACCATTCATTCGAAATTTTGAAATAAAAAATGAACTTTTTTTGTTTTGTGTTCTATTAGTGATTAGCTTTTGCCCGCGGCTCCGCCCGCGTGTTATTCGGTTTAACGACATGCTTTTTTCCGGGTTGAAAAGTATCCTATGTGTTAAGTTAGGGTATAAGCTATATCCATTCTAAATTTCATCCAAATCCGTCCAGCCGTTTCAGCGTGAAAGAGTAACAAACATACACACACACACACACACAAACTTTCGCATTTATAATAGTAGTGTGATTCTGATTAATAGTTTTCAGTAAAGCTGGGGGTTCATTTTCAACCTGTATAAGGTCCTACAATAATAAATGAAAATAATAGGCTCGTACACAGGGTAAACCAAATATTATTCTATTTAGTCCGTCATTTAGATTATCAAAAAATATTGGACACATATTTTTTCTTTTGTCAATCAAACAAAAAATGCCAGAGCTAAAGCGCGTCAAAGTTTGGGAGTGGGGGAAAATGACGTCACTTCTAAGTAAAATTGTACCTAGATGTGACGTCACGCGGAACTTCAGCGGGCCATATCTTCATCATTTTTTGTTTAATTGAAAAAAGAAAAAATACGTGTCCAATATTTTCTGATAATCTAACTGACGGACCAATAATGTTTTTTTTTGTCATCATGCCTATTCTAGGGTAGATTATGTATCGTTAACTGATCCTGATCACATACCAGAAGAAAACATTTTTTTTTTGCTCAGTTAAGCTACAAAATGGTTCAGTCCAAATTTCTAAAGAAGAATGCCACGGGATCGTATTAAATGGCGTCACAACCAAATAAACGTCATAAAATTATAGTAGGATTTTTTTTGAATGTCGGAATCGGCTTAAGTGCTTATCTTCCAATTAATGGCATTGTTCTATTGTTAAGTTCCACCGCTAATTAGCAGTGAACAACGAAACGCATAAACAACAAAACGCATTCCAGATAGTACCTTTTGAAATCGAAAGGGGCAGGTACAGGTATGATACAGGTTGAAACGATTTCAGATTTTTACATAATTTTATATGCATGTTATTAAGAAAAATGGTATTTAAGTGTAAAAAAGTTCATTTGTCTCTTTGTTTAAACATAAATTAAAAACTTTATTAATAGAAAAGTCTTACTATAGCACGACCGATTATTTAGAAGATAATAGACTAAATGAATGTTTTGAACGTTGCGAACTCGGAAACGCGACCGATTTTTAGATGATCCATGACAAAGATCTAGGTACCATTAAATATCTTTGATCCATGATAGTACATAAATGACATTATTATTTAACCATAATTAATGAAATTGTTTTTATAATTTGTGTTTCTTGTATATTGGAACCTTGTCGTGAAATGTGTTGTCTAGTTATTATTATTTTTTGGTGTGTTTTCTGCCTTTTGTGTACCTACCTAATTTATATACCTACCAAATTGAATTATTTTTTCTTTCATGCATGACACTAATTGTTGAATTTATTATTTTGGTAGCGTACCTAATTTAATGTAATCCTTTTTTATTTTTTAAGTTTTAAATATTTGTATGCCTTTACGGCGGAACATAGCGCACTACAAATTATGTAACTCCATCTTTTAACATACCTATGTTGGACAAATAAACTATATTGATTGATTGATTGAAACTTTAATTTAACACACATTTGTTGTTTGTGAAAAATTTTCAAGAGATGATATAGAGTATCCTCAATAAACCACTTATGATTCCACGCAGCGAAAAAGAAAATGTTATGTTCGAAACATTGACCTCTCATAAACAACAAGACACACAGTCTCTTAAGAAAAGTTCGTCAGAAAGTGTCCGAACGGAACAGTAAGTACCTATAAATACAAAAAAAATGTATGGTTGCAATCTACGGTAATTGTTGAAGTTACATTCAAAATACATACATTACATTTTTGTACCTCTTATTCTCGCTAAATCAAAGTCCACATACACAGCCGGGGTCTTTATCGAGCACACTTTTCACAAAAATCCAAATACTAACCAATCAAAATCCTATAAACGTAGGCCAGGGTCAAATTTATGAAATACCCAGAATAAAACACAGAGAAGTATACGATTTTAAGATCCGAAAGCCATTACTTAATCATCCTGTAACTGACACACAAACTGGCTGCCGCTTTCAATTTAAAAAATGGAATGGAACGGAATCTGAAATGCGTTGGCGACTTGGCGTTCAAATTTGAGCCTTTTTATTTAGGTGGTAAAGTTGCTATTAACATAAAATATTTTGTTGTTTATGCGTTTCAATATGCACTGCTCATTTGGCGATTGAACTTTACAATACATAACTATGCCATTCATTGGAAGATAAGCTCTTAAGCCGATTCGGACATTTAAAAAAAATTCCTACTATACTTAGATATTTTACAATCCGATCAACATCTTTTTGGTCAAAAGAGTTTACTTAAACCGGAATTCTAACATCATAATAAAAATATTTCGGTATTTTAATTTCCGTTGCCGCTTTACTATGATTAGGTTGCCAAACAATAATCGCCTCTATCAAAAGGTAATAAAGTCTTTGCAATTGCCCTTGTCAGCAAACAGTAAATTCAAATTGCGGATACTAATTTAAATGAGACTTGGTGATTTGGTAAGTACATTTTAGTCTTGGTTTGGTTTTGACGCCACGACTTTGAGTTCGGTACGAGGCGCCAAATATTACGCGGCATTCTCCTTTGCTAACTAAATTTCAATATAAAGATTTAAAAGTTCGAGCCATTGACCTCTCATAAACAACTAGACTCACAATCTCGCTCAAGAAG
Source organism: Ypsolopha scabrella (assembly GCA_910592155.1). Classification (NCBI taxonomy): domain Eukaryota; kingdom Metazoa; phylum Arthropoda; class Insecta; order Lepidoptera; family Ypsolophidae; genus Ypsolopha; species Ypsolopha scabrella. Next base: position 4,044,670 of record OU342989.1, on the reverse strand, counting down.
TGTCCACGATGCATTTCGTCACCGCTATGGGGTGACAAGACGATTTCGTACAACTGACAATGCATCTTATGTTAACGACATAAGGTCTTAATTTGGTTGAAGGTTTTTGCTACTATGCACGTCGCACGTTCGGACACTTTCTGACGAACTTTTCTTAGAGACTTTGTGTCTTGTTGTTTATGAGAGGTCAATGTTTCGAGCATAACATTTTTTTTTCGCTGCGTGGAATCATATGTGGTTTATTGAGGATACTCTATATCATCTCTTGAAATTTTTTCACAAACAGACATCCAAACGCCTTGAGTCGAGAACCTCCCTTTGAAATTCGCGATTTAAAAAACAACCTCTGTTTTAAACCCCAGGCACCTATTATATGAAATTAAATTTCATAAAGGCTTCGTAGCCTTACAGCCACGGTTGCGCTACACCTTTTGTACGATTATCACCTTTATTCGGCCGCAGGAAGAACTACTATGGACCAACACATTGTGACGTGTTGGAAACTACTTAAATATTACAGTTCCTAAACGTCAAGGTACTCGTAAACCTACCTAAAACTTAAATTAACTTAAAAGATTGTTGTAAAATTTCAGTTTAGGGTTCCGTACCTCAAGAGGAAAAAACGGAGCCCTTATTTATAGGATCACTATGTTATCTGTCTCTCTGTCCGTCCGTCCGTCCGTCCGTCCGTCCGTCTGTCTGTCAAGATCCTTTACCTTGGAAACGCGTGGAGGTATCGAGTTGAAATTAAAACCATATGAGTAGGTCTATATTTCCTTGAAGCTGTGAAAAAATTAAACTTATAAGTTAACGTAAAAAAGATACGGCCATTTATGCCGCAAGAAATATATACTTCGACACTTTCAAGGGAATCCAAATTTATAGTGTATTTCCCGTTGACCTAGAACTATGAAATTTGGCAAGTAATACCGTCTTTTACTACAAGTATAGGGAAAAATATGAAAAGTACATTTTTGTAATTAAATCATAAAAATATAATCTTTAACGGAACCCACGGTGGGCGTGTCCGACTTGCACTTGTCCGGTTTTTAGAGTTCCGTACCAAAAGGGTAACCAACCAACGGGACCCTATTACTAAGACTCCGCTGTTCGTCCGTCCGTCCGTCACCAGACTGTATCTCATGAACCGTGATAGTTAGAGAGTTGAAATGTTCACAGATGATGTATTTCTGTTGCCGCTATAACAACTAACCGGGAAACATTATTTTTTGCCGTTTTTATAGATAATGGTACGGAACCCTTCGTGCGCGAGTCCGACTAGCACTTGGCCGGTTTTTTTATTACGTAAATGTGTTTCGGGGTTGAATAATAGCACTCAACGTGTTAAGAGAAATCCTTTATGCTTATAATAATGGCAAATCATTCCCTTAAGGGTCGGTTTTGCGGATTGTTAACGAAATCTTTAGAAATATTTTATAACGCCCAGTAAACTATTTTTAGCTGAGAACAATTTATACCACACTAGCCTTTGCCCGCGGCTCCGCCCACTTTTATTCTGTCTTTGCCCGTTTTCGCCAATTTAGCCAATCTATTGACCAGGGTCACTACGATGATGATAAAAAACCGCATCCAAATCCGTTGAGTGGCTCTCGAGTTAAAATGGAACATGCAGACAGACAAAAATAAAAAAAATGGTGGTTTTTGCCTCAGTGCAATATTAATTACCCAATAAATTTAAATTTTTTGAAAAATATTAAATGTGCAGGCACGGGTTTTTTTACTGCTTTATTGTTAGTATAGATGATTTTTTAAATTCTGAATTCAATAAACTGAATTCATAGAGCATAGAGTTTTTTGCTGGAAATGCAATGAGAAGGTCAAGTTAGACGATGAAAAAAATATGAAAAAATTTAAATGTCACTTTGAAAGACCTTTATTTGTATGACGCCAGGGTAGGCACTGCCTCTGCCTACCCTAGAGCACATGATTTCATACAATTTTTTTTTTCAAAGTTTAAATTTTTTGGTGTTATTTTTATCGTCAAACTTGACCTTCTCATAGGATTTCCAGCAAAAAGTTCTTTGCACGCCACTGCGCACAGAGGTTTAAACCTAGTGTTCTATCCATCCATCCATCCATCAGCCTGTTTCGTCCACTGCTGGACATAGGCCTTTCCAGGATTTCGCCACTCTTGGCGGTCCTCCTGGAAGAAATGCCCATACTCACACACGCTGGGCAGGCGGGTTGGTGAGCGCGGTGCCGAAACCCTTGCACCAGTGACGCCGCTGCCCGTCACCAGTCTAATTTATATAAGGCCCGGCAATTGGGGATGGATATACCGCCATCCATCGGTCCCAGGCAATGGTGGGCCGCCTGGTTTTGCCTGAGAGCTGTTCTCTTACTCTCCCCCGAATAACTTCGGGAGGATTTGCGAGTAAGATGGTGGTACCTCCACAGTCGAGCCCGGCATCAGCTCTACCACCTCTAGTGTTCTATTAGTAGCAAAATAATTAATAATCTCTGAGCCTAGTTATTTATAGATTTGCATCTGTAGCGCGAAAAATGGTTGCTCCATCTAGGATTCTTCTATAATTAATTACTGGCATAAAAAGGTCTAATCACAGAGATTCCCAAAATAAAATTACAGTGAGCGACACTTTAATGTCGTCATCTGATACCACGAAATTCAGCTTTTTACGTTTTTAACGCAAAGGGTCTTCAGTTCTTGGAAGATATCGAATTTGGTTTTGATGGGTATTTAAATAAATGGGCAAGTACGAGTTGGAATCGCGAGCAAAGGGTTTCGTACCAACACAATACGGGAACGGATCCAAAAACATTATGGTGAATTAACATACCAACACCAAGGAGATAAAAAACATATCACTAAAATGGTAGCGTCTAACAAATCTTTTGAGTACGGAACCTCAACCTTATAGTTTCACCATGAAAGCTTCAAATTAATTGGTATGGGTATATATTAATACATATTAATCACGCCGACAAGAAGGTAAAAAAAGGCTGTACCTGACCCTAGAATATGAAAAAAGCCAGATTTTCGAGGGGTCTTTCAACGAAAGTGCGACTATCTTAATATTGGAAAAAATATATTTGATTTATTGATCTTTTATCTAGGTGATCTACTTATAAACAATATACTAAGATTTATACTTTTGACAAAAAAAAATGTTTTCCACCCTCTTTTTTTTGGTTTTCAAACGTTCGTTTTAAAAACGCGTTTAAGGGATCAACTTGATTTTTTTTAAATAAAATAGGTAATATAAATATAAAGGTTTTCTACTAAAATCCAGTATTTTTTTCCCTACAAAATATTTCAGTATTAGCTCTGCTGTTTCGCGCGTAATTATTAGTATAACGCGTCCTAGACAAATAGGTCGATTAGCTAACCAATAATCGCCTCTATCAAAAGCTAATAAAGTATTCGACATTGGCCTTTTTGTGTTGGACGGGTAATAACATTTTTTCCTAGGGTATGCCATAATCTTTGTAACGGTATCTCCCATACACGTAAATTGGGGATGATTTTTTTTCTCGTCTATCCCATAGTGTGGGTAGGGTCTGTTGGATAGCTCGTTCAAAAATTTTTTTGGGTGTGTGAAAGCTATTTTTCGATTTAGAGATCCGTTGGCGAAATACTAAGCTTTAAAGTGCTAATTTTTGTTAGAGTCAAGTTTCGGCTAAACGGTTGCTTATGAATATCTGGAAAAATTCACAGAAGTAGTATATAATATACAATGAAGTTAAAAGGAAAACTGTCACAGCTAAGTAGGCTTTACAGGTTTACGAGTACAGGTAGCGCCAAGCTTTTAGTCCCCTCTAAACACAACAATGTATGAGCCGTTCTTCGGGAGAGCAGAGTTTGGCGCGATCTGTAGAGACCAACTTACAAAATGTACTGGGCAACTACGGAACCCTACACTGCGCGTGGCTCGAGACGCACTTGGCCGGTTTTTATTATTTGTTTTACTATCTGGCTTTTGAAACTTTGATATAAATGGAGCTGAAACAAATAGCCTTGAAAAAATTGAATCTAGAGTTTGGGTTTACCCGCGGGCTAATGAGCGTGTCAATCGACACCCTTCTGCCGGCTCATACAAGAAAAAAATGTATGAGTAGTTATTATGTTATAGGTATATATATATAGTAATATGGGTATCGTTGGAAAACTAGAAAGAAGAGCAACAAAAAAAAAGAAAAAGAAAAATTATAATAATAAAAAAAAAGTTGTGGGCTGTAATTTGACACCCATATTTTACCCTCCTCTGCTTTTAATAAAATTGATATGTGTACAGAGTTATATATAGTTTTTATTTTAATTTATATTTTTGTACAATATTATAAAATTTAAATAGACATATTCATATATATAACCAAAACTTTCTCCCGGAAAAAGTACCTACTTTCTCCAAGAAAAATACTTTTTTTTGTTTTATTTAGTAACTTTAATTTAGTTTTAGAAAAAGAAAACCGCATTAGAAACTGACCAAAAACATAATTGGCGGGAAAATCGCAAATTCGCAATAAGCGAACAGGTTAAAATTTTCTTAATTTATATTTATTTGCCATAATAGAAGCCATAGTAACTATCTGTGAAAATTTCAACTGGCTACCTAATTTGGTTAAATCTGTAGAACCTGTGACAGACAGATGGACAGACAACTTCTTGGGTACGGCTACTTCATGGGTACCCTGCACTGTCTTCACGTCTTTTATTATTTTTAAACAGGATAATGGAGTTTTCGAGCTTATTTCTCAATTATGTCAAGGATCAATTAGCAGGGTGCAATGGAAATTTATTATTTCCAAGATGAAGTATTTAGAATTAAGCGGCAATAGCTTAGGCGGTAGAACGCTGGCCTCTCAATCTTGGGATCCAGCTTCGATCCCCGCGGTTGGGCATGCACCAATGAGTTTTTCGGAATTTATGTTCTTACCTAAGACTTACCACTTGCTGAACGGTGAAGGAAATCGTGAGGAAACCCGGAGTAATAATCGTCGGTGAAACGCGGGTGTGCCGAGTGTGGTATGTGACTTGCATTTGACAGTTCACACTCGAACAACCTCTGACACCCCCTCGGGGACTCATGTGTCGTGAGTCGTGACGATATATTATGTATTATTTGTTAGAAGCGGCGCAGTGGTAGATATCCCCATAGGAAGGATTTCAATATTTAGGTACGGGTTCAGATCATAGCGGAGCATACAACGGTGTCCCTTCGATAGAAAACCATTGGAAATACGTGAAAGAAAAATCACTTCCACATAGAAAATGATGTATTAAAAAAGTAGGTGTTTGAAATATACAGGTTGACTTTTAACCTAACCCCAGTAATTTTATAAAATGTAGAAGCATTAAAACTGGTTTCATAACAACCATCCAAAATGACAGTCATATTTTTTAAAATAATTAGAGCTACTTAAAGGTTTCCGTAAAATCCAAAGAAATCATGGTCACCTGAAGAGATGAGATTAGATCGCGCGAAGTTATTTTTGTTATTGATCCCACTATTTTTTTTCGTGCAAATGTGTTTCACTAGGAACAATGTTAACATAGTTGTCTTCTAACGTTTCTTAAGGTGGTAACAGAGGATCTCGGTGCAAAATGCGCATCTTAATATTGTTTTCCAAACTTTTAATTAAAAAGTATGCAATAGATAAACCGACTTAAGAGACGTTAGCAGAACACATTTTAAATGTAATCCCTCAATAACCTTTAAAATTATTGGGGTTTGGTTAAAAGTCAACCTGTATATGGGAAAGTGAATTTTGATTAGTAAATCAGAATCGGTAGAGAAAGCAGTTTAATTTTCTGAGCACGTTATTATACGGCTTTTATTGTCTCTTATGTATCAGAGAAGATTTAAGTTAATTAGTCAGCTGGTTTCCTGATTGTAAGAAATATCAAGAGACTCCGATGCAAGCATCCTCCTAACAAGTGGCTCTTAACTTATAATCTTTCATGAAGTGGGTCAACGCTGCACCAAGTGGCTAATTTGGGTAAAACTAGCTTTTGCTCGCGGCTCTGCCTGCGTCGAATGGATTTTCGTGGAAATAAGGAAAACAAAAGAATATGATTTTTTGAACGACAATATGCAACGGTCACCATGTTTGACCAAAGTGCTAATAAATACCAATCAATTAAGCCTAAACTCGAAGGGTCTGCTGTTGTCCGTTGAGGAGATCCCGTACCCATCTTCCAGTCCCATCATCAGACCCTGGTCTCCATGTTTTACCAAAGTGCTAATGATAAACCATACAATTGGCGGATCGCCCGCGGTAGGAGGGGAGCGTCGGGCGGCGCGGAGGTAAGAGTCGAGCGGGATGGGGTGGTGCGGGCGCGGGACAGGGCCGCTTCCAACTCCACGTCGCCCGACGCTCCCCTCGTACCGCGGGCGATCCGCCAATTGTATGGTTTATCTTATAGGTAAAATAACTTAAGAGAGTCTTAGCTACTTCTTGTCTTCGTAGTCCCGCTCTCTTTAATCATTGCTTGACCACATTGTAGCAGATTTTGTCGTTTCATTTTAAGACGACATAATTAGTAAAACCTGGACAAGTGCGAGTCATACTCGCCCACCGAAGGTTCCGATAAAGACTATGTTTTTTGTGATTTAATGAAAAATGTATAGTTTTCAGATATTTCCCTATACTTGTAGTATAAGACGGTATTACTTGTCAAATTTCATAGTTCTAGGTCAACGGAAAATACCCCATAAATTTTGATTCCTTTGAGAGTGTTTTAAATATACCGTTTTTAGCATAAACGGCCGTATTTTCATTTTTTCACAGCTTCAAGGGACTGTAGACCAAAGTACATATATGGTTTTAATTTAAGCTCGATACCTTTACGCGTTCCCGAGATAAAGGGTCTTGACAGACAGACGGACGGACAACAAAGTGATCCTACAAGGGCTCCGCTTTTTCCTCCTGAGTACGGAACCCTAAAAAAGAGATTTTAAAACAGTACAACTCACATAAAACATGGGTTCTGGAAAAAAAAACATGTAATAAATGAGGACTTTTGTATCCAACCTTTTATTGAATCCACTACTCGGTCGCGCACTTCGTTGTGCGATGGACATCCATCCATCCATCCATCAGCCTGTTTCGTCCACTGCTGGACATAGGCCTTTCCAGGATTTTGCCATTATTAGCGTTCCTCCTGGAAGAAATGCCCATACTCACACACGCTGGGAGGTGGGTTGGTGAGCGCGGTGCCGAAACCCTCGCACCAGTGACGCCGCTGTCCGTCACCAGTCTGTTTTATATAAGGCCCGGCAATTGGGGATGGATATACCGCCATCCATCGGTCCCAGGCTATGGTGGGCCGCCTGGTTTTGCCTGAGAGCTGTTCTCTTACTCTCCCCCGAATAACTTCGGGAGGATTTGCGAGTAAGATGGTGGTACCTCCACAGTCGAGCCCGGTATCAGCTCTACCACCTATATTAAAAAGCATAGACACATTAAATACTAGGGTTTAATAATAGTACATTACGATACGAGAGCGATGAAACGTTTTCTGACGAGTTTGAGTTTGCGGCACGAGCCGAAGGTGAGTGCTGCAATCACACGAGTCGAGAAAAAGTTTCTCGCACGAGTATCGTATAATATTTTATAGCAAAAGTGCGGAAAATGCCGACTTTACGCAAGCGCAGCGTGCGTAAAGTGGTCATTTTACGCACGGTGTGCTATAAATTATTTTTTCCCATACTTGAAAACTATGTCAGTTTAATAAGTCTACAGATTTACATTTACAACGATCCGGACACACCTCTTGCTAATATTTAGCTTGAAAAGTAATTACATCCAGGTTTAAGTAATGATTTTTTCCCATACGAGACAACTGTATCAGTTCAATCTAATTACAGATTTCCATCTTCAACGACCCCGACACACCTCTCGCAAATTTTAAACCGACTTCAGAAAAGAGAAGGTTCTCAATCTTATTGTATTTTCTTATATAGTTTTTTTGGGTATATTACTCCATGACTCCGGCATTTCTTAGCCGATTTGTGAGATTTTTTTTTGTTCGAAGTTTGGGCTTCCATGTAGTTTAGTTTAGTCTTGATCTAATGATAGTCTTCAGAGATAGGCAGTGGAACTCCTCAATGAATGACAGCATATCACTTGATATTGAGGCAAACGTTTTTTACTAGAATGCTGACTACAGGGTATTATTTGAAAATTGTCATGAACCTATCTGACCTTCGATCCTGAAGGGACCTAACTGGGTGATTGCTCTACCAACTGAGCTATCCAGTTCTCAACACGACCAGCGAATTTACCCACTTGCTTTCCCATACCGCATCCATCAGCCTGTCATCGACCACTGCTGGACGGCCTTTCAAATATTTCGCCCTACTCATGGTTGTCCTCCGTTCCCCTCATCCAGCCGCCACCCGCAACGTCCTTCAGGTCGTCGGTCCAGCGGGAACGAGGTCGGCCTACGCTACGCTTTGATTTTAATTAGATTGGGTTTGGACCCGTCGAATGGGTTGGGTCGGGCTGCACCGAATCGACCCCAATACATTATGTACAGTGGAGACCACATCAAGCTATACACTTGCAGCACGACTATAGCCTCTACAGAGAAGAATATAAGATAGAAGTCCGAAGTGTCTAACTTGATGCGGGCTCCACTGTACCTATCTTAACTTAACATTTTCTGTAAACACCTACCTATACTTGTAATCTCACTCATGCTTACCGATAAAATCTTAATATTATGTGGCAAAATATTTTTGGTACTATTAGGTCTATAATATAAATAAAGATATTGTTAATATACAGGCTGACTTTTAACCTAACCCCGATAATTTCGTATTTTGTAGAACAATGCAAACTGGATTTATTTAAAACCATTCAAAATCATATTAATAATTATTTTTTAAATTTACCCTTTGTAGATTTTCGTAAAGTCCAAAGAAATCATGGTCACCCGAAGAGATAAGGTAATTAGATCTCGCAAAGTTATTTTGCGCTATTTTCAACTTTTTCCGTATGGCAATGGTTAGGATAACCGTACATTTTATTTCAAAGTAATTTTTTTTTAACTTTCATTGTTTTTATTTTTAAAATGTGTTCTACTGACGTTTCTCAGTAACCTCTAAAATTATCTGGATTTGTTTAAAAGTCATCCTGTATATAAACCTGTGACTATTTTTATCCATAATAAAAATAAATAAATAATAAAAAAGCTCGTACTGTGATATATTTTCGCTATTGTTTTTAATACCATGTATTTCGGGACCTTCTGCCGCTTGCTAAATTTCTTTCTCGGAAAGAGTTGTTCCACAATATGAAAACACAATTTGTTTCGCATTTCCCGTTACAAAATCATCGACGTTCCCCTCTCGACTATAAAGGGGTGAATTGTTATCAACGAGTTCAGGCGCTAGTGATGAACTGTACTTGTCGATAAACTTAACCAGAACTCTTACTGTAATATGATCGGCTCCGACCGTTGTCGGTCATGGCGACTACTTCGACTTTCAATCTTTGTAGTAGTAGTAACCCCCGTGCGCTCTAAGCGCACGTGAGTATACCATCTACATCCATCCATCCATCCATCAGCCAGTGTTCGTCCACTGCTGGACATAGGCCTTTCCCAAATTTTGCCACTCATGTCGGTCCTCCGTCCTCCTCATCCAGCCGCCCCCCGCAACGTCCTTCAGGTCGTCGGTCCAGCGGGCACGAGGTCGGCCTACACTACGCTTTGCTGTACGTGGTCTCCATTCTAAAGCCTTTCGGCCCCAACGGCCATCATGTTGGCGACAAATATGGCATGCCCACTGCCACTTCAACTTACTGATTCTGCAGGCTATGTCGGTTACTTTCGATCTCCGACGGATCTCCTCATTTCGGATTCTATCCATCAGAGATACCCCAAGCATAGCCCGCTCCATAGCTCACTGAGCGACCTTAAACCGGTGGATCAGACCCTTTGTAAGAGACCACGTCTCAGCGCCATACGTCATCACAGGAAGGACGCACTGGTTGTACATCTTAGCCTTTAAGCACTGCGGTATTGACGACGTAAATATGTGACGCAACTTTCCGAATGCTGCCCAACCCAAGCATATTCTTCTGTCAGCCTCGGCGTCAAAGTTGTTTTTATCCAGCTGTATGACTTACCCAGATAAACATATTTTTGAACAATTTCGATGCTAACATTTTCGACGGTTATTGGCCCTTGGATGACGTGACAGTTGGACATGACCTTTGTCTTATCCAAATTCATCCGCAGGCCCACTTGTCTCGAAGAATCGCCAAGGCCGCGCATCATTTCCTCTAGTTCCTGCAGCGATTCCGCCATTATGACGATGTCATCGGCAAAGCGAAGATGTGAAATGTACTCTCCGTTTACGTTTATGCCTCGTCCATTCCAGTCTAGTGTTTTAAAGACGTCCTCCAGCGCGGCGGTAAACAGTTTTGGGGAAATAACATCTCCCTGTTTCACGCCGCACTGAAGATGTATCGGTCTTGTTTGTACACCCTGTACTTGGATGGACATCGTAGCGGAGTCATACAGACATTTCAACAACTCCACGTAACGCCAGTCAACTTGGCAATGCTGCAAGGACTGCAGAACAGACGAAGTTTCGATGGGGTCGAAAGCTTTCTCGTAGTCCACAAACGCTAGACATAAGGGCTGATTATACTCTTGAGTTTTCTGTATAACCTGCCCTAGCGTGTGAATGTGGTCCACGGTGCTGTAGCCTTTTCGAAACCCAGCCTGCTCTGGAGGTTGGAAGTCGTCGAATCGTTGGGTGAGACGATTCGTGATAACTCTTGAGAACAGCTTGTAGGTGTGGCGCAATTGGTCTATAGTTCTTAAGTAGGATTTTGTCCCCTTTTTGAAAAACACAAAATGACCAGACTCCTGCTCCACTCCTTTGGCGTAGTACCTGTGCAAATGACGGCATTAAATAGGTCCTGTAGCTGTCCGAGTATAGGGTAACCTCCAGCTTTCAGGAGTTCAGTTGTGATGTCGTCCTCACCCGGCGCCTTGTTGTTTTTCAGCTGTTCAAGAGCTATCCTAATCTCACCCATTTCGACATCCGGGAGTTCATCGGTGTAGTGGCGGACCAGAGGTGCACGTCAGATTTCGGCGAGGATTTCTGGCCTAGAGGTAACAGTTCTATTGTCAGATGTCTTCAGCTTTGTCAGATTGGTCCTTCCTAACTGCTGGGCAAAAACTTTTGAGCCTTTATTTCGCTGGATCGCGTCTTCAATGACGCGAGTGTTATGTTGGCGCAGGTCAAAACGAATTTGCCTTTTAACACGCTTGTTAAGAAGGAAAAAATCTGCAGAATCTGAAGACATTTCCCGTCTCTGCCTCATCAGGTCCAGAGTTCCACTGGAAATTTTGGACTCCTTCTTCGTTCGCTCCGGCTTAAAATAAGCCCTCCCTATCTCGCGCACGACATTCGTGAAATTGTTAGCAAGCTGGTCAACATCCTCAGTGGCTTCTAACAGGGCAAATCGGTTCTGAAGTTCCATTTGGAACTTTTCGGATCCCACAGCGGTTTGGCGCAGAGAAGGGCGGAGCGTAGGCTTCATCAGACGATTCTCTCAAGCTGTAAATCGATATTCAAGATGCATCGCACTAGTCGGTGATCGCTACCGGTACAAAACCTGTTGATCACAGATACATCTTGGATTACGTGCTTTTGATCCGTCATGATGAAGTCTATCTCATTTTTAGTCTTACCATCAGGGCTTCGCCAGGTCCACTTCTTTTGAGGCTTCTTTTTGAAGAATGAGTTCATCAAATAAAGACCCTGGCTCTCAAGGAAGCTAACCAGCATCTGGCCCCGGGGATTTCTGCAGCCATAACCGTGTGGTCCGCTTACCGATTCACCACACTCTTGTACTCCCACTTTGGCGTTGAAGTCCCCCATAACAACGGTAAAATGTGTCTTGGTGGTGTTATGTCTGGCCTTTAATATGTCATCATAGACGGCCTCGACTACATCATGAGAGTCGCTCGACGTGGGGGCATACACTTGAATGACTTTAAGTTAATATCTCTTGTTGAGTCTAATAAGAACATATGCCACCCGAGTAGAGACACTACCGATTTCTAACACGTTGCTAGTGAGGTCTTTGCTGACCAGCATGCCAACTCCACCGACAGACAATTGATCGCCCTCTCGATAGTAGAGCAGGTGTCCTGACTCTAGGGTTATAGTATCCTCACTTGCTCGTCGGACTTCCGATAGCCCCAGAATATGCCAGTTGATTCTACCTAACTCTGACTCGAGCTCAGCGAGGTGTCTGTATTCCCGTAACGTCCGTGTATTATACGTCGCCAAAAAGAGTCGTCGGTGTTGGTGGCTATTCAACCGGAGACTCTTAGCACCCCCTGCCCCACCGTTATCGCGACCGCCACCGTAGTCGGGAATAGTGGGGCTGCCAGGAACTGGGGGCCGTTTATTTTTGGTGTACATCATGAATTGGGAAGAGATGCCCATACTCACACACGCTGGGCAGGCGGGTTGGTGAGCGTGGTGCCAGAACCTCTTGCACTAGTGACGCCGCTGCCCGTCACTAGTATGTTTATTTAAGGTCCGGCAATTCGGGATGGATATACCGCCATCACACGGTCCCAGGATTGGTGGGCTACCTGGATTTGTGCCTGTCTGCGAGCTGTCCTCTTACTCTCCCCCGAATAACTTCAGGGCGGTTTACGAGTAAGATGGTGGTGCCTCCACAGTCGAGCCCGGCATCAGCTCTACCACCTACCATCTACATAATTGTTGTGAATGGCCGCGGATAGTTGGCTTTTAGCTCATCACGTTTGGCGTAGAGAGAGAGATATTGTTTTGTATTGTATAATTTTATTTAATGCATGCCTTATTTTAAGTATTAATTTTTGTATAAGTATTTTGTATATTTATCTACCTGCTTTAAACGTGGAAACAAGGATACGATGAAAATCAGCGCTGTGCAGATTCACACTCACAGCAATATGCTGAGCGTTGCCCCTTTTGTCACCAACTCTATAATTTGTAAAAAATGTATGTACTTTTGTTTAATATGGGACAAATAAATTTATTTCTTTCTTATATCATCTTTCTAGAGGTCGGTTTCGCGCTGCTCTCCAAAAGTGTGAGAGTGCGTCTGTATCTGTGTGAGAAAGAGAGAGATATTGCCACCAGATATTCGTAATATTCTCTTTATTGTCAACCCCCGCGTCCCTGTAAAAACGCGGGCGGAGACTGAGTTAGCCAGCCGACTGTTATAGTTTTAAGGGCACTCTATACGCCCTAACTCCCATACTAGCGCAGTTCGCTGATAATATCCTTATCTATAGGTACTTGCTTATTATTTTTTCTTTTTCAACATATCCCATACAATATCCATGACTTGAACCTAAAACATTTATCAAAATCAAACACATACAAAAGTTACAAGCGTATAAAAGTTCTGGATTTTACACATATTTTGATGAATATTTATGTACCGTAATGTGCGAAATAACAAATCAAATAATTTTAGGTTCACAGCATAGTATATTTTATACTATTCAAAATATTTTTGTTTCATTTCCATTTTTTGATATTTCTCCTGAAATCATAGGAAGAACCAAAACCATTTTTGAAAGGTGAAAGAAAAATTCACGCAAAAAATGTTGTTTTCGTTGGATACCTATTGGTCTATTGGGGACACTCTATCGTCTCTTAATTTGGTTTAACTTTATAATAAAGTTAGTTTGTGTTTTATATCGTAAATTCTGTATTCTATATTATGTGTTTAGTTTTAATTTGTTTATTTCTTATCTTTCTTTTTTGTGTGTTTCTATTTCTATTTCCATTATAGGCTAAAGCTGAAAATTGACGGTTTTTTGTATTGTCAATACAGACTGTCATAGGCTGAGTCTGAGACAGATTTGTCTTTTATATATGAAATTGTATTGTGTTTTTGAGGCAAATCAACAGGTTTTATTATCATTATTAAGGGCCCATAATACCCCAATTCGCAGTCCTGTTCTAACGCTTTTGCTTTTTAACTGTCTATCCTATTGTAATCAGATGCCACGCACGCAAAAACATCAGTTATTTTGAAATTGCGGCTACAATTATGTTTTTTTTCATTTTTATGGAACAGCCTGCAGCTGCTTTATACTAATATCAGTTATAATATGTAAAAAAAAGTTTCAAATCTGATTTCAAGTAGATATTAATTGAATGCTCTCATTTTATTGTACGGTTTGTTGGAGGTAACTTTGTATTTTTTTTCTATCGAGAAAATTTAGTGGAATCAAGTTTTTACAACAACATGGACATAGCATTAGTCCTCAACTTTATCATATATTAATTTCAGAATGATTGTTGCAGTACTTGTTGGCATAAAATAGGATCATGCGAAGCGAAGTGAGATATAATACACCCTTAATAGCGACTGATACAAAGAAACAAACAATTTTTTTATTTATTAAGTATCAAGTCAATAAATAGAACAAAGTTATCGGACACCCCTGTTAAGTTCGCAGAACCTGTATTAGGAGACTATAAATGCTTATCGATATCGAGTCCCCTCCCTAGTATTGTTGATCGGACGATAATGTGAACAATAGACCGTGTCTGGAGCAATCATCGACAATTTGCTGTTTTTCTACACTTGGGAAAAAATGCGTTTATACAGAGGTGCAAATAGACAAGTCACACCAAATTTCCCAAAGCAACTTGAAGTACTTAAATACTAACTTAACTATTTAAATGCGTGACTATAATTCACAAGCGGTCATATGTCAAGACACCAAAAATTCTAACACCTCAAGGAGACTATTGGTTCATAATTGCAAACTAACATTATTTGAAATTTAATTTGCGGCTGTTTTCGGAGATATTTGCAAAATACTGAATGTTCCTTCATTTCGTTCAATGGTTGACTGCAAGCAATGGAACCTTTGCCACAATAAAAATAAAAATCGTTCATTCAAACCAGACCAAATGTCTAAAGGCCGTTCAAAAATTAACCCGTCTCGGTCTAAATTATTCTAGCATGTTACTCGGTACAAATGAACGTAAATATTTTTAAAGGCTACAAAATTGAAGGGTTTCTGTGCTAAAAATAGAAATACTACAAATAGGCATAACAATTTAAGGCCGTTAAAAAAACTCATAGTAATAATCATACTGTGACTGACTTAACACATTTGACAGAGTTAAGTATTGAACTTTAACTAACTTTTTTTATTAGTGCAAACTTCTCTGTGGGGTAAAGGTCTCATCAGTCACGTAGAGCCAACCATTTGCACTTAAGACCTTTTAGGATGAAAAGTTTTTTAAATGGGAATAAGTAATGAATTACTTAACCGATCAAGATTATTCTTTCTTCATATTTTAACAATTGAAGTATACTTTTAGATAATACTATTTATTGCCTTAGCAAACAATTCGAAATGTTGTCAATTGTAAGACAACGGTTGTTGTCAGATATTTCTCCAAAGCAGCTGTTAATACAATTCATTAAAATTACATAAAGTGAGTTGACATCATGAATATTTAAAAAGAGATAAATAATAAATTGGAATAAAAGAAAAACTACCTTAAGATATCAAGAGAAGCGCGCTACCAATTGCGCCCCGAGGTACTTACCTAGACCGTTGAATTCTTCCACCATAGTTGTCCACCGAATATTTTGTACTATTTGATCTCCATCCATCCATTCATCAGCCCGTGTTCGTCCACTGCTGGACAGGACATAGGCCTTTCCCAAATTTCGCCCTTTTGTCTCTTTTCAAATTCATTTTAAACCAATAAACAGCGATGATTTGATCTTAAAATTTCGGCCGTTTGATACATGATTACTTAAATTTTGCTCGATCCAATTAAATCGCAAAGATAGGTCTAAACTCTGATCTAAATATCATTTCATTTGAGCTATATTAAGTTTTGGACAGTAAAAAAGAGACAAAAAGTACGGACATACAGACAGACGGCGGAGGCTTGGTAATAGTCCCGTTTGGTACCCTTCGATTACGGATCCCTAAAATCAAGTTGATTTGCGTAGAGGTTAAAGTAATTTAACTTATCAATTATGTATATATATTTGTAAATTCTATATTTAAAGTTTTAAATTGCAAATGTTGTCTGGAAGAGAGTATTAGGCGATTTGAAAACATTTAGTCATTAATTAGGACTTTTAATTTGTCCCGCTCTGCTGTCTGTCCGTCCATATGTCATGGATCTCAAGCTTGTAGACGTTGTTGTAAAATGTTGACAGAATATTGAATTAAAAATTAAATTAAATTACATTTCTAGGAGTCCCATTACATGAAAAGAGACCGAAAAAAAATTTCCTTACCCAGCATGTGGGGTGTCATTGTCTAGAACTCATTGGGTAGAGTACAAATATATTTCCTTACCCAGCATGTGGGGTATCATTGTCTAGAACTCATTGGGTAGAGTACAAATATATTTCCTTACCCAGCATGTGGGGTGTCATTGTCTAGAACTCATTGGGTAGAGTACAAATATATTTCCTTACCCAGCATGTGGGGTGCCATTGTCTAGAACTCATTGGGTAGAGTACAAATATATTTCCTTACCCAGCATGTGGGGTATCATTGTCTAGAACTCATTGGGTAGAGTACAAATATATTTCCTTACCCAGCATGTGGGGTGTCATTGTCTAGAACTCATTGGATAGAGTACAAATATATTTCCTTACCCAGAATGTGGGGTGTCATTGTCTAGAACTCATTGGGTAGAGTACAAATATATTTCCTTACCCAGCATGTGGGGTGTCATTGTCTAGAACTCATTGGGTAGAGTACAAATATATTTACTTACCCAGCATGTGGGGTGTCATTGTCTAGAACTCATTGGGTTGAGTACAAATATATTTCCTTACCCAGCATGTGGGGTATCATTGTCTAGAACTCATTGGGTAGAGTACAAATATATTTCCTTACCCAGAATGTGGGGTGTCATTGTCTAGAACTCATTGGGTAGAGTACAAATATATTTCCTTACCCAGCATGTGGGGTGTCATTGTCTAGAACTCATTGGGTAGAGTACAAATATATTTCCTTACCTAGCATGTGGGGTGTCATTGTCTAGAACTCATTGGGTAGAGTACAAATATATTTCCTTACCCAGCATGTGGGGTGTCATTGTCTAGAACTCATTGGGTAGAGTACAAATATATTTCCTTACCCAGCATGTGGGGTGTCATTGTCTAGAACTCATTGGCTAGAGTACAAATATATTTCCTTACCCAGCATGTGGGGTGTCATTGTCTAGAACTCATAAGGTAGAGTACAAATATATTTCCTTACCCAGCATGTGGGGTATCATTGTCTAGAACTCATTGGGTAGAGTACAAATATATTTCCTTACCCAGAATGTGGGGTGTCATTGTCTAGAACTCATTGGGTAGAGTACAAATATATTTCTTTACCCAGCATGTGGGGTGTCATTGTCTAGAACTCATTGGGTAGAGTACAAATATATTTCCTTACCCAGCATGTGGGGTGTCATTGTCTAGAACTCATTAGGTAGAGTACAAATATATTTCCTTACCCAGCATGTGGGGTGTCATTGTCTAGAGCTCATTGAGTAGAGTACAAATATATTTCCTTACCCAGCATGTGGGGTGTCATTGTCTAGAACTCATTGGGTAGAGTACAAATATATTTCCTTACCCAGCATGTGGGGTGTCATTGTCTAGAACTCATTGGGTAGAGTACAAATATATTTCCTTAACCAGCATGTGGGGTGTCATTGTCTAGAACTCATTAGGTAGAGTACAAATATATTTCCTTACCCAGCATGTGGGGTATCATTGTCTAGAACTCATTGGGTAGAGTACAAATATATTTCCTTACCCAGAATGTGGGGTGTCATTGTCTAGAACTCATTGGGTAGAGTACAAATATATTTCTTTACCCAGCATGTGGGGTGTCATTGTCTAGAACTCATTGGGTAGAGTACAAATATATTTCCTTACCCAGCATGTGGGGTGTCATTGTCTAGAACTCATTAGGTAGAGTACAAATATATTTCCTTACCCAGCATGTGGGGTGTCATTGTCTAGAGCTCATTGAGTAGAGTACAAATATATTTCCTTACCCAGCATGTGGGGTGTCATTGTCTAGAACTCATTGGGTAGAGTACAAATATATTTCCTTACCCAGCATGTGGGGTGTCATTGTCTAGAACTCATTGGGTAGAGTACAAATATATTTCCTTACCCAGCATGTGGGGTGTCATTGTCTAGAACTCATTGGGTAGAGTACAAATATATTTCCTTACCCAGCATGTGGGGTGTCACTGTCTAGAACTCATTGGGTAGAGTACAAATATATTTCCTTACCCAGCATGTGGGGTATCATTGTCTAGAACTCATTGGGTAGAGTACAAATATATTTCCTTACCCAGCATGTGGGGTATCATTGTCTAGAACTCATTGGGTAGAGTACAAATATATTTCCTTACCCAGCATGTGGGGTGTCATTGTCTAGAACTCATTGGGTTGAGTACAAATATATTTCCTTACCCAGCATGTGGGGTATCATTGTCTAGAACTCATTGGGTAGAGTACAAATATATTTCCTTACCCAGAATGTGGGGTGTCATTGTCTAGAACTCATTGGGAAGAGTACAAATATATTTCCTTACCCAGCATGTGGGGTGTCATTGTCTAGAACTCATTGGGTAGAGTACAAATATATTTCCTTACCTAGCATGTGGGGTGTCATTGTCTAGAACTCATTGGGTAGAGTACAAATATATTTCCTTACCCAGCATGTGGGGTGTCATTGTCTAGAACTCATTGGGTAGAGTACAAATATATTTCCTTACCCAGCATGTGGGGTGTCATTGTCTAGAACTCATTGGGTAGAGTACAAATATATTTCCTTACCCAGCATGTGGGGTGTCATTGTCTAGAACTCATTAGGTAGAGTACAAATATATTTCCTTACCCAGCATGTGGGGTATCATTGTCTAGAACTCATTGGGTAGAGTACAAATATATTTCCTTACCCAGAATGTGGGGTGTCATTGTCTAGAACTCATTGGGTAGAGTACAAATATATTTCTTTACCCAGCATGTGGGGTGTCATTGTCTAGAACTCATTGGGTAGAGTACAAATATATTTCCTTACCCAGCATGTGGGGTGTCATTGTCTAGAACTCATTAGGTAGAGTACAAATATATTTCCTTACCCAGCATGTGGGGTGTCATTGTCTAGAGCTCATTGAGTAGAGTACAAATATATTTCCTTACCCAGCATGTGGGGTGTCATTGTCTAGAACTCATTGGGTAGAGTACAAATATATTTCCTTACCCAGCATGTGGGGTGTCATTGTCTAGAACTCATTGGGTAGAGTACAAATATATTTCCTTACCCAGCATGTGGGGTGTCATTGTCTAGAACTCATTGGGTAGAGTACAAATATATTTCCTTACCCAGCATGTGGGGTGTCACTGTCTAGAACTCATTGGGTAGAGTACAAATATATTTCCTTACCCAGCATGTGGGGTATCATTGTCTAGAACTCATTGGGTAGAGTACAAATATATTTCCTTACCCAGCATGTGGGGTATCATTGTCTAGAACTCATTGGGTAGAGTACAAATATATTTCCTTACCCAGAATGTGGGGTGTCATTGTCTAGAACTCATTGGGTAGAGTACAAATATATTTCCTTACCCAGAATGTGGGGTGTCATTGTCTAGAACTCATTGGGTAGAGTACAAATATATTTCCTTACCCAGCATGTGGGGTGTCATTGTCTAGAACTCATTGGGTAGAGTACAAATATATTTCCTTACCCAGAATGTGGGGTGTCATTGTCTAGAACTCATTGGGTAGAGTACAAATATATTTCCTTACCCAGAATGTGGGGTGTCATTGTCTAGAACTCATTGGGTAGAGTACAAATATATTTCCTTACCCAGCATGTGGGGTATCATTGTCTAGAACTCATTGGGTAGAGTACAAATATATTTCCTTACCCAGCATGTGGGGTGTCACTGTCTAGAACTCATTGGGTAGAGTACAAATATATTTCCTTACCCAGAATGTGGGGTGTCATTGTCTAGAACTCATTGGGTAGAGTACAAATATATTTCCTTACCCAGCATGTGGGGTGTCATTGTCTAGAACTCATTGGGTAGAGTACAAATATATTTCCTTACCCAGCATGTGGGGTGTCATTGTCTAGAACTCATTGGGTAGAGTACAAATATATTTCCTTACCCAGCATGTGGGGTGTCATTGTCTAGAACTCATGGGGTAGAGTACAAATATATGTCCTTACCCAGCATGTGGGGTATCATTGTCTAGAACTCATTGGGTAGAGTACAAATATATGTCCTTACCCAGAATGTGGGGTTCATTGTCTAGAACTCATTGGGTAGAGTACAAATATATTTCCTTACCCAGAATGTGGGGTGTCATTGTCTAGAACTCATTGGGTAGAGTACAAATATATTTCTTTACCCAGCATGTGGGGTGTCATTGTCTAGAACTCATTGGGTAGAGTACAAATATATTTCCTTACCCAGCATGTGGGGTGTCATTGTCTAGAACTCATTAGGTAGAGTACAAATATATTTCCTTACCCAGCATGTGGGGTGTCATTGTCTAGAGCTCATTGAGTAGAGTACAAATATATTTCCTTACCCAGCATGTGGGGTGTCATTGTCTAGAACTCATTGGGTAGAGTACAAATATATTTCCTTACCCAGCATGTGGGGTGTCATTGTCTAGAACTCATTGGGTAGAGTACAAATATATTTCCTTACCCAGCATGTGGGGTGTCATTGTCTAGAACTCATTGGGTAGAGTACAAATATATTGCCTTACCCAGCATGTGGGGTGTCACTGTCTAGAACTCATTGGGTAGAGTACAAATATATTTCCTTACCCAGCATGTGGGGTATCATTGTCTAGAACTCATTGGGTAGAGTACAAATATATTTCCTTACACAGCATGTGGGGTATCATTGTCTAGAACTCATTGGGTAGAGTACAAATATATTTCCTTACCCAGAATGTGGGGTGTCATTGTCTAGAACTCATTGGGTAGAGTACAAATATATTTCCTTACCCAGCATGTGGGGTGTCATTGTCTAGCACTCATTGGGTAGAGTACAAATATATTTCCTTACCCAGAATGTGGGGTGTCATTGTCTAGAACTCATTGGGTAGAGTACAAATATATTTCCTTACCCAGAATGTGGGGTATCATTGTCTAGAACTCATTGGGTAGAGTACAAATATATTTCCTTACCCAGAATGTGGGGTGTCATTGTCTAGAACTCATTGGGTAGAGTACAAATATATTTCCTTACCCAGCATGTGGGGTGTCATTGTCTAAAACTCATTGGGTAGAGTACAAATATATTTCCTTACCCAGCATGTGGGGTGTCATTGTCTAGAACTCATTGGGTAGAGTACAAATATATTTCCTTACCCAGCATGTGGGGTGTCATTGTCTAGAACTCATTGGGTAGAGTACAAATATATTTCCTTACCCAGCATGTGGGGTGTCACTGTCTAGAACTCATTGGGTAGAGTACAAATATATTTCCTTACCCAGCATGTGGGGTATCATTGTCTAAAACTCATTGGGTAGAGTACAAATATATTTCCTTACCCAGAATGTGGGGTGTCATTGTCTAGAACTCATTGAGTAGAGTACAAATATATTTCCTTACCCAGCATGTGGGGTGTCATTGTCTAGGACTCATTGGGTAGAGTACAAATATATTTCCTTACCCAGCATGTGGGGTGTCATTGTCTAGAACTCATTGGGTAGAGTACAAATATATTTCCTTACCCAGCATGTGGGGTGTCATTGTCTAGAACTCATTGGGTAGAGTACAAATATATTTCCTTACCCAGCATGTGGGGTGTCACTGTCTAGAACTCATTGGGTAGAGTACAAATATATTTCCTTACCCAGCATGTGGGGTATCATTGTCTAGAACTCATTGGGTAGAGTACAAATATATTTCCTTACCCAGAATGTGGGGTGTCATTGTCTAGAACTCATTGGGTAGAGTACAAATATATTTCCTTACCCAGAATGTGGGGTGTCATTGTCTAGAACTCATTGGGTAGAGTACAAATATATTTCCTTACCCAGCATGTGGGGTGTCATTGTCTAGAACTCATTGGGTAGAGTACAAATATATTTCCTTACCCAGAATGTGGGGTGTCATTGTCTAGAACTCATTGGGTAGAGTACAAATATATTTCCTTACCCAGAATGTGGGGTGTCATTGTCTAGAACTCATTGGGTAGAGTACAAATATATTTCCTTACCCAGCATGTGGGGTGTCATTGTCTAGAACTCATTGGGTAGAGTACAAATATATTTCCTTACCCAGAATGTGGGGTGTCATTGTCTAGAACTCATTGGGTAGAGTACAAATATATTTCCTTACCCAGAATGTGGGGTGTCATTGTCTAGAACTCATTGGGTAGAGTACAAATATATTTCCTTACCCAGTATGTGGGGTGTCATTGTCTAGAACTCATTGGGTAGAGTACAAATACATTTTTTAAATAATTTAAAGTAAAGAAATGGGGGGCCATCAAAGTTGTCAGTTTTAGACCATTTTTGTTATGGGGTCTCAAAAACTAGTTCAGAATTTAAAATTTTCTGTATTTTTGTGCCATAAACTGTATTTAAACAATAAATACTGAAAACGATTTTGAAGGGTTACTTACACGAATAATCGACTAACTTAATTTTGCAGTTTAGTTTCATACTTTTTCTACGTACCTAATGATAAGTTTGGAATTTTTATTCAAATCATTTAAGTCTTTTATCTTATTTGGATGGTACGGAACTACAGAACCTTCAGGGCGTGACTACACGCACTTGACCGGTTTTTTTTGTTATAATCGTTTGAATAGTATGGCGTTTTAGCACATCAACTCCCTACTCAATGGTGAAATATATACAAAAAAAGTTCATATTCCAAATTCAAAAACCATTGCGCGCTAATTTTAGCTATCACATTATTATTCTCACGTGCCAGCCTCGTCACAGTGTTGCCAAGCGTAAAAATAATATCCGACGCGACTTGGTTTTGTGCCTTTGAGTTTGCAGCACTGACAGCTGTCCGCGTTCGAATTTCGAACTTAAATTTTTATTTTTAATGTAACACATGGAATAAGGTCCTACAATAATAAGTGAAAATAATTCTAGAGTAGATCATGTATTGTTAACTGATCAAATTCCAGGCGAAGAAAAAATTTTTTGCTCGAATAATTTTTTCACTTCCCAGTACAAAGTGGTTCAATCAGCTGACAAAATTTCCATGGAAAGGTAAAAAAAAAGTACGCGCAAAAATGTTTTTTTTCGCTGAAATGTGGTCTATTAGAGTTACTCTATCATGTGTTAAATTTTGTTCACTTTGAATTGTAGGACCTTGTATATTTCGGACCACGCGGACCACAATAAAAAAAACACAGACATGTTGGTAAAAAAAAAATTGGAAAGAAAAAAGAAAAAGTATGTAATGCTATGATAGTATTAAAACTATACAAATTATCCGTTATAAATGCTATTAGGTTAGGAAGTAAAGTAAAGTAAAACAACAAATAATATAAATTAGGGTTCCGTACTAAGCGGGAGCCGAATTGTTTGTCAGGCGCTACCATTTTAGCGGCTTGTTTTGTGTCGTCTTGATGTTGCAAAGACATAATGTATGTTATTTACCATGTATTAGGGTTCTGAACCCGTATTGGGGGGTACGGAACCCTCTGTGTGCGAGTCCGACTCGCACTTGCTGACCGACATGATAAAACATGGGTCAACATTTTGTAACAGCGTGTGTTTTTGCAACATTGACCTCTCATAAACAACTAGACTCAAGTGTCCGCGATGCATCTTGTCACCGCTACGACGTGACAAGATCGAGTTTAGTCGTGTTTCGTCCGCGTCTTCGAAATAACGTCTTAATTCCAATTGAATGTATGACGATTGTGTACAACTGACATCGCATCTTATTTTAAAGCTAAAACGTCTTAATTTGGTTAACGCATTTTTGCTATCTATATAAGTTAATGTATATGTCGCAGTCATCTGGTTGAATCTGCTATTTGATTGAATGACTAGCGCGTCTATTGAATGACGACATTTAATTGAATGACTAAAGGACAACACGTCAAGTCGTTGAATGTAACGTTCAACATCTTGACTGAACGTCATTTAGCGAAGTCGTTGAATGGGATATAGCCGACTTTGTAATGTTTGGTTAGGGTGACCATGAGTTCGCAACTTAAAAGTTAACCTTACGATATTACTGTCGATTGCCGTAAGTTTCATCATTGGCCGCAAAAATGTTAGGTCGTCCATAGTGGGGTCCCATGTAGGGTGACCATAAAGATTAGGTTTGCTTATTAGGTAGGACGCTCATGAGAATTTTGGGAGAGTAAAAAAATTACTGATTTATAAACTGCTAAGCTTAAAATAATAAAAGATTGTAGCATGATTTCCAATGCTCTACTTAATCTCATATTTTTGCTTCGTATAAAAAAGTGAGAAACATAGAAAAATTGATCATATTATTTCAAAAGTAATTTATTAAAATATTTGAGTCTCTGGGACTGCAAAAAGTTGTTAAATTAAGTCTTTGTCACCTAATGAGGGTTTAGATTTTTAAAAAAATACTTAAAATCACAGGATCAGTTTCATTTACAAATAACGCACTTTAAAGTAAATTTAATCGAAAAATATATAAACACAGTTCTATCTATGCGAGCTGTTTGACGCCATATTTGTTTTGGTGACTACTAGCGCCGCAGTGGAAAAAAATGAACTAAATTTGAATCACCTGACTGATTTTACGTCCGCTCTGTTCATAGGGCTGTGTTACAATCCGCTAACTAGTTGGACGTTGAGTGACGCTTGTTCAGTCAACGTTCGGCCTAGTCATTCAATTGAATTTCGTCATTCAAGGAACGCACTAGTCATTCAATCGAATGGCAGATTCAACCAGATGACTGCGACATATATACAACGTGAAATTTAAGTAATTTTGTTAACGAAAACTGGTGATACTACTCGTCCATATGAACAACTTTTACTATGGGACCAACCCTGAAATCACGAAAAAAACAGCTGTTTCATATTCTTTCATCGAGTAGAAATTTAACTTTTATAGGGAACAACTGATTTTTTTTTTCGTGATTTCAGGGTTGGCTCCATGGTAAAAGTTGTTCATATGGACGAGTAGTATCACCAGTTTTCGTTAACAAAATGACTTCAATTTCACGTTGTATATGCACGTCGCCGTTCGGACGCTTTCTGATGAACTTTTCTCAGGGACTGTGTGTCTAGTTATTTATGAGAGGTCAACGTTTTGCAATAAGAAAGTTATCACCCCAATTAGCACCGTTACGTGTTTCGTGATCAAGATAAAGCTGCTAAAAATAACACAACGTAAAAGTCACCGAATTATTTGCAACGCCATTAAAGGGTTAATGGGCGGATTTCAATTACTAAGGGATTATTGAAGCATTATTATGGCGAGCGAGGAAGAAGGGGAGAAGCGAAATAGGGGTATAAACATGCTATCGAATCGACATTGGTAAACAAAAATGTATTTTTAACACACAGGCTATGAGGGATGTCCATTCATAAAATAACGCCCAAGCCGAAAACGGGGCAAAGATTAAATAAACGCTTTTAACTCGAAAACCAATCAACGGATTTGGATGCGGATTTTTATTATCTTTATAGAGACCCTGATCAATACATATGCTATAAGGAGTGTTCATAAAATAACGCCCAAGCCTAAAACGGGCTAAACATTGAAAAACGCGGGCGGAGCCGCGGGAAAACGCTAGTAAATAATAATTCATGTCATCAAGGTTACCTTGAATCTACTTACATTATTAAAATTATTATTTATGGGTAGAATCGAAAATACAGGCGCACAGCGTAGAGGGCGTAGACGTCGGCTACGGCCTACGGGGCGTAGCGGTTAATGGTTGTTGGAGCTACGCCGTAGGTGCGGCCTATTTGTATTAATAAAGTAGTAAAATGGTTGTGTCTGTACATTGAATATTTTCGCGGAATTTTAAATTAAATGTGTTATTAGACATAAGACATAAGACATTTTTATTCATAATTGTCATTATACGTCAGGACACAACACAATAAATAAAAATAAAAATAAAGAAAAAAGTATACATAGTACTCAATCATAAATAAAATTTGAATGTCAAAAAGTTGAAACATGTCAATTACAATATTTACGTCGCAAAGTAAAAAGTTCCTATTCTAATAATAGTTATAATTAATCTATCAGCAGCTCGTCCACACTGTAAAACGTCCGCTCGAGAAGCCAATGTTTCAGCCTGGATTTAAAAGACTGCAAAGTGGTTGCGGCTGTATTAGTATTATACTGAGGCCAATTCCACAATTTTAGAATTTTTGTCTGTCTGTCTGTCTGTATGTATATTCCGTTTTTACTCGAGAGCCACTGAACGGATTTTGATGCGTTTTTTTATTATCATCGTAGTGATCTTGGTCAACACATAGGCTATAAGAGGTGTTCATAAAACAACTCCCGAGTTGGAAACGGGGCAAAGATTGAATAAACGCTTTAATAACTCGAGAACTACTTGACGGATCTGGATGCGATTTTTTTAGTTTTATTGTAGTTACCGTGGTCAACACATCGACTTTAAGAGAGATGTTCATAAAATAACGCCCAAGCCAGAAATGGGGCAAAGATTAAATAAACGCTTTTATAGCTCGAGAACCAATCAACAGATTTAAATGCAGTTTTCTTTATTATCATTGTAGTGAACCTGGTCAACACATAAGCTATAGAGGCTGTTCGTAAAATAACGCCTAAGCCGAACACTGGGCAAAGATTCACTGAACGCGGGCGAAGCTGCGGGCAAAGACTAGTTATAACAGGCTAGTTGTACACATTTTACATCTATTTGACATTTGATGACGATTTTATAATTTTAGTTTTATTAACAAAGTTAAGGTATTTTTATTTATAGCTAATATTTTTCTGTATATCGACTGTGGAATATTTGTCAAGCAATTATTTATGGTCTAAAATAAAAAGTATATTATTATTACTATAGCCTTTGCCCGCAGCTTCGCCCGCGTTCAGAGAATCTCGGGCGTTATTTTGATAGCTTATGTGTTGACCAGGGCGACTACAATTATAATAAAACAAAAAACCACATCCAAACCAGTTGAGTCGTTCCAGAGTTACAGCGTTTATTCAATCTTTGCCCCGTTTCCAGCTTGGGTGTTATTTCATAAACACCGCTTATAACCTATGTATTGACCAGGGTCACTGCGATGATAACTGAGAAAAACGCATCCAAATCCGTCGAGTGGTTCTCGAGTTAAAGCAGAACATACAAACAGACAGACAGACAAAAATTCTAAAAATTATTGTTTCGGCCTCAGTACAGTACCAATAACAAATTTCATTTAAAATTTCGCGAAAATATTCAATGTACAGACATTACTCCCTCTCGTAGACCCGCTAACATTGTAGCACAGTTTAATAATCCATACAGTTGTCCAACGAAAGCGCTCAGACAGAGCAATAGTGCGGGGCTTGCGGGGCGAGACGCGGGAGGTAAGCCACCGAGCTACATACAATCTTCGTACAAGCAGTTCGGAGTCTCGTCCCGCACAACCGCTCCGTCCGAACGGCTTCTTTGAACAACTGTATAGATTTTTTAATTGTGTTTATAGTTTTAACGCAAATGTTTTATGATTGCCGATACTTTCGCTCTTTTGTTGTATAAGTGCATAGGTACTTTATATATTACTTTACGTTATGATTTTTGTTCATTACTAACCTTTGCCCACGCCTCCACCCGCGTTTTTTCAATCTCTGCCCCGCTTTCGGCTTGGCGGTTATTTAATGGGTTCGTCTTATAGCTTATGTATATAAGGTGACTTTATTTATGCAGCCGAACTCATACTGGAGGCTTGGTATGTGATCAGTAACACGGATCGATAATACTTTTTGCCAATTTCACAAAATAAAATCTTGATGTCCGGGCTGGGAATGCGTTTGTAAAGGACACGGAAAGAATAATTTACGAATTCCACAAAAAGGGTCTTCTATCCGTGTTACTGATCACTTATCAAGCCTCCAGTATGAGTTTGGCTGCATAAATTAATGTCACCTTATATCATATAAGTTATAATGTTGACCAGGATCACCACGATGATAATAAAGAAAGCCGCATCAAAATCAGTAGAGTGGTTTAGTTGAAATAGAACATACATACAAACAGACAGAGGGACGAAAATTCTAAAAATGGTAGTTTTTCTAATTAATCTCCTTCCAAAGCTGAAGGAATTACAAAGTGACTTAATTATTTTGTTCAAGTCGAGGTACTTAACAGAAGAGCTACCTGTTGGGATATACGTAAGGTTTTGACTGATTAATTGATTTTATCATTTAAAGCGTTATGGAAAAACGGACAAGTACGTTTTAAATAGTGTTCTTTACTTTTTTGTAGTTATTTAGATTTTCCGAAACTTAAAAATTCGTGGTGAAATCCTGGAAAGGTCTATGTCCAGCAGTGGACGAAACAGGCTGATGGATGGAGGGATGGATAGTCATTAAGGATCGATTGATCATTAATTTTTAAAACTTTAACATGATATCCATAAAAAAACCGGCCAAGTGCGAGTCGGACTCGCGCACGAAGGGTTCCGTCTATAAAAATGGTAAAAATATCATGTCTGTCGTATGGGAGTGCGCGTGTCCGACCCGCACTTGGCCGGTTTTAGTATTCGTTGTAATAGCGGCAACAGAAATACATCATCTGTGAAAATTTCAACTGTCTAACTATCACGGTTCATGAGATACAGCCTGGTGACAGACGGACGGACGGACAGCGGAGTCTTAGTAATAGGGTCCCGTTGGTTGCCCTTTGGGTACGGAACCCTAAAAAACTGCTCCCGTTAAGACGACTATCCTTGTCCAAAATGTGAAAATAGACATTTTAGAATGTCGAAGACGCTGCAACCTGCTGATTTGGGAAATGGAAACTCTGCATAAACATACCTTGGTCCTTATTCTAAGACAATATGCCTTTACATTTTACAAAATATATAATTTTAAAGCTATAGTAAGCTTTACGTCTAACTACAAAAACATAAAAGCAAAAACGTGATTCATCCGTTTCTTATCAAATACGCAATCAGCTGTGGTTTATACAATTTTAGATTAATATTTGAATCTTTTTTCTTTAATCTGCCGATTTTTCCGCCAATTGGACTGGGCTGGTCGCCTTAAAAGATATCAAACACCTTATCTACGTACTATCGGGAAAATATTACATAGTAATAAGCGTGAAAAGTGGGTCTTTGTAATTTCCTCCGATAGACCGTAGACGTGCTTACTGCTTATGAGTGGTTCAAGAGCAGTACTGTTTTATCAATGCATTTATCAGTTCTATTGTTAGATTTGTCGGCTTTATCGATAGGGAAGATTATTGATAATCTCTGAATTACTTTTTAATTCGTTAATCAATGTTTTAACACTCGAATCTGGCAGTGGGTGGTAGAAAGTTTGATCCGTATTCGTTATTATCTATGGTAGATAACCATAAAATAGAATTATGAATGTATAAATAAATATAATACTCAATGATTCGTTGACCGTTTCCGACCCAAAAAGTAGGTGATCTAAAGTCCCTTTCAATAGAATTTGGCAATAATGTAAACAAACCAATTTAAACACGATTCTCCCTAATTACCTACATTTGAATATTAATCCTGGTCATATTCACGTTTCAAGGAACCATACATTGTTCTTACAATCATTTCGACACCAAATAACTTATTTGTGATCGTCATTTTAATAAAAAATACTCGGACGACGAAAATTTCAATAGCTTTGTCAAATTTTATACAATTTTTTTTTACATCAAAGTCTTATTTATCTTTGGAAAGTTGGTGTTTTTCATTGTTTCGAATTTGATTTTAAAAATATTTAAACATTTGAATCCATCATACAGACCATTCATCATAACTTGTCCCTCGCCATCATGTTGGCATCACCGCATGACAAGGGTTAAATTTTAAAAAGCAAGTTTAATATTATCTTTACAATACTTAGTAATAACCCATTTCATTTAAAGTTTCGCAAAATTATTAAATGTACAGACACGACTTTTTTACTACTTCATCATTTTTAATATAGATTTCATTCCTAAATTGATATTTTTATTTTATGTGGGAGAGCGGATGGTGACGGGCTCGACTGTGGAGGTACCACCATCTTACTCGCAAATCCTCCCGAAGTTATTCGGGGGAGAGTAAGAGAACAGCTCTCAGGCAAAACCAGGCGGCCCACCATTGCCTGGGACCGATGGATGGCGATATATCCGTCCCCAATTGCCGGGCTTTATATAAAACAGACTGGTGACGGGCAGCGACGTCAGTTGTGTGAGGGTTTCGGCACCGCGCTCACCAAACTATAAGAGTATTGGTATTTCTTCCAGGAGGACCGCTAATCTTGGAAAAGCCTATGTCCAGCAGTAGATGAAACAGGGTGATAGATGAATGAATGGCATTTAAAAAGCGAAGAAATATAGCACATTGAAGTTTAATAATTTGGCCAAGTGCGAGTCGGACTCGCGCATAAAGGGTTCTGTACCACCACACCAAGCGGTTAAAGAACCCCAAAACATTATAAATAACAACAGTAACCTTAAGCAACATGAAGGCGTCAAAAAAGCTGCTATAATAATAGCGCTTGTCAATTAATTCGTCATCCTTAGAGAAATTTTGATTACTTGTTATTTTACTTTAAAGTATGTATAACAATCTGACCAAATTTGATACTTGTGTGTATTACCGTCTTTAATATAGAGCTGAAACAAATACCCATAAAAAATTGCATTTTTCAAGTTTTATTGTATGGGGAGTGGCGAAGGGTGAACATTAAAAAAAAATTGCCTTACTCAGAAAAGCAAAGAAGGAAAACATGTTTTTTTTTGTACTTAGCAACTCCCTGTCAGCCAAGTGTATTTGTCGTATTGAGATTCATGGAAATGTTTAACAAAGCAAAGAGCACGGAATAAAGAAGAATAGTATGGATGCCATATCACCACTGATGGAGAACCTTTGATTTTCATATTTTCAAATTATTATTATTTGTCGTGGTAGTATTATTATTATTATTATTATTTATTTATTGTATTGAAAAAGTAACATAATTTGGACAAAGGTGTGACAAAAACCTGTGAGGGTTTATCCGCACACCCCATTTCTCTTTAATACTTAAATAAGCTACAGTTCATAAGCATAAGTTAGTAGATAAACATTTCTACATCATCTTAGGTAAAAGTAGGTAATGAAATACTCCAGTATTAAATTTCTACTACCTACTCCAATTCAGGTCAAGTAAAATAAAGACTAGTACAAATTAAATTATTACTCTCAATGAGTTCTTATACCCGAGCAACAAAGAGCAGATTCGGATAATAATGTTAACACATCGACAATTACTCGCTTGCGCTGGTCTTCGCTAAATGTATACAGGCTGATGCAAAGATTGTGAAGGTGAGTTATTTGAGTTAATTTGGATATATGATAAACAAGTATTTAGGAAATAATTATTGTGTTACAATAACGTTGCGAAAGTTATGGTTGTATCGTATATATTATATTATCACACTATAATACCTAATTGTAATAAAATTTTACATATTACATTATTTTAAGTTATCTAAGAAGTATTGTTTTAGCTTTTGCTTTATGTTTTTAAGATGTATTTGTTTTTTGAATGATGGTGGTAAACTATTTAGTAGTTGAGGAACAATAAATTTCGATGTTCTTTGGCCATAGATATTATCATGTTAGAGGCCATAGAACTACATATCCTGTGAATGTTTCAACTGTCTACCTATTACGGCTAAAGCTGTAGACCCCTGTGAACGACAGACGGACAGACGGACAGAGTGTAGCAGAGGCTTAGTAATGGTCCCGTTTGGCACCCTTTGGGTACGGAACCATAAAAATGCCTGCCAAATGCAGCAAATGCCTGGTCATTATTCTAATCCTAATCGTGTCTAACACCAGTGTTGTTAAACTTCCAGTGAGAATGAGACTCGTGGCGTGCTGCGTGGTGGCGCTGCTAGCGGCCACGGCGAGCGGTGCGCAGGCGCAGTACCCGCGCCCGCGCCGCCCGGAGCGCTTCGAGAGCGGCGTCGAGGGCGGCGGCGTCAACACCTACCTCAAGGAGTTGCAGGATTATTACTCTGTGCATGGGAGAGGCAGGTTCGTGGTCAGTGATAACCATGCGTGGCGTGTGGCAACGTCATCATAATTCGGCCAAGTGCGAGTCAGACTCGCGCACAAAGGGTTCTGCCACATAGCATATCGATACAACTAAAGGCGTCAAAAAGGCCGCTAAAATGACAACGCCTGTCAAATAATTCGGCATCCTTTAGGTAACCATAATTTTTATTATTTATTCTTTTATTAAAACAATCTGACCAAATTTGAAACTTGTATCTTTAAGACAGAGGTGAAACAAATGACCTTGAAAAAATTGCACTTTTTCAAAGTTTCTTGTCTTTTTATATTTTTCAAATTTCTATTATTTGTTCTGGTAATAGTAACACATATCCTGTGAAAATTTCAACTGGCTACCTATTACGGCTGAAGCTGTAGACCACTGTGACAGACGGACGGACAGACAGCGAAGGCTTAGTAATAGGGTCCCGTTTGGCACCCTTCGGGTACAGAACTTTAAAATTGTGGTTTTGGCCTTAGTACAATACTTATCTAAACACATTTCATTTAAAATTCCCCGAAAATATTATATATACAAACGACATTTAAATTCAAAATTTATGAAATTATTTAAATAAATAGTTTCTACTTTATTATTAGTATAGATTGTCAAATGTTGTCTAGGCCATCCCCCCACCACAGATATAGATCTAAATAGATGACGCAAGTGCATCAAACTCTATTAAAATCAAGCGTGTCACATTTTACAATGAAATTGGTTGACAGCGGTTTGAATCTTAGAAGGGATTGTAAGACTTAAGACATAAAACATAAGAGTCAAAGTTGGAGGAGCCAATATCTGTGAAGGAAGAGCATTGCTCTCCCTTTTGGCGCGCAATTGGGCACGCGAAGTACATACACTCGCGGCATCTATTTGAATCTATATCTGTGCCCCCCACTTAGTTTGCCACTGTAATCTTTGCATTTTCGTGCTGCCCTCTTATGGTAAAATATTAAATGTATAAGGTTTACTACTTAACGCTAGATGGCGGTGTACGTTTGGGTGGTTGGTCATGGGATCAGTAGTTCTGTTATTTAAACCTAGGTGGCTACAGACAAAATATCCGTCTGCTTTACAAAAAAACTTGCTTATGGTTTGGCTATTAAACACTAGATGTCGCCATTTCAATGTTCTTATCTTATTTTCAGGTTTGGTAAGAGGCAACTACACATAGCTGATGCTTCAATCGTCTTCAACGAGTCGCCTATTTTTGGACATAATTTAAAAAATGACCCCCTATGGAAGAATTTAGGATTTAAGTAGAACAAGTTTAGACAGCAACATTTCCTTTTTGTTTTCTCCTCTTTATCACATGAAAACCATATTGGGCTGGCAAACGTAAGAAAATATAAGCAAAATAAAATGTTACTGGTTGTTGCTGGCGATTAAAATGACAATTATTTATGAGAATTTTTGAGTCGATTATAAAATAACTCTGTCCCCGCTTCTAGTCAATTGGTTTTTACTAAAACTAGTCAAGAAAGTCCTTAATATAATTTTCAAGCTGGGTGTATAATTATATTTGGGACTAATGCATTGTTTTTTTTGTATGTATTGTTACCTTAGGTTTAGTAATAAGATAATGATTAATAATATACAAAAATAAGCTCTTAGGTATTTAAAATATAATGCAGAATGTTTCACACTTTGCTGTTTTTAATTTTTCCAAAAATACCTCCTAAGTAATACGCTAGGACAGGAATGGCAAAAACACATTGTATAATTTTACGGGCACACACTGTAAAATCCATAAAAGAAATTAATAAAATACGTTCCAAACTAATAAAAAGGAGATTTAGTAAATGTTTACTATCCTAGTGATTTATTTCTTGAAAAGAAAATCTAAAAGCCGGACATCTACCCTATTATTTGCAATTTTTTTTTGGCTTCAAAGTAAAAGTTGTCCATGTAGAAGAATACTATCATCACTTTCGAACGTTGTTGGTCCACTTGAGCCTCTGTGCTTGGGCCCGGAGTATGGCGATAGAGCTCACCGCCTATCATGCTTGGGACATAATAATCGTCGATGAAAACCGGGTGTACCGTGTGGACTGGGACTTGCATTTCACATTTCACACTTGGGAATACCACTACAACCCCTCGAAGATTGTTTAGACTTCTTCAGCGGCTAAGATTTATCAAGTATGTAATTTTTTTTTTATTTCTCCTTTGTTCTAGCACAGGGATGGCGAGCACCCGTGCGATTTTTTTTTTGGTAGTTTTAAAAGATTTTTGCGTTGTTATTATCTAGTTTTATTATCGTCCCAATAATTACTAAGTCAAAGTTATTCGAAGGCACGTATATGGCCTCATTAAACACTACTTTAGAAAGTTAATGAAAAAAAAAAAAAAACAATTTACTTTGTGAAATCACCAGTTTTGGCCACTATTCATATGGTTGTGGCCTTCAATCAGTAGCCTTAGCATGAAAACATTACGGTTACGTTTAGTTTGAACGTAACGCGGTTTTGAATGGAATTCTGATAACCGCCCCTAGCGGTCAGTAGCGGAACTTATCAGATTTCATACAAAACCGCGTTACGTTCAAACTAAACGTAACCGTAATGTTTTCATGCTAAGGCTACAGGGGTTTATCTGATCGAAGGTTGTGGCCATCGCTCTGTACCCTTTCTGGCAAGTGATTTCTAATAAAAAAAGAATGGCTGTTACAAATACATATTTATTGATCAGTATGTCACGAAAGTGTCAGTCAAAACCGGGACAGTGGCCAAAACTGGGTCACCTAGGCACCCTATTTTGCTCGAATAGATTATGATCAATTTATAAGGAACAGCTGTTTTTATACATTTCTGGTAGAAAGTACAATCTAGTTCTCGAGTCTTGGCGAGATCCCGTCGATATTTTACGAGATTAATCTCTGAATTAACGAGTTTACACAAAAGCGCATAACACGTTTTCAACGAAACGCGAGAGCATGTGCATAAAAATTTACGCGAGAGTTCGCCAAAGCATTCATTTTGCATAAATTGTGGTACATTAAGAGCCCGGTCCGCGAAGACGACAACTTTGATGAAATCAAAAAGAAATTGTTAAAGAAATAAAGAAAATATATAAAGAAATAAAATTATTAAATCCATACGCTAATTAGAAGCCTATTAATTGAGAGAGCACTTCCATTTTCCTGTAAATCGTATCAACTTGACTTAGTTTTTCCCTTTAAGTTGGTACTTCCTTCCACCGCCAGAGCGCGCGAATTGACGTTTTGCCTCGTGGTGGCACTTCGCGGTTTCTTCATTGGCGTCTGTTTTCCTGCTACGCGTGGTCATGTTCCAACTTGCTTGTGGAACCAGTGCCAAAAAATTTCGGTTTTTGTGAATTTTGGAGTGTTTTATAAAAGTTTTATACTTGAACAGTTATTTCGTTGTGAAATCGTAACGTTAACGAAATTTTGTGCACCAAGAGGACCATCGCATCGTATTGTGTGAGTACTTTTACATTAAAATGCTTTTCACGTGAACTTGACAATGATTGGAGGATGTATCAACATTGTTGAAGGCTAGGTACCCAGAAATAGTTTTGAGGTTTACAAAAAATCTTTGGAAATACAATAAGATATTTTTCTTACGGTACTTACAACGACCTATCTCTCTTTGGGTACTTACTGCTATTAGTTATTTCGATACTAATCGTGTATCCAGACAAAGAACAATGTTTCTTTTCCTCCCTTTTTACAAAATTTAACGGCTTTTTCCGTTCGATATTTAGGGTTGTGATAGCGATAGCATAAATCCTTCTTAATTTTTCTTTTCCTAGGGTTTCCCTTGACCCATTTTGTGATCTCTTTTTAGGGGTTACAAAATTAAAATGGATAATGAAAACCAGCGTGTTAGAGGCGAAAGATCGAGGTCTAGATCCACTTCGTCATCTAGTAGTTCATCTACCTCGAGTGACTCGTCAGGCCGCAACCGAAAACGTAGGAAACATCGCAAGGCAGGTCGTGCAATTAAGAAACTTTCTAAAGAAATTTCTGAACTACGAAAACAGGTACAACCATCCAGGGCCTGTAGCACGCCCTTACAAGACTCTTTTGAACAGAATGTTAGCTATGACATTAGTAGAAATCTTTTTGAGACTGAATCAGTTGCAACTGGTACGCAACCAGACTTTTGCATATCTTTTGAGACCACCGTTAAAGAACCTATAATTCCGAAGACACCACAGGTATATTTGGATGCACTGAGGACTCTCCAGAGATTTGATGATGCAGTGTGGAGTGAAGTGAGGTACTCTGAAGTCCAAAAAGCTTACTGTTTTTCACCAGGTTTCGTTCAATTGGAGGCAAATGATGAAGTTAAGGTATACGACACTTCCAAAAAACTACCGGTAGTCGAGAAGTCCTTTGCTGCGCTAACATTTGCGCTATTAAAACAGAAAGAAGTGTTGGAAGCAAGTCTTCGTGATTTACTTAAATGGGCACAAGAATCTGACTCCTCCGACCTTTCTTACTCTAACCTAAAAGAGAAAATTGAGGGAATATTCGTAGACGGAGAGTTCCACAAAGTATCTGTTGATGCCCTGCAGATGGTTTGCGGCCATAGAGCGGATATTATTCAACAAAGGCGAGACAGTATTCTGAGGTTCGTAAAAGATCCAATGGTCAAGGCGTCTCTTCGGAAAATACCTGCAACTAGTTCAAATCTTTTCGATGCTACGGCATTCACTACTGCAATAGAAAAAGCTGGTGGTACACGTAAAGCGTTTTTTCCGCTAACGAATCCTAGTGCATCCACTGCGCAAGTGGGTTCAAATGCACACCGCCCCACGCAGGGGTTCAACATGCCTGCGCAAGGCAATTCATGTAAGAAAAGAAAGCAGCCCGCGCAGGGTGCTACTTGTCACCAATACCAACCCGCGCAGGGTTGGTCTTATCACCATCATCATCATGGTCTTGAGCAAGGACCAAACAACAGTGGTAACAGAAGATCACGCCATGATGATGCGCCCTTTCGTGCAAGAAATGGACCGACGCCCCGAGGTTCGTATAAACGAAAGGCTGCTTCACCAGCAAACAAGGAGGGACGAGGCAATATACACAGAAAATTTTGACTTACGGGTTTTTCAAGCGGGGCAACTCAAGTTTTATCTCAAAGAGTGGCAAGCAATGAATGCTCCACCGTACATACAAAAAATCATACAGGGTTACCGCATACCCTTCAAAACAAAACCACCTTTAGTTTTGCCCTGCCTTCACGAATATCAGACTCAAGCATCACCGGAAATGACAGAAGTTGTTCAAAATCTCAAAGATCAAGGTGTCCTAGAACTCGCGACCGCCGGTCCGAGCTTCGTATCCACACTTTTTCTAGTAAAGAAAGGAGACGGTTCTTCACGACCTATTTTCAATTTAAAGGCATTGAACAAGTTTGTTCTCACAGATCCCTTCAGCTTAATAAATATTTCTCGGCTTCCAGACTTCCTTCAAACGAGGGACTGGATGTGCAAAATCGACCTTTCACAAGCGTACTTTCATTTGTCAATAACGAAGCCCCACAGACGCTTTCTGCGCCTCATCTACGACGGTCAGATGTTCGAAATGACGTGTTTACCGTTTGGACTGAGTTCGGCGCCGAAGGTTTTTGCTTCTTTGACAAATTGGATTGCGCAGATCCTCCGCGATCAAGGAATAAGGATACTGGTCTATTTAGACGATTTTTTGATAGTAAACCAGAAGATAGAGATTCTTCAGCGTCAGGTAAAAATAATTGCAGACACTCTATACCGGTTGGGATGGCAAATCAATCGCAAAAAGTCAATTTTTTCCCCACAGAGCCAAATCGAGTATCTGGGAATAATTTGGAAACCATGGGTAAACGAAAAAGCCCTTCCCGAGAAGAAGACTTCGAAAATTATTGCTCTTATAACCAGAACCTTGTTGCAAAAGAAG
This sequence comes from Ypsolopha scabrella, assembly GCA_910592155.1. Taxonomy (NCBI): domain Eukaryota; kingdom Metazoa; phylum Arthropoda; class Insecta; order Lepidoptera; family Ypsolophidae; genus Ypsolopha; species Ypsolopha scabrella. Next base: position 4,006,497 of record OU342989.1, on the reverse strand, counting down.
GTCAACCTAAAAGAGCTTCAGATACTGATAGGCGTCCTGAACTTTGCCAGTTTTGTGGTCCCTCGAGGGCGATTACATCTTCGTCTATTACAAAGGTTCATGAATTCCTTACGAAAAGTCAACAAGAATCGACAGGTTTGCTTACCAGAGACTTTGATGAAAGAACTGGCTTGGTGGCTAAAAAATTGTCAAAACTCGTCTCCAATACATACACCATCACCAACCCACTTCTTGACCACGGATGCTTCAGACCTAGCATGGGGTGCCAAAATCAACAACCAGAACCTATCAGGTTACTGGTTGGAAGCCGAGAAACCATTGCATTGCAACCAGAAAGAATTACTGACCATAAAGAAGGTCCTAGAACAAGCCCACGTCCTCGATCTGTTCCAAGCTTCAATATTGGTACAGAGCGACAGCCGAACTGTCGTAGCTTATCTAAGGAACGAAGGAGGTACTCATTCAGAGACGCTGTTAGATTTGACGTACGAGATTTTTCACATAATCGACCAATATCAAATACATCTGAAAGTATACCATCTTCCAGGCATATACAACTGCGAAGCCGATCACCTTTCAAGACTTCAACTTTTACCCGAATGGCACTTGCTACCTCAAGCGACCACCACAATTTTTCGAAAATGGGGTCTACCAGAAGTGGATCTTTTCGCGTCTCTAATAGCGCATGTAGTGCCAACATATGTGACTTTGGACCAGAACGACGATCAAGCTGCGTTTATAGATGCCCTGAGCAGAGAATGGAGCTACCGGATTGCATGGGTATTTCCTCCACCGTGTTTGATACCACGGGTACTACACCACATGAATCAGGCGAAGGGGATATTTCTATTGGTGTTGCCAAGGTGGGAGAAAGTATTTTGGCGAGCCGACGTAAAGGCCAGAGCACTAGCACCACCCCACTCGATATGGAATCTACACAGCACTCTGATAGATGCGTCAACAGGACTGCCTCCACCGAGAATCAGCGAGATGACGCTCGAGGTTTGGAAGTGTGGGGGTGGACTAGGGATATAGAATCCTGGTCTTCGGAACAGAAATCTCTTCTCAAGTCAGGTTGGCGAGAATCGACTCTTAAAACATATAAAGTAGCCTGGTATCGGTGGTGTCGATGGGCTAGTGAAAACAACACCCCATACAACTGTCCGACTGGTTCAGATTTAGCAAGATATTTATCGGACTTACATCAAAAGGATAAGCTTGCTTATCGTACTATTCTTCTTCACAAATCGGTAGTGTCAACATTTTCTAATACGGAAAACTCGGGCTCACTCAGTTCTCATGTATTGGTCAAAAAAAGTTCTAAAAGCTATTGCATTGAAAAAACCCAAAGATCCAAAACCACCAATTTGGGACGTATCTGACCTCATAAAATATCTTTCCCTTAGACAATTTGACCCAAATAATATTTTCGAAACTTCACGACATACAGCTGCCCTTCTCCTGTTGTGTTCGGGTAGAAGAGTGCACGATCTTACCCTTTTACGTACAGATCCTGAACATTTAATCGTGACTAATGATCATATTATTTTTTGGCCGTCTTTTGGTTCAAAGACTGACACAAGCAGCTACCAGCAGTCAGGCTGGAAGTTACTTCCCAGTACCGACACTAATATTTGTCCCGTGCATTGGATTAAACGGTTGATTAGTACAAACCAATCAAGGTTGGCAGGGACTGACATCTTTTCGTTATTCGTGACCTTTAGAGGAGAAACAAAACCAGCATCCCGCACAATTATTGCTGGCTGGGTAAAATCTTTACTAAATGAAGCTGGTATCAAAGCAAGTGCAGGAAGTGTTAGAGCGGCAGTTGCTTCTAAAAATTGGTTGAATAATTTCTCTTTAGATCAAATCCTAGAACAAGGTAACTGGCGCTCTGGAGACACTTTTAGAAAATTCTATTGCCGAGAAGTGAGGCATTCTGCTTTAAATCACTCAAACAATATGAGCAATTTATTTATGTCTGTTTAATTACTACTTTTTGTTGAAAACATCTTTTCATTAATACGAATAAATTACTGTTTAATCTATTACCTGATTTATTTAGTTAATCATACTTAACTACCTTATTATATGTCGCAAGCAAAAGATGTACTGAATTTATTAAAACTATTAATTTTTTCATTCCCACACAAAGTTTTTTATTTTTACCTTCTAATCAAATCATTATAATATCACATTGGCGTACCCCACCGCCAGGCGATAACAAACACGTCTCTCAATTAATAGGCTTCTAATTAGCGTATGGATTTAATATTGGCGTTTTACCCTACAATAAAACGCTTATTAAATACTTACCTAATTAGAAGCCTATGGATAAGCTCTGCCTGGCAGACTTAGTCACAGACGCAATGAAGAAACCGCGAAGTGCCACCACGAGGCAAAACGTCAATTCGCGCGCTCTGGCGGTGGAAGGAAGTACCAACTTAAAGGGAAAAACTAAGTCAAGTTGATACGATTTACAGGAAAATGGAAGTGCTCTCTCAATTAATAGGCTTCTAATTAGGTAAGTATTTAATAAGCGTTTTATTGTAGGGTAAAACGCCAATATTCTATTGAATTGTTTCTCTTTTGCGAGTTATTTTATTACTTACGAGCCCGCTCCGAATCGTTATTCATAATATCTAAGTATCAAAATAACGCGCAAAGGAGAAACAATTGAATCAAATAAATTTTAGGTCTTCATTAAGATGGCCAATATGGACTGGTGTATGTCCCTGATTTTTACAAAAAACCGCAATGACAAGAAAAATAATTCAAATAATGCTTCGCATCAAACAGACGAAAAATACGGAGCGGTGAGGTACTTAAGTAGGTTGAGCACAATCGAAGTTTGCTTTGCAACCACATTTTTCCCCACGATTTTTGACGTTTGTTGAACGTCGTGACTCGTGACCTAATCGTGGGTGTTTTTGGTAGAAAATTGTAGTTTATTGTAGATTCTTAACCGCCCTTCGATCGTAGGCTTAAAGCATCTTAGAGCATTAAAATTCTCTTAGGTCGTAGGGCTACGGACAAATCATCTCGTACATTACATACACGCAGTCACACACACACACACCTTCCTGTAAATGGAATACATGGCATTTATATTTTAAAACATTAGGTACTTGTTTTATTTATTTTTTAAAACAAAGTTTAAAATTATACGGTAATGTTAAACTTGAAATAAAACTTAAATAAAATATCTTAGTTTCTACGTAATAAGGCAAAACTTAATAAAAAGGGAAAACTGATGACTGAAATGTTTGTAAAAATATCTTAAATAAATAAAATCCATCCATCAGCCTGTTTCGTCCACTGCTGGACATAGGCCTTTCCAGGATTTCGACACACTTGGCGGTCCTCCTGGAAGAAATGCCCATACTCACACACGCTGGGCAGGCGGGTTGGTGAGTGCGGTGCCGAAACCCTTGCACCAGTGACGCCGCTGCCCATCACCAGTCTGATTTAGATAAGTTCCGGCAATTGGGGATGGATATACCGCCATCCATCGGTCCCAGGCAATGGTGGGCCGCCTGGTTTTGCCTGAGAGCTGTCCTCTTACTCTCCCCCGAATAACTTCGGGAGGATTTCCGAGTAAGATGGTGGTACGTCCACAGTCGAGCCCGGCATTAGCTCTACCATCTATAAATAAAATATTCTATTCTAATTCCAATAAAACAAGACAGTCAGATTTTCATTAATTGAGTTTAAAGTAATCCAATGGTCGCCATAATATATAATTTCTTAAGCATAACGCAATTTATAACAAACATCATAAATTACATAAAAACCACGGTGTTGCATGTTATGAAAGAATTTCAAACAATAACATGCAAGTATTTCGTTACGCTCAAAACTAAACTTTAAACTACAACCCAAAAGAATGATTTTCTATTGCCTAGCACTTTCTGTCTACAATCGCATAGAAATATCAACGCTTTTCGAAGGTAATAAAGTTGAGTTTCGTATATTACATATGGATGCATCGAGATCGAAGCTAAATGGATTAAAAACAAATTGCGCGCGCATTCAGTGGAAAGTAGGAAGGTGTTTCATCACGCCCCTACCGAAAAAGTTTTTCTTACACTATTTATTCTGAAAGTATTGAATTCATAAATTAATTTGACAATCATTTTATATTTCTGTGGTATATACTAAAATAATAAAAAAAATATATATAATGATACAATTGATTTCTACACAATGCAAGAATTTTCAATGAACAGTTACGAAAATGTCGCAATAAACAACTTAAAACTGAATTCGACGTAGAATGAGACTGTTTTACACGTAGAAGCAAGGAGCTCGATGAATATTTTTTTACCTGAAAGAAATACCTGTTTTTCTAGAGAGTTTTCACATAACCCACTATTTTATACCAAGTTTTCCTATAACATAAATATTTTCTATGCTTATTTAGCTATTGTCGTGTGGAAATACGTGTTTTTCAAATATTAATTGTAATAAGAGACCGTGTCCTCTATTTACATTGAGGAAGCGACGCTGGTGCTTTCTTTTTGATAAAATAATAAATTATAGTGAAATTTTTGTGTAGTGTAGTGGTAGCTGTATATCTACTACATTTTCATTCGGTAAGTAGTTATTTGTTACAAAACTAAGATATCGTAAATTGTAAAATTTGTTGGTGTTCAATTTAAAACCGGCCAAGAGCTAATCGGGCTCACAGAGTTAGGGGAAAAAACCAGCCAAGTGCGAGTCGGACTCGCGCAAGAAGGGTTTCGTACCATTATCTATAAAAACGGCAAAAATAATCATGTCTGTTGCATGGGAGTGCGCGGATCCGATTCGCACTTGGCCAGTTTTAGTATTTGTTGTTGTAGCGGCAACAGAAATACATCATCTGTGAAAAATTTAACTGTCTAACTATCACGGTTCATGAGATACAGTCTGGTGACGGACGGACGGACAGCGAAGTCTTAGTAATAGGGTCCCGTTGGTTACCCTTTGGGCACGGAACCCTAAAAATGAATGTGTGTGTAAGCAGACTGCTATTTTTTGCCCGTAGAGAAGTACATTTGCCGCTTTAGTGCTTCTCTCCAGCACTTAAAAGTTCATTAAACCGAAAGTTGAAATTATGGCACCGGTGGAAAACTTATAAAGCCCTTTCTGATTACGCTGAGTATTCTCTCCTTCGTACACGTTGCAAATATCTTTTGTCACAATGCTTTCGAACGTATATTGCAAATACTGAATCAGCTATACCAAAAAATATAAAACACTTCTGGCAGTACGTGTCATCTTTAAAGAAAAGCGATTCCGGATATCCCATTACCATGACGCTTGGAGAATTCTCGTCTAGTGATCCATCTACAATAGCAGAGATGTTTAGTGACTTTTTTTCTTCCGTCTTCGAACCAACAGACTCTTTAAATTACAAAGACTTAGATAGCCTCCATACCAACCCTGTGGCCGACCAAACAGTGACAATAAATCTCACACAAAGAAAAATAGAGCAAGGACTAAAAAATCTAGACAGTACTAAAGGCCCAGGGCCTGATAAAATAAGCGCCTTATTTTTAAAAAATCTCCACGTTGAATTAGCTTACCCACTTTTTATAATATTTAACAAATGCCTAATTGAAGGTACGTTCCCAGATAGATGGAAAATGGCTAACGTCACTCCTATACATAAATCTGGTTCTAAGGCGACAATACCTAATTACAGACCTATATCCAATATATCAACTCTGCCTAAACTATTTGAATCTTTGGTCCATGATGCACTTTACCCCATCTTACAGTCACAAATAAGTCAGCAGCAACATGGTTTCATGAAGAAAAGATCAATAGTCACCAATCTCTTACTTTATTCTAACTATTTGTTTGAGGCCTTAGAAGCTGGAACCCAAGTGGATGCAATCTACACGGATTTTCGTAAAGCTTTTGATAAGGTGGATCACAGATTGCTTATTGAGAGACTTTCTTATAACGGAATAAAGGGTAACCTACTGAAGTGGTTCGTTTCATACATTGAAAATAGGTTTCAAGTAATCACAATAAATGGATACTGTTCAGAGAAAAGGCTTGTCTCTTCTGGTGTTGTCCAGGGCTCTATCTTGGGACCGCTGCAGTATCTACTATTTATTAATGAAATTGAGCAGTGTTTTCACTACTCTAACATACTAATGTTTGCTGACGACTTAAAGATCTTTAAGACTGTCAAAAACCAACACGATTGCATCCTTATACAAGATGATTTGAACAGGTTTAAAGATTTCTGTTTACGTTATAAGCTGCAACTTGCCTTTGATAAATGTCAACAAATATCGTTTACCAAAAACCGTAATAAGGTCGATTATGTGTACAAGATAGGAGGCGTAAAGGTAGCTAAAGTAACCAGCGTTCGTGACCTCGGGGTAACTTTCGACGAAAAGCTAATATTTGATCAACACGTAGATAAGATCTGTAAAAAAGCCTATCAACTTCTTGGATTTGTATTAAGAATAACGAAACATTTTAAACACGCATCGACGTACATAACGTTATATCAGTCACTTATACGTTCACAACTCGACTTTGCCTCAGTAGTATGGAACCCATTTTACACAGTGTATTCTAATAAACTAGAAATCATTCAGAAACGATTTGTGAAAGCACTTCACTTTAGACTGACGCGATCTCGAGGTCACTATTCTGACCTCCTTCAACTCTATAAGTTGCAACGCCTAAGTGATAGACGAACCTTACTGGACGCGATGACTCTCTATAATATCTGTAATAACCTTTACGACTGTCCTTCTCTTCTGAAACAGATAAAGTTTAGAGCACCTGGGCGGTCTTCACGATCTCGGGCTCTATTCTCATTGGCTATGACGCGGAAAAACGCCGGTCTTCGAGCCCCTCTTAGAAGAATCTGTGAGTCATACAACAAAACATTCCTGTCAGCTGACCTATTCAATTTAAAAAGGTTTACTTTTAAAAGAAAAATAAGAAAAATCCTTGACGACTCAGAAAAAAAATCAAGTAATATAATCTAATTAATTAAAATATATCAAACATTGGGTACGTATAGTATTAATATGAATATGTTTATGAATGTAATATTTTAAGTACAGTAGGTATATATTGTATACGTGTGTATGTATATTTTCCGACATATCTATTTATGTATTTACTATTTCGGAAGACAGAATTTGTAATGAAGTGTAGTTGTAGATTTAGTTAAGTTAGGTTTATGTTTATATTCTTTCATCAGTAATGTTCACCAAAAGTTAATTACAAGTCTATCTCTTTGTGAAAAATGTTAAAGGGAGTAGATTTATGTACATGTCAACATTTCTATAATACTATTGCTTTCTGTAGTTTGCTCCTGTTGTTTTTCCATAAATAAATAAAATAAATAAAATAAAAATAAAATAAAGTATGAAAGATAACTTTTTTCAAATTACAGTGTTGAACGTAATCATACGCCGATTTTAGATTTTCCTTTATTTTTTGTCGTTTTTAGGGTTCCGTGTCAACAAGGAACCCTTATAGTTTTGCCATGTCCATCCGTCTGTCTTTCTGTCTGTCCGCGGCTCAGCTCAGAAGCTCTAAGTAGCAGAAAGCTGTAATTTGGCAAGAGTATACATATTAGGGGGGTTATTCCGATATTGTCTCTTTACAAATACGTTTTAAATTGTGAAATTGTAATAATTAGGTACATCAATCAAAAAAATCAAAAATCAAAATATTTTACTTTCTACAAGTCAAAGTTAATCTTTACAATATATATCTTTAGAATAAAAAAATAATATGTATAAAGTAATAAGAGAAATACATACAAAAAATATTTAGGTTGGGCTACTAAAATGTAATAAAGTTATACACCTGCATAAAATCGAGAAATATAGGAATAAAAATATTATATATACATAATGCCTAACCTTCCGCACCATTCGATTAGTTTTGCTAAGAAGGGCAAGAAACTTAGTAAACACTAATTTCACTCTCTGAACTAAATATTTCAGCCGTTTGATATACGAATATTTTATTTTATTGCCTCCAATTAAATCAAAAAGTAGGTCTAAACTATTATATAAATATCGTTTCATTTGGTTTCAGACAATAAAACTTATATCAAAATAAATTTCGTAAGAAATGTGATATAAAACGGCCGTCATATTAAAAATACATCCTCTTAATTCCAAAGTAATAAATAAAAACACTTCGAAATCGCAAGTTTTCTTGAGCGGCCCGCTTCCGCTGAGCAGGATAGTAAAGTGTAAATTTAAAGCGTTAAAGCAGGACGGATATCTCTGGATATTCTCGCCCAAAGCAGTAAAAAAAAAAACCTTGAAAAAAAAAACTTTTTGGTGTACCTTCCCTGCACGTAAAGTGGGATACTTACATTTTTTTCGCGTGTTCCCTTTGTTTTGGATTGTTGTGAAAATTTTTCTTTGAGTAAAGTGTCCCCCTGCCGGCTAAACGGTTATTTTTGGATATGTGAAAAAAGTTACGGCAGCAGTTTAAGGCGACGCCACGAAATTTTGGCGACATGGATCTCCATTTTTCTCAGCAATAAAAAAACATATGTAATGTACCAATTTATATTCTAGATTAAGCATTTCATTGACATAATTTTGCCCGGAGATTTAGTTGATTGATTAATTTTCATAGCAGAGAAAAAATATTTAGAAAACCTCTTTTAAAACAGAGATTTCTATTTTACTGACAAACGGGAGCGAATGAAGCCTCTAAGTTTTTTACTTAAATTATTCCACAAATACACTAAATTACTTATAGTTGTCATTTTAAACGAAAAATACTGTTTTGCCGCATACGATCTTACGGCATAATCTCGTTCTTGAGCGCATATTTGTATGGAGTAAGTCCCCCTCACTCCACTCCCTAAGGCGCCGATTTGAAATTTAAAGTTTATCAATGCCTCGCCTTAACGAAATTAAAAAAAAAACTATCACAGCTAAGTAGGTTTTACAAGTGAACGAGTAATAGTCGACCAACTTAATTTTAAAGTTTTGTTTCATACATTTTGTATACTTACAGTAATTTTGATGTTCTGTTTAAAATGTTTATAACTTTTGATATCGATAGTACTCCTTGAGCAGATTAACTAACTAACGGGTCAGAAACTGTCAAAAAGTCAGCGTGTACAATATTAAACTGCACACAAAAATAATCCTACTATCCTACTATCCTACTAATATTATAAATGCGAAAGTTTGTGTGTGTGTGTGTGTGTGTGTGTGTGTATGTTTGTAACTCTTTCACGATGAAACGGCTGGACGGATTTGGATGAAATTTAGAATGAATATAGCTTATACCCCAATTAATTAACACATAGGTTACTTTTTATCCCGGAAAAAACCATGTCGTTAAACCGAATAACACGCGGGCGGAGCCGCGGGCAAAACCTAGTAATAAATAAAACGCTACTCCCCAATTTCAAAACACTTTATTTTATCGATAAAAATGATTTAAGGTGAAATTTAATCAACCGACCAAATTCATACTGGAGACTCGGTTAGTGATCAGGAACTAGGTTCAGTAATCCTTTTGGCGAAATTCGAAAAATATAAAATAATAAATATTTTCTTGCTCCCTTACTGGTTGGACTAGTTGAAGTATGTACCGTAAACATGAAAAGTATCGTCCTCTTAAAATATTGAATATTGTTTAAATTTATTGATAGAATTATATATTTATTTTTATGAATAAATGTAATTAATATTTTTTTTATCAATAGAGACTGATTAATTTATTTAGATACTTATTACTATTCGTATGAGGCTTTCAAAATAAACAAATACATATAATAAGTAATTTTTATTAAAGGTTATAGAAATGTATGTTAATTGGTACATTTAATTGAACTAAGGCTACTTATGTAGGTATCGTTATTGAAATAAGCGTTGTAGATAATTATTCTTTCCTGCTTTGTATGGAAATAAAAAACCAATTCCTTGAAAAAAATTAAATTATTAATTTCAAGTTATGGATTTTCTGCCTGACCGTACAAATCACAGTAAAAGGAAGTGAAATGTCTGGTATTATTATTCGTGTCGAGTTGACGCCGTGTCGAGCTGTCGGTGACACAAAAAATAATTATAGTAAAATAGTATAAACAAAATATTTTGATCGAAAGCGAACATCTTTAGCAGCACGCGAACAAAACTTAAAATTCAAAGTTTAGAATCAGAAACCGTAGTAACAGTTACGTTATAGTTGCGTTCAAAATCAAAATAAAAATATTTATTTTTGCAAAATAGATACATAAAGTATACCTATACAAGTCAAAGTTAATTTTAACAATACAATTATATCTTTAGAATATAAAAAATATATAATAATACGGGAAATAAAATATACACCTGCATAAAATAGAGGAATCTAGGAATAAAAATTATATATATACATAATGCAATGAAGAAATAAGTTCATAAATAAAAACGGGAAATACATACAAAAAATATTAAGGTTGGGCTACTAAAATGTAATGGTTATACACCTGCATAAAATAGAGAAATATAGGAATAAAAATATTATATATACATAATGCCCAACCATCCGCACCATTCGATTAGTATTGCTAAGAAGAAGGGCAAGAAACTTAGCAAAAATCGTTAGATATTCACGTTAGATATTGTAAGGAATCTGAAAAATTCCGCCACTGTCCGCTAGGGGCGGTTACCAGATTCCATCACAGACGTATAATATAGTAGCAGACATAACATTAATAATAAACGCATAGAGTCGACGCGTGGCAACTTTAGCTCAGTGAACTACGGGCTCTTTTAAATATAAATATTGCTTGTTTCCAAACAAAACATATAATATACTAGAGATTAGTTTACGAAGAGAAAGTAAGAGACAAGCTCTCAGGCAAAACCAGTCGGCCCACCATTGCCTGGGCCCGATGGATGGCGGTATATCCATCCCCAATTGCCGGGCCTTATATAAAACAGACTGGTGACGGGCAGCGGCGTCACTGGTGCAAGGGTTTCGGCACCGCGCTCACCAACCCGCCTGCCCAGCGTGTGTGAGTATGGGCATTTCTTCTAGGAGGATCGCCAGGAGTGGCGAAATCCTGGAAAGGCCTATGTCCAGCAGTGGACGAAACAGGCTGATGGATGGGATGGATGAAGTTTAGGAATTAACACATATGTAAAGTGCCATGAATAGTATTAATTGTGGCTCAGCATTAAAAGGTTTCCTGCTATCTATGTAATTCATATTTTTATGATATACGAATATTGGTATGATTACTGGGATTGTTTTTCTGAAATGTCAGCTTGCGAAACCTCACCGTGCTTAAGTTGTGAATTAAAATATTAATGGTAAAATGGAACGTGTTTTTAGAGTTTTTGAGAAAAGGACATCATGCTACAATATCTATAATTCACGGTATACTAAGATTATGTTTTTATTGCGAAATCCATCGCTTTGGAATACTCTAAATATTATTATTAGAGTGCATTACAAACTGGAAAGCGAACATCTTTAGCCTTGTAATGGACATACTGAACGCCCTCGTGAGCGTTCAGTATGTGCATTACAAGCTGGTTAGATCAAATAGCTACAAAAATATTCGGTGGACAAGTATGGTGGAAAAATTCAACGGTCTAGGTAAGTACCTCGGCGGCGCAGTCGGTAGCGCGCTTGTCTTGATAACAAGAGGTCGCAGGTTCAAATCCTGGCCCGAGGAATTTTTTCAAATTCTTGTCTTTACATTTGTTTCTAATTTCACACTATACTAGATCTAACAAACATAGAAATTTCGTAATTCCGTACAGTGTGTTTTGTAACTGATGTACATCGAACTCCTCTATACTTTTGACCTAACACACAATGGAATTTTGAACATCGAAATTCAGTAGCGGAGTCGTTCCAAGCATTAACCAGCCAAAACAACTCATTTTATACGTTTCTTCAGACCATGAAGCCTAAATGTAGCTAATTTTTTGTATGGAAACGTGCCACGCTATTTAATCTTTATGTTTGGTCTGCTACTTAGTAATAATTATATGTCTGTGGATTGCATACGAAATATAACGTGAACGTAACTATAACGTAACCGTTACGTTTTCATGCTAAGGCTACTGGATGGAATTTTATTTGTTTGCTGAAAATGTGTCTACAAAAGAATTAAAAGTTAAAAGCATTGGAACATGAGCATTATTCACTTTTCCAACAAGTTGATACAATTTCCGATCTTTGAAGATTGATTGTGACTAAGCGGCTGCATTGATTTTAATTTTTAAGATATCATACGACGCGAAATTTTATATTCTTTTATTTTAAACGTTTATTTTTTTTGTAGAATGTATCGATTTCAAGTTACAATAAAAAAACTGAAAAATGTCCGAAAATTTCGTGATTATTTCCAGCTTACGCATATTTATCTCTGATGGATAGAATCCGAAACGAGGAGATCCGTCGGAGATCGAAAGTAACCGACCTAGCCTGCAGAATCAGTAAGTTGAAGTGCCAGTGGGCAGGCCATATTTGTCGCCGACATGATGGCCGTTGGGGCCGAAAGGCTTTAGAATGGAGACCACATACAGCAAAGCGTAGTGTAGGCCGACCTCGTGCCCGCTGAACCGACAACCTGAAGGCCGAAAAACACATGTCTTGCTACGCTATAACTAAGAAGAGAGCTGGGGTTCAAGCCACTTAGAAGCGGCGCGGCGCGGCGTACATCGAGCGCGCGGGCGTCATTCAAATTTCGTACAAAACGCATGGAAATAAAGTCGCAATTTGAACACACCGAATGTTATGTTTCAGGCGGTGTCGGGCGTGGAACGGGCGTCCGTACCATACCTCAAATTGCGACTTTATTTCGAAATTTATTTCGTTTTGTACGAAATTTGAATGACGAATGCTCGATGCAAGCCGCGCCGCGCCGTTTCTGTGTGGCTTGCACATAAGGAGTGATTATTTTGGTAAACAAGAGCGCAGGCGAAGCCGCGGGCAAAATATATAAGTGTATTTTAGTATTTACTTTAGTAATCCAAAACCAAAGGTCAAGGACAAAGGTCGACAATGTGTGACGTCAGAAAATACGAATGTAGGGCGAGCAATTCGTTGTGTTTGACATCGTGGGCGTTTTTATTTACATAACGATGGCGGGGAGCACAGGGGGTCATGAACACGTCATGCTTTTAACAAAATAAGTTTTATTTCAGTTACTTTTCAGTCTGTTTCTGTCAACTCATGTTTAGTTGTAGTCGTTTTTAGGGTTCCGTACTCGAAGGGTGCAAATGGGACCCTATTACTAAGCTCCACTGTCTGTCCGTCCGTCTGTCACGGCTTGTTATTTTGTAAAAAAACTATCTGTGAATCTGGAGTAGCCCAAGGGCTCTAAACCACTCAGATAAATAGGCACTGTAAATTCGTCATACAATTTTATGTAAGAAATATCTAGGCCCTCCTTTACCCCCATGTAAGAAAAATAAAATTTCGTCTGACCCCCTCCCCCTTGAAACGTCTTAAGTAATAAATGAATGTTATTTAAATGTGTAAAATGTAGTAATGTATGATATATGTTGTTCTTGTTTTTTTGTAATATTTTGTTAAGAGGTATGAATAAAGTTTTTATCTATCTATCTATCTATGAACAGCCCTATTAAGTTCTATGTTGATAATAAGCATCTCAAACGCGTTCTCCTACCAACAAATGTGTGATATACCCAGTTACCTGTCTGGTTTGTACAGAGAATGTCTCGGCCGGGCCCACAACGAGATTAAACAATACCAGCGGACAGTAACAAGGTATTTCAGTTGAGAGATTTAATAATAATATGTGACACTTACACAAGTCCAGTAAAATATTGACGGCGTCAAAATACCTCCAGAAGTCCAAAATCTGGGGTCCTCGCTATCTGTTGCTTGGCCGTCTCGTTGCTCCAGTGCTGGCCGGTATTATGAAGGGGAAAGACTTAGGCAAGGAACAGCAGGAAGGCAAGGAACGGCCGCGGGCATTCAATACGTGTCACCAAAAATTCTGACGCAATCATCCAAGTATTTTTCTGGAATTAGCCCGGCTTCTACGAGCACAATTCCCCAACACGGTTTCACTAGAAGACCTTTACTTTTATATACAACTGGCCCTAACGCAGGAATCTATTAAAACCCGTTAGGCACCCAATTTTCACAATCAAACCCGGGAGAGCAAAATTAACAAGTCATCTTTCAACAAAATCATAGACAAGAAGCGCAAAATTAAAAACAAACAAAATGATTATGCCGCCGCTAGCGGTCTCTAAATGCGTAGATTATAAACTGCGAACAAAGCGCGTTCAGCTTGACTGTCGCGCGAACATTCTATCCAACTTTAAACTATATATTATGTTCTGCTTCAACCAAGTTTCAACTTGGCACGATTCAAGTACATATCTGTAAGTACGAATAATATTCAGGAAGCGGTGAGAAAAAGTATTTCCTCGGTCATATGGATGAAAGTATACTTATATTTGTCAGTGTTCTTGATGGCGAAACAACCTTAAGATGATGTGTTCTTGAACTCTCTAGCTCCTCACCCAATTCATCTACCTCTTCAGATATGTACTCTATTTGCATTGTTCTGGTTTAGTCGTTCGAATTCTAGCTCGCAATCTGTAGCCTTAGCACCTTAGCATGATAACATTCAAATTCCAATTACGTTTATTAAACTCACAGCAGAGAATAAATATACAAATTACACAGTTTTAAAGCTAAATAAGGTGGTAGAGCTAATGCCGGGCTCGACTGTGGAGGTACCACCATCTTACTCGCAAATCCTCCCGAAGTTATTCGGGGGAGAGTAAGAGAACAGCTCACAGGCAAAACCAGGCGGCCCACCATTGCCTGGGACCGATGGATGGCGGTATATCCATCCCCAATTGCCGGTCCTTATATAAAACATACTGGTGACGGGCAGCGGCGTCACTGGTGCAAGGGTTTCAGCACCGCGCTCACCAACCCGCCTGCCTAGCGTGTGTGAGTATGGGCATCTCTTCCAGGAGGACTGCCAAGAGTGGCGAAATCCTGGAAAGGCCTATGTCCAGCAGTGGACGAAACAGGCTGATGGATGGATAGATATAATTAAAGAATTGATTAACATATCTTTTTATAAAATATTTGCACCTTCAACACACAAATATTGTATATGAAAAATAATGAACGACCGAGTGTTTTTATTTTTTTCTGGAACGGGCAAAGGTCTCGATTGAGATAGGGGTTTCGCTGCGTTCGGTTAGCTGCAATTGAGTATTTTAGGCGCTCCGGTCTCTTTCAAGAGACCTTTACCTGTTCAGGTCCTTTGCGAAAGACCATAAAAAACATAATTAATAGAACGTTCTACAGAATGACTACCTTATTAACAAAGATGAATGTCCCAATAGATGCTCTATAAGTACGTGGGACACTCAGAAAGTTTTGCGAAACTAAAAAAAATCGTCCTATAGGTACATTTTTTTAAAAATCTTTTCAAAGTACTCTCCACCAGCCTCTATACAAAATTTTCATGCGTCTAAACCAGTTTTCAAAACGCTTTTTCCAGTCCGCTGCAGACACTTCGTTTACAGCCTGCTCGAACGCAGCCAGCGCATCTTCCGGCGACGAAAATTGTATTCCTTTGAGCTGATTTTTTATTTCTGGAAATAAAAAGAAGTCACACGGTGCTAGATCAGGGCTGTAAGGCGGGTGACCCAGGAGTTTGACTGGCGTGCTGTCCAGGAAGTCCCTCGTTTTGAGTGCGGTGTGTGCGGTTTGAATGCAGGTGCATTATCGTGGTGGAGCAGTAGCTCGCGGAGCCCTGTGTTTGGTCGCTTGTTGCTAACAACAGAGAAAACTTCTGGCAAACATTTGGTAGTAAACCATTCGGCATTGATACTTCTTTGATCCTGTAGGGGAATTGATACCAAGTGGCCAGTCAAATTATAAAAGCTAGCAATCAAAATCTTCCCCCCGCTTCTAGAGCGCTTCACTTTGGTAGGCGTTGGTTCATTTTGAAACACCCAAACAGTCGACTGGCGCTTGGTTTCTGGGTCGTATTGATAAATCCAGGACTCATCACCTGTAACGATGTCGTAAACACGCCGAGACGAGCCTGCTTCAAATTTGTTTAGCATATCACGGCACCATTCCACCCGGGCCTGCTTCTGAGCATCGGTGAGGTTGTGCGGCACCCAGCGTGATACTATCCTCTTCACGCGAAGTTGGCTGCGTAGAATCTCGTGAACGCTTCCCGATCCAATCTTCAATATGTGTTGAATCTCCTGATATGTTATTCGCCTATTGTCTTGGATTAAATTTTTCACTGCCAGCACGTTTTCTTCGGTAACAGCCGTCAAAGGGCGACCGTTTCTTTCTTTATCCCCCAAAGTTGGTCGACCGCGCTTGAATTCGTTATACCAACGATACACGGTTGCTTTGGAAGGGCCTTCATCCATGAATGCCATTTGAAGTCTATCGTACGATTCATCCGGTTTCAGGCGACACTTGAAATCGTAAAAAATCATAGCTCTAAAATGTTCCCGGCGCAGATCCATATTTCAGCGAGACACAATACTTTGAATTAGCTCGCAAAAAATGTGGAGGGAAATTTTGAAATTAGAACATACCTATTTTTACTTATAAATAATCATATTTTCGAAAAACATTATAACTGGCCAGTGGGAATATATAAAAACTTTTTTTCGCAATACTTTCTGAGGGGCCTGGTACGTATATAGAGTACGTACTAAAATCTGACCAAAAAAACTTGTATGTATGAGTATCACTGTGTTTAAGTAAGTGCGAAAACCAATAACGTTTAAATAATTCAAACTTTTCGAGGTTTCTCGTAAGTGGACGTCCGTTTATCATTTTTATACTTTTTCATTTGTCATGATAAAGGCCATAGTAACACGTGTTCTGTGAAAATTTTAACTTTCTCTACCTTTATACGGCTGAAGCTGAAGACCAGTGTTGCCCAACTGATAGCTCACGGGTGCCTGGTAGCCCGCGGCCTGTTTTCTAGGCGCCCGCGAATAAAATGGGATAAAAATTCAAGCACACACTAAATTGATAAAATTAAATAAACACTAACTAAACTCTGAAAATCTAAATAACGCTGACAGTTGAAGGCAAACTTGCGCACATCAGTGTACATCAGGCTTTTTTCATCTCAACTAAAATATCTAAAGATCAAGTACGATCAAGTATGTTAAGGCGTAGTAGGTCGATCACACAACGAAAGAGATAAGCATATCTGAAAAAGCACGCATCTGAGCAGTGCGGTAAATCAACAAGAGAGTGTATAGTGCTGTTTTTTGCAATCGAGCCAATTTTTCTTATGGCATTTTGGGCTGTTACATCGCCTTGGGCTTTGCACGAAGTCGAGGAGGATCGTGTTAGGTTTGGGCGCCGAGCGAAGCGGAGCGGGGCGAGGCGACCCCCGAAGCTTTGTATAACATTACCCGGGTAAACCTAGGTTTACCCTATCTTCTAGTATTACCCGTAACCATATATACTATAAACTAAAACAACAAATAATAAAATTAGGGTTTCGTATTCAGATGGTGCTTAATTGTTTGTTAGGTGAAATCAAAACAGTAGGCTATCTTCACAGAAAGGTACCAACTGCAGCTAATATGTGTGCGTGTCAGTACGCACGAACCACAGCACGCACACAACGGCAATATTTAAGGTAAGGTTATCCAGAGAAATCTGTCCTGCTCCAACGCTTTAATTTTACACATGTTGTTCATCCTGCTCAGTGGGAGCGGGCCGCTCAGAAAACTCGCGGTTTCGAGGTGTCTTTATTTATTATTTTGGAATTAGAACGATGGGTTTTAATATGACGGCCGTTTTATATCACAGTTTTCACGATGTTTATTTAAATACAAGTTTTATTGTCCTAATATAGCTCAATTAAAATGATATTTAGACCTATCTTTGCGATTTAATTGAACAGCCGAAATATTAAGATCAAAGAGTGAAATAACGACATATATTTTTTGCTAAATTTAATCATCGCTTTTTATTGGTTTAAAATGAATTTGAAAAGAGACAAAGTTGGGACAACCTCCCCTTAAGATGGTAACGGAGGATCTCGGTACAAAATGCACATCATAATATTGTTTTCCTTACTTTCGAATAAAAAGTATGCAATAAATGTGTTTTAAAGCAACTTGCGGAAATAATTTAATAATAATAAAGTCTTTACAAAAAAATTACGTACTTTAATGTATACATTTTGTTTTCATTACATTAAAAAACTTAAAAGCGTGTTTACAGTTTAATATAATGCAGCTACAATGTAACGCATTAAATTGAACAATTTTCATGTGCTCACCTATTAACAAGCAGTTTGCGCGAATTGCTATAAAACGCATTTATTGCAAACTTTTTATTCAAAAGTAAGTAAAACAATATTATGATGTGCATTTTGCACCGAGATCCTCCGTTACCATCTTGACGTAAAAAAAATATGCATTCTATACCTATATTATTGACACTCTCAAGGAAATCAAAATATATAGGGTATTTTCCGTTGACCTAGAGTTATTAAATTTGGCAAGAGTAATACCGTCTTATCATAGACTATATAGACTATTTTGTTTATGGTCTTTGTACAATATTCGGGTAGGTAGGTAGGTGTACGTTGAGCACAAGTGAAACGCGTCGTAGCTAGAATCGCACTGACGTTTATTACAATGAAATTAAGATGGTGGTCTAGCCACCGATACCAACATAACATCCCTCCACCAAAAAATCTTACAACTATTTTACATTCTACATAACTAATAAAACTTCTTATAATCTACTTTCGGAATATTTCTCAAAGTCATTTTGATATGAGAACTCCTCGAGGGTGTGGGAGAGGCTGCGGAGGGTGGTGATCGTGCGGCGCTCTCGAACGTCGAGTCCGGCTCTGTGCGGACGGAGACGCCGCCGCTGCCCGGGGCCGTGGCGCTGTGCGAAGTCGCACTCTCTGCTGACGTAGTTGGTTCTCGAGTCGCATTCTCCTCTTCCCCGGCACTAATATCGGAACCCTCGGTTTCAATGTGCTCTTCTGAACCGACCTCCACGTCTGGATGGTGGCTATCCGTAGCGGTGTATGAAATTATTTGATTTGTGTGCCTTTTTATCTCCACCCCAGAGAGACTGTCCTTAATTTGATAAATTACCTTTCCGATTTTTCTTAATATAGTTCCTTTAATCCAAACAAACTTATTTTTATTTAGGTATTTTTTATAACAAATCGCTTCACCCGGAACAAAGTCTCGACGATTAGTTCCTCCGTAATGATCACACTGTGAAGACTGTTTCTTTAAAACATTATTATCGAGGGGAGTGAGCGCAGGCGATGACCGCGGGTTGATAAGATCTAATCTCGATCTCAGTTGCCGACCGTATACCAGCTGAGCTGGAGACTGACCCGTGGTTGTGTGCACCGTATTCCCATAATCAAACAAATATTTCAAAAGTTTATTATTCTTATCGTTCATAGTACGTCCCTGTAATAATGCACACTTGATGCCCTTTTTTACGATTTTAACATAACTTTCAGCCTGGCCATTACTGGCTGGCCAGTACACGGAACTTGTTATATGAACTATTCCGTTTATGGAACAGAAATTTGAAAATTCCTGAGAAATTAGCGACGAGCCATTATCACTTACCAAAAACCGACACATCCCGAAGCGCGACATAAAGTCGTAAAGTTTATTTATAAGTGCGCCGGAAGAAATGTCATTCTTCATGTAGTAGCATTCTACCCACTTTGTGTGAGCATCGACAATGACTAAATACATTTGACCTTCAATTGGCCCTAAAAAATCTATGTGAAGTCTGTGAAATGGCTCCGCTGGATATGGCCAGGGTGCCAGCCGAGTGCGGGGCGGGGAGGGTCGCAGACTGACGCACACTTGACAATTACCTATGAGTTTCTCAATGGCCGCGTCTACCCCGGGAAACCAAAACCTTGACCGTGCCTCAGCTTTGGTTTTCACAATACCAAAATGAGAACCATGCAGTTCAGCTAGAACCTTTTCTCGCAATTTCTCGGGTATTATTACTTTGTGGCCACGCATTAAACACCCCCTTTCTATCGATAACTGTAACCTGCAATGAAAATATGGCTTTACGTTTTCGTCATTAACTTTTCGCGGCCATCCTTTCTGAACATATTGCATTACTTGGTGTAAAACCACATCATTTTTTGTTTCACGACCCAACAGCTCTAATGAGATCGGGAGTGACCCTTCCAATACAAAGTTAATGTAGGCAGCCCTCTCTTCCCCCGCAGCGACTACCCCGCCATCGCCTTCGCTAACCGGTTCGGGAAGCGTTGCGCGTGATAAGAAATCGGCACTATTATCTGCGCTTTTTATGTATTCTATGCTATAATTATAGGCTGACAAAAATATTGCGTACCTTTGTAGCCTGTTCGCTGAAACCATGGAGATGCCATGATTCGATCCAAATATTGAAACAAGCGGTTTATGGTCGGTACGTAATATAAAAGGTTCCGACCTGGCATAAAGAAATTGGTGGAATCTTCTTACGCCGAAGACTATAGCCGTTGCCTCTTTTTGGATTTGTGAATAGTTTTTTTCTGCAGCTGATAGTGTACGAGACGCAAATGAAACTGGTCTTTCCAACCCATCCGCGCCTATCAGTGATAAAATTGCGCCTAACCCGACCGGGGAAGCATCGACCGTCAAAATGATAGTAGCTTTTGGGTCAAAGTGAGATAGCACTCTTTCTGAAACTAGACATTTTTTAATGTCGTTAAATGCTTTATTATGGGTTTCAGTCCATGACCACTTGAACCCTTTTTTAAGTAATTCATACAATGGAGACAGCAAGGATGAAGCCCCAGGTACAAAGTTCCTATAATAGTTCACTAGTCCCAAAAACGACTGAAGTTGGTTCAGATTTTTAGGCACCGGAGCCTCAACAATAGCTTTTACCTTTTCTGGTGATTTCCTTACACCATGTTTATTTACAACGTATCCTAGATACGTTAGCTCATCTTTAAAGAATTCACACTTCTCTTTATGTAATATCAGTCCTGCCTCTTTGAATCTGTGTAAAACCATCTTCAACCTGTCCATATGTTCAACCCTATTTTTTCCTGTTATGAGTACATCGTCTAAAAACGTAAGTACTCCCTCTATGCCTAGTATACTTTCCATAGCTCTTTGGAAAATTGCGGGGGCGGAAGCTAACCCAAAAACCAATCTTTTGTATTTAAAAAGACCTCTATGCGTATTGATACAAGTAACATTTTCGCTATCATCTAAAATCAGCTGATTATAAGCAGCTGACATGTCCAGCTTAGTGTACTGCTCCCCCCCATGTAACTTTGAAAATAGTTCCTGCACGGTCGGTAACGGGTATGTCTCAATTAACAGCTGTTTATTCAATGTCTGCGAATAATCCGCACAAATTCTAACTGATCCGTCACGCTTAAGTACCGGAACTATCGGAGATGCATACTCGGAATAACAAACCGGTTCTATAACCCCGGACTGCAACATGCGATCAATTTCGTTATCTAACTTTTCTTTTAACGCGAATGGGACGGGTCTTGCTTTAATAAACACAGGTTTCGCGTTATCCTTTAAATGCAATTTAACTTGACATTTATTAAAGCAGCCAAGTCTTTCTGAAAAAATATCTGAATACTGACATAACAACTGTTCTAAATCCTTGTCATTTGAACGTTCACAAAACTGTATGGTTGTTATTTCTAAATTAAACAACGAAATAAAATCTCGTCCGAGTAATGGTGGTCCGCCTTCCTTTATAACATAAACATCGAGCGCCTCGGTCCGCCCTGCATACGTCACTGGCAACTGAACTATACCTACACTATCTATGCTACATCCAGTATAACTACGTAAATTCTTTTTGCTTGGTGACAATGGCACGCCGCTAAAAAGTAGATTATAAGTATTTTCGGATATAGCTGATACGGCAGAACCGCTGTCCAGCTCAAACTTTAACTGAACGCCATTTATCAATACGGTTACGGTCATCGGTGCACCGTTACAAGAACGAATATTAAAAAACTCACCGTCATCACCCTCGCTCACCTCGCCTGATTCTACGTAATTAACCCGTTTACACATTTTCCCGAGGTGCCCTTTAACATGGCACTTTTGACACGTATAATCAGAATATTTACACTGAGCACTTTTGTGATTTTTGCGACCACAAACTAAACACCTTTCACTATTCGATCGATTGACGTTCGAAGGTGATTGCTTGTGTCCTTTAGCAATTTTGAACAAGGTTTCGCCACTGGTTCCCGAAGACGAGCCCGTCGCCGCACCGGCGCGCGCGCACCGTTGTCTGTCAGCCACGTCAACCGCCTTCGCTAACGTGAGATCCGTTATCTCCATAGCAAAAATCTTCTCACGTTCCTGACCATGTAGCATGCCCATTACGAATTTATCTAATAAGGCCTCTTCCAAGTTCTTGAAATTGCAGTGGGCCGCCAGCCCGTGCAAACGCGCTGCCCATTGCGCGTGTGATTCACCCGTCTTTTGTACCGCCGAGTAGAAATGTTGACGTTCCGCGAAACTGCATCGTTTTTCTAAGAAGTGTTCGTCTAATATTTTCACGATCTCGTCGAATGTCACTTTGTCCAATTTACGAGGCAGTACTAGGTTACTGGCGAGCTGATATGTGACTTCGCTGAGTGCGCTCAGCAATATTGCGCGTCTTTTGACTCCATCTTTGTCCACCTCCTCCTTGATGTCGTTTACAATGAAAAACTGTTTCAATCTATCCCTGTATGTAGCCCAGTCTTGATGTTCATGATCAAAATTTGAGATTGTTCCAACTGCTGATTGAAACATTTTAATTATTCTTGTGGGTCCTCGTCGCCACTGTACAATATTCGGGTAGGTAGGTAGGTGTACGTTGAGCACAAGTGAAACGCGTCGTAGCTAGAATCGCACTGACGTTTATTACAATGAAATTAAGATGGTGGTCTAGCCACCGATACCAACATAACAGTCTTATACTACAAATATAGAGAAAAATCTGAAAACTATACATTTGTAATAAAATCATGAAAAATAATAGTCTTTAACGAAGGGTTTCTTAAACTGGGGTCCATGGACCCCTTGGGGGTCGGTCCGTGACATGGGTGTCAGGGGTCCACAGCCACTCAATTCACTCTAAATATATTTATTATACTGAGTTCAAACAACAGTATCTTTTTCATTAACTTATGATACTAGACATAATATTACATATCACTTTAATACTCAGACGGGATACTTACAATAAATAAATACATACTTAATAAATTAATATCCGATGAATTAATAAATTATGCAAGTATAAGTAATGCTCGTTTAGACGTCTTTTAAATTATATTTAGAGACGGAGAATCACGGATTTCCACAGAGAATCACTTCCACAGTCTGACAGCCCCAACACTAAACGACTTGCCAAATGATGCATTATTGTGTGCAGGGAATGTAAGACGGGAAACATTGTGGGATCGTACATTTCTGTCACTGTAAAACATGTACTCAAAACGAGCACGAAGATATTCGGGGAAAAGGGGACTTCTGATGACACCATAAAGTTGGGTGAGAATATGAAACTGATCGATAAAATTGATTCTTAATATGCTTTACCTTCTTTTCCTAAACATTTTTTCGACAGGGGTTCGTGGAATCTTTGTAATTCTAAAGGTGGTCCGTGGCCACAAAAAGTTCAAGAACCACTGCTTAACGGAACCCTAGGTGGGCGATTCCAACTCGCACTTGTCCGGTTTTTTTCAAAAGCCTTGCTTTGATAATGAAATGTGATTTCCCTGTCTGTCGGTCGTGGAGAGTGTTCCTATATAATTACTGAGCCAGAAACGCCGCGCCGCGCCGGTCGGACTAAGTTTCAATATCAATGCATATCCAACGAGGCAGCGGCCAAGAGTTTCCCCGATGCAACGTAGTCTGACGTGTAGGATCATTAATTTTATTGTACCTTTTTAAGGCGAGGTTATCCAGCGAAATCTGTCCTGCTCCAACGCTTTCATTTTACACATGTTTTGCTCAGCAAGAGCGCG
Source organism: Ypsolopha scabrella (assembly GCA_910592155.1). NCBI lineage: Eukaryota > Metazoa > Arthropoda > Insecta > Lepidoptera > Ypsolophidae > Ypsolopha > Ypsolopha scabrella. The sequence continues at coordinate 3,982,478 of OU342989.1, read as the reverse complement.
CCGATCAGAAAACTCGCGGTTTCGAGGTGTTTTTATTTGTTATTTTGGAATAAGAGGGATGGGTTTTTAAAATGATGGCCGTTTTATGTTACATTTTTTAAGACATTTATTTTAGTATAAGTTTATTGTTCAAACCTTAACATAGCTCACATGAAATGATATTTAGGTCATAGTTTAGACCTATCTTTGCGATTAAAATGGATCGAGTTAAATGTAAGTAATCGTGTATAAAACAGCCGAAATATGAAGATCAAAGAGTGAAATATAACATTATATTAAAAAATATATACGAGATATCATCGCTTTTTATTTTGAAATAGACAAAATCGTGAAACCCCCTCTTAAAGGGAATTTATATTCGCTAGTAGAAACGCTTTGCCATTTAAATAATCTGTGAACTTGACTCTGTGGCAATGTTTTGACAGATAGATGAACACCTAGATGAAAAATATTTGGAGGGAATGTAACATATTGTTATTTAAAATACAAAATTATAGAATATAAATTATAAATAAATCTTACCTAAATGAAAAAGGGTAAAACTAACCTAAAATCCTTGTTAAACCTATCATAAAAATAAACTAAACTAAATAGAAAATTGTTGTAAAATGATTTAAGAAATAAAGTACAGTTTGTATAGTGTAAAGAAAGCGGTTTTATTTCAGACTTACAGCAAACACTGGTTGACTTTGAATAAATAAACTTTTAAATAATTTGGCCAAGTGCGAGTCTGACTCACGCACAAAGGGTTCCGTACCACCACACAATATGGGTGCGGAACCCTAAGAACATACATAGCAACAATATAGATGCTATACATAATATTAAGGCGACAAAAAACAAGGCCCTAAAATGGTACCATCTGACAAACAATTTAGTACACTCTGAGTACGGAACCCTAAGTTTATTATTTGTTGTTTTAGTTTAGAGTATGTACAATAATGTGTGCAAATTTGAAACTTTTATGTATTACCGTCTTGAAGATAGAGCTGGAACAAATTGGTCCGGGACAGCTCGACACGAATAATAATACCAGAAACTACGTCTAAAAAGTGGTTTGTACCGTCGACATGAAAAGTATCGTTCTCTTATAATATTGAATTTTGTTTTGATGTATTGATAGAATTATATATTTATTTGTATGAATAAATGTAAGTACCTAATATTTTCTTAAATTGAATGCTATGAACTTGTTCTGCAGTAGAGACTGATTTAGGTACTTATTACTATTCGTATGAAACTTTCAAAATAAACAAATATTTGAGTATCATGCAGAAAATAAATAATATAAGTAATTTTCATTAAAGGTTATAAAAATTTATGTTAATTGGTACAAAAAGCATTTGAAATACGCTTTGTAGATAATTAAGTTTTCCTGCTTTGTATGGAAATAAAAAAACAAAATCTTCGGAATAAATTAAATTATTTATTTTAAATTATCGATTTTCTGCCTGATCGTACAAATCATCGTAATGGGGAGTGAAATATCTGGTATTATTATTTGTGTCGAGTTGACCCGTGTCGAGCTGTCCCGGACCCAAAAAAATAACGTATAAAACATGCTATTGCATGTGCGACAGTAAATTAATAACTTCACACTCATCTTGTTGATAAGTCAAAACTGTAACTAGCTTAATGATAGGCCCAAACTGTAACTAACTTGTAGATATGCCTAAACTGTAGCTAACTTCTTGATAGGCCCAAACTGCAACTTGGTATTTTCCTTAATTCCAGGGTGTTCGATGGCACCAGTAAGGTTCGGTCTGTTCAAGGCTCGCAGCCGGGACCAGGAACCTTCCACTGAGAACCTTCTGCAGAACAGCGGCAGTACCGACACCAGTAAGTATTAATGGGGTCTCCCCTGTCTGACCTGTTGTGCCGCAGAGTAGATCTTTCAAATGCTGCGGGCTAAGGCCAGCTACGCCACCAGCTGTGCCATTTTTAAAAGACATTATTGCCGCCAAAACATCTTTGCCCAATACCTGGATGTGAGGACCACCCGGTTGCGGAGCTTGTGGAAGAAAGGTCGCTGCCGAAGCTGAAGGATGCTTACTTTGCAGTATTGTAAGAGTTTCGGGTGAATCCGGGACAATATCATTGCTAGAAAACAGTAATTGTGCGGCTCCCCTTATATCACCGGCGCTAATTTTATTTTCAACTTTTTTGTATCCAGAGTTTACATGACATTTTTTTAACGGTTCTGTGAATAAGGGTGGGTTCATACAGTTGTTTTTAATGCCTTGTGTAAGGGAACTTTGTTTCCTGACTCCATCGTTAACATGTCTCATAAGAAAACCTGAGGAGTGAGTCCCAGGCACACTCTGAATTTTCTCTCGCTACATTCGAAATAATATCGGAGAGTTTTCTAGCGACACTTATTCGTGCCCCATGGGGAATTCTCTTAAAAATGGAATGAATTTTTTTGATTTTTGACAATATTTGATGGAATGGTTCATCTCCTCTTTGGTGCCTGCATTGGGTCCTTGATCAGTGACAGTTTCACTTATTTGTGGAGAGAGTTGGGGTAGTTTATGAGACTTTGTAATATGGATATTAAGCCCTCTTTTACCCTTAAATGAACGACCTGGGGGACACCCTGAACATGAAAGAAAATCAGGCGATGGATCATTATTGTAGACCCGCGGACCCGGTCCCGCGGAAGGTCAAGGAGTCTGCGACATTCAAGTTCATTAAAAATATACTTACATTAAAATTTCAACAATTTGAAACTAAACAAAGTAAAATACTAAGTAAAAATTAAGAATAATTAGATACACCTAAAATAACAATTAAAAAATTGAGAATAATAGTAATTTCGCTTTAAAATAGTAAAATTTAATTAATTATATTTAAATATGACTATCATAAACAAAATTGATGCTTACTCCAAAAAGAATGTGACAAGGCACACTAATTCTAATTTCTACCATTAAGGTGACTTCAACGTATTGATGGTGATATAGTTCTAAAATTATACTAAGAAATTGTACAATATTTTAGGTGAAAGTTTCCTAGTGTTTCATAATAATAATATTATTTGTGAGTATCATCCAATTTCATAAGCACGTAAGACATTTGTTGTGACATAGTATTATTATATGGGGAAGGCATAATGTAATAAAAAAATGATAATCATTTTTTTCAGTGACCAATTTTTCGGTGATCAGTCATCATAATATTGCCTTACTTACCTTAAAATCTCGATTATTTTCTCAAACGTTATAATTACAGCATAATATTTTTTCATCATCATCATCATGATCATCATCATCATCATCATCATCATCATCATCATCATCATCATCATCATCATCATCATCATCATCATCATCATCATCATCATCATCATCACCATCATCATCATCACACATTAATTCTGTAAATATCATTTTTTTTATATATATATATTTTTTTTCTGTAAATAGTCAGTAGCATAGATTTTAACTGTCATTCAACTGATGACGGCCTCATAGAAGAGGCCGAAATATTTTGAAAATTTTTTTATTTTTTATTTTTCTTGTAACTAGTAATATTTAAATAATAATAATAATAATAATAATATCTTTATTTATCAGACAACATGGATCCATTATGTTAGTAACAATACACTTATTCTATATTAGTAATTAATAACTAAGAGTGATCTTGTCCGATCAATCAGTTTAAACATAAACGGATTGTCGAACCGATCGGATATAACACGTAGGAGGGTGTTGGGGCTGCCCCGGAGTCTGTGCAGCAGCGAGGCAGACTTCTTTCGCCATATGGCATCGAAACCGTCGGTTCGTGCCTCAGCGAACATCACCGACGCACTACAAAAACGCGGCAGCCGCAGCACAGCCCTAAAAGCGTTATTATACTGGATACGCAGAGCATTGTAAGCCTTTTTAGTATAACTGAACCACAGGGCCCCCGAGTACAATGATGTGCAGTAAGCTTTAAATAATGAAATTTTTACTGCATCTGTACATCTGGAGAACCTGCGGGCCAGCATGTTTGCCCGGACTGACAATGCTCTGCGTTCCCTCTCCATGTCTACATCGTCTTTCAGATCATCTGTCACTAAATGCCCTAAGTATTTATACTGATGCACCCGATTTAGCGGTGCACCGTTAAGAATAACAGGGAGAACAGATGAGGGACACTTATTTCCAGCCCTGAAGACCATGTACTCTGACTTCTTAGTATTATAAATCAACCCGTGGGAAGCAGCGTATGACTCACACAACGCGAGTAGCTGGCGGAGGGCTCCGACCGAGGGGGCCAGCAACACCATGTCGTCCGCATAGCTTAAATTATTGAGACAAATACCGTCTATATAACAGCCGACATGCGTGCTGCTGAGCTCCCCGATCAGCGCATCCATGTACAGATTAAAAAGAAGAGGAGAGCTTAATCCCCCCTGCCTCACGCCGCACACCGGTTTATATGGTTCTGAAAACTCGCCCGCCCATCTCACACGATTCTCCTGGTTTAGATACCAGTACCTCAGAAGAGAAGCTAACTCCGATGGTAGCGTTGTCTCTTTTAGTTTCTGCCAGAGAACGTCGAACGAGACAAGATTAAAGCATAATATTTTCCAATTATCACCTAATTTAAAAAGAATTCACCGTATTTTAAACATATGTACTTAATGCTATATTATAATGAAGCCAAAAATATATATATTTCAGTGAATTATTAGTATTACGCGTCCTAGACAAATAGGTCGATTAGCTAACCAATAATCGCCTCTATCAAAAGCTATTTGACATTGACCTTTTTGTGTTGGACGGGTAATAACATTTTTTCCTAGCCTAACGAGCTATGGAGCGGGCTATGCTTGGGATATCTCTGATGGATAAAATCAGAAACCAGCAGATCGAAAGTGACCGACATAGCCTGCCGAATCAGTAAGTTGAAATGGCAGTGGGCAGGCCATATTTGTCGCTGACATGATGGCCGTTGGGGCTGAAAGGTGTTAGAACGGAGAGCACGTACAGCAAAGCGTAGTGTAACTGAAGTATGTACGTTGCGGGTGGCGAAATATTGGAAAAAGGACGATGACAGGCTTTTTTTTGTGTATATGTGTATTAATAATTATGATCTTAATCGATCGAAATAAACGTCATTCTATTCTATTCTATTCTATTCTGATAGATGGCTATGAGTAAATGAACAGGTTTCTTTAAATATCTATCATACTACTTTCACAAAGAAAGATACCCGAGCAAAACAAAACAAATCTGTTCATACTAAATTTATAGTAGCTTTGCCCCGTTTTCTTTCATAGGAAAACAGAAAATCTAGTGCTATAACTATCAACTTTTAATCATCACTACATCAGTCTTTTCTTAATAGGAAAACAACTAATCTAGAACTATAAGTAACCATTAAAAAATTCACTAAATCTGTCTTCGCTTTATACGAAAACAACAGATTTAGTCCTAAAAGTAAAAAAATTATAATCACTAAAACGATATTTGCTTCATAGGAAAAAGGTAGATTCAGTGCTATAACTATCAACTTTTAATAATCAATATCAGTATTTTCTCTATAGGAAAACAGCAGATCCAGCCCTTTAAGTAATAATTTTAATAATCACGATATCAATCTTTGCTTCACAGGAAAACAGCAGATCTAGTGCTATAACTATCAACTTTTAACAATGAATACATCAGCTTTTTCTTAATAGGAAACCAGCCAATCCAATACACAATCCAATCCTACATCATAAAAAAAACACTTAATTTTCTTTGTTTCATAGGAAAATAATAGATCCAATAGATCAAGAACAAGTTAAGTATCACTAAGTCAGGTTTTGCTTCGAAAACAATAACGTTATTTCAACTGTTACGACATATATTCCTGGACGATTACTCAATTACTTTTCTGTATTTGTTTTAAAATGAGGTATCAGCCAAGTAGAACAAAACACTGTTTTTACTACATTTATTTATGAATTCCAACGTCTTATACAACATTTGCTTAGGTATCTGACACACTTAATTAAACTCTTAACAGTCTAGCGACAGAGGTGATTTTGAAGAGCCTTTGTATCTTGAGCCTGTTTTTGGTTGTTCAAGTATAAAAACACGTTCTGTATATGCCAATATGGTAGACAAACACTATCGATAGTAGCAGTACGCGTAAAAGAAGCGAATGAACCGTTGCTCCGCGACGCGTAACATTGGACGCGTAACGAACCGTGCTACGCGTAGCGGGGTGGCATGCGGCTATGTCCTGCGGTCACACTGTAATTATTATTAATCTATAGAATAAGTCTTTGATGAATATTATCTAACATATACGGGCAAGCTTCGAGGGAGCGTCGTCCGTGAAACAGCTGCTCCGTATCAGCGTTGTAAAATAGACCCTCCTCCTACGAGATAAATAAAGTCTTTGAGTTACAGTTGAATATCTGTTTTTCTGAAGAGTTGCGCGGGTTTTGTTTTTTTTTTATTCAGTATGGTCCAAAATCCATCCATCAGCCCGTGTTCGTCCACCGCTGGACATATGCCTTATACATAGGCCTATACCACCCGGTATACTAGGTACGGGAATTATTTGCACTGCTGATAATATTTTGTCAGTTGTCCGATGCTTTAAGAGTATGGCATACCCTAGGAAAAAATGTTATTACCCGTCCAACACAAAAAGGTCAATGACAAATACTTTATTAGCTTTTGATAGAGGCGATTATTGGTTAATTAATTGACCTATTTGTCTAGGACGCGTAATGCTAATAATTACGCACGAAACGGCACATCGGAGGGTTTTTAGCTAATTCTGAAATATTTTGTGGGGAAAAAAATACTGGATTTAAGTAGAAAACCTTTACATTTCTATTACCTATTTTATGAAAAAAAAAACAAGTTGATCTCTTAAACGCGTTCTTGAAACGAACGTTTGAAAACCAAAAAAAGAGGATGGAAAACATTTTTTTTTTTACAAAACTATAAATCTTAGTACATTGTTTATAAGTAGATAACCTAGATAAAAGATCAGTAAATCAAATATATTTTTTCCAATAATCAGAAAGTACTACTTTCGCCAAAAGAACCCTCGAAAATCTGGCTTTTTTCACATTCTAGGGTACAGCCTTAACTCTTTGGGAAGAAATTGTTTCTATCCGAAATCCAGGCGCACGAAATCGCTTTACTAAATAAACTAATACCCTGATTCACGGCCTGATTTATCTACGCCACAGCGCTGAACCTAGAAACATTTAATTTGGACAGGTAGTCCAAATAGGTTCCTTTTATGACGTAGACTTCCGTTAAGGAGGGAATTTAAGAAATTCCATCCACGCGAGCAACGCTACGTCCATGGGCGTCGGTAGGGGGGGCCCCTGAGAACGGAATGGGACAGTAAAAAATAGTGTCAAAGTACACATACAGCAGACATACAAGAGACAAGACCGATCGGCAGTTTTTGTTTGTAGAAAAATAGGTTTTTTGTTTTTCAACTATGGATCCCGTTGATATTTGAAAGAGGTCACCCCCCTCTAGACTTTCATCTTCCAATGCCCATGGCTGCGTCCTCTAGTCGATTACAGAAATAACTTATTACACTTTTCTTCCACAGTGCTGGGCTTCCCAATACCATCGACAAGCCAGACCACTCCCGAGGAGCTGGCGCAGATCGAGATGGCGGCGCTGAGGATAGAATATGGAGATGAGGTGCGTCAGTGGACTCTCAATTGAGTCGTCTAGTTTCAGAACCCCCTAAAACAGTTTTAGTGGGTTTTCTTGACTTTTTTATGTGTTTTCGGGGGATATGATACTAACTGAAAAGCCAAACTTCAAGTACTATTGTAACGGGAAGTCAATTTAGGGTTTTAAAAATAGAAGGAGACTTTCGTTTATACAGGCAAATTCATACTCTTTCTTTCGTCTCTCTCTCTTCAGTCCCTCTAATCCTCCGCGGAGTCTGGGCTGACACTTAGTACAGGCTCTTCCATGCCATGGCCAGCGAGGTGAGCTCTGACCATGTCATATTTTTCTCTTCAGCCTCGTTCAAAATGGACCTCTTCCACTTCTGAGTTGGTCGTCCTACGGGCCTATTACGTAACTCAGTGTCGGTTGCCATCTATGGTTGCTATTCACCAAAAACATAAAAAATTAACTTCCAAAATAACCGTCAATGGGTATTGAACTATACGAATTGTGACGTAATTTCAAGTGCGAACGTATCCTTAGATAAACGGATATGTATGTTTTCGACGATAGCCACTCGGTTTGGCAACTGATTTTACGATACAGAATCTGGGGCTGGGCGTCGAGAACTTCCAAATGGCCTCCAATTAAAGGCCGCTTTAGGAATATGGTCTGCAGGTCTTTGTAGTATATGTCCTAACCATCATCACCAATTTCGCATCTTCATTTCGTGGGCAAAGGGTTTCTGAATATTCACCCTCCACAACTCAATATTGGTGATGGTGTTGAGCCATACAGATAGTCGTTCAAAAACTCACACCGGCTTGGGTTCGTACCCCGGGTTCCAACACAAAACTGTTCAAAAATCAACACGGGTCGCTCCCACCGTTCAAAAATAGCAGTGTTGTATTATCTATGGTGTCGCTACACCGGTGTCGAATTGTTCAACACCAACTCTGAGCAGGATTCGCAAGGTTCGTATAGAGACGTCAAAATGACAGATAAACATCAATACAAACTCTATTGAAAATATGTGAAATGCATAGACCTATAATTATTACTAAGTAGCAAACCAAACATATGGATTAAATAGCGTGGCAAGTTTCCGTACAAAAAATAAGCTACATTTAGGCTTCATGGTACGAAGAAACGTATAAAAATGGGTTGTTTTGGCTGGCTTATGCTTGAAACATATTTGTTAATTCCTAAACTAATCTCTAGTATATACTTTGTTTGGAAACAAGCAATATTTATATTTAAAAGAGCCCGAAGTTCGCTGAGCTAAAATTGCCACGCGTCGACTCTATGCGTCTACTATCTGTGTCTACTATATAAGGTGGAATCGAAATACCTGCCACGGATGAAATAGGAGATACTATTATGTTTATAGATTACATTAGTGAAGAAATTTCGTACCCCGGAATAGTTAAATAAATTTGAGAAGGTAAAGTAATTAAATAAACATTTTCTTCATTCTGCATAACGTGGTTCACAAATTACGCTTGACGAGTCGTTTAGTCAATGATAACAATTGCTATCTCTTTCTAACCGTTCAATGAATGAAATCAGCTGCTCAGTTCGTCTCTACCAGGTAGAGATATTTGTACCTATTCTGTGTAGCACAAACTTAAATGTAGAGTTGTGAAAACCCAAAATAATACAAGCTCATTTAACTGTCATCTCTCCGCGTTAAGGTCTATTTTGCTATGAAAATTCTTGGGTTTTTTTAGCTCGAAATTTAAAAGTGCTACACGAGAATAGGTGCCATTGCATGCCTCTCCAATGTGCTTACGCTCACACGCAAAGTAGATGTAAATACGAAATACATTGCAAATTACTCTTCGTCATTGGTCATTAAGACACCGGTAAATTAACTAATTAGGGTACTGTTAAATTTCCAAACGGCTGGATCTGTTGGCCAACCAGTACCCAATAATACGCAGGCAAAAGTTTAAAAGTGCACTTACCAGTTATTGCATTCCTCTAATTCATTCCGCAGATAAAAACTGATGTAATAAGATGGTAAACTTCTCATCACACTTAAAGCCGGGTCTCCTGATTATGTTTTGCCGTAGGTACACATTACACAAAAACATTATGTTCTGTCTTTGCATTTTTACACCAATTGTACCTTATTTACACCAATTACACCTTAGCTACAGTTATTTGCATAATTTACAACAGTATTATTTATCTACAAAACTGTTGCACAAGTCCGCCTTCGCGTTGCACACAAATGTAGGCACGCTTGCGTACATGTCTTTGCACTTTATTTAAGGTGTCAGTTTCACTTTTTACTTGCTGAAAAGCGCGCTTGATGCGCCTTTTTAGTTCTCGCACAGTTCTAATATCATGTCCGGTTTGGCCGTACACAGGGTCCTTTACACGACCCCATAAAAAAAGTCTAATGGGGTTAAATCAGGCGAGCGAGGAGGCCACGGCACTGGCCCTCCTCGGCCGATCCACCTCTCGCCACCGTACCACACACCATTCAAATAGTCACGTACGTTCACAGCGAAATGAGCTGGTGCTCCATCATGTTGGAAGTGCAGTCCACTTATTTCTTCAAGAGGAATACGTTCCAACATTCTGCTTACACGGGTTCGCAGTAAGCGAAGATATGTTTCCCCGTTCAGTCTGTCCAAGAAAACTGGTCCAAGAACTCTATTGCCGAGTATGCCCGCCCACACGTTAACACTAAATCGTATCTGGAAGTGGTCAGGCCGAACAACACGAGGATTCGTCTCGGTCCAAAAATGCGCATTGTGGATATTGAACATTCCAACCCGTGTGAAAGTGGACTCGTCGGTCCACATAATGTTGCGACGTTCTTCTCTAATCCAATGACAAAATGCGAGTCGAGCCGCGTAGTCTTGTGGCTGCAATTCTTGCACTCTTAAGAAGTGGTAAGGATGGAGCCCTTCCCGATTAAGAAGTTGCCGCACGTAGAAATGGCTTACATCAAACACTCTAGCAGCGTCCCTGGTGCTAGCAAGAGGGTGACGCCGGAAAAAGTCTAACACTTCCTCTTCAAATTCGGCTGAGTATCGAGGCCTGCCTGCGTCAACCGGAGGCGGGTCAAAGCGACCATGCTCTCGAAATCTGTATACGGCGTCCAGAATGGTATGATGGCTCACTCGTACACCAAATCTCTGCTCGTATAGGTTTACTGCATGCGCGGTTACGTTGTTACACTCGCGGTAGCACGATACCATCTCAAGATATTCTTGATTTGAATATCGTGGTCTAGGAGGCATTTTTAAAGAATGCGCGCGAGATACGCACCTTTGCGACCAGCGAAAACAGCGAACTGGGGTGGGGGCACAACAACAAACAAAAACAAGCGCGTGCGACGAAAGGGGTAGTGGGGGACGGGGTGGCGGCAGGCGGTCTGCCCTTTGACTATTTGACGAGCGGCTCGCTCGGATAGAGCGGCGTCCTTTGACAACTTCATTGAAGTTTTGCGACTACTACCTAACGGTTTCATACAATTAAATGAATTTCATTCATTGAACGGTTAGAAAGAGATAGCAATTGTTATCATTGACTAAACGACTCGTCAAGCGTAATTTGTGAACCACGTTATGCAGAATGAAGAAAATGTTTATTTAATTATTTTACCTTCTCAAATTTATTTAACTATTCCGGGGTACGAAATTTCTTCACTAATGTAATCTATAAACATAATAGTATCTCCTATTTCATCCGTGGCAGGTATTTCGATTCCACCTTATATAGGTATTATACGTCTGTGGTGAAATGACGTTTAGAGTGTAGCAACTCTGCCAAACCCGTTCAAAGACTCAGTGTTGGAACCCCGGTGCTCCTACCTACCCTTTGGTAATGTCAGGACCGAGTACTCTGTGAAATACCCAAAACGAAATTTAGACTTCCTATACTAATTGAGTCGAGGTTACGCTTGAAAAATTATAGATGAATAAAATATCTTTTTTATTTCGCAAACAGGGTCATTGAACCTTGGTCCTGACCACTTATCCAGTATGAATTGGGCTATATAAACGAAAGTCACCATATATGGTATAGCCATACCTTCTTCACATTCCGTTAAGCAAGGTGACATTAAAATAAATTCATACTAAATACTCAATAAGTGCTCAAAGGCTCAGTGTCAAGATTTGATGACCCTTTTTGTAAAATTCGTATTTTTTTTTTTTAATTTCCCTAATAACGCAAGCCCAGCCCTGAGTCAATCATTTTATTTTGCAAAATTAGCAAAATGTGTTATTGATCTGTGATACTGATCACTGACCCAGACTCTAGTGTTTAATTTTGTTATTTTCAAAGTTTTTTTTTGGTTTTGCACACACACAGACATTATGTCGCCGTCAATATTTATTTATTTTATTTTATTTATTTTTAATCGAACATAACATGACATGCAATTTTACACGAAGGTGTATCAGAAACCTTTTGGGGTTTTTATGTACACCCAGTTCCAAGTCTCGTCTGAAAACATTATTCAACTATTCTCCTAGCTTTTCGAGTAACATAGTAGAAGTAGGTAGTTATTTTATAAAAAACAGATTATGTCTGAGGGTAGAACTACACACATTAAAGAACACAGTCGCACATCGTGCCTGTTAAGAATGCAGAATAACAAATAAAATTACGTGTGTAGATATTAATTGGATACATTCTTAATACTATTATCATAAGGACTATTTGAGCTTACTAACAGCGTATTACAATCAGTTTGAATTGTTAGATGGAATATAAGGATTTACACTGTTAGCTGCTATACAGGAGGATATATTATAATGATATCATTCTTGTTTTGATAAAATCACTTTTACATATGAAAAATAAATAATAACAGATTTATTGTTAGAAGTTTACAAGAATGTACTTTCTAACCTAATAAAACAATGACACTTCAATCTAAAACGTAACAGATTGATAAATAATAGCAATTGTGAACTATGTAAACAAAGATAGAAATTGTGGACTATGTAAACAAAGCGTTTTCTCAATTTTTCTCAAGGTTCTGTCACTGAGTATCCTGAACATTATTCCAAATCATGAAGCATCAAGTCTTACCTGCCATTCACTGTATATTTCATCATGAAATATTCAATAATCACCAGTTAATTACGGAAAATTATAGAATCAATAGTCAAATCTGTACTGCGACGAGATTGCTGTCATATTTTTTTCTCATCGAATCTGTATTGTCTTTGAAAATTAGTGATGTACGAATCTATTTGAATATAAACCTATTTTATTCGTGATGCAATTTTATTCCGTCTTTTTTTTGATAGCGTTACTTCATAATCTTTGAAATAACGTGTGTGTGATTCTATCGAGAGCTGTGTGATATTCCAGCGTTGCTCTAAAATCTTTTGTGTTTTCGGTATTCTAACGACTTGGCTTCCCTTTATTAACTTTGTATTGGGGTCTTACTCGCAATAACTAATAACATACCTTAATAGATATGTGCTTGACGTTTCGACGCCTCTGTAGGCTTCTCTTACTGATCTTTCTTTGTGATTTGGATAGTGTTTTACCTTGAAACAACGACAATTGGTTCCGTCATAGTAATGGACAATGCCCCATATCATTCGCGTCAAATCGAAAAGGCGCCCAACATGAGTTGGCGGAAGGAGGCTATCCAAAGCTAACCAGCGAAAAAGAAATCAAATTTCAAGAAACCAAAATCAAAGCGAATCTCATAGCTAAAGTAGACAAGCAAAAATATAAAAAAATGTATGTAGATGAGTTGGCGGCATCGAAAAATGTGACAGTTTTGCGCCTTCCACCATATCATTGCGAGCTTAACCCGATAGAGTTGAGTGTTAGAAGGTTACGTTGGAAGGAACAACAAAACATTCAAAATGGACGATGTGGAGATTTTGTTGCTCCAAGGTTTGGCGCGGATCGGGCCAGAACAGTGGGCGAAATGTGTAGCTCATGTCCTAAAAGTAGAAGAAAAAATTAAAGAACTGGATGGGATAATAGATACGGCTGTGGTACTATTTGTCTCCACAAGAATTAAGTTTTTCGCAGCGAAGCGGAGGTAGGTAGCGGAAGAAATTATTATAAAAGATGAATTATAAAAAATGGAAGCGATACAGAAATGAAGAATATTATTATTTACGATTACAGACTTTAATTTTTCATAGAAATGTAAATAGACAGAATGATATGGTAACAGATAAAAAAAACAAATAGATAGACCAGTACACAAAAAACAATACGCGCGATTAGGCGGGTGAGCTCAGTCTGCCGTCGATGTGTCGTCAGCCGCGGCGTGGACGAGCCCGGGGGTGAAGTGTCCCCCCTGCTCATATCTTAGCGTATGGTACAAGCTGCAACAGCGGAACGATTTCTGTCGAACTGTAAGGAGCTGGCCCAAGCTCATACTTAGTAGTGAATGTGAAGCACGCCACATCACTCCCTCGCCAGACCGTAACTACGGTCGATAAAAATCCGGGAGCTTGACCCTTCTACCGCTTTTCGTCCTCTTCTCCTCTTCCGGTGGTAGGATAGGTGTCGGCTGAATTTGCACGATGTCTTCCTTCATCATGTACGCCGGTTTTAATCTGTCAACAGAGACGTTAACACGCTTGCCGCGCACATCTAGCGTAAAGAATTTCGGCTGTCTTTCAATGACTTTAAAAGGTCCGGCGTAAGGTGGCTCCAGTGAGGCGCGGACATGTCCCTGTCGCAGGAACACATGGGAAGAAGTATGTAGATTGCGGGGTACATAAAATGGAGAATTAGAGTGCCAGGTAGTAGGTCTCGGCGTCAGCTTGGCCATGTGAGAACGAAGACGAGTTGCATATTCCGTGACGTCACGTACGGTATAGTCATCTTTAGGTGACAGGAACTGGCCTGGTAAGCAGAGGGGCTCACCATAAACAAGCTCTGCAGGAGATGCGTGGATGTCATCCTTCCATGAACTTCGCATGCCTAGAAGAACGAGTGGAAGTGCTTCGGTCCACTGGGCAGAGGAGTGGCACATGATAGCCGCCTTGAGTTGGCGATGCATGCGCTCGACAATCCCATTGGCAGCTGGGTGATACGCAGTTGTGCGGAAGTGGCGCCCACCAACCAGAGTAGTGAGGGCCTTGAAAAGGTGGCTCTCAAACTGTCGACCCCGGTCAGTAGTCATCCGGGAAGGACAACCGAACCTGGCTATCCAGCCAGAGACTAGAGCAGCTGCACAGGCTTCCGCAGTGATCTCCATCAAGGGTATTGCCTCAGGCCACCGCGTAAACCTGTCGATGACGGTGAGGCAGTATCTGTAATTTGAAGACAGCGTTAGGGGCCCTATGATGTCGAGGTGTATGTGAGAGAACCTCGAAGAAGGAGTAAGGAATGTGGAAAGGGGGGAAATTGTGTGGCGTGTAACTTTACACCTTTGGCATTCTAAGCATTGCCTAGTCCACTCTCTACAATCCTTGCGAATCCCTGGCCAAACAAATCTTTGCGTTACCAGTCGCACCGTAGCTGATGTTCCAGGATGGTGAAGATTGTGCAGACTTTCAAAGACTTGTCTTCGCATCTTTGGTGTAACAAATGGACGAGGTGGCTGAACAGACATGTCGCAGTAGATAGGTAAGTTGCTGTACTCTATTGTTACCTTCTTGAGTATAAGAGCAGTTCCATTACGTAGAAGTTCCTGCAGCTCTGGATCGTTCGCCTGAGATCGTGCAAGTTCCTCAAAGTCAAGGTTTGCTGTTACTTCTTCCACTCGAGAAAGTGCGTCAGCCACGACGTTTTCTTTGCCAGGTATGTACCTTAAATCCGTTGTGAATTGGGCAATAAAGTGTAGGTATCTGTATTGCCTAGGGGAACACGTGTCTTTGCTCATAGAGAAGGCATAAGTGAGCGGCTTGTGGTCAGTAAATACGGTAAAAACTCTTGCTTCGATCATATGCCTGAAGTACTTTATGGCTTCGTACACAGCTAGCAACTCTCGATCGTAGGGGCTGTATTTTTTCTGGGCATTATTGAGCTTATGGGAGTAGAAAGCTAAAGGCTGCCAATGTTCACCTATTTCTTGTTGCAAAACAGCTCCCGTAGAAGTGTCTGATGCGTCGCTGACTATTGCAAGCTCTGCAGACATACCAGGATGAGCCAGCAGTGTTGCCTGGGATAGAGAAGTCTTGCAGTCCTCAAAAACTTGAAGCAACTTCGGCGTCATGTCAATAGGATGAGATCCTTTAACCTTTGGGCCGGCAAGAATGGCATTCAGTGGTGCTTGCAGTTGGGCAGCGTTAGGTATAAACCGACGATAAAAATTTAACATACCCAAAAAACGTCGGAGTTCCTTAACTGTTGTTGGCACCGAGTATTCTTGAATGGCCTGAACTTTAGTAGGTACAGGTTTCGTGCCAGCAGCTGATACTTGATATCCCAGGAATGTAACCTCTGACTGACCTAGTATGCATTTGGTAGTATTGACCAAAATACCATGGTCCTTCAAACGGTTAAACAGCTGGCGCAGATGATCCTTATGCTCCTCTATTGACGGTGAAAAAACCAATATATCATCAATATATCCGTAGCAGAAGTTAAGGCCTAGTAAAACTTCATCAATAAACCTTTGGAATGTCTGAGCAGCATTTCTGAGACCAAAAGTCATAAACGGAAACTCGAATAGCCCGAAAGGAGTAGTAATGGCAGTCTTGGGTATGTCATCAGGGTTTACTTTAATCTGATTGTAGGCCTTTACCAAGTCAATTGTCGAGAACACAGAGCACCCTGAGAGTTGATGAGAGAAGTCGTGAATATGACGAACAGGATAGCGATCTGGAATGGTTTTGGTGTTGGGTGCTCGATAGTCTCCGCATGGTCTCCATCCATCATCCTTCTTTCTTACCAAATGCAGAGCAGAAGACCAGGCACTTTCAGAACGCCTGGCTACACCACTAGCGAGCATGTCCTCAAATTCTTTTTTAGCTGCTTGCAAACGAATTGGATCTAGACGACGAGGCTTGCAGTAGACTGGAGGTCCAGGAGTAGTCCTAATATAGTGAAGAGTACTATGTTTAGGGGTAGAGAGCATACCTGCGGGTCTAGTAATATCAGGAAACTCACGCAGTATATGATGGAAATCGGTTTCTCCGGTGACGGCTTTGACAGAAGGGAAGTCCTTAGAAAGTCCAACAGAAGTAGCAGCTACTGTCAATGAAGTAATGTTATCGACAATGCGCTGATTCCTACAATCAACCAGTAAGTTATAGTAGATTAAAAAATCAACGCCAATAATTGGCTTAGTAACATCAGCAACCGTGAATTGCCATTTGAAATCTCTCCTGAGGCCAAAGTTTAAATGCAGCGTCACCGGACCGTAAGTATGTATGACGGTATTATTTGCAGCAATAAGGTCGTATTTTGACTGAGTGCAGGGCGTCTTGACAGCTGAGCGTGGGAAGACACAGAGGTCGGAACCAGTATCCACTAGAAACTGCATCTTCGAATCTCGGTCGGTAATGAATAGACGGCCTGGCGATGAAGGGCAGTCGTTAGCCGCTACTTGCGACCACTCTGCGAGTTTTCCGACTTGAAGTTGCAGGGTTGCTTACATTTGTTGGCGTTCATCCCGAAGTTATAGTGATAGAAACAGTGTGGGTGATCCGAAGGCGGTTGTCTAGGCCTAGAGCGGCTGTGTGAGCGTGAGCGGTTGTACCTATTCTGCCTCGACTGTGGACGCGAATGTATCCCGGCGACATGCTGCGTCAGTAAGGCTACCTGTTTAGTGAGCTCGCTGATCTGCTTCGCCATATCCGAATTTGAAGGAACTGTAGATGTAGCAGATGTGCTGGCAACCTGTGGGTAGGTAGGGGCTATTTCAAACACAACATCTGCCAACTCGCTCAGTTTTTCAGCAGTTGCACCTCTTTGTGTGGCGATAGCTGTCTGTACATTGTTTGGGAGGCGACTGGTCCACATCGTGATCATAAAATCCTCAGGTACGTCCGAGCCTGCTAAAATCTGCAAATGTCGCAAAAACTGTGAGGGTTTGCGATCGCCGAGTTCTTCATGCATCAAAAGCTGCTTAACGCGTTTTTCCTGTGATGCAGAAAGGCGTCTTATAAGTTCGGTTTTAAACTTTAAGTATTTGTCTGTTGCAGGTGGTCTAGCAATAATATCCCTAACTTCCTTGGCATATTGCGGCTCTAGACTCGAAGAAGCATAGTAAAACTTAGTATCGTCGGTTGTAACTTTCGAAAGTACAAACTGAGCCTCTAGTTGAGCGAACCACATTTCAGGGTCATCTGGCCAAAATGGAGGTACACGCACGCCAACTCTATACACTTCCTTTTCTTCGGTCATTATAAAAAAAAAAAATCGCTCACCGCAAAATGTTTGTCACTTGGACCACCGCACAAAATCCTTTGTTCCACACGAAACTTCGATAACAGAATCCAACGATGTTCACCATCCAAGAATGATTATTACCCTTTTCTCGGGGTCACCAATTTGTGGTACTATTTGTCTCCACAAGAATTAAGTTTTTCGCAGCGAAGCGGAGGTAGGTAGCGGAAGAAATTATTATAAAAGATGAATTATAAAAAATGGAAGCGATACAGAAATGAAGAATATTATTATTTACGATTACAGACTTTAATTTTTCATAGAAATGTAAATAGACAGAATGATATGGTAACAGATAAAAAAAACAAATAGATAGACCAGTACACAAAAAACAATACGCGCGATTAGGCGGGTGAGCTCAGTCTGCCGTCGATGTGTCGTCAGCCGCGGCGTGGACGAGCCCGGGGGTGAAGTGTCCCCCCTGCTCATATCTTAGCGTATGGTACAAGCTGCAACAGCGGAACGATTTCTGTCGAACTGTAAGGAGCTGGCCCAAGCTCATACTTAGTAGTGAATGTGAAGCACGCCACACGGCCACCGACGCTGTGACGGAACCACTTGTAATTAACGTGGGCGATTTGACTAGCGATTCATCAGAATATTTTAGCGATGAATCAAATAAAGAAAATTAATTAAGCACCTAACATATTTAAATCACATACTTACCCATCTCTAGATAGTTCACCTATTCATAGACAAAGACAACATGGCGCTTTGTTTACATAGTCCACAATTTCTATTGACGGCGACTGTACACATTTATGTAAAAAGTATTTATGTAGATATATTTATTTTCTCTTTGGCTGGGGTATTATGTCAATGTCAGTTTAAAAAGACTTCTTCGGAAATAAAAGGATCGGCCGGTCGGAATTTCTAAAAATAATAATTAAAAACTGTTGTGTAGTGTTGTGTCTTGGCGGAGCGGCAGTTAGCGGCTATCGGGTGAGTTTAGGGACCTGTTTTTATTTGTTTATTTTATATTTCGACACACATAAGACTCAGGTACGGTATACCCTCGCATTGGCTACCAGCGGCATATCACACTGCGAAGGGGACAGCAGATTAGACCCTGGGTTTTCCTTTCATCTAGTATGAATTTGGCTCCATAAATTAAAGTCACCTTACATACTAAACGCCCAAAACGATAAGGCCAATGGTTATATTGACTATATTTTTTATGATTTAATTACAAATGTATAGTTTTCAGATTTTTCCCTATACTTGTAGTATAAGACGGTATTACTTGCCAAATTTCATAGTTCTAGGTCAACGGAAAATACCTTATAAATTTTGATTCCCTTGAAAGTGTCTAAATATACGTTTTTTGCGGCATAAACGGCCGCATTTTTTTACGTTAACTTAGAAGTTTGATTTTTTCACAGCTTCAAGGGTCTGTAAATTTGAGTATATAGTTTTAATTTGAACTCGATACCTCCACGCGGGTCTTGACAGATAGACGGACAGACGGATAACAAAGTGATTCTATAAGAGCTCCTTTTTTTCCTCTTGAGGTACGGAACCCTAAAAACACCAATGTGCTTTTATGTAAGTCACACTGTTACGTACCAGAAATAATAAAAAATAAAATAAATTGGAACACAACATATTTAATGCCGTTATTTATGGACATAACCTTGTCGTAGACCAATCTTGAAACGCAAGCTGCGGTGATTCACCTCGGCTTAAAAAATTAAAAAAGTGCGCGCCGTATAAGTCTGCGCGCGACTGGTGGCGTTACTAACATTTTACTGCTTGACCTTTGGCATGATGATTGCCACACTTGACCACTGAAAACTAATAAAAATGATAGACATTCAGCACACTCACTAGGTACACTAGATTTATGATTTTGGCCACGCGCAGACTTATCTGGCGCGCACTTTACTTTGTAATTGCTTCATCGAAACGGTTTCTTTTTTATGTAATAAAAATTAATAATTTGTTACCCGATGATGTATGAAACTGATAGCCTAAGTTTTAGTAAAAATAAATATTCGTGGAATAAAAAGTACAAGAATTTGTGTATAATTTATTGAAGATGATATTCCACCAAGAACCATCAATTGAATCCATCTAATAGCAGAAATAAACATAAACTTGCTGCTGCAGAATTGAGACTCCACAAAACAAGTAGACTTCCTGTTTTGGCCTCAGTCACCAAACAAAAATTTATAATATTTCAGAAAATAAATTAAACAGCGTTATAATAAAGCTTCATAATTATAGTACCACTAGCTTTTGCCCGCAGCTCCGCCCGCGTCGAAAAGATTTTCGTGGAAATAAGGAAAACAAAATAATATGATTTTTTGAGCGACTATATGCAACGGACACCTTGTTTAAGCAAAGCGCTAATAAAGACCAATCAAATAAGCCTAAACTCGAGGGGTCTGCTGTTGTCCGTTGAGGAGATCCTGTACCCATTTCCAGTCCCATCATGAGATCCTGGTCACCATGTTATACCAAAGTGCTAATAAAGACTAATCAAATAAGCCTAAACTCGAGGGGTCTGCTGTTGTCCGTTGAGGAGATCCTGTACCCATTTCCAGTCCCATCATGAGATCCTGGTCACCATGTTATACCAAAGTGCTAATAAAGACTAATCAAATAAGCCTAAACTCGAGGGGTCTGCTGTTGTCCGTTGAGGAGATCCTGTACCCATTTCCAGTCCCATCATGAGATCCTGGTCACCATGTTATACCAAAGTGCTAATAAAGACTAATCAAATAAGCCTAAACTCGAAGGGTCTGCTGTTGTCCGTTGAGGAGATCCTGTACCCATCTTTCAGTCCCATCATCATCATCATCATCATCCCATCCCATATAATGGCTTATTTGATTGGCATTTATTAGCACTTTGGTAAAACATGGTGACCAGGGTCTGCTGATGGGACTGGAAGGTGGGTACGGGATCTCCACACGGACAACAGCAGACCCTTCGAGTTTGGGCTTACTTGATTGGCATTTATTAGCACTTTGGTAAAAACATGGTGACTGTTGCATATTGTCGTTCAAAAAATCATATTCTTTTTTTTTCCTTATTTCCACGAAAATCCATTCTACGCGGGCGGAGTCGCGGGCAAAAGCTAGTTTATGAATATGTGGAAAAATTCACAGAAGTAGTATATATAATGAAGTTAAAAGGGAAACCATCACAGCTGAGCAGGCTTTACTTACAGGTTTACGAGTACGTCGCGGCAAACTTTTAGTCCCCTCTAAACACGACAATGTATGGGCCGTTCTTCGGCAGAGCAACTTCCGTGCGGACTAGAAGTTTGGCGTGATCTGTATTAGTAAACCACCTTATAAAATGTACTGGGCAACTACGGAACCCTACACTGCGCGTGGCTCGACACGCTTTGGCCGGCTTTTTTGTTTCATTGCCTCCTACACAATATTAGACACAATAAATTTCACTATAAAATAATGTCAAAGTATCTATAAAATATTCACATTGACGCATCGTATAAAACTTGACCTTATATAAACCAATGCCATTAGCGGGCGGTTGTGTGGGTAGTTACCAAATAAAACATCAAAATGTCGGTCGGTAAGGAATGTTGGAAGCTACAAAAGCCCATTTCCCCCATTTCCTGTTTTATTCGACCGCGTGGGATGACTACCGTAAAATATTATGTGCCTTTGAAACATTCCATTTCATAAACTTACTTACGTGTACTTATTTTTATTTTATTTATTTAAGGACAATTAACAGAAGCAAACGTTAAAAAGTTAAATGTTAACAAGAACATAAATATACCCCTTATAACATTTTTCACAAAGGGATAAATTTATTAATATTTTGGTGATATTTCAAATGAAAGAATATAAACTTAAAACTAACTAAATTTACAATTAAACTACATCACACACTCTGTCTTCGGAAATAATAAATAATTGATAATTGTCGCGACCTCTTTAATGATATGCACTTTAAATAAATTTTATATTATTTTTATTTTTATTTTTAATTAAGTATAATTTTTTTTGTTTTTATAATATTTAATGAATTATTGTGTATCTAAATTTAATTTTTATTAATAATATTTAAAATTTCCCAAACAATAATTGTATAAATTATTCCTATAAAATAAATTATGTTTTGTATGTATATTTATTGTCAACAACAACATTAAGCCTACCTGTCGTGTAAGGCGACGAACAAGGAGACGCGGGGCGACAAGCGGCGCGTTGCGCGTAGCGGGCCGCCGGAAACACAAACATACACCGATGTATGGAGCGCGCACCGCGCCGCCTGACGCACCGCGTCTCCTTAAACGTACCCTAATTAAATAAGTGTGAAATGGAGCCATCTGAAAACCAGCGTTGTAAAATTGCTTGCAATCTACAGCAAATGCGGAGATGGTTCCTTTTTGTCACAAGAATTTTTTTGTATATGTATTTAGTTTGTATTTTTTTTTGGTGTGACAAAAAAAACATTTTCTTTCTTTCTTTTGGAACAACACTAATTCTACTAAAAGATTTGGGGGAACACCAAAAGGGAAATCTTAGTGCTAAGTGGTACGCCCAAAATGGCTGCAAATGGTATTAAAGATCGGAACGATAGATCTTTAGGCCATATGTAGCACGAAAAAAAAGGGAGAGGTGTTATGACGTCATCTTTTTTTTGTATGAGAAAAAAATGTTTTTTGTACCAAAACCTATTGTGTGTGGTACCAAATGAAAGGGCTTTCTGAGCCCATTCTAAAAATATATCATATCATTACATTTTATTTCATTCACTTGTTTTAAATAAAAATGAAATTTCATTTTCAAAATATACCACGTTTGGGCTCCTCCAGATACGATACGTTTGAATTTTTTTTTTGTGAAATGTACCTCAAATGATACGTATAGTCAGTCAAAAAAGTGTTGAAATGAATATTGAACTTTAATTGACTTTATTGGACTTTAAACGTTCAAGTAGTATAATTTAGGTAATATATGTATGAAATAACAACGCGGTTAACTCGATTTAACAGATTTTGTACTCGTTTGTTTGGTGTAACCAGGCGAAAGAAAAGTAGTTCCTTCAATATTCATTTCAACAATTTTTTGATAGACTATAA
This sequence comes from Ypsolopha scabrella, assembly GCA_910592155.1. NCBI lineage: Eukaryota > Metazoa > Arthropoda > Insecta > Lepidoptera > Ypsolophidae > Ypsolopha > Ypsolopha scabrella. Next base: position 3,959,432 of record OU342989.1, on the reverse strand, counting down.
CATCCTCATACCGAACTTCAAAAAAGCAATTTTGAAAAATGATGAAATGACACGATACTTTTGAGATTACAGACCATTTAATAAAGATAAAATAAAAAGTGTACAGAGCTTGCATGTATGGAACACTTCAAAGGAGAAAGAGAGAGATATCGCCTTGAGTAGCTGAGAGCTAAGTTTTACGTCTTTGGTTTTGCTATAGGTATTCAAACAGGCGTATTAACATTTTGCGTCCTAAATATTAATTTCAACACCCTCCTCTGGACGCAAACCCATTGCCTTGGTAAAGTTTTGGAGCTTCGATCGGTGAAGTCCCTTTGTTAGAGCGTCAGCCACCATGTCATGTGTGTTCTTGTAGCGGACGGAGACTTGGTTATTTGAGATCCTCTCCCTCACAAAATGGTAGCGGACATCTATGTGTTTACTTCGAGCGTGATAGATGTCGTTACCTGAAATGCTAATAGCACTCTGATTATCACAGTACATTTTAATTGGTGTACCTGACAGAGAAGGCCAGAAGTCTTCTTCCATTTGCTTAAGCCAGATAGCCTCTTGTATAGCTGTGGCCAATGACATATACTCTGCTTCGGTGCTTGACAAAGCTATTGTAGGCTGCCTTTTAGTACACCAACTAATGGCAGCTTCCTGAAACATAAATATGTATCCAGAACATGATCTTCTGTCTTCAGTGTCTGTTGCCCAATCAGCATCGCAATAACCCTCTATATTGTTACTGTTTTTCTTGAATGTAAGTTTTGTGTTTTGCGTGGCTTTCAAGTACCTCAGTATTCTTTTTGCCGCTGTCCAGTGCTGAGATGTGGGCTTGTTGTTATATCTACTGAGCTGGTTTACAATATAAGCTATATCAGGTCTCGTTCCCTGTGATAAATATAACAGGCAACCTATTAATTCTTGATAGGGAATGTTTTTCATGATTTCTTCATCATGTTCAGCTTTTTTTAATTGCAAGTTTGCTTCGCATGGCGTATACACAGGATTGCAATCGCTCATATTGAAACGTGTTAATATTTTTTTAATATACAATGACTGATCTAGTGAAATTTCATTCTTGGTCGGGTTGTGTATAATTTTAAATCCAATACAACATTTAGCTTCACCCAAATCTTTCATATGAAACTTTTCATTTAATTTCTTCTTTATCATCAAGGCAGTTTCTTCTTTATTAAAATAATATAAAATGTCATCAACATACACTGTTAAAAACAAGATGTCTTTTTCATCAACTATACGGTAGTATATGCATGGGTCTACTTTTGATCGTGACATTCCAATTTCTAGTAGAGTTTTATTTAATTTTTTATTCCATTGCCTGCTTGCCTGTTTCAGGCCGTAAATAGACTTTTTGAGAAGACAAACTTTGTCTCCGTCTTCAAAATATGGTGGTTGTGTCATATAGATACTCTCTTCAACATCACCTTGTAAAAAAGCAGTCACTGCGTCCATCTGGTGAACTTTCAAGTTATATTTCACAGACAAACCAAACATGTATCTAATGGAACTGTAGCGAACCACTGGAGCATAAATTTCATGGTAGTCTATACCTTCTTTTTGTTGATAGCCTTTCACAACAAGTCGAGCCTTATACCTTGTTATATCACCATTTTCATCGGTTTTAGTTTTAAAAACCCATTTACAAGGGATAACATTTATACTTTTCGGTTTCTCAACCAATGTCCAGGTGGTATTTTGTAGCAAGGCTTGATGTTCTTCTTTCATAGCTTCTATCCACTTGTCTGCCTTACTACATTGGAGTGCTTCAGATAGGCTTTGCGGATCTTTGTCTAAGATGCTCATAGCAGACTCACCACTCATACACATGAAAGATACATTGTTATCTTCATCTCGATAATCAGCAAGTGGAGTAGGTTCATAAACCTCATCACGTCTTCTGTGTCGTAAAGACATACAGGATTTTGGAAATTCAGAGCTTTTATCGGATAGGCATGAGTTTTCTGGTATGTAAGTTTCATCATTGGGGTCAGAGTAGCATGATGTTGATGATACTGGCGATGCATCATTTTGTAATATTGAACTCTCCTCTTCTACTCTATAACCATGATCATCACCCATAGCACTGTTTTCTTCTTCACTCTGGACTTCTTTATCCTCATCTTCAAACAAAGGTAAGTTATACATTTTAGACAATGGTAAGAGTCTTTCTTCTCTGTTATAAATTTTTTCTTCAATTTTCCTTCCTTCATGTTTATTTTCTTCCATTTTACTTACATTGACTTGATTTTCTTTCTCTATGTTACTAATTATATTTTGTTTTTCAGGAGCTGAGTTATTACCATCACTGACCAAATTTCTTTTTACGGTGGCCTCGAGGAATACAACATCTCTACTTGTTATAGCTTGTTTATTTTTAGGGTCTATAAATCGGTAGCCCTTCACACAATCACTGTATCCGACAAATATTACCTCATGTGATTTTGCATCTAATTTTCGGCGGCGTTCTTTCGGTATGTGCACCATAGCTCTGCACCCAAAAACCCTTATATGGCTTAAACTCGGTTTCTTGCCAGTCCACACTTGTTCAGGAGTGATGTAGGAGAGGGCTCTCGTCGGCGAGCGGTTGATGATGTGCGCTGCCGTGACCACTGCTTCACCCCAGTAACTGTTCTGTAATTGAGCATTTAAAACCATACATTTGGACCGTTCAATAAGCGTCCTGTTCATACGTTCACTAAGCCCGTTCTGCTCCGGTGTGTACGTATTACTGGTCTGGTGCAATATGCCAAATTTCCTGAGATAACTGTCAAAATTGTTGTTTACATATTCTTTGCCATTGTCAGTCCTCAACTTTTTAATTTTTCTACTTAATTCATTCTCAACTCTATTTTTAAATTCAATGAATTTTTCCAGTACCTCGGCTTTACTTTTAATCGGATAGACAAATACCTTACGTGAAAAATCATCTATGAAAGTGACAAAATACCTGGCACCTCCAAGTGATGCAGCTTGCATCGGTCCACATACATCGGAGTGGATGACTTCTAGCAAATCAGTTGCCCGGGAGCCTTCACTTGGAAATGGCTGTCTAGTCTGCTTTCCTTCAATACAACTAATACAGGTTATATTTTCTTTACACGGAGATAATTTTACACCTGTAGTACAGGTTGGAATTTTGTCCATATCAGCAAAGTTTAAGTGGCCCATTCGTAGGTGCCACAAGTAGGTATCATTTTCAGTAACGGCGGGCATAGCATGGGCTTCATCATGAACCACATTCATCTTGTACATATCATTTATCAGGTTGGCATGCGCTACTTTTTGGCCTTTTTGGTTCAAAATTTTACATCCATTTTCATTAAATTCAACTTTACAGCCCGTTTTAATCATTTTACTCACTGATATTAAGTTTGTTGATAATTCTGGTACATAAATAACATTTCTTACCTGTATTTTACAGATACAGCCCTGTGTGTCCGGTACTCTGATAGTTATGTTGCCACAACTTTCCACACGGAGCACTTTGTTATCAGCGATTCGAATACTTTTTACTGGTGGTGCCATTTCATTCTCGAGCCACTCCTTGTGCATCGTCATATGCATCGATGCACCGGAATCGACGTACCAGTTCAGCGAGTCATTGAGTGTGGTGGAATTAAAGCATCTCGGCCCCTTTGATTTATTTTGCTGTTGAACATTGCTTTTCGGTTGATGTTTATAGTTTGAGTAAAATGCGCTTGTTTCTGGTGACTTTACTTCCTGTAACAATTTAGTCTTAATGGAATCTGCACATATCTTTACTCCGGAACTTTCAATAGCCATGATCATGGGCTTGTATACATCCGGCAAGCCCGCCAGCATCAGTGTTCCAAGCCATTCATCGTCCACCTTGAAACCTATGTTTCTTAACCGATGTGCGGACGACATAATTTTGCTTACATAGTCTTCAATGTTTGTACTAGTTTCTAAAGTCGTGTTTATTAAGTCTTTCAGTAGGCCAACTTTACGAGTCAAGCCTGAATCTTCAAAAGCACGCGTCAAGTTGTCCCAAACCTCTTTTGCAGTTTCGGCCTCGTTTATATGCACATAAAGTGTAGGATCAATTAATAAAATTAATTTCGACTTAGCTTTTATGTCCTTTTTTTCATCAGGAACCTCGCCAGGGCTGATATCTATACATTTCCATAGTTCTACCAGCTGCAAATAAGCCTTCATTGCAAACTTCCACGTTTCATAATTTTCTCGACCGCATAACTTTTGAATATGCATGGCTCCATTGCCATTATCAGTCGACATTTCGGTTAATCTTGCCTGAAATATGCTGAAAGGCTGAAATAAAAACCTACTCGGTGCCGAAAATCTGTGCGGTCAAGTCTGGCCGCATGCAATTTTTAGGTTAGAAATTTTCTTTTCACTGCTATTTTTTCAAAAACTGTCTTTTTCTTTGAACTTTCACTTTCCAGGTATGAGACGGCCCATAACCTGATGAAATGACACGATACTTTTGAGATTACAGACCATTTAATAAAGATAAAATAAAAAGTGTACAGAGCTTGCATGTATGGAACACTTCAAAGGAGAAAGAGAGAGATATCGCCTTGAGTAGCTGAGAGCTAAGTTTTACGTCTTTGGTTTTGCTATAGGTATTCAAACAGGCGTATTAACATTTTGCGTCCTAAATATTAATTTCAACAAAAAATGACAAAAGGTAGGGTTGCGTTGCGTACGCGCAGACGGTGCCAAATTTTTGTCAGGCGCTACCATTTTAGCATGTATTATATTGCTGTCATTTACTAAAATGTTTTTAGGGTTCCGCACCCGTATTGTGGGGTGGTACGGAACCCTTTGAGCGCGACTTGCACTTGCCCAAATTATTATTTATGACAACTCATATATCTTTCAGGCCAAGGCAAAACTAGTTTGTCTAGAAATCGGATTTGGCCAGTAACACACATAACATATTTTTCAGGATTCATCAACAAAGCCAACTCCAACGAGACGAGCGAGCGCTTGCAGTATCGGAGAAACACAGGTAACTTATTATAATGACTAACGTTTGCCCGCGCCTCCGCCCGCGTTTATTCAGTATCTGCCCCTTTTTTATTTAGCCCTCGTTTTATTTAATGTTATCAGACATTCCTCGTGAAGGCTACCTATGCATAAATTGCAACAAAAAAAAAATTCTTTATTCACAAAACAAAGTGTAGATTAAGCTTTTAAAAAATGCAGATTGAGACCTGATTTCACCATATCCTGTTAGTTATTTCATAAATCAGACATTTCCTAATGAGGGATTAAAATTAACAAGGACACTAACATCTTTGTTAATTTTGTATGTCCCATGTCAAAAATGTAACAAGACAAATTAGTAAATCAAACATTAAGCGAATGACTCAAAAATCATTCACTCGCATTTTAAGCCAACCAAAACAAGAGGTCATTATTTGTTATGTCATTATTGATTTTGGCACTTTTTTCACTAGTCGTATTTTAAGTTTCGTGTTTGGTAGGGCGACTAATTTGAAATGCCGTTTATTCTGTTGAATTCAATAGAGATCGGTTTACATTTCGTTTTTCTGGTTCAAATGTCAAAAATTTTGAGTCTTCGAGATATTTCAGTTGCCGGTAGCCATGATAACAATGTAAACAATAGCAAACATGACCGATCCCGACAGCTGTGGGTCTGTGTGACAGTAAGCTAATCGTCTGTTAACAATCTAACGAACCTCTAGAGCCGTCATTGAGTTTAACAACTCATTAAGGAAAAAAAAGCATGGTGGGACACTCACTAACTTTAACAGTCCGTTAAATGATATAACAGGGATGTCAATTAACTAACAGAGTATGGTGAAATCGGGTCTAAGCGTTTTAAGTTTGACATTTTAATTAAGGGAGATCCCTCTTTCTGTGGATCCAAAGTTACATTATTTATTATATTGAATTTAGGTATGTATTTCGATATTAAAACTAGAAATTAAATAAGAACACTAGTATAAAAATAAAATTTACGTTTTTTTAATTTCCGTCGTTGGCAAACTGAAAATGTTTACATTTTTCAAGTTATTCTGTTGAAAAGTATTCAATAACACTGGTTGGTTAGAACATGCAACTTTACACGTTATTTCAAACTTGATACAAGCATGGCTATTTATCTCATTTGTAGTAGAAAGAAAAGCATATTTACCTCAAGCGTCGTGATTTATCAGTTTTCCGCATTTTAGAGCCCTCTCGCATTTGGGCTCCAAACTAACGCTCGATGAATGGTAAATTTTTTACATTGATATGTTTATATATATGTGTGTGTATATTATACAAAACAAACAGCCTGACTCATAGATAAAATCACCCTTATATATATACCGATATTAACACTCACACAAACAAACACACTCACAATCACAAACACCCTCTCTCCCTACCCCACTCACATACTCATCCTTACCCCTATCCTCTTCCTAGTTTCTAAAAAGTTTGTATTTTAAGAAGGTAGGTAGATTTATTTTTTTAATCTCTCTCACCATGTCATTATTATTTGCCATAATTTCATTGTAAATATGTCATTATTATATCAACTGATGCCGGGCCCAGTAGGGCCTGAAACATATCTTGAAATATATATTTTTTCTTTTGTGTATATACGATATTATAATATTATAAAAACAAAAATAAAAAAACAAGCTATAAAAGTTTATGTACGTTTATTTTCTTTATTCCAGGTACATTACCACCAGTTAAAGAACGAGACGGCGACAGATGCGACATCCACCACCACGTTACAAGAAGAAGATTTAGAGGAGATCATCCACTGCGACGACTCAGACTCCACCATACTGAGAGAAGAGCTGATGAGAGTGGACATAGACGATGGAGCGTCGACTTCTTGTGACGCGAACTCGCTGCAGTTTGACGCGTCATCGATAGCTCCCAGTGAAGATGTGTCGGTTCATTGCAGCGCGATGCGGAGGCCGAAGAAAAGCAGGTCGAAAGAGGAACAGCAGCTGAGGGACTTTGATATGTGGCAAGCTAGTAATGTTGAAGTTATGCAGGTGGGTATACAATGACGACGGACAGACTGACTGACGAACAGACCAGTAACACAGACATATAATTATTACTATGAGGATTAAATAGCGTGGCAAGTTGCCATACAAAAAATAAGCTACATGGTACGAAGAAACGTATAAAAATGGGTTTGTTTGGCTGGCTTATGCTTGGAACATTTTTGTTGATTCCTAAACTAATCTCTAGTATATATTTTGTTTGGAAACGAGCAATATTTATATTTAAAAGAGCCCGAAGTTCACTGAGCTAAAATTGCCACGCGTCGACTCTATGCGTTGATTATTAATGTTAGGTCTGCTAAGGGTTTTTTAGGGTTCCGTGCCCGAAGGGTGCAAAACGAAATGGCCGAGTCAATCTTTTTATTTAAAACATAAAATATTTTTAATATTGATATGGTCACTATAAGATGTTGTTAGGTTAACTAATTATGTAATAACTTAAGACAGAAGGTCCCTTAAGTAGGGACTGAATAAATTAATTGACTTGGATTTACATGGATCTCACAACTTTTTACGAAGTACAAAGTTTTTTACAAGTTTTGTTTTTGATGGCATATATTTTGACTAGGGTCACTACGATGATAATAAAATAACGCATCAAAATCCATTGAGTTTTTCTCGAGTTAAAACGGAACATACAGACAGACAAAAATTATAAAATTGTGGTTCTGGCCTCAGTAGAATTTCATTTCATTTAAAATTTCGCGAAAATATTCATTGTACAGAGGGTTACCACTATTTTACTACTTCATTATTAGTACATTACTTAATTAATTATTACATTATTAAATAGTTTATTATATATGGGGATAATTTTGGAGGTTATTAAAACGTTAGAAGAGGCGTTAGTTTAAATATAAAAACAATTAAAATTAGAAGTCTAAATATTACAAAAAAAATGTTACTTGGAAATTAAATTAATGGATAACCTGTCCTATGGTAATATCAGAGAATATAAAGCAAAATAGTGGAATCTTATCTCTTCAGTTGACCATGACTTCTTTGGATTTTTTAATCTTCAAAAGGCTATAATAAAATAAATATATATAAATAATTAATTTGAATGGTTTTCATAAGACCAGTGTTTATTCTTCTACAAGATATTAAATTATCGGGGTTAGGTTAGATGTCACTCTGTATAGATATTTTTCTTTATTCACAGAATCTTCTAAGCAGAAGCGGTACAGTGGACGAACAGATCAAATGGGAAGCGATCGCGACCGCTAGAGGTCTCTGCACGCTCACTGACAGCTGCAACTGCGGCGACTGCAATAGAGCCAAGTACTTGGCCGGACTCGCCGACGGGGACGGCGGTCTCGGCGCCGCGCCACTGTTCAGTGCTATAAGCGTCGGCTGTTCTTTACAGTAGGGCCGGCGGTTCTTTTGTGTGTAGATTTAAATGTACAATCGAAAAAGAATTTGTTAGTCCTTTCACAACCGCATTGCAGTGGTTTCGGCGGTGAATTGTTTCGATGGTACTTTACGTATTGTGGTTTTACCACTGGTATAACTACAAAAATATACAAGTTGTTTTATTTTTTATGTATAAATACTTGTAAAACAGAGCATGTGGTTAATATCTTTGTGTTGTAATAGTGAAATTACTTTAAAATTATGTAAAATAGTAAAAAAAAAGAAATATTCAACTACAATATTATTAAAACTCACATGAGCTGACATTCTGAATCATTATTAAATACCGGCTTTAGCACTCACGTATTATTATTGTTGACTATATGCCAACTGTTTCACCGAGTTAATTTCGGCATTGTCAAGGCGAGTGTCGTTCTTAGGACGACGACGCGGCGTTCACCGACGTTGTCACACGGCTACTGAAATTGTCTCGGTGAAACAGTTGACTTATAGTCAACATTAATAAAACGTGAGTGTTAAAGCCGGTATTTAATAATAATATTGGACTACATTTTCTGCCCGCGCATTTGATTCAAAGTTTTACAAAAGGTATAAAAAAATCTACATAATTTGTTTTTGTAAATTATGCTTTTAAGCAATTAATTTACCAAAAATAATGTCGTTAAATTCAGTTATGTTTCTAAAATCTGGTACAAATTTAATGCCTCTATGAGAAATTCTGTGAATTTACAGTTTTAATAAAATGACGAATATTTTTTCAATATTTTTTTATGACAGGTCTTAACCAACCAAAATACAAAAAATATGAAAAAGAAAAATTATTCTAATGCGCGGGCAGAAGATATAGTCCAATACTTTATTTTTTTATTATATTTTAGCTTTTTATAGATGGCTTCAAAGTAATTTCACTATTTATAACATGAAATTAGAAAAAAGTGGAATTTCGAGACACCCTATAGTGTATTGGAAGTCGGATCATATAATTCAGAACGTTTTAAAAGCTTTGGCACAACAGTTCCCTATATTTAGGCATCCATTGGTCGAATTCTGTCCAGATAATATTGTTAAACTGGGTTTTAATGCAAACATAGAGTAGAGAGTAAGTCTACAGACTTTATTACATTTTTGCTTCTTTACCAACAAATTATATACATGAAAGATTATTCTATTAGTAAAATAATCTGGCAATGGTGGATTAAGTTTGGTATGCATATTATATCAATGTCGCCTCTATATGATATGCCTGGGTTAGGCACATGCTCTGTTAAGATCGTTGCACATTGCAACGGATCGGCACCATACCACTTCAAAGCAAAGCATAGAAATTTGAACTTTAAACCGTATAACATACGTAACATTTTTGTACTAGTGGACGGCGCGGCGGGTTGACGGCGCGTCGACGGCTTGTAGACCGCGCGTCGTGTACACTTGCAAAATGTTACTTACGCAACACGATTTAAAGCTCATATTTCAATGCATACCTTAAGGTAGTCCGGTGATATTGCGACTCATATACTCGTACTAAATAGTTAGATAACTATATCAATCCTGCAACTTATTTTCGCAGTTATATGAGTGTTTAGAGTAAACATGGGCCTTTATTCTGGGATGGTGTATAACTTCCTACCTTACTTATAAATATTACTTGTAGGTCGATGTTTGTATACCTATTATATTAATAACAAAAGTTCCTTTGGATTTTCACGAGTTATGAGAATACGTTTAGTTTGAACGTAACGCGGTTTTGTATGAAATCTGATAACCGCCCCTAGCGGTCAGTAGCGGAACTTCTCAGAATTCCATTCAAAACCGCGTTACGTTCAAATTAAACGTAACCGTAATGTTTTCATGCTAAGGCTACTGGTACCAATTACGTCCTGACATTCCTTCGGTAGTTTGGGGAACGAAATGTTCCTCTGCAATCGTTTCTCATTCGGCGTATTTAAATTGTATGGAAAAGAAAAAAGCCTCGCCACACAGAAGGCGTGGCAGTAGCGGGGCGCGTTGATAGCGTGGCGTTGGCAGACGAATTACTATGGACGTACATATATAGAGACGTCACTTAGAAAGGTCGTGATGCCCCACAACTCTTCTTTTTTGCGAAGCCTTAAGGCTTTAACATAACACACAGAAAGTGAGGCGGCAGCGGAGCACGATGATAGCTATGGAAGTATATAAGGGGGTAACTTTTTACCTTGGTACAAAATGCACATCATAATATTGTTTTCCTTACTTCTGAATAAAAATTATGCAATAAATGTGTTTTAAAGCAACTTGCAGAAATAGTTTATTAATAATAAAGTCTTCACAAAAAAATATACGTACTGTAACGTATTACATTTTGTTTGCATTACATTAACAAACTTAAAAGCGTGTTTACAGTTGTAATGTAATGCAGCTAAAATGTAACGCATAAAACTGCAGTTTGCGCGAATTGCTATAAAACGCATTTATTGTATACTTTTTATTCAAAAGTAAGGAAAACAATATTATGATGTGCATTTTGCACTGAGATCCTCCGTTGCCACCTTAAGGGACGAGGGGCCGTTGCGGGGCGTGTCGTACCGAGCTTCCTGTGAGGCGTCTATCATATACTTTCATAGAATGATGCTCGCCAACGCGCACGCTATCATCGTGTCCTGCTTTCTGGATGCTAAAGCCTCTTTTTTACAACTGCTGTTCAGAATTTTGTACACATTTATTCCAAACTAACATTATAGCGTTGCCAGCAGCGCCATCTATGTGGCAGTAGCGGCAGCGGCGTGAAATATGGGTTTGTTCTTTTAACACTGTCTTGAGATAGATGCAGCGCTAGCACTACCGATGTAATAATAATATTATGACTTGGCGAAAACGAGTTGGCGCGGTGACTGGTGAAACTAAATATTTGGTCACACACACCGTCTTGTTCGTAGACGGTGTGGCCAACTCCCCTTATTTGTTAAAAACCTTTTTTGCCAAGCAATTAATGCAGACACGCTGGTGTCCTCTCGCCTCTCTTCGTAGTCGATTAATTTACGAATGAACGATAGGAATCATTTTTTAATTTGTACAAAAGAAGGAATGTCAAGAAGTCATTGCAATCTGTACTTCTGGAAGATATTTATAAGTAAAAAGGCCTTTTCGGATTAATCTAATCCTGAGTGCAATTAATGTAATATTTATAAAAACCGTTTCTTATCTTCTTGAGAGAATTAGAAAAATTGAAATTGAAGTAAATGACTGATACAATTGGGTAGCTAAATTTTAGAATAGATTTAGTCTCTGTATAATCCTACTTCTTTTTTACGTACTTTTTACCTTGTCGTCAAGAACGACAGAATATGTTTATACAAGTGTAAACTTAATTATGCATTTTATTTCTAGGGTTTAATATTAAAATACCACAAATATTATAACATATTCTTATAAAAAACCAAAGAAGTATGATTTTATTCCACTTTTTAACAAGTCAGCTGACAAAAATTACGACAAAATGATATACTTTTTTGCGAATTTAGTCTCTAATTAAATTGACATTTTCCACAAGTAATCACTCGTTGCGAGTATACATTTAGATCATAAAAAACCAGAAAAATATGGTAACAAAAAAATCTTTAAAATATATTCTTGAATATTTAAAGAAACGCAAAACACATGACAAGCAACACAAAAAGAAATTGTACTGAAATACATGCAATTGTCCATCCATCCATCCATCAGCCTGTCTTTATCCACTGCTGGACATACATATGCCTTTCCAAGATTTCACCACTCTTGATCGTTCTCATAGAAGTGATGCCCATACGTACATACGCTGGGTAGGTGGGTTGGTGAACGCGGTGCCAAAGCCTCGCAACAGTGACGTTGCTGCCCGTTACCAGTCTGTTTGCCGGCAATTGTGGATGGATGCAATTAATCGGTCCCAGGCATGGTGGAAGACCTGGTTGTGGCTGTTTGAGAGCTGTCCTCTTACTCTCCCCCCGTATGGGGGAGGGGGGTTGGCGAGTAAGATGGTGGTACCTCCACAGTCAATCCCGGCATCAGTAGCCTTAGCATGAAAACATTACGGTTACGTTTAGTTTGAACGTAACGTGGTTTTGTATGAAATCTGATAACCGCCCCTAGCGGTCAGTAGCGAAACTTATCAGAATTCCATACAAAGCCACGTTACGTTCAAACTAAACGTAACCATAATGTTTTCATGCTAAGGCCACTGATGCCGGGATTGACTGTGGAGGTACCACCATCTTACTCGCCAACCCCCCTCCCCCATGCGGGGGGAGAGTAAGAGGACAGCTCTCAAACAGCCACAACGCTCTACCACCATGATGTGTTGTGATTTTGTTACATATTTATATGTACCTATTACCTATGTAACTTAACTACCGATGTGAAATATGTGTCTAGTCAATTTAGAGGACCGTAATGTATGAGTAACTAAATATAGTACGTGTGTCCCACGAAGTGCACAGTCGAAAAGGAGTGAAACGAGACCAAAGGTTAAAAATAAAATAAAATAAAAACTTCATTTTAATAAAAATTGTCATTTCAGAAGTCCATGTATGATAAAATTTGTTATGATCCTTTAAATAGACAATCAAAAACAAATAATAATAAACTGTTATAATTATAATAACCATTAAAATAATATCCTAAAATATTGCTTTTTTATTTTTATTAAATTATTAATATTGGCAGAAAGAGCGGGTCTCTCTTAAAAGGGGAGTCCCACCTCTGAATACCTACAATTTGTAATGTAAGTAATGTAAATTAAGATACAAATATTTTGATATTTCAGATTTATCATTTTGATTAAATAAACAATTTTAAATGTCAATTCATTTACAACGATTTTTTTTAAATTTTGTTTTTATTGTTTTTATAGTTAAACTGTCTAGCTTCAACCCCTTTCATTTGTGCACTTTATCGCGAGACATACTGTGTATAGGTACCTAATTTTTTGTATGAAAATCTACATGACGCGAATATTTTTTTCATTTTTATTTAAAATAAAAAATGTAGATTAATATTGTATGTATAATCGAGATTGTATGTTCCATTTTTTAATTTTGTTAGAACAACGGTGTGATGATGACCTTAGCTTGAAAACATTATGGTTACATTACAGTTGCGTTCACATGCAAAATCGAGTTACGTTCAAATTATAATGTATCCGTAATGTTTTCATGCTATGGCTGCTGCTCAGAAAATTTTACCACGTATAGAAGATTTTATAAGGATTATTTGTCGTAAATTTAATTTCGAAATTCCTTTTATTACGTCTGCAAATTAATAATTAATTTAGTTTCACTCACAAGTGTGAACGTATTAACCAAGTGACGCATAGTCAACTGTGCTTGACGCGATTTGAAATTTGGCAACGTCGCAATCCCGCTCATAGCGTTTCCGACTTTTGCCGCTTCGTGCAGGTCACTGACTTGTAGTACGTGGGACGCACTATAAGTTTCCGGAATGAATATGAAAAAATACTATTAAAGGTACAAAATTAATTAATTGTTTTTCAAAATAATCTCCCTTGGCGTCTATGCACTTTTTCATTCGATCAAACCAGTTTTGAAAACTTTTGTGCCACTCCCCTGTGGTGACCTCTGAAACGTGTTTTTCATACTCCTCGACAGCCTCTTCTGGTGATGAAAATCGTTGACCGCGTAATTGGTTCTTAATTTTTGGGAACAGAAAAAAGTCACAAGGTGCCAGGTCGGGACTGTATGCAGGATGACTCATGAGTTCTACATTTTTCGTCTTCAAAAAGTCGTTTGTCTGTCTGGCCGTGTGAGAACTAGCATTGTCGTGGTGCAGGATGATACGGCGTTTACGGTTATTTTTACGGAGTTCGTCAATAACTTCCGGCAAACAAATGGTCGTGTACCAGTCACTATTCACGGTACGACGATTCTCTAAAGCAACAGTAGCCACGTGTCCAGTTTTATTAAAAAAAGAAGCAATCATCCGCTTAGATGCACTTTTCACGCGCGCCACTTTGGTTGGTTTCGGCTCATCTTGAAAGACCCATACGCTCGATTGCTGCTTTGTTTTGGGATCGTAGCAATAAATCCATGTTTCGTCACCTGTTACTATGTCCCACACCAAATTTGACGCACCTTGGTTGAATCTGGTAAGCATGGCACTGCACCTAGTGACGCGGTCCGTTTTTTGAGCCTCGGTCAAGTTGTGTGGGATCCACCGCGAGCACAGCTTTGTCACACCCAAATGTTTGTGTAGGATTGATTGTATTTGACTCATGCCTATTTCTAAGGATGCGCGAATTTCATGGTAGGTCACATGCCTGTCTGTTTCAATCATACGGCGCACAGCATCGATGTTTTTGTTGGTCACAGCGGTGGACGGCCGACCATCGCGAGATTCGTCACTGAGATTGATACGACCACGCTTGAATTCTGCAAACCAGCTATAAACAGTCGTCTTGCATGGTGCTTCATTGCCAAAAGCTGTTTCAAGCCGAGCGATGCTCTGTTGAGCTGTCAAATTACACTTAAAATCGTAGAAACTCATACTACGAAAATTTTCCCGAGTTAAATCCATGTTGATGCAGACACACAATTTTTTAAATGGCGCCACAAGGTAAAAACAAAAGACAGTCAGATGAAACAAACTGCATTCTACAGCCAAAGAGTTCTATTTTCAAATGTTGCAATAAATTTTTAAATATTGTTTATGTAAGTGGCCAGTTCCGGAAACTTTTAGTGTTACCTATGTAATACAGTCGTCAATAGCCAGTCCAGTGTTTTATTAGAGGTCAGTGAACACGATTTATTTTGTTCGAGTAAACAAATTTATGTAAACAGAAATATTTTCTCGAAATCGTTTTTTCTATGGCTTTTTAAAAGTGTTTTTTTTTACTGAGCAGGTCATCATTACATCCTGTATATGAGTATCTCTGGCTGGCTATATTAACTATAGATACTCATATAGTGTTGGTATGTATCCATCCTACTAGAGCTTCGTGGCATTAATTTGTAAACATTCAATAGAAAAGAAGCATAGTTATTAATACTACAACCTGGCCAAGTTAAACTGAGAATCCGCTTATCTTGTCTTGCCTGTGACTGCTCATGAACAGTTTAAGGTCGCTTTGGTTGATATGCCAAATCCTTAAGAGTACTTATTTGTAAATTGTCAGTACCAAGGTTCCATGACCCTTTCTGTGAAAAATACAAATTGAAAATTTTGGTTTTATATACTATTCAAGTCAGGATTCTTCTTAAACAAGTATAGGGATATAAATTTTTTTGCTGGAAAAGCAACGAGAAGGTTTGACGATACAAATAACAGGAAAAAAAAAATTGAATAATTTTTCTTGTAAGAAACCATGTACTCTAGGCTATGGCTATGACTATGTACTATGGCGTCATACAAATAATGATTTTTCAAAGTGACATTAAAATTTTTTCATATTTTTTTATCGTCAAACTTGACTTTCTCGTTGCATTTCCAGCAAAAAGTTCTATGCACGCCACAACAAATAATATTTTTCGTATTTTACAAAACAGGTCATTGAACCTTGGTGCTGGCTGACTACCGAATCTCGAGTAGGTATGAATTCGGCTATATCAACCAAAGTTACCTCATATTTGCCTCTCGCTCGCGTCTCTTTTTAATTAATAACTGGGCCGGGTTGCAACGAGTATGTTAAGGAGACGGGCTTATTCACATATACGTGCCTGCCCATGTTGAAACTAGTTGGATTAAGACATAAGGCCTCTAAAAGATTCCGTGAAAGACTGATTCTATTTCCATTTTCCTACGTAAGAATAAATTTAGTAAAAAGCCCAGTTTACGCAAGCTTCGTTAGCTAATAGTTATCATGAAACGGTTTTACACTCACATATTGACTACACGCCAAATATTTCATCGCTGAAATTTCGTAATTTTCAGGGTGAGTGTCACGCGTTGGCCGTCGTTGTGTAATGTGACCGTTTGACAAAGAACGACAAAAATCATAAATTGTGTCGGTGAAACAAACAGTTGACTTGTAGCCAACAGCAATAATATTTGAGTGAATAACTGTTGTATCATTATAATTTGGTACGTCAGCTCGTGCGAATTTTTATTGTATCCTAATGGTTCTCTGAACTTCTCTGGCCTTAGTAAAAAGATGGTAGGAAATGAAATGTAAAAGAAAGTAGCTGTCGCAGGGTACCAAGGTTTTGTAAACAAGGTCTTATGGCCCCTGTACTCGTTAGTCAATGCATAAATGCGCGACCAAAGTGAAAGGGATAAAGCTATGGTTTCCTAAGAGAGCGATGCCGTAATATAGCGGCCGTTTTGTATACTTATCTCACTCTCTCTCTTATTGCAAAAGATTGAGAGATCATATATTAC
This sequence comes from Ypsolopha scabrella, assembly GCA_910592155.1. Taxonomy (NCBI): domain Eukaryota; kingdom Metazoa; phylum Arthropoda; class Insecta; order Lepidoptera; family Ypsolophidae; genus Ypsolopha; species Ypsolopha scabrella. The sequence goes on along the minus strand of OU342989.1, from coordinate 3,942,681 downwards.
GGCCCCTAAAATACAGCACCGCTCTCAAGTGGAACGTGGAACATACTGCATTCTTCTGGTGGGCTATGGTTTCCTAAGAGAGCGGTGCCGTAATATAGTGGCCGTTTTGTATACTTATCTCTTTCTCTCTTATTGCAAAAGATTGAGAGATCATATATTACGGCCCCTAAAATACAGCACCGCTCTCAAGTGGAACGTGGAACATACTGCATTCTTCTGGTGGGCTATGGTTTCCTAAGAGAGCGGTGCCGTAATATAGTGGCCGTATTGTATACTTATCTCTTTCTCCCTTATTGCAAAAGATTGAGAGATCATATATTACGGCCCCTAAAATACAGCACCGCTCTCAAGTAGAACGTGGAACATACTGCATTCTTCTGGGCTATGGTTTCCTAAGAGAACGGTGCCGTGTTATAGCGGCCGTAATATATGATCTCCCAATCTTTTGCAATGAGAGAGAAAGAGATAAGTATACAAAACGGCCGCTATATTACGGCACCACTCTCTTAGGAAACCATAGCTTTACTCGCATAGGTTTGTTTCTTTCACGTGAGTGACACGTGTGTGTACGTGAGTACACAGTGAGTATACAGTTGGGTGAGGCCTTAGGCTGAGATTCAGAGTGCATTTTGAGTCCCAACTCAATCTTACAAACGTCACTCTAGTATGAGATCACGTCGCTTTTTGACGTTTGTAAGATTGAGTTCGGACTCAAAATGCACTCTGAATCTCAGCCTTATTAGTGAAGTAGCGCAAATATAAGTAAATAGCCTTCGCCTTCGCACTAAATACCATTGTTTGTGAATGTGCCCTCTCAAATTAAATGACCGATGATTTGACTGATTTGTTTATTGTCATTGTGAGTGTACCCATAATAACATTGTAAATCTCTAAAAACTACTCTACTTTGAAATTCGAACGGATTATTAAATACAATATACAGGGTGACTTTTAAACATTACCTACTCCCAACTTTTAGAGTTTATTTATAAACATTTCTAACGCATTATATGATGAGAAAATTTTGGAACTAGGTACATACCTACGACTAGAATCGAGTATAAATATTGTATCTCACGAAGTCCGTTTGTCTATGGTTGTAGTAGTGACGTGTACAGATAAGCGCGTTTTGTGTGTGTGGCGCGTTTTATAGCGCTCCCGAGGTTACGCACACTAAGATAAGATAAGATATAATTTATTCGCTGCCAACAAAAATGCACTTAAAAATAAAAACAAAATATAAAAAGAAAGTAAATTATAAGATAACACACACAGCTTAAACAAAAGAACTTCTAAAAATGGTTTTTAGTTGAAGCAGCGAAAAGGTCCGACTCAGCATAAGCATTGCGATGACAACCGCAACGCGCTGGTTTTCAGTCAGGCCAATATGATCATCACACAGAGAAATTATAAAAAATTAATGCAATATATTTCAGAGTTTTTCTTTATATTAAAGATTAAAGGTGGGTTTAATAATCGGATAAGCATTTTACAGGGGACGAGTCAAAATATAACACAATCCGTTTGAAATATCAAGATGGATGATGCTGGAAGAAATCTCTACTTAGAGATAAGCTCGCCTGTGTACATCCTATTTCTAACCTCAATTGTAATTATATTTATGTGTACAATAAAGTATAAAGTATGGATAGACAAGACAACTGACAGTTTACCTAATCATTGGACAACCCACGTGATCATACAAATAAAAATAAGTAAGTAGCAAAAAGTGCGTGCGCAACCATATCCAAACCACAGAATGCCAAATGGACTTCGAACGAATATCTGAACAACGCCACATCTAGAAGAAGCACAGATATAGATCCAAATAGATGCCGCGAGTGTATGTACTTCGCGTGCCCAATTGCGCGCCAAAAGGGAGAGCAATGCTCTTCCTTCACAGATATTGACTCCTCCAACTTTGACTCTTATGTATTATGTCTTAAGTCTTACAATCCCTTCTAAGATTCAAACCGCTGTCAACCAATTTCATTGTAAAATGTGACACGCTTGATTTTAATAGAGTTTGATGCACTTGCGTCATCTATTTAGATCTATATCTGTGAGAAGAAGCGTCGAGAAGTTAACTATTTTGCGCGCTCACGGCTCGCGGCGCGGTATTTAACAGAAACCTTCAAGTAGTTGTAACTAAATTAACTAGTAGTTCGCCCGAGCTGTGAACTCGCGCTCACCCAATTTGTGCTTTACCGATTTGGGTCATGTTTGAACTTAAAAATTCCTTTAGCCTTATTTACTCGCCTGCCAAATTTCATGACATTCCGATCAACGGTACTCGAGTTATCGTCGAACAAACATTCATACATACGTTCAAGTAGACTCGGAGAACTTCGTTCCCTCATTCAATGGACCGAGATTTTAATAAAATTATGAGTTCAGTTATAATATAAGTTAGGTTAGATTCAAAGACAACCTGTATAAACACTCAAAATATTAATATAATATTCTGTTCGAATTACAGGAACGTTCACATTTGTTTTCGTTTATCATTCAGTTGTTAAATTTTTGCGGCTTGTAGACTGTATAGAAGCAACAATACTAACTGCCTACTACATCACTTTTACAAAATATCACAGCAGTTAAATTTCTGAAACGAACAAGCTCCAACAGGTGCCAAGTATAATGCCTCTTAAGGTGGTAAAACCGAATCTTAGTGCAAAATGCACATCATAATATTGTTTTCCTTACTTTTGAATAAAAAGTATCCAAAAATTACTTAGCAGAAATTTATTAGTAATAATTAAGTTTTCACATTTAAATTCTATAAGTAATTTTTATGATTTACATTTTGATTGCATTCGATTAACAAACTTAAAGGCGTATTTATCGTTGTAATCGAATGTAATCAAAATGTAGGGCATAAAATAACATAATTTTAATGCGAGAACTCTATTATCAGTAATCAATTTCCGCTAATTGCTTTAAAACGCAATTTATGCATACTTTTTATTTTAAAGTAAGGAAAACAATATTATGATGTGCATTTTGCACCGAGATTCTGCTTTACCACCTTAATTTGTTCACACGCCCTCTTAAATAAACATAACTACATATTATTTAAAATTGTAAAGAATATTATCACATACAATGTATGATGCGCACAAACTTTGTTAGGGGAAGGATAAAATATGTTTATTATGTGACTTTGGGAGAGCGCTGTTATGTTTAGAAGAATTGTTTTCCTTTGCTATATGCAATCCAGCGAGAGCCAAGGGCTGTGCCATTATTGAAATGAACATAAACATCTAACGATGATAACAATGTCATATAGTAAAATATCTATAACGTTAGTCCGTGAAATAAAGCTTGAGCCCTGTGGCAGCTGTCAGCGCTATACATATTTGAGCATGAGAGAGAGAAACACAAATTGTATAGCGCTGTCCTGCTGTCACAGGACTCAAAGTATATTTTACGGACTGTAAAACATAATTTTATAATTTGTAAATGTTAAAAACTCAAAAACTCACTTTCAAGTCGACGAGTTTAAGACACCAACATGTCGGTTTTCCATCGAATCCCGACAATAGCTAGACCTGTGCCTGTATTTAAATTCAGAGATTTAAAGTGAGTTTTTCTGTAAAACTTTTGTATTGTGTATAAATGTTAAATGATAAATGTGTAACGCCCAACCATAACAAGAAAACAACTATATTTGTACCTGTGAAAATAACAATTTGTGTAAGTACTAAGTGTATAGTTTTAATAGTATTTATTTATAGAAGTGTCAACAATATTTTACAAAATTAATGTAGAGTAAATGTGTAGGTAAGTACCTTTAAAATAAATTATCAAATTTTTGTATTGTCTCACTTCAGAATTGAAATGTGTTTTAGTTTCAATATAACACTCTGTATAATAATTACGTCGTTTTTGTTTAAATAATTTCTAACTAAAATAAGTAAACTGTACAGAAAATAAATAACCCAAGTGCGAGTGATACATAATCCTCTTAATGTTCATCCATCCATCCATCAGCCTGTTTCGTCCACTGCTGGACATAGGCCTTTCCAGGATTTTGCCACTCTTGGCGGGCCTCCTGAAAGAAACCACCATAATCGCAAAAAAAATGTAAAGCAGTATATCGCAGCCATTGATATAACAAAAGGAGGATAGGGTTCGGTTGAATAAATTTCACTTGTCTAAAAGAGGAAAGATTTGTTTGTTTGTTTATAGGTAATGGGTAATCTCTGGAAATACTGAACCGATTCTAAGAATTATTTCTTTGATAAAAAGCTACACTATCTATCGCTGAGTAGCATAGGCTATATTTTATTAAGTTTTCTGTTCGAAAATTCAATATTTGTGAATCAAGTCGGGAGAACTAGCGCTGCTTGGCTGCTTTATCGGCGTGTGTTGACCAAGTGGTTAGTTAAACGTGATAATACCGGTAGTTTTTCTATACGGGAAAACTGTATCGGTTTAATTTGACTACAGATTTACATCTACAACGATCCTTACACACCTCTTGCAAATATTAAGCTTAAAAAAGTGATTACAGCCAGGTTTAAGCATAGACAAATTAATACTATGGTTTAAGTATTGATTTCCCATATGAAAAAACTATATCAGTTTAATCTGACTACAAATTTACATCTACAACAATCCGGACACACCTCTTGCTAATATTTAGCTTGTAAAAGTGATTACAGCCAGGTTTTAGTAATGATTATTTCCCATACGGGAAAACTGTATCAATTTAATCTGACTACAGATTTCCATCTACAACGATCCTCTTGTAAATTTTTAACCGTCTTCGAAAAAGGAGAAGGTTCTCAATTTGATTGTATTATCATATTTGTTTTTTTTATTTTTATTTTGAGTATGTTACTCCATCACCCCGTCATTTCCTAACCGATTTGAAAGATTCTTTTTTTATTTGGAAGGCTGTGCTTTTGAGTAGATCTGATCAAATCAAATGAAATCAAATCAAAATATTTATTTTGTAAAATAGATACATCAAGTATACTTTCTACAAGTCAAAGTTAATTTTAACAATAAATATCTTTAGAATAAAAATATAATAATAAGGGAAATACATCCAAAAAATATTAAGGTTGGGCTACTAAAATGTAATAAAGTTATAATACACCTGCATAAAGTAAAGAAATATAGGAATAAAAATATTATATATACATAATGCCTAACCATCCGCACCATTCGATTAGTATTGCTAAGAAGAAGGGCAAGAAACTTAGCAAACATGAATTTTTCATTTGTAACAACCTTAATCTATACAATTTTCTTATACCTACTTAAGTAAAGGCAAATATAAAACCATAGGAATTATGTCCAAGAGAAAAAAAAAATATATTGTTCTTAGTCAATCCGTCTTACATTGTCTATTACTGGCTTTAGTTTGGTCGTGCTGGTCTTCAGAGATAGTCAGGAACTCCGCAACTGACGACAGCATATCATTCGATATTAAAGCATGCGCTTTGTCCCGGGATGATGTTTACAGCGTGTTATTTGAAAATTGTGATGAACCCGTCTGACCTTCGATTCTGACCTCATCATCATAGAACTCCTCAATAGATGACAGCACATAGCTCGAGATTGCGGAAATTACTTTGTGTTAGTGTGCTCATAACAGGATATTAGTTGAAAATTTTTCTCATGCCACCGGCTACCTCTGTGTTAGTGTGCTGATTACTGAAAATTGACGTTATTGCCACCTGACCTTCGAATCCTTCAATGGATGACAGTGCACCATTTGCGAATGAGAGAATCGATTTGTGTACTCCCGAGTTCACCAGGATCCCCTGGGGGATTGGGCTAGGGGATCCTGGTGAACTGAATGGTCAGGGTGCTGATTGTAGTATACTACTTAAACATTGTCATAATACCAACTTGACCTTCGTTTCATATTAACAACGCGTTTTCACAATTTAACCTGTGATTATAATCCTTCTGGAGCATACTACCAGATTCGCAAAATACCAGATAAGTAAAACAACAGATTCGCAAAAAACCAGAAGTACAGTCACGTACCCTCGTTGAATTAGTTTTTGTGTACTGTTACCTACAGTAAACACAGCTGGTGAAATGTGTGGTGTTATGCGCCTCTGTTTCCCATTTTGTGTGTCTCTTTTATAGCTTTTCCATGAGAACAAAGGGGAAAAGTAGTTTTTATCCTATTCAAAGTCTAGAACTACATTTAGGCAAGTTTTCAGCCTAATCGGTTTCATAAGCATGGCGTGAAAGGGTGACAGATCACTTTTCTATAGAAATTTGAAAGCTCATTTTCATTCCATGGGAACTGATTTATGGGATAAAAAGTAGCCTGTGTCCTATTCCAGGTCTAGAACTACATTCATGTAAAATTTCAGCCCGATCGGTTCAGTAGTTATGGCGTGAAAGAGTAACAAACATCCATCTATACATCCAAACTTTCGCATTTATAATATTAGTGGGATAAGACATGAATCCCCGACGGTGTTTCAGAGGTGTTTCCAAGTGTAAAGTGTGAAATGCGAGTCACAGTCCACACTTGGTACACCCGCCTTTTACCAAAAATTGTTACGTCCTAAACGTAAGCAATGGGTGGTGACTGTGAGCCCTATCGCCGTACTTCGGGTACAAATGGACCAACAGCTTAACGTACCTTTCGAAGCACGCAGACCGTACACAAATTAATGTGCGCCATTGAACCCGCGTAATTTGAAGGAGCGAAGTACTTTTCCTAACATCCTGTAATAAACAGACTGGTGACGGGCAGCGGCGTCACTGGTGCAAGGGTTTCGGCACCGCGCTCACCAACCCGCCTGCCCAGCGTGTGTGAGTATGGGCAATATGGGCATTTCTTCCAGGAGGACCGCCAAGAGTGGCGGAATCCTGGAAAGGCCTATGTCCAGCAGTGGACGAAACAGGCTGAAGGAGGAGGATGGTTTGAACCCAAGACCTCTGGGTGAGCAGGCGAGCGCTCTACCACTCAGCTACAGATGCGGTCACACATAAAATAATTTTCATGAAAACTGAAATTCAAAATCAAATCCTACTAATCTATCTATACTAATAATAAAGTAGTAAAAAAGTAGTGTCTTAAAATTGTTTTTTTTTTTTGAAATTTTAAATGAAATGTGTTACTGGTATTGTACACAATTTTTTTTTATTTATGTTCCGTTTTAACACGAGAACCACTCAACGGATTTGCATGCGATTTTCTTTATTATCATCGCAGAGACCCTGGTCAACAAATTCCTATAAGGGGTGTTCCTAAAATAATGCCCTAACCGAAAACGGGGCAGGTATTGCATAAACGCGGGCGGAGCCGTGGGCAAAGGGTAGTGTATTTTTATCGGGCTCAAAGTCTATAAAAATACTATTATATACGACTGTATTAAGACTTGAAATAGTGCACACATACTATATAAGTATTTTATTAGAAAACGTCAAGCACAAACAAAATGGAAACTATGATAATTAACCAGTCGATTTCTCACTATCGCTACAACAACTGATCGCAGTTCAGCTTCTAAATTATGTATTGTCGAGTCAGTTGCCAACTGGTTGCCAGACGTCAAAAACATAGATACGATGACACCTATTCTGAGTAGCAAACACTTAAATTTAGAGCGCCCTAAAAAATACAATTTTAGGACACTTCTTTGACATATTGGTATTCTGAGTAGCATCAAACCTAAATTTAAGTCGGTTTTTAGAAGATTTTAGGTTGCTCCCAGTTGAATTCACAGAACAAATAATTGATTTAAAGTGGCATTTTCTATGATTTGTATCTGTGATCGGCTAAGGCTGAACTTTCATCGATAATTAACGGTTTATGAATAAAAAATACTTCTAGCTTAAATTAAGTTTAAATTATTTTTTTACTAATTATGAAAACAATAACAGTTAACCCTTCAGCGGTTAATTATTAATAAAAATACCATTTTGAAATTGTTCTTTTAAAATTTATCAATTTATAATGATTGTAGTCCTAGGCTAACAAGAAAAAAATAAAAGACACAAGTTTTTGGATTTTGAGATTATTTACAACTTGGGTAAATTTTTATTCAAAATCTGTTTAATTTTTACTTAATTTCGACTGAACATTCACCAGTACCCCACTTTTTCGCGGAGACACATCAGTCAGTCAGATAAAATTGACGTTTACTCATATACTCAACCCCTCAAAATTTTAATTCGCGATAACCAAATTTTAGAGCACTTTTTATAAAAGTCACATTAGGGCACTTGCTTCAGAATAGGTCCCACTATCGAATTCCGATTATCTAAGGTTACGTTCGTGCTTAGAGTGACGTCACAGTTCGTGAACAGTTCAATATACACTGAGGCAATTCTTAAAGTTAAATTTTTATCAATGTTTTCAGTGTTTAGCAACCAGATGGCAACCGACACTAAGTAATAAGCCCGCAGGTCGTGGCTTGAATCCATCTTACGGGTTATTCAACGAATAAAGAAACATGCCTTCGTATGTTTCATTTCAAACAACATAGATCACTGCATTTGTAATAATCTCTTTTATTTGCGTTCTTATGTGTACGGCTTTATTTGACTTTGGTTTCCACATTTGTAGTCAATGTGTCGCTTTAAACTGCTTTGATGTCTGAATTTGTAGTCACAAATCTTACATTTATACGGTTTCTCCCCTGTATGGGTTCTGACGTGTAGCTTTAAAGTATAAAGGTGTCTAAATTTGTAGTCACAAATCTCACATTTATACGGCTTCTCCCCTGTATGGGTTCTGATGTGTCGCTTTATATGTCCTTTGTCTCCGGATCTGTAGTCACAAACCTCACATTTATACGGCTTTTCTCCTGTATACGGCTTCTCCTCTGTATGGATTCTGATGTGTCGCTTTAAATTTCCTTTGTCTCCGGATCTGTAGTCACAAACCTCACATTTATACGGCTTCTCCCCTGTATGGGTTCTAATGTGTCGCTTTATATGTCCTTTGTCTCCGGATCTGTAGTCACAAACCTCACATTTATACGGCTTCTCCACTGTATGCGTTCTCAAGTGTTGTTTTAAATTATCGGGTTTTCTATATTGATCGTCACAAATCTCACATTTACTAGTCTGGCAGCCACAATTGTCACATTCGAACTGTTTTCGTCCTGCAAGGAGCCTTGTTTCCTTATTCTTGGAGCTTTTTGTTTTCAGTCTTACATCACCTTGAAAGAAAAAAAAACATTATAACAGCTTTTTTAAAATCTTTTCAACCCTTTTTGCTTTTTTCAAACAAAGCTATTAGTGAAGGCGCTAGCCCATATTGTCTCGTGTGCAGTTATATGTCCCCTAAGTTTTGTTGCGGGCCTTCGTTAAACACCTATAGGAGTTAAAAAAATTGGTCACATGATCCAGATTATGGTCGTTTGGTCGCCATATTTAAAAATGGCCGCCAAATTGGTAGATTGTTTGTTAAAATATATCTCAGTACCCAGTGGTCCGGTATACATTTTTAAAGCTTGTTTTACTCCTTATATAAGGTGAAATTAAATCAACCGACCAAATTCATACTGGAGACTCGGTTAGTGATCAAGAACTAGGTTCAGTCATCCTTTTGGCCAATTTCGAAAAATTAATATTTTTGCTCCCTTACTGGTTGGACTAGTTTAAATACAAATCCTAGTGCAGGCACTAAGGGACAAAACATTTTTTTTTTCGAATTTCATCTGGAGGGTCTTTAAACCTTGTTGCTGATGACTAACCGAGTCTCCAGTATGAATTTGGTCGGTTGATTTAATTTCACCTAGTATAAAGGCAAACAAATTTTGATATTACACATTTTTTGTTAAATCGCCTTGTTGTTGAGATGGGCCGTCCTTCAGGCGGTAAATGGTTTGGTTAGATAACGTCTCCTTGCCTTACGCCGCACTGGAGGTGTATCGGTCTTATTTGTGTACTCTGTACTTGGACAGACATTGTAGCAGAGTCTTACAGAGTCAGAGTCTTTTGAAGAACAAAATAACTAGTCTCCTGCTCCTCTCCTTTGACGTGGATCCGGTCCGAATGACGGCAAGAAAGCTCCTGTAGCTGTTTGAGTATAGCGGAACTTTCAGAAGTTTGATTGTGACGCCGTCTTCACTCGGCGCCTTTTTGCTTTTCAGCTGTTCCAGCGCTATCCTAATCTCACCCATTTCGATATCCGGTGGTTCATCAGTGTGATGGTGGATTAAAGGTATACGTTTGTCGTCTTCATTGCGAGCAGTTGGCTTAGGAGCGTGTGAAGAATATGTGACCTTGTGACAGATGGACGGACAGACAAGGGAGGCTTAGTAATAGGGTCCCGTTTAACACTCTTGGGGTACAGGACCCTAAAAAAATCTAAATGATGCATTAAATTTTAATTACAATAAAAAACAATGAGTATTGTCTCAATTCCTTCGTGAACTGAAAATATTAAAAACCTTGGTATATCTCAACAACCACTCGATTTAACAAAAAATATGTGATGACCAAATTTATTTGCCTTTATATGAGGAGTAAAGCAAGCTTTAAAAAAAATATATCGGACCACTGGGTACCGAGATATATTTTAACAAACAATCTACCAATTTGGCGACCATTTTTTTAAATATGGCAACCAAACGACCATGATCTGGATCATGTGACCAATTTTTTTAAATACTCCTATAGGTGTTTAACAAAGGACCGCAACAAAACTTAGGGGACATATAACTGCACACAAGACGGGCTAGCGCCAAGACAATTTTGGCAATCTCTACTTATTTAGCTAAACAGAAATAAACATAAATTCTTCCTCATACAAAAAAAATACGGGATAGAGCTAGTCGAGTTCGCACAATAAAGGTGCCCTAATAATAGCAGTGAGCTGACAACATACAAAAATGAACTCATACTACACCGTCATAAAACAAGAGATAATAAAATTAATTGTTGCACAACTGGCTGGCGTTACGTGGAGTTGTTGAAATGTCTGTATGACTCCGCTACGATGTCCGTCCAAGTACAGGGTGTACAAACAAGACCGATACATCTTCAGCGCGGCGTGAGACAGGGAGATGTTATTTCCCCAAAACTGTTTACCGCCGCGCTGGAGGACGTCTTTAAAACACTAGACTGGAATGGACGAGGCATAAACGTAAACGGAGAGTACATTTCACATCTTCGCTTTGCCGATGACATCGTCATAATGGCGGAATCACTGCAGAAACTAGAGGAAATGATGCGTGGCCTTGGCGATTCTTCGAGACGAGTGGGCCTGCGGATGAATTTGGATAAGACTAAGGTCATGTCCAACTGTCACGTCATCCAAGGGCCAATAACCGTCGACAATGTCAGCATCGAAGTTGTTCAAAAATATGTTTATCTGGGTCAAGTCATACAGCTGGATAAAAACAACTTCGACGCCGAGGCTGACAGAAGAATATGCTTGGGTTGGGCAGCATTCGGAAAGTTGCGTCACATATTTACGTCGTCAATACCGCAGTGCTTAAAGGCTAAGATGTTGAACCAGTGCGTCCTTCCTGTGATGACGTATGGCGCTGAGACGTAGTCTCTTACAAAGGGTCTGATCCACCGGTTTAAGGTTGCTCAGCGAGCTATGGAGCGGGCTATGCTTGGGGTATCTCTGATGGATAGAATCCGAAATGAGGAGATCCGTCGGAGATCTAAAGTAACCGACATAGCCTGCAGAATCAGTAAGTTGTAGTGGCAGTGGGCAGGCCATATTTGTCGCCGATATGATGGCCGTTGGGGCCGAAAGGCTTTAGAATGGAGACCACGTACAGCAAAGCGTAGTGTAGGACGACCTCGTGCCCGCTGGACCGACGACCTGAAGGACGTTGCGGGGGGCGGCTGGATGAGGAGGACGGAGGACCGACATGAGTGGCGAAATTTGGGAAAGGCCTATGTCCAGCAGTGGACGAACACGGGCTGATGGATGGATGGATGGTTGCACAAAATACAATTTTTGTACACAGGCCAGCTTCAATAAGTTTGATCGAGAGATTAGCATTCAATTGGAACTTCGCAACTGAAGCAACTTAATTCTGATTTTGTTTTAGTTTAATGGTTTTTGTTCTGTTCTTTTTCGATAATTTGATTGAACCGAGTTCGCCTTTAAAATTATGGATATTCCACCTAGACATGGGCGCCGCCCCTTAAATTTGCGGCGGCGGCGCGCCGTCAAGTCTTGTGCGGCGGCGGCGTGGCGCCGGCGGCGTGTCTATATTGCGTGAGGTTTGGAAAAAAAAGAAGATGTTCGAACAAAAAATAAACTAAAGCACAATTGAACCATTTTATTAAAAAAATGAAAAGTACAAGTTTAATAGGAACATTTTAACAGTCAGCTACGAACAAATAATATAAAGTGTATTATTTGTCAACATTGTTTTTGCATTCTTTATAATTATCGTGAATAAAAATTATTTTATTCACCCTGTGTGGACTCAGGCGAGATCTTTTAGCAGAAAGTACCATCCCAGCCACAGAAAACACCCTCTCACTTGGTGTGCTTGTAGCGGGTATACACAGCAAAGCCCTAGCAAAGGTAGAAAGCCAAGGAAAATCTTTTTTCTTTTCATTCCAAAAAGATAAAAGATTGTCATCCTTGAGATCTGTTGATCCAACAGCACAAGCGAGATATCGCCAACACTCTTGCTCTAGTGGATCATCTTCAATTCCTTGACTAGCACTGGCACTATGTTTCTTGGAGAGTTTACTGAAAATCGATGAGGAACTACTGGTGTTTGAAGATACTGAAGTATCCGTTTCGTTTCTATGGGGGTTTCCAGGCAAGTCATCTACCTTTATAAGTTCTTTTACATAAGAGGCAAGGAAGGAAGCCTTTGTCATATTTTGTGACTCTAAATATAAGTCCACCTCTTTGAGTCCCATGAAGCGCTTATCCAAAAGAGCTGCAGCTATAACTGGTTTTGTAACAGGAAATCTTTTATTAATATTGGCCAACATGTTGCACTTTAGACGATACATAATCAATGATTCGTCATCTGAAAGTGATTTAAGGACGTCAATTATTTCAGAGCGAAATACTAGTCCAACATTCATTGTGCAGGTCTTTTGGGATGACATGATTTCAACTGCTTCACGGAATCGTTTTAAAAACTTGACCAGGTCTTCCAAGAGATTCCATTCATTTTGGGTAATTCTCAGCTCATCTTGTCCTATTTTTCTCAACATGTTGTTTATTGGATCACGGTTGCAAACATGAACCAAACTTTCAAGCATTTCTAAAACGCTATGCCAGCGAGTAGGCGTAGCAGTCTTTATGGAAGGAATATGCCTAATATTTTCTGCTGACAAGGGTGGCGACATATTATCTTCTTCAAACTCTTCGATGTCTTCTGCTGATGCTGTCAAATCGTTCTGCAAAATTAGGTCGCTCTCATTCTCATCAATGTCAAGTGTATCTACCACTCTTCCAAGTGTATCCAAAAAATCCTTTTGAACTTTTTCAGCTTCTGATTCCAGCTCTGGCAACCGGTATCGCACAGTCTTAACAATTTTCTTGCATTTCCTCACCAGTTCTTTTACTTCGGGAACACTATCAATGCCATCCACTGTCACAAGGTTATGTAGCCCGTGCCCGAGACACAGATGGTGATCCATATTTCCTAAGGAAACTGCCCGTTTGACATTACTCCCAGCGTCAGTTACAGCGTAGATATTTTTTGCGTCCAGCCCAAAATTTTTCTTTGTGTCCTTGATCATACCATGGATCTTTTCCCCTGTTTTCTTTCCTGTTACAATTTGAGTGTTCAAAGTCAATGACTTTAGTTCAAAATCTGCAATCAAGGAAGCAAAATAATTACTCTGAAAGTAATTTGAAAAAAAAAATTTAGAAACATTACGCTAACTTTAGTAGACACGGCCTATGGTAGTAATTTTTTCTTATTTAATTTATCGAAAGAAAATTACTTACCTTGTGTTAAATAATGCAGAGTAAATGTAATATAATTCAGTTTCCTATACTGATCTGTCCATAAGTCAAAGGTCATAGCACAGTGTCGAGGCGCGTCAATACAAATTTTATCTTTTACATTGCTCAGCATGCACTCGTACACATCGGACAGTGCTGAACCACCTACAGTATACCGAGACGGAAGGTCGTCTTCATTCAAGATGATGTCATATTTCTAAAACAAAAAGAAGAACACACGTTTAATAAACATTTAAAGCGAGGAAAACATGAAAATGCGCAATATTAGAACATTTTAAAGCGTAAAACTTTATATTTTGGAAGGTATTTGAAATAGATACCTTGAAAAAATCCGTCATTCCTTCGTCAGAAATGGAGTCAAACGGAAGTAAAGATTTGGAGAACCAAAGAGCTACATCTCTAGCCAGTAACCATTTATTATGTTTCGGTGTGACTTTTGAGCAGGAAGAGCTATTAGTTTTTGTAGGACGCTTAACAGAGAAAAAGCCTTTGATGTTAGTTGTAGCTTTGTTAGCACAAGCAGATTCATCTCGGACTTGATGATCATCCCGCAGATGACGTGTTAAATTTCCCGTACTGACTGTTTTACTATAACTTTTTATTTTTACGCTGAAACAAATGAAGCAGGTAGGTGGGTAGGTGCTTTATGCTAAAAAAAAAAATAAAGCTGCTATTTATGCAAAGTGAGAATTCGCCGGCGCGCTGGCGCCGCGAATTGCGAAGCGGCGCACACGTCTCAATCTTAATAGATAATATTTCTGTATAGAACAGTATGAGTATAAGAATGTTTGCTATACAAACTAGTTTTGAAGCCACTTGGTTAAACGATCCCAAGTGCTAAAATTACAAATAAAGTTAAACGATTGTTAAAATAAGTGTTATTGCAATGAAAAATAAAATCAGGCGTTTGAGGTTAGAAAGTAGATAGACAAAATAAGCATTCTCGTCCAAAAATAAGAAAGTACTTACGATCCAAATGTCACGTCAGCACTCTCTTCTTTTACTGCCGTAAGACAAGCTGAGCAATAGACTTGATCGGGATTCAAAATTTTCTTTTTATTGTCTTCTGTAAAAACAATGTTACCGAAGTATTTCCAACAAAAACTGCTACGTGTTTTAGCATCATAAAACACAGTTATGGAGAGTTTGCTCACATTAATCTTTGATAGACTTGTCATCTTAAAACACGGTTAAAACGCGAATAAAACTACGTGTTAACTCAACACACGCCGCGCGGCAAATGGCGGCGGCGGCGGCGGCTCGCCGATGCAACACGGCGGCGGCGCGACGGCGTGGCGCCCATGTCTAATTCCACCACACGTGGCCAAGGAAGCCGTAAAGCGCGAATTCAAATAGTTTATTTTGTAAAATAGATACATAAAGTAAACGTTTTAATCTTTATAAAAACAATAGAATATGGCCAGCATATTTTATTTGTTTTATTAAATAGGTGTCCAAAATTTTCTTCTTTAGGGTTCCGTAGCTCAAAGGGAAAAAAAGGAACCCTAATAGGATCTCTTTTTTGTCCGTCTGTCTGTCTGTCAAGACCCTTCATTTCAGGAACGCTTGGAGGTATCGAGTTGAAATTAAAACCATATACTCAAGTTTACAGCCCCTTGAAGCTGTGAAAAAATCAAACTTCTAAATTAACGTAAAAAAAAGATACGGCCAGTCCGACTCACACTTGTCCGGTTTTTAATTTATTTTATAATATTCGAATTGTTAGCTAATTTTAATTTTTAATTAGTTTAGTTTAAATTTTTTTATTATTTTTATTATTGATTTATTTTATTTATTTATCAAAAATTTGCACAGCATTACAAAGAATCCAATTCGCTGTACAATTAAAAAGTTAAAAGAAAGTTAACTACTCTACATGAATTATTGACATGGACATAAAATCACTGAGAAAAATAGTAACAAAATTAACCAAAGTAAAAATAAAAATACACATTATTAGATTCTAAGGCTTAGAATCTAAGGACATCGTCAATGAGGCTTCACTCTCACAAAACTTCAAACATTCCCTCACCACATCCGTCATTCTGTCAGAGAAAAGATCACACAGTGGTTCAGATACCAAGAGCGCGTTGAGTTTCAGGGGTGCACGCATCAGTGGGGACTCCCCCGCGCCACGGAGCAAGAGGAGGACGTTGCCAAGAGCTTGTGTGAGCGGGCACGTAGATAATTATTTGGCACAAAAAATTGACAGACCTGAGTTACTAGCTCAGGGCAGTCAGAATTTCCGCGAAGTATGGAGCATGCAGTCACCATCAACTCACATGCTCGTCTGACCTCAAGAGAGTTGAATCCTAGCACGCCCAGGAGAAACTTGGTGGGGTACATAAATTGATAAAACCCATACTTTTTCTTGTAAAGAAATCGCAAGAATGCTTTTTGAATCTTTTCAAGCATAAGGGCATACTTTTTCTCGTGTGGGCTCCACAAAATAGAACTAGCTTCAATTTTGCTTCTAACCAGCGCTGTATATAAAATCTGGCTTATTTTAGCATCGTGGAAGTATTTTGCATTACGTAGTATGAAACCCAGCCGACGATAACATGCTACCGCAAGACTCTTTATATGCTCATGGAACGTGAGTTGGTGGTCGAAAACGACACTCAGATCTCTGATAGAGTCAACACGAGCAATGACTTCAGAGCCGAGCGTGGAGACTGCGTGAAGAGGTTGTCGACTACGGGTAAAAGATAAAACGGTGCACTTCGAGGCATTAAAGTAGAGCCTGTTTCTAGTACTCCATTGAAGTATTGAGTCAAGATCTTGTTGCAGCAAGCGACGACTGGTTATATCCTTTACGCAGAGAAACAGCTTTACGTCATCTGCATACAGTAAACAACTCGCATGGTTCAGGACAAGGTCAAGGTCATTTATCATAATAATAAATAAGAAAGGACCCAAGATTGATCCCTGGCTCACACCTGAACGAGTATGGTACGGTTGGAATGTATAGCAGCCATACTTTACGACTGGCTGTCTATCGCGTAGGTAGTCAGCCAGGAAACAAAGCAGGCTAGATATAAATTGTTATTTAAGTTTTAGAATATAAAACGGGAAACTCATTTAAAAAAATCTGTGCCTATGCACAAGTTAAAACATTATAGGTTTATGGGAAGAGTGGAATTTGCTAACCACCTATCTAAAAACAGAAAACAGGTAGTGTGTGTGAATGAAACACATTCGTCCCTTGAACTGATTGATATCGGGGTACCTCAATGTTCTATTCTAGGTCCAATTTTGTTCCTTATTTATATTAACGATTTGCCAAACATTTTGCCTATTCCATAGCCCTCTTTGCAGATGATACTAGTGTGGTAAAATGCATCGCGGACACTTTTTGAGCGAGATTGTGAGTCTAGTTGTTTATGAGAGGTCAATGGGGAACATGCATTTTTGTGGTTTTTCAAAGATTTATCGTAATCGGTGATAGTAAATATAATAAAAATATATATTTTTATAATCAGCTCTTTAATATCTACAGTTTGATACCCATATTTATAAATATATTTTTTTTTATTTTACTATTTTCCTATATGTTTCTCATTTGTCTCCATTTTTTTTAATCGCTACAGTTTTCCTGTAATTGGCCAGTTATAGCCTATAATCGTATTTTTTTCATTTTAATCGATAGTAGGCTATAGTGTAGGCCGACCTCGTGCCCGCTGGACCGACGACCTGAAGGACGTTGCGGGGGGCGGCTGGATGAGGAGGACGGAGGACCGACTTGAGTGGCGAAATTTGGGAAAGGCCTATGTCCAGCAGAGGACGAACACGGGCTGATGGATGGATGGATGATTATTAACATTGCTAAAGCCATGAGTCTGTGACATACGGACGGACAACGGAGTCTGACCATAAAGGTTCCTTTTACCTTTCAGGTACTACGGAACCCTAAAAAATTGGAGCACCGACGAAGCTCGTCGCACGCAGGCGGCACGTGCGGGTCACGCACACATACAGACACTGCTTGGCGCGGATAGCACACATCACTAACGTAATTCTTAAAGTTAACCACGCCGTTTTCGTGTGCTTTTATTTAGTGTACAACCATCGTTTCGTGAGCACCTGGAAATTTACAGTTGTGTTTGCTTACGGATACATAACATCTTGAAAAAAAATTGGGCGCAGATGCATAAACTTTCATGATCGACCTGAAAGCACTTATATATGGCCCATATCATCTACTGATCCTCCCAGAAAAAATGGTCGGTTGAATAAATTTCACCTTGTTTATGGAGGAAAGATTTGTTTGTTTGTTTGTAGGTAATAGGTAATCTCTGGAACTACCACAGACATACAGAATAAACATTAGAGTCAACTTGAAGCAATTTTATTTCATTGAGTTACGGGCTCTTTTAGATATAAATATTGCTTGTTTCCGAACAAAATATACACGAGAGATTAGTTTAGGTATTAACAAATATGTTTAACGCATAATCCAGCCAAAACAACCCCTTTTTATACGTTTCTTCGTACCATGTAGCTTAAATGTCGCTTGGTTTTTGTATGGAAACTTGCCAACGCTATTTAATCCTTAGGTTTAGTCTGTATGTCTGTGGGAACTACTAACCCGATTCTAAAATTCTTTCTTTAATAAAAATCTACGCTGTAGAGCAGAGACAGAGGCTATATTTAATTTTAATAAAAATAAGTTTTCAGTTCGAAAATTCAATATTTGTGAATCAAGTCGGGCGAACAAGCGCTGGTTGGCTGCTTTATCGGCGTGTGTTGACCAAGTGGTTAGTTATACGTGATAAAACCGGTAGTTTTCCTATATGGGAAAACTGTATCAGTTTAATTTGACCAGAGATTTTCATCTACAACGATCCTTACACACCTCTTGCAAATATTAAGCTTAAAAAAGTTATTACAGCCAGGTTAAAGCATTGACAAATTAATACTATGTTTTAAGTAATGATTTCCCATATAGAAAAAATCTGACTACAAATTTACATCTTAAAACGATCCGGACACAAATCTTGCTAATATTTAGCTTGAAAAAGTGATTACAGCCAGGTTTTAGTAATGATTATTTCCCATACGGGAAAACTGTATCAATTTAATCTGACTACAGACTTCCATCTACGACGATCCTCTTGTAAAATTTTAACCGTCTTCGAAAAAGGAGAAGGTTCTCAATTTGATTGTATTATCGTATTTGTTTTTTTTTTCATTTTTATTTTGGGTACGTTACTCCATCACTCAGTCATTTCTTAACCGATTTGTAAGATTATTTTTTTTATTTGGAAGGCTGTGCTGTCAAGTACAAAATAAACATCAGTCAGTCAGATAAAATGGACATTTTATTCCTCACTATGTCACCACGGAAACCATTTATGTCAGGGTAAAGCTGAGGAGGTACACTCTTACCGAGCAGAACAAAAGATGCATAGCACGGAATGACCGTCTGCTATCAAGACTAATGGTTCCGTTCCGTTAACTCATCCAGCCAGCTGTTCAGCTGCAAGGGTCGAAACCCGAGGAGAACCAAGACCAATGGTAGCGAAAACAAAACTCTTCACTACATGCATAGTATAAATAACAAATAGTATTCTATCTCCATACAAACGGGCCGAAACGAACCCCCCCCCCCCCCCCCCCCAAAACTCGGTACAACTCGGTTTACGACAGTCGCGGTCGCACTGCAGTTACGTACGCACGTTGTCTCTGTGAAGCTCCCGCGCATTTTCGCAAATTATGGCACGAAATTACAGTGTATGTTGTGCATTCTAGGGTTGCTTCAATACAACTTTTATAATAATAATATAGCATTATCAAATACGTAAACAGTCATTTGACAGCCCTAGCGCGTGTTTAGGCGCCGAGCGGCCGTAGGTATTGATTTCAAGGACACCGCCTAGTTAAACTACTGTTGATACCTTATACTGTGCTACAGGTGTGACCGACAACCCCTATGTATAGGATTCTTAAACGAGAAAGACATAGTGGAACATGTGCTGCTTCACTGTGCTGCCACCGATGACATGAGACATAAAGCAGGGATCCCGGGTTAGGCATTATGTATATATAATATTTTTATTCCTATATTTCTCTATTTCATGCAGGTGTATACTTTATTACATTTTAGTAGCCCAACCTTAATATTTTTTGTATGGATTTCCCGTTTTTATTTATGAACTTATTTCTTCATTGCATTATGTATATATAATATTTGTATTCCTAGATTCCTCTATTTTATGCAGGTTTATATTTTATTTCCCGTATTATTTTTTTTATATTCTAAAGATATATTATATTGTTAAAATTAACTTTGACTTGTAGAAAGTATACTTTATGTATCTATTTTGCAAAAATAAATATTTTGATTTGATTTGATTCCCAACCAGCTTCATCTTAAATTGAATTGCTTTAGAGCTGTCATCGTAAATTTAGTCCATCCATCAGCCTGTTTCGTCCACTGCTGGACATAGGCCTTTCCAGGATTTCGCCACTCTTGGCGATCCTCCTGGAAGAAATGCCCATACTCACACACGCTGGGCAGGCGGGTTGGTGAGCGCGGTGCCGAAACCCTTGCACCAGTGACGCCGCTGCCCGTCACCAGTCTGATTTATATAAGGCCTGGCAATTGGGGATGGATATACCGCCATCCATCGGTTCCAGGCAATGGTGGGCCGCCTGGTTTTGCCTGAGAGCTGTTCTCTTACTCTCCCCCGAATAACTTCGGGAGGATTTGCGAGTAAGATGGTGGTACCTCCACAGTCGAGCCTGGCATCAGCTCTACCACCTAATAAATTTAGTAACAATTGTAATTTGACGTTTCTGAACGCCAGTTTCAAAATATCTCCAAATTTAAAGTCGCGATAACCAAATTTTAGAGCAAGGGATGGACATTTTATGTCGGTGAATATTTAACGAATTAATATACAAATTAAAACACAAAATGTTAAAATCATGGTTTTTATTATTACAGTACAGAATCAAATGTCCTAATTTTTTTACACACTTTGTAAAAACAAAATTTTATGCAGTTTTTTGCCCTTTAATAAGATTCTTTGCTGGTTTAAAACTACCGATGCTTTTAAAAACGGCGGGTACTTGTTTGACGGGTCGTGTTTTTATTAGGTTTTATGTTACGTGCCCTGAAGTCCTTTTTAACACTGGTCTCACGTTCAGACCTAGCATAGTTGACCATATCGAGCTCGATACACCAATGTCCGTCCCTTTTTAGGTAAATCAACAGAGTGAGACAGAGCACTGTATCAAGCGCTATCGAGCTCGATATGGCTTGCTATGCTAGACTAGCAGGTCGGTGTTTTTTCAAGTTGCTTTCCATATGACGATCAGCGTACGCAGCAAGTTCGATTGCATTCTATGCCTCGTTTTAAAAACATCGATACATCGAATATATCGAGGGTCTAACGATACATCGAATAGTTCGATGCATCGTATAAAAAACATCGGATGTTTTTGATACATCGATGTATATCGTCCACCGTCAGATTAGGACACTTGCTTCAGAATAGGTCCCACTATCGAATTCCGATTATCTAAGGTTACGTTCGTGCTTAAAGTGACGTCACAGTTCGTGAACAGTTCAATATACACT
The DNA here is from genome assembly GCA_910592155.1 of Ypsolopha scabrella. Taxonomy (NCBI): domain Eukaryota; kingdom Metazoa; phylum Arthropoda; class Insecta; order Lepidoptera; family Ypsolophidae; genus Ypsolopha; species Ypsolopha scabrella. The sequence goes on along the minus strand of OU342989.1, from coordinate 3,921,196 downwards.
GAGGCAATTCTAAAAGGTCAGTTTTTATCAATATTTTTAATGTTTAGTAACCAGATGGCAACCGACACTAAGTTACATAGGCCCGCAGGTCGTAGCTTAAATACATCTTACGGGTTAATCAACGAATAAAGAAACATGTCTTCTTATGATTAGTTTCAAACAACATAGATTACTGCATTTGTAATGATACATCTCTTTTATTTGCGTTCTTATATGAATCACTTTATTTGACTTTTTGGTTTCCACATTTGTAGTCAATGTGTCGCTTTAAACTATTTTGGTGTCTGAATTTGTAGTCACAAATCTCACATTTATACGGTTTCTCCCCTGTATGGGTTCTGATGTGTAGCTTTAAAGTATATAGGTGTCTAAATTTGTAGTCACAAATCTTACATTTATACGGCTTCTCCCCTGTATGGGTTCTGATGTGTCGCTTTATATGTTCTTTGTCTTTGGATCTGTAGTCACAAATTTCACATTTATGCGGCTTCTCACCTGTATGGGTTCTGATGTGTCGCTTTATATGTCCTTTGTCTCCAGATCTGTAGTCACAAACCTCACATTTATACGGTTTCTCCCCTGTATGGGTTCTGATGTGTCGCTTTATATGTCCTTTATCTCCAGATCTGTAGTCACAAACCTCACATTTATACGGCTTCTCCACTTTATGCGTTCTCAAGTGCCGGTTTAAATGATTGAGTTTTCTATATTGATTGACACATTCGAACTGTTTTCGTCCTGCAAGAGGCCTTGTTTCCTTATTCTTGGAGCTTTTTGTTTTCGGTCTTACATCACCTTGAATGAAAAAAAACATTATAACAGCTTTATTATAATTTTTTCATCACTTTTGCTTTTTTCAAACGAAGCTATTGGCAATCTCTACATATGTCACTAAACAGAAATAAATATAAATTCTTTCTCATACAAAAAAATACGGGATAGAGCTAGTCGAGCTCGCACAATAAAGGTGCCCTAATAATAGCCGTGAGCAGACGACAGACAAAAATAAACTTATACTACACCGTCATAAAAAAAAACTTTATCTAATCTAAATTTTAGCTTCCATAACCTAGGAGATAATAGAATTAATTGTTGCACACAATGCACTTTTTGTACACAGGCGAGCTTAATAACAATTAGTGTTATCTACCAGCTAACCTTTGGCAATGGGAAAATTTTTGAGGGTAATAAAATAAGTTAAATCGGGAGATTAGCATTCAATTGCAACTTTGCAACTGAAGCAACTTAATTTTGATGTTGTTTTAATTTGATGGTAATAAGATTCAGCAAAAGTTTTGTTCTGTTCTTTTTGATCATTTCATTGAACCGAGTTCGCCTTCAAAATTATGGATATTCCACCACACGTGACCGAGTAAGCCGTAGAGCGCGAATTCAAATAGTTTCTTTTATAAAATAGATACATAAAGTAAACGTTTTACAGGTCAAATCTAATCTTTATAAAAACAATATAAAATGATGAAACAAATACAAAAAGAGATCTCGTCGCGCCTGTTCGACGCTTCCGCTAACCCAAGGGCTGGGGCATACTTTGGTCAGCGGATTAGCTTCGCAATCCAGCGAGGCAATGCCGCCAGCCTTTCGGGTACCTTGCCAAATAACGGTAACGATCTGGTCAGCATATTTTTTTTTTATAAATTGGGGACCAAAATTTCCTTTTTTTAATTTATTGTATAATATTCAAATTATTCGGTAATTTCAACTATTAATTAGTTTAGTTTAAATATAAATTGTCATTTAAGTTTTAGAATATAAAAAGGGAAACACATTAAAACAAAACTGTGCTTGTTTACAAGTTAAAACATTATGGATTCATGGGAAGGGTGGAATTTGCTAACCACTTATCTAAAAACAGAAAACAGGTAGCGTGTGAATGGAACATTCTTCTCTTGAACTGAATGATATCGGGGTACCTCAATGTTCTATTCTAGGTCCAATTTTGTTCCTTATTTATATTAACGATTTGCGAAACATTTTGCCGAATGGGGCTTTCATAACCCTCTTCGCAGATGATACTCCGCTGAATTTATATTTTACTGGTCTTTGCCCACGGCTCCACTCGCGTGTATTCCAATCTCTACCCGCTTTCAGCTTGGCAGTTATTTTTATGAACATCCCTTATAGCCTATTATGTCGACCGGGGTCACTACGATGATAATAATAAAAACTTTATCCAAATCCGATGAGTAGTTCTCAAATTAAAACGGAACATACATGCATAGAGATAAAAGCTTCAAATCTATAATACTCTTTTTTATGTCAGAAGTTAAAAATAATTATTTTTAATTTAATACACCTGCTCATAATATGATAGATTACGTGCCTGTTTATCGTGCGTAAAATGTCATATTTCGCACTAGAGCTTTTTGTTTTTACTACCTACTGACGCCATCTAGGGGAAACCGGCCACATCATTTAGTAAGCATATAAACCTTTGTTTTACCAGATACTCTATAATAAGACGAGTATTTTCAAACTTTTATATTTTATTATTAAATATATTATGTATGTTAAATTGTAAAAGATGTTTTATGTGAATAAATATATTTTTTTATTTTACCAGTATAATGGCCTGAAATTATTGTAGTTTTATTATTTATAATAGAGGAACAAAAAAAGGAAAAAATATATACGATATATATCGACTCCTTCAGTGGAGTCGTCATCAGTCGAATAAAATTTTAAAACATCTTTTATTGTTGTAGTTTTATTATTTATAATAGAGGAACTAAAAAATATACGATATATTTCGACTCCTTTAGTGGAGTCGTCATCAGTCGAATAAAATTTTATTTTATATATTTATAAATAATAAAACTACAACAATAAAAGATGTTTAAAAAATTCAAAACGATTTTAGACGTTTATTTTAATTTATATCCTATTTTAACTATCTTAGAAATTATTACTAAAAAGATTTTAGGAAGAGACATTGGTCTTTGCAGTACAGATTGGCGCCAACCAGACTGCGTTTTCTTCTGTCGGCTTGTATCTGTTTTGATTTGCAACAAAATTGCTTTTATTTTATTATTTGATACACGTGCGAAAGCGTTGATATTTCTCGTCACGACTGATTTTTGTGACTTCATGAATCGTAACTTTTTCGTTTCGCACTTGCATCAAAATGTACTATTGTGTACCATATACTTATATATTTATATAAATAACATACCATCTAAGCATACCACAATGAAAGCAGGGACTAGGATGGCATAAGATAAAAAACAGTAAATGGGACTGCGATACATATCTTACACAAGACTTTTAGTTTGTCCAGTATAACTTGACCTGTTAAGAAACTGAAATAACTAAATGAATTTCATTGATAATTACACTTACCAGTAGAAGGTAGTTTCATCTGTATTGTATTTAGAGTTTCTGTTCTGCTATTTTTCCCACACCGCTAGCAGTAGCTCGCATTTAATGCCATAGCAACACCGAGGCGACAGAAAACAAGGCGCTAAAATGGCTACATATTATAATAGATAGCGAGTTGAAATTTTCACAGAATAGATGCTACTACTGAAAAATTAGGGTTCCGTACTCAGAAGGTGCCAAATTGTTTGTCAAGGACTACCATTTTAGCGCCTTGTTTTTTGTCGCCTTGGTGTTGGTATGGCATTTATATATTTTTGTTATTTATCATGTTTTAGGGGTTTAAGTACGTGTATTGTGTGGCAGGTAGTACGGAACCCTTTGGGCACGAGTCTCGACACGTGGCCGGTTTTTTTAATGAACTGGCATAATTTTTCTTAGCCTTACTTTAAAACACAATGTTACAAAGGATCGTCTATAGAACATATTAATAAATATCTTAACGTACCTTTCGAGGAGGTTCCCGGTGTTGCTCTGTCCTGCTCACTCATCGCTCTGTCCTGCTTACTGATCACCGTCTCGCTGATGTCCAGGAAGTCTTGTGTGTTCTGTAACACAACATTATGTCTCAATCAGAGTTAGAAGTGATAATTATCATTGATAATTATTAATTTGATATTTATCAAAATAATAATCAAGGTAAATATAGGTCAATAATTATCTTTGATAAGCATAATCGAGAATATTTGCCACTGATTAATTTGTCGCTTTCAACGACTGTGTGTAAAATTAATTAAAGATTACCTTGATTGTAAAATGTGTATCCTACAAATATTATAAATGCGAAATTTTGTGCGTGTTTGTGTGTGTGTGTGTATGTTTGTTACTCTTTCACGCTGAAACGGCTGAACGGATTTGCATGAAATTTAGAATGGATATAGCTAACTTAAGCCCTAACTTAACACATAGGCTACTTTTTATCCCGGAAAAATGCGTGGTTCCTGTAGGATATATCAATATCATTGAAAAATCAGGTGTCTGATTAGCGCGGGCCTTAATCGTTTGTGGTGAAATAAGACGAGGCTCTGTTATTTCATACATCAGGTATCTAATTAGCGCGGTACTTAATCGTTTGTGGTGAAATAAGACAATGCTATGTTATCTCATCACACTAATATTATAAATGCGAAAGTTTGTGTGTGTGTATGTATGTTTGTTACTCTTTCACGTTGAAACGGCTGGACGGATTTGGATGAAATTTAGAATGGATATAGCTTACACGCTAACTTAACACGTAGGCTTATTTTATCTTAGAAAAAGTATGTCGTTAAACCGAGTAACACGCGGGTGGAGCCGCGGGCAAAAGCTAGTAATTTATAAAACTACTTGCTTCTAACGTAAATGTTGATACGTAATACCAGTTAAAAAAAGATTGTTAGGCTTATATCTGTTTGATAATTATCGAATAATTACCTGATAATTATCATGATAATCGCGACAAATATCAAGGGGCATATTTATCCTGATAATTTCAAAACCTGGTCTTAATGAAGTAGTTAATATTATATTTATAATAATTTTCTATAAACAGACAAAGCTACAAGATACGGAACCTGCCTGCCTCGCACTTGCACTATTTTTTCATCGTGTGACAACTTCACGGCTTCAAGCTTAAATTTTAGTGTACTATTATATTATCTTTATGGTACACATAGAAAATTAAAAACTAATTGAACGAGCGAGCTAAGCAAGCGAGTTCTCAGAGTTCATGTATGCATGAATGTTTGTTCGACGATAACTCGAGTATCGTTGATCGGAATGTCATGAAGTTTTAAGTTTGCACATGAGCCAATCGGTCAAGCGCGAATCGGGCGATCGCGAGTTCACAATTCGGGGCAAATTACTAGTTAATTTAGTACAAAAAAATACAGCAATGAAAAATTTGTTTGAATCTTAATCCAAATTAAAAAAGAGGCTAAGTGCGAGCACGAAGGGTTCCGTACAATTATTTATAAAAACGGCAAAAAAATCATGTCTGTTGTATGGGGGTGCGCGGGTCCGACTCGCACTTGGCCGGTTTTAGTATTTGTTGTCATAGCGGCAACAGAAATACATCATCTTGATGTTGAGGAGTTCTATGGGGTTAAAGTGATTGAAGGTCAATCTTATGAACGTCACTCTAGTATGAGATCACGTCGCTTTTTGACGTTTGTAAGACTGAGTTCGGACTCAAAATGCACTCTGAATCTCAGCCTCAATCTCAGCATTGGATTCGCTTAGTATTTTTTTGTTAAAAGTTTATTTTATACCACTTTTTTATGTTTTTGGTAAAACTGTGAAATATGTTTAGGTCGAAAATGTTCAAGTAAATTTGCAAATGTAAGTAGATGTAGAAATTGGACTTAGAGAAAACCTTAAACATCACTTACAACATATTTGATGTCATCCGTCTCATGTTGTTCACTTCCCTCGGAGATCAATTGTATTTTGACGTCATCAGGGTCTGTTTGATCAACACCCATAGGTTCTTGCTTTATATCTGGAAAAAAATATGTTTTATTTTATTTTATTGTTGAAATACATTTGTAACGATTAAACTGAATCATATTTAAATAGTCGAGCTAAAAGGCGGCACGGCTGTACCATCCTTTTCTCGAAACAGTTCAGGTCATTTTCGACCCCCCTATAACTTCGTTGTGGATAAAACTAGAAGCCTGAATTTTCAGTAACCTAGCAAGCATTGTATAAACACGGTATATTTCAAATTTCATTCAATTTGAACCAGTAGTTTAAGAATTATAACTAGTCAAAGTTTCTCAATTTTGTCACTCACTCACTGACTGACTGACCGATCATCAAAACTCTAAGGCACTTCTAGCAGACATACGTGGGACGCACTATAAGTTTCCGGAATGAATATGAAAAAATACTATTAAAGGTACAAAATTAATTTATTGTTTTTCAAAATAATCTCCCTTGGCGTCTATGCACTTTTTCATTCGATCAAACCAGTTTTAAAACTTTTGTGCCACTCCCCTGTGGTGACCTCTGAAACGTGTTTTTCATACTCCTCGACAGCCTCTTCTGGTGATGAAAATCGTTGACCGCGTAATTGGTTCTTAATTTTTGGGAACAGAAAAAAGTCACAAGGTGCCAGGTCGGGACTGTATGCAGGATGACTCATGAGTTCTACATTTTTCGTCTTCAAAAAGTCGTTTGTCTGTCTGGCCGTGTGAGAACTAGCATTGTCGTGGTGCAGGATGATACGGCGTTTACGGTTATTTTTACGGAGTTCGTCAATAACTTCCGGCAAACAAATGGTCGTGTACCAGTCACTATTCACGGTACGACGATTCTCTAAAGCAACAGTAGCCACGTGTCCAGTTTTATTAAAAAAAGAAGCAATCATCAGCTTAGATGCACTTTTCACGCGCGCCACTTTGGTTGGTTTCGGCTCATCTTGAAAGACCCATACGCTCGATTGCTGCTTTGTTTTGGGATCGTAGCAATAAATCCATGTTTCGTCACCTGTTACTATGTCCCACACCAAATTTGACGCACCTTCGTTGAATCTGGTAAGCATGGCACTGCACCAAGTGACGCGGTCCGTTTTTTGAGCCTCGGTCAAGTTGTGTGGGATCCACCGCGAGCACAGCTTTCTCACACCCAAATGTTTGTGTAGGATTGATTGTATTTGACTCATGCCTATTTCTAAGGATGCGCGAATTTCATGGTAGGTCACATGCCTGTCTGTTTCAATCATACGGCGCACAGCATCGATGTTTTTGTTGGTCACAGCGGTGGACGGCCGACCATCGCGAGATTCGTCACTGAGATTGATACGACCACGCTTGAATTCTGCAAACCAGCTATAAACAGTCGTCTTGCATGGTGCTTCATTGCCAAAAGCTGTTTCAAGCCGAGCGATGCTCTGTTGAGCTGTCAAATTACACTTAAAATCGTAGAAAATCATACTACGAAAATTTTCCCGAGTTAAATCCATGTTGATGCAGACACACAATTTTTTAAATGGCGCCACAAGGTAAAAACATATGACAGTCAGATGAAACAAACTGCATTCTACAGCCAAAGAGTTCTATTTTCAAATGTTGCAATAAATTTTTAAATATTGTTTATGTAAGTGGCCAGTTCCGGAAACTTTTAGTGTTACCTATGTAGAAGCTTCAAATTTGGAATACAATTAGCGTTTAGTGTATAAATCAAGGAAAAACTAAAATATTTTGCAATTTCAGTCCAGTGCTCTAGATACACCAACTGCATAAATAATCTATTTTATATAGTCAATCTATTTATTTAAAGCATAAAAGATTTTTAATATTGATATGGTCACTATAAGATGTTGTTAGGTTAGCTAATTATGTAATAACTGAAGACAGAAGGTCCCTTAAGTAGAGACTGAATAAATTAACCGACTTGGATTTACATGGATTTCACAACTTTTTACGGTAGAAGAACTAAGTTGCGAGACTTGTTTTTTTACAAGTTTTGTTTTTGATGGCATTTATATCTTTGCAGTATAGAAAAACGGAAATGTAAAAGTGGACGTGAGGAGCTCTGAACCGGGATTCGAACCCAGGACCTCTCGCTTACCGGGCGGTTGCTCTACGGTCTCCTACCACTCTACTTCAGAGCTCCTCACGTCCAGACTTACTTTTCTGATTTTCTATACCGCAATGATATAAATTTAATTTGTTATCTCCTTATCTATTCAATCAGTAAGTTGAAGTGGCAATGGGCAGGCCATATTTGTCGCCGACATGATGGCCGTTGGGGCCGAAAGGCTCTAGAATGGAGACCGCGTACAGCAAAGCGTAGTGTAGGCCGACCTCGTGCCCGCTGGACCGACGACCTGAAGGACGTTGCGGGGGGCAGCTGGATGAGGAGGACAGAAGACCGACATGAGTGGCGAAATTTGGGAAAGGCCTATGTCCAGCAGTGGACGAACACGGATGCATAGATGGATCTCCTTGCCATAGATAAATCGCCAAGTGTTTAAAATATAGAAATTTATTTGTCATAGTTTAAATCATATTTAATTTCTATAAGTTTTTGGCACGCTTTGGGTGGGTGGGGTGTATATCCAGCGGAGGACAAATTTGATGCGAGACTTGTATTCGAATAAATACCTGAGTGGGTGTAAGCAGGTAACCGTTGCAGTGTCTTCTCCCCGGATCCCACTCCCTTCATCAGCTCCAGGTCAGCTGTCGGTTCTTGTTTAATGTCGCTGCTGATTGTGTGCTCGAGATTGTTGTCTTTTATAACATTCTAAAAGGAAATAAATACAATTTAGAGCAATGGCAAAGGTAAGTTAAACTCTCTCTTTTGTTTTAAAGATAAAAAAAATAAAATTTAAAAAATGTACCCCCAGTAACATTTGTACGTCTCTAGGGTAGTAAAATGCTAAAATAAAAAGCAAATAGATCTTGGCTCGCTGTACAAGTACATATCTTTTCATTTCTGAGTTCTCGTATAACACAGAAAAAAAATGACAAATATTTCTCATGTAAATATATCGGTTCTGTCAATGCAAATGATAAAATTGTGATTTGCTCTGATTAAAACTTCACTTTACATTTCAAAATGTCAAAGATTATCAGTTATTCTTTTGCAGACAGACAGATTGTTATAGATTTTTTTTTCTGTTTGGCCATTGGCTTGCTTTCTGCCAATATCAGGAAGTCAGCAAAATCACGATTAAAAAAAACACATTACAGATAAGATTCGACTGATGCCGGCCCCATAGTGGGCCGAAATATATTTCGAAAATTAATATTTTTTTATTATTAATACAAGTTAAAGGAAACTAAAGGCTTTATATAGCTAAATTATATATATTTATTTCAAATTACAGATAAGACAAACACAATACAATAATATATTAGGATGTCTATGCACAATAGAAATAAGACAACAAACATATATAATCTAATGTCATTTAATTCTATGAATTTCGTCAGGACCAAAATGGCTTTTTTATTTTTGTATTACAACAGGAAATTCTCACATCATTATTATCATCGGAAAGGGAAATATTGCATGCACTAAGTACCTCAACCAATGGTCTCCATTTATTAGTCCCCTCCTCAGTTTGGCAATCACACATTGGAGAGTTGCGTAATTTAAATTTAAAATGTTTGATAGGGGAACATACATGACCCAGTCCTAGTCCAATAAGCCCAATAGTAACACATTTGCTAAATTTTTGGAACATTTAAAATCAAGGACGTGGAGGAATATAAGGCTGCAAACGAGAGAAATTATAAGAGAAACAGTTCCATGAACATTCCAGTTGGACAACATATGTTTATTGGGAATGGTAAGATCCTGGGATTTTTTTTAATACAATTTGGGTTCTCCAATAGTAATAGCATCCTCAACTAGATGAATCACAATTTCATGACCAATTATGCCAACATGACGAGGTATCCACGCTAAAACAACTTCAATATTTTTACCGCAGTAAGAGATTTTTGAAGCATGATTTCAAGGTTATGACAGAACCCTAAAAAATGTGCTGTGCCAACCAAAAAATACACTCACAAGTAATTTGATTTCAGGTTCAGTAGGAACTTTCTTCATTACCAAGATTTCTTCTATTTTAGTTATTGATTCATCCATGGTATCAGTTGAACCATCTGAAGGCCCCGAGTCTACTGGTTCTTGCTTGATATCTGAAAAAATTACAAATATTGACACCTCTTTGTTAAATAAGACATACTCGTCCAAAGAATTCTTATTATATTTCAATACACCTGACCTGTTTCGCTTATAAGCATTTCCTAGGGATTTATAAAATTAAAATTAACCTACTTATATAATCACACAACAATGGCCACTGTGTATGCAACAATGAAGAAAAACTAAACTCTTTCCAAAACAAAATTGTCACTGGATGCCCACTTAGCACCAGAACTCAATAAACAACATTAAATTAAACCGCAGCTAACCTCTCGAGCCAAATCCAGACTTCTTGTACTGTGTAACAGGCACACAATACTTATTTCTTTTTTTTTATCATGTCATATTTATATTTATTGGTTTGTCATTGTCAATGCAACTGATGCCGAGTCCAGAAGAACTCGAAATAAATCTTGCTAAATCATTTATGTACATATTTTAACTAGAATTAACATTTATGTATATATTTATAAAGAAAAGCCGAAAGGTAACATATACATTTTATTATCACATACCTACAACAATAACAAAAATGTATAATAAGTTCCACCAAGTGTCGACAATCACAAACATCAACACCTCTTTACCTCATCAATATACATCTAACAGAACAATTTATTCTGTATTCTGAGATCTATCTATATTTAATAATGCAGCTGTATATTCGTATATTGTTAATAAAGCAGTAAACTAGTGTTTTGTCTGAATATTATTTATTTATTTTTAATGGAATTGGTTATTACTTATTAGTATTGTACTGAAGCAAAACTAATTTTTTTTAGAATTTTTGTCTAACTTTCTGTATGTATGTATGTTCCATTTTAACTCGAGAACCACTTAACGGATTTGAATGTGGTTTTTTTCATTATCACTGTAGTGACCCTGGTCAACACATGGGCTATCGGCGGTGGTCATAAAATAACACCCAAGCTGAAAAAGGGGCAAAAATTGAATAAACGCAGGCGGAGCCGCAGGCAAAGGCTAGTCAGTAAATGTAGGTATGTCTATATAAGTAAGCAGCTTCAGCTATACACAAAAAGAATATAAAAAGACATAAAAAGAATTTATAATGCACAAAGGTGAAGTAAAGCTAATTAGCATTCTCTGCCAACTGGTGATGTGGAGAGTTCCAGGTCAATATATATATCTGAAGATAAGTGCTCAGTAACAAGGCTTGATGACACTTTTTGTTGTTCCTTACAAATGCAAGCCCAGAGTCAATTACTATGGGACGTCAAGATTTTATTTTGTGAAATTAGCAAAAAGTGTCATCGATCCGTGTCACTGATCACTTAGCAAGCCTCCAGTATGTGTTTGGCTGTATAAATTAAAGTGACCTTTTGTCATATTGAGGTCACTTTTCTTGGCTTATCGATACCCCTCCTATGGTCTGATTGAAGTACATATTAGTAAAATTATAAAAATTAGAGTATGTTTCAAAGCAATCAATTGGCACAGTTTGACACACAACTGACACACAAAACTGTCCTGGGTGGGAGCATGGTTAGTTAATATGGTGTCTGCTCCTTTGGCATTCACTGTCACTGGGAATCAGCTAATGACACCTGGCCTTGTGTCACATGATATACATACAGTACAAACCAAACATGAGCCCTTGGCCTTTTTTAGTGTCCTGTATGATTTTTGATTGCGACAAAAACGCATCTTCCGCTTGTTGTCATTAACTGAAACAGTGTCTACGGCTAAGACCATATAACACAGGACTAGGCAAGGGTACTTATCCCTATCTGCCGAAGTACATGAACAATTTAGTTAAGTTAGCTATTTAACTATTAAGTTAGCTTGTGTTTTGTGTTTTTCAGTGCCAAGAGTCGCGCTTTGCCAGGTCTCATGTTAAATGGTCTAAGGCCTGTGGCATAAAGTCCATCAGTGACCATAAGGAAGTAAAAAATAAGGTGTTGTGGCGGAGGAAGCGGCGAGCAGGGTGGGTGTATGTATTCATGGGTAAGCGCTGATTGGCTCCCCATAAGTACCCATACTCAGGTATTTCCGTTCACCGCTGGACTTTCGTGCCGCGGACTGTCCATTTAATCAAAATAACAGAACATAATATTCCTAAAAGAACTTGTCAAGGTTAACATGATACCTTGCTTGCCTAAAAAACTGCCTGCAACTGCCCTTACTACTGGTTAAATTTGCCTCTAGAGCGCTAGGTCCTAAGTTAACTTGGTTAGGTTGTGGGTAAATCTACCTGCATTAACGATTTTTCTTTCTTCTTCGGAAGTCTCCTTGGTATCCATGTTATTTTTATTTTAAACGGCTCGAATTCTTAAGATAATCTCGACCCTCGAATGATACTCATCTCAGGCAGCGGTTTTGTTTATGACTAGTTTTTACGTAAAGTTTCGTGGTGATTTTAAACCAAACAGTATGGTACCCACAAATTTACATAGAGATACTTATGATGGCACCTATCTAAACTAATGGTACCCTGTGAGTGTGGTTGTGTTGTATTGGGGGCCGTGCTTCTTAGGCAAATCGTAGCACAAAACGAACTCGGCACAAAACATTTTGTATGTTTTTCACACGTTTTTCAGTGGTCTTGCTAAGTGGGCATATCTTGAACTTAACTTAGACCTCAGTGACTTAGACGTCAATAACCAGGCTGAGGCTGAGGCTATTTTCCATGCAGATAACCATGTTTGCGTTTAAAAACTGTGTGCTGCCTACATACACAACGCACACGCATTGTCTTTGAAGTTTTTTTTAATGCCGAGTATGGTTTACAGGCTCTGGATTCATTGTCTTTTTAAGCCATAACTTAAAAAAACTGTAAAGTCTTGTCTAGACTTAAGTCTGTACTTTTAAAACTTTCGTGGCGATAATGATCTGTAAAAGAGGACGTTGCTTCTGCGTTCCATGAATGATGATGATAGATGCACAGACATCCAATATATGGTGTGTGGATAGATGTCCCATTATTTATAGCAACACTGAACTTAAATGTCATCAGATGGCATAGTGATGTGAAGTGATCATACATTTTGAATATCGACATTTCGTTTTTTTTTATTACTACATTTTAATATGGTAAGTAATAAATGTATCGATATAATTGAAATAGTGTTCGGGTCATTTAATAAAGAAATATCGGAATCAAGGTAAGAAATAAAACAAGTCAAATTTTTTATTATTTTTTATAAAAATATTAAGAACCGCCATCATGCTTCAATTATGAATTTATGAACCTTTACTAGGAAACCAATTTTGGATATGTTTAATTATTAAGCATGCTTTTAAAGTTATTGTGCAGGAAAAGCATAATTTACATTAAACTATTGTCACGGAGTGCCAAAAACAACATTTATTAGTCTAAGCGGTGTTACTAAGATTTGTAGCTTATCAAATAAACTTATGAAATAGGCTTAATAAATAACGCCATAAAATGTTTGTTAAATACTGCTGTTTAATTTTGTTCTTTTCAAAGTTTTTTTTTGGTTTTGCAAACACACAGACACTACACATTAATGATTAAGTATTATGTAAAAAGTATTTATGTAGATATATTTATTTTCTCTTTGGTTGGGGTATTTATGTCAATGTCAAAAAAAAGACAACTTCGAAAATAAAGGGATCGGCCGGTCGGAATTTCGAAAAATAATAATTGAAAAACTGGTGTAATTTTGTGCCTTGGCGGAGCAGCAGTTAGCGGCTAGCGGGTGAGTTTAGGGACCTGTTTTATTTGTTTATTTTATATTTCGACACAAATAATACTCGGGTACGGTATACCCTCGCATTGGCTACCAGCGGCATATCACACTGCGAAGGGAACAGCAGATTAGACCCTGGGTTTTCCTTTCAACTGCTTTTAATAACATAAAGCGTTATTTAAGTATATTTAGTACCTAACTGCAACACATGCGTAAAACAGCTCTTTAAAATTTCTACTCCTTGGCCTTTTATGCCTGTTGTATTTTCAAAAATACATGTTTGTTGTAATTTTCAACTATATCGCTACATCATTCGTCGTACATTTAAAAAAAAAGGTTCTCGTCGAGAATTTCTCAATATATCGAGTCGATATAATTTATTTATTTATTAATGTACATAAATCCCTATTTATTTACTTCGTTTGTTTTGATAGTTGAAAAACAGTATTTTTTATTTTTGTGATTTCACTTTCAAGTGTTTTTCAAGTTAGAGCATTTAGGTTCCCGTATTTTCTTCGTCGCGTGTGCAGCGTATTTTATTTCATACTTACATTTTCCATAGGAGCACTCGTAAGCTCACAGCTTTTATTTCATTATTTCTATAAGTATTTTTAAAAATCACTTAAGTGTCTCACTAGGTACTTACCTACTTTAATTTCCAAGTTTTAACTTTAAATCGGGGCCCTGCCCTCACCACTATGTTAGGTTGAGCACATTTCGAAATTGTTGAGTTGTATAGATAACGGTGGAGAAAAATTTGGTGCAAGCCAGCAAACTGGGCTTTTACATTGAGAAGATTTTTTTTCTGCCGCCTTTTGTAAACTACACAACATTTTATATTACCTATTTTAGAAGTCAACAGAAAAGAGGCAATCATGCAGCCAGCCAGGTGCATTCTACATCCTTTAAGTGGACATGGATACATGGATACATGTAATGTGTAAACCCTTCTAAAGAAGTAAAAGAAATTATTTGCCTCAGGTTCAATTATGTATATTCTGAATGTATTATTGTTCCACAATTGGATTGGGATTCAAAAGTACCGTTTGCAAAATAGTACAAATGAATTGATTACTTACTTAAGCCCATCAAGTAAAAAAATAATAATCAAATTTTTGCATTTTATGTGGTATCTACTTACTGATGTTTATAAAAGTTTATTGATCAATAGTATTGCTTCCCCAAAATATGAAATGGTAGCCCCATCAAGTAAAAAAATAATAATCAAATTTTTGCATTTTATGTGGTGTCTACTTACTGATGTTTATAAAAGTTTATTGATCAATAGTATTGCTTCCCCAAAATATGAAATGGTAGCTGATTTAGTTGTCTGAACTGTTAGCTGAATCTATTTTCAACAGTTTTATAAATGAAATCTTAGAATTTTATTTGACAAATCTGTCACTATTCGGCACTGATGATGAAGTTGATGAACCCATGAGTGATTGATCATCAAAGCTGTCATTTTTTTTCAAGGATATCATTTTAT
Source organism: Ypsolopha scabrella (assembly GCA_910592155.1). Lineage (NCBI taxonomy): Eukaryota > Metazoa > Arthropoda > Insecta > Lepidoptera > Ypsolophidae > Ypsolopha > Ypsolopha scabrella. The sequence continues at coordinate 3,906,004 of OU342989.1, read as the reverse complement.
TTTAATTCCACGAATTATATTATTTTGGTTAAATGTTACATTTTCTCCACATTATAATTTCGCAGTACATACTGAAAAAGTTTGCGTATTTTTGCACATCCTAACCGTTGAACTGTAATTTCATTTCATAGATTCGCACTAAGGAAGTTGATGTTAGCACCTCATACCCAATCCAAAAGTGGAACAATAATACACAGCGTCGTCGGTCTGGAACCCAAAAAAAACTAGGTACCGGGAATTTATTTTAAACTGTGGCCCACACCATTTGTGAGGTTCGAAATAAAATAATCATATCACGGCTTGGCTCTGTATAAAAATGAAGGGACAATGGAGCTGGAGTCCGGCTCCGGGTACCACCGTGCGCCACCCTGGACCGGCCCACCGGGAAAAATCCCGGTATGCCCTGAAGCCAGACCGACCCTGATAATACATATAGGTTATTGTAAGAATATAATTTTTTATTATTGCAAGCTTATTGTAATTCATAAATTAATAATACTTACTTCATATTTTTCCAGCTTCAAGAATTTGCAGTTGCTGAACAAAATTGTATCTGCACCTTTATCGTGTGGTCTAGCTTATCATTTTCCCTTATTTTCTTTCCTTGCTGTATTTTGTTGTTCATAAGATCCTGTGCCATTACTTACTAATAGTTTTTCCAAATATAAGTTGATAAATTTTAATTACCTACTAATACACTAACACGTTTTATGGATATGGAGTTTTTGCATGCTTCGATCCAGTTAACATCATATGTTTACACAGACATATCATATAGTAGCAGACCTAACATTAATAATAAACGCATAGAGTCGACGGGTGGCAATTTCAGCTAAGTGAATTTCGGGCTCTTTTAAATATGAATAATGCTTTTTTCCAAACAAAATATATACTAGAGATTAGTTAAGGAATTAACAAATATGTTCCAAGCATATAACAGCCAAGACAACCCATTTTTATGGGTTTCTTCGTAGCTTATTTTTTGTATGGAAACTTGCCACGCTATTTAATCCATAAGTTTGGTCTGCTACTTAGTAATAATTATATTTGATGTTTTTTCCTTCTAACATGCTGTCACTGTCCTGTTATTCGCTTTGGTTACTTATTATTTTTCGGTTTGCATGTAGGTTGTTTGCATGAGATGATGAACAGAACTGAAGAAAGAATGATGAGTGATTGTGTAACTCCGCCACTGTGCACAGTGCCAGTCCTCAGCCCGATTAAAGGAAGAAGGCACAATCATTCATTATAAATACTTCTACATGAAATGTCTGTTTTTCTTTTGCCTGCCACAAATTATTTTCTTATTTATAATGTGTAAACTAGGAGGTTCAAGTCACAGTCCCCACTTGGTATAGCCGATTTTCACCGACGAATATTACGTATCTAGGTATTATGATTTCCTTTTTTACTGTCATCAGTTTAATTCAGTTGAAGTGATCTTAATACCACGCATACCACGATTGATTAGAGTACCTAGACGTTCAATAAGTAAGTACCTACATGAATCTTAATTTCACCAATCACGTAATCACAACTACTTACGTAAAAACCTCAAAACAAAAATTTTCGTACTTAGATACCTAACCTAAAATGACTTGCAAATAGCAATAAACGTTAGGCTTATACCGGTTGCCCATGACAACGCAACGTAAACAATAAACAAAATATCAGTGGTAATGTAAACAAAAAGTGCATTGAAAATCAGCTGCTTGATCCCAGTCTGCATGGCATTTAGCCCGCTCTGTATCAATAAATAACAAGGAACTATTACAAAAACTTTGTAACAAAATGCAAATGTCAATTTTGTAACGACCATGACAGTGTTGCCGATTTAGAACACATGATTATACAATGCACAACATTTTTTATGGAAAGACTCGTTGGTTGCTGAAATGAATAAAATTAATGATGAAGATATTCCCCGCCACCTAGAAGAGATACTAAATAGAAAAGAATATTATATTCCATTGTACAAATTCATTAAGATTACATTAGGCAAAAGATAAAAAAATAAGAAACGGCTAAAGGACTATAATCCAGTGCCAGTTAAAATAATAAAAAAAAACTTGTTTTTTTCGTTCATGGTAAGAACCTGGTTTTTTAACTGAGGTAAGAAACCAAAGATATTTAATGGTATTACCATTATATATATTTGTAAAAAACCCTCAGAATAATAACTTCCAATAGAATCTGGGCTAAAATAGTTAGAGGAGAGATACACCTATCCTTGATTTTCTTACGACATTCTAGTGCGTTAGAGAGAGATGGTCACCATGTTTTACCAAAGTGCTAATAAAGACAAATCAAATAAGTCCAAACTCGAAGGGTTTGCTGTTGTCCGTTGAGGAGATCCCGTACCCATCTTCCAGTCCCATCATCATACCCTGGTTACCATGTTTTACCAAAGTGCTAATAAATACCAATCAGTAAGCCCAAACTCGAAGGGTCTGCTGTTGTCTGTTGAGGAGATCCCGTACCCATCTTCCAGTCCAATCATCAGACCCTGGTTACTATGTTTTGGCAAAGTGCCAAAAAGTGTGTCAGGATCGTTGTATATGGAAATCTGTAGTCAGATTAAACTGATAAAATTTTCTCGTATGGGAAAAAAACAATACATAAACCTGGCTTTAATCACTTTTTAAGCAAAATATTAGCAAGAGGTGTGTCCGGGTCGTTGTAAATGTAAATCTGTAGTCAGATTAAACTGGTATAGTTTTCCTGTATGGGAAAAAATCATTACTTAAATCATAGTATTTCATGTATCTGTGCTTAAACCTGGCTGTAGTCACTTTCTCAAGCTTAATATTAGCAAGAGGTGTGTCAGGATCGTTGTAGATGGAAATCTGTTGTCAGGTTAATTTGATTAGTTTTGCCATATGGGAAGAAATCATTACCTAAACCACAGTATTTAATGTATCTATGCCTATACCTGGCTGTAGTCAATTTTTCAAGCTTAATATTAGCAAGAGGTGTGTCAGGATCGTTGTAGATGGAAATTTTTAGTCAGATTAAACTGATACAGTTTCCTCGTATGGAAAAACAACCAGTTTTATCACGTATAACTAACCATTTGGTCAGGGCACGCCGAAATGCTAAGCATGCTAATAAAGCAGCTGAGCAGCGTTTTTTCTCCCGACATGGTTCACAAATACTGTTTCAAACTGAAAACTTACTTTTATTTTAATAAAATATAGCCTTTGTTACTCAACAATTGTGTAGCTTTTTACAAAAGAAAGAATTTTTAGAATCGGTTCAGTAGTTCCAAAGTTTACCTCAAACATACAAACAAACAAACAAACAAATCTTTCCTCTTTATATAATAGTGTAGATGTAGATGTAGATGATACACAGATAGGTCGATGACTCGTTCGGGTTTGAATTATTTATCGATGTAAAAATTCGATACACTTAGCATCACTAGCAAAGTAAGGAACTAGTGACAACCAATATAGCATTCCGAATGGGGATAGCAGTGCTAAAACTACTCACGCCCATCAAGTCATTCCGAATGGGAAATGGCGTCAAACACTGCTTAAACTTATGATCCTTAAAACTCTTTTGTACATGACGTGGATGATTACACTTCTCAGTGACAGAAAAATTAACTATAACACAACTTTTAAAAATTTGATAATATTACGTGAATACCAACAAAGGGTATACTTTAACTACGTTTTGTGCACGAGTTATATGCCCCTCATTGAGAGCAATCATTACTTATTGGTTTGTTCTTTCGTCAAAAATCCTTTTTTCTGGGCTCGTTATTATTTGTTACTGTATACTTAGGTCCACGAAACGAACTAAAAACTCTGATTCATCGTTGAATATTAAACTCTTATACTAAGAATAACCCATTTTTGAAATTGCCGCCGACCGGCTGTCACTTTTGATAGATCACTCAAAGTGCTTACGCTTATAAGCATGGGCGATGATAGCACAACATGGCGGCCCTAATGATATTATTCATGACGTCATAACAACCATTTTAGGGCTATCGTTATCGGGCTAATGTTGACTCGGAATGACGATAGACGGGATGTAATCGATTATGTTTTGAATCGGAACGCGCTGCTACACAATTAAGAAAAAACTAATGCAAATCCATCTCTTTCTAACGCACTAGAATGTCGTAAGAAAATCAAGGATAGGTGTATTTCTCCGCTAACTATTTTAACCCGGATTCTATTAGAATTAGAAGTTATTAATCTGTTCTGAGGTAAAAACAAAACATCGGTACACCTAATACAAAATTTAAAGAAAAGCTCATAACCGCTGGGATAAGTATCATTCGAGGTTCGAGATTATCTTAAATATTCGAGCTGTTTAAAATAAAAATAAAATATGGATGCCAAGAAGACTTGTGAAGAAGAAAGAGAAATCGCTGTTGCAGGTAAATTTATCTACAACCTAACCAAGTTCACATAAGACCTGGCGCTCTAGAGGCAAATATAACCAGTAGTAAGATCATTTGTACGCAGGAATAGACAAGCAAGGTCTCAAGTTAACCTTGCCAAGTTCTATTTACTTTTGTTCCGTTGTTGTGATTACCAGACATAAAAATAACAGTTCCAGTAAACGATAACAGACAGAAGACGCCTATTTAATAAATTGTCAATCGAAAATGGTACAAGCATCGGAACGCTTTATGAGTGGTGACTTTGACTGCACTAGTCATTGTTTCTCTATCGCACTTAGTAGTTTTGTGTGGAAATGAACACATACGCTAGTCCCCCTCTACTTCCGCCGAGCGCCCATAACTCGTTGTGCGACTTGTACAGTAGCCTTAGCATGAAAACATTACGGTTACGTTTAGTTTGAACGTAAAGCGGTTTTGTATGAAATTCTGATAAGTTCCGCTACTGACCGCTAAGGGCGGTTATCAGATTCCATTGGTTTGGTTTGTACTGTATATCATGTGATACAGGGCCAGGGGGCCTAGTACAGCAGACCATCTCGAGTTTTGATGGCTTGATACAATATGTCTATCCCTCTCGAAGTAGATCAACAAAGTGAGAGAGAGCATTGTATCACTTGCTATCGAGCTTGATGTGCTAGACTAGCAGGAGTCATTAAATGATTCCCAGTGACAGTGAATGCCACAGGAGCAGATGTCATGCTAAACATGTGCCCACGACAGTTAGTATAGAATACTCGTAGATGTATTGATGAGGTAAAGAGGTGTCAATATTTGTAATATTTTCAGATATCAAGCAAGAACCCGTAGACTCGGGGCCTTCAGATGGTTCAACAGAAACCATGGATAAATCAATAACTAAAATAGAAGAAATCTTGGTAAGGAAGGAAGTTTCTACTGCACCTAAAATCAAATTACTTGTGAGTATACTTATTGGTTGGCACATCACTGTTTTTAGGTTTCAGTCATATCCTTCAAAAATCTCAAGTGTTATTAATCTATAAAAATCTGTCTGTCCCCAAAATAACTTGGCCAACTGAGCTGAGACATACACATACTGGTAATCTTAAATGGCATCTGCATTGACAGAACCCATATCTACATTACAAGTTAAAAATACTTGACAATTTTTTGTGTTATATTCAGTGGTCGGCGTAGCTGGTGCCATTCATGAATGCTAGCATAATGTGGACGTGCCCTTGTTCTGGGATTAGATCTTGATTTCTGGGATTCACATTTATTTATCCATTCAAAAGGAAATAAATTTGTTACTTGACAGCAACGTATATTATATACCCTAGCAAATTTCTTGGCTCGATTTGATTATTATTAATATTATAATCATTATACTGCCGACATAATTAACAATGAAAGTGAAATATCGCTGCCTATAAAGTAAATCGGTAATCAATAGAATTTATAGCACTACCTACGCCGACCACTGGTTATATGAGAACTCGGAGATGAAGAGGTATGTACTTGTAGAGCGAGTTAGGATCTATTTGATTTTTATTTTAGCATTTTGCCACCGTAGGGAGAGGATATACAAATATTGTCAGTTTTTCAAATATTTCTCTAAACACGTACAAGTAATTACCAGAGTTGCGAGCGAGCCGTCGTCGTCCCAACAAGTCGTGTACAGTACACGTGGCGCAAAGCCCTGCTCAGAGCCAGCTTTACTGTGCCTTTGTTCAATTGAGGCCAAAGTGAAGAACAATAGATTTTTAGATTTAGTGCTGTGTTAAGTTAATTGGGTGCCGGTTGAACGTTGATCAGTGTATACTACACCAAGGCGCCAGTCGCTGAAAGAGTGATTTGTGGCGAGCAGTTCAAATTTGGTGAGATATATTCAAGTTGTAGGCAAAGTGTACGGTGGTCGATAGAATATTTTGTCCTTTTTGTCAACCCAGGTCGAGATCAAGCGATTGGTGTTGGACAAGCAAACATACACAACCCGTATACCCCAATGCTTAATCTTACATTTAATACTATCCATATAAAACTTGTTCCAGGAAAACCAAGTCAGCAGTAAAACTAGGCGCATCTAAACCACGTGTTTATTTAAATATGAAATAGGTTGTATGTATTGTTATGTAAAATTACTGGTGTTCTCACAGGAAATTTACTTTAAAGTCATGCATAACGAATCAACTACCTTATGTATGTATGTACAGATTAAATAATACACAACTATTTACAAATATCCATTCGTACAGATTTAAATCTTAACATATCTGGCTAAAACGTTAGTAAACCCTCCGTCTAACTCATCCCGGAAAAAGAATCTGCGTCTATGGAGCAGCTGGAGGAAGACACGCCAAAATTGACGGATATCGTATGCATTATCTCAAACATGAGAAACGGTTCCGTACCCGGTACAGATCACATAGTCGTCGAACTTTACAAAGCAGCCCCGACTGAATTTCTAACCGAAATAACAACAATAATGCAAGAAGAGTGGTTAAATAGCCAAGTATCAGATGAATATATATATCCATATTTATAACACACAAATTATCATATCTATTTAATCCTTACATGCTCACTATATGATGCTTGAATTCGGGTGGGCCTCCAATCTCCTGTCACTCCTCGATCCCGCAGCTGCCTCTCTACAGACCCCACCTGTATACTACGTGGCTCACCGGTGTCTCGGGTCTTTGCACCCTTGCAGCAACTGCTGGCTGGATGAGTCACCGGAACGGAAACACGTACAAGTAATTACCAGTGGCGAAGGGTCCATATAACACGATTTCCATCGGCTTGTTCAGGAAATTGCATCCATACTACATTTCTTTATTTGGTGCTCTTCATTTTGTCAAACATTTCCATAAATATCAATTCGACAAATACACTTTGCTGACAGAGATTTGCAAAATACAAAAAAAAAGTTTTCCTTGGTTGCTGTTCTAAGTAAGCCGATTTTTTTGTTTTTTAAAATGTTTACCCTTCGCCACTGGTAATTTCGTAATATATTTTTATATAGTCTCCAGATAAAGTTTTTGAAATTTCCCCTACAATTTCAGCAACTTTTCCCCAAACATTTAAATTTGAATATCAATTCTTGGATTGTAGAGGTATGATTTTTAATTTATTTTTATGAATTAAAATATAACCCGTAATATATTACTTACCCACATTTATTAACATTTATTAAAAATTTAAAAAGTAAACACTGTCAATCGCAGCACTAGATTTTAACCACATTTATTCATTTATTTCACTTTCTGGTCAGTAGTGTGGGTGGACATGGTGAAATAACAGCATTTTCGCTATTTCCTAAATTCTGTCTGAACTCGTTCTTGGCTAAATTATTCACAGTTTAGGTACTGCACCCTAATTATGTGAGAGGGTGTTTATGTTTTGTTAGTATGTGTGAATGTTTGTGTATCTATGATTATATGTGTTAAAGGAGGTACATAATATATATTTGCTACTGAAAGAACAAAGGGGAGAGTTTAATTTACCTTTGCTGTTGCCCTAAATGGTATATTTCCTTTTAGAATGTTATAAAAGACAACAATCTCGAGCACACAATCAAAAGCGACATTAAACAAGAACCGGCAGCTGACTTGGAGCTGGTGAAGAGAGTGGGATCCGGGGCGAAGACATTGCAACGGTCACCTGTTTACACACACTCAGGTATTTATTCGAATACAAATAATGCATCATAGACGTAGAAAAAGAAGAGGACGGTGTCGCCGCTAATAAACAACTGAAGAAAAGCAATGGCGGCTGTTTACTAGTGTGCGAGTGGATTTTCTATGGAAAATAGGTTTACTATTATGCCGCTATCGTGCGTACACGAGAGTCAGTTTTTGGTTAGCGAAATTCCTTCCACTTTCTTTGTACTTCCATGTCATGCATTTATCCTCTGCTGGATATCACTCTCCCAAAGCGTGCCAAAAACTTTATTTACTCGCAAATATCTTTTATTATAATCTTTTTCAGATATAAAACAAGAATCTATGGTTAATGATCAAACATACGACGTCACAATAGAATTGATCCCCGAGGGAAGTGAACAACATGAGATGGAGGACATCAAATATGCTGTAAGTGATGTTTGAGGTTTTTCTCTAAAACCCTGTGTAGTTCTACACCTGCTTGCACCGAGGCTTCGCTAGAGTTGCAAAATTTATATGAACATTTTCGACCTACCCATATTTTCACAGTTATACAAAAAATGTGAAATAAAATTAACTTTAAACAAAAAAAATTGTAAGAGAGTCCAAACGTAACAGTAGAATTCACTAAAGAGTTTAAATTATTTTGAAGTAATAATACAAATACTCCCGAAGTTATTCGGGGGAGAGTAAGAGAACAGCTCTCAGGCAAAACCAGGCGGCCCACCATTGCCTGGGACCGATGGATGCTGGTATAGCTGTCCCCAATTGCCGGGCCTTATATAAACCAACCCGCCTGCCCAGCGTGTGTGAGTATGGGCATTTCTTCCAGGAGAACTGCCTAGTTCGTCCACTGCTGGACATAAGCCTTTCCAGGACTTTGCCACTCCCAGCGGTCGTTTGCCGTTTTGGCTTCAGTAAAAGGTATCACTAAAAATAATGTTTTCAAAACTAAACTAATCCAATATTTATCACAAAAAGGTTATTACACGCTGCAAGAGTGTCATTTTTAATGATGATAGGTCAAATAAGGTAGGTGACAGATTGTTTATCCCCACATGTAAACTAAGAATGACACAAAAAAATGTTTATTATATGGCTGTAAAAGTTTATAACGCCCTACCTGATGGTATTAAAAACTTACCGCATAACGAATTTAAGCGTAAAATAAATACATGGTTACTCGACCACTGTTTCTACTCTGTGAAGGAGTTTTTTGCTTCTAGGGAGAATTTGAAATGATGTCGATATTTGTATTCATATTCAATTTTAATACTATTGACATGACATTGTTTTATTATTATTTTGGACATTGTGAATATTATGGAATTTTATAATTGACATGTTTAATTTACCAATTTAAGAATGCATGCTAAACTAGGTAGGTACCTAAATATTTGTACGCCTTCATTGGCAGATTTTTGAGAACAAATAATCTACCCTTATGTAACATCTAAATGTACACACCAAAAATTGAACAAATAAACGCTGATTTGATTTGATTTGATTTGATTTGATAAAATAACGGCTAGTTATTACGAATTTTATACCTCATAATTTACTTTTATTAAGTTAAATAAAAAGTGTCATTGTTAAGTTTTCATATTAAATTTTTTATTTGATATAACTAGTAATTGCTGTGCCCTAAAAGGGTTCATGTTTTGAACTATACCTATTTATAACATCTTGTACCTACGACATGAATGCAATAAACAATAAGAATATGAAATTAGGCTCCGAGACTACTTTGAGCATTTTACGATATTTCCTATAGTTTCGGATTTGGCCAGCCACGCCCACTTAAAAAACTAATCCTGTATATATTTATTATTAATATTTCTTCCGAAGAACAAGGCGTGAAATCACATAACGCCCTCGTGAGCGTTCAGTATGTGCATTACAAGCTGGTTAGATCAAATAGTTACAAAAATATTCGGTGGACAAGTATGGTGGAAAAATTCAACGGTCTAGGTAAGTACCTCGGTGGCGCAGTCGGTTAGCGCGCTTGTCTTGATAACAAAAGGTCGCAGGTGGGAATCCTGGCCCGAGGATTTTTTTCAAATTCTTGTCTTTACATTTGTTTCTAATTTATCTTTTCTAGTTTGCAATGCAGTCTAATAATATTTAGAATATTCCAAAGCGATGGATTTCGCAATAAAAACATAATATTTCTTTATTTATATGTATAAGCAGGATAAAGATAGAAGTTGTAACTTTCACTACAATGAAATTCCTGTGTGTTCAATAAAAATAATATAACAAACCCCTTTTGTTCCGTGCCCTAAAGTTAATATTGAAGCTGCGAAGTTGCCACACGATGAAATAAACGAACTCGCCCATCGAGGGTTCCGTTAAAGACTATATTTTTATGATTTAATTACAAATGTATAGCTTTCAGATTATTTCCTATACTTGTAGTGTAAGACGGTATTACTTGCCAAATTTCATTGTTCTAGGTCAACGGAAAAATACCCTAAAATGATTCCCTCGAGAGTGTCGAAATACACGTTTTTTGCAGCATAAACGGCCGTACCTTTTTTTACGTTAACATAGAAGTTGGATTTTTTCACAGCTTCAAGGGACTGTAAACCTGAGTATATGGTTTTGATTTCAACTCGATACCTCCACGCGTTCCCGAGATAAAGGGTCTTGACAGATAGACGGGCAACAAAATGATCCTATAAGAGCTCCTTTTTTTCCTTTTGAGGAATGGAACCCTAAAAACTAGCAAGTGTGAGTTCTCACCAAGAGGGTTTCCGTATCTTTGTTTTGTCTGTTTATAGAAAATCATTATTAATGTATTAGTATATTAATAATAATAGTCTATTACTTATTGAGACGTGATGTCGTGTTACAGAACACACAAGACTTCCTGGACATCAGCGAGACGGTGATCAGTAAGCAGGACAGAGCGATGAGTGAGCAGGACAGAGCAACACCGGGAACCTCCTCGAAAGGTAAGTTATGTTCTATAGACGATCCTTTGTAAAGAGAAATTATGGCGTATGGTTAGTGCCGGCATTCTAGTAGGTAAATGCAATTTTGTGTTTTACATTATGAGTTTTGTTGGGTTTTGTGTGTGTTGCTGCTAGTCTAGCATAGCAAACCATATCGAGCTCGATAGTGCTTGATACAGTGCTCTGTCTCACTATGTTGATCTCCTTAGAGAGTGACAGACATTATATATCGAGCTGTCAAAGCTAGTTATGGTCTACTATGCTAGTTACCCTGGCGTGGTGAGTATTGATTGTTGTGTCTGGTTTAATGAGGTGGTAGGGTTCGCAACGCGGCCGTCAGCATGGTGTTATTCCTGATGGTTCGTGATTCGTTGGTTGTTTGTGTGATTTAGTTTTGTTTTAGTGAATAAAGATTGTAGGTTTGTGTTCTATCTGTAAGAAATCTGTGGGTTTGCGTTTTGACGGAGTATGGGGATGAAGTCGTTGATTAGTTGTCTGAGTTTAGGGCAACCATAAAAATATGAAGTGACTCCAGTGACTAAGCTTGGACGATTGAGTGAATTGATCTGTCTGTTTTGTTGGTTGTGAAATCTCGGTCTTTTTCTAAATAAAGTGTTCGGGGTAGTGTCTGTTGTGGAGGCTTTTGTGTATTTTGTGGCGGTAGTTAGCTAGGGTGACTTGATTGCTGCATATCCGACAGCCTTTGTATCAAGAACAACATCGACTCAATTACTATAGGAAGTCTAAATTTTATTTTGCGTATTTCAGAGAAAGGGTAATTGAACCTTTCCTGATCATTTAGCGAGTCTCCAGTATGAAGCTGGCTGTATAAACGAAAGTCCAAAAACAAAAGTATTTCTGTTCCTACGTTTAGCGACGACGTTTTTTATATTTTCCAAACAGATCGCAGCGAGGTCCCCACGAAATACTTTACCTTATTTTCCTCCACAGCTTTTCATCGAGGTTTCTTTCAAAATACCACCACGACTCCACTAACTCTCTTTTTGTTTGTACTTTAAGGGTGTACAATACCTCACTTCGCTTCGCATGATCCTGGTTTATACCAACAAATACTGCATCAATCAACTCTGAAATTAATATATGATAAAATTGAGGACTAATGCTTTGTCAATGCTGTTGTAAAAACTTGATTCCATTCAATTTTCTTGCTAGAAAAAAATTACAAAGTTACCTCCAAACCGTGCAATAAACCGATAGCATTCAATCTTGGACCAATTAACCACGGGACACGAGACGTTGGCCTCATTCGCCTTTACCCCTTTGCCACGTACTGTGCATTTTAGCCTCAGTAAAAGATATCGCGTTGTCAAACTTTTGGTGAAACTTTTCAGCCAAACATGGGGAAATGTGCTGTATTATTCTGTGAAAGTTACAGTAGTGCAAAAAGAAATGCTTCTTTTCACATTTTATCTCATTAAAGTGGCTAGACCTTCCTAAAATTAATAAAATGTGATATGTAAATGAAACGTCATACGTAATTTTAAGAAGTAATAATTGATCAAGGCAATGCTCCAAAAATGTTGCTAACGTAATTGGGTCGGGTTATTTCATTCATCCATTCATTCGCTCTTCATTTTTGTTCCATGTAGGAGTTGGAAATATCGATATGAGTGAAATGAATGAAGTAAAACTTTTTGAAAACTCATGGAGTTGTTTTACAAAATTTTTCTTGTGAATGAAGTAACTAACGCATATGACGTCATCTAAGCCTTCGGTTATTTTTCTTCAGCATATTTACTGAATTTTGTTCTTAGGTATTAATGTTGTCTTTATGGACTGTTTATTAACTACCTAGGACAATTTTTGCCACTTTCTGATCCCCGCCCCCTACGTAAGAAAAAATAAGATTTGGATGAGCCCCTTTCAACCTTACGTAAGATAAATGTCTACCAAAATTGCAAAGAAAAAGTTGCAAAAATATAAAAACTCGTAGGTTTATGTTATTCAAAAGTACTTTTAATATGAATCAGTAACACTGTTTTACTCAAAATGTGAATCAGTCCAGGGGCCCAACAGCTATAATTTTTGATTACTTTTGTGATCTTACGTAACAACAATCTAGACCCCCTCCCACCCCCATGTAAGAAAAAGTAAGACTTAATCGGACCCCCCTCACTCCCCAAATTGTCTTACGTAATATAAGCCTTTAGTTGGATCTTAATTTTTTTTAAGAAACCCATATTGTTATTTAAAAGGTGGTTTTGATTTATTGAGCCAAATTATACAAGAGACTCGGTAAGTGGTCAGTAACAGGGTTAAACCTTAAATTAGTTGAATTCTTCATGTCACCAGTTGGTATAGGGAGCCTAAAATATAGTTTTCGTTTTTCCTAGAAAGGATCATTGAACCTTGTTATTGATAATTTAAAAAGTCTCCAGTGCGAATTCGGCTATATAAAACAAAGTTGTCTTGAATAAAATCGACAACGTGAAAAATATTTCCCCCATAACATTTTAAACACATCTACTCGTTTATTCTACATTTTGCGTTGCTTCTGTGGTTTACTCTGTAGTAATTTGTTTATTACGACATAAGCAAAAATAACATAATATTTATTGTGCACCATAAATATACAAAGAAAAAACATACCAAAGATACATATTACAATTTCTCGGCCTTATTGCTTAAAGCAATTTCTTCCAGACTACCGTCCAGACATAGTCCATATTATAAATAAACCTTAACTGTTCATTTAATTAAGCATGCTGAGATCTCTCTCAGTTACTCTCACGCTAATCGCCGTCTTGCTGCAAAAATCAATTATCTCGAGCTTTTCTTTCAATGGTTTACTCCAATCTCTATAGTATTATTTACGTGTAGTGAAACTGTAAATCTTTTCATTTGCTTGGTTTTAGCACTGGATATTTCAGAAACTAAGTGCTTTTGCAAATAACTAGTTTTACCAACAGGTAGCGAGTAGAAAAATGAGCCGATCGAATCACGTATGTCGTTCGAATAACGTATAACGTTTTCACCATCAGTCAAACATGATACACAAAGCGGCGGTAGCTCAGGCGGTAGAACGCTGGCCTCTCTATCTTGAGACCCAGGTTCGATCCCCGGTCGGGCAATGCACCAATGAGTTTTTCGGAATTTATGTGCATAGTATTTGTGTTTTTACATAATACTTACCACTTGCTGAACGGTTAAGGAAAACATCATGAAGAAACCTGTATGCCCTAGCCAGCGTGTAAATGTGCCCGAAGTACGGCGATAGGGCTCACCACCCATCACGTTGGGACTTGGGACGTAATAATCGTCGGTTCATACTCGGGAACACCTCCGACACCCCCTCTGCGATTCATGTCGTGAAAATATGTTGTGTTCAAACACCGTAATATTAAATCTAGTAATTCGTTATACTCGAACTCGTCAATTCATTCATTCATTACTTATCGATACCATTTTTATCGACTTTTGCCTCGCACTACTGTAACACAGTTGACAGAAAAATGACAAGACCCACTCCCCTCACCCCGCAAAAGTTAGTCGACCGTGTTTTCATACAAATTTCTTGCGTTTCGTGTCCCGTGGTTAATTCGTCCAAGCATTCAATGAATACTGATGCCGAGTCCAAAAGAACTCGAAATATATCTTGCTAATTTATTTATGTGCATATTTTAACTAGAGTTAATGTATATATATAAATATTTATCAATGAATACTTGAAATTAGATCTGAAACTTTGCAAAATATAACTGATATTAGTATAAAGCAGCTGCAGACTGTTCCATAAAAATGAAAAAACCATCAGTGTAGCCGCGATTTCAAAATAACTAATGTTTTTGCGTGCGCGGCATCTGATTAGAGTAGGATAGACAGTTAAAAAGCGGAAGCGTTAGTGCAGGACTGCGAATTGAGGTATTATGGGCCCCGTAAGTGATATGCATTTTATTTGAGAATGACTGAGTGTGATCTACAATTTAGATATTATTTAGGAATCACCTAGGCTAGTCAGCGATTTAGAAGTGAAAGTTCTTCGTTAGAAGGGAACTGCACTTATTGAAGGCGTAATCTATTTTGAAACCTACCCTTTGCGGTCATGTTGGACGGTATTTTAGATCGATCTAAGTGACTATGAAGTCTGGAGCTTTACCTGTGAGATATTTTACTTAGGAGCTATCCGTAATTTTAGCCCCGGTAAGATTCGGTATCCAGTTTCAGCTTGCCCAGATACGCTTGTTTGACCAGGTCAAATGGGAGCTGGCCGATTTATTGAGATTCATTGTCTCATGCTATTGAGAATAAGACTCAGTAGATTAATGGTTTGAAAATTTGCGTGATGGTTTGAGAGATGGGTAATGTATAGGATTTGAAGGAAGGTGGACAAGTGTACAAGTTCCCATAAACTTCTAGCTCCACTTTGGGTCTAGAATCCCTCGATTATTCCATCGACGGCCTGAAATATCTTTAAAACTCACAACTTCATTGTATTTTTAACTCTTTTATTTATTTGTAATTTTACAACATATTTTAAATGATTAGTGTCAGTAAAGTCACATGAGTTTGTCCTGACACTGCGATTCGTAAATTTATACGTGCATGAGATTATGCCCACAATAGCATAAAGGATAAAACCGGACAAGTGCGTGTCGGGCCACGCACAGTGAAGGGTTCCGTAGTTAGTAGTAGTTCCGAAGTAGCTCTCCCGAAAGACGGCCCATACATTTTGTTCCTGCCAATATGATTCGCCCCGTGTTTAGAGGGGATTGATTTAGGTTGATTGACGGACATGGCGAAACTATAAGGGTTCCTTGTCGGACTACGGAACCCTAAAAAGCACTGACAGGTGCCCACGTACAAAGTATAAACAAGAAATACAACTACCTTCAATATGCATAAATTATTACAAATCTAACGTTTTATTCTGTAATAGACATAGTTGCGACATGAAAACATAACTTTGTTCACGCAAACCGTCCCGAGTGTGTCAATTTGTATGTCTAACCGTCCAAGTGTCGATTTTATAGTGGAACTAGCTTTTGCCCGCGGCTCCGCCCGTGTGTTATTCGGCTTAAAGACATGCTTCTTTCCGGAATAAAAGCAGCTTATGTGTGAAGTAAGGGTATATATATCCATTCTAAATTTCATCCAAATCTGTTCAGCGTGAAAGACTAACAAACATACAAACACACACACACACACACACACACACACACACACACAATAATTTTACAACTCGAGAACCACTCCACGGATTTGCATGCGGTTTTCTTTATTATCATCGTAGTTACCCTGGTCAACACATAGACTACAAGGGGTGTTCATAAAATAACGCCCAAGCCGAAAAGAGGGCAAAAATTGAATAGACGCAAACGTCTATTATATAAATCTATGGGTAGTTATTCGGGGGAGAGTAAGAGGACAGCTCTCAGGCAAAACCAGGCGGCCCACCATTACCTGGGACCGATGGATGGCGGTATATCCATCCCTAATTGCCGGGCCTTATATAAAGCAGACTGGTGACGGGCAGCGGCGTCACTGGTGCAAGGGTTTCGGCACCGCGCTCACCAACCCACCTGCCCAGCGTGTGTGAGTATGGGCATTTCTTCCAGGAGGACCGCCAAGAGTGGCGAAATCCTGCAAAGGCCTATGTCCAGCAGTGGACGAAACAGGCTGATGGATGGATGGATGGGAAGTCTGATTCGAATTTATATCTGAAACCCACGCGAACGAAATCGCGGGCAAAAGCTAGTAGTCAAATAAAAGGGCCGGATTTACTTTGACACGAACAGAAGTTTATTATAAAATTAAGGCACACACAAAGGAAAAGTTACAAAAACTCGATATCGCGTGCGGTGCCTCTCGCGGAAGACCAAAGACTCGAGACTGACGGAAGAGGCCCCGCGCCGCGCCGCGTGAAAGCTCGAAGTAGTTAAAACTACCTACATATTTAACAATATCCTAAAACTAAATGATCGACAAATCACAATACATGGGTATTTATGTTTTTGGTAAAACCAGCACTCATCAACTCATCAGCTACAGGAATATGAGCGACGCGTGCAGCAGAACGTTTCAATGTCCCAGACTTAGTCTTCACGTCGACTACTCTGACTCGACCGTCCTTACCAGGATAGACGCTTTCGACCTTACCTATCGGCCATACATTACGAGGTGCATTCGGATCAGCAATTAAAACTAAGTCACCCACCTGCAGTGACCTTTGTTCTCGAGTCCAGTTATTCCTCGGCAACATATCTGGAAGATCCTCTTAGAGACCCATCGGTTCCAAAACATGTCAGTCAGTCTTTGTGCTTTACGCCACTGTTTGCGCAAGTACAGGTCCGAATCGTCAAGCACTCCATGGGGACTATGATAATTGGGATATGGGTAGGAACTTACTGGACTGGTATTTGGGTTATTGACTGAAACAACGGGACGCCTGCCAAATCCAATGTCTCAGTCTTGATAACATTGGCAGATGGTGACTCGCCGCCAGCTAGATGGGCCCACCAAGCAGTCACCGGATGGCGACAAGCAGGCAACATCGCTGCGGACGGCTAAAGGATGTAGAGACTCGGAGCTGGTTTCTCCGTTATTACGCAGATAGAGTACTTCCATCCTTTCGAGCATATAGCTCTAACGCTCCACTCTGGACGACCAATGAAGCCAAGCCAGAGGCGGGGACGAGATGTTGTTGTCCCCTGGAGACCTTGGGTCCGTGGTGTTGCTACTCACCAACCGCTCGCCACGAGCTGCCCTGCAGTTAGCCATGGTGTTGATAGGTATGGCCCCGATTTCTGGATCTCGGATAAAATCCGATCAGCCGTTCCCCGCTATTACGCCATTAAACACTTCCATCCTCGAGCTGAGAAGCTCTGTCGCTCCACTTGGACAGCCAATGAAGCCAAGCCAGAGGCGGGGACGAAATGTTGTCGTCCCCTGAAGTACTCGGGTCCGTGGTGTCGCTACTCACCAACAGCTTGCCAAAGCTGCCCCTCTCCACGCAAAAAGGGTTGAAACACCATATTTACAGTGCCGAACTGTTTGTCAGGCGCTAACGTTTTAGCGGCTCGTTTTAGTCCCCTTGATGTTGCTATGGCTTACTGGCAAACAGCACCCTTGTGTAATATTAGACGAACCATTTGAAGCCACTTTTGAATTCTTCATAACTCAAAAAAAACTTCAACATTCTTGTTCTAAATAAGAAAAGAATAGCTTCAAAAAAAAAAACACTCAACTGAGGATGAAAATGATTAAAAAGCTGTTACAATGTTTTTTTTTTTCAAGGTAATGTACGACTGAAAACTAAAAGCTTCAAGAATAATAAAAAAACTAAGTTCCTCGCACAACAAAAACACTTTAAATGTGATATTTGTGGCCACCAGAACAAACAACGCAGTCATTTAAACGAATACATTGGAACGCATACAGAGAAGAAGCCGCTTATATGTGAGATTTGTGACCATCAATGTAAACGCCCCGGTAATTTAAAGGCACACCTTAGAACGCATACAGAGGAAAACCCGTATAAATGTGAGATTTGTGACTATCAATGTAGACGCCTCGGTCATTTAAAGACACACCTCAGAACGCATACAGGGGAAAAGCCGTATAAATGCAAGATTTGTGACTACAAATCTGGGCACCAAAGTTCTATGAAGCGACACATTAGCCTGCATATAGGAGAGAAGCTGCATAAATGTGAGATTTGTGGCTACAAATGCGTTATCAAACATGATTTGACGCGTCATATGAGAACACATACCAATGAGAAGCCGTATAAATGTGAAATTTGTGACTATCAATTTACCAAACTCTGTAATTTAAAGACACACCTGAGAACGCATACAGAGGAAAAGCCGTATAAATGTGAGATTTGTGACTATCAATGTAGACGCCTCAGTCATTTAAAGACACACCTCAGAACGCATACAGGGGAAAAGCCGTATAAATGCAAGATTTGTGACTACAAATCTGGGCACCAAAGTTCTATGAAGCGACACATTAGCCTGCATATAGGAGAGAAGCTGCATAAATGTGAGATTTGTGGCTATCAATTTACCAAACTCGGTAATTTAAAGACACACCTGAGAACGCATACTGGGGAGAAGCCGTATGAATGTGAGATTTGTGACTACAAATGCGGAACCCAAGGCAACTTAAAGCGACACATAAAAACGCATAATTAACTAGAGATTTGTGAATACAAATGCAGTGATATAAGTTGTTTTAAACGGCGCATAAGAAGGCTTGTTTAATTATTCGTTAATGGTCATAGTACCCATTTTGTTTTGTCTGTACTTTCTAATAAAATACTCAGTCTCAGTACGCATTTTGTCCATTTTCTTTCTCGTATACAATAGTATTTTGTATAAAGTTTAGGCCCGTTATAAATGTTCTAATATTATTAAGTTGTAAAAAAAATATATTAATAAATATATATATTAAAATATATGTGAAGAAGGGACCGCTTCACAGTGGAAAATTTAGGTCTGTTTCGGATCAAAAATCGATACCTTTTTTATTTCTACAAATTGACTGTTCATATTTCTGACACATAATAAGTACTATATAAAATTTCTGGCTTTTAATGGTGTGTTTTTTGTTTATTTTATTATATATATGATTTTTAAATAAGGAATTATGTAATGCTTCTGTCTATCGCTTATTAAATATACATTAGCTAACGCCCGCGCTCTGGATAGCGATTTTTATTCGTTAAGCCACCAAGCACAAGATTATTGCAATATACAGGTTGGAAAAAATTCAAGGGCCCTGAAGGGGAACTACCTTAAATCCTTTAGTTAGCTCATTCCACTGAAAGGAAACATTCCTTTATTTCTTAAAAGAAACAAAATTGCATTCAAAGATCTTCTAAAATTCGCTTGTCTCACACGGCAATCGAAACAAAAAAAAAAAAAAAAAACCCTCGCTATTTTATCATACGAATCGGTAAGATTTTTGTTCAGGATAAAATTAGTCTTATAAAAATTTGGTCTTACACTCATTTGTTGTAAGAGATACCCATGAAATGAAATATTTATTACTAGTCCTTTATTAAAAATACCTAGTAAACAAGTAAATGACATGTTATAATTTTCTTATGTCTCTAACATCCAAAGACATCGTATGAAATACAAGCTTGCTGATGTTATTTATCTCTGAGTACCTTGCTGAAGACTTCAATAAGAAAATCGTTAAATGGTAATAATAAATCTATGCACAGCACAATTCCTTCTTACACTAGGCGTACTGACGAAAATTTGAAAATGCAACGTATTTCTTTTTTGCAACGCGGGGCAACATATTTGAAATTCGAACGATAACGATAACTTTTTTTAAATCGATAAAAGTATTCGTTCGAATTTCTAATTTGTTTTGTTTTGCTTTCATTCCGTGCTGTTATTCAATTTCATTGTATGACAGATGAGTGTCAGACCAAATGTTTATTTGACAAACTTATCCTGAACAATAATCCTACCGATTCGTATAATAAAACAGCGAGGGTTTATTTTTTAATTTTTTGTTGGTTTGATTCCCGGGTGAGGTAAGCGAATTTTAGGAGATCTATGAATGCAGTTTTGTTTCTTTAAAAAAATAAAGGAATGTTTCCTATCAGCAAAATGAGCCAGCTAAAGGATTTAAGGTAGTTCCCCTCCGGGGCCCTTAAATTTTTTCCAGCCTGTATATAGCAGCATATGCCTCTCAAATCTACATACCATCTTAATAATAGTAAAAATACCGTAAAAATAGTCCCAATAATTATATCAACCACAGGAGTCATACCAAAAACCATTCACACTAGCCTAAAAATTCTAAATATTCCTACATATTTAATCCATATCATACAAAAAGCAGTAATTTTAATTACATGCCGCATCACGAGAAAATTTTTGCAGGCAGACTTATCACAGAACACTCTATAATATAGTTTATGCACTTGGCTGCGGCCCGTGCTCTTCTAATCTCTTTTCAGAAAAAGAGAGAATAAAAAAGAAGAAAAACATAATAATAATAATAATACGTGTAGCTTTATTTCAGTACAATGTCCATAGATTACAATTAATATGGGTTCAATAGAAATACTTTAAATTAAATTAAATTACATTGAAACTACATATGTTCGCTATCAACAATACAATAAATTACAATTATTTTTAAATTAACAATCATGCTGCTATTTTCAACCACCTCTGTAAATTTTGGTTGATATAAGTGTTTCCGCCAACAGACGAATGATCTTGTTGTTACACGTATCAACACTGCACATAAATGAGGCGATCCTGTGTCTCACGATGCCATTGAACGTGTTCACCTCCGCCTCTGCGAACATTTCAGAGGCACTACAGAAGCGACGCAACCCCATGAGGTGCCTAAAGGTGTTATTGTATTGAACACGTATGGCATCGTGAGACGCACGCGTGTATTCAGTCCAGAGCTGACACGTGTAAAACGATTGGCAGAAAGACTTAAACAACACAATCTTAACATCTCTTGTATATTTATAAAATTTCCTGGCTATCATGTTGCCAATTACACACAGAGATCTACGCTGTCTTTCTATATCAGCATCATCTTTCATTTTAGAGCACAGAATGTGGCCAAGGTACTTAAAGTTCTCAACGACTTTCACAGGTTGGTCTTTGAGAAAAACATCCGGTACCCGGTCTGGACCCTTACCCGACCTGAATATCATCATTTCCGTCTTGTTGACGTTGTAATTTAGATTACGTTTATTCGCGAATTCTTGACATATACATAGAAGTTTCCTTAATCCCTTGATCGTGGGTGAAATCAGACACATATCATCGGCGTATAGTGCAGCAAACTTATCTGACCCGGTGACGAGGACTGTCGCTTCTTGAATATAGAGGTCATTTTAGTTTGGCTTATAGGGTCAGACAAGCTCGTGGCGCTGTAACTCAGATTGTTGACATATCTGTCACCTAACCTGAGCCCCACCTCAGTGCTGCTCAATTCCACGATCAGGTCGTTAACGTAGAGATTAAACAAGTCGGGAGAAGTTAGACCACCCTGTCGGACACCGCAGGTCAACCTGTAATCATCCGAAAGAGCGTTGCCCCATCTAACATTGTTAGTCTGGTGACTGTACCAGTATGCTAAGAGATCAATTATCCCTGTTGGGGTACCGCTGTCATATAATTTAATCCAAAGTTAATATCAAACCATGCAGACCTCCGCTATTTCAAGATGGGCAACCAAAGCTCGAAGGATCAAATCACATATAATAATAGTAACAACGCCCTGCAACAGCAGGAAATGGACCAAATTAAAGACCTTCTGCCGAGACACGCCAGCTAGTCACCACACAGATGGCAATAATTATTGGCATCCCTATAATATTTATAGCAATAGACAAAAGACCCTAAAGCGTCTTCGATAAAAGAAATAATCCAATACAAGCAAACATTTTTTTTATTGTACATTTATTTTAAACAAATTATGGTAAACCTTTTTTTCGGGGGGAGGGGGGTAATGTGGCGGTCATATTTCTCTTATCTTCATATTTAATATTCAATTCAATTCATTTATTTATTCAAAACAACAGTACACAACACAAAGCAAAATACAAAATAAGGATAAGTACAATAAAAGTACACAGTTAAGACATTACAATGGCCTCCACACTAAGCAAGCTTGTCCAGGGAGGCCAGCGGTAGCTTGATAATATAACAAATTTCCTCGGCATATACAGAAAATATCAAACTATATTATATATCTATGCATTACACAGTACATTTTTTTTAATGGTATGTAAATAGCTTAAAGAATCATAAACCTATAAAATGACATTCACAGACTATTATAAAATCAACATAGAAGAAATAAAATACATAAACTACTTGGGAATATATAGCAAATCCTCAGTATCGGAATAGTTTAGGGACATGAGCCATTTTTTAAAATAAAATTTGGCTGTGGTGATGTGTTTAGATTTAAAATCACAAATTTTAACGGATTTGTTACAAATAAAAGGATGAAGAAAGTCAGTAAAACGATTTGCAAAAGAAGTGGATACCCTAGAATCGGCACCTTAAATACTAATTTAAACTTGAATTTTCTACCATACGTGCTTTAGATATAGATAAGCTATGTTAGGTGGTAGAGCTAATGCCGGGCTCGACTGTGGAGGTACCACCATCTTACTCGCAAATCCTCCTGAAGTTATTCGGGGGAGGGTAAGAGAACAGCTCTCAGGCAAAACCAGGCGGCCCACATTTGCCTGGGACCGACGGATGGCGGTATATCCATCCCCATTTGCCGGGCCTTATATAAATCAGACTGGTGATGGGCAGCGGCGTCACTAGTGCAAGGGTTTCGGCACCGCGCTCACCAACCTGCCTGCCCAGCGTGTGTGAGTATGGGCATTTCTTCCAACAGGATCGCCAAGAGTGGCGAAATCCTGGAAAGGTCTATGTCCAGCAGTGGACGAAACAGGCTGATGGATGGATGGATGGAAGCTATGTAATTTCTAGCATAAATATGGAATGATTAATTAAAATAAAATATAAGGAATACGACAATGTTAAACTAGACAAGATTATATCTATTATTTATGAAAGCACCCAAAGTAGTAAATTAGGCGCTATAAATTTAATATTTACGCATGAAAATGTAAAGTACTGTCTTCGTTTTGAACATTTTTTTGGAATGCTCTCTTCCGAAGAGAGTTAAAGGAATGATGAAAAAAAAATTTCAGTATTATTTTAATCAAAAACAACGAATGTGTCAAACCCTTTCCTGTAACAGCCATCATTTTTCTTACAGTATTTATTTACAGCATTACTTTGAATGCTGTCCAAGACTTATGTGAATTGACATGTTCATCATAAGTATGTTTTTCAACGCAAATGCTCGTAAAGGCCTATTTCATATGCTTAAAACTGTTGTCAAAAAATTATGTGTTTTAACATAAACATATCGTCACGACATGAATCCCCGAGGCGGTGTCAGCGGTGTTCCCGAGTGTGAACTGTGAAATACAAGTCACAGTCCACACCCAGTACACCCGCGTTTCACCGACGATTATTACGTCCCAACGTGATGGGTGGTGAGCCCTATCGCCGTACTTCGGGCACAATTACACGCTGTTTAGGGCATCCAGGTTTCCTCACGATGTTTTCCTTCACCGTTCAGTAAGTGGTAAGTTTTGGTAAGACAAATAAGTACATAAAGCCAGCCAGCGTTTGTATATAAATTGTTTTTTTTTAATTTTTTACTAGCTTTTGCCCGCGGCTCCGCCCGCGTGTTATTCGGTTCAACGACATGCTTTTTAAAGTAGCCTATGTGTTAAGTTAGGGTATAAGCTATATCCATTCTAAATTTCATCCAAATCCGTCCAGCCGTTTCAGCGTGAAAGAGTAACAAACATACACACAGACACACACAAACTTTCGCATTTCGATTTAATGCGAAAGTTTGTGTGTGGCTGTGTGTATGTTTGTTACTCTTTAAACATTCGTTTAATCGAATAACACGCGGGCGGAGCCGCGGGCAAAAGCTAGTGGAACATAAAAACTACATAGATGCAATAGAAACATTAAGGCATGCCACCGTTGTAGTTGAAATTTGATAACCCCGTTTCTCAGTAGTTTGCCGTTATAGACCAAAGTACGTAAGACCTGTATCATCTTGTACTGATATTTTAAAGAAACATTATCTAAATATATTATTATATATTATTAAATTATTAATAAATGTACACTTATGTATGTCTACCTATTTACTATCTTTTCTCTAATCCCCAGAGGTAAACTGGAAGAAATCTCTTCTTAGAGATAAGTTTGCTTTAGTACATGTTTATTTGTTTAGTTTTATTTAAAAATAAGTTTTTAGTGTACAATAAAGAATAAAGAAAGTGACTACGTAGCCGTTAGCGGCTTCCTTAGTTTTAATTTTATTCGACCGCTAAGGGTAGGTCGCAACGACGAGCGAAGCGAGGAGGAGCGGTTAGGTTGACATGTAAGTACATATTAAGGAGCCGAGCGAAACGGAGCGGAGCGAGGCGACTCCCGTAGTTTCAACAGAATTCACGATATGCAGAAAAAATCATTTTCCGAGCACTTTCCGATAACTTACGGTTCAATAATTTATAAAATTAAAGGATCACTTCCCATTCCGAACTTTACATTGCAAATTGAACTTTATTAGTTCGTAATAAGAAAGATATTCGAACAGCTAAATAATTACATACGGTTCAATAATTTAAAAAATCAAAGAACCGCTAGCGGTCCTCTAGTCACTTCCTATTTTAAAAGGCACCATTTTGCAAACATTTTGTATATTCATTTTGTTTTAAAGATATCAAGCTGCCCCCTGATTCTGTATCGTAAAATCAGTTGCCAAACCGAGTACCTATCGTCGAAAACATACATATCCGCTTATCTAAGGATACGTTCGCACTTGAACTTACGTTACAGTTCGTAAATAGTTCAATACCCATTGAAGGTTATTTTGGAAGTTCATTTTTATCTGTTTTGGTGAATAGCAACCATAGTTGGCAACCGATTCAAAGATACGCAAGGCCACTGGACAAATGTTGTTTTCTTGCCTTAAATTGTACCAAAACCAAAATTTTACATTTCAGCCAGATAGTGACTTTGTAAATGCCTGTATTAAACTATAGAGGCCTGTCCGCACTGCGAATTTTCACCGCGCGATATTTACTCTCGCGAATTATTTCCGTGTATTATTATATTTTATATCGCTAGTGCGAATACTCGTATAAGATTCAATGTGTTACAGAATTGCGAGAAAAAATCCGCGCGGTGAAAATTCGCAGTGTGGACAGGCCCTAGAGGTCTTAAACTTTAGTATACCGGGTGTAAAAGCAGAGTCAAGAATCCTTTAAGGGTGTGTTAGTATGATCGGTAAAGATATTATTTTAAATACTGGGATCTCTAAATACTAGTCTGCATACAATACACGTGCATCCTTGTACCTTTTGTCCATGCCTCGGCACCACACTGCTGCATTTCGCGGTAGCTTCAGATACGCTGTTACGAAATGCTGGAACAACCTGCCTCCACCGATACGCGACTTGAAACATGTCACTACCTTTAGAACAAAATACAAACAATTTTTGCTAAATGGTCAAAAGGATCAAAATCTGTTTTATCTTTAATTACTTTAGAAATAACTTGCCCAATATTTGTTATCCAACCTGTTTTTTGATTCCACCAACAAACTTTTGCCCTCGTGTTAAAGTAATCGGCTCCATAACATTTTCTTTCTTGTTTTATCTCTGATGATTCCACCCTCCTTAATTTAAAGGTACTATTTCTTATTTCTAGTTAAATACGAGTACCTACATTTAACACATATTTAGTCACCGTTCAATTGTTGTTGAATTATTATTATTATTTATTTATTTGTTTGTTTGTGTACACGTTTCCGCAACTGCGAGTCACTCACACACGCTCGGCTGCAACAGAATACCAGCGTTGTGTCGAGATGATTACCTACTTCGTAGGTATACCATGTCAACACAGCATCATGCTGAGTGGCGACCATTTTGGTAGCACCAAACACTTGTATTTAGATTTAGTTTTTAGTAGTCTTAAGTTTATTTTATGTATCATTTCTTTTTTAATTTTTGTTTTTTTCATTTTGTGTGTTACCGAATAAATTTATTTTCTTTCTTCTAAGTAAAGGATATATGAATATAATTTGCAATATTCCGCTAAACAATTCTTGTCGTGCTATTCAAAATGCAGACTCGTGCACCGCCCGCCCGCCCGCATAAAAACATGCAACAAGCAAGCGATACAAGCAAAGCAATCTTAAATAACAAGCAAGAAAACTTATCGACACGTGTTTCGCCTCTGAACGAGGCATCCTCGGGATGTGTTGCTAGCCCGGCTTCTCCGCAGCAACTGATGTGTTGCTCGCCCAGCCGCTCCGCAGCAACTGATGTTGTTCGCCCGACAGCTCAGCAGCTAGTGACGAGCCGCCGACCAAAACTCGCCTTTTATACACCGGCCTGACTAGTTGTTTGGTGGGGAAAATGGGGAGACGAAAACATGCGTAACAGTGGGGTAGTGGTAAAGTTAGTTTGTTCGTTTAGTAAATCAGGGTTATTCTTGTTTTTTAGTATTTCTAATTGTTCTAACACACACATTCTTAAACCTTTTTTACAAATATGTTTTACTTCAAATGAATGGTTATCAGGCAAACTATGACCGGACTCTAATAGATGTTTTGCAAAGTGTGATTTTTCAGGATGATTATTTCTATGGGCTGAGATATGTTCTTTGTACCTAGTTTCAAAACTGCGACCTGTTTGACCTACATAGACACTGTATGTGAAAAGCCCCCCTCTCCACAGATATGGTTTAAACCTCGCGTGCTGGACCCATTTGAATATTATAAGGAGGTTAAAACCTGTCAGAAAGGGGCTTCTCATACAAAGGGGGGTTCTTATATACTAAATCCCTTTCTGAAGGGTAAGCGATTAAACACTCACGTTAGTGTTGAAGTCCACGTCCTTGACTGGTCGTCGAAACTGCATTCGGGTGGCCAGATTCAACCCTGGCTGATAGGAGGTCAGGGGTTCGCTCGTTGACCTTCGTCGCCCTCGGCACGTTACAGGTCTGTGTTGAACTACTGGCTCATCCAGCAGCTTTCGGGAGTTTACCTAAACACCAATATCTAACCCAGGCATGCCAATCCCCTAAGAAATAACACTTGTTAAGACGTGGAATTGCAAATCTGTTTGCATCCCACTCCACTTGTAATAATATTTCGCGAAACTTTTCACGCACGACTCGGATCGCGATTGATGCTTATCAATAGAATTATTTCACCACTTTTCCACTGTTTATTTCCTTGAAAATAATAATTACTTCAACACTGGTTGAATCCATTTTTTTTACACGCATCTCCTCGAGAGCAAAATTGACAGTAAACCGGAAAAAAACAACTTTGACATTTCACTTTGTTACAACCCGTGTTGCCATCTCAATAAAATAGAATCTGACACATACTTGCGCGTTCCGAACGCTTTTAAACCGAACAATCCCCCACTCCGGGCTGTTATCCTTATCAGACCGCTAGCTTACTCAACCGGGAGCCGGGAGAGAGTCGCCAAGGCTCGTCACAGAATCAAACCTTCGACCAATCACCTCAGCGGCGCGAGGAGTCTCATCCCCGCCAATTATCAACTTAATAATGCGACCACGCCGCCAATACAAAGAATTCCAAATTCGCATCTTTCAATAAGATTACATCCCCAATGACGCGGCGGAGGTGGGTCTTGGCCGATTTCACATAATAACCATGACTTAACTAAATACAATTATCTTCTAAAATGTATACATCTTTTCAAGTAATTTGCGGTACCCTTGTAATTCGTGCCGTTGTCTGAACTAATTAAAAAGCAAACCTCTACGCGATACTAATCGGTCTAATGCAACGACGAAGGCCTCCACGGACAACGAGGACTCTAATCCCAAGTGGACGGCCTTGGTGGACAGACACACGAATACTCACAGGTACGCCTTAACAATCCGAGCGTTGCGAAGGCTAGACGTTCGGACGAGGAATGGTCCCCCCACGTCCGTAGCCACTCCATCAAAAGGTCTCGACTGTGTGATCCCATCAGCTGGCAGATCTCCTATCTGCGGCTGCATCGACAAGGCTCGCAGCCTGTAACAAGAAACACAGGAGAAGAGAACATTGCGAATTACCCGGCGAGTAGACAAAATCCAAAACTCTCGCTGTAAAATCGCCAATAACGCGCTTCATCCCGTGTGTGAGTTACGAACATGTCGGTCGGACAGCAAAAGCCTAACCAAAGGCCCTCCTTGGGTAACGACAAAGGATGGCGACTTGCGTGCTCCGACCCGACGCACACCGTGCCGACGCCACCGTCGCGACGCCCCAGCGTCTCAACGCACGGTGACCCAACTCACGGCGTCCAATCAGGAACTAGTTTGGTCCCTAGAACTAGAGCATGCACACGCAACCCGGGTAAAATCTGGGGTGTCCTATCCAACTGCTGGACAGGCCAAGAAATCTGTTTCTTTAAACCACTCCGGCCCCCACTATAGATGATGCGACACCAACTCCGGCGCTGTGCAGCCCCTAGATGCGCACTTTGCAGGATTACATTCACCTGGGACGTGCCTCCAATTTAATATGAATAACTATATTCTGAATTTGTGAAACCCGGTTTCCTACAAAAATCTCTAAAGTACGTGGGGATGCGCGTAGCCATGCTCGCGCAACCTGACTATCCGATCATGCATACACGTCCCGAAATTCAACAGTGGTCCTTACTCTAACTGAATCTCCCCCCGGGGGGCCCCAACTACTAACTAATATGGTGGGCCGAAGAACTGTCCTCGGCTCCGCACCGGTACAGGGGCAGACAAATTATTGGGGGCCCGGCCCCTCCAATCCAGGGTGCATCCATTGCCCTATATATGGTGAGCGTATACACAATGCCATCCGAGGTGGTGCGTAACCCGCTGCCCTACCATATCTCGAATAAGGCGGGTGATATTCTAACCGCGGATACTCGTGTATCGGCGGAGAGTATCGCTGTGGCTCCGCCCTGCTATACTGTCCTACAGTGGGCGCAGGCACTGGTTCGGCAAACTGGGGTCCACTCATACAACCTTGAGTGGGGCCCCCGCCCGTGGAGCCCCCCCCCTCGGGGGGTCCCTACTCGGGCCCGCTGTCGCGGAAGCATGGGGTCCACTCCCAATATCCTGAGTGCGGCCCTGACCCGTTGAACCCCCCCCCATGAGGGGTCCCCCACCCGGGTCCGCAATATAGCCTCGTACCGCAGGCGCACGATTCACACCACTATCAAACTGAACACGACTCACGCGAGGGCTCTCTCCACTCTCTGACGGGTGCGCTCCTCGTCCTTGAGAGGGGCCACTCGACGGACGTGACTGATAGGTGGACTGCGCCGCGGCTCCCCCGCCCGTGGCGTGACCGTAGGCTCCAGACCTGCGGGTCTACCACGTAATTCGATGATCATGGTAATGGGCTTCGTTTTGACAGTTGAAGCCCATTATTGAGCTTCGGCGTACCGCGTAAAATAATTGTGATGGTCTTCAAGCCCATGTCAATTGAGTGAATGATTTTCATACATATTTGACGTTTGAACACAATTATTGGTATCGCGTAACAAAAAAAAAAAAAAAAACCAAGTTCATGACCATTTTGAAATGTCAAATGAAAGCCGGACCACCAGAGCTCCGGTGTTCATAATAAATTTGCACAATTTTGGTATTTTCCAGCAATATTGTGGGGTACCTAAATCTACTTTGCTTGGTTTTTCGTAGATATAACTTTTCGTGCTTTGTTTACGTGTTTTTTGTTCTAATAATCGAATGGCGAGAGCGTACTTGCTGTCTGCGGCGGGCGGAGGAGGAACACATAAAAACCAGGGAAAGAATCCAGCGAAGGATGCAGAAAGATATTTGCAGGCCGATGCTTCTACCCAGCGACCTAATCTTCTACCAGAGATATCGTTCACGGAAAACTTTCGCCTTTCAAAGGTATGGCCTGTTGTTACCTACTAAATTATGCGAAAATTTTTTCCCATAGTGCCCCCTTATCTACACCCCAACCCAAACTTATTGTCACATGCCAATTTCACGAAACTTTGCGACGAAAAAAACACTGCAGTGCGTCCAGAAATCAAGGTAGTTTATTGTAGTTTCAACCAAACCAAACAAGAAAATGTAGTGTGCTCATCTACTTACTTCAGTGTACTTCTGTAATCAAATAACCAAGCCTAACATCGAAGTTTACAGCTTACTGTGTAAACGAGTAATTAAATTATCAAACATAACAGTGAAGTTTCTGACATCTTTTTTACAGATTCTGGTAGCATTACAGATGTATGCCAGTGTTACCAAGGCGACACACGTAGGGAAAAACAACTCCCTAAACCTTTCACAATCAAAATGTCTGATTGTCTGATGGAAGTTATGGAAGAGCTGAATCCACCACATATCTTGCAAAAATATATTCATTTTCCAAGATCTCAGTCAGAAGGGAATGAAACTTCAGAGAGGTAATGTTGATTTATAATAATACCTTCAATTTGTAGTTGTTAAAATCAAGTACAAATACTGTAATATTTCAAATATTCACACACAACATTAATATTATTTGCATTTTCTTTAAGATTTATGGAGAAGTTTGGATTTCTTGTGCATTTGCCCCAAGGACAATGAAGAATCATCCTTCAACATGAAGAGACCACTCACTCAATGTCATAGTGGTATTTAATACTTTCCAAAACATGAGATGAATTAATTTGGATGCACTGAGCATGGATCTTCAGCGTCCACCTCCACAAATTCCATTCCATGGAGACCATAAACGAATTGATGAGGGAAGAGTTGCTTTGGTCGATAGGCTGTGGAGGAGTTGACATCTAAATTAGTTATAGAATATGTTCATTATTTGTATACCATATTTTTTATGTTTTAACAAATTTTAGTGTAATTTATAAGAAATGTATAATTTGCAGCAGTCGCTGTTTGTACCTTAATTTTAAAAAAGGGTATATAATACAATAATATAGTCTTATAGTCTTTCACAGGTGATGGGACTAATGCATGGTACATGTATTTACTAAATTTTGTAATTAAATTATTTATATTGATAAGTTTATTGTAAACATGACATGTAATTTTTTTTGGTTGTTTTTTTTTGTATTTAGACTTAATTTAAGTGTTGATTCTGCAAATTCTGCTCAATTAAATATATTATGTGGTCTATTTTAATATCTGAAGTATGAATAAATAGTATTATTGTATTATGTACCCTTTTCTGAAATTAATATTTAATGACTAGAGATAATTATGTACATAAAGCAGGTATTGATCAATTAACATTGTCAGTTTTAGATCACATTTAATGTTATTAAGTTAGGATGCCCACAGAATTTCTGGACACCTCTTTACTCTGCTTAGGATATAAGGCCTTTGGTAAATAAAGTGTATGTTAGGTTTTATCACTGTCAGAACAATAAATGGCTTCTGTTTTGGCTATGACTTGTTCTTTTTTCATCCCATCATCTTCCTGAATGGATTGATTGAATACATAATAAGTACATAAGGCTTATGTCCAGCAGTGGATGAAACAGGCTGATGGATTGATACATACATAATACTTATGCCTGTCTCCCAAAGGTATAGGTGGAGATTGCAGATTTCCATCTGATATGACTCAGACCTCCGTTCACTGATTAAAACTTTCGTCAGGCTCCGACACTGACAGCAGGATAGAGTATACCGTTTTCAAAGCATGCGACAGATGGCATTGGAACCTGTGTGGTGTTAATTTATGAACGCGGCCCTGGCATACCCCTCACATAATGTCCTTCTAGGACAACCAAGTAGAGTTATATCTTCCACTTTCCATACCATTCTTTTCATTTGTCATTCTACTTTCATTCATACCCTTTATATTTAGACCAAACAACTAAATGTTTTTTTCCATACTATTAGATTTTAATTCTTTTATAATCTTGTCAAACTTAGATACTTTTCTCAGAATAACATCATTTTGAACCTACATGGAATTTCAGAAATAAAACACTACTTTTGCACTGGTTATTATTTATGTATTAACACACTTATTTTTAGTAAGTACCTACTGAAACCTCAAGTCTTACATATTAGATTTTTATCATCTATTTTAACAATTAACTTAAGTAATTGCTAAATTACCTCATTAACAACACTGCATTCAAAATCACAATACATTTCCACTGTGACTTAACACATTGCCCGGTTAACATTGTACCAATATTGTTGACCATCTTTTCGACAGCCAAGTCCAACTTCATTCACAATCACAATACATTTCCACTGAGACTTTACATGTTGCTTCGCTAATAGTGCTGCGATGTTGTTCACCACCTTCTCTACAGCCAAGTCTAAGTTCTCCATGAAAATGTCTTGTCTCTGTCTGTGTGCTGGCATTCTGAAACATAATATTTGATTGTTTTAAGTAAAATAAAAAGAGAAACAGGCACTGTATTGATGATGTTGAGTTGGGACGCCTGCTGGGCTCAGTCAGGCGGATGGTTGGCTCTCCACTTGGAGCTATTCCATCCAATTCCCATTGCATGAAGCTTTGGTATTCTAACGTCTATTTCCTCCTCAATTCTTCCGCAGGCACTGTATTATGTTACACTGTTGATTTTCCAAAACTTCTACAGATTTTGGTAAAAAGTAAAGAAAAATTGACATTGCCTTATGTTATGATATTGATTTTCCCAGAAATTTGAAATTAAATAGAAGAAAAACACAACAGTAGGTAGGTATACTTACTTACTTTTATTTACAAACTTGAAATAGAAATGAAAACGAAACTTTTCGAGGGAGGTTATTTTTGTCATGTGCGTTTGGTTATTCATTTCTCATTTGCATTTATTACGTTAAGTGATACATTTGAAAATAAAACAATAAGAAACAGTGTAAAACTTCTTTTCAATACGAAAAGAGGATCAGACTAATTAAATAGGTGCTCATATCTACGAATAACTTGGTTTATAATAACTTCGAAAACGCATCAACCCATAACTAAATTGAATAAACAAAACGCAGATTTTCATTCGTTCATGATGTTCATTGTCATTGCAATTTTTACAAAATAGGTCCGATTCAGACTCTGGTAATGGTAATGAAGTTCAAAATGATGTTCAAACCCATGACAATCAGAATTACGTGGTAGACCCGCTGGGCGTCCACACTGGTGGCAATTTGGGCTCTCAGCCACAGCGGCCAGTGCAGCCAGACGTGCAGCAACGCGTCCCCGAAGCGGTTGCACTCCCTGTGGCCCCCTTCGCCCCGAATTACCGGCGGGTTCCCTGAAACTTCCGGCAGGTGGCGCCACCTCCGAAGTCGATGAAGATTCCACGGCCCTAGCCTCAAATTCTAAAAACTTCATCAAATCAGTGAAAGTAGGAAGAGCCTTGTCCTCCCTTTCCGCGGTCTCACGTTCGAAACGTGAACGAGTATCAGACGGCAACTTACCCAAAACAATGTGTACCAACAAGAACGACCACTCATCCACGGGCAAACCTAACATTTTTAACGCGTTACAGGCTACTGTAACCGGGGTCAGTAACTGAGTTCGAATTTGAGCCTTATTACCTACCCTAGGCAAACTTAACAATTGGCTCGTATGAGCATCGGCCAACAGACGGACATTCTGATATCTATTATTTAATAACTCCCAGGCTATACTATAATGATCGTCCTCTACTCTTAAATGTTGCACTAAGCTCTTTGCCTCACTTTCTAAAGTGGACATCAAATATGCCATCTTTTGTGCGTTGGTTAAATCCTGCCTACTGTCAACCAACGAGGTGAACATATCCTTATATGCCACCCATAGCTCCATGGTACCGTCAAAATGTCCTAACTCCAAAGTAGGGAGCCTACTGTGCAACGATGTACCTTGCGCTGCATGTCCTACATCGGGTGTGCCCGAAACACCTGACTGTCGCTTTTTAATCAGACAGGCGACCTGTGTGACCTCATTATAAATGTCCATTATTTGATCCATGTCATTATTAGGGCTAGCCATTACCTCCGGTGGCAGCTCCTGGTCCAACAGCTCGATGAGCGCCTGCTCAGCTTTCTCGAGGCGATGCTCCATCTGTGAGTACCGCTCCAGGACTGCATCGCCCCGATCAGCTCGAGCCAACAAGCCTTGAACGCTGACAAACCAGCGCAGCTGGCTGGCCAAGATGTTCCTAGGAGAAGTCCTCGACATTGTAGACCGGGAAATCAAAGAAAATACCAACAATTAAAAACCGAACTAACTCTGGCACGAATCACAAACGTCCCCGTATACAATAATATTGTAGACCCAAATATACTAGACTCTAGTCAGTATGTTAATTTCAGTACATTAATACACAATACAACCCTGTTGTTCAATTATGCGAGTTCAACCAAAACCAATTTTTAATACTCAAATGTGTACAAACAAACACAATATCATAACTTTATGAACAAACAGACAGACCTTTTCTGTTGCTATATATCACTCAAACATTTTCAAATAAACACAATATCATAACTTTATGAACAGACAGACAGACCGTTTCTGCTGCTATATATATATAATCCATACAACATAAACCAGTTAGTTACATTTATGCTACACTTTTGACAAACAACTATGTCCAAGCCTCAATCGCAAGTGTCAAGAAGTTTTCATTCAAAATAAACAATATAAACCAAACTGTAGCACTAACTAACAGTATATCCAAAGGTAATTGGCTTCTGAAAGTATGTAATCACATTAAACACTTGTTAAAGACTAAACATACTCCAAAACAAACAAATTTAACAATTCCAAGTTGTGACATAACCTATGTACGTTGTTATAATATTATACCTAAGCGCTCGCTTAGTTAATATGATTCACTAACCAAAAACTACACATTACACATTAGCCCTGCTATGTACTTTGTAATTTATATAAGCCGAGGCTTTCAACAACTATATAACTAATAATTAAGCCGCTTCGCTTGCTAGCAATGGTTATGCTGTATGAATTTACAAACTATTATAGTTTTGTCGCCGGGCTCACTAGGCTTAACCGCGCTTATAAAGTTATATGTTTATCCACACTACAACATATAATACAATACCTAAAGCTAAAGGAGCTGTGTAAATATCCTTCCAGCTTACATAAACCTATTCATATACACAGTCCGAGTACTGTAGTATAAGAAATAACAAAATATTCTATTTGATCTCGCTTTAGGTTACAAGGTTCCAAACTACCTACCTAAAACAAAGTATAATTCACAAATTAACTTACAAGGCCAACGGAGCTACTATATCGGTTCGGCTTATATAAACAGAATATATCTTGGTCCGGGGTTGTTTAATATCCGATACTAAACAACTTAACCGCGCTATGCTACCAGAAATTTTATGTGAAAAGCCCCCCTCTCCACAGATATGGTTTAAACCTCGCGTGCTGGACCCATTTGAATATTATAAGGAGGTTAAAACCTGTCAGAAAGGGGCTTCCCATACAAAGGGGGTTCTTATATACTAAAATTCCTTTCTGAAGGGTAAACGATTAAACACTCACGTTAGTGTTGAAGTCCACGTCCTTGACTGGTCGTCGAAACTGCATTCGGGTGGCCAGATTCAACCCTGGCTGATAGGAGGTCAGGGGTCAGCTCGTTGACCTTCGTCGCCCTCGGCACGTTACAGGTCTGTGTTGAACTACTGGCTCATCCAGCAGCTTTCGGGAGTTTACCTAAACACCAATATCTAACCCAGGCATGCCAATCCCATAAGAAATAACACTTGTTAAGACGTGGAATTGCAAATCTGGTTGCATCCCACTCCACTTGTAATAATATTTCGCGAAACTTTTCACGCACGACTCGGATCGCGATTGATGCTTATCAATAGAATTATTTCACCACTTTTCCACTGTTTATTTCCTTGAAAATAATAATTACTTCAACACTGGTTGAATCCATTTTTTTTACACGCATCTCCTCGAGAGCAAAATTGACAGTAAACCGGAAAAAAACAACTTTGACATTTCACTTTGTTACAACCCGTGTTGCCATCTCAATAAAATAGAATCTGACACATACTTGCGCGTTCCGAACGCTTTTAAACCGAACAGACACCGTTACAATCATTGCAAGACAATTTGTAAATACCAGACTGTTGTTTTTTATCTAATTTGTCCTTACCATTGCAAATACGCTTTATCTTATTTTTGGTTCTGAATGCAACGCGAACACCACAACGCCGAAAAATCTTCGCAACCCGTTCAGAAATTGGACCCAGATAAGTTATGCTTGTTTTATATTTCTGAACACTCGTACTTTCAGGCTGTAAAGCAGACAAACTGTTTCTAATAATGATATTCTGTTTTTTGTGGACTAATCTATCAACCATTTTTGCACTATACCCGTTATTCACAGCAATCTGATATATTATGTTGAGTTCTTTTTCAAAGTTGTCAGGACTTAGAGGCACCGTCATCAATCTGTGAACATAACAACGAAATGCTGCAAGCTTATGTTCCCAAGGGTGACAAGATGAAGAAGGTATTACAGTATCGGTGTGTGTTGGCTTGCGGTATATTTGAAATTCATGTTTATTCTGTGCCCGAGTAATCGTTAAATCTAGAAAATTAAGGGAGTTTTCTTGTTCGACTTCTAATTTAAATTTTATTTTGGGGTGAATTTTGTTCAATTTGTCAACAAATACATCGAGCTGTCTACCAGTACCAGTCCAGCAAATAATGATGTCATCAACGTATCTGTAATAATACAAAATATTCGAACTACTGACAATGTGTTTGTTCTCAAAACTATCCATGAAAATATCGGCCATTAATGGACTTAAGGGTGAACCCATCGCTAAACCTTCTTTCTGCATATAGAATCTATCATTGAATTTGAAATAATTTTGACGCATGCAAACTGATGCAAGGCTAATGAGGTCATCAATTTCGTTAGTGTGAAGACGTTGTTTTTCTAGTAAATTTCTAATAACAATCAAACACTCATCGGAAGGAACATTGGTAAACAAGCTATCTACATCTAAAGATATCAACTTCGCATTAGAGGGCAAATGGACATTCTGAATTTTTGATATTAAGTCATCTTTGTTCCTAAGACAATAAATGGGCTTGAAGGCAGTTTTTTCTATCAAAATATGATTTAACCGTTTTGACAAATCATAAGCTGGAGCACCTATATAAGAGACAACCGGACGAACTGGAATATTATCTTTATGAATTTTTGGCAAACCGTACAAAGCTGGAGCTACAGGGTTCATAGGAAGTAATTTTGCTTTATAGTGAGAATTGTCTGGAAAAACAAAGGAGGTGTTGTTGACGGCTAATTTTAACTCTGCTTGAAATTTCTTAGTTGGATCTGAATTAAGAGGAACAAAGGCGTCACCCTGAATAACATCATTTACCTTTATATTATAGTCATCACGATTCATTATTACTACTGTGTTGCCCTTATCGGCCTTGGAAATCACTAAGTTATTTTCGTTGACCCTACTCTGAACAGATTTAAATATTGCTAGTTCCGGATTAATTTTGAGACTTGATGAGACAACGGACTCTTGAATTTCATGCGTAACCAAACTCTTCACAATATTGTCTTGCTTAGAAACAATTGCAGTAATCTCAGCGTCAACAGCTAAATTTTCTAATGAATTTTGGGACAAACTAGAAGGAATATTATATTTTAAACCCTTTTCTAAAAGAGACATCTCAATATTAGGAAAAACAACATTAGTTAAATTTATTACTCGAGGGTAGAATGAAGAAGTTGATGAATTTTGCACGGGCTGTCGACTAAAATCGTTATTACACTGTATTAATCTATCTAACTTACTTTTCTGAATGAGATACTTCTCGTGCACAACCTTCGATGCCAAATCTCTAGCCTTTCTATCCAAGCTGTCAAATTCAGTGCTGTGTAAAGAAAAAGTTAATTCAGTATGGAGAACTTTGAGATGAGTTTTAAGGTTATTTCTTACCGAAAACCAATACCTTATTTCTTCATTCAACCAAGACAATTGTGCTCTTCTAATAGCTAAAAATGAAGACCTAGTGTGTGTGTTACAACGAATATTAAGTTTTATGTAGTTGGGGATAACTTGATTTTTCTTACATTGTTGATTAAACCAAACATTCTGTGCGGCTACTCTGTGTAATTTGGTAAGTTTAACATACAATTTCGCCTGTTCAGCTATGCTTGCTGACCTAAGATGATTAATTGAAATAGGCGTTACCTTGCGGAAGTCCATCACTAAGTAAAGGATATATGAATATAATTTGCAATATTCCGCTAAACAATTCTTGTCGTGCTATTCAAAGTGCACGAGTCTGCATTTTGAATAGCACGACAAGAATTGTTTAGCGGAATATTGCAAATTATATTCATATATCCTTTACTTAGTGATGGACTTCCGCAAGGTAACGCCTATTTCAATTAATTTCTTTCTTCTTTCTTTCTTTCTTTCTTTCTTTCAATAAAGTACCAGTACCTCATAATAAGACGATTTTCTTTACTCAAAATACACCAATCGCGTGGACACCCTCACGGTCGCTGGCCACTCGGATGAGGGGTGCGGGTTGCGGGGTTCAATTAGGTGTGTGGGGAGGCCGGTGAGCTGCGTAGCCATAGCTTAGAAAAATGATGGAATATTTGGTGAAAATTCAAGGTATATATTTTTATAGCACACTGTGACCTAAACCCGCACTTTACGCACGCTTTTCCGTGACCTAAGTTGCTTATTTCTGCACGGTGTGTAAGAACTCGCTGCGCTCGGGCGCTAACACGCCGTGCAATAATAGGCAACTTAAGTCACACGTATCGTAATGTACTATTTTCTCGAAATGACATCAGAATGGTGTATACTTTCATACCCTAAAGGGATTCTTGACTTTGCATTTACAACCTGTATAACGAAAAACAACAGAGAAACGGGTTATCAAATTTGGTACTAAGACGGTCGTATGCCTATGCACCTTAAGGCGACAAAAAACAAGTAGTCGAAACGACAGCGCATGATAAACAATTCGGCACTTAGAGTACGGAACCCCAACTTTTGTTATTTATTGTTTTACTTAAAAGTATGTACCTATTATT
The DNA here is from genome assembly GCA_910592155.1 of Ypsolopha scabrella. NCBI lineage: Eukaryota > Metazoa > Arthropoda > Insecta > Lepidoptera > Ypsolophidae > Ypsolopha > Ypsolopha scabrella. The sequence goes on along the minus strand of OU342989.1, from coordinate 3,866,371 downwards.
GTTCCACGTTTGTATTGTAAATGAGGTGCGATCGTCAACTTTACGCGAATGCCCATCCATCAGCCTGTTGCGTCCACTGCTGGACATAGGCCTTTCGGGCGGGTGGGTGAGCGCGGTGCCGTAACCCTCGCACTAGTGACGCCGCTGCCCGTCACCAGTCTGATTTATATAAGGCCCGGCAATTATCGGGGATGGATATACCGCCATCCATCGGTCCCAGGCAATGGTGGGCCGCCTGGTTTTGCCTGAGAGCTGTCCTCTTACTCTCCCCCGAATAACTTCAGGAGGATTTCCGAGTAAGATAGGGGTACCTCCACAGTCGAGCTCGGCATTAGCTCTACCACCTACGCGAATGTACGAAGTGACAAAGGTAGGATGCGCAAAAATACGTAAAAACTTTTTCAGTACTGCGAAATTATAATGTGAAGAAAATGTAACGTTTTACCAAAATAATATTTCGTGGAATTTTATTTTAATATTCTTGAAAAAAAAATGTCTTGTTGTGAGTTCATCAATAGTGACAGATTTGTCAAATAAAATTTAAAGAATTCATTTATAAAACAGTTGAAAATAGATTCAGCAAACAGTTCAGACAACTAAATCAGCGATCATTTCATTTTTGGAGAAGCAATATTATTGATCAATAAACTTTTTTAAACATCAATAAGTACATAAAACGCAGAAATTTGATAATTATTTTACTTGATGGTTTTATGTACCTAAGTAATCAATTAATTTGTACTATTATGCAAACCCTGTACTTTGGAATTCCAATCCAATCGTGAAACAATAATATAATACAATACATAAAGCACATTTAAACAGAAACAGAGCTGAAACAAATAACGGTAAAAAATCAGTTTTTCTACGTGTATATCATCTGGCCAAAATAAAGCTTCTCTTTTTACCTGCGTTTACGTGGAGCTCGACACAAAGACAAACACAAACAATTAAAAGTAATTACTTAACTCATCTTAGCGCCATCTATCATCTTACCAATGAACCTCAGTACAAAAAGGTTGACAAGCTACAAACAAGTCATCACAGATGGCGCTGTGGCTAACACATCTATTGTATGGGGACCCCTTGGGTATAACTTTATTTTTATTATTCGTCGTGATAGAGGCCATAGTAACACGTATTCTGTGAAAATTTCAACTGGCTACCCATTACGGGTTAAAGATGTAGACCCCTGTGGCAGACGGACAGACAGCGGAGGCTTAGTAATAGGGTTCCCTGTGGCACCCTTCGGGTACGGAATCCTAAAAACTTTTATTTTTTTTCAGGTGTTGCTGATTACAGACTGAAAAACATGAGCTTCAAGAATAAGGAAACTGCTGAACGAAAAGTGTTTGAATGTGACATTTGTGACTACCAGGCCAGTCAACGTCGTTATTTAAAGCAACACATGAAAACGCATACAGGAGAGAAGCTGTATAAATGTGAAATTTGTGAATTTAAATCTGGATACAACGCTTCTTTGAAGCAACACATTAGAACGCATACTGGAGAGAGGCCGTATAAATGTGAGATGTGTGACTATAAAACAGTAAACCAACGTTGTTTAAAGCGACACATTAAAACGCATACAGGAGAAAAGCCGCATAAATGTGCGATTTGTCACTATAAATCCAGAGACAAACGTTGTTTAAATCGACACATTAAAACGCATACAGGAGAGAAGCCGCATAAATGTGGAATTTGTGATTACAAATGCATAAACAGATATGATTTGACACGTCACATGAGAACGCATACCGGTGAGAAACCGTATAAATGTGAGATTTGTGGCTACAAATGTGGACACCAATGTGCAATAAAGCGACACATAAGAATGCATACAGAAGAAAAGCCGTATTAATGTGAGAGTCTACCCGAGGGAAAGAGGGATAGCAAACATCCGCAAGATGGCTATCATTTTTCCTCCGCAGTCCTGTAGTTGGATACCATAGGCAAGGTAAACTTCTTGTAATTCTGTGTATAGTCTCCCAGTGTGTGTGGGATACACATACCATAGACTACAAAAAAGGGGACTTCGGCTTGGTTTGACCGGGCGTTGACATTTCACTTGTCAGCTGCAAACCTTTGGGAAACTACGGTGTATTAAGAAATAGCCTGTTTGTGCTGAATATAAGAATCAACCGCTTAGGCCGTCCAAAAGATTGTAACAATACAATAGATAGTATTGTGACACGGGAGTGTGTGTGTGGACTTCTCTCAGCAGACTATTGTCGTCTGTACCACAGTGGATTTATTGAATTAATATATAATACAATTTAATATAATGACGTCTGTTATGTAATGAGAGAATATAGGCGTTCTGCGGGAGAGAATTAATCATAATCATTTATTGAATACCAATACACAGGTTTAAAAGCTGTTACATATTAAGAAAAATACAAGTGACGCCCTGTAGGGACGCAGCAAACTCGAGAAGCAAGAAACACCCCCTTTGTCCTTGACATCTGTCAAAAAAACTATGAAAAACTAATCACATGTCAATTTTGACATCTGGCAAAAAATGTGTATAAAAAGCACTCATATGTCACTTTGACATCTGTCACTTGGACTTGTCACTTGTTGGAAGTCACAAGATCTGTATTTTTTTGTTTTATTTTGGGATTTAACATTTTACGAGTAGAACTTAACACTGGGCCCATGACTGGTTTTTACCCTTGGTTTATCTTATTAATGGTTTTTTAGTTACTCATTTTGTCCAGAAAAATACATTCCGTACAGCAGTCTAAAGTAATGGATTAAAGTGGACATAAAGTCCAGAAAAATCCATCAATGTATCTTTCCAATGGATTAAAGTGGACAAAGGAGAAACACCAAACTGCATTGTAACTTTTCACACAAGGCCCACATCGTCAATCTAAGCATTTATAAATACTTATAAGAGTTCACTCGGCCTGCAACAACTTACAAAAAAGAACCAGACTCAATTAAACGCTTTGTTCTGTACAGTGACTTTATTAAGAACCACAGAGGTCATTGCTATTCAGCATTTAGTCGCGCTGGCCGCTGGACTCTATCAGCTGCAAGAGCGCATGTTTGTGAATACAAATAATGCTGTTTTCTGAGTAAATATCAACGTTGTGTACTTTAAAACTGTCACATTTTAAGAGAGAACATGTAAACTATTATAACTCAAATAGTTATTTTGTGAAGTGGAGAAGGAGACGTATTTCTACTTTTCTCACCAGATAGATGAAGCAGGTTGCGTCGGGAACGGAAAAGTTTGTATGTTAAGAAATGATAGAAGGCACGATAGGACAATGTAGGATATTATTTATAATTTGGACACCGTTAAATCGAAAGACAAGAAGCTTAAATAACGATAAATAAAATATTATACATTTGCAAGGCTTTTCACGAAAATACAAAGAGATGTCAGTAAGTAGAACTATCAAAATAAAACCCAATGGACGGCTAAGGTGTTGGTCCAAGTTAGTAGCGTCGAGTAGGGTTTCCAATTGTAAGGTGTTGGTCCAAGTTGAAGCGGATAACACGCCACAAAGTTATTTAAAAAAGATTTAAGATTTGCTTTATGCTGCATACAATTGCACTTTCACTATATTAATAAGGTGCTATTAAGTTCTCGTCTAAAAGCATTTATTTAGTCCAAGACAGCGCTTAAAGTGAACTTTTATACAGTTAAATAACAGCAAACTTATTCTTTATTCTTATTCTTATTCTTTATTGTACACAAAAAAGGAGATTACAAATATTTGATACAATAATTTGAGTACAGCGGCGAGCTTATCTCTCAAAGAGATTTTTTATAGCAAACCGAATGAGTATAGGAGTGCTTTAAAAAATAAATAGGTAACCATATGTGTACGTACTACATACTAAAATACTTACATAGGTGTATAAAATATATATAAATATATAAATATATCTAACATACATACTAATATAACTAACTCTAATATAAACTGACTATATATAAACATGACATAACGATACATGATAATTGATAATACAGCAATAAATAATTAAACATATTTAGGATAGCTTAAGGATTTGCTGAATAGTATTCCTTTAGTTTCTTTTTAAAAGAGGAGATAGTGCGACAATCTCGGATTGTGTACGGAAGAGAATTCCACAGCCTGATGGCTCTAACAGTGAACGAATTTGCGAAAGCTCCGGTATTGTGAGAAGGCACAATATAGAAACTTCTATAAATAAGTTCACGTTTACCCTTCGTTGCTGTCTTGCGCTGAATAATCGAACTTCCGTAGGCATTTAATCTACTCATTTGATATATGTGAAAAAAGTGTTTTTTAACAGAGCCATACTTCAGCAGTTACCCCCATTGAAATATTCGTGTTTAGTGTTCAGTTATTTGTAAGGAAGATTTTTAGTTATTATAAATAAGCCCTTTAGAATCATAAAAGGCTTTGTGTTTGTTAAAATTTATTTATAATTGTATTTTATTTGAAATGTTATTATAATGCTATTTAGCATATAAGCTGTTATGTTATACTTATATATTCAATAAATCAATAGTATCTATTCGTAAATTAATGATGATGATTAATGATCATATTATAGTTCCCATTTCTTTTTGTCTGTGCTCGATGCTTTCTAATAAGATACTCGTTCTTGTGTATTATTACACTAATAATATTATAAATGCGAAAGTTTGTGTGTGTGTGTGTGTGTTTGTTACGCTTTCACGCTGATACGGCTAGACAGATTTGGATGAAATTTAGAATGGATATAGCTTATACCCTAACTTAACACATAGGCTACTTTTTATCCCGGAAAAAAGCATGCTGTTGAACCGAATAACACGCGGGCGGAGCCGCGGGCAAAATCTAGTGTTAAATAATTGTTGCGTCGTTTTACGGGCGAGTGCTGCCATCAGACAGGCAGCGAATCTTAGGTATTCGGAAATGACAAGACAACACTATACGAGTACTTCAGGGCCGCGTTCATAAATTAGGGGTCTCGACACGGGTTCTAATGCCATCCCTGTCGCACGCGTGGGAAATTGTATACGCTATCCTGCTGTCAGTGTCGGAACCTGACGAAAGTGTTAATGAACGGGGGTCAGGACGTTTCGAAAGAAGCATTGTCGTGTCGAATCACCGCACCGTTTATGGATTCCCATTTATAGTTGAGCCCTTCGGTTACCAAAGAAATACTAGTGTCGTTCATGGTGTAGATCTTTATAATATCATTTAAATATATGTTAAGGGGGCATCGAGACTTTGAGTCGTGTTATACGCCAGTCTCCATACCCCTTTCCTCGGTGAGATCCGCTTGTGGAAGGCCGAGCTAGGTGGTACGGTGATCGGCACCCCGACTCAGGTGCTCTTTGTAGGAGTTCCCCTCCGCAGCTGATGCGCGGCGCGACTCGCGACGGCAATTTCAACGAAAAGGCGGCGAGAAAGCGAAAGGAGGAACTGGAAGTAGGTCCGAGCACTGCGAGCGTACAGCGAGCACTGCGACGACCTACATTTGACGTGTAATTACCTTTTTATACCCCTTTTATGTAGCGCAACTAGCGACCGTTTGAACGCGTATTTGAGCAATACTTTTATTAATACCACGATATTCTGGAGATTTTTATCGTTTATAAAATGAAACGATTGTTTATTTCAAGCTCGTTTAATGCCCTTTCAATTGATACCAAATAGTTCTCTCATATTTGGTTACAAATAGGAATTAAAATGGTTTGAAGTAAATTTTTCAAAAGGTGCGATTTTTTTGACGCCGAGTGTAGTTCGAAATATGTAATTTTTTAACAGAAGTCGATCATATTTTGAGCAGGTGTTTTAAACGACCTTTCAGTCTCAACCCGAATTTTCAGTCTCGGCCGAGAACGAGACTTAATAGATATATTTAAAAAAAACTACGATGAAAGTGTTACCAATCACTTTCACGACATAAAACTAACAGAAAAACAAACTTAAAAAATCTTACAGGTTTTCACCATTAATTAAGTCTTTAAGTCTTACAATTTGTAAGGTTTACTATAAGTAACTAGGTCGCCCTTTATGGACGAGTCTCCGTACTGATTGTGATGTCTACAGCCTACTAATTTCTATTTTTTTACTCAATAGTTTTGTCATGGTGTATTTATAGGGCGTATTTCAAAAAGTAGTACTTAGCTATACTCTCGGCGCGGCCGAGATTCTCGGCTTGTTTTGGCCGAGACCGAGACCAGATCTCGGTCAGACTTTAGTTATTAGTATTCTACTGAGGCCAAAATCACGATTTTTTTAATTTTGTCTGTCTGTATGTATGTATTTTCCGTTTTAAGGACCCGTTCTCCCTAACATTGAGCACCTCATTTAGCATCAGGTAGAACTGAACTCTATGACGTTTCATTATTGTTTAAAATAGCGCGCTCTGAGCCGTGGCTGTTACGACAACCGAAACATCGCTCGCTCTAAGGAATCACGTTTCGATGCAGCCCTCCATAGTAATTTGTATGGGGAAATCGCACGCAAAAGTTGGTTATGTTTGATGTATAATACACCAAGTTACAATTTTTATTTGGCAATAATAAAGTAATCGCACCATTCTGTACACTCTTAACTAACGGGTGACTGAATTTCAGGTTCCAAAATGATCTGAGAAACAGTCAATGGGAAATACGCGAAAAGAGAAAAGAGCAGTTTTACGAGATTTTTAGCGACTTTAGATATTTTTTTCTAGCTTGCTATGAATTCTATGCAAAAATCTAATCATTCATGTTGTACTACAACTCTTCTTCAACTTGTATGATTATTTATTTCTCATTAAACAAATAGTTTCTGTCATGAATCAGAAATACGGTGGGGCACCTTTAGGTGGTACAGACCCTTAACTCTAGATCCACTCAGCGGATTTTGATGCGGTTTCGTTCATTATCATCGTAGTGACCCTGGTCAACATATACATGGTGATTGGTAATTAGATGCAATCCTTTTAAGGGGTTGTAGAAGAGAACAATTGCAGTCGATTCGACTATATAATGACTGATGCAAAAGTGAACCATTTGTGAGATATTTTGAATTTAATCTTTTTTTCTAAAGTAAACTTTAAAAAAATATATTTAAAAAACCAGGCAAAACTTTAGATGTTTTTTATTTGTTTCACTTTGGTTTATAATCCATTGTTTTCTAATTTAACCGTTAATGATTTTTTTCTACCTGCTCCTATTGTTTTGGCCATATTTTTATAATTCCTCTGTCAATTTAAGATTTTTGTACCTCATTCAAAAGCTAGTAAAATGCAGATGTTTTCAAGTTAATACGCACAGAAAATTGCATAGAGACTTTGTTTTAACCTAGCTTTTTGTGTAAATCTTTTGCGATTTTCAAGAGTTTTCAATTGTTTTGGAGCACAGTGTCAAGGTTTACGTCAATAGTGTGCATTTTAGGGTTATCGATTATTGGCTGGGATGTTACCAAAGCGAATCATATATTAAAAAAAAAAAACAAAATATTGGCTGGTTTTTTTAGTAGAAAAAGCTTAAATTCAAAATATCTCAGAAATGGTTTACTTTTGCTTAAGGCATCATATAGTCGAATCGACTGCAACTGTTCTCTTCAAAGGATTGCATCTAATTACCAATCACCCTGTATAGGCTATATGGATGGGTGTCCATAAATAACCGTCAAACCGAAAACCGGTAGAGATTTAAAAAAAAACGGGCGGAGCCGCGGGCAAAGGCTAGTTAATCAATAAGGTTAAAACAGAAACAGTAAAATATCTTTAATTTAATCTTGTATTTCATTCGCCATTAATCTTAAATAAATAAATAATTCTTAAAAGTAATTAATAAATTACAAATGCAATTGTGTTTTTATAATTAAAGCTTAGATTACATTAACTATTTACCTAACTCAAAATCAAAAATAAAATCAAAATAAATACAATATAATTTAAAATAGCTTAAATTAAGTAAAAAATATGTTTGAGGCCATCGGTGCCGGTAGCCAAGGACTAGTAGAGTGATCCGCTAGCCGAGTTGTCAACAGCCCTTGGAACACCAGAGATGTCGATCAAGGGTCTGGAACAAGGCACAAAAAGAGTGACTTTTGAAAGAGTATTCTGCTGTCAAACTGGATTTTTAGTATGTAAGAAATCAAAGTTTGACAGCTGAAGACTGTTTCAAAAGGCACTCCTTTTGTGCCTCGTTCTAGACCCACAGCCATGTGGCAATACGAGTGGCGATTGAGACTTGCATTTCACAATCCATACTTGGAAGCCTCTCCGACACCCCTCGGGAATGGTGTCGTGACCAAGTATCAATATTATTCTATAATTCCTATATTTCTCGGTTTATATATTATTCTATCAGCATTTCCCAAAGTGTGGATCGCGAGCCACTGGTGAATTAATTGTACAAAAAAGAAGCATAATCTTCACACTAAAATTACTCGTTTCAGTCTGAAACAACGAATGAACAATAAAAATTTACTAAATAATTATGATAATTGAAAATAAACAATTACTACCCTCTTTTTTAAAACTAAGTTAAGAAAATCTCGCGTAACGGATACCTAAGCGAAGAATCAGCCAATCAAAGCATTTAATTTTAAAGTTAAGCACTCTTAACTAGAGTCAGAAACGAAAATCAGAGTAACCTTAGAAATAGCAATCACCTTAAAGCCCCTATGGCAAAATATACAACCTTTAACAAAAGTTTGAGTTACACTGGGATTAGGATTTACAATAAGCTTAGTAATGATATTAAGGACAGTGCAAACCTAAAAATATTCCAAAAAAAGTTAAAAGCGTATTTGTTGGAAAAACCTTTCTATAATATAAATGAATATTATAATGATTGATAATTTCCTATTTTTATTTAATTTCAATGAAATTTTCTGACAGATTAACTGAATTTTTTGATCTTTTTGATTTTTTTAAAGTACCTACCTATAACTGTTTCTGACATATTAATTTCCTATTTGTTAATAGTTTTGTTACTATGACTGTTATAATAATTATTTTCATTATTACCTGTACTTGACATCTTCATTGCTTTAATTTTTTTTATTTACATATATTCTATTTACTTGTGAAAATGTAGACATTTAATAATTTCGGTTTACCTATTAATATGTGATTTATTTACTTTTTATTTTATTTTTATGAATCGATTTTACTGTGTGTTTTATAAAATGATTTGTGTGCCAGGTGTGGCTTTAATGTACAAATAAATAATATGATTATGATTATGATTATGATTAACTTGAAATTCTCAACTGTGAAATGGGGGATACGTCTATAAGCAGGTCCTGAATCTCACACTTTGTTTTAAGTGAGTCGCAATTTAAATAAGTTTGGGAACCACTGTATTATATACTTTGGAAGTGATTGTATTTAGCCAGTTCACATGTAACATTTTAAATTCACAACGGCTTTCTTTCTGAGTGCGTCTTCAGATGTGTTTTTAAATTATCGAGTCGTCTGCATTGGAAGTCACAAGTCTCGCATTTATATGGCTTCTGTACTGTATGCATTATTTTGTGGCGCTTTAAGTTACTTAGTTCTGTAAATTTGGCATCACAAATGTCACATTTAAAAGGCTTTTCCCCTGTATGCGTTCTCATGTGTCGCTTTAAGTTACATAGTTCTCTAGATTGGTAGTCACAAAGATTACATTTAAACGGCTTATCCTCTGTATGCGTTCTCTTATGTCGGGCTATATCACATGGTTTTTTGCACTGATATTCGCAAATTTCACATTTATACGGCTGATTGCCTATGTGCGTTCTCATGTGTCTTGACAAACCGCTTAGTGCTCTGCATTTGTAGTCACAAATCTCACATTTATACGGCTTCTCAAAGTTAAAACTGGCCACATGTTTCTTCATGTTTTTTAGCTGTCTGACTTGGTAGTCGAAATTCTCATATTTGTACTGGTTCTCTTCGGGATGCGTGCTCATGTGTTGCTTTATAATACTTAACTCTTCGCATTTGTATTCACAAATCTCACATTTATACGTCTTCTCTACCGTATGTGTCATAACGTGCATTTTTAAATCACTGAATTCTTTACAGTCATAATCACAAATCTTACATTCATAGTGCTTCTTTAGGTGCTTGTTCACGTGTCTCTTTAAATGACCTAGATGTCTACACTGATGGTCACAAATCTCGCACTTGTACGGCTTCTTGTGTGTATTCATGTGTCTCTTTAAATGACCGAGTTGCCTACACCGATGGTCGCAAATCTTACATTTATACGGCTTCTCTCCTGTATGAGTTCTAATGTGCCTCTCCAAATTAGCGCGCCGTCTACACTGAAAGCCACAAGTGTCACATTCAAACAGCTTTGCGAGAAATGAAGTTTTTATATTGTTCGAGCTTTTCGTTTGTAATAACGCAGCACCTTGAAAAAAATGAAACAGAAAATTGTTATGAATGTTGGTAGGAAACGGCTACTCACGATTTAATAGTCAGATTTCGCCTGACTAGTTTCACTGTATTTGTACAGTTTCTTCGAAGGCAAAGATGGTTACGAGGCGGGCGGTTCCCCGTTTGACACTGTCTTTCAGCGCGGCGGGCTCCCTGCGAGATCGGCGCGGGGGGTGGTGAAGGTGGTGGGGACGGCCAACGGACCTGCTCCCTGATTCTGTATCCTAAAATCAGTTGCCAACCGAGTGCCTATCGTCGAAAACATACATTTATTATCGAATTCCGCTTATCAAAGGATACGTTCGCACTTGAAATGACGTCACAATTCGTAAATAGTTCAATACCCATTGAAGGTTATTCTGGAAATTCATTTTTAATCTGTTTTTTGGTGAATAACAACCATAGTTGGCAACCGATTCAAAGATACGTAATAGGCCCGCTGTTGTTCGTCCGCGTTCGGTGCTGGAGCAGAAGATGCACGAGTATTACTGCCGCGTAATCAAGTTTGCCTCCGAAGAAACTGTACGATTACAGTGAAACTAGTCAGGTGAAATCTGACTATCAAATGATGTAATTAATTTACATTAACTAAATATAGGTGGTGGGTATAGGTGGTAGAGCTGATGCAGGGCTCGACTGTGGAGGTACCACCATCTTACTCGCAAATCCTCCCGAAGTTATTCAGGGGAGAGTAAGAGAACAGCTTTTAGGCAAAACCAGGCGGCCCGCCATTGCCTGGAACCGATGGATGGCGGTTTATCCATCCCCAATTGCCGAGCCTTATATAGAACAGACTGGTGACGGACAGCGGCGTCACTGGTGCAAGGGTTTCGGCACCGCGCTCATCAACCCGCCTGCCCAGCGTGTGTGAGTATGGGCATTTCTTCCGGGAGGACCGCCAAGAGTGGCGAAATCCTGGAAAGACCTATGTCCAGCAGTGGACGAAACAGGTTGATAGATGGAAATTAAATGGGTACAATTTGGGAGCCAATCAGCGCTTACGCATGAGTACGTACGCCCGCCCCACGGGCCGCTTCCTCCTCCAGGACACCTTATTTTTGACTTCGCGCATTAATGTGAATATTCTCGCTTTACCGCTAAGGATATTGCGCGGGTAATTAAAAATATGATGCGAGGTAAATCATCGGGGCACGATAGCCTCAGTATCGAGCACTTGCAGTACGCGGGTGTACATCTACCGAGAGTGCTGGCCATGTTATTTAATTTCTGTATAGGTCATGCATACTTACTTCAGGAGTTTATAAAGACCATTGTTGTACCTATTACTTAAAACAAAACGGGGGACGCCTCCGACAGGAATAATTACCGACCAATATCTCTGGTAACCATAATAGCGAAGGTGATGGATAGTTTGCTAGACCACCAGCTTGCAAAGCATGTAGACCTTCATGAAGCACAGTTTGGTTTTAGGCCAGGACTTTCAACAGAAACGGCAATACTGCGCCTCAAGCACACTATCCATTACTGTCTACCGCGGAAAACGCCGGTTTATACCTGTTTTTTGGACCAGTCGAAGGCGTTTGACCTCGTTCAATGTAAAATTCTATTGGATAAACTCCTGAGGGACACTAGCACACCCAAGGAGTATAACGAGATTTTGAAATTTGGTATAATAACCAAATGAACAGTGTGAGATGGGCTGGCTCATACTCAAAAAGATATGGGTTGGAGTGCGGGGTGAGACAGGGTGGCCTAACCTCTCCACGCCTCTTCAACCTCTACATACAAGGTCTGATAGAGGAGCTCAGCAGGGCGGGTGTACGATGTTCAATTGATGGTGTATTTGATAACAACGTCAGCTACGCCGATGATATGGTGCTGCTGAGCCCCTCGGTGAGAGCTTTCGAAACTCTAATAAGAGTATGTTACCCCTGTATGCGGAGTCCCAAGGCCTGAGGTACAACTGCAAGAAAAATGGACTGCTCATATTCAAGGCGGGTAACAAACTGCCCAAATTTGTCCCTCCAATTGAACTTGGAGATAGTGAGTTAAGCATGTGGTTTGGTTGTACTCGCAAATCGCCTAGTGTTCTGCCCGTCCAATATAATAATGGACTGAGAATGTTGATGGGACTGCCTCGCTCCTGCAGCGCATCAGGCATGTTTACTGAGACGAGCCCTGACAGCTTTGAGTCGATAGTACGCAAAAGAGTAGCCTCCCTGATGCGGCGCGTGAGAGACAGCCCCAGAAACCTTCTCAACACCATATTGGATCGGATGGATTGTCCAGTTGTGCGCCACTGGAACTTCACACATATGGGTTCCAGAGCTCCAATGTTTAATATACTCGTACATATACTTACTAATAATAAAGTAGTAAAAAAGTCGTGTCTGTACATTGCATATTTTCGCGAAATTTTAAATAAAATGGGTTATTGGTACTGTACTGAGGCCGAAACAACAATTTTTAGAATTTTTGTCTGTCTGTCTGTATGTATGTTCCTACTATCATCGTAGTGACCCTGGTCATCATAAAATAATGCCCAAACCGAAAACGGGGCAGAGATTGAAAAAATGCAAAGGCCAGTGAAAAGTGAAACCTACATTAGAAACTTGATGTGTGTCGTTACAAATATCGAAGGAAACGATATTGAAATCACGTTTGCATATATTGCAAAGCGGCTGTTACTACGATCGCTGCGTCTTAGGATAGCCGAAAATAGAAGAAAATAATACTTTTTACATGGACGCTATTGTTCGACTGAAAAATCCTACGACCTATTTCAAGTTGATTGAGAATTTGTCCCATAAGGGTCCGTATAAGGCTAGATGCCCAACTTCAAATGAGCATATCACATTATGTAGCTTGGTAAATCGGTATACTAAAAATAATATAGACAGTAGACTATATGGCTAATAGGCTGATTTTAGAAAAAACGCAAAATCTTTAAGTTCGCTTGATAGAAAATAATTACGAAGTTACCTCTAAATTTCATGTTTTTTGAGTGTTAAAGGACCTTCCTTAAGGACCCGTTCTCCCTAACATTAAGCACATCATTTAGCGTCAAGTAGAACTGAACTCTGTGACGTTTCATTATTGTTTAAAATAGCGCGCTCTGAGCCGTGGCTCTTACGACAACCGAAACATCGCGCGCTCTAAAGAATCACGTTTCGATGCCGAATTATTATGTTCGATGGATAAATACACCAAGTTACAATTTTTGTTTGGAAAAATTAAACCAATCACACCATTCTGTATACTCCTAACTTACGGGTGACTGAATTTCAGTTTCCAAAATCTTCTGGGAAACCGTCAATGGGAAATACGCGAAGAGCAGTTTTACGTGATTTTTAGTGACTTTAGATTTTTTTTCTAGCTTGCTATGAATTCTATTCAAAAATCAAATTAATTAGGTTGTAATACAAGTCTTCGACAACTTGTGTGATTATTTATTTCTTATTAAACAAATATTTTCTGTCATGAATCAGCAATACGGTGGGGCACGTTTAGGTGGCATGGACCCTTAAATCATAAAGCCTTGAAATTTTTTATTAAAAATAAGTTAATAAAAGACATCGTCGGCTTGTCTTAAAATATTTTTAAAATTGCATCTAGAAGCAGAGTTATTAAATAAAAACGCAGATTTTTGTGGGTGCGTGTTTCTTGGTGGCCGTAACAGCCACGGCTGAGAGCGCGCTAATTTAAACTAAAAGGAAACGTCGTAGAGTTCAGTTCTGATTGATGCAAAATGAGGTGCTCAATCTGACCTTATAATATACATATGCAGACTTGAAAATTTAAAATTTCGTTTTGGACTGGACAATCCCGATCGCTACGTGTCTACTTAGTTTAGGTTATAGTGGACCGCCAATACCCACTACAAGGTTATGAAAGGAGGTCCTCTGTAACTTCAACTCAAACTTGATTCAAGAATAAATTCCAAGTGATCACTTTCCCACTTAAGGGCAATGGATCTCACCGCTGATGTTATCGACCATTGTCAACTAACAACAGTACCTGCGATCGTCACGTTCTACCACAACAGGCACAGGTCACCCGACATCACGTCCTCCTCATCCGACGCTTTGCCTACCTGTATGAGCAACGATGACACCTGATGACGATGAATATCAACTGGACAGTAGAGACTATAAGTAATTTGAAATACCTACATTAAAGGAGTTGATGCTCGTGATTGTTGGCACTTGGTGGAACTTTTGATACATTTTTGATTGAAAAACACTTGTACTTGTCCACTTATTTATATTATTTCCCTTACCGGTTTCGCTGTTATAGCATTATCAAAGGTTTTTTGGTTGTTTACCTTGGAAATAATATAAATAAGTGGAAAAGTACAAGTGTTTTTCAATCAAAAAAAAAAAAGCCTATATTAAACTTGTACCAAAATAAAACCCTACAATAGGGATGGCGTGCGACGGTTTACATTTTAGTTCAAAGTAACAAAGTTCACTATGAAAGCTAGGAAACCGTTTGGTAGATGACTCCAGTTCAGCATGCATTCTACTGCAAGTAACATTTTACAATCCTAATATTAGTTATTTGTCATCTAATCTGCAACAACAGAAGTCACACTAAACTTTTATTTGAAATACATATTAAACTGAAACATTTATTTGAAATGAATATGAATATATACCGGGTGTAATCGTTAAGTGTGACCAGCCGATTATTCCGTAACTATTACAGATATCAAACAATTTTAAACTGATATCGAAAGTACTTTATCTAATCAGTAAAATGACATCAATAACTTTTTAAAAATCAAACGAGAAGTATTCAAAATTTTGACTTTAAACACTCCCATACAGTTAATTTAGTATGAGATTAACAAGGACGTCACTTCTAACATCTGCTTTGAATACAAAATTTTGCACTTACTAAGAAATAAATATATATCGGCGCAACAGCAACGGTTCATCGTTTAAAAAAGAAGATTATTAATTAAATAACTCTGTTTAACAATGTGATTAGATTTAAACTAGTTCATAAGCCATTAATTAATTATACTGTGATTATTGCAATGTAAAATTAACGTAAATTTACATACATTCAATACTTAACCAAAAATTGTAAACACGTGCTCGCACACTATAAATACGGCCGCACAGCCCACGCTTGCTCGAGTGCTGACGTCACACTTTTTAAAAATACAACCGAAGCTGTTTCTCCGTCATATACTATTATTCAATTAAAAATAGTATTATTACTTTGTTTGGTTAATAAACAGTTTCCTTTAATATCAGTACTAAGCTAAAATAACCTTTTAAAATAAGGAAACTAAGACCTTTCTACTAATCTCATACTAAATGTATGGGAGTGTTTAATGTCAAAAATTTTAATACTTTTCGTTTGATTTTTAAAAGTTATTGATGTCATTTTACTGATTAGGTAACGTACTTTCGATATCAGTTTTATTTTTTTATATCTATAATAGTTACGGAATAATCGCCTGGTCAAACTTAACGATTACATCCTGTGTACATATATTTGGCTATACTAAGCTTTTCATTTGTTTAAACACTTTAGGATAGTAATAATAATAAATAATGGTATTTTCGAAATATATTTCGGCCGTTATTAAAATTATAAATGGTCATTTATTCGACTGATGCCGCCCAAAAGACGGCCGAAATATGGATTGGGAAATATTCGTCCTTAAGGATTCGTCCTCTTTTCTAGTTTTGGTAAAATTCGTCCTTCTTGACTCAAGCAGAGTAAATTCGTCCCTCAACTCATAACATACATAACCGTTAGGTACTTGAAAATGGTATTTCTTTTCGATAGTACAATGAGAGTGAAATCAGAACAAAATAAAAGTAAATTGGCATTCTGTTTATTAAAAATCAACGATTTATGTAACTTCAACTAAAGTATACTTAAAAATACCCACACATATATGATAAAAATGCTACCATTGGGTTACAAAAGTACTAGGTAAGTACAAATAAAAAAAAGAAAATGTTACATAAAAGTTCTTACAATTTATAATCAAGAAAATATTTTCAAACCAAAGAGTAGTAAAATTATATTTTTGTACAGTGAATATATTATTTTTAACTTTTGTAACTGATAGTACTCTTTTATAAAATAAATAGAAACCTGGGTATAAAATCTATTGTCAAGACGAAGGGGACGAATCGACACGCAAAAAGAGGACGAATTTTCACATAATGAATATATTTTTTGAAAAGGAACGAATTTACACCAAAAATAAATACTTTTAGGGACAAATTTACGCGGTACGAATTTCAAGAGGACGAATGTACCCCGACCCCGAAATATATTTCGAAAATACCATTATTTATTGTTATTATTTTCCTAAAGTGTTGAAACATTTATTATTAGTATATAGCGCAAACGTATTTTTGGCATTAAATAAAGAGTTTTGAGTTGATAGGATTTAGTTTTACTGTATTCCCAATAATCACTGTGTCAAAATTATTTGACGGTACGCTTATGGCCTCGTTTAACATTTCTTCAGAAAAAAATAGTACGTTGATCCATAAAGGTTCGCCATCTCTGCCCTAGAACCTTACCTTTTGAGGAGGTTCCCGGTCTTGCTATGTCCTGCTTACTAATTGCTTTGTCCTTGTCACTTTTCGCTCTGTCCTGCTCCCTTTTCACTCTGTCCTGTTCACTTTTCACTCCGTCCTGATGCTCAGTTTTAATTTTCTTGCTGATGTCCAGGTAGCCTTGTGTGTTCTGTAACACAAAATGGCGGATGTAAATAGACATTTATAAATAAAACGAGAAATTCTACCGATCAAACTTTACCTTCCTAAAAGAACGGTCAAGTGCGAGTAGAATTCCTGCCCTGAGGATTCCGTACATACAGTTTAAAACACAAACTTATTCTACGTGTAGTTATGAAATACTAACTTAACTTGAGAGTTACGATCCATTAAACTCTATGTCTGCATGTTAGTCTCCTAATAATCTCCTTAAATAATTGAACGAGCGAGCGGGTTCTCCGGGTCTACTAGAACAATCCGGCGTTTGTATGTATGTATGAATGTTTGTTCGACGATAACTCGAGTATCGTTGATCGGAATGTCATGAAATTTGGCAGGCGAGTAAATAAGGCAAAGAGAATTTTTAAGTTCAAACCTGAGCCAAATCGGTCAAGCGCGAGTTCACAGTCCGGGGCGAACTTCTAGTTATTATAATCACACAAGGGTAATTTTTCGTTTTTTTCCTATACGTGTACTGTAAAACCTAGTTGTGAACGGAATTTTAAGTTTCTATGTTAACTGGAAGTGCCTTATAGGTTTTCATGGTCAGAAATTTCGTATAAAATGGATTACTTAAAAGGCAATAACGTTTTTACGCGTTGAGTTAAAAGCCTAAAAATTGCTCACTGATTTCAAGCATCGAAGGCGCGCTTTTTGAACTAGTGATGTGAAAGTGCGTATTTCAAAGACGTCACTTACAACAAATTTGATGTCCTCCGTCTCATGTTGTTCACCTCCCTCGGTAACGTCTTCGGGGTCTGTTTGATCATGATCCAAAGGTTCTTGCTTTATACCTGGAAAGATCATATCGGGTGAAATAGGAAGTCGGCGCTTTGTCTATGGCAAGCATTATTCGCAACGTGTTGTACGATAGTCTTGGGTTTTGTAAGTCCATATAATATAAAGTACTGTAAGCGACAGGTCGACATGGCAATTTTCTAGTGAAATCGCTATTTTTTTTTGGTACGCAAAAAAAAGAGGGTTAAAATATTATTACCTTTTTATTTAAAGTAACATTCTATCACAGACATACAGACTAAACATTAATAATAAACGCATAGAGTCGACTTGAAGCAATTTTAGCTCAGTGAGTTACGGGCTCTTTTAGACATAAATATTGTTTGTTTCCAAACAAAATATATACGAGAGATTAGTTTAGGTATTAAAAAATACGTTTCAAGCATAAACCAGCCAAAACAATCCATTTTTATACGTTTCTTCGTACCATGTAGCTTAAATGTCGCTTGGTTTTTGTATGGAAACTTGCCAACGCTATTTAATCCCTAGGTTTAGTCTGTACGTCTGTGCATTTTATTCATCACAATCAAAATCAAATGAACTTGTATGACATCGCTACAAATACTTAAGGAATCTGTTCTGAAAAGGAATTGTTCATCTGGCCCTACTGTGCTGATTCGGATTTTATTCTTGACATGGTTTTTTTCGATATGCCGGTGTAGGCGACGCAGTTTAATAGGTTATATAACTATGTAATTTAGAAATATTGTTTAGTATAAATATTTATGTATAAGTGCTGCCATCTGTTGGTGTAATTAAAAAGCGACAATTAACGGGTACACAACGGATTTGCTTTTTGGTAATTTTATAATTAGCCGGTAGATTTGCTATGACGGTTTTTAGTAGACTTCAACGGTAGCTTGAACGGTGTGCACCTCATTGTCTTTGTTTAACCTAAAATTCGGCAGTTTTATTATTCTATCCCTTACAAAGTTTGGTCTTCGAGCACGGATCTACTCCAGCACTGATGTTTTCAACACCGCCACATAAGGTTATGACTCGCCGACAGTGCGAGCTTTCGAACAAAGAAAGGCACACCATGTCCGAGCATGGTTTGATGAAGCAGGAAGATTTTTTACCTCGTGGCACTCATAGTGCCATATCGCCACGAGACAAGGAGGAGCTCAAGCTTCAACTTATTGAAGAATCTTCTAAAGTCGTCGCACCTATTGTCTCCACAAAAGAGACGACGAAAGCGGTTTCATTAAAATCAAGGAGGTCCACGGCGTCATCAGCAGCACGACGAAAGCAACTAGAACTAGAAGCTGCTGAGGCTAAAGCAAGAATCCAGATGGAATTAATCGATAAACGCTTGGAAGCTGACCTTGCAATGATTGAAGCTGAGAACGCATCTGCAGGTGACGGCAGCAAGTGCAGCTCCATGATTGATGAGCAAGTAGTAAAATCAAACGTAGTGGAATGGCTGGATCATAGCCATGCTGCAGCCACGAATGCGTCCGATCAGCCCAGGGCAGCGCCTACCGCTATATCTTGTGAACCGCCGCTTCAACAGGCTGAGAACCCAATAAATAGCATCCGGCAACTGGCACATGAGCTGAAGGATTTAATGGTGAACTCATCATCTAAGCAAGACAATCGTTTCTTGACCCGCCTCGCTACACCTCGTGATCTGCCAGATTTCAGTGGTGACTGTATTGAGTGGTTACATTTTAAAAGTGCATATGAAGAGTCATCCCGTGTGTGTCAATTTAGTGAAATTGAAAACTTGTGGAGATTGCGAAAAGCATTACGCGGCGATGCCATGGAAGCCGTGACGGATCTCCTCATTGGCAATACTACACCAGCTGACGTCATGGATGCTCTGCAATTAAGGTTTGGCCGATCTGATATTATTATTCAAAATATAACAACACAGCTAAAGAGGCTTTCTCCATTGCCAGTTTTTTATCAGAATGATTTATTTCACTTTTCCGTCAAAGTAAATAACTGCATCGCAACAATCCGAGCACTAAAACAAGACGATTACCTACGCAGTCCCGAACTCGTTGCAGCTCTGATGTCCAAACTACCGAGCACTTTAATTAGCAAGTGGACTGATTACGCCCACACCAAGTTGTTAGAAGGTAAATCAAAGCTCGAGTTGCTCGCCGCTTTCCTAAAACATGAGGCCGAAATGATTTCCATCGTCGGTGTTAGTCAGCCGCCGGAACAAAAGAAAACTGATTACGCCTACACCAAGTTGTTAGAAGGTAAATCAAAGCTCGAGTTGCTCGCCGCTTTCCTAAAACATGAGGCCGAAATGATTTCCATCGTCGGTGTTAGTCAGCCGCCGGAACAAAAGAAAACTGATTACGCCTACACCAAGTTGTTAGAAGGTAAATCAAAGCTCGAGTTGCTCGCCGCTTTCCTAAAACATGAGGCCGAAATGATTTCCATCGTCGGTGTTAGTCAGCCGCCGGAACAAAAGAAAACTGATTACGCCTACACCAAGTTGTTAGAAGGTAAATCAAAGCTCGAGTTGCTCGCCGCTTTCCTAAAACATGAGGCCGAAATGATTTCCATCGTCGGTGTTAGTCAGCCGCCGGAACAAAAGAAAACTGATTACGCCTACACCAAGTTGTTAGAAGGTAAATCAAAGCTCGAGTTGCTCGCCGCTTTCCTAAAACATGAGGCCGAAATGATTTCCATCGTCGGTGTTAGTCAGCCGCCGGAACAAAAGAAAACTGATTACGCCTACACCAAGTTGTTAGAAGGTAAATCAAAGCTCGAGTTGCTCGCCGCTTTCCTAAAACATGAGGCCGAAATGATTTCCATCGTCGGTGTTAGTCAGCCGCCGGAACAAAAGAAAACTGATTACGCCTACACCAAGTTGTTAGAAGGTAAATCAAAGCTCGAGTTGCTCGCCGCTTTCCTAAAACATGAGGCCGAAATGATTTCCATCGTCGGTGTTAGTCAGCCGCCGGAACAAAAGAAAACTGATTACGCCTACACCAAGTTGTTAGAAGGTAAATCAAAGCTCGAGTTGCTCGCCGCTTTCCTAAAACATGAGGCCGAAATGATTTCCATCGTCGGTGTTAGTCAGCCGCCGGAACAAAAGAAAACTGATTACGCCTACACCAAGTTGTTAGAAGGTAAATCAAAGCTCGAGTTGCTCGCCGCTTTCCTAAAACATGAGGCCGAAATGATTTCCATCGTCGGTGTTAGTCAGCCGCCGGAACAAAAGAAAACTGATTACGCCTACACCAAGTTGTTAGAAGGTAAATCAAAGCTCGAGTTGCTCGCCGCTTTCCTAAAACATGAGGCCGAAATGATTTCCATCGTCGGTGTTAGTCAGCCGCCGGAACAAAAGAAAACTGATTACGCCTACACCAAGTTGTTAGAAGGTAAATCAAAGCTCGAGTTGCTCGCCGCTTTCCTAAAACATGAGGCCGAAATGATTTCCATCGTCGGTGTTAGTCAGCCGCCGGAACAAAAGAAAACTGATTACGCCTACACCAAGTTGTTAGAAGGTAAATCAAAGCTCGAGTTGCTCGCCGCTTTCCTAAAACATGAGGCCGAAATGATTTCCATCGTCGGTGTTAGTCAGCCGCCGGAACAAAAGAAAACTGATTACGCCTACACCAAGTTGTTAGAAGGTAAATCAAAGCTCGAGTTGCTCGCCGCTTTCCTAAAACATGAGGCCGAAATGATTTCCATCGTCGGTGTTAGTCAGCCGCCGGAACAAAAGAAAACTGATTACGCCTACACCAAGTTGTTAGAAGGTAAATCAAAGCTCGAGTTGCTCGCCGCTTTCCTAAAACATGAGGCCGAAATGATTTCCATCGTCGGTGTTAGTCAGCCGCCGGAACAAAAGAAAACTGATTACGCCTACACCAAGTTGTTAGAAGGTAAATCAAAGCTCGAGTTGCTCGCCGCTTTCCTAAAACATGAGGCCGAAATGATTTCCATCGTCGGTGTTAGTCAGCCGCCGGAACAAAAGAAAACTGATTACGCCTACACCAAGTTGTTAGAAGGTAAATCAAAGCACGAGTTGCTCGCCGCTTTCCTAAAACATGAGGCCGAAATGATTTCCATCGTCGGTGTTAGTCAGCCGCCGGAACAAAAGAAAACTGATTACGCCTACACCAAGTTGTTAGAAGGTAAATCAAAGCTCGAGTTGCTCGCCGCTTTCCTAAAACATGAGGCCGAAATGATTTCCATCGTCGGTGTTAGTCAGCCGCCGGAACAAAAGAAAACTGATTACGCCTACACCAAGTTGTTAGAAGGTAAATCAAAGCTCGAGTTGCTCGCCGCTTTCCTAAAACATGAGGCCGAAATGATTTCCATCGTCGGTGTTAGTCAGCCGCCGGAACAAAAGAAAACTGATTACGCCTACACCAAGTTGTTAGAAGGTAAATCAAAGCTCGAGTTGCTCGCCGCTTTCCTAAAACATGAGGCCGAAATGATTTCCATCGTCGGTGTTAGTCAGCCGCCGGAACAAAAGAAAACTGATTACGCCTACACCAAGTTGTTAGAAGGTAAATCAAAGCTCGAGTTGCTCGCCGCTTTCCTAAAACATGAGGCCGAAATGATTTCCATCGTCGGTGTTAGTCAGCCGCCGGAACAAAAGAAAACTGATTACGCCTACACCAAGTTGTTAGAAGGTAAATCAAAGCTCGAGTTGCTCGCCGCTTTCCTAAAACATGAGGCCGAAATGATTTCCATCGTCGGTGTTAGTCAGCCGCCGGAACAAAAGAAAACTGATTACGCCTACACCAAGTTGTTAGAAGGTAAATCAAAGCTCGAGTTGCTCGCCGCTTTCCTAAAACATGAGGCCGAAATGATTTCCATCGTCGGTGTTAGTCAGCCGCCGGAACAAAAGAAAACTGATTACGCCTACACCAAGTTGTTAGAAGGTAAATCAAAGCTCGAGTTGCTCGCCGCTTTCCTAAAACATGAGGCCGAAATGATTTCCATCGTCGGTGTTAGTCAGCCGCCGGAACAAAAGAAAACTGATTACGCCTACACCAAGTTGTTAGAAGGTAAATCAAAGCTCGAGTTGCTCGCCGCTTTCCTAAAACATGAGGCCGAAATGATTTCCATCGTCGGTGTTAGTCAGCCGCCGGAACAAAAGAAAACTGATTACGCCTACACCAAGTTGTTAGAAGGTAAATCAAAGCTCGAGTTGCTCGCCGCTTTCCTAAAACATGAGGCCGAAATGATTTCCATCGTCGGTGTTAGTCAGCCGCCGGAACAAAAGAAAACTGATTACGCCTACACCAAGTTGTTAGAAGGTAAATCAAAGCTCGAGTTGCTCGCCGCTTTCCTAAAACATGAGGCCGAAATGATTTCCATCGTCGGTGTTAGTCAGCCGCCGGAACAAAAGAAAACTGATTACGCCTACACCAAGTTGTTAGAAGGTAAATCAAAGCTCGAGTTGCTCGCCGCTTTCCTAAAACATGAGGCCGAAATGATTTCCATCGTCGGTGTTAGTCAGCCGCCGGAACAAAAGAAAACTGATTACGCCTACACCAAGTTGTTAGAAGGTAAATCAAAGCTCGAGTTGCTCGCCGCTTTCCTAAAACATGAGGCCGAAATGATTTCCATCGTCGGTGTTAGTCAGCCGCCGGAACAAAAGAAAACTGATTACGCCTACACCAAGTTGTTAGAAGGTAAATCAAAGCTCGAGTTGCTCGCCGCTTTCCTAAAACATGAGGCCGAAATGATTTCCATCGTCGGTGTTAGTCAGCCGCCGGAACAAAAGAAAACTGATTACGCCTACACCAAGTTGTTAGAAGGTAAATCAAAGCTCGAGTTGCTCGCCGCTTTCCTAAAACATGAGGCCGAAATGATTTCCATCGTCGGTGTTAGTCAGCCGCCGGAACAAAAGAAAACTGATTACGCCTACACCAAGTTGTTAGAAGGTAAATCAAAGCTCGAGTTGCTCGCTGCTTTCCTAAAACATGAGGCCGAAATGATTTCCATCGTCGGTGTTAGTCAGCCGCCGGAACAAAAGAAAACTGATTACGCCTACACCAAGTTGTTAGAAGGTAAATCAAAGCTCGAGTTGCTCGCCGCTTTCCTAAAACATGAGGCCGAAATGATTTCCATCGTCGGTGTTAGTCAGCCGCCGGAACAAAAGAAAACTGATTACGCCTACACCAAGTTGTTAGAAGGTAAATCAAAGCTCGAGTTGCTCGCCGCTTTCCTAAAACATGAGGCCGAAATGATTTCCATCGTCGGTGTTAGTCAGCCGCCGGAACAAAAGAAAACTGATTACGCCTACACCAAGTTGTTAGAAGGTAAATCAAAGCTCGAGTTGCTCGCCGCTTTCCTAAAACATGAGGCCGAAATGATTTCCATCGTCGGTGTTAGTCAGCCGCCGGAACAAAAGAAAACTGATTACGCCTACACCAAGTTGTTAGAAGGTAAATCAAAGCTCGAGTTGCTCGCCGCTTTCCTAAAACATGAGGCCGAAATGATTTCCATCGTCGGTGTTAGTCAGCCGCCGGAACAAAAGAAAACTGATTACGCATTCACCAAGTTGTTAGAAGGTAAATCAAAGCTCGAGTTGCTCGCCGCTTTCCTAAAACATGAGGCCGAAATGATTTCCATCGTCGGTGTTAGTCAGCCGCCGGAATAAAAGAAAACTGATTACACCTACACCAAGTTGTTAGAAGGTAAATCAAAGCTCGAGTTGCTCGCCGCTTTCCTAAAACATGAGGCCGAAATGATTTCCATCGTCGGTGTTAGTCAGCCGCCGGAACAAAAGAAAACTGATTACGCCTACACCAAGTTGTTAGAAGGTAAATCAAAGCTCGAGTTGCTCGCCGCTTTCCTAAAACATGAGGCCGAAATGATTTCCATCGTCGGTGTTAGTCAGCCGCCGGAACAAAAGAAAACTGATTACGCCTACACCAAGTTGTTAGAAGGTAAATCAAAGCTCGAGTTGCTCGCCGCTTTCCTAAAACATGAGGCCGAAATGATTTCCATCGTCGGTGTTAGTCAGCCGCCGGAACAAAAGAAAACTGATTACGCCTACACCAAGTTGTTAGAAGGTAAATCAAAGCTCGAGTTGCTCGCCGCTTTCCTAAAACATGAGGCCGAAATGATTTCCATCGTCGGTGTTAGTCAGCCGCCGGAACAAAAGAAAACTGATTACGCCTACACCAAGTTGTTAGAAGGTAAATCAAAGCTCGAGTTGCTCGCCGCTTTCCTAAAACATGAGGCCGAAATGATTTCCATCGTCGGTGTTAGTCAGCCGCCGGAACAAAAGAAAACTGATTACGCCTACACCAAGTTGTTAGAAGGTAAATCAAAGCTCGAGTTGCTCGCCGCTTTCCTAAAACATGAGGCCGAAATGATTTCCATCGTCGGTGTTAGTCAGCCGCCGGAACAAAAGAAAACTGATTACGCATCTACGAGTAAACGATTTGACGACGTCAAACGTTTTCGACCGGTTTTTGCAACAACAAGTATTGAAGTAAATAACACAGATAAATTGTGTAAATTTTGCAAAAAAGAAATTCATTTGTTACCCGATTGTCGTGTATTTAAAAGGGCGATGCGAAGAGATAAGTGGAACTTCATTAAAACGCACAAATTATGTTATTGTTGCATAATTACTCGTCATGATAGGAATACATGCCCTGCGCCTGTGTGCGACATTGATGAATGCGGACTCGCACACCACCGCCTTCTACATTGGAAGAAACCTGTCCCTCAACCATCAGCTGATGACAATCTAGGTCAAGGGCGAGAGTCTGCTCAATCATCGTCACATAGCACAGTAGCACACATCGCGTCGAACTGTGAAGGCTCGTCCGTACCCTCGGATAACGTCATGTTAAAAGTGGTAGCAGTCAATTTGTGCGGACCTAACGGTACTGTGTCAACATACGCTCTTTTAGACGATGCGGCTTCAGTATCAATCATGGATGCTGAATTAGCGAATGAATTAGGACTAAAAGCTGAACAATCGAGTGCAATAAAGTTTATCGACGCATTCGGTCTAGAAGTGTTTCAATCTGACGCTCCAAAAGTGTCAGTGCAAATATCCGGCGAGGACAAAGTTAATCATAACATTAAGTTACGTAAAGTGTCTAAGTTAAACCTACCAATGCAAAACCTGTCTGTAATCAACAACATTAACTGTAAACATTTGTTACACATAAAAGATCGTGTTTGTAAAGAGCGTATAGTTCCGCGATTATTGATCGGTGAAGATAATTATTTTCTTTTAGCGCCGCTTGAGGTTATTCACGGCAACAAAAATGTACCGTATGCGATTCATTGTCGCCTAGGATGGACCATTCATGGCTATTGTGCTCGCACTCACTCCGAAACTGACGTAAGTAAACATGTTTTTCACCTCGCTCATTCTGATCAAGATTATGCGGATTTGGGCTCATTGAATGACCTAATTAAAAACTCATTCACATTAGACTCCATAGGAATATCGACTTTATGCCGTGAGAATACGGCTCATTTACGGGCAACACAAATATTGGACGACACCTCACGACAGGTAGGAGATCAGTGGGAAGTTGGTTTACCCTTTACAAAGGATGGTTTAGTATTACCTGATTCCTACGATTATGCACTATCGCGGCTTCATACGTTGTTCAAAAAGTTTCAGAAGGACGACGCCTACGCACAGAGATATGCGAAGGAAATGAGCAAGCTGTTTCATGACGGCTACGCGCGGGTACTCACCGAGAAAGAGCTTACGGCTGCACGCACCTGGTATCTCCCTCACTTCGGTGTCCAAAATC
Organism: Ypsolopha scabrella; assembly: GCA_910592155.1. Lineage (NCBI taxonomy): Eukaryota > Metazoa > Arthropoda > Insecta > Lepidoptera > Ypsolophidae > Ypsolopha > Ypsolopha scabrella. The sequence continues at coordinate 3,839,778 of OU342989.1, read as the reverse complement.
CAAATAAGCCTGATAAGATGAGGTTAGTGTTCGACGCAAAAGGACAAGTCAGAGGTATGTGTCTTAATGATTGTCTACTTACGGGACCCGACCTTTATAATTCGTTATTTGGCATAATGCTCAGATTCCGTGAGAATAAAATAGTTATTATTGGAGACATTAAGGACATGTTTTTACGAATTAAAATTCGTCCTGAGGACCAACATGTCTTAAGATGCTTGTGGCGTGAGTCACCTGACTCTCCGATTAAACATTGCGCGATGCAAAGTTTAGTTTTTGGTGCAACATGCTCACCCTTTATTGCACAATATGTTAAAAATAAAAACGCATTAAAGTATGACGATTTATATCCGGAGGCCGTGCATTCTATTCTGAAAAACCATTATATGGACGATTGTTTGGATTCTTGTAGTACCGAGGAAACCGCAATAAAACTCGTGCACGATATCACAGCTATACATAAGAGCGGCGGTTTCGAGATTAGAGACTGGTCGAGTAATAGCAAACGGGTTTTGGAAAACATACCGACTGAAGCGCTTGCGCCGTCTGCCGTTCAGTTTAAGGACGGAGCTATGAATACAAGTGAGCGCACTCTCGGATTGATGTGGCATCCGGCAGATGACACATTCGGTTTTAATGTTTGTTTTAGCCGTGTACCGAGGTCGATTTTGGATGGCGAAGAACCCCCTACGAAGGCAAAAATGTTGAGCATAATTATGTCGGTCTACGATATTCATGGTTTTTTATCACCATTCCTAATTAAAAGTAAAATTCTTCTTCAGAACGTACATCGAAGCGGTGTAGACTGGAAATGCCACATCCGACCAGAGGAGCATACAAGTTGGGTGAAGTGGCTCGATGAACTGAAGCAATTGGAATCGCTACGTATACCTAGGTGGTATAAAAATGCAGGTACGTGGACACCGTGTTATTTGAACGAGATAGCAAACTCGAGTGATAGCGAGATGATTATTAACACGCAATTACATGCATTTTGTGACGCGTCAATTAAAGCAGTGGCTACGATAGTATTTTGGCGATTGACTCGAGCAGACGGTCACGTTATTGTATTTTTTGCTGCTAGTATTAGTAGGGTGACTCCACTTCGTCCTGTATCTGTGCCTAGATTAGAACTACAGGGATCTTTAATAGCCGCGCGCTTAGCTCAAACCGTGCAGAACGAACAGAAGGACCTTAAGGTGGATAAAAGATATTTTTGGACAGACTCAACTACGGTTTTACAATGGCTACGTGGTGACCCTAGGAATTACAAGCCCTATGTCGCCCACAGGCTCGGTGAAATCGACGAGCTTTCAAATATGTCTGAATGGCGACATGTACCTACAAGCTTGAATGTGGCTGATATAGCCACGCGAGAAGACGCACCACCATTAAAATTTACCGATATATGGTTCCAGGGTCCAGATTTTCTGCGCTTACCTGAAGATAGATGGCCACTAGACATAAAAAACACGAAGAGTTCGGAAGAGGCTGCCTGTGAAGAGAGAAACATTAATGTTCTGGTATCTCATGAACCTGACCGTGACTTCTCCTTGCCAAACGAAAACAACATATCTAAATGGACAGTTCTACTTCGCTGCACCGCTCGGATCTTATTGTTGTTTAGACGGCAGCAAGGAAAGAAGACACATGTTGATGTTGACCTTATAAAGGAGGCAGAACAACTGCTGATTAAAAAAAGTCAACATGACTCATTTGCTATCGAAATTCAATGTCTGAAACAAAATAAAGGCTTGAAGTCGAGCAGCCGTATTGCAAAGCTGACTCCCTATATTGATGAAAAGGGCTTACTACGTGTAGGAGGTCGCATCGATAAGACTGCAGGGGTCAGCACGACGACTATGCAACCTGTCATTCTCGATGGGAGGCACAAAACAACACGTTTACTTGTAGAGTACTACCATAGACGTGCACTACGTGGAGCTCATGAGATGGTCGTAAACGAACTTAGACAGCAGTACTGGGTGGTAAAGCTCCACCCCACCGTGCGAGCGGTGGGTGCGCGATGCCTGTTTTGTCGCTATCGCCGCGCCACACCGAAGGCTCAGCGTATGGCTGATCTGCCAGCCGCACGTCTGCAGCATCATCGACGGCCTTTCAGTTTCACTGGAATGGACTTTTTTGGTCCGATGGAGGTCACGGTGGGTCGAAGAAGACTTAAGATGTATGGTGTACTATTTACCTGTCTGACAGTTCGCGCGCTTCATATAGAATTAACAGATAGTCTTACGACTGACGCAACTATTATGGCCTTAAGAAGAATGATATCACGAAGGGGAACGCCGATTGTTATCTACTCTGATAACGGAACCAACTTGAGATCAGCCGACACGGAATTGAGACGAAGTGTTGAGTCACTTAATGCGGCTAAGTTACGGGAAGACGGGTGTATTAGAGGGATCGAATGGCGATTTATACCCCCTGGGGCTCCAGAAATGGCAGGGTCCTGGGAACGAATGGTGCGTACAGTAAAGACCGCACTAAAGGTGCGTGCACCACATCCCGAGACTCTGTCTACGTTCATGGCAGAGGTCGAAGCTTTGGTGAATAGTCGACCAATAACTCACGTGTCAACAGACCCCAGTTACCCGGAAGCCTTAACGCCGAACCATTTTCTCATTGGAACCTCTTCAAACGGTCCTTCATTCGGCATATACGAAAATAGTGATCTCTGTCTAAGGAAGCGATGGCGAATAGCACAGCGGCTGGCTGATATGTTTTGGGGGCGGTGGATCAAAGAATACTTACCAACACTGTTGCCTAGACAGAAATGGACCACGGAAGAGAGAGCATTAAAAGTTGGAGATTATGTCATTTTAGTCGAGCCTAAACTTGATCGTGGTAGTTGGCATCACGGAGTGGTGAGTGCGGTGCACGCAGGCGACGATGGTCGCGTGCGTATTGTAGATGTGCGCACCCGCACTGGGTTGCTTCGACGTCCGGCGACACGCGTCGCTCTACTAAATCCAGTAGATTCTTGTGCTGACTCTGATGTTACTTGTCAGCACTAAGGGGGCGGAATTGTAGGCGACGCAGTTTAATAGGTTATATAACTATGTAATTTAGAAATATTGTTTTAGTATAAATATTTATGTATAAGTGCTGCCATCTGTTGGTGTAATTAAAAAGCGACAATTAACGGGTACACAACGGATTTGCTTTTTGGTAATTTTATAATTAGCCGGTAGATTTGCTATGACGGTTTTTAGTAGACTTCAACGGTAGCTTGAACGGTGTGCACCTCATTGTCTTTGTTTAACCTAAAATTCGGCAGTTTTATTATTCTATCCCTTACAGCCGGTGAAAAACACAGCCCTCTCTAGATATTTATAATAGGTTATTTTTCCGTTCAATAACGAATAGGCAACCAAAGTCATTTTCGATACTAAAAGCAATAACGTGAGCGAGATCGAAATCGATAAACGCGGTCGATGCCGACTCGTGCAGCACTACGACTAAGATGGCGCGGGTGTGCGGGGCGTCACCCCCTCCGCGACTCACCTCTTACCCCGATCGTCATGTCGACCTGTCCCTTTCGGCGGTTAATGACCACAATTAGAAATGACCACAATAAAAATGGACCACTTCTTAAAATGACCACTTCTTAAATGACCACTTCTTAAATGACCACTTCTTAAAATGACCACTACTTAAATGACCACTTCTTAAAATGACCACTTCTTAAATGATCACTTCTTAAAATGACCACTTCTTAAATGACCACTTCTTAAAAGACCCCAATTCGACATCTATATGGGCGTATATGAGGGAGGGAGTTTAGGTGGTCCAGACCCCAACTCTTATCATACGCGTTAAAAGAAATATTCGCGTAATATTTACATTTTGTATCCATTACGGATTATCCGTGCCATAAAATACAAGGTGACATTAATTTTAAAGCCAGATTCATACTGAAGACTCGGTAAGTGCTCAGTATCAAGAATTGATGACCCTTATTGTTAAATTCATATTTTTTTCCCGAGTTAATCGATGTCAACATTTTATTTTGTTTAACGACATGATTTTTTCCGGTATAAAAAGTAGCCTATGTGTTAAGTTAGGGTATAAGCTATATCCATTCTAAATTTCATCCAAATCCATTCAGCCGTTTCAGCGTAAAAGAGTAACAAACATAGACACACACACACACACACAAACTTTCGCATTTATAATATTAGCGTGATGTGATTGACTCGAGGCTGGCCTTGCGTTTGCAGGGAAGAAAAAGGGTTATTGAAGCTGAGCACTTATGGAGTCTTCAGTATGAATCTGGCCACATAAATGAATGTCACCCTAAACTATTATACGTAAATTCGATTTCTTGTTAAAATTATATCTGTGAAACCGTTGGCATGTTCATTTGTTCAGAGTCGTTATCAAACGGCCACTTAGAATGTCAAGAATATGCCAAAATTGTATCAGCGAAACCGTCGGCATGTAGTCAACAACATCAATACTAGACCGTAAGGTCCGAGCACATTTTGCCGGGCCGCAGCGTGTCGGGGCGGAGCGCAAAAATCCGCTCAAATCGCTTCAATACAATTTGTATGAAATAACGCACACTGTGTCGGGCCGCAGCGGCTCGCATTATTGCGCGGCGGATTTCCGTCCGTGCGATGCGGCCCGCCCCGCCCCGCTGCGCCCCGCTTATATTTTACGTTTTCTCTTTTGACGAACTTCTTGTCTCCATTGTTCATTTACTTCTTCTTCTAAGAGCAGGCAAAAAAATGAAAGTTCTTCGTCAGAGCTATCCATAACGTACAGTTGCACGCAAATTCCGTCAATGCAATGCGACCCGGCCCGTCACAAATGTGCTAGGTACGCATTTTGCGCTGCGCTGCGGCCCGCTCCGCCCCGCTGCGGCCCGACACAATGTGCGCGAACCTTACCTTAACTCATCGGGTACCAGCATGACACAGGCACCGTGGGAAGCAGGACAAAAAGTAACAACGTTTTTATAGATAATGGTACGGAACCTTTCGAGCGCGAGTCCGACTCGCACTTGGCCGGTTTTTTTTTGAAGTTACTTTTTGTTCTGCTTTTAATAGTGCCTGTGTCATGCTGGTACCCGATGAGTTAAGGTTACCGACTGCCTATACGTGAGTGTTAAACCGTTTCTCACAAATAAAATAAAGACTCATCTCACCCAGCACTAAATATCTATACTAATAACAAAGTTGTAAGTAAGTCGTGTGTGTACATTACAGTTTTTTTATTTTTATGAAATGGGTTTTTAGCAGTGATCAGAATCTCGGGACATTTTAGCACATTTTCATAGCCATATCATGGATAAGCCTTTGCATATGTCAAGTTAGCATTAAATTGTATATTTTTTTATTGAATTAGGGAAAAATCATAGTATAAAGGTTCTATAACGGAATACGCACGCTTTATTGGAGGCAAAACTTGTTGTTTGGAATTAATTGTTCATATAATGTATTATTTTGGTGACTTTTATGCATAAAATTTATGCATGTTATGAAAATTTACTAAAACGCCCCGAGATTCCGATCATTGGTTATTAGTATGGTACTGAAGCCAAAACTAAAAATTTTATATGTTCTGTTTTAACTCAAGAATCACCCAACGGACTTGGATGCATTTTTGACTATCATCGTAGAAACCCTGGTCAACATATGGACTATTAGTGGTGTTCATAAAATAATGCCCACAACGAAAGCGAGGCAAAAATTTAATAAACGCAGGTGGAGCGAGCAAAAGCTAGTGATTAGTATGTTTTTGTTCATTGCTAACCTACGGGTAATGGTTGCAGTGTCAGCTGCCAGGATGCTACTCCGTTCAGCTCCACGTCAGTTGAAGTCTTCGGTTCTTTTTTGATGTCTCTGTTGATTATGTGCTCGGGATTGTTGTCTTCTGTGCGATTCTAAGGAAACAAATCATTATAATTAAGGCAATAGTCAAAAATGTTACCTGTTCAAGATGGAAGAGCTGATGCCGAGCCCAACCTAGAGGTACCACCATCTTACTCGCAAATTCCCCCGAAGTTATTCGGGGGAGAGTAAGAGAACAGCTCTCAGGCAAAACCAGGCGGCCCACTATTGCCTCGGACTTATATAAAACAGACTGGTGACGGGAAGCGGCGTCAATGGTGCGAGGGTTTCGGCACCGCGCTCACCAACCCGCCTGCCCAGCGTGTGTGAGTATGGGCATTTCTTCCCGGAGGACTGCCAAGAGTGGCCTAAATCTTGGAATGGCCTATGTCCAGCAGTGGACGAAACAGGCTGATGGATGGATGGATGGTTACCTGCCTGTGCAATCCAACATAATACAGTTAATTTAGACCAGCCATTATACTGTAGGTAGATGAAAAAACATACAGACAGACAGACACACAGATTTGCTATGAGAAAACGCAGATCCTGTTTTGCAATACATTGTTACCCATCATCCTGGGACCTAATAATCGTCAGTGAAATGTGGGATGTCACAGTATTTCAGAGGTGAAATACTCTGACATCTCCTCGGGTATTCACGTCTTGACAAAGTATTAAATAGGCAACATGTTTATATCAGGTAGTATAACCAGTGCGGTTAAAGAAACAATCTATAAATGGCGACTGGTACTTAGAGTAGCATCAGCAAAAGAAGTCAAGTGGCAGCCAAACAATATTTCATTTATTAATTTTGAATATATTTTAGGAATTAAATAGAGTGCTGCTAGCAACTGTTTATTCTATTAAATAAACTTTTAAATAGTTAACATTATCCCGAGAACATTTATTTATTTTACTTTATTCTGTACTTGTTTTTCTGTATGCAATAAAGAATTTAAAACATATCTCGGCGTTTTGCATACATGCAAAGACAGTGTGAATGCTAATCCAAACTGATTATTTTTTTTGTACGTAGTACCATGCTGTGCGAGTATAGAAAGAGCGACGATATGAGCGAGATAGAATGAGACTGTCAGCCATTTATACATGGTTTCTTTATCCGCACGAGATATAGTTATTATTATGCCCCACATACCTACAGTCGCCGTCAATAGAAATTGTGGACTATGTAAACAAAGCGCCATGTTGTCTTTGTCTATGAATAGGTGAACTATCTAGAGATGGGTAACTATGTGATTAAAATATGTTAGGTGCTTAATTAATTTTCTTTATTTGATTCATCGCTAAAATATTCTGATGAATCGCTAGTCAAATCGCCCACGTTAATTACAAATGGTTCCGTCACAGCGTCGGTGGCCGTATCTATTATCCCATCCAGTTCTTTAATTTTTTCTTCTACTTTTAGGACATGAGCTACACATTTCGCCCACTGTTCTGGCCCGATCCGCGCCAAACCTTGGAGCAACAAAATCTTCACATCGTCCATTTTGAATGTTTTGTTGTTCCTTCCAACGTAACCTTCTAATACTCAACTCTATATATCAGGTTAAGCTCGCAATGATATGGTGGAAGGAGCAAAACTGTCACATTTTTCGATGCCGCCAACTCATCTACATACATTTTTTTTATATTTTTGCTTGTCTACTTTAGCTATGAGATTCGCTTTGATTTCGGTTTCTTGAAATTTGATTTCTTTTTCGCGCAACCAGCTTTGGATAGCCTCCTTCCGCCAACTCATGTTGGACGCCTTTTCGATTTGACGCGAATGATATGGGGCATTGTCCATTACTATGACGGAACCAATTGTCGTTGTTTCAAGGTAAAACACTATCCAAATCACAAAGAAAGATCAGTAAGCACATATCTATTAAGGTATGTTATTAGTTATCGCGAGTAAGACCCCAATACAAAGTTAATAAAGGGAAGCCAAGTCGTTAGAATACCGAAAACACAAAAGATTTTAGAGCTACGCTGGAAGATCACACAGCTCTCGATAGAATCACACACACGTTATGTCAAAGATTATGAAGTAACGCTATCAAAAAAAAGACGGAATAAAATTGCATCACGAATAAAATAGGTTTATATTCAGATAGATTCGTACATCACTAATTTTTAAAGACGATACAGATACGATGAGAAAAAAATATGACAGCAATCTTGTCGCAGTACAGATTTGACTATTGATTCTATAATTTTCCGTAATTAACTAGTGATTATTGAATATTTCATGATGAAATACAGTGAATGGCAGGTAAGACTTGATGCTTCATGATTTGGAATAATGTTCAGTGAGACTCCGTGACAGAACCTTGAGAAAAATTGAGAATACGGTTTGTTTACATAGTCCACAATTTCTATTGACGGCGACTATAGTTATCAACATACTCTGAGTAGGGAACCCTACATTTTAATGTTTGTTTTACTATAAATATAATATGTATGTCCTATGTTCAATAGAATAGAACAGAATAGAATAGAATAATTTCTTTATTTAAGATATATATGTAACAAACATAATTTAGACACTAGTTACCACTATAAGTTGTCTTGAAGCGTGGATAACTAGGCTCTATCCCGAAACATGTATTAAGAAATTATGTAATGTAAATTTAACTTACGTACAACATTTTTATATAATTAAAAAAGAACACAAAGAAATGGATAACAATTAGTTCCTAAAATACGAAAGCCTTTCAATAGGCCAGTTTTACGAAGGTTTGTATTTGTGAGAGAGGGTGTGTTTGTGTGTGTGAGGGTGTGTATATGTGTGGGGGAGAGAGAGCGAGGGTGCGTATGTGTGAGTGAGAGGGTGAGTAAGGGTGTGTGAAGGTATGTTTTTAGTGCATATATATACCTAAGGATATGTCAATAGATAGTACAAACATATGAAAATGATAGTAGATTAATAGTACTTATAGAACTCCAAGGTACCTAGCATAGTAGACCATATCGAGCTTTGAAGCTCAATATACACTGTCTGTCCCTCTTTAGGTAGATCAACAGAGTGAGATAGAGCACTGTATCAAACGCTATCGAGCTCGATATGGTTTGCTATGATAGACTAGCAGGAAAAAAGGATTAATATTAATGTTAGTAGGTGATACTGGTACGTCATATTATATTAAGATATGAATAGATTTCTATATTTTTTTAAACTTACAAGAATGTACGCATAGGTACTAAAGCATTTTCTTATAATTTATTTTAGAAGGTTTCAGGTTTCTTTTATAGAAATTTCCTTTATCTTATAATAACAAATGGCTGTTTGGGCTGAAAGGCATTAAAATGGAGACCATATACAGCAAAGCGTAGCATAAGCCAACCTCGTGATTGCTGCACTAACAATCTGAAGGACATTGCGGGTGATGCCTCGATGAGGAGGATGGAGGACTGCCAAGAGTGGCAAAGTATTGTAAAGGCCTTTGTCCAGCAGTGGACGATGATAGGCTGATAGATGGATAATTAACAAATAAATTCACCTACCAAAACTTTGATTTCAACTGTAATTGGAACCTCCACTTTGATTGATTTATCCATGGTACCTGTTGATATATCTGGAGGCTCAGAGTCTACTGGTTCTTGCTTAATATCTGAAAAAATCACGAACATTTAAAAAATCTAAACAAGAAAAAAACAAAAATCAACATTAAAGCTGATTCTGAAGGCTTATTGTAGTTTTAGTGGTGTCAAAACTTAAATTTGTCTAAAGTATTTAAGCTTCTGTTGTTAACACCAAAGAACTATTTTGGAATTAAGAAAATTTAAAACTATAGTATTATCGAGATATCATGATATGGGTGACAGTTCGTAATTTTCCGTTTCACTTATACTACTCACACCATACATACTACATACACCCAGGTACAAAAGAAAATATTAGGTTTTAGAAAGAATAGATATCATTATTGCAAATACACAATAAATTATTTATCTATAATTCAAAACAATAATCACAGTGTATTCTTTAAATTTAACAAAAAAAGATTCAGAAAAGAATAATGTCTGTTTGCTACTTGATGCGTGGATCGGAACGTTAACCCATAGGTACTGACACAAAATAATTAAAAATACATTGATGAATCGGTGCGGACATCTTATAGGATCGCATCAGTTGTATGCGGTTGTGTTGTCGTTGCGGTTGCTTTACGTGCTATTTGATTTGACGTTTGTTATAGTTTTTGTTGATTTTTGTTTTGTTATTGTTTTTTGTTTTTGGTGAAATGACGAGAAAAACAAAAAAGAATCTTTGAACTCTCAAGTTCGGGAGTTATGGGTTTGCTTAATTTAATTAATTTAGAAATTAACAAAAAGTAGTTTGGATAATCAAATAAAAAATCAGTTTGATAACCCTTGTGAACCCAACGTTCTCGATAATAAAAAAAATCGATTCCATTTCGTTAGGGCACATAACTTTAACTGTCAACTTTGATCTGCCACCCATATCATGATAACTCGAACATACTATAAAATGAAAGCCCTCGGAATTAGTTTTGATAAATAAGTAATTTTACTAAGTGGTAGAATAAGATAAACACTATTTTAGCATGCATTCCAAATTGTTTTTCATGTGATATATTTATAGGTTACTGTCAAGCTGCAACTTATGGAACCTAGTTGCGAAAACATCAATCATAGATATTGGTGTCAATTTGGTGTTACACAACTTAACTTAATTGATAGAACTAATCCTATTTTAAGAGTCCTGTCCTTGTCTTCTGGACACAGAAAGAAAAAAAAAAGCTTAAATTAAATTTAGTCCTGTCAAATACATCAAATTGACACCATCAGTTGCATTGACAATGACAAATAAATATAAATATGACAGGATAAAAAAAAGAAAGTAAGAAAATAGTATGTATTGTGTGCCTGCTTAATTTTCTTAATAAAGGATATAAAATAAGAAAAATATAAGCCTGTTAAAATTTGAGAAGCAAATTGTAATGTATGTTTAAATTTGAGGGCCTCACTTGCTCTGTTTTTGGGCTTCTGTGAAAGTTCCACCCATTTGGAATCACCTTGGAAGAGCAGTAACAAACTGCTTTTTAAACTGCTGTCCCATATTAAACTGAGATAGCTTGATAGATTATATTATTATTACTACCAATTTTGACAATAAGTAATCACCAAGTCTGGAACATATCTACCTGAAGGTGGTCATGAAATCATTTGAAAATTAATACTTAGGTACATAAATAAACTTACACCTGTCTTCCAGGGGGGTAGGCAGAAACCAAGATGAAAATCTTTATTTGGTTGGGGTGTAGATAAGGGGGCACTGGATGTGCCGCTTTTTTGACACTGACCTATTATTCTTTTACAATCCTGACACACCCCTTACACATCCAACAATCTGATCTTACTTTTGACTAGACTTTTGTCTGGTATGTCGGCATACGTGCCTCTAGGACGACTGGGTCGAGCTTTAGGCGTAAAAATGCGTACATACCTACGTATGATAGATAAACTTACCTAATGCTTTTATGTTTGTGTTTGCGACACTAGGCTTAAAATAAAAAGGTAAATGTACCTGCATTGACGCTTCCTCCTACGTCTTCGGACATCTTCTCGGCATCCATGTAGTCTTTTAACCGACTCGAATACATCAAAACTTGAAGCTAGAATAATATCAAATTAGCCGATTTAAGTACCCATGTACAAAGTACTGGGTGCGAAAGAGCTTCGCTTCCAATTTGTGTATCAATCGCTTTATAGTATAGGTACCTAGTTGTTTTAGCTTGTTTTGTACTTCTTCGTAGGTACGGAAAGTAAACAAACGTAGTCTACGGAGAGAAATTTTTATTTTTTAGAATTTTGTGAAAAGCGAGAGGCACAAATCAAATGACAGACACAGGTTAGTTCAGTTCAGTTTCAGGGGGAGCAGGTTGATAAAAGATCGAAAATTAAAATGGAGGTGGCTCCTATCGATTGGTTCGGCGATCAGTGAACAGACCATTGTAAAAACGGATTATTATTTTTCCTCTGTAGTCGCTTTGGCTCGTCTCTTATATACGGGACCTGTTGAACGCTCTTCATTTTTTATATAGTTATTACTTGCTGTTCTGAACAATCTCACGAAGTGTCGGGGCGAGGAACTGAAAAATTTCTGAAAAAAGAAACAAATTTGCAAAGATATGTAACCTCAACTTTTGTTCTTTTTTATTGCTTTTTATGTCTATAAGCAATTTAATAAGGTATATATTATGTAGAAATCTATTTAAAAAAACTACCTAGGTTAGAATAGGTCGTCTATCATTCCCCGACTTCATTGATAAAATAGGTTGAATTTGTTGCAAAATCGAATCAGTCAGTGCACCCCGACTCGACCAGCAAGCAAGCAAGCCGAAGCTGCGGAGATGAGTATGGGTGTCTGTGCTTGCTTTGTTACGTAAGGGCGAAGGGGCTGCACTTTCCGCAGCACCGGAGCAGTACCAGAAGTAAGTTTGGGTCACTAATCTAGTGAAGTATAATACCTAAATGATTTTCCAAAAAAAAACATGACTCAAAAACGACACTTCCGAATTGGGGAAGTTCCACGGGGGGGGGGGATACAAGGAAGATACAATGGTAGTAAATGTTTAAAAAACATGATTATTGAAACCTATTTTACATGAAACTTTAAGAAAACATAACCTCAATTTCTTTTTTTATCTATTTGTAAAAAAAAAACTATGAATTTCCTCGCCCCCCCATGGGGTGGCGGTTCTCACTCCCCCTCCTCCCCCCAACTTACATACATATATATAAGGTCCTGTATATAAGAGTCCTTCCGTTGCTTTATAGCTGTCATCATAAATTAAGTACCTAACAAAAGCTTGAGGTTTACAAACGCCAGTTTTAGAATACCTACCTCAAATTTTAAGTCATGAAAACCTCATTTTAGGAGGGTTAAAAACTTAAATTTAAGTCAGTCACTTGCTTCAGATTACCTCCCAGTCCAGGATGAACCATTTAATTAGCTATGTAATAGAAGTAAAGCACATTTAGTTCGGAGCCGATCGCTAGATGGCAGAATAGTTGGTATCTGTTGCTGTTGGCACAAATGAAATGAACCAAGTGGGCTCTCGGGCTCTCTCTCTTTTCCCGTTTTATTATGGAAAGTGACTAAATAGCTATTAGCGGCTTCCTTAGTTTTAATTTTATTCGATCGCTAGGGATAGGTTGCGACGACGAGCGAAGCGAGGAGGAGCGGTTAGGTTGACATGTAACCTAGATATTAAATAATGACTTATAGTCTGTCAAAAAAGTGTTGAAATGAATATTGAACTTTAATAAACTTTATCTAACCTCATATCGTAAAATCCTCATTACGAACTCAAAACTACTGGCTTATTGAAAGATAATTTTCATGAACGTCTCTAAAAAATTAGAAATCAAATTCTAAATAAAAAATCTTTTTCTAAGATTACAGTACATGCGTAGACATGGAAGTACATGTGATGATGTGATACTAACTAGGGAAGCAAAGGGAACTTAGCCCAAACAGCCATGTCTGAGGTTTAATATCAAATACCAATAAGGTTTTTATACAGGTTGAAAATGAAACCTCTAGCTATATCAAATGCAACTATTGCATGTTCGAAATGAAAAATATTTGCTTTGTTACTTTTGTCATGTTTCATCATAATGAAAAAAGATATCGACTGTCAAAGTTTTCCTACAAAAACCGAAAAACATTGTCATATTATCACTTGTCGCTCGTCACCGCCTACCACGTGATCGCGCGCTCACCCCTGTCTGCCTCACTTTGCGCGGCGTGTAGGTATCCATCCTTTGCCCCGCCCCGCCAAATAACGCCCGGGTTTTTCCACACTTTATAATGTACCTACCTATTCCTTCCAACTGCCTCTGTGGTTTAGGGATCAGACCGGTCGGCTCACGCATGACCTGGAGGTCCCGGGTTCAAATCCCGGGGATAAAGGGGTACCTGTCTTTTTTTGTTCGTCTATTTTTTTTTTTTATTATTATTTATGTCGGTTACTCTCGATCTCCGACGGATCTCCTCGTTTCGGATTCTATCCATCAGAGATACCCCAAGCATAGCCCGCTCCATAGCTCGCTGAGCGACCTTAAATCGGTGGATTAGGCCCTTTGTAAGAGACCACGTCTCAGCGCCATACGTCATCACAGGAAGGACGCACTGGTTGAACATCATTAGCCTTTAAGCACTGCGGTATTGACGACGTAAATATGTGACGCAACTTTCCGAATGCTGCCCAACCCAAGCATATTCTTCTGTCAGCCTCGGCGTCGAAGTTGTTTTTATCCAGCTGTATGACTTGACCCAGATAAACATATTTCTGAACAACTTCGATGCTGACATTGTCGACGGTTAGTGGCCCTTGGATGACGTGACAGTTGGAGATGACCTTAGTCTGTTCCAAATTCATCCGCAGGCCCACTCGTCTCGAAGAATCGCTAAGGCCGCGCACCATTACCTCCAGTTCCTGCAGCGATTCCACCATTATCACGATGTCATCGGCAAAGCGAAGATGTGAAATGTACTCTCCGTTTACGTTTATGCCTCGTCCATTCCAGTCTAGTGTTTTAAAGACGTCCTCCAGCGCGGCGGTAAACAGTTTTGGGGAAATAACATCTCACGCCACGCTGAAGATGTAACGGTCTTGTTTGTACACCCTGTACTTGTATTATTTATGAAACAAACAGCCACATACCTATACAAATTATTACATGTGTGTATTACATTAAGTGAAAATAATTACATTAAGCCTAAAGTCTCCTTAATTTACAAAAATGTATATTTCTAATAAGAAGCGAAGTAAACTAAATATAAATAAGTGATACAAGTTACAGAATATAAGAACAAATAATGTTAGAGTTAAAAATGTCTATCTACAAGAAAATTTTTTCATGGCAGATTTTTTAAAGGTGGAAAAAGATACACAAAACATGTCGGCATCTGATAAATGGTCATTATATAATCGGCAAGCCAGCCGAACGAAACTATTTTTTGCATAGCACGTTTTACAAGAAGCAATACTAAACAAATTCTTTATATGACATGCACGTTCACATTTGCGAGATAGTCTAAAGTTGATTTTTTTAATAAATCCGGGGTATCTGTCAAATTATTATTAATTATTTTGTAAAGTATACAAGCGTCAATGTAGTCTCGCCTATGGGATGGAAGTTGAACTTTGTGTCTATCAGCTGAGGTATAATAGTCAAGATAAGTATTACCTGTTCTGTAGTCGAGGGCCTTCACAAACCTACTTTGCCTACTTAGTACCAGAATATACCTAAAATGAGACATCAGCGATCATGACATACGCTGCAATTTTCCCTTCATATAATATATATTGTACATGTACGGGCATAAGACCGTCAGACTACAGAAGCTGTTTAGATCGCACTAAACATAAAACTCTTCGAACAGGAATTAAAAATCACAGGTAAGTAGTGAAATCGTCAGGTGCTTACTTTAGACTCTTCTGCATTCAGGCGTATTCAAAAAATTTAAATCAACTTATGTACATAATGCTATAACAGCGAAACCGGTAAGGGAAAAAAATAAAATAAGTGGACAAGTACAAGTGTTTTTCAATCACAAATGTATCAAAAGTTCCACCCAGTGCCAACAATCACAAGCATCAACTTATGTACAATTAATCGAAATCAACAAAATTGCATACCTACCTAATAGAACATACCTGTAAATATTATTATTAGAGTGCATTACAAACCAGAAAAGATAAATTAGAAACAAATGTAAAGACAAGAAATTTAGTCTAGTTAAGTACCTCGGTGGCGCAGTCGGTAGCGCGCTTGTCTTGATAACAAGAGGTCGCAGGTTCAAATCCTGGCCCGAGGAATTTTTTCAAATTCTTGTCTTTACATTTGTTTCTAATTTATCTTTTCTGGTTTATAATGCACTCTAATAACAATATTTTGAGTATTCAAAAGCGATGGGTATTGATGTATTGTTTATATTATTTATTGGTGGACGTACAGAAACCCACACATGATTCGTGAACATCATCATCAAGTGCGTTTCAGTGTCAATGTGTGGGTCGGCATTATTGGTGACAAAGTGCTTGGGCCGTATTTTATTGAAGAACGTTTAACTGGATGCCACGTATCTAGACATGCTAAGAGGTGTGATTGCAGATTATTTAGAGGGCCTGCAGCGGCGTATTTGCAAGACTTTTATTTCCAGCAAGACGGAGCACCGCCTCATTACGCCAGCCAGGTACGGGAGTACCTCAATGAAGAGTACGGAGACCGGTGGATAGGTCGCGCCAGGCCTGTGGCTTGGCCTGCCAGGTCACAAGACCTCATGCCCTGTGATTTATTTTTGTGGGGGGAAATCAAACGCCACGTATACTCTGGGGAATCTCAAAGCCGCGAAGAACTGATAACCCGGATTATCAGTACATTTGACGCTGTAAAAAGTGACAGTGTAGTGCTGAAAAAACTGAGAAGGAATGCTAACACGTTAGAAACTCAACAACACTAAGGGCGGCTTGCACCAAAATCTTAAATCTCGATTTTATCGCTAAACCAGGTTTACGATCTGTCAGTCAATACATTTCTGTCAAATTAAACTCAGCTTAAGTCCTAAATCTAGATTTAAATATTGGTGCAAGTCGGCCTTAGTATATTGTATATATTATATACACTGGCAACTTGCTAGACAAGGATACACGAGTAGCGACAGCTATCTCGCTCGGCTCAGGCTCGCCAGGAAGCAATAAGGGTCGCCATCGACGGAAACGTCGAGGAGGACATTATCATAGAGAACATGACTGTGAACTACGATACGAAAAACGAGCAGACCCTTGTTGCTTCCTGGCGAGCCTGAGCCAAGCGAGATAGCTGTCGCTGCTCGTTGATCCTTGTCTAGCAAGTTGCCAGTGTATATAATATATACAATATACTTAGTGTTGTTGAGTTTCTAACGTGTTAGAAAGGGACCAACGAGTGCCAACACCAATCTCGCTCGGTTTGTTTTTCGTATCGCACTGCACAGTCTTGTTCTCTATGATGATGTCCTCATCGACGACGTATCCGTGGATGGCGACCCTTATTGCTTCCTGGCAAGCCTGAGCCGAGTGAGATAGCTGTCGCTACTCGTGTATCCTTGTCTAGCAAGTTGCCAGTGTATATAACATATACAATGTACTTATATGGTGTTGTTGAGTTTTTAACGTGTTAGAAAGGGACCAACGAGTGCCAACACCCATCTCGCTCGGCTAGTTTTTCGTATCGTAGTTCACAGTCTTGTTCTCTATGATAATGTCCTCCTCGACGTATCCGTCGACGGCGACCCTTATTGCTTCCTGGCGAGCCTAAGCCGAGCGAGATAGCTGTCGCTACTCGTGTATCCTTGTCTAGCAAGTTGCCAGTGTATATAACATATATGGAGACCTATTCTGAAGCAACATGTGCTAATCTGACGTTTATAAAAAGTGCTCTAAAATGAGTTAGAGTGACCTAAAATTTTTTGATATTCTGAAGCTGGCGTTTACGAACGTAAAAATTCAGATTGTTACTAAATTTACGACACATTTACGGTGACAGCTCTAAAGCATTCAACTTAGGTTTTTTGGTATTCTGAAGCAACAATTTAGAGTTTGACAGCTCTAATTTTAGAAATTTTTAGAGAATTTTAGGGCACACCCATTTAGGTGCGCTTTAAAATATTACTAAGTATAAATGCGAGTTTTTTCCACCTTTTTCCCAATATTAGTAACTTTTATTTGGTTTCTAGGTGGAACTGAATAAACACAGGTGTGTTCTAGTACCTTACCTAATTTCATAATCCAGCAGTTAAGATGAAATATGTGTGAAAACACTGCTATGATTTCAAATGAATTTTGTTTGTACTACTGCTATTTATCATATAAATTTGATGATTTTTCACGTGTTCATCAATCAGCAGCAGTAAATTGGTAGGTAGGTATAATACAAAAGGGAAAGTTTCTAGATTTACTTATTATTAAAATTTTATTTTACAAAATGATGACTTTTATTTGTTACTAATTCTTAAAAGGTTAGGTATCTATACCAAGCATTCAAGGGCGGATCCAGGATTTATATTGGGGGGGGGGGCACAAATGCCGAATAGGGTAGCGTTCCACATCACTTTTCAAGATAAAAATATTGCTCACTGTCAGACAAAAGTAGCTCGATGCTGGTTCCAAAACATCTACTTTTAGGTTTTGGAACCAGCATCAAGCTACTTTTATCTGCAAGCGAGCAATATTTTAATCTTGAAAAAGTGATTTGGAACGCTACCTAGGTATAGATATAGAGTGTCCCGCATAGTATTGGACTATATGTTTTAGTCTTACTGGTAAGCCAATAATGCTACAAAGGTAGTATGACACAAAAATAAACTAATATTATTAAAGTGGTATAGTGTTAATCTCCCAACTCCTTGCTTTATTATAAGAAATACAGCGGTGAGCTTAGCTCTCTAAGGAAGTCCTGACAGCAAACCAATTGAGCAATCATTTCATTGATTCAATCAAATCAATTGATTAATCATTTTATTTGCTTTAAATACAAAAATACCTAGACGGGTATAATTTTACAAGTTTAATATTTACTAGATGTGCCCATAGGTCTGCCATCCTTAAAAATATAGAAGATGCTTACAACAACAAATTTTAACAAATTTAATATTAAATTCAAAAACAACATGAATCGTTTTAAATTAAAATTTAATATCTTACAAAAGTTCAGGAAAAAATATATACCTTATTAATATGTAAGGCATCTCAAAACGATAATTTATAAATCTGAAAGTCCTTCAGAACAAAACAACAGTCGCTACTTCTTCTGAGGTCTCATTTGCGGGGTGGGTGCAGGGGCAGGTTAGATGTAGGTAAGGGATACTCTTCGATACAACTCCCCCTGACCAAAGTCTAAGTATAACTTTATTACAATACACCAAAATATTTAGACCCATCATCTCACTACTATTGTTGCTAGCCATGGTCGGAAATAGAAACACCATGAAGGATTTTTGTGTTTAATAATAATTAGCCACATATATGTTAATTGTTATTGTTTTCATAGTGAAAAATCGTTTTAACTAAACATTTCCAAGCCAAAAGGATTTTTATTCATAATCTAGTCGACCACAGATACCTACAAATGAATTTTAAATCAATTATATGTTCTGTGAATTCAACTTAGAGCATCTTATGAACCTCTAAAAAGTGACTTAAATTTAGAGCTGGTTGCTACTCAGAATACCAATTTGCTAAGGAGTGTCCTAAAATTGTGACTTTTTAGGGCGCTCTAAATTTAGGTGTGTGCCACACAGAATAGGTGTCACAATGTACTTATATAGTGTTGTAGAGTTTTTAACTTGTTAGAAAGGGACCAACGAGTGCCAACACCCACCTAGCTCGGCTCGTTTTTCGTATCGTAGTTCACAGTCTTGTTCTCTATGATAATGTCCTCCTCGACGTGTCCGTCGAAGGCGACCCTTATTGCTTCCTGGCGAGACTGAGCCGAGCGAGATAGCTGTCGCTACTCGTGTATCCTTGTCTAGCAAGTTGCCAGTGTATATAACATATACAATGTACTTATATAGTGTTGTTGAGTTTCTAACGTGTTAGAAAGGGACCAACGAGTGCCAACATCCATCTCGCTCGGCTCGTTTTGTAGTGCAGTCTTGTTCTCCATGTCTTTGATTCACATTAACATAATATAATGTGGCAATAAAATAGTTGCAGCATTCCTCACTTAAATGCAGAGATATGTTTTTTTTAGTTACAACGTTTTTCTCGGAAATAATATTAGAATACGTGGGACGCACTATAAGTTTCCGGAATGAATATGAAAAAATACTATTAAAGGTACAAAATTAATTTATTGTTTTTCAAAATAATCTCCCTTGGCGTCTATGCACTTTTTCATTCGATCAAACCAGTTTTGAAAACTTCTGTGCCACTCCCCTGTGGTGACCTCTGAAACGTGTTTTTCATACTCCTCGACAGCCTCTTCTGGTGATGAAAATCGTTGACCGCGTAATTGGTTCTTAATTTTTGGGAACAGAAAAAAGTCACAAGGTGCCAGGTCGGGACTGTATGCAGGATGACTCATGAGTTCTACATTTTTCGTCTTCAAAAAGTCGTTTGTCTGTCTGGCCGTGTGAGAACTAGCATTGTCGTGGTGCAGGATGATACGGCGTTTACGGTTATTTTTACGGAGTTCGTCAATAACTTCCGGCAAACAAATGGTCGTGTACCAGCCACTATTCACGGTACGACGATTCTCTAAAGCAACAGTAGCCACGTGTCCAGTTTTATTAAAAAAAGAAGCAATCATCCGCTTAGATGCACTTTTCACGCGCGCCACATTGGTTGGTTTCGGCTCATCTTGAAAGACCCATACGCTCGATTGCTGCTTTGTTTTGGGATCGTAGCAATAAATCGATGTTTCGTCACCTGTTACTATGTCCCACACCAAATTTGACGCACCTTCGTTGAATCTGGTAAGCATGGCACTGCACCAAGTGACGCGGTCCGTTTTTTGAGCTTCGGTCAAGTTGTGTGGGATCCACCGCGAGCACAGCTTTCTCACACCCAAATGTTTGTGTAGGATTGATTGTATTTGACTCATGCCTATTTCTAAGGATGCGCGAATTTCATGGTAGGTCACATGCCTGTCTGTTTCAATCATACGGCGCACAGCATCGATGTTTTTGTTGGTCACAGCGGTGGACGGCCGACCATCGCGAGATTCGTCACTGAGATTGATACGACCACGCTTGAATTCTGCAAACCAGCTATAAACAGTCGTCTTGCATGGTGCTTCATTGCCAAAAGCTGTTTCAAGCCGAGCGATGCTCTGTTGAGCTGTCAAATTACACTTAAAATCGTAGAAAATCATACTACGAAAATTTTCCCGAGTTAAATCCATGTTGATGCAGACACACAATTTTTTAAATGGCGCCACAAGGTAAAAACAAAAGACAGTCAGATGAAACAAACTGCATTCTACAGCCAAAGAGTTCTATTTTCAAATGTTGCAATAAATTTTTAAATATTGTTTATGTAAGTGGCCAGTTCCGGAAACTTTTAGTGTTACCTATGTATTAATAGGGTGCAAACTACAAAGTTAGATATGTAATCATCATCAATCTTGGACGTATACTAGGTGAAATTAAATCAACCGACCAAATTCATACTGGAGACTCGGTTAGTCATCAGGAACAAGGTTTAATGACCCTTCAGGTGAAATTCGAAAAAAAAATTTTTTATAGCACACCGTGCGTAAAATGACCACTTTACGCACGCTGCGCTTGCGTAAAGTCGGCATTTTCCGCACTTTTGCTATAAAATATTATACGATACTCGTGCGAGAAACTTTTTCTCGACTCGTGTGATTGCAGCACTCACCTTCGGCTCGTGCCGCAAACTCACGCTCATCAGAAAACGTTTCATCGCTCTCGTATCGTAATGTACTATTTTACTCGTAGAACCTGCACTAGGAATTGTACCTAAACTAGTCCAACCAGTACGGGAGCAAAAAAAAATATTTTACGAAATTGGTCAAAAGGATTACTGAACCTAGTTCTTGATCACTAACCGAGTCTCTAGTAAGAATTTGGTCGGTTGATTAAATTTCACCCTATATGTACAAAAGATAACTACAATAGCATTTATGTCTGTAATTCATGGTGTTGGATTTGTTTAGAGAAAGCCTGTTTCTTACAGGGTCTTTTAGGGTTTAAAAGGAAGTAAGGAAGCTAGACACTGCGTCGCCCTCGTAAGGATCTTATATATCTTGTATAGGAGGAACAAATCAAAGGGAAAAGATGCAATACGAGGTTATCATTCAAATCAAATAATAAAACTATTTTCGTATAATTTGGCCATCCGAGGTTTTCACTCTAAGGCGACGACTGGTAAAATTATACTTAAATAAAAATACTTCTAAAATTAATGTTCATTTTATTTATGAATACCTACTCAGATTCTCCTTTCACACATTGGACATTCATTCACACAAAATACAAACGCACGTTAGTTTTATAGAAAATACAATCAATTCTAACATTAAACATTTTAATCTATTGACCTATGTTTATTCACACTACCATCATAGAAACATGAGTTACAACAACTTATTAAAAAGGAGGAAGCATTTTTTTTCACGAAAGAGGTAACTGACAGGTCGTGATAATGGGAAATGCGCTTTTAACTCCTATGGTGCATGAGTCATTTCACATCTAATCTAGGAGGGCACGGGATTTTGAAGAATGATCATGGATACGGGTAGATTTATTTTTATGGGTTGTAGAGTGATCCCCTGATGTATATTAAGTCGGTCTGTCTGTTCGTAGTGGTTGCATCTTCGACAAATAGCTCATGAAAGAGGCTTTATCGTTCAGCGATAATGGAAATGGTATGTCTTATACGAAGTATGGCGTCTCCAAAGGTGGAACGAGTAAGTCTGTCTGCTCCCAGTGGTTGCATTTTCGAGAAATATGGCATGAAAGAAAATATTTTTTAATCTTAGCCCATACAGCCATGTGAGTCATGTACAATAACAGATAACCTCAGACATGGCTGTATGGGCTAAGTTTCCTTCGCCTTCCCATGAAGCGGGAGCACAAAACAAAAAAAAAATGCTTGAATACAATGCAATCGTTGCTTTTTCCCCTTCATCACTCTACAACCCATAAAAATAAATCTACCCGTATCCACGATGGTTCTGCAAAATCCCGTGACCTCTAGTCCAACCCCATTGTCGCGAACTTTTGAATGTTGCAAGGTGAAATAGCTCATAGAAGTTAAAAGCGCATTTTGCACTGACTTATAAATTGCCTCTCCGTGCAAAAAAAAATCCACTTTACAGTACCAATTTGCTTAGGGTTATGTCAATTTGACATTAATAATCAAAAATTTTGTAAAAAAAAAAACTTTTATAGAGATAGTTCATCGTCCTGAATTTTTTTATATTATAAAAAAAATATTACATTCTGGCAATCTAAAGTAAGTCTCGAGTAATCCGCAAAGTAATATTGCAATATTATACATTAAAACATAAAACATAATTCATTTCATACCAATTTTTTTCCCATTAAGGGCGATGGTCCAAAGCCGCTCTCCATACAAACTTGTCGGAACCAACAACCACGACAAAAGCATTATAAATGTTGGTTGATGCTCGTGATTGTTGGCACTTGGTGGAACTTTTGAAACATTTTTTGTTTGATAAACACTTGTACTTGTCCACTTATTTATTTATATATAAGGGGAAATAATATAAATAAGTGGACAAGTACAAGTGTTTATCAAACAAAAAATGTCAAACAAAAAATTATAAATGTTGTTGTGTTACTTTTTTCTACACGTTCCATCAATTCTACACCCGCGAATAATCAATCTTTTCACAAAAAAGTTTTTACAATATAATTTTGCTATTTAATACTTTCATACATTTTTTAAACAGCAATATTTTTTATATATTAAATACTGATTATTCGCGGGTGTAGAATTGATGGAACGTATAGATCGAAATTATAATGCTTTTGTCGTGGTTGTTGGTTCCGACAAGTTTGTATGGAGAGCGGCTTTGACCACCCCCCTTGAATAAAACAGTTATGTCCTTTTTTCTTATGTACCTGTCATATGTTTAATTACACCCATTTTGTAGGCTCAAATGTTGTAAATGATCTAGGATTAGGGGTTTAAAATGAATGAACACCAATCATAGTATTGTACACAACATTGTGTACACAGAACGGGCAACATAATTAAGTATTTAAGGGCATTTCCTCTCAAGTTGCCCTTTGCCTCCCTCATCGTACTCCTGAGATGAGATCCACATCTGTTGGAAAGAGCCGATCGACGCCAGAATCGACCCTCCTGTAAGCAATTGAAAAATAAATAAAATTACAAATTTGTAATTTTGAAAATTCGAGTCGGACTGGCGCACAATCCAGAACTCTACAGATACAATACGGAACTCTAAGAACATTATGGTAAATAACAACAATATACATGCCAAAGTAACATCAAGGCTACAAAAAACAAAGCGCTTAAATGGTAGCCCCTGACCATAGTATACTGTGCCCTGACAAAAAAATTGGCACCGTCTGCGTACGGAACCCTACTTTTTGGTATTTTTTATTTTACTTTAGAGCATGTCCTACAATTTGAGTAAATCTCAAACTTGTATGTATTACAGTCTTTAAGTTGAGCCAAAACAAATAACTTTAAAGTAATGCAATTTATGGAGGTTTCTTGTATGGGGACCCCATTAATTTTTTTTTATTTTAGTGTTTGTTGTGGTAGACGCCCTAGTAACACGTATTTTGTGAAAGCTTCAACTGTCCTATTACGGTTGAAGCTGTAGACCCCTGTGACAGACGGACAGAGAGACAAACAGCGGAAGTTTAGTAATAGGGTCCCGTTTGGTACCCTTCGGGTACAGAACCCTAAACATCGTAAACAGAGCGGTAGAACGCTGGCCTCTTGAGACCCAGGTTCGATCCCCGGTCTGGAATGGACCAATGAGTTATTCTGAATTTATGTGCATAGTATTTGTGTTCTTACATAATACTTACCACTTGTTGAACGGTGAAGGAAAACATCGTGAGGAAACCTGCATGCCCTAAAGAGCGTGTGATTGTCCCCGAAGTATGGTGATACGGCTCACAACCCATCACGCTGGGACGTAAAAATCGTCGGTGAAACGTGGGTGTACGAAAGTGAGTTTCACACTATACTCGGAAACACCTGACACAACATCGGAGATTAAAGTCGTGATGTGTAACTTGGCAACTGATCAGCGGATCTTGATGAAACTTTCGCAGCGGGGCGGTCCAACTCACCTATCCAGGAGGCGAACCTGCGTTCTTGCGGTGAGGAGGGCGCGTGACTTTTCAACCTGTGTGAGGAGGGAGCCCGCGACGACAACTCCTTGCTAAGTCGCTCTACCCAGCCCTGGAAAAATATAAAAAACACACATGAAGAAATTGTAAATAAAAGTGTGAAAAAAATTGTTAATAATGTGTGTGAATGTTAGTGTGAAAAAAATCACACTTGAAAAAATCGAATAACACGTAAGAAGTCTCGGGGATGAAGGCATTTCATAAACAAAACACGCTGGCATTTTTTATCCAGTCATCCGTACTATGGGCTCTGACCTCAAATGAACAATAAAAAAATGTCAAGTACTCAATATATTTATTGCAACTAAGTACATATTGCCAATGTTCAAAAACTAAAAGTTGATTCTAAAATATACTAATACTTGAAGACGATTTTATTTTATACGGTACTTTCAGTTTGTAAAAATTCTTTGAAGCTGCAACTATTTGGATTTTTTATTAAGTATAAAATTGGACAGATCAGAAATTGAAATTCGGTCCCCATTTGCAGTCAGCTTTGTGTGGTGTTCCCGATTATCATAAATTCAAAATGTATGCAAGAACCTCGTTTCTTTGTCAACCTTATTTCAAAAAGAGATAGGTGTTGGAGCAATAACAATTTGCATCTAGAGATGCGGTGTATTACAGTTTTTATGTTGGTAATAGATGCTTTGATGCGACCAAAACGGAATACACCCTCGCCAGCAAGGTGTCACCAAAACATTATAGCCGATTTTGAAGGTTTTAATTTTAAGTTATGAAACATACTAAAAAACGCAATTTTAAGTGACATCACTATATTTTGCTATTCTGAAGGGCACACCAACTAAAATTAGCAAGTCTTTTTGACGCTCTTAAATTGAATTCACAGATTAATAGACCACAGATTCGAATGCAACATTAACGGTAATTTCATTCGGTCAGTATGGAAAGCTTTTATATTTCTACTTCTTGGTAGAACTGTGAGTATGTTGTAAATTATTTTATTTGAATGTCTTAGACTTTTCTCCGTTGTTCCACATACTGTAACAATGTTTTTAGATAACTTCTTGTTAAAATTCCTCAAGAAAGATTACCAACATTGATAATTATCAAAATTTTATACAAATTTTTCTGTCAATTCATAGTTGTAGGTTATTTTTAAGGTTTTTATGCTGGCAGCACTAACAATATTGACAATCCTTGGAAATCGATTCATAATTTCTAGTTTTTTCAATAATATGCAGAATAAGGTCTACCAAGAGATAGAGAGATCACATTTTGTAGCAAGGCTGGTCGGGCAAAACGGATGATTCAAAAATCACAGGCGGGCCACTGGCCACTGACAATTCGTATTTTCGTTATTTCTTATATTATAACAATGAGCCCAACTTAAATGAAGGTATTGTGGAATAAAAGAAATGCAACAGTCTGAAATAGTTATTTAATCCATATATAATAAAGTTTAATTTTACAAGTTTAAAATAATAACATAAATAGCATCTTCCGTCATAAAGAAACGCAACAAAAATACACAATTATTAAAACACAATTAACAAAAATGAAAATCAAACCGATATCTTTTTTAGTGCAGAATGATTTTGCAGGTCAGTGAGTACCAACTGAATATTAGATTCACAAAAATTTGTAAATTTGTTTTTATATTGTCGTTCTGAATCTAGCTCACGCGGGCTGTGGGCCATTCAAAATTCGTTCGCGGGCCACCCGCAGGCTTGGGCAGCCTTGTTTTGGAGGATCTACATGCTCATATTATATGATTTTATTACGTGGTAAGCTGGTAAGGTAAGTTTTGATTCCGTTGAAATCAAACTAGTATGTAGCCTTTTCTTGGAAAATTTGAAAACAATTCTCTGTTAAATGCCATGTGCGTTATGCGTACAAACCTCCAATGGACTGGATGCTATCATCTGCTTTTCTAGGAAACGGGGCAAATCCTTTAAATTGTGAGATGTATTTTTTATCTTTCACAGCCTAAAACTAACTGACATCATTTAACACTTTATATTTATGTTATAAGTCCAGGAAGAAGTTTACCTGACAAAAGTTATAGAGCCGCCAATAAAGGACAATGCTACAAAAAAACCCAGGCCCGGCGCAAAAGTTATGTATATCATATTTTTTCTAATAATGTGGTCAGTAAATCTGTATATGTGGCATTATCAAATTCGAAGGCTAAATGCACGAAATTGCTATTTGTTTGTAGCAGGGGTATTTTTTTCTTGTTCCAGTATGTGTGTTGTTTTTTTGTTAAAACTGTGGTAAGTAAATATTAGATGTAAAATTATCAAAATCAATGGCTAAGTATACGATATTGTTATTTATTTCAAGTAGGGGCAACACCTATCATTCACTCATCATTAATCTGAAATCAGATTTAATTCCTAATAAGCAGAACGCTCAGAGCAGTGTTCTGTGGTGAAGGTATTGTATGCAATGGGTTGTATCTTTACACACAGACTGCAGAAGTCAAGGAGAATGTGCACCCTGATTATTTCAAACGCAGAACGCACTATGTACGCACTAAAACGATGGAGAACCATACATACTTGTAAAAAGTGAGACCCATCTGAGCGGCCTTGCTGAAAATGAAGTAGTAGCTACGGATGTGCAAAAGTCTCTGTGACTACCTCATGCATGTATTTTTGTGTCATTTATTGTAAGTTTTTTCCTATCAATAGTATTTTCTATGGCTCTATATATATATTTATTTGCATACATTAGTTATTCATATTTTATTTGTAAAACATATTCTTATTATCTATTATTTCTTACATGGATCTTAGGAAAACAATTTCCCTTTTACTTCTCAAAGATAATGTTTAGTTTCATGTTTTTGCCTGACTATTACAATAATTTGCACGTCTGTCTTAACGATGGTAGTATTAACACACTCATAGCGGTACTGTTACTCTCCATTGTCATAGTTCCAAAATATATTGTTGCTCTACTTGTCCGTCCTGATGACTTCTGTTGACCAATTAATTTATGATATTGATCAATTAAACACGCCAATGGCATATAGGAGTGAACCAGAGTCTTGCCATCTTCTTTTTCCAAAATCAAAAGCCCAACCTATTGTTGTCCTCAATCTAAATATAAGAAGTATTGGTGGAAACATAGACCAAATTCCTATACTCCTCCAAAGAATTTCCTGTGACGTTCACGTAATCATATTAACTGAATCCCGAATAGATAATTCTACTTTAATTCCACAGTTACCTACCTACAAATCTTTTAGAACCACTAAGTTCATCAACCAAAACAATGGAGTTGTCGTATACGTAAAAGATAACTTGGATAGCTCAGTTGAAGAGGTAAATATCCGAGATGGTGATTGCCTCACCATAAAATTTGGGCCTGATTTAATTATTGTAGGAGTTTACAGACCTCCTTGTTTTCATAACCCAAAAAATTTCATTAACTCATTAGACGACTTGCTAGCCAAACTTAAATCTTTTCAAACTATTGTCTTATTAGGTGATATGAACATAAACATAGTTCCTAATATTTCTGATGATTCTGCCTGCGAATATCTTAATATGAATGCTACACATGGTGTCTTTCCTACTCACTATTTACCGACTAGACTCAAAAGCTGTCTTGATCATGTTTTCCTTAAAGGACCTAATACCTACTCTACAATTGTTTTAGATACAGCAATAACCGATCATGAACCAGTTCTACTTTATCTTTGTTTACGGAAAAATATTAAATCCACAACAAATACTAGAACTAGACTTAAAATTAATTATGAAAATCTAAATACTGACCTTGCAAACAACTCATTTGATAATGTCTACTCGGAAAATGATGCAAACAAAGCTGCAACGAACCTGGTCAAAGCAATCAAAACAGCAATTGATAATAATTCTCATCTAGTAAAAGTGTCTCGTTCTAGAAATAAATTAAAAAGTTGGATAACCCCTGGAATTTTAAAATCCATTAGAACTCGTGATCGTCTACATTTAAAACTAAAACGTAATCCTAGTGATGCTATTGCGGTGTTAAAATACAAAAAATATAGGAATATTTGCAATTATTTAATAAAACTCCTTAAAAGACAGTATCAAAAACAATTACTTGATAAAAGTTCTAATAATCCTAAGCAGATGTGGGATACTGTAAAGAAAATATGTGACCTAAACTCTACTTCAGAGATAGCAACACCACTTTTATCGTTAAAAAAAACGCACAAGGAGTCAATAGACTATACTAATCACTTTTTTGCCAATGTGGGTAAAAACCTAGCTAAACAAATATTAGATAAAATTGATGAGACTGAAAATGAGTTAGTCAATAAATGTAATAGTAATACAATTACTCCAGTTAACTCATTTTCCCTTTTGCCTACTGATGAGACCGAAGTTTCTTCATTGATTTCGTCTCTAGCCAATAAGTCGTCCTGTGGCTGGGACGGTATCTCTAGTATTGTTATCAAAAATTCAAAATCAATCCTAATTGCCCCACTTACATATGTTTTTAATCTCTGTATTACAAATGGTATTGTTCCAGACGTTTTTAAAAAGTCTATCATACACCCCATACATAAGGGTGGGGATGTTGACGGTGTCGGTAACTATAGGCCAATTTCATTACTATCCACAATCTCTAAATTATTTGAAAAAGTCATCAATAAACGCTTAACAAGTTACCTCGAACATAATAAATATCTTTCAAATAACCAATTTGGCTTTAGAAAACATAAATCTACCGAAGAAGCAGTCTCTGAACTCACTAACTCAATTATTGACAGACTTGATAAGCGTGATAGATGTGTTACTGTATTCCTGGACCTCGCCAAAGCTTTTGACACTGTGTCCATTCCCATCCTTTTACGTAAATTAAACCTTATGGGTATACGTGGAACACCGTTGGAGCTGTTTAAAAGCTATCTCAGTAACAGGATGCAAGCGGTTAAAATTGGATCTGATTATAGTGAATTTATACCGGTCAGCTTTGGTGTCCCACAGGGCAGTGTGTTGGGTCCTACCCTTTTTCTAGTGTATATAAACGACTTGTGCGAGCTGGAAATAAAAAACTGTCGAATTGTTACCTTCGCGGATGACACAGCCGTTATTTTTCATCACAACACATGGGAAGAGGTAGAAACCGTTGCTACCGCTGGCCTGTGCACCATAGCTGACTGGCTTAACTCTAACTTACTTACACTCAACGTTTCAAAATCTAAATATATAACATTTAGTATTAACAGTTCAACACAACCTTCTTCTGAACATTTTAAATTAAAAATTCACTTGTGCGGACAGTCTAGCCATATCGTATGTAATTGTGAACAAATGGAGAGGGTTTCTAATATACGATACTTAGGTATCATATTAGACATGCATCTATCATGGGCAGATCATATTAACTTAACCATGAAGCGAGTGCGTAAAACTGTCAAAATATTTAAAACTCTGCGATCTATAACTGACTTAAAATCATTAAAAACCATATACTTTGCCTTAACACATTCACTCTTAACATACTGTATTAGGGCGTGGGGTGGTGCCTCGAAAACTGTACTTATAAATCTTGAACGAGCCCAAAGATATGTGCTCAAAATTATGCTTAAAAAGCCTCGCCGATATCCCACTCAGAAACTATACAGTGAAGCCCAAATCCTTACAGTCCGACAGTCTTACATAAAATCTATTATCTTATATCAACATCGTCAACAACGTACAAATATTTCTGCCTCTAAACGTATCAAATACAAAAATTTTCACACTCCTTTAGTTCGTACTTGTTTTGCACAAAGGTGTATTTATTTTACTGGACCTTCTATTTACAATAAAATTAACAAAGAATTAAATATTATTAACCTTAACAAATTTCAATGTGTCCGAGTATTGCATAAATATCTAATTAAACTTGACTACAACAAAACTGAAGGCTTGTTTACAATATTAACATAACCTTTTGTCATCTCTGTGCAACGATAAGTCTATGGCCTATTCTTATCTTTCGCTACAACTAGCTGTCCAGTTTACGTAAGACTTGCCATAAGCGTAAATACCCGTGAAACCAGTGTCAAGCAATACTGGACGTTTAAATGTTCACTGCTTCTTAGCTAACTATCACCCGATAGTTTTTATTCAATTTCTATAACTACCTGCATTATATTTGTGTCTGTTATTTTATTTCATCTACTTTTTGGTCGTCGTTTGTCAATCTAACAAAGTATCCTAAAACTTATTATCTTATCGTGTACCCAATACATATACTATATCCTCACAGAAATATCAATTTAGTAATGTACTTATGTAAAGAAATTATGTCTATTTTATACTAGAATAATAATATACTTATGTAATATTTGTGTGTAGTTTATTTAACTATTTTAAAATTATTATCTATTAGTGTATACATTGAGCCATATTTTGTTTATTTTGTTTATTTTGTCTGTAGATAAAATCAATTTTCTTTGTGTGTAGAATACCTATGTCCGTGTAAAATATTTTAAGTACCCTCGAATTGGAAACACTGTTCCCCAAAGGACAATTATATTAGTTTGGGGTTCAGAGTCTTAGCAATATTTTTTGTAAACTAATTGTTCAATAAAGAAATTTGATTTGATTTGATTTGATTTGATGTGTAGTTGGCTCCAAAATAGTTTATTAGAAATGTTTACACATTAAACTTGGTGTATTTATTTACATTCCAGCGCATGGATCTGCAGCCACTGGTTCAAACCTCAGAGGAGAATGCAAGGTTCAATCAAGGTGTCTTTAATGGCTTGGCAGATGTGGTTCTGGGCGAAAACATTGTTAATGCATTGCGGAATCTGCTGCTCTGTTATTTATGAGTAGAGATCATGAATGACAACTGACTCCTAGTCGATACAAGGCTGGTGTGCCCAAATATGGCAGAAGACTATAGAAACCATGAGTCAGATACCTAGATCTGAGCCACAATCTGCATTGATCTATTGTTTTATTATTTTGTGTTTGAGTGATATTAATTAAATCTGTTGAGTATTTTTTTATTTATTTCTCTATATTCTATTAGTAAATGAAGGCAATGAGAGCCAGAACAACCTATCTTTTCCAGAATACTGTCTGGAAAAGATAGGCCACTTTGGCTCTCATCGCCTCAATTTTGCTTGACATTCAGGTGAAAAGTAGATCTGTTCATTATCCAGTTGTTCTACCTCGGCTTAATGGTTGTTTCATGGTAAATAAAATTCATCTGTCTTGTGATTAACAGAGTGCAGAGTACAGTAGACCAGAAAAATTGTTGCTAGAATATTGAGACTTCCAGAGTTTGGTGCTTTAACAAGCAACGAAAACTGTTTTTCAGGCATGTCAGCCATTAAAATTTATCTTCGAATTCGAATCTGAGCTCGGAAGAGTTGGACGAGTCTCTTAGACTTCTCGAAAGTTGTAAGTGAAGATACCTATCTACGCATTTTCAATGATTCAACAAAAAATAAAAACGTAAATGTATCATCAGGGTTTCATGCAAATTTTGGATAAATTGCTACATAAAAATCTATTTGCTTGTTTACGTCTCGACTGATGTTATTAAATACAGTACACATCTGTTTATATTACCAAACTGTAGAATAATAAGGAAAATTTCGTCAGAAATTTTAATAAGTTTTATGAAGGACCTCAAAAGCAACCTTATAAAATCCAACTAATTTTTTAAAATTTAATCAAATGACAGCTCTAAAACGTGCCTTGAAATTACCAAAACAAGTTAAAATCACTGAGTTGAGTAAATTATGGCTGTCAAACTAAAATTTTAGTTGGACGTTTATAAAATGGTTACTTGAAAATGGCTCTTCTTTTTAACCCTACTTGAGTTTAATTTTATGTATGGCAAACTAAAACTAAAGTCTTCAAAATCGGCTTTATTATGAGCTTAAATTACATTATAGTCTAAGATATGGTAAAATGAATTTCTTTAAGTTTTTTGTTTTTGGGAAAGAGCCTAGTTTTCCACACTACAAGTTTCAGTGGAAACTAGTGTTTTAATGTTTATTGTAACCAACTGTCTTAAATAAAGAAATTATTCTATTCTATATCGTTGTCATATGTATTAGACGAAGAT
The DNA here is from genome assembly GCA_910592155.1 of Ypsolopha scabrella. Taxonomy (NCBI): domain Eukaryota; kingdom Metazoa; phylum Arthropoda; class Insecta; order Lepidoptera; family Ypsolophidae; genus Ypsolopha; species Ypsolopha scabrella. The sequence goes on along the minus strand of OU342989.1, from coordinate 3,806,985 downwards.
GATTCGTCGGGAGAGTACGAATCAGCCGTATTTATGACAAAAATATCTATCGTATTATCAATCATGTTGTCCATCAATCAAAGATCAAGAAGAAAAACCAACAGTAAAAATCAACAAGTAAAATCAACAGTAACGGATCAATAAAAACAAAAAACTAAACAAATACGTAAACGAAAGAATACGTATCACTTCGAATGCAATCCAAACAGGAATGAACTTTTTGTTCACAAAATGGTGGACCAATGTTCGTAACTGCGTTACTGACTGCTTACCTGTACCACACGACTCACGCAACGACAGCTGTCGTCGACCAACTGACGGTATAAGCGGTACTAGAGATAACTCAGTAACGGTCCGATTGTTTACATTCTTTATCTCGTCTCGTTGGCCTTACTTAATACGAGTGAAAATTCGCACGTTTTGAAACGCTTCCCTAGTGTACAGACCTGAGTATTGGAGAGGCCACCGCACAGCACCACGGAGCCCCACAGAGCGGGCCGCGCGTCCGCGTCGCACGCGCCGGCCGCCGCGCACACTGTTCATACATATTAATTAATTAGTTATTTATACAAATGGGTACATTATACAGGGTGAAAATGAACCCCCTAGCTATATCAAAGGATTCTATGTTCGAAATGAATAATGTAATATATGTTTTGTTACTTTTGTCAAGAGTCATAATAAAAAAATATATATTGACCGTCAAAAGAAGCACTAATACTCCGGTGACAGAGACGACGCTCTACAAAACCCATGTGTACATAGCCTATGTGCATTATTTACCGCCGGGAATATGTACCGTCTATTGTCAGTCACATGTCACGTCGCGTAGGTTGGCCAAAAATTCGAAATTTGGGAAACAATAAACAAATTAAGAAAAAAAAAATCCTTTAAAGTGATGCAATAAAGAATATGCATGTAAATTTTTAATGCACAAATCGTTAATATATGATCAAATTAGGGCTATGAATAAGAATTTACAACTTAATTATCCATATTTCATAATAATCTTCTACAATTCAAATGGCTGCCATTTTAGCGCGCATCAAGTGACGTCACATGATACTGCTCTTTCTTGCGGTGTATGGAAAGTGGCCGGTTTTTTTCATTATTTTTGATTAAAACAACCTATTACAAAATTTTTGAGGGTTTGATTTTACATTTATTAATTTTGAACTTCATAGTTTATGCTGAAATGTACTCACTTGTCACAAAAGGCAGTAGCTAATGGTGACGCTTTTGCATTTGCGTTTCATTTCACAAAAACGTCGTATTTTTTAAATGGAAATAATTATAAAACTATAAAATAAAATAGTTTCCCATGATCATCATTGAATTCTACTGAGTAAATAGAATACAAAATACGCAATATATTACTTATTTAGACGACTTGCATTTTCGAAAATTCCGAACATTATTTACAAAGTTATATCGTCATCGTGAGGAAACCTGCGTGCTCTAAAAAGCGTGTATTTGTGTCCGAAGAACGGCGATAGGGCTCACCACCCATTACGTTGGGACGTAATAATCGTCGGTGAAACGCGAGTGTGCCGAGTGTGGACCGTGACTTGCACTTCACAGTTCACACTCGGAACACCTCTGACACCCCATCGGAAATTCATGTCGTGACGATATACTTATATCACTTATAAAATTAAAGATGGTGGACGTGTGCCGCCATTTTGTTTTACAGGTGACATTCGACATACCCAGGTGCTGCGCGCCGACGGTCTGCTCGAATAGACACTCGGTGAGCTTGAAACGTTCAGGACCGAAGTCTTGGTGGTAGCCCCCCGGGAACTCGTAGTGGGTGCACGGCACCGCCGCGGCCACGCGCTCGTCGTACGGCGACTCTCCGATCTAGAATGAGATCATACATATATATTATAGTAGATGTCGTCTACTTTGATTTCCCGAAGGCGTTCGACACGGTCGATAATGACATACTGTTCGCAAAGTAGGCCGGCGTAGGTTGCACGCAGCACACGCTCAACTTCATCGCCAACTACATGCGAGACAGACGCCAGTACTTCGACTGTGGTGGACACCAATCTGAGCCATACTACACAAGATCAGGCGTCAGTCAAGGTAGTAACTCGGGACCCCTTCTATTTAACTTAATGGTAAATAATTTACCGGAGGTAGTCGGCGAGTCGACATGTTTACTATATGCTGACGACCTAAAATTAATTCTTGAAATCTGTGAGGACTCGGATCATGACAGGCTGCAGCGAGATACAGATTATTTTCATTTATTTATTTATTTTCACTTCAATGCTACACTATAATTACAGATGCTTAACCTATCGTATTAGGTAATAATGTTCTTAGGTGAAGTTAGGAGAATAAGTTATACTTCAATGTGGCCAAATGCTCGGTGATGTCGTTCAGTCGGCCGCGAGCGCCTCGCTACTATCATGTAGATGGTAAGTCGCTGCAGCGCGTCACAGAGGTCAGGGACCTGGGCGTTCGCTTCAATGCTGATTTGACCTTTCGTAACCACATCATTGATGTGTGCAAGAAAGCATAGCGAAACCTGTGTTTCGTATGAAGACAGTCGAATCGATTCACCAATATCAAAGCATTACGTGCCTTGTATTAAGCCCTGGTAAAAAGTCATTTGGAATTTAATGCCGTCATTTGGGCTCCACATGAAGTTAAATATGAAACAATGCTGGAGCATATACAAAACTAATTCTTGAGATTTTTGTATCATAACTATTGGTTCTACCCAGGCTATCCATTGTTGTATCCGACTTCATTTGTCTTCGGAATGCTGGGCTACAGCAAATTAGAAGTGTATTTTACTTTCATTTTGTTGCGTACCAAAAAAATTATCGGTATCGACTACCTGATATGTGATGTCACAGCACTAGAAAATTGCCATGTCAACCTGTCGCCAACAGTACGTACGTTAAACTAGATTTGTTTTGCTGCTCGCTGAGTGAGTGCACGGAGGCCACACTTTATGTACTATGTTATAGTTAAGCTGATAAGTATTAAGTTAGTATCTCTTTTGTAACGTCTTCGTAACTGTTAGGTAAATAAGGGAGCGTCCATAAACTACAGTACTCCTAAAGATATAATGCGCATACAAATCTTCGCCACTGTTCGGCAAAATTCGTATTTCTTTACACATTCTATACAATCAATGACGGATTTTGCACGTCGAGTCGCTCGGCTATAGATTTTTATGCGCATTATAACTTTAGGCGTACTGTACGTGGTTTCCTTAATGGGGGGAGGGGTCCGATAAAACTGGGTTACGTGTGGGGTGGGGGGGTTTGTAGCCTGAGCTACGTAGTTTTTTATTATTTATCATGTTACAAATTAATGTATTTAAAAAACCATTGTCGCGGTTTTGGAACACACCCTAGATTTAAATGCCCTGTTTTGACGTTTAAACATTCATGTTTTGACTCGCACAAAGTCTCCAAACGACTCCCGTGAATTCAGAAGATTTATAGAAGATTACTGAATCGGGTTTACAATTAGATTCATTAAGAGGCCTCATTACGCAAAAATCTTCATACAAGAGGTAAAAACTGTTTGTGAAGTCAAAAGTTACTTTCTTTATATATTTTTCAATAAATTTTATCTAGTGACATATAACTACGTACGTATGAAGCCCAAAAAGCTAAAATCTGATGATATACCATCATAATAGCTGTCAGGATATCGTGAATATTGCCTCGTTTTTACGCAAAGTTAAACGATTCGTACAATTTGCAGCTATAACAGAATTTTAAAAAATTGCTTCAGTCCGCGGTCGTTCATTTATATAAGATTAAGTTTAAACACTTTTTTATAAAAAAATACGAACGGTTTCATGGTAAACAGTTTTCCCCTGAAAGCATTTTACTAATTCTAATATTGGGTGAATACCTCGCCATCATGCACCTATCGATGAGAGATAGGTCGGAGTGCTGCGTCGTAGATAGGGAAACCTATCTGAAGACGTGTGCAAAGTTTAATTAAGATCAGACCCACCAGGGCGTCACAAACACCAAAAGCATTTGCATGGCAGCTGAGCGTGAAGGGCCCCCTTAAAACTGTGTTTAATTAATACATTTGGTCGTTATTAATATATTCCCAGACAAACTACGTAGCCACAGGAAGGGGGGGGGGGCTTCAGGAAAAGCTACGGTAGAGAACAAACTATGGATGAAATTATTAAAAGTGCTCGAATTTTTTTCTGTTGATAGGAATAATCTTTCCCAAAAACTGAAAAAAAATCGAGATTTTTTGGTGGTGTTGAATTATATAAAAAATAAAAACATTTGAATTTCAGAAATACGGTCTATATACAGCTGCGTACGTGGGACGCACTATAAGTTTCCGGAATGAATATGAAAAAATACTATTAAAGGTACAAAATTAATTTATTGTTTTTCAAAATAATCTCCCTTGGCGTCTATGCACTTTTTCATTCGATCAAACCAGTTTTGAAAACTTTTGTGCCACTCCCCTGTGGTGACCTCTGAAACGTGTTTTTCATACTCCTCGACAGCCTCTTCTGGTGATGAAAATCGTTGACCGCGTAATTGGTTCTTAATTTTTGGGAACAGAAAAAAGTCACAAGGTGCCAGGTCGGGACTGTATGCAGGATGACTCATGAGTTCTACATTTTTCTTCTTCAAAAAGTCGTTTGTCTGTCTGGCCGTGTGAGAACTAGCATTGTCGTGGTGCAGGATCATACGGCGTTTACGGTTATTTTTACGGAGTTCGTCAATAACTTCCGGCAAACAAATGGTCGTGTACCAGTCACTATTCACGGTACCACGATTCTCTAAAGCAACAGTAGCCACGTGTCCAGTTTTATTAAAAAAAGAAGCAATCATCCGCTTAGATGCACTTTTCACGCGCGCCACTTTGGTTGGTTTCGGCTCATCTTGAAAGACCCATACGCTCGATTGCTGCTTTGTTTTGGGATCGTAGCAATAAATCCATGTTTCGTCACCTGTTACTATGTCCCACACCAAATTTGACGCACCTTCGTTGAATCTGGTAAGCATGGCACTGCACCAAGTGACGCGGTCCGTTTTTTGAGCCTCGGTCAAGTTGTGTGGGATCCACCGCGAGCACAGCTTTCTCACACCCAAATGTTTGTGTAGGATTGATTGTATTTGACTCATGCCTATTTCTAAGGATGCGCGAATTTCATGGTAGGTCACATGCCTGTCTGTTTCAATCATACGACGCACAGCATCGATGTTTTTGTTGGTCACCAGCGGTGGACGGCCGACCATCGCAAGATTCGTCACTGAGATTGATACAACCACGCTTGAATTCTGCAAACCAGCTATAAACAGTCGTCTTGCATGGTGCTTCATTGCCAAAAGCTGTTTCAAGCCGAGCGATGCTCTGTTGAGCTGTCAAATTACACTTAAAATCGTAGAAAATCATACTACGAAAATTTTCCCGAGTTAAATCCATGTTGATGCAGACACACAATTTTTTAAATGGCGCCACAAGGTAAAAACAAAAGTCAGTCAGATGAAACAAACTGCATTCTACAGCCAAAGAGTTCTATTTTCAAATGCTGCAATAAATTTTTAAATATTGTTTATGTAAGTGGCCAGTTCCGGAAACTTTTAGTGTTACCTATGTACGAATATAACCTTTGGCACATATAAAATAGCGATGTAACGACGCGGTTTGAGTTTGAGTCTAGGTCAAATCGGAATGGACAGTTGGAGATTTAGAGTGGGTGGTGGTAAGAGTTGACCCAATATTGATTCTAAACAGTTGCATGAAAATAATAAGTACTTTGATTTACTTGTACCTGCCCAAATATTTTGCATAAGCAATATTTTTATATAATTTTTTTTGTAGAAGCAAGACTGTAGATTTTTTTTAGTTATTTGTAAGAATTATACCTTTTTTGCTAGTAACAAACAAATAATTATGTGATTTAATATTCTTATAAAACTTTTTGTTTTTTAAGAGGTTTGGCAGAGACTAAATACAATGAAATTAAACATAATTTCATAATCCAGTTTCTTAATCAAACGATCATAAATATATCGTAGTTTGTCGCATCTATTTTGTCAACACGGTTTGTAAACCGGGTTACATAAAAAATTCAAATCAAATTAAAATATTTATTTTGTAAAATAGATACATAAAGTATACTTTCTACAAGTCAACGTTAATCTTTACAATAAATATCTTTAGAATAAAAAAATATAAAAAATAATATGTATATACTAATAAGGGAAATACATACAAAAAATATTTAGGTTGGGCTACAAAAATTTAATTATGCACCTACATAAAATAGAGAAATTTAGAAATAAAAATATTATATATAAATGATGCAACGAACAAACAAGTTAAATAAATACGGGAAATACATGCAAAAAATATTAAGGTTGGGCTACTAAAATGTAATAAAGATACACCTGCATAAAATAAAGAAATATACGAATAAAAATATTATATATGCATAATGCCTAACCATCCACACCATTCGATTAGTATTGCTAAGAAGAAGGGCAAGAAACTTAGCAAACATTAATTTTTTCATTTGCAACATAAACTTAATTTATACAATTTTCTTATACCTACTTAAGTAAAGGCAAATATAAAACCATAGGAATTATGTCCAAGAGAAAAAATATATATATTGATCTTAGTCAATCAATCTTACATATCTTATGATGTCAACTCACTCTAATTTTAACAATCTTACATTGTCTATTACCTTTTACAGCAAAGTCAGTTTTCGGTTTGCAATTTGTCGGTTCGGTTTGCAAACCGGTTTGCGTTCATGCTCAAACCGGTTTAAGTCGGTTTGAAAAATTTCCAAACCCTCACATCACTAATATAAAAAGAAGAAATATTACTCTATGGTAACAATGACATTGACCATAGATAATATACTTATACCGATTAATAAATAACACGTTTTGTTTTTAAAATGCGGGCTCTGAAAATTTTCGTCTGCAGCTGTAAAAGGCCCGTATTTCCATAAATTTAATGTTTTTTTTTAATGTAATTGACGCCACCAAAAACTCTGGAGTTTTTTTCCAGTTTCTGGGATTGTATGATTGTATTGATGTATTCCTATCGACAGAAAACTATTCGAGCACTTTTAATAATTTCATCCATTGTTATGGACGTTCCCTAACCTGTAATGATAGTAGTAAGTGGATTTTTTAAATAAATAATAATATAACGCGTGTAAACGTATAGGATATTCGATAAAAAAGGCACATTTTGAAGTTGTTTACCTGCTTTTCAGATGAAGCCACTGATTTGAAAAATTTGTATATATTTAAATATAGGTACCTTTTTCTAGTTTTCTTGAATACAAAAACGCGATTGCAGAACTTTCGCTCCATAGAAATAATTATTGAAATGAGATCTTCTTCTACACTTTTTTCATAGTATGACAAATAGGAATGACCATACAAACCTGAACGATATTTTATTGGATAGATTTTAACAATATCCAAATTTTCTTAGTTGGAAATTTTGATAGCTGTTTTAGTTCGTTTTATATTAATTTAAAACCGTCATTTTGCTATTTTTTCCGGAATCCGTCCCTCTCGCACTGCGGGTGGTTCCGCATGGTGACAGTGACCTTTGCAAGCGTGACATATCCGCTTAAATAAATAATAATATAACGCGTGTAAAACGTACAGGATTTTAAGTTACGGTCACTATTTTCAATGGTGCCAGCTTTAGTATTGACGCCGCAGCATGTACTCCTGCCAGCTCTGGGTCAGTCCTGAAGGTAATATCTACAGCATGTACTGTCTGCCTACCCCTCTGCGAGACAGCGTGAGTGTATGTACGTTACCTACGCGACACAATGACAGAAGTCCTCGTATTGACGCCGCAGCATGTACTCCTGCCGGCTCTGAGTCAGTCGTGAAGGTAATGTCTACAGCATGTGCTGTCTGCCTACCCCTCTGTGAGACCGCGTGAGTGTATGTATGTTACCTGCGCGACGCAATGACAGAAGTCCTCGTATTGACGCCGCAGCATGTACTCCTGCCGGCTCTGAGTCAGTCGTGAAGGTAATGTCTACAGCATGTGCTGTCTACCTACCCCTCTGTGAGACCGCGTGAGTGTATGTATGTTACCTGCGCGACGCAATGACAGAAGTCCTCGTATTGACGCCGCAGCATGTACTCCTGCCAGCTCTGGGTCAGTCCTGAAGGTAATATCTACAGCATGTACTGTCTGCCTACCCCTCTGCGAGACAGCGTGAGTGTATGTACGTTACCTGCGCGACACAATGACAGAAGTCCTCGTATTGACGCCGCAGCATGTACTCCTGCCGGCTCTGAGTCAGTCGTGAAGGTAATGTCTACAGCATGTGCTGTCTGCCTACCCCTCTGTGAGACCGCGTGAGTGTATGTATGTTACCTGCGCGACGCAATGACAGAAGTCCTCGTATTGACGCCGCAGCATGTACTCCTGCCGGCTCTGAGTCAGTGGTGAAGGTAATGTCTACAGCATGTGCTGTCTGCCTACCCCTCTGTGAGACCGCGTGAGTGTATGTATGTTACCTGCGCGACGCAATGACAGAAGTTCTCATATTGACGCCGCAGCATGTACTCCTGCCAGCTCTGGGTCAGTCCTGAAGGTAATATCTACAGGATGTACTGTCTGCCTACCCCTCTGCGAGACAGCGTGAGTGTATGTACGTTACCTGCGCGACACAATGACAGAAGTCCTCGTATTGACGCCGCAGCATGTACTCCTGCCGGCTCTGAGTCAGTCGTGAAGGTAATGTCTACAGCATGTGCTGTCTGCCTACCCCTCTGTGAGACCGCGTGAGTGTATGTATGTTACCTGCGCGACGCAATGACAGAAGTCCTCGTATTGACGCCGCAGCATGTACTCCTGCCGGCTCTGAGTCAGTCGTGAAGGTAATGTCTACAGCATGTGCTGTCTGCCTACCCCTCTGTGAGACCGCGTGAGTGTATGTATGTTACCTGCGCGACGCAATGACAGAAGTCCTCATATTGACGCCGCAGCATGTACTCCTGCCAGCTCTGGGTCAGTCCTGAAGGTAATATCTACAGCATGTACTGTCTGCCTACCCCTCTGCGAGACAGCGTGAGTGTATGTACGTTACCTGCGCGACACAATGACAGAAGTCCTCGTATTGACGCCGCAGCATGTACTCCTGCCGGCTCTGAGTCAGTCGTGAAGGTAATGTCTACAGCATGTGCTCTCTGCCTACCCCTCTGCGAGACAGCGTGAGTGTATGTACGTTACCTGCGCGACACAATGACAGAAGTCCTCGTATTGACGCCGCAGCATGTACTCCTGCCGGCTCTGAGTCAGTCGTGAAGGTAATGTCTACAGCATTTGCTGTCTGCCTACCCCTCTGCGAGACAGCGTGAGTGTATGTACGTAACCTGCGCGACACAATGACAGAAGTCCTCGTATTGACGCCGCAGCATGTACTCCTGCCGGCTCTGAGTCAGTCGTGAAGGTAATGTCTACAGCATGTGCTGTCTGCCTACCCCTCTGCGAGACAGCGTGAGTGTATGTACGTTACCTGCGCGACACAATGACAGAAGTCCTCGTATTGACGCCGCAGCATGTACTCCTGCCGGCTCTGAGTCAGTCGTGAAGGTAATGTCTACAGCATGTGCTGTCTGCCTACCCCTCTGCGAGACAGCGTGAGTGTATGTACGTTACCTGCGCGACACAATGACAGAAGTCCTCGTATTGACGCCGCAGCATGTACTCCTGCCGGCTCTGAGTCAGTCGTGAAGGTAATGTCTACAGCATGTGCTGTCTGCCTACCCCTCTGTGAGACCGCGTGAGTGTATGTACGTTACCTGCGCGACACAATGACAGAAGTCCTCGTATTGACGCCGCAGCATGTACTCCTGCCGGCTCTGAGTCAGTCGTGAACGTAATGTCCACAGCATGTGCTGTCTGCCTACCCCTCTGCGAGACAGCGTGAGTGTATGTACGTTACCTGCGCGACACAATGACAGAAGTCCTCGTATTGACGCCGCAGCATGTACTCCTGCCAGCTCTGAGTCAGTCCTGAAGGTAATGTCTACAGCATGTACTGTCTGCCTACCCCTCTGTGAGACCGCGTGAGTGTATGTATGTTACCTGCGCGACGCAATGACAGAAGTCCTCGTATTGACGCCGCAGCATGTACTCCTGCCAGCTCTGAGTCAGTCCTGATGTACTGTCTGCCTACCCCTCTGTGAGACCGCGTGAGTGTATGTATGTTACCTGCGCGACGCAATGACAGAAGTCCTCGTATTGACGCCGCAGCATGTACTCCTGCCAGCTCTGGGTCAGTCCTGAAGGTAATGTCCACAGCATGTACTGTCTGCCTACCCGTCTGTGAGACCGCGTGAGTGTATGTACGTTACCTGTGCGACGCAATGACAGAAGTCCTCGTATTGACGCCGCAGCATGTACTCCTGCCAGCTCTGAGTCAGTCTCCTGAAGGTAATGTCTACAGCATGTACTCCTGCCAGCTCTGAGTCAGTCCTGAATGTAATGTCTACAGCATGTACTGTCTGCCTACCCCTCTGTGAGACCGCGTGAGTGTATGTATGTTACCTGCGCGACGCAATGACAGAAGTCCTCGTATTGACGCCGCAGCATGTACTCCTGCCAGCTCTGAGTCAGTCTCCTGAAGGTAATGTCTACAGCATGTACTCCTGCCAGCTCTGAGTCAGTCTCCTGAAGGTAATGTCTACAGCATGTACTCCTGCCAGCTCTGAGTCAGTCCTGAAGGTAATGTCTACAGCATGTACTGTCTGCCTACCCCTCTGTGAGACCGCGTGAGTGTATGTATGTTACCTGCGCGACGCAATGACAGAAGTCCTCGTATTGACGCCGCAGCATGTACTCCTGCCAGCTCTGGGTCAGTCCTGAAGGTAATGTCTTGAGAGTGTATCGCGGACGCTCGCGTTCACGTATAACCTCCTTACTCTGAAATGTGAGATAGTCATGTTGAAGTTGAAAACACAGAAAATAATTTGGCCAAGTGCGAGCCGGACTCGCGCACAAAGGATTCCGTACCACCACATGTTACGGGTACGGAATCATAAAAACATTATGGTACAAAAAGGTTGACAAGCTATCTATTAGCTCACTAATGAACCTGTGACAGACGGACGAACAGACATACAGACAGACAGAGGAGGCTTAGTAATAGGGTCCCGTTTGGCACCCTTCGGGTATAGAACCTTAAAAAACATAATTTTACAACATTTATTTCCAAAATCAAAGGTTTTCGAGTCACTCAAACATTCAACACCTGTTTTACAGGCGATTTTCACGTCCCAACGTGATAACGATTGTGCCTATAGCCATCCTTTGGACACAAATAAGACTGTTTTGTGGCGGTTCCTCTAGCTAACGTTATAAAAACCTGCATCCTAAAGAATGTCATACTGACCAGTATACTGAAGAGCAGCATACTGATCTGTATACTGTAAAGAGTCATACTGATCTGTATACTGTAAAGAGTCATACTGATCTGTATACTGTAAATGTAATACTGATCTGTATACTGTAAATGTAATACTGATCTGTATACTGTAAAGAGTCATACTGATCATCCATCCATCCATCCATCAGCCCGAGTTCGTCCACTGCTGGACATAGGCCTTTCCCAAATTTCACCACTCATGTCGGTCCTCCGTCCTCCTCATCCAGCCGCCCCCCGCAACGTCCTTCAGGTCGTCGGTCCAGCGGGCACGAGGTCGGCCTACACTACGCTTTGCTGTACGTGGTCTCCATTCTAGAGCCTTTCGGCCCCAACGGCCATCATCTCGGCGACAAATATGGCCTGCCCACTGCCACTTCAACTTACTGATTCTGCAGGCTATGTCGGTTACTTTCGATCTCCGACGGATCTCCTCGTTTCGGATTCTATCCATCAGAGATACCCCAAGCATAGCCCGCTCCATAGCTCGCTGAGCGACCTTAAATCGGTGGATCAGGCCCTTTGTAAGAGACCACGTCTCAGCGCCATACGTCATCACAGGAAGGACGCACTGAAGGACGAACATCTTAGCCTTTAAGCACTGCGGTATTGACGACGTAAATATGTGACGCAACTTTCCGAATGCTGCTCAACCCAATCATATTCTTCTGTCAGCCTCGGCGTCGAAGTTGTTTTTATCCAGCTGTATGACTTGACCCAGATAAACATATTTCTGAACAACTTCGATGCTGACATTGTCGACGGTTAGTGGCACTTGGATGACGTGACAGTTGGACATGACTTTAGTCTTCTCCAAATTCATCCACAGGCCCACTCGTCTCGAAGAATCGCCAAGGCCGCGCATCATTTCCTCTAGTTCCTGCAGCGATTCCGCCATTATCACGATGTCATCGGCAAAGCGAAGATGTGAAATGTACTCTCCGTTTACGTTTATGCCTCGTCCATTCCAGTCTAGTGTTTTAAAGACGTCCTCCAGCGCGGCGGTAAACAGTTTTGGGGAAATAACATCTCCCTGTCTCACGCCGCGCTGAAGATGTATCGGTCTTGTTTGTATACCCTGTACTTGGACGGACATCGTAGCGGAGTCATACAGACAGGTAGGTGGTAGAGCTGATGCCGGGCTCGACTGTAGAAGTACCACCATCTTACTCGCAAACCACCCCTGAAGTTATTCGGGGAGAGTAAGAGGACAGCTCGCAGACAGGCACAAATCCAGGTAGCCCACCAATCCTGGGACCGTGTGATGGCGGTATATCCATCCCGAATTGCCAGACCTTAAATAAACAGACTAGTGACGGGCAGCGGCGTCACTAGTGCGAGAGGTTCTGGCACCGCGCTCACCAACCCACCTGCCCAGCGTGTGTGAGTATGGGCATCTCTTCCCTCTTACTGATCTGTATACTGGAAATGTCATACTGATCTGTATACTGTAAAGAGTCATACTGACCTGTATACTATACAGCGGCAGCATCTGTATGTGCGTGGAGGCGAGCAGGGCCCTCGCTTGCGTCGCCAGATGGTCGCCACCAACCGGTGACCGCGCCGCCGCGTGGGTTAACGCGTATCTAAAATATACATATATATTAGTTGGTATTAATCTACATCTACATTATTATACAGGTCGAAAATGTACCCCTTAGCTTTATTGATTCACTAATAGAACACAGAATCGTAAAGAAAACTTCATTTCTTTATTGGTTCCCAAATTTCGAATGAATGGCCAACCTACGCGACGCCACATGTGACTGACAATGTGACAATAGACCGTTCATATTCCCGGCGGTAAATAATGCACATAGGCTATGTACACATCGGTTTTGTAGAGCGTCGTCTCTGTCACCGAAATATTAGTGCTTTTTTAGACGGTCAATATCTCTTTTAAATTATGAATCGTGACAAAAGTAACAAAACATATATTTTCATTTTCGAACATAGAATAGTTTCTCTTGATATATCTAGGGGATTCATTTTCAACATGTATAAAAGAGTTAAAATTTGTTTGTTTGTATGTAAGGAATTATCTTTGAAACTACTAAACCTACTCTAACAATTCTTTCACTCATAGAAAGCTACACTACCGCAGAGTGACATAGGCTATAGTTAGTTCCTTGGGGACGGGCAGTCCCCTGGGGACATAGCCCTTAATTACATTTGCGCGAGTAATCTCTGGAACTACAGAACCGATTTTGAAGACTCTTTCACTATAGTAACGGTTAGTCTCTTCACTACACAGGTTATAGTTTGATTCCTGGGGCAGTTCCCTAAAAACAAAGTCATTAATATACATCCATCCATCAGCCTGTTTCGTCCACTGATGGACATAGAAATGAAAAGAAATGCCCATACTCACGCTGGGCAGGCGGGTTGGTGAGCGCGGTGCCGAAACCCTCGCACCAGTGACGCCGCTGCCCGTCACCAGCTGTGTTATATAAGGCCCAGCAATTGGCGATGGATATACCGCCATCCATCGGACCCAGGCAATTGTGGGCCGCCTGGTTTTGCCTGAGAGCTGTTCTCTTACTCTCTCCCGAATAACTTCGGGAGGTTTTCCGAGCAAGATGGTGGTACCTCCACAGTCGAGCCCGGCATCAGCTCTACCACCTTTCAGCTACTATTGATTTAGAGGAATTATGAAATCTTGAATCTGTTAGAAAGTTTCGGCAACTTCCTAGGTAAAGACTATAACAGTGTTTAGAGAGAAAGGTAAAGCAATCCTCATCTCCACACTCACCCGTCTATGACGGGTACGGCCGAGGTCTGACTGGCCCCGGCGTCCACCACCAAGGCTGTAGACTTCCCGTTGGCAAATGCTGCTAGTACTGCATTCTTCACCTGAAACGTTGTTAAGAAAGTCAAGTGCGAGTCAGACTCGCATACCTAGGGTTCCGTAATTCAACAGTTTGTTTTCAGGAAGAAGGTATTTAAAATCTTGCCCATAACTGTTTATGATAACTAAAAATAGACTCAAATATTCTCCTCTGGTATACATATTATGTATATAATATATGTATATATATATATATGTATGATTATATATTTATTGATAGGATACTATTTATTAATACTGTGTAGGTATATGTATGTACATTTTATGTAGTTTATTGTATGTATTTTTTACTTGTTTGTATATTTTAGGTACTATTTTAATCTTGTTTTTGTGGAAGTATTATTATGTGCACATTTTGAATACCTTACTTATATCTTATATATCTCATCCACCCTTGGTCTGCTGGAAGAAATCTCATTATTGAGATAAGCGCGCCAGTGTACATAGCTTTTCAAGTGTATATTTTAATAATATGTTTTCTGTGTACATTAAGAATAAATATAAATATATAAATATAATATATTTTTATACCGTACTCGAAAAAAAAGTCGTGGATGAAAAATTTAATTTTGTCATATGGTTGTCGTTTATTTTTGTGAATAATTAATTAAAATTGAATAAAATATAACAATACTAACAAATTTACCATAGATTTAACTAAATGATTATGCTAACTAGTACTAACTTACTTGACCTAGGAATAATCTTTAATATTATGTACTTAAAAGGCAACCAGTTGCCCTCTCATGATTGCTATGCCCCAACAGGGCGTCACCTGTACTTTTATACATAATAAGATCCCCTAAACTTGTGACATTGCAATAAATGATTTGAGTTTGAGTTTGAGTTTGAGTCGTGAATTTCTCACCCGCTATATTTTTTCTGTAATCTTTACGTAATCCCAAATTACCGGGATTTTTTTCATATTTTTCGGTTCTTTAGTTTCGGAAATAAAGGGGGGACATGCATTTTTTCGGGGTCTTTCAAAGATTTCTCGAAATTGGTTCCAGTAAATATAGTAAAAGCATATATTTTTACAACCACCTCTTTAATATCTACAATTTGATACCCATATTGTATTTTTAAGAAATTATTTTTAATTTTTTTTACTTTTGTATTGGAAATATTTTGAACAATTTCAATTTTTTTTGTACCGTCTTATTTAGGCAAATGATTGCTATTATTGTGAAAAGTCTTTATCTTTAACGGTGCTAAAGTTATGACATACGGACGGACGGACAACGGAGTCTCACCATAAAGGTTCCTTTTGTACCTTTTAGATACTGCGGAACCCTAAAAACGATCAAGTGCTAGTAGGACTCGTGGCGCGAGGGTTCCAAATCGTTATTATACTCAAACAAAACATAACATATTGTCACGACATGAATCCCCGAGGGAGTGTCAGAGGTATTCCCGAGCAAAAACTGTGAAAATGCAAGTCACAGTCCATATTCGGTTCACCCGCGTTTCAACGACGATTATTACGTCCCAACGTGATGGGTGGTGAGCCCTATCGCCGTACTTCGGGCACAATTACACGCTTTCTCTAGGGAATGCAGGTTTCCTCACGATGTTTTCCTTCACCGTTCAGCAAGTGGTAAGTATTAGGTAAGAACATAAATTCCGAAAAACTCATTGGTGCATGCCCGACCAGGGACCGAACCTGGGTCTCAAGATTGAGAACTTAAACAATTTGAATAAAATTTACTTTTCACTTCACTAGCTCAAAAGGCCTTTGTTGCTTAAAATCAGTGAGCAAAAGTCAAGTTCAAAAAATTAAAAACGTCGCGAACAGTGGTGGCAAATTAGTATTTAGTTTTTTTTTTTATTTGTTTGGCCTGAGGCTGACTCTTTCAAGGGCTATGGTCAAGACCAGCACCACGTTCATCACGCTCAACGATCGTTCGAAAATCAGTTACACAATAAAAAATGTTTTGAATTATTTTTTTTATTTTAAAGAAGAGTGATGAAAGAATGAATAAAAGTAGAGTGACTCTATGACACATGCCGACCAAACGAAGATGGGCGAAGTCAAAAGTACCCGGAATAGAAGAACTTGTATGATTAGATTGATGGATCTAGAAGAAGCGAAAGGGGTGTGTCGGGATCGTAACAGATAGAAATCTCTAGTCTCTGACTACCCCTCTTTGCAGAGACAGGCGTGAGTATACCGGGTGTAAATAGACTTCTACCATTAGATGAAACCACATGTTCTACTGACTCTACTGAACCACTTTTCCCAAGAATCATACCCGCGGACAGCCTCAGTTTGGGAAATAATTGAGTTCCAAACAAAAATTTGTGAACCCTAACGCACCGGCATACGGGTGAGTATTGAGAGAGCGTCGTCCGTGAAACAGCTGTTCCGTCGCAGCGTTATAAAATAGACCTTTCTCCTACGAGATAAAGTCTTTGAGTTACAGTTGAATGTCTTTTTCTCTGAAGAATCGCGCGGGTTTTTTTTTCGAATGTTCAGTATGATCAGTAGAGTACGTGGTTTTATTTAATGGCCGCCCTCTATTAACATCCTGTATAGTATGCATGTATTTAATTTTCATCTTGTATTTTCTCGCTAGTGAGGTGAAAAGTTGTATGTGTCACACAAGATCAAGGTAATTTTGTTTCTTGTGCCTCGCTACGCTCGTTATTCAATTATAGAATCCTTCGCTTGCTCGGGATTCAAACTCGGCACTCGCAACAAAAACTACCTTTGCTCTCTTGTGGCACAAATAACTATTTTAATGCTAGTACTCGCAAACACCTATTTTATGTGCTTCAAAACTGTTGTTTACCACACTATTTTTTAAAGATAAAGAATGCCCACCTAAAGTTCATTTGGAGTATTTATTGTTTCTTTAATTACGTTTCATTTATTTGCTCACACTACGCATTGAAAAACGTAGTATGGTACACGTGGGTAAGGGCAATAACTTACTCGTAACGTTTAGAACACTCTTATCGCTCGTGTTTCAAATCGTCCTCGTAAGCTATTGACACCTTATCGCACTTGTAGCATAAACTACTACCTACTTACCTATTATAACAGATATGAAGGAGACAGATGCTTAGTATGGAAGTATTTGTATTAAAAATAAACCGGCGTTTGACCAGCACGAATCGAATTCATTTTGTCAAGCGTTTTTAGTCGAGAATGTTTTTGTTTTTTTTTGTACTGTTGTATGTACATTAAATGAAACAATTAAGTTAAATAAATAAAGACATTTTAGTCCATAAAGAAATGTAGTATGGACGCCATTTCCTAAAGGGAAGCCGATGGGAATCGTTTTATATGGGCCCTTCGGTACCAGTGGCGAAGGGTGAACATTTTTAAAAGGGAAGCCAGACATAAAAAATCGCCTTACTCAGAAAAACAACCAAGGAAAACATGAACATTTTTGTACTTTGCAGCCCTATCAGCTAAGTGTATTTGTTGTATTGAGATTTATGGAAATGTTTGACAAAGCGAAGAGCACGGAATAAAGAAATGTAGTATGGATTCCATTTCCTAAACAAGCCGATGGGAATCGTGTTTTATGAACCCTTCGCCACTGATAATGGACAAATCAAATCAAATCAAATCAAAATATTTATTTTTGCAAAATAGATACATTAAGTATACTTTCTACAAGTCAAAGTTAATTTACACAATATAATATGTCTTTAGAATATAAAAAAAATATATAATAATACGGGAAATAAAATATACACCTGCATTAATAAATGATAGTCGTAATAAAAAATAAATAAAATAGGGGAATCTAGGAATAAAAATATTATATATACATAATACAATGAAGAAATAATAAAAACGGGAAATACATACAAAAAATATTAAGGGTGGGCTACTAAAATGTAATAAAATTATACACTTGCATAAAATATAGAAATATAGGAATAAAAATATTGTATATACATAATGCCTAACCATCCGCACCATTCGATTAGTATTGCTAAGAAGAACAGGCAAGTTACCAAGAAGAAGGCGGGCGCCTGGTACTTCTCAAATAGCAGCTCAGCGAGTTTCTCCCGCGCAGCTCGCGATGTCCACACCGCCTCCGTGAACAGAGCTGGGTGGTGCTCCGACGGGGACCTGATCACCTGCAATGAGAGGTAAAGGAGGTAGAAATTTGTCCCATGAAAATTAAGCCTTTCATTTATTTTAACTCTTTTAAACATTAACCTCTCATTAAACAACTAGACACACAGTCTCTAAGAAAAGTTCGTCAGAAAAAGTCCGAACGTACGACGTGCATAGTAGCAAAATTGCTTCAACCAAATTAAGACGTTATATCGATAACATAAGATGCAATGTCAGTTGTACGCAATCGTCATTCGAATTTGTCACGCCACTTTTCGAGCGAGATTGTGAGTCTTGTTGTTTATGAGACGTCAATGCTTTTAAAGGGAAATTTTCGAAATATATTTCGGGCCACTTTGGAGCCGGCATCAGTCGAATGAATGACAAAATATAACATTATTAACTTTGTATTGGGGTCTTAATCGCGTTTAAGTATGTCGTAAAGGTACCTTAATATACTGCTCAAAACAATTAGGGGAATAACATTTCAAAGAGATATAAAACTTTTTTTTTTAGGTTTTTAACTTTAACTGTCCACTAAATATTAAAGTGACATACTTCACGAAAATAAAAAACAAAAGAACATCAGCATTATTGTTAGCAGTTCTTAATACGATGGCCAAGAGTCTATGTACACCTAAAAACAAAGTGACGCCATTGAATTTTCTGAACTTTTCAATTACAAAAAATCGATTTTAAGTGCCCTTTCAACTCTTCTGAGTGCTGTTATTGATTGAAATGAGTGTTAATTTGGTTAAGAAGGTCATTATGCCAGATCTGACTGAAATCCAAGTCTCCCAAGCTATCACTCTGCTTCAAGAGGGTCGAACTATGGCATATGTAGGAACTGACCTAAGAGTCGCCCCTTCCGTCATCTACAGAGTATGGAAGTGGTACCTAGAAACGGGGGGATACTCAAAAAGGCGTGGTCAGGGTCGAAAGAGACAAACAACTCCTTTGTAAGATCGCTACATCATCAACTGTGCTTTACGAAACCGCACCACTACTGCAAGAGATCTGCAAAATACACTAAGGATGGCTACTGCTGTAGAAATTTCCAACCAGACGGTAAGGAATGGGTTGCGGGAAGCCAATTTGAGAGCACGTCGACCAGTGCGGGCCATGCGTCTAACTATTCAACACAAACAAGCTCGCCAACGGTTCGCACAAAGCCACGCTAATTGGCAACTTCGACATTGGAGGCCAGTGCTCTTTTCTGACGAATCAAGATTCCGTCTAACACGTTGCGATGGTCGTCTCCGTGTCTACAGACGCTCAGGCGAGCGATACAGTGCAGCGGCAGTCCAAGAATATGACAAATCTGGATGTGGTTCTGTGATGGTGTGGGGCGGAGTGAGTCTGGACGAGCGCACATATCTCATCGTTGTTCCCGGGCGGTTGAATGCTCAAGCTTACATCGAAAACGTGCTCGAAGACCACGTCTTGCCCGCAGCATATGGTATCGGCCCGGAATTTGTTTTTATGCAAGATAATGCCAGACCACATACTGCAGCCATCACGTTAGATTACTTACAGCATCATTGAATCCGTGTAATGGAATGGCTTCCCATGAGCCCGGACCTAAACCCAATAGAACACATTTGGGATTTGCTTGATAGACGAACCGGAAACGTCCTATTGCACCCCAAACACTGTGCCAGCAGCTCACTCAAGCATTAATCGAAGAATGGGAGATAATTCCGCAGGAAGATATTCGGAGGATCATACGAAGCATGCCGCGTCGTTGTCAAGCTGTGATAAGGGCTCATGGAGGTCATACACGCTACTAAAAGTCAGTGAAGACGAATATTCAAACATTTCTGTGACGGACCTTTTGAACACCAGTTTGTTTTACGCCTAAAATGTTTAATTACTAAATTTTGTAAAATTTTAAATTTATACATAATGAGTTTGTTTTAATGGTCGTAACTGTTTTTTTTAATGGTCGTAACTAACAAATTAACAAGGAAAAAGTTATCAACATTGATAATGTAGCGATCTTGCAAGGGAGTGGTTTTTTTCTTTAGACCCTGACCACCACTTCCGGAGTATTCCCCCGTCACCTAGATACCGCTTTCATACTCTGTAGATGACAGAAGGGGTGACTCTTAGGTCAGTTCCTACATATGCCATAGTTCGACCCTCTTGAAGCAAAATGATAGCTTGAGAGACTTGGATTTCAGTCAGATCTGGCATAATGACCATCTGAACCAAATTAACATTCATTTCAATCAATAACAGCACTCAGCAGATTTGAAAGGGCACTTAAAATCGGTTTTTTGTAATTAAAAAGTTAAGAAAATTCAATGGCGTCACTTTGTTTTTAGGTGTACATAGACTCTCGGCCAGCATATTAAGAACTGCTCACAAAAACGCTGATGTTCTTTTGTTTTTTATTTTCATCAAGCATGTCACTTTAATATTTGGTGGGCAGTTATAATAAAAAACCAAAGATTTTTATTTTATTTTACTTTGAAATCTTATTCCCCTAATTGTTTTGAGCAGTATATATAGCTTGTGACCACGACAGCCTACAGAGGCGTCGAAACGTCAAGTGCAGCGCAGAAGGTGAGACTGGAGAATTGCGATTGTTTGCGTGCACACCATTAACATTGAGGAAACAACTCTTATAGCAGTGCAGGCAAGGTCTGTTTTCAAAAAATTATGATCTGACTTTTATCTTATTCTTCTTTTGTTACGATGTATACTTTATGTTTCCATGATTTTTCAAAAATAGACCTTGCCTGCACTGCTGTGAGTTATTTTCCACAATTTCAATGGTGTGCACGCACACAATCGCAACTACAGTCTCACCTTCTGCAATGTACATTGTACGTATCTATTAAGGTATGTTGTTAGTCGACGCGATTAAGACTCCAATACAAAGTTAATAATGTGTGAAAATCGCGAAAGTTTAAAGTTAAAATGACATAAAAATATTTACAACCTTATGATCAGTGGCGGTTTGTATTAAGGAGCACTGGAGCGGTGAACTCCCACATAAAGTTATGTTAATACATTTTTACTTATCACAGTATATTATTAAAATCTTAGCAGGACCGCAGTAATGTACAAAAAATAGTAAGTGGACACTACGCTTATCACAAAGAACAATAACATAAACATAGCTGTGTAAACAAACCCATAATTTGTAAGTTGTCCGGCCCGAGTAGGTAGAGCGTGCGCTCGGACTAGCGCTCATAAGGAAAAAATGTCCCATACAAAATTTGTACGTAGAAAAGAAAGAGAGGTACTGAGGTCCGTAAGCGTGAGACGGGGCATTTTGTATGAAAATTATACTGAATTCGGTGCGGCGCTCCTGGCACGGTATAGCCGAACTGGGTCGGAGATCAAAGAGCGAGTGGGGAGAGGAGACCTTGACCGTTGTTTGTTTTAATTATTTTGTTAGTGTTGCGTCACATTTGAACTCCATTGTTCGGTGACATATTAGTGCGCGAAATAAAAACTGTTCGAGTGAGCGTTTTGTACGCAAGGAGCTTGTCGGTACTATTAATACCTATGGAATTTAGTGTTCAGTTTATTAAAAATAACAGTGAGACATTTGAACAAAGTTTCGAGTGTTCCTCGAAAACAAAAAAAAAATTAGGTGTATAAAAAATGGGTGATA